>JADFDV010000052.1:5240600-6653179 GCA_019097775.1 Moniezia expansa
ATACTTTCATAATATAAATTTAATCCTTATATGATATTTCAAATTTGAATAAATGTTAAAGCATGTTTTAGTTACACTTTTATATTTCGATAGTTTCTAAAGTAGCCATCAGACAAATCAACCGCGCCCATAAAACTTTTTTTGTTAAAGAACACCTTCATTGGTGAATAGCTACTTAAATGCAAACAAAATATGTCTGTGAATAAAGTATAAAAAGAATTTCCTGATAGAGGTTTGCTTTTCATCTGCTTATTGAAATTGTAGTTTGAATGCTTTCACTGCACTTTGAATAAGATGATGAATGAAATCACTTGGTTCTTATTCACAGTTGTAGAATTTAAGATGTCTATTTTGGCAATGAAAAAAAAAATTATTTGGAGAAAATATGTAAAATAGAAAAAAATGGAATTAATAATCCCTGAGGCATCATTAATTTCACTTTCTTAAGTGAGTTGGGATGATTCAATACTACTCAAAATGTATTCAGGAAATGAATCGAGATAATTATACCAGTAATTAACTGAAATTTGAAAGAAGTATCTCACCAAAGATTAAAAGTCCTTGATTTGCGAGAGGTTGGTGCTAAACTTTCGCCATGGAAAACGATGCCAATCAAAAAGGGCTCATCTCTGGTTGGCTGCGAAGGAACTAAGAAGAGCTAAGAAATCGTAGTCTAGGCAAATTAAATAGCACAATAGGGAAGTCCTCGGATTAGCAGACCAATCTTGGTTGAAATTCCTCAGAAGATCCAGTTATTCTCCTCTTCCATGGAATTGAATCTCAAAGGAACACGCAATGATTTTGGAAAGAAGCAATGCTCATATCGGTATCCAGGATTGCTCCACTTAAATTAGAACGCGACCCATTCCAGTGAATGAGTATGACCCAAATATGAAAGCTTTAAGTCGACTTTTACTAAAGAGATTCTCATTCGCTATCCTTTGGTAATTAGGATCTAGCACAAGAGACTCCTAGAGAGCCTCTAAAGAATATGAGACTGCACTGAAGCTCATGATCACCATAACCTTCTTAACGCTTTGAAAACATGCACATAATTCGGAGAGCTACCTGAAAATAATCCTAACTTCCAGATTAATTTCAAGAAATTTGATCTCCACGCTCTTTAGACTACCATTTTTTATATTTAAGCATTGCGAGCTAAACCTTCTCATGCAGTTAATATCAGTCCAGCCTCCTCTTAAATACGAGTGGATTAAAGGGTATGTTTAAAATCCATTGATTTATAGTTGTCGATTATCGATTTATTATGTACATTTTATTTTTTTTATTATTTAGGACGTATGTTTTGGTTAGACAGGTTATAAGTTAAATGTCTGATCAAATAGGCAAATGAAAATTTTTTTCATTATTAGAGTGTGAGCTTGAAAACTATTTGCTTTTCACTGTTCGAATGGTAATTCATTGTTACGCTGCTTTAGTAGATAACACTTCAATGAATTCAAATTTACGTGATGTAGTTCGATGCATGATGATCTGATGAACAGTCAGAGAATTTGACATGAGTTATTTATTACTAGATATCAGTAGGTACTTTCAAAATGGAGGAATTACTTCGAGTGGGATATCCTGCCATTGTTCCAAATGCGCTGTTGGCTCAGTGGATAAATGCGATGTGATACCACCGAAGTGCATGGTCATGAAACATTACTGCCCACATCTTTGCTTGAACTTCTATCATGCTAAGCATTCGCCTAGCCAAATACGTACTTATATGAATATAAATTAAATATTAACAGCTTTTTATAAGTCCTGATTTCATTATCAGAATTTGTTGATGGATATAAATGAAATGAGATGCAAACATTGAGTTTGGTTAAATATTTTTTAAAACTTTTCAAGGCAATTATTGGACATTCAGCATAAATTGTGAATATAAAGCTAATATTATGGAACAAGGCCTTTTCATGAGTTAAAGCCGAACTTCGGAAAAAGCATCTTTAATGCAAGTAATTGCACTAGCACTAAGTACTGCATGTGTTTGAATTTTCGAAGTCAAAATATGAAAAATTATAATGAACACTCGTAAATGCCATACTTATAATATTTGTACTTATTGTAATGCTTCAGTAATTAAAGTGATACGTCATGGGAATAAATTAAATGTTAAAATAATTGAGAGTATGCTTTCCTCATTGTCGAAAAGGCCATCCAGATGCCCGCGTCTTCAATTCACAAAATGGTGTATGGCTGTGAAACATGACGCGACTTTCAGCTGAATCTAAATATTCGTGTGAAACCGTGCCTTCACCGAACTCTTCACGAGATAGTGTAGGAGAAGAAACACAAACGCAATAGACCAAATTGATAAAAGAGTCTTGTTTTTAAAGTAGTGAATACCCCAAAGAATAAAGTTTTGCGAAAAGTGGAGGCAGCAAACACTCTCCTGACCTTTTGCCATCCTGCAGTCTTCAATCCAGTCTCCGAAATGAAAGAGTTAGTCAATAACGACAGCATGGAGGCGAAGTGGAAATACCTCCTTCCCTTGCTAGCCGGCCACTAAGGCCTAATTAAACTAACTGAAGGTGAAATAACTTCAATTTAAATAGCATCAGATGGTAGAGCTTGATGAATTACGCTCGAATAGAACCGAAGAAGAGGTTGGGGGAAAACGAAATATATTATTATGGGGCATCTCAAAAATGAAGCCCCTGATGTGTTTTTAAAAACTGTAGTCAAGGCTAAATATAATGAAAAGATTACTTCACAAAACTGATACCTCTTTTACTTCTGTTCCTCCTTCAATTCACCTTATATTTGTCCATGCGTATGCCAATGATCTCAAAATGTGGATTAACGAATGATCAAGAAGGAATGACTATTAATAATAAACAAAAGAAATCTTTTATAGGAAAACGGTTATTAGATATGATTGGTGGCTGAAGTGGTAGTGAATAATAACAGTGGAGTGATAGTATTTGAGAAAAAAATTGATATGATCTGCTATTACTGAAAGCTAGCATGACTCGGTGGTATGGAAGAAATGGAAGGTGTCGAAGAACAAATAATCCATTAAAAGCGCTTCCGAGAAAATTGTTCTACCTATACACAAACCTGCAGGCTGTTTCAGGAATAGCATCAATCCAACGTAGTTGGCATAACAATTAAAGCTTGAATTACTCTTTTGAATGAAATTGAGTGGAGGCTGACGAATAATCTATTAATTTCACAGAAACATTTTCAGTCATCGAGGTATTGCCTTTCAGGCGTTAGTCACTCTGGACTTCCTATTGCTGAGATTTCATTGAAGTAGTTTTATTTAACCTAAAACCCAAGCCCTCATACCTGTAATGTTGAGTTGCAGCGGGAACAGGTTCTGCTTGGGATTGTACCTTCAAAGCTGGGACTGTCTTCGAAAATATGTCCATTCTGCCTACTTCTATACAACTCTCCTCGCCTCCCAAAGTCATCTTCGTCCTCCAGACCAAGACTGAAGGTTTCCGTAGAGTGGCTGCGTCTTGCGGACGTCCATCCTGCTCGTCGGCCGTCGGCTCGACGTCGTGAAACACTTCGATTTCGACCACTTAATCTTCGTCGAAAAGGCATCCAGTGAGAGAAGTTCTCCGAAAGTCCATCGACGAATCCACTGCCTCCAGTGCTACTGGTGCTGGTCGAAGATCGAGCAAATCTTCGGGTTACCAGTAAGTTTAGCAGACTAGAGAAGTGACTGGATGAGTTAGCAGAATCGGCCATCAATGAAGCCTGTGTTTCGTTGGAAGCCCTAATTAAACGGGATTCTTCCAGATCAGCACTGGGAATCAAACCGGCTGGAGATGGCGAGGTGTCAGGTCTATACTTCCTTGCCTACTTTTAGCAAATTTTACTGATTAGACTACATTTCAAACCTTGCATCGGTGAGTAAATGGATATACCTGCCACCAAGTGAAATCAGCTGCATCAACGATTTCGAGGATGTCACCGACCCTGAAAGACTGGCCCAATTCTGGGCAGGGAAGTTCTGAATCCTCTCGGGGATCATAATCAAACATTGCGCGAACATACATCTACATTTACGATTTTTGCGCCAAATAAATGAAGAAGTAGTCAATGCATTTAAAAAGAGATCAAAAACTCATTACATTTCAGGCATTCACTTTCGAGATGAAATTAAATTTATAGGTTTAATGAGGTTTAAAAGTTGACTTAGTTTTAAACTAATATTTACGTATTTCTTTCGCAACTAGACTGTATGCTTACAAGTAAAAAGAGTGAGAATCAAGAAACCCTTTAATTTTTCCTTATAACTGTAGGACAATTTACCTGGTATGCTGACCTCTGACCCTTGAGTGAAGGTGCTATTTTCAGCACTATTGTATTCTCAGAAGCCAACTGAAAAACACATAAAGAAGGTACTACACGATTTGACATAAAATTAAAGCCCTGCCATGCGATCTGAAATCTTTTCCATATTTTACTGAACTAGTGCAAGATCGAATATTCTGGTTGGAGGTTTTTATTTTGTCACTTCAAGTTTAAATTGAGCTGACAAGATTATGTGAATGGTGTGTGTGTGTGTGTGTGAGTACATCGGAATAATTATTCGTAAAACATGCTTCGCAATTCTTTTATAAATATGAATCATGATGGCTAAAATAGAAGTATCCAAGGGCAACAATAGTCCAAACTTAATACTTCTACACGGCTGAAGCATTTGATCTAGCAAAATTTGTCATTTAGTGAGGTGATCCATGTCATAAGTAGATCATCTCATTTGCACTGCTTTAAATCGGTGGTGCATTCAAAAGACCAAAATAAAAGTGGACGAACCAAATACTGCTGAACACTTTCAATGGAATGACCAGTAATTGGATTGCCATTTATTTCCAAAATTTCATCCCGAACATGAAGAAGGCCTGAAATAAAAGAAAAATCACCTTTTTCAAGATTCGTGGAAAATTCAGCAAGTTCTGATATAAAAATCTACTTAAATCATGTTGAAGTTAGATATTGGGTTTAAAAATATTTTACTGACATGATGGATGTAAAATAGGAAGAGCAGGTAAGATAAAGAGCCTGTACTAAACCAAATTGTTTCTACATTCAAAGCGAAATTCCTTCACTCATTCAACTCATCTTCCGCTATTAAAACGTTGGTCCTAGTTCATGCAGAAGCCCAATTTTCCCCTTCTCTTCTGACTGATGTTTCTCTCTAACCCAATTTAGCGACCTTCGGCTTTTATTCGTAATACGAGGGAACGACCTTTTTGAGTGTATTTTAGGATAATCTAAGTTATAATGTGTTTATCTGATTGGCATACGAAACAGACAATATCAATCGAGTCGGTATTCGCGTCTCAGGAAGAAACGGATCCCTTCGATTCTAGAATAGTCCTTTTTTCTTCCTGCAAGTGTGTATATATGCCCATTCATGTCTCCGCTTAACGGAACATCAAGTGCTTAGTTTTTAAACTACTTACCACTACTTTTCCTTTAGGAATGCACTTTCATGTATAAATGTTTAACACTTAAATAATGACTTAGTTTGCGTTGTCGAGATCGATGATCCAGTTTGTATTCTTGGATAAAATTTTACAGATCGTGAAATAATACGTTAGAAATTTCAATCAAATGCTTTACTTTATCTACTTATATCGATAAGCGCATTGTATAAAGCGAAATAATTTGTCGGATCAGTACAAAAGTGGAAACACCTGTCTTGTGGATCAAACCGCCGTGGATGATTCGGGCCACTATACATCGACCGGACGCGCTTGACCTGAGAGTTAGTCCCTAAAAATGAAAGAGACATTTACGAAATTGCTTCATAGCAATTGATATCTAAACACAGTGACCAGCCTCTGATCGTTAATGCTCAAATACAGGGATCAGCGAAGATAGCTATTGCTGAAAGTCAACAAAATCCTAGCGGGTCCGAAGCTTGATTTCTTTGTTTTTTCTTTAAAATCCATTGACACACAACATTTAATGCAAATGCCTTAAACTATTTAAGTTCACTTTATTTCATTTAACTAATAAGGTAAATATTTCACTTATTTCATTTGCATTATTTTCAATTGTAAATGAAAACAGAGAAAGAGAAATGATTTCTCATGCCCCTTCTGAATACAATAAGATTTCACGGGAACCTTTTTTTACATTTAATAAAGCAAATACAATGACTCTTTAAATAAATGACAGGACATTTGTAAGACTGCTGAAAAACCTAATCTTCGTATTAAGCAAACAGGCAGTTCGAATGTCAGTTTCCTGGTATTTGGGTGCCAAAGGCATTGCTTATTTAACCTTTCTGATTCGAAAAAGTATTTTAACTTAAACTTCTGCGAACTTCAAACAAAAAATGCCCAGTTAGTTGTAAATATGATCATGAACGATTAAACTTGGTTGTTTGACGAATTCACTAATATTTCCTCCTAATTTGAAGTGTTGAAGTTGAAAGTATGCGTAAATGCTTTGAAATAAATTTTCGGTTGAGATACAAGACTTTCATTTGATCGGGCTGAAAGTAAAAATGACCATCTATTTTCACCGATTCGGTCAGATTTCAAGTGAAACATTAATAGAACTGCGGTCAAACCTACTCCCAGCCTCCTCGTGGCGACCACCGGTAACCCCAGGGACAAGTCTGGGGGGCAATGACTGGAAAGGCCAAATAGGACCAATCACCCACCGAACGCTTAAAGTTAGACCATGCCTGCATAAGTGCAACTTCGTACAGCCTGACAAACGAGGCACAACGTAAATGCCTGCATTCATGGTCTTGAACTGGACTATGGAATGAGAGTACATGTAACAAGGAACAAAATTTCCGTCAGAGAGTTGAAAAGTTTTCTGAAAGGGGCATGAAGATTGTCTGCCCTTAACAGTATTGAGGATGAACAAGGTGCTGCTACGAAGTTTAACTGCTAGCTGTTCGATGGAACCATGTCAGAGAAGCAGCCAGTGAACTGAAGATGTCGATAACTGCTTTTACTGTCTGTCTGTATTAACTGTTATGCACTGCTTGTTGTAAAAGCTATTTGTACTTCTATTGTACCCCCAATAAGTCCTTGGGACTTGCTCCAATGGGTGGGAGTAAATAAATAAATAAATGAAAATAGAACTGTTAAATAAGGCATCCCATTACCATTCAATCTTAAAGTCACTCCTGGAAAATAAAAGAGGATCTTCAAAATGCTCCTATTGCATTTCATTTTCATATCCCATACCCTTCTAAAATCCCAAATGGATAGGTAGACCTTAAATCAATTTGATGGCACTCTTTTGCCATTGACCAGTTTTAGAGTTTTTATTATTTTGAACCAAATGTGCCACTGGTATAGTAATCTATGCCACCTCGCAGAAACATAGATCAAGTTTCACTATTTTTTAGTTGAATACACAGACCCAGCTTCGAGTGCAAGATTATTCCAATGGTAAACCATATGTTGGTCCCTAAACAGAGGCACTCGAGGGTCGGGGAAAGTAATTTATAATTTCTACCTCCACATAAATAATTTGTATGGATTTCTGTACGATGGATTTACGATAAATTTAAGTAGTAGGTCACTTGCTGTTTACTGACTCATATTGGTTAGCCTGCCTTGTTTTCACTTATAAATTCACTAATTTTTAAAAACAACTTTAATTCTATTTGGGATGTTTAAAATGGTGCAAAAATGCAAATGATATCAGGACCATTTAGCTTTTATTAGTAATGAAAGTGGTGTTAAGAGGACTTGAGTCTTTCAACTCAAACAAAAGGAGACAGATCAGTACTACATCGGTTGTCTTATAAAATCATTAAGTTGGATTGCGAATTTTTTTTATAAATTTGGTTAAAATATCGCTTTTGTTGATACCGTTAGATCTCAATCCATCGCTACATGAATATCTAAGAGCCCTTTGACCGTGGCTTCATATCAGAAACCGATGTATAGATCAAAGCAGGAAAGAAAATTTTAATGTAAATCAAATTCTTAATTATTCCAAACTGGTGGTTGACATGGTATTTAGTAACGACGTGTTGGGATATCACCCATTCTCTCAGAATTTAGATTGACGACTGATTGAAGCCTCTTACTAGTTCTATTTGTTGTTAAATTTATCAGTATTTCCAAGCAAGCAAGCCAACAGAACTGATGTCGAAGATAGGAGCTGGCCGAGAAATCGCATAAAGTGAATCGTCAAAGGAACGTGTGTGTGCTGAATGTAGTGACAGTTTGAAATGCAAGCAGTGGCTTAACATATAAACGGCTGTCCGGACATAATGGTCCAACTTGGAATAAAGCTTAATGTTTCTGTGAAGCTGCCCAATGACAAGCATAAGCTTTCCATTCGATTTAAAAACACCGTCTAGAGCAATGAGGGAAAATAGATATTCATCGCTTAATAACATTGCCATTTTTTATCATCTCTCCACAGCCTGTGGTGCACTTAAGCTAATTTCAAGCATTGCAGCAGTCAACAGGCAATTTTCAAAATTGCCCTTAACGCTATACATCAGTTTCGATCCAAGCCATTATTTTTCCTGCATCTCAATTGGATAATTCAGCGTCTCCTAACCCTTCCGAGTTCTGCTATCAAATGGCTGACCTGGAGAAATAGAATCATACTATTCGTAGCTATTTTTGCTAATTTAAGATCTGCCATTCTAGACATATTCAATGTAGAACGGACAAGCGTGCATTGACACGTGACCGGATCTCAGTGCAAAAAAGGTGGAGACGCGGTGCCTCCATTCGATCCAAAAAGTATTGTACAAAAGAAAGAAAGTGTTTGTTACTTGGCAGCATGTCTAGCTGCAGTGGTATTCTTTAAATATAGAGTTGTGAAGAGCTATTGCGCTCCATCGAAGTAATTAACCTACCCCATTGAGATGCCAGTTACAGACGGTCGATCCATTTGGGCATGATTTCATCAAGTCATGCTTAAAAAGATAGTTAATGAATAATAAATTTGCAAAGGTTAAAAATAGGCAATCACTCTAATCAAAAAAATTATTAAATACTTATAATTAAAGTAATAATAAATCAACCGAGGTAACGAAAAATATTGCGTCAGATTTAAACAAAAATGGCTTTTCACGGCTATTTTTTAACTTTCAGAACGCTCATAATTTCGCTTGGAAGCTGCAAACTATCTCAATTACTTGCAATAAAACTAAAAATAACACTTAAGCTCATTTCAGTCTGTGGTAAAAGCATTATATATGCTTATTAATCTCGAACCTTATCTTATTCCTCTTTCGGAATTCAATTTTCTTGTCATTTCACTAACATTCGAGAATATATCAGCAGAAACTGACCTTTTGAAATTTTAGCAGGCTATAGAAAAGGATTACTTGTTAGAAAACCAGAAAAAAAAACTAAGGATTTGCCCTAGAAGGTCATAAGGTTTTCTTGACAGAAAAGAAGCATGAAGTAAACCGATTTCCGGTACTTTTATCCTTGTCAACTCTTTTGCAAGACATAGTGCAAATGGAGAAGTAGTGAATGGCATTATCGAGCTGAATATGATGTGAGGGATAATTCTCAAGATAAGTGCAAAAATTTACCCTTATTCTACTAAAATTATATGTATAAATGAACGAAATTCATTTTGAATGCCACACTATTTCATATGCTTTATCCGATTTATATTTCTATTTAGTTTAGCTCGCAGCTCGACTGAATGGAGCGAATGGAAGAAGTTACAAATGATTTCTGAGGGTTCATTCACTCCATCCATGGCAATCTTAAATTAGATTCTAGTTATTCGAAATTTAGGTTATTTACACAATTTGCCTCCGGTTTGGTGAAGGGATCTCAATCTCCAAGGCTTGATAGGCTACTGATTTCAGCATTAAAATTGACGGTAATAGCATAAAAATGCATTGAGTAAAATGACTTCGTTTTCAATTGCTTATTCAATAAGGAAAACCAACTGAAATAAGGATATTTATTTAGACTTATAAAGAAATGAGCAAAACTGTCATGCTTGTACCAATCAAAACAGGTACAACTAGAATAAGTTTAAAATAAGGCTCAATTTTCGCTTCTTATAGCTGAATTTAAAAAAGGCATAGCTCCCATTAAATATTTAGATGAACACATTCAATTTAAAAAATAAAACTAATGTAATAAGAATTAAAACACTAAAGCGAAATAACCCCAATGGTACTTTTACCCACGTTGAATGCGAAAGCATTTATGGCCTTCATATCATCAGCCTTGTTCAATCACAGGCATGTTTAGTCAGTAAACAATTTCAACTAAACGAAGTCCTTATTGCTTTTAAATTGCAATTATTCAATTAATTTTTGATGAATTTTGCGTAGTTTTTTTGCATACTTCGCTAGAATGCTTATCTTGCGTAAAAAGGCAAGTTATCCTTAGGTTTGAATTCACTCTAACAATAAACAACCACTCAATGTTTATATTTAAACACATGAAATTAAACTTTAATGAATACTTACAATTTCATTAACGTTTTTTATTTGTTTATGGGGCTGAGAAATTTCAACATCCGTGGTAAGTTTATTGTGGCAAATAATGAACATTCTGATTTCTTTTTTTTAATAAAAGTAATCCTGCCAGTCTAAAGGAGATAAACTTTTAAGCCGTCCATATCAATGCCAGTTGCTCCAATCCAATATCGTAATACGCAGCTTAAAGCAGAAATTTTGGGAAAATTGACGCAACCATGATGGCTGCAGATGATAAACTCCTTCGACCATCACTTTATGCCCTAATGTTTACCTTGTGCGGCTGATCATTGCAGCCTCTCCAAGTGCCTTGAATATCTTAAATTCTGAGTAATACGATGAGTGAAGCGTGGAAGCGACCACAGCACCGCCTAGAACGTGGAAGTTGCCTGGCTCAAATCAGAATTAAATTAGCGCCAAACTGTTGGTAAGCAATCCATCTCCGATTTATTCAAGAACTAATTTGAGAAACTAACTTTTAAAAGGTACCAAAAAGATATGCATTATTTCCGCTAGGTTGGGCGAGGACAACAGCTTAGTAACGCCTTCACGCTTTCTAGGAGCTTATTTGAGCTTTAATTAAATGTCAAATATGCGATCGGGGTTAATCTGGGCAACCATTTACTTATGAGTATAATCTCATCTATTTCCTCACCTATCTATCCTCATTTCGATGGTGTTTTTTAATTTTAAATTGAAAATCCACGTAATATCTAATGACTTGCTTAATGAAGGCAATTTGTAGATGACATTGTAATATTGAAGGTGTAGATTGCCGTAAGCAACGTAAGGTAATTAATCTGTACATTTGTAATTTATTAGTAAGCAAACGTATGGACGATGTACGCATGAAAAATGACTGGCAAATGCACTCTCTCAGATAAAACACCGAAAAGGCGGACACTAATGTACTTTATTTAAAGTAGACTGAGATCAAGAACAAGCGAAATTTCCAAGCAGTTCAAGAGCATAAGAATTTCTTTATAAGATGAGGCCAGTGTATGAAATAAGTCGATATATGATGATACGCATTTAAATAAACGTTAGTAGAAAGGTTTTATAAGAAAATTAAATGTGTTTGAATCACTTTGGCCATTTTATTTAAGCAAAGTTGGGAAGAATTCATTTTGGTGTCAGTGAGTCCTAAGGCTTTTTGAGAAATAATGGCATGTACTGTTCGTTAATTTATTTTCGATGGGCAAATTTTGAAGCAAAAATGTGAGACTTTTACAATGAATCGAATTCAGTAAAATTTCAATATGCATTTAAGCTCTAAAAATGTACAAATTTTAACACCTTTTTTTGCAGCTGATTACGTTTTAATGAATTGTTATTGGGTTTGACTATAATATTACTCGAACGACTGTCGGTACCAGTCTTGAGAACCTATCCAAAACTTAGAATAATCAGATTGGAAAGAGACGTGGGAAATTAAAGGTCCGTTCGGGGGTATTTTTAACTTTTTTTGTCCTTTTTATTTAAGGCCTATCAGTAACTGTCCTTTTGATCCACAGTTAGCTACTTTACATGTTGAGTGCTGAACCATCATTCAATCTCCGTGGTGGCCTTATTTACACAAATGTGTTCTTTAATCCGTTCTTTTTCATTGAGAATCCGACCTTTGCCAAAAGGTACTGATGAAGCGATTCATTCACTTATTTTGAAGAAAATAATAAACGCAAGGTTTGAAAGGATTTTCTCAGATGAGAAAGGTGTCCCACCTGAAATTATGTAGGAGTATAAGCAATATTTTGAATACATATTTCGCTTTGTAATAGACTTTCACAGCGGCTGAAATTCATTGCGCTCAAATATACAAATTTTTAAAGGTTTTATAGTAAAGATCCACAGCCTATTCAAAAGCATCGTTCCCTATCACTGACGCTTTGTTTCGCCATTTTTACAGGACATAAAAGGGCTTTTTGAAACACAAAAAGCGCTCCAAAAATAGCCACTTGGCTCAAACGGTCCAAAGATCCATGTGGATTTTATCAAAGCCCAAATTCACAGATGGCAAGGAGCATAAAGTCCAACTATATTGTTCTTTGGCTTCATTCGATACGCACAACATGCAAATATTGTAAGCGCAAATGTAAATATCCAGTGTTTTAGAAAAACTGCCATGAATGTTCCATAAATAAATCAGAAAAAAGATGGAATGCGTTGGTTCCCATGTTTCGGGCATCTATAAGTAGCGACACCTATTTCCGCTTAAAGTTGATATAGGCTTGATCAAAATGAATTTGAATAAAGTTTATTTTAATGCAAATTTTGTGAAAATTATTCACATCCTGATGGCAACAGGTATATTTGAGGCAGGTATTCATTGTTGTGATAATCATAGTGAATAATGCTTAATACAAATTTAAAACATGGTAGCCAAATGTGGAATTGAAAAAAACGTTCCTTACATTGGGAATTGCATTGAAAAAATATTAACGTTATTAAACCAAATGGCTATTTATCTGCAGCATATATAAAAGTAAAGTCATTAATAATAAAACGCGGCATTTTAATAATCTCCAGCTTTTTCGGCAACCAGACAATCCGTTTGATTTACAATGAAGTGCAAGTCTGCTGATTTGGATCCTTTAGACTTGGAGTCATTTCCAGACGCGAGAAGAGCTTTTACTAAGTCTTAACTTCCCACCCCAAACTTATTATTTTTTATGCTACAATTGGTTTTGCCGCTTGAGCTGAGATTCTCGCCCCGTCATTAGTAGACTATCAGTCGGTCTCGGTAGCTGCTTTCCCTTTCAAAGAAGAACCATGGAAAACAATAGTCATTTTGCCCACCTATTCAGTCATTCCTCTGCTCATATTTTATGTATATCAATTAATTCATGGAAAAAAAAACGAACTTAATTTCTCAGTAATTGAATAAAAATAATGGACTAAAACTTGCAAGAGGTTCTCCTTTAGCTTTTGAGACCTCAACGTAAAGAACGTTCGAACGGTAGAGTGAGCCTTTGGTGGAGTTCTGTCGGTTGACGCTGCTAATTTGATTGGCGCTATTTGCATCGGCATGACAACAGGGAACTTTGACAGCGCCATGACAATGTTCGCATCGATGAAAGTGTGTTGATCGATCAAAATCAGTGTGATTGTTAAATCCAGAGTGCATTAGACAAGCCTCCGATCGCCAAAAAAAGTGACACCGAATTGAGCAATAAACCGAGTCGTACTGGTATTATGGTCTGTCGTAATCATGAAATATCATTACTAAGACGAAAAGAAAGCTTGAAATCGCTACTGAATGTGCCAACACTGAACAGGCATCAGAACATTGCTTTCAAAGTGTCCGCGCTACCCTCTCAGCCAATCAAGTTACCGTGTACATGCTGCATAACCCACGACGTCAGCATGCGGAATGTCACGCGCTGCACCTTATTGGTTCCATTCAATCGATTTAAAATAAAGCACACTTTACTTTTTTTTAAAAAATATTGAACTCATCTTAGCATGTATAAGAGCTCCGCTGTCTAGAAGACGGCTTCTTCATATTTGCTTATATGAAGTCTTCTAAACAGTTTAATGAAAGCAACACTAGCTTAGCCATCGCCTTAACCCCACTGAAAATGGTCCAAACATGCAAATCTGTCTATTCTTGGCTAAATGCGATAAGTTCGACGTAGGATATTCAGCTGATATGGCAGCTACTATTATTGGAAGTATGTTGCCTACCATGAAACGTTTACTGACTTATGTGAAATAACAACCGTCAATTTAATTTCATGGTTTAGAAATTGACATAGAAAACCTCTTGAGCATGTTTTCTAAGCAGTCGTCTGCGGTAGTTTGCTGTAGAAGACTGAATATGCGTAAGATAAGGCGCTAATGAAATAAGAATTTCAAGTGTTAGTTTTCGCGTTGTTAAATTGATGCCCTTAATCAAACCTGATTCCTGCATATTTCAAAATATATAAGCTTAAATTGACCATAAATGTTAATGAAACCATGAAAAAAAGAGTTTGATGAGTTAAGGTTAGTTTTATTTATGAATTCATCACTATCGGTCAAGCGATTTCCCTAAAGCCTGTTCTTAAGTGATCACATTCGGTAAATATATTTCGAAACCCGCTACCCATATACATTCTTGATTGATAGCCCACACGCCATGGTCTGTCATTTTCGATTACTACCGGACTGTTAAAACTTACTAGGCAAATTTATTCACCCACAGAAGATACCTGTCCAAATTTAGGGTAATGCGATAGCTCCAAGAGAACATTGAAATCCAAAGTGAAGCGATTAGAACGACATTCTAGCGTTTGATTCATTGTGGTGTAGGACTTATTTTTAGAAGTGATAGCACGGAGATCGCAAGGACGTAGTTCAGAACCCATAGACGCATATCCAGTGACTAGAGTAAATGCCACATTAGTCCGAATCGGTTGGCAAGTATAGAAGGAATGGAAGAGTTTTAGTCTCCGAGGCGGCGCAGCAAGTTCTCTCCATCTCTCTAAGGCACTTTCTCCAATTCGGAAACGGTCAGATTAATTTTGATTATTGTAACTTGAAAAAAAATCGGGTTACTAATAATGTAACTGAATGTATATATCTACGCTAAACATCATGATTTTATTGTTATTCCAAACTGATGGAATATGAGCACGCGAGACTGTACATTATCTCAGCGGCATTGACATGGATCATTTGAATATTCTATTCGTGCCCTCTTACATTTGAATAAAACAACGTGCTACATGGATTAAGCCTAGTAAATATGTACCATGATCATATGATATTGATAACAGAAATAGAGGAGAGATCGTTGGTCATCATACTTTCCCTAAGAAAACGCATATTATTCAACAATGAACTGAGCCGAAGGACATATTTTTGAAAACAAGGCAAGAAAAGATTGGACGAAATGACAGCTCGAAGGACTTGAACATTGATGTATTCGGCGTGGTATGTTTCATCCCATCCCAGCTAATTCTAAAGAATCTCGAAAGGCAAATTTAAAAAGTAAGGACGAAATTCATAAAAATATATCTCTATTACTCCCATCTTTGGAACTTGAGTTGTGCTTGCTAGAAAAGCCGCCAAAGTGAACATCCCATTTCTTGCATTCATTTGAATCGCTTCGCTCTTCGAATTGCCTTCATAATTGCTTGTGCGTCCATTTTTCATCACAAACGGTACACTGATTCACCAAACCATTTCATTACCTAAATCCCGTTCTGTAAAATATTACAAAAATCGGCATCACTCAGGTTCTAATTGCGCCTAATCATGAGGAACCACATAGGTCAAGTTAAACCGCTTGACAATTGAGATCGCGCATGTTTGGATCACAAAATTATCTAACCAAAAATAAGCTTGGAGAGTTCCTGTGCGTCAAATATGCAAACCAAAGTCAGCAAATAAATATGATCTTAATACCGCTGCATCTGAATAGCAAATGGCAGTGTTATTTATCCCTATCAAAGCCTGAATTTTGAAAATGACCGATTGAATTGGCTAGTGAAGCTAAAGCTCTGACTTACCGTCACCAAACGCGACTTTGGATTAACGACGTGGGTCTAAACGATGATCCTCCAATTTTCACCTAGGATGCACAATCGCTTTGGTTTAAAAACTCTTAACTGCCATGTAACAAATATTAACATTTTCATTCATAAGTACTGACAAATACTGACCCTTAAATCGTGGTTCTCTATATTGGCCAGTCAATATAATGACCTAGGAAACTGTTTGGCTGCACTAGAGTGAAGTAGCGCTTGGGTTATCACCATATTGACATTCAGGCGGTACCGAGTTGGCTAGCCAGGTTGCACTACTTGGTGCTGCGATTTCATCAAAGTCGGTACATTATGTTTAAGCGCTTTTATTTAAGTGTCTAGAGTTACGGCAAAGTTGCTATAGCCATCGAAAGCCGGCAGCAGTGAAATGCGATATGAGATCACTTTTGATAAATGACCTTGAGATCCTTGTAAGCTTTATAAGAATACTGGTCTAAAGAATCAGGTTCTATTCGGTCCTAATTTGTGCAACGATTGCGGAGAAAGACTTAAAAAGATGAGACAAATTTGTTCACTATTTTGGTTGTGCTATCCATATGGCTCATCAGACCTCGATGGTTTCGAAATCCAGCAGAATGATAAATATGATTGTGAAGGCCGCTTGACCTGTTAATACTGGGCACTTTCCTTCATAATATGATCAGTCAACGTCCTCACCAGATCTTATATTCTGAATCACTGACAAGGGATGAATTCCGGTCAAAGTTTTGGAAGCTGAGAGAGTCGAACTAGGATATTTAAGCATTTCAGCAATAAATATCATGAAAATTATAGAATAGCTGTCCCGTTTATGAATTCTGCAACTATTCATGTCTTTCAAGGAAAGTCCGCTTCTATCTTCTTGCTGTTCAGCAAATTAACGTCATCTAGGAAAATGAGAGGTCTTTTAGAGAGTCCTTGGGAGAAAATCTTTGTTTGAGGTATATGGGTCTTAGCGCTGGTTGACAGGACATATAAAGACGGATTGGCTAGGGAATTGATCTATGACAGTTTTAAGGATAAACGTCAGGTGGCGCGGAATCGTCGAACACCATTAAATGAGATTTCAATGTTTTTCATGACTATTGCCTTCCCTTAACTCACTTTTTCTTTATATTCACCTTAAACATCCTTGAAAATGACTACTATGTGGTCAAAATAAGTGGAGATAGGTTTTCCTTGTATGACTAGTGCCAAAATTAGCCTCAATAAACCAAAAAGGCATGAGTAAGTATTCAGCGCAGTCAGACTCTCGAAAGTTGGTAATTTGCCATTTTATTGTATAGTTGAGCATATTAGAGACCTTCAAAGTGCAGTCGTGAGGAAAACCATCCTACAAAGGCAACATAATTAAGACAGTTCCTACAATTCAATTCCTCTCTACGGTGCACTCGGACACTTAAAAATGTGCAATACTAGAGACTAAATGACTGCTTCATTCGAGACCTCAAAAAATCAGTCCACAAACGTTGAACTGAAAGAAGTGGCCAACGTTTTTAAAAGTAGTTAAAATGTGTTGCCGGATTTTACCATGCTTCTCTATTCCCAAAGCCCAAATTAAGTTGATTTAGTTGACCGCAATTTCACTTATATCAACGCCTCTGCCACTGCTGTGAATGGAAAGAAATTGCTCAAACCGGTAATACATTCCTCTAACAAATTTCCAGCAAAATAATGCGCACAACTTCAAAAACATTTGTCACTTTGAAAGCTCACATTATTGAGTGAATAACTAAAATGAAAGTTTTTGATAACAGCCCCGCATATCTTTCTAGCCTGTAGTCTTCCAATTAAAATTAATCGCTGTGTGAAACGGACTTGAAACTAATTTGTAAAGCTAGTTCAAAATGTCTATACTTGATACCTAAGTTTCGACATTAAAAATTAGAGAAATCTTTTAGTTGAAATACAATTTTCTAGCCGCGGGCAGTCGAGGGCTTGGAAAGTGGTGCTCAACTTCAGTAATCGGAAATATCGCAGCGCAAATGTCCAGTAAAAGTGTTTCAGAGATACAACTCATTCCTTTTAAGAATAAAAGAAGCAGTATTGGTTGGGTTAATGGGTTACAAATGCACCAATTTGATAAAATGGGACATTATTTAATGGGTTGGAATATATTTTATACAATAAAAAGGCTTTATACTAATTACAAACCATCAGGATCAGAAATGAACTGTGGGGGGTTCATGCGGTTCATGCAAATTTCAAAACTCAATTCAGAATGTCACACTTCTAAATGAACCGACTGGAAAGGAAGCTGATTACTGGCCAGGTATTGTGTTGCTGGATACTGCTTATTTAAAATCATGACCAAGCGTGCTACTTTAAATCCAGTGTAGCCAACGAGGTTTTATTTTGCTGAATTGCATTTCCATGTTTGAGTGACATGAATAGCTTCTGCGAAAGCATCTTTGCTCAAGCCATCGGCTAAAATTTCTCAAATCCAGGTTTGAAAATAAGAGCAATGGAGTGTCAAATAGTTAAGCTACATGATTAGTTTGTCCACGGTTATAAAATTCTAAATTAGTGTATTTCTCACCTAATTTACTGCTACTAGGCGAAGAAACCCCATTAGTTAGGATTATGACTTGAAAGGCGTAATATCTGAATTTCTTGATCTTCTGGCCTTCGATCACACAAATATGGATTTCGAATCGACGCCGGTGGTAGCGAGGACCAAGCAATTTTAAATTCCCCGGAGATGGACGTGTAGCTCTTTCAAACATGCATTAAATATGCTCTGTTCAAGAATGAGCTTCCAATTAAACGTTATGTCTGTCAGCTCTTTGTGAGTTGCTACATGTTAGCACCTTGGAAACAATGATAACAATTTGTCCAGGGGCATACAACTTTGGACATTTATGTTGTCACAACAAGCACTCGCCTAATATTTATTAATAGCCAGTAATGAGTGCCAAAGAAAGTCAACGTTTTAAGTTTAAGAAAGTAAATTGAATTTCTCTTATTCTACTCTGCCTATATAAAGCATTTAAACCTGACCCTTTTGATTCAATAATGCAAAATATCGTCGTGGACGGGTTTTTTACAGGGTCTCCCTACTTATATGCTATTCGAAATTATCCAAGCATAATTGTTCAACATGAAAGCCTTACTTTTTGGTTTAGACCTGTTAACTATCTCATCCGAGTGGAAGGAATACAAATTACACTATCTAAGTCCATTAATTTTCTTTCCTGACATTTCAAATAACGCGGATTTCCGGTTGGTGTCTACTTCTTAGCAAACCTCAGTGCCATTTTTGGGTAAAAATGAACACCTGATCTTGAATGGCCGATTTACATAATATTTCATTGAAATGGACTGTCTTTCCCTTGTACGACTTGAGAGTAAAACATATTAACCTGCTTGGATGATCACGAATAGACCCTGTCAGCATTCTTCTGCCGGAAGCTAGTTTGATGGAAACTTGAGATTACTAATATCTGACATTTTTTTCTATTCATAACGGATTTCCTTAGCGTAACGGTATAAAAAAATTTATTTAGAAATAAAGTGGATTTTGGGTCAGAATGAGTGTAGAAGACCTAAAAGATACATCGGGCCTCATTTATTGTGGTTCAAGCTAATGAGCTTATCCCTTTCGAGATATTTTATGTATTTTTTTTATAATAAGTGGTCACTGCAGAATTGTACATTTTGCGCGCTAATCGTAGCCTAAACCCTCAAACCCTTAACTTTTGAGCTGTGGATTTCCTTACTTACTTACTTACTTACTTACTTACTTACTTACTTACTTACTTACTTACTTACTCCTCACCCAAGTAGCACACAGCAGTTAACACAGAAAACATTTGAAAGCGTTTATTGCCGTTCTTGGTTTTCTGGTCACTTCTCTAACATGGTTTCATCGAACAGGAAGCAATTAAACTTCTTAGTGGTACCTCGTTCCTTCTTGACATTGTTAAGGTAGACCATCTTCATATTCCTTCCAGAAGTCATTTTAACTTTTTGGCGGAGATTCCATTCATTGTCACATGCACGCGCTTTTCACAGTCTAGTTTGAGACCAAGAATCCATGTATTTGCGTCGTGCCTCGTTTACCAGGCTGTGCGAGGTTGTACTTCTGCTGGCATCATCTAATTTAATACTTCCGGTGGGTGATTGGTCCTATCCGGCCGCCCCTCTCATTAGCCCCCAGAGCTGCTTCTGGGGTTACCGGTGATCACCATGAGGAGGAGGAGAGTAGGTTTGACTACATTGAATTACCTAAATTGTGAATCAGTCTGTCTAGAAACAATACATACGTATATTGTGCAGGCTGAACTTTTCTGGAGTTAACTTTAATGAAAAATGAACTACTTGCATGGAATTTGGGAAAATTCCGAATCTGATATCTGTGCCGAAACTTTCGGCAGGTATCAGCTAACATGGTGGCTGTATATCCGCCGTATTTTGCAGGCTATTCGATGAAAAACTGACACTATATTTGTAGGATTTTAATTATAATAAACCCAAATATTTGAGGTTTGTCCAAGTGTTGCCTTCTGCGTTTAGAGTCACCATAATAAAAAAACTAGGAGCTTTATTGCCAAAACATTAACCTCCCTAATTTTATTCGATGGTTCATCAAAGTTCTAAAATGTTTGATAATAATTAAACATGATATCGCCAATCCTCTGGAACGATTTTAAATTGATGGGAGTTTATCAGGAAAACAGTGAGTTACAGGGCAGTAAAGGCAAAATTCTGCCCAAGGCACCCGTCAAGATGGACCATGTTCTGCGTCTTTCCTTAGAGAGATGTAAAAGGCAAAAAATTGTTCTAAAAATGTCCAAGGTATTGGATGAACTTTAAATAACTTTCCTTATCTCTGCCTCGATTTTCTTCTCTTAGTCAGTCGTGGGACGAGTGGCAAAGTTGGTATGGCAAGCAATTTCGAAAGGACCGAAATGCGCGAAAATATTTTCTGTGTACCATTCATGCCCTTGAAATAATTCTTTAGGGCCTAAAAATGTGACAAATTTGACGCTTTGTTGCGAAGCATGGGCCATGCTTATTCAATTCCATCACAAATTCAATGTAGACACTGGATATTGAGTAGTCGCGTGGTTCGTCATTAATGTCGTGATCGTATTCTTTTAGTTCCACCAATTGACTATTTAATGAAATCGAAATTACACTTAAAATTTAAATTGCGACTCTCATATGGTCTTTTATACTAGGTTATACTTTTTAAGTTCAGTATTATTTGTGTGCGTAGTGGTCAAGCAGTTAAAACTCAGTCCGCTTTGCTGGAACCGGTCCTGTTTTCCATGAGAGATTTTAACTTTTAAAGAAAAGCATACTAAGCAAGTCATCTTTTCTTAGGTAACCTAATCCCGATTCAATGGCAACAAGGCATTTGAAGTAAACGAAACAATTTTTCCAGGAAGAATCGCCCTGGAAACCAGTCCGATCAGGCTCGATCGCAGCACCTTCCTCAGTATAAAGTGGAAAATGGTAAATTTGTCAGTGCGTTCCGCTTTTAAAGATGGTCTAATAAGATGAAAATTATGAACGTTGTGACTGTCTACTCTTACATGAACCCATGCTTAATTGACTTGCAGTGAATTAATAACAATAATACATATTATTGCAATTCACCACTAGCACTTAGAGAGAAATAAAATTCGAGCCTGCTCGTTTGGATCATAATAATTTCCACAGCACATTAGTATAAATAGAGCGGAAACAATACAAGAAAATGAGGCGTCAATTTCTGTCGAGGTCAAAGTCTTGAACAGTTTTGGAATAACTTCATCTTCGGTCATATTGATGTTTGCTTTGCTGCCAGAAGCAGATTTGGAAGTCATCGCCAATCACCCAGTATTCGAAATCGAAGTTTACACCAGGTATGTCTAGTTCACAATCACAGAGGCACCAGGATACCTCTCGAAGGCACATTCTAACGCTGAAAAAAAACTTACTTTATTTCTACAAGATTTTGCTGTGGGACTGGGATGGCCATTAAAGTCGTTAGTCAGTGGATCAGACAATGCCACTGTAGAGCCTTGTTGAATAGGGCTTGTTCTGAATATGAGTTATTGTTTCGAACCCTCATCACCCTCCCGAGAAACATTGTGCCGAAAAGCCTAGCTAAGGTCTAACCAGCCATTCATCTAGTGGCTGTACAATAGCAATCAAACCATGGTAGTAAATGCTGGAGTTTCGTTTCAATGTCGGAGCAGATCTACTGCTCTTCGAAATGAATTTTTATCTAGGGGTGAGAGAACAGCAACCTTTCAATCCATGTGCATTCTGTCTAAATTAAAATTTCACAAACCTGGGAGATAGTGACCCTTTTCATCCACGAATTTTGGGAAATCACTGAGTCTTTTAAAAAGTATGAACTTTCAAGTGGTAAATCTTCCGAAATTATTTTATTTCATAGGGAAAAGGGATAGGTTCCTTAATGTTGATCCCAAACAATTTCACTTTCTCCATTTTATGAGAAATCCAGCATAAAACTGGAGTCTAAAGTGTATAGCAATCAAAATAGGAGGACTTTTCATGGTCCAAAGCTGAATAGAATAATAAGCATTTTTTTTAGCAAATAAGTTTAACCAATTCCTACAAATGTACCAATAGTAATTTTATAAAAAAGGAAACACTTTGCAAATTTTACTATTAAAAAAGAAATAAGTTAATCTAAATGCTATATTGAAGTGATTCGAAAAAGAGTAGTGACAGTATGAAAAGTTCTTGTTGCAGTACATTTGAGTAAATGTTTCCTCCCAAAAGTAACCTAATCTTGCTTCTGATGAAAATAAAGCCCAGATTTTTTCTGAGTTCGGCAGTTTTGGTTGAATTGATGTTAAAAGATCACCACATCCCCCGTTCAGCATTTGATTAGCAGTTGTATTAGCAAATCGTGGCCGCCCACTCTTGAACTTGCTTCCATCCTTCTTATAAAACAAATATGCTATGCCTGGGATCAGTCAACCGTCAAACAGCTCAAAGTTTGCAGTACGATGATACATGTTGTCATCATACATCATAATTAAGAATGTGGAAAGTACTTGGCTATAGAAATTACTATCTGATGATGACAATGATGAAGCAAACAAAGTGGATTTATCTCTTCACTTTGCCTACTTAATTCATTATTTAAGAACGCTTTCCCGCAGTAACAAAGCTATAACATTTTAGCCCATTTTGTCCAATAAACGTGCGTGATGAAAGTGAACATCATTTTTTTTTTATTTCAGGGTCAAAACATGATCATTCGATCATGACTTGAGAAATCAACTCAACTTGCTCTGATGCCTAAATATCCTGGTAATTTTACGAAATATTTGAATTTTTATTAATATCCAGAGAATATTTAGAGATGAGACGCTAACTTGTTAGAGTTGCTACATCAGTGACAGTTTATGCTGAAATTCTAGGTTTAAGAAGCGATGAAGGGGTCAAACTGACGCATTAGACAATTAAGCTTATTCTAGTGAAATGGGAGAGTTTCACAATCTTAAGGGGGGGAAATGCAAAATCGTCAGATCCACTGTAGTAGCGCCCCTTTATTGATTTCAGTAAACAGAACCATTAAGTTCTCGAGATCACACACAGGGTCAGTTTTAAGAGTGAAGCGGTCCTTAGATTACAAAGTCTCATTCTGAATACTATGCCCATACCCGCTTCAGCCAGTCTTTCTCTTACAGTATCTGGTCACTGATTGTCAACCGAGATTCCATGGAAGCTCTATCTTTGAAAAGTCACCCCTTCAGCAGACTTGTGCTAGCACAACGACACCAAGGTTTCCCGCCTACAAGCGCATCGCCGCTCAGCTTGTAAGTCTGGTCTCTTTGTACCTAAAGAGTCGTTTAAACTTGTTTGTCCTGGTTTATTTGATAAAAAAACTGTGAATTCACGATGGCACATCAGCTTCGGCTACCCGTTGGGGGTTGGCAGCGAAGAAGATTGTAAATATAAATTAGAAACTACACTAGCATTAGACCTGATCGAGAAAACTTCACCCAAATCCCTCAGCCAAGAAGAAACCATGAGGAAAGTTTGATAGAGCCTCTAGACATGCACCAAAGACTCCACGGGAATAAATTATCAGTTTGAAATCACCTATAAAACTTGGGCGTTTTTGAAAAGTAGACCAACCTAGTTATTCTCCAGCTCTCCGTGAATGGGAGTAAGACTAATCCAAGCAGATAGTTTTTAAAAAAATGATTAAATAGTTTGCCAAGGAACTTTGTCTTTTCTCCAACAGTCTTTTGTGTGATTGAAATACATTCAAAATGAGTCAATGACTACCAATATCCAACACTACTTCGACAAAAGCTTATGGCATTGCATCGAAAAGATTACCACCTCACCTTACTCAGATATAACTTAAGTCCTGCCTCAGTAAGGACCTTAGTTCTTGAGAAAAAATTAAAAAAGTTCGCAAGATAATGATGGAAATCACCGTCTTATATACTCGAACTAAGGAAATATTCCATAATGTATGCAATTTGAATGCATAAAAATAAATTTTTGGGTTGTTTAAGAACCCAGTGGGTAAAATCAGTGTAAATGGCTTATGTCATATTTTTCTCTCTACTATTTTTAAAAGATATCACTTGGTGATTGTTTCAGGTTATTGTACATAGATAAAAAACCTTAACTTTTAACATAGCAGATCACAGGGATGAATTTTAGATGCAAAACTCAATTTTGATAAGTTAAAGGCCAAAAATTAAATTTTGAAGTCAAACCTATATTGAATTGCTCAGTGATGGTGTAGAAATATATGGAAGAACGATTTCTCATAAAAAATTTTGCAAGAGGGTCGAAGAGGATTTACTGGTATTTTCCAGTTATCAGGTTGTTTTAAGACGCTATTCAACAGTTAAAGGGAATTTCTTGAGAAGCATTGCACCACCTAAAAGGGCAAATCAACTGTTTGAATGGCTAAGGAAAGCTAAATATAAAGTTACCTTTAAGAGGATGAGAGCGCGTCTACTGATGAAATCTTCACATGAAAGGATGTCTGACAGAAATTGAGCGGTCCTGAAAACCAGACATTCTGTGTTCAAATAATTAATCACTAGGATCTTCTCGCTACTTTTTCTACAATAAGGCATGCCGAGTTTCTTTTTTCTGATTCTAGAAGTAGCCAATTTCCAGCAAAGTGTGGGATGATTAAGGACGTTTGTCTTTGAGATGATTTATTGCATTCTTCAGAACCAATGGGGACGTTTGGCTGCATTCGTGAACTTTCTTATCACGTAAATATTGCGATCAAAACCTTATTCGGCTGGCAGCTTCTAAGACTAGGTCCGTTCCGTAATATCATGCAAGCAACATGGCCACAATTTATGTCTGATTTTGTTTGTGATTTTAGCAAACTGGATTTTTTTTTGTTTTTTAAAGTGCAATATTTTTTTTCGGGAAAAGCTTTTTAGGACATTGAATCCACGCCGAGAGATGCTACTCGTAGTGCATACGGAATCTCATATGTAACTATCAATTTATTGCACGGATTTACAAAGCAGTAGCACCTTTGCGGATATCTCTGCGATTAATCAGGGTCGATTGCTCCTCTTTGCAAGCCAGGCTAACAGGCTATTTCTATAGTTCCAAAAGGTGGCCGTCAATTCTACCACGATGAGCTGAAAATATCGTTTAGTAAAGCTCTCTACAGCTACAAGTAGAACCGATCGGGGGTTTCATCCAACATTTCTTACTAGTACTACGAAATATATATGAAAAGCTCTCGACTTTGGTGCGAACTTAACTTTGGAGTAGGTGCTTAAAGGAAACAATGTATCCTCATTTGTGGGATAGAGAGACCTAACTCCTCACACAACTTTCAATAAAGAGTTTACTGAGTAAATGAAAACTCAGTAAGGTAGAAGCCACTTCATGTCATTCCAAATTCCTTTTTGTTTTCACTTTCGTCAAGTAAGTATATAATGTCTCAATCCAAGCTGCTCAATGGCTTTCATCCAAGATATCGAAGCTGTCGTATTCCAAAATGTCCTCAAACAGCAAAAATGCATACAAATCAATCAAATTATTTGAGACTGACAGAAAAAAAATTGCTTGCGAAAATTCCTACCTTTTCGGAGCTTGAGATGCATGTTATGACAATCAGTACTTCACTGATCGAGAAAATGCCAACAAATGGAATACTTCTATAACCTTAACTCTGAATGAATTACTGGTAATACAAATATGCTTTTCCCAATTTGGACTTGTACTTTGAGCCAGTGCAGACAAAATTGTAATTTTAAATGTTTTGAATTCGAAAAACTGAGTCAGTAGTGAGATGACCAAGTCAAAAGCAGGAACAGCGTTTTAAAATAGCAGCTATTAAAATGGCTGATCGAAATAAATTACCACTAGTTGTTGGATCATTTCTCTGAAGTTCTAAGGAACTCTCATCCGTTTCAAGACGTTGAAAACGAAGCTAAGAGGCACTCTAGGTAGCACACTTATTTTTTATCAAAATAACCAATTTCAAGTCAGACGCCCTAGCGTCTACCAAGTGGAGTGTCCAAATCGTGAGTGGCCTCGGAAAAAGCACCCCTCAATTGTACCTCCTACCGAATAACGTTGCAGCTTGTGACTGGAAACTCCCAGATCCATACCGATCCGAGATGGAAAAGTTTGGCTGTTATTCTGCGTCTCAGATTGGTTGGTGTCATAATGAATAAGAAGTTGCAACATGCTATGGACAGATCCTCAAGTTTCAGCTGTACTAGTTTATGAATGTATTTTTAGCATATTCGGACTATGTGATTCGCCACGAAATTAGCAACTTCCTAATTCAGTATATTTTGAATCTTCACAGAAAAGCGAGAAGATACGTTTAGACACCTAATTTCACGACCAATAATACCTATGCAGCTATTGTAACACAAAAAACGAGTATTTAGAAGGCTTACTGTTATTCGCAGCAATCGGTGGCTCTTCTGTCAACCAACGATATATGAACACCAGATTTGGTTTTCGTCACTATACCTATGCGGAATACATCCTTTTGATATGAATTTATTTTATCCAAATATCACTTTCTGCCCTATGAATCTTCAACCATGGATGGTGTATATGATTTGGAAATAATAACTAATAAATGGATTATTGTTGGATTTGGTGAAATTCAGCGAAAGAGCCTGACCCTTTGTTTCACTATTCAGCATTTTTTGGACCATAAAACGAAGCCTTTTTCATCAAGTTTGTCCTTGCCAATCTAAGGTGTGATTTGTTCGAACGAAAGAAAAAAGGCGGATTGAAATTACTAAAATCCCCATGGGATTAGTGCTGACTCAATTGTGATTGGCGATGGCTAAATCCGCATTGTTGCATGCTATAGGGCCATGATTTGGAAAAAAAACAGTCTTATCTGGCATGTGAAAGCAAATAATGCCTAGGTTTAAAGGAGCTTATCTTTTGAATGGACTCAATGTGTTACATGTTTGATTCCTGGCTTAAGGTGTTTGTTCTGTTCAAGTTGTACCTAGACGTACCAGTCACCAATCAAGTGCTGGGAACACTTCTGTCCCTTTCAGCCAAACTTCTCCAGTCAATCGAAGTACCAAATCTTCTCAGTATTGTGAATGAATGATGCGATTTAAGGACAAATATTGCTGTAGAGAAAGAAAACCCACCTGTTAAACGTGCGTATTGGACGGGTTTTAGCTTAGCCTACATGTAAACCGTTGCATTAGGAAGCTGGATGTGAAGTCTGAAAAAAACACAGCATAGCGAGTATTGATGTTAATGAGTTGTGAAGCATTGAGGAACTGAATCAAGGGAACTTTGTTATTCTAATGGATGATTTCCTCTCGAGGTTCACTCCAGTAAATACATCATCAGAGTTTAATTGAATGAATAGTGGAGACAAGTCTGATACAAAACCAGAGAGAAATTGAGCAGGGATCGCTAATGCTATCTTATTTCCTTCAGTTTTCACCTCGAACGGTGTTTAAATGGGCCACTCCTTGGTAAATGAGTGCTCGAGTGTATTAACACGGAACTAGAAGAAATTGATAGTTTTATGCTTTTATTATAGAGTTTTCTCTTTGGTAGTAAATTTTTTGAATAAATATCAAGATTTGAGAAAGTGGATTAAGGAGCTGAGTTATGAAATTTAGAAAAAACTGTATCAAAAACTCTTGCTATCATTTAACATATTTCCACCTTGCCTCAACACTACCAGAGTTCCCCTAACACCAGTGCCTCACCTTCAAATTACAACTCTATCTGAAGTTTTCATTGGCTCTTCTCGGTTCGCAGGTAACTACTCAAATTGTGCGTCTGGCACTCGTTCACCTTCCATTCGAAAATGAATTAGGTGTGACGCGATAGTAAGGCCCACTGAGAAGCCTCATTGTTCCTCCAGGAAATATTGGCTGGTCCTTTCATGCCTACAGTTTTGTTTCGCGTTCAGTCCTTATCCCAAAACTTAGAAGAATGATGGAAGATGAGGGAAAAGAGAACTTACTTCTTTTGCTCCAAAATGATGAAATGGAATTTAAACCAAGACTTTGTTTTGCTCCCCTCTATTTAGAGTTTTGCATAGGCAACACCATTGCCACGATATGCACCGAACTTTCATTTGGAAGAAAATAGAAGCGCACTTGCATTGTATTGCATAGTTTAGGAGGAAAGTGACATTTAATTGCTTACGTAATCAATGGTACCCAGAATTTTCTTAGTTGAGATTTAAAATTAGTGCAACTTGTATATTTTATGGAAATGCAAAGATACTAGTAATGAAATCGGTTTATATACCCATATTGATGTGGGTGTTTTTTTACGTCGAAGATACACCACTGAGGTTAATGAAATTTAAATTAAGGTTTCAATAAATATGTGCTTGATATTACCTACATAACTTGCGTTTGATCCCTTGATGCAGCTAGACATCTGATTTTGAAACGAACCCGATCAGCTGTATTTTTTTATTCATCCCCACTTATTGGGCAAGTCCCAAGGGCTTATTGGGAGTACAAGAGAAATACAAGATCTTGTACAACAGCTAGACGTCTTCGCCTCCCTGACCATTTCTCGGCACGGTCTCGTGGTTCATTAACAGTTCATTCTTTAGTTCCACCTCTTGCAGCAGCTCGTTTCCTAGCGACCAAGTGTGGGTAAGGCTCATTCGCAGCCTTTCTTCGCAGCCTTGCTCCCTGCCTTCCACTCTATCTTTTTTCTCTATCATGTTTAGTTCCTCTACTTTTTCTACTGCATCGTTTGGTCCATTCCTCTGTTCTGTTGACTTCTCACTTTCCGCGATTGCATGGTCTTGTCTTTCGTGTCCTCGCATCTCCTTTACTGTGGCTAAACATCTGCGGCAGTTTGCACTGGTACAGACAATATCATGTTGCCTTTTATCGTACCAATCTAGGTGCGTACTTTTCGTCTCGACCTTTGAGGCTTTCTTTTGGATCAAGTAGCCATGGTTTGGAATGCACTTGCCATGTTTCTTTCGCATCTTTAATTAATTGAAGCATCCAGTTCCTTTTATGTGAGGCTTCTTTAGTTTCCCCATTTTCAACGTTACTCTCAAGAATGGACAGTATTAGACTATCTTTGTCCATTTATCAACTCTTCCATAGGTTCAACCTCTTTGCCTGCATAAGACTTGCCAAGTTACGCATCGGTAGCTCCTTTCGGAGTTCCTCTACAGTTTTGGCTCTTCGTAAATACAATCCAAGTATCATACACCTAGCCGTATTCTGTAATGCTTGTAGTCGATTGTTATCTTTTACTCTCAAGAAAATAGTAGATGATCCGCAAGTGATTGCAGGATCGTCAAAGACACCCATCAGAGTTGCTTTCAGGGTGTTGTTGAGACTTCTTGAGCGCAGAAATAATTTCAGTCATATTCGGTACCTTTTTGCCATGGCTAAGTTTGTTTTTATTGCTCCATCTGGCTCACCAATTTCTTGGATTTTGGAGCCAAGGAATTCGAGGTTTGAGGCACGTCGGAATGGCATTCCTGCCACTTCGAGGGGCTTTCGATCCTCACTTGAACCAACCTTAAGCCAGAGGGTTTTGTCCGCTGCAATTTGCATTCCGTATTTAGACCACGTAATCGCCAGATGCTCTATTAATCTGACCTTACTTGGCGCAATAGGACGTGTTAAAAGGTCACAGAGCCAGTGACTCAGCGGTTTAAACTGAATTTATTCCCACTGAAAAACAATGCTAGACGGCTTCAAGATCGAATCAAAGCGAATTCGCAGCTTATCAAAAAGTGCTAAAAAGAAATGGTATATGGGGTTAGTATCCAACTAATTTGAGTAATTCAATTTCCCTCGAGCAGTTCTTTCAGATTTCCGTTAATACTTCTCTTCGGCTGTCCAAAATGTTTCATAAGCCTTGTGGATCCTTTAATCCGATTTATTGTAGATGACGCGATCTATGTTTCACTGGAAAATTAATTCCACTCCAAATGAAAAACTTGTTGCGTATGAAGTAGTCCTAACATACAGTTTCATTTTCATTTCTACCGGATCTTTTGCCTCAGTTTTTGCCTGTTTTTAACTCAAACCGACACCGCATGTGAACTTTTAAAACCATAAAGCAAATCCCATAAAACGAAACTACGAAAAAGCCCAGAATCAAAATACTAAATTATCTTGATTAGGAAGAGAGGTGAGGAACTTGTGCTATCCATCCTAATAGTTATTCAAGTGAAACTAAATAACAGGACCATATTCTACCTAGTTATTTCCGCTGTTGTTTGAAGCAATTTTTGGAACTCCCGTCGTGATGCCACCTCATTGAGAGGTAATTTTACCCACCTCATGCATGGGTTGTATCCATTTTATCAGGTAGGAAATTTCCCTCCTAGCAGAAGGCAACTTGACCACGGCAACTTGTGCCTATATTCCGCCTCACAAGGACGTCTGAAGTTAATCCGCCAGTAGTAGCATGTTCCCTTAGTTTCCCTTTGCATTCGTTCATTCAAGCAGGCTTTCGGCTTTTGATTCTCTCACAGTTTCAAAAATACTGAAGCTGGAGTAAAACGTAAGATTTCTTTTTTAAGAATCAATCACTTAACTGACATTCTGCTGCAGTTCTTCATGCCCGAAATCGTCCCAACCGTTTCAATTTAGTCAGCTAAAGGCTTTCATCCGCCTTGATGTCGATGTCTACTTATCAAATGCAAAAATAAACTGGCCTCAAGATGGTATCAGGAAGTGTGCTTTTGCGATTCAGTTTAAATACTTTTGTTGAAAATCGGGCATATTCCTCTACTTTTCCTGGCATTCATCGAGAGACTCAGCTGAATCTTTGTAAATAACCCAGCTTTGCATCTGTTAATAGCAAAATAACATTTTGAGCTACCCTGTCCCACCATATTTTTACCATCCAAACAATTCTGTGCCACTCCTACATTATAATATTGTCTTCCACTCAAAGAGTTTTAGACTCAGTTCCATGCCGAAGTTCTAATTCATACTCCAAAGTTGAGGATGGATACCTCCACCATCCAGTGGCTTCGATCCTGCTTATAAGTTTTATCATTCAGCTCTGTACATTAATGGAATAAAAAAATTCTTTTTATTTCGTTCAGTGAATTTAACATCATTGACAAGCTAAGATTTCAGAGGCAGATGCTAACAGTGGTCCCATGGTCATGGCCGTATCAACCTTTAACTCTCCTAAAAACTAATTCCAGTCTACGACTCCGTGAAAAATGACAGCTTGTCTTCAGCCATATTGGAACGCGTATAGCCATTAAGTTTATTTATTCTTAAAGTCACTGATTTGCAATCAGTTTGAAGATACAAGATTATATTTAATGAGTACTGAAGACTGAATAAGGGATATGCGAATGTACGTAAGACATGATCATGAAGAAGAAAAACATAAAACTGAAGAGATACTGGATCGTAGACTAAAGTACCCTTTTACAGACTGCCCTGAAAGATACAAGGTTCAGAGGTGGCTAGAAAGACATACTAGGGACTGTCACCCTTCGGTCGAAATCAGAGAAAGGGAGAAACCAACAGAGAAGAGGAAAGAATCAAACTGAAGTAGAAACAGCAGAAAAGCTGAATACGAATGAGAAAAACGATAGAGTGGTAGATATGAAAAAAGAATGCGACGAAAAGTCCATCAAGCAGGATGAAATGCTTCTCTGCTCCATCACAGCTGTGAACTAACTCTGACCGAGGTACTCCATGAGATGCAGCAGGAGAGCTGAAGGCTGTTGCGCCACTCAACCATGCCAAAAAATGACAAGCGGGTCGATAATCTCAAATAACTGCTCTTTGCTGTAATATGTAACATTATTGTATTTCTGTTGTACCCCTAATAAATCATTGGGACTTGCCCTAAAGGGTGGGGAGGAATAAAAAATAAATTCTATTGACGCAAAAGACAAATGGAAAATGATTTTGGTATTGAAGTGTGCAAATTGTGTTATTTTTGTTGGTTGTCAATCATCTTTCGGCTGATTTATATCTAACTGTACCTTTCAGTGGGAGAAAGGATTCAAAACTTTTGAAAACTTTTAAACATACCAAAGTTATGTGGTATTAAGGTGCCCTTCTAATAGGTATTCTTGACAACATCGTATGACAACTGCCACAAATAGCTTCAGTGTTTTGCTTTTCAAACCTGTGCACTTAAAAGATGTTAGAAAATTAAATTAAAGTGAGGCACCCAGAGATGATGACTTTCTTCATCCATAACCCTGTATCCTGCGTCGATTAAGGCCTAACCAGCCTTTGGATACTCAGGCTTTTGGGTGTATCAAGAGTCAGTCAGTCAGTCATTATGTATTTTAAAATGCATGGTGACAAAGGAAAGCCTGATGTCTAGCAGGAAGAACCTCAAATCCCAGGTGTTTAGAGGTATTAGAGTACTAGGTGTGAATTGTCACTGAGAACAAGTACACTCATGGTTCAGAAGTTGAGCATCGCAATAATAAGTACATCAAATTTTGGTTCTTTCGATCTTTTTTAGTTTCAGACAACAAGGTTTCAAGTTCAGTTTCGCTGAAGGTACAGTTAAAACAGAGAATTTTGAAAACAGCTATTGACCCAGTAAATGAACGAAAGTCAGTAAAAGAATGTTTATTAACAAATTCACAAGTAATGAGATTGGGTAAGTAGCAAGAGGTGAAACAAATGCAACATCAATGTTCAAGAAAGGCAAAGATATAGAACGAGGTAGATGCGTGCCCAACCCTGTCAAAATCATTGCGTACAATTCCCGAATGATACCTCTGAAGTCGCATAGGTCTGATTTAGTCCCTAAAGTATATGCTCATAACTTTTATATTAGCAAAGCAGCTGCAGGTACACTCATGCTAATCCCGGCACCATTGGGGTGCATGTTGGGTGCGAAACACTTGCCTGCTTCCCTAATTGTTTTACTTTTTTCACTGGCAATCTTCTTTAGTTTACTTAGAAAATTAAATCTTATATCTCAGACTGCTGTGAAATTAGCCGATCTCTCAAAAATTAACTGTAAATTTTGCATTCAGACAGGTAGGATCCCAACCAATGTGGCTCCAGGGCATGGATAACTTGGATTGGAGATGCTACTGCGAACAGTAAAATGCAGCCACAAGCAGTTACAGTGACTTTATCGAAGATAAAGCTGGTTTTGTGATCACCTTCAAACAATCTCAAGGCACACGGGACTTGAATTGCCTGTCTCTCAATTCAGATTATATGGTTTGCACTGGCTACGGAAGTAAGATCAGACGTCACACCCTATTTCAGCTCTCAATACTTGGGCAGCACTCAGTTATTTAACAACTTACAATTTGAAAACACAGTTGCTTTGGTTGAATGCTTGCGTAATTCCTAAATTGCTTCCGGTCTGTCGACCATCATCGCATTTGTATTTTACGAGAAAATAAGAACTCACATTTCAGAAAATAAAAAGGCATTTTGGTCCGGGAACCATGAGAAAAGATCCATTCATTACTTTCCATAGGTCTTCAGACTAGACCTTATAACCTTATAAATATAAAAAACCAGAAAAATTTCATCGAATTAAATTTGAATGTCTTGGCTAACGTGGTATCACAAATGGATGGCCTAGTGCGAAATGTTCAATCAGAAGAGCTCCAAGGTAGTCTGCCTGGCCTGATAATAAAAAGTGAATGTCCGTATTTCAGTATAGAACTAGATCTGCATTTTTATAGGGGATAGGTACGCAGAATTTCTCCATGATATGAAAATCCTCTTAGCGATTTGTAACCACTTCCATGCTCTACACTCATTTTCTCCCTAAATTTAGAGATTTTGACAAGTAAAAGGATTACTGAAACTATGGTAGAATTGCAGGTCAAGGAACTTGATTAGTCAGTGTCATTGAATATTATTTTCAGTTACGCATGGATCCTTCTTTGATCATTCTGATTAGTTTTGCCTTAGATGCTCAATTTAGGATCTCACGAGGAGATGGACCAATTCCAAGAAACTACGTATTGAAATCTCGCAAGCTAAATCAGTGCATGACCTCTAGATTACTTAGAAATAAATGTTCGGCTTGTATGGCTTGCATTAAATTTAATGAATAATTATCCTATCAAGAAGCTGTTGTCTGTCTGGTTGAAACAACATAGTAGAACAACCACAATTAGAGATTGTGCCTAAATTTAAATGATTCTTTTTATAAAGTTCTAGAAAGTTAAAATTTAAAGAAGTATTACAATTAGTAAACTAAAATTATGCTCTTCAACTCTTGTAAGGTACCGTTTTTACCAAACCTAATTTGAAAAAGCCTTCTTGCGCTCAATCTCGCGGAAGAGCAATTTTTGTGTTCATTTCTTTGAGTTTCAAATAAGAATGAGAAACTGCTTGACAGAATTATCAATGAATTCTGTTATTCCGCTTCCTTTTTTATTAAAATGACCACCAAGTTCATTTGAGTGCGAGTCAAATTGTACTCTTCCGATTGAATAGATGGATAGCATCTCCAAAAATGTTATTTTAGCCACTCAGGGAATTTATAGGCCTTTCCATGATAGCTTACCATGCGTGTAGTCATTATTTGTGTTCTATAATGTTGTTGGCATTTTTCACTGTTCACATCTCCTTCGTGTTTAAATTGTCCGAAGCGGCAGGTACAATTCGTGATCAAATAAACTGTCCTTCATTTTCTCCCAAAATGAACGACATTTTCGCGCATCTTCCAGTGTACTTAATAATAGCATCAACCGTATTTTCACACCTTGGAGGTTTCCCGAGTGTAGGCAACACAATAGAATTTATTTCTTTCCTGCAAAATTAGTGCTTTGGTGTGAGAAACCTGATCCTGGAATGAGAGTGATAGTTCACTCATGTATTTATAGAGGTTCATTCCATTGAAGAAAGATTTGACTTTCCTTTGATTACTTACCTGTTTATTCCTGAACGGAAACCTTGAGTGAGCAAAGTGAATTTGCTTTTCTTACTAGATCTTCAAGTATTCACTGCATGAAGGTGCTTCTCTGGTGTTTAGATTTGAATTTTCAACTTCTGTCAAATACCTCGTCTTAGCTAGCATAATCTTTACAGATTATAACTTCCATTTACCAATATGAAAATGAAATCGTAATACCTGAAATATTTTATTATAACAAGTTTGTACCACCGACCGTTACAAACGAAGTAAAATCTGTCGTTCAATTTTAACCTTTAATAACTGAATGAAATGGTTGATTAAATCACGCACCCAGCTCTAAATTCTTTCTGTACTCTTGACCTCTTACATGTCATTTAATTTTGATTGCTTTTGATAGTATCAATTACTTTTTGAATGGCACTATCATTAATAAGCGATGCAAGCTTGCTGGTGCTAAGATTTTTGGTTATTAAATAAGTAGCATTTGATGCAATAAATGTAAGGATAAACTCGGTCATGGACAAAGAAACATACAAAGACAATATTGTTTTATTAATTAAAAAAAGCTTAAAGTTTTCAAACCTTGAGCCCTCAGTTGATTATTTCATCAGATTTTTCAGGTGAAAACTCGTCTAAATTTGCTTCAAAAAAGAGTTTTTTTGTTAAAAGATGTAGTTTCCGCAGGAGATATGGCATCGATAATCTGACTTGAGGTTTGTGTCGACCCTTATTGGGTCATTCAAAAGAAATTCAAATTTATGAAGGTTTTTCAGTTATTTTGAGCACTGAATCACGGCTGAGAATGACGAGTTGCGCCGTCACACTATGAAAAGATGTCGGCTAAAGGTCTCACTTCATAGTCTAGATGGGCGCTACGTTCAAATGCAGCAAAATGGTTTAATTGGGATGATTTTTTAGAGACTGAAAACGTCCTTTTCCCTCAAGGATAAGAGCGCCTTACTTGAATATTGGCCCTTGTAGAGAAATAACCACACAGCGTAAAAAGAATTGTTTCTTTGTTCACTTCACCCGTAGAGCCAGTTAGATACAATTCGATTTGGTGAGCAAAATAAGAGCACACAGCCCAGTCTACTTGCCCTCATAACCCTATTCGTACCTCGAAATGAGAACCCTTGACTGGAAACCTTGAACCCATTCAATCACTAATTTTAACTTTGATCTCAGATTTAAGTAAAAACGCAAACACACCGATACTTGTGCAATAACTTACCCAATCAATGTGATAACTTAAACAGTTTTGTCTTTTTACCCATGTAGATGTCTTCATTTTCAATGGTTAGCGAGCTGAAACACTAAGATTGAATTTTATGCATGTCTGCTAGACAGACAAAGAATAGGCAGCGATAATGTATTATCCTCCCCTGTGGAGCAACTACTACCACGGGTAACATTTTCGGTAGTTCATTTGAATGAAAGCTTTCCGGTCACTGAGATAGTCCTTTCTGCTTTTAAGTTATAAAACATTAATTACAAAGTTCATAGTAATAAAATGACGTTAGACATCAAAAAAACGTATACTTTTTAGAATACTACAAAAAGAGTGCATTGGCCATCAGATTTCGTTTGATCACTGATATTTGGCCTACAAAAACATCGGCTGACTTGAGAGGTTCTGATTATTCCGAGGTATTTCACTGCCATATATGGAGCAAAAAAACACTGCAAACATAAGATCGCATAATGTTTTGGTGCTGTGGTCTCATTACTTCAGCCTTCTCAATGGTTAGGAAAAGAGAGAAATTGATAAACTTATCTATACCAGGGTAAGAAGTTTGGCAAATGCTACAGCTTATTATTGTAAAGTCAACAGCGCTAGAATCGGACTATCTGCCCCAATCATATCTTCGCACGAACACTTTCGGCATCTATTTTGGTGACTATTCCATCAAGTTCCTTGCGAAATGTAGTCGGTTTTGTCCACCTTTGTAGTGCTCGACTAGGCAAGCTAAAATACTCCATATCTTAATCTGGGTCCCTCTCATGTAGCATTCATCGACTGAATTAACCCTCAAAGTATTTCAAAAATATCAGGCTCAGCGTTTCTCCTGAGACCTCAATTTTTTTCAGGTTTCTGATGCTATTAGTGCTGCGCTCCACAATAACTGTATTTAGCGATTAGCGATCATACCAGGACACCAGCTGAATTCTCTCAGTCCAACCAGCTCATCAGAGATCATGCAAACAAATAAGTTGTGTACAACTTTCAAATACAAAATTACCGACTTTTACTGTCAGGGACTCTAAAGCCATTCGGTCAGGCGTGTTTAGTCATTCTGTCTACACACACTTCTAGTGGCACATTCTGCAGTTGGTTTGGGACCAATTTCGAACCAAACTGACAACATGATTAACCTGTCTCTGTCTAATCGAGGCTCTTAAGAACAGTTGGGACTTAGAAAATCTCAAGAAGTCTTGTACGTTGTCTTAAAGTACACTCATGGATTGGCAACTCACAGAATCGAAGGGGCTGCTAGCTATATATTAATATTTTATGAATCATAAAACTTAATAGTTCATTTAATACGGTTGTTTTATGTAAGGCGGGTTAGTTTGGTCATTTGATGGTTTATTTAGTTAAAAATTGGTTGGAAATTTATGATTATTTTATGTTATCTGTTTTAAGACAGCATTTTTACTGAGCAATTTGACTTGCTGATATCAATTTGATCAAGAATACATTTAACTTATTCTACTTAATGGAAATAAAAATCCTTGAATTGGTAAAGTAATTGGAGAATTGAGTCTTGAATCATTTTCTTTCTCGTTGGATTTCACCCAGTTGGCTAGTCCCTCGCGATACCCCATTGTATCAACGAAAAGGGTTCGATGCCACCTCATTTTCAGATGCTCACAATGGAGCGCAGAAGTGGAAAGCCATCGTGAACCCAGAATGGCATCACCGTATACGCCTGCAATGGCTCCACTATTAACTTCGACAAGCTAAAGAAGGTCAAGGTCTTATGAAATTCCAACTCTTACAAATTTTCCCATTATATAACTCAAAAGTTTTGAATCTTCTAATTCGGGCAGTACCAAGTCATACGAGCCCTTGAGGCTGTAATAATTAGGCTAATAAATTACTGTCTTGATAATCGAGCACGATTCATGTGGTATCTGTTATTGGGATCGGAAACCATAACTCTGCTGAAGCTAGGGCTATCTCATGACACTACCACTAGATAAAAGTCAGACACAGACTCAAGCCTATTTTGAAGGTGTTTTGGTAGTTTTATTATGGAGAGGAGGTGATGCTTCGAATCCCCTTTGGCTAATGCTCCCCTTTTAATCCTCCCTTGGGCACCAATATTTAGGAAGCTTGATGCGGTGCCAATGGGTTTCAATCCCATTTCAATTAACAGCTTGTAAGAGCAGTGCGCAATCATTTACTCGTGTAAGTAGTTTGTCGAGCTGATCCAACTCTGAAACACAGGTTTTGTCCCATGTTATATACAACTGCAAGGTTTCAACAGCTAAATTTATTTGGCTAGTCCAGTAAATACGACATTAGAATATCAGCTTCTTATTAGGGTGATTTAAGAGGACAGACAGATTCAACTCTGAGGGCAGGGGTTGATACTCCACAGGCGACCAAGTAAAAATGAATATAGACGGTAAGTGGAAATATCACATTACCGATCCAGCAAAGAACTGAAAAGACGTATACCAATCTTTGGTTTTCATTTGTAGATTCGCTATTTATTTAATTTACTGAGCTAATAATCTACTTGCAAGAGTTCGGTGTCTCCTTAGCTCCTCATTAAAGGCTTGTAAGAAAGCTATTTTTTAATGTTCATTACCGTTTTGAAGTCGATGGAGCAAGCACCATAAGGGAATCTAACTTTATAACGAGCAGAAAACATCAGCTCTCGCACAGCAAATGTTCAAATAAGAGGCTTCCACTGCGTTCCAGAACCGATAGCGAAGCAATGACTGCAAGTGAAACGGATAGAGGTTGCTCGAGTAGATTTAAATTCTGCATGCGGACTCCTCTGAGAGCTTGGTCACTACCTAATTTAGTACAACCTCAATTTTGATTTGTCAAGATTCGATCATTTAAGTTTTCATGAATTTTGAATTATAAGTGAGAAGATAAAAACCTTGATAGTCTAGTACTACTTGGGGCGTATTTGTTCGAGTCGGGCCTCTAAGTTACCAGACGAGTCCTTTTGTTTACCTTTTATCTGATAAAAGCAATTGGTAAAAATGAACGTATATTTGCCGTGGTTTAAATATGAAAAAGTTATATCAGGTTTATGAGCGGTTGCACTATTCACTTAATGAGGTGTCAAATACCTTTACAAATACTCTGGTGTTCAAACCTACTCGCAACCTCCTCGTATTGACCAGGAGCAACTGGGAGCTAATGAAAAGGGTAGCCGAGTAATTCTAATCACCCACCGGAAGTATGAACTTAGATCATGCCAGCAGAAGTACAACTTCGCGCAGCCCGGTAAACGAGGCACGACGTCAATACCTGGATTCATGGTCTCAAATTGGACTGTAGAAAGCGCGTGCATACGGTAGTAACTGGAATTTCAGCCAGAAGAAGCATGAAAATGGTCTGCCCTTAACGATATCGAGGACGGACAAGGTACCACTACAAAGTTAAACTGATACTCGAGCCTTAGAAGTGGATAAACTTTTTAACTGTCTTCTGTGTTCACTATTGTGTGCTAATTGTTGCATTTCTGTTGTACCCCCAATAAGTCTTTGAGACTTGCCCTAACGGTTGGAGAGTAAATAAAAATAAATGAATGAAAACATAAATACTCTTAACTGACCGCTCATTCCATCAGTCAACGACGAAGGACCGGTAAAAAGTGACTGCGCTCTTTTCAAAAAATCACACACACAAGAGACATTGATAAGGAGAGTGTCTCTTACTGACTGAAGATATCAAAAGGCAAGTGCAGGTGAGCCCGGGTGAAACATTAGCATTAAGTGGTTCAGAGTTACGAACTTAAAATAAGAAGCGGATGATGCTTCGAAGCAAGCAATTTAAGAGTCCTATTCTTTTCAGCGGACATTCTTGTTTCAATGTGACACGAGAACTTGGGGATTTTGGATGAGCCCATCTAGCATCTTCTTGAGAGTAACTATAACGCTAATACCATGGCTACTAGAAACTCTGTGAGCCCTTAGGGAATAATTGGAAGAAACCCTGTGAAGTCATCTTAAAGGAAGTAGGAGAACGACATTAGCATCCCTAAAAAGTGATAATGAATCCGATTCAAACGACCGTTCTGCCATTTGGTCAACTGCTCATCAAATAAACAATGTCTGTCTCAAACCTCTTTTTATGATGCTGTACTTCTTGTTCCCTTGTACTGTTTTCTACTAATTCATAACTTTTCTCTTTGATACTGCATTCGTTTAACTTATTCCTATTCCCAACTATTTATTTTTAGTTTTAACGATTGTATTCATTTAGTACTTAGTGTAGGCGTGTTAGCTGGTGGTACCTGAATAGAGAGGCTTTATAGCTAATGCATTCAAACAAAGTGAATAAAAATAGACCTAGGGATGGAAACGCAGTGAATCTGGGTGGTCGCCAATTCATACTTGACTTGCCAACAACAGTCCTTTAACCATCTGTAATGACAAAGGATTTTGTTTAAATTTACGCTTCGGTATTACTTGAATGCAATGAATCATCTCCCCGCAATTATGGATGACAAGGGCGACAATTCTTAACAGAAGATTTGACAAAAATTCCACAATATGACATTTCAAATTTAAGTAGCACATCAAATGACATGAAAATCAGTATACTGCAATTTTAGGAAAAGCGATTGCAGAGTAAGCCCATATAATTATAAAACTTTACAATTGCCGCTATTTTAAGCTCCATTATTTCTTAATAATTCCTCTGTTTTTTTAAAGAAAAAAACATTTTGCGGCCATTAGAAATATGATCTGATGATTCGTTCAAATTTAATGCGAACCCAATAGGCTGATAAATCCATCTATTAAATCTCCCTGATTTAGCGAAAAGAATTGAAACAGTTAAATTTGCCTTTTAAATAATGGCAAGAAATGTAAGAAGCAACATAAATTTGTTATGCTCAGGATGCCCTTGTTAATACAGAATCGGCCTTGAGCCTGAAAATTGCAGAACCATCTCATCTCTAGCCGCATAAACCTAACATGAAAGCCCTTCATCTACTGAGGGTCGATTTCTATAAGGTTATTTGCTGCAGTGAGCAAAGGACTAAACCCAAACGAAGAGATCTTTTGAATAAGGTACCTTACTAAATGCATCTATTCTCCAATCTAGTGAAAATGTGCTTCAACAGCAATGAAGTACAAACCGATCAACTAAAAATATGGAGTGTCATTAATTCATTCAAATATAGAAGATGTACGCTTGTCAATACGGCCAAGTGTGAACGTCTCCCAGTATGAAAATTGCAAAAAAATTTGTGGTCATATTTGACAAGTGATTGGATCCCTATTTCTATGCGAGTGAATATATATTCAGTCACGAAGAGTGAGAGAGCCTTCATGGTGATCACCGGTAACCTCAGGGGCAACTCTGGGGGCTAATGACCATTTGTCCATATAAGCAAGCATTGTTTTTAGCAAGACTGTCAAATGAGGCGTTAAGTTCATTATACCTCCAATTTGCGGTTATTTCTTCAATAACCCGAGAATTTTTCGAATGGTCAAAGTGGTTCACTGAAATGGCTCGGCTAAAGTTTCGCTCTTGAGCGTTCACTTCATTCATTGTCTTCTTTTGGCATCCTTTTGTATGTTCCTCTCGGGTCCCGGATATGGTGCTCACGCAAGCTGAATGCCTCCTTCTCTTATTACTTATGACCAGAAAATAATATTCCTGCTTACTGCTTCTTCTCCACATATTCTTCAGACCATTGCTTGGAATATTCGATTACGGTTTAATTAAAATATTGCTATTTCGCAGGTCACAAACTCGTATAAAGATGGTGAAATACAAGAATGTTCATTTTGGGTGAATGTTGGTTAAACACAAGCAAATACCAAAGCAATATGCAAACCATTCGAATCAAATTCCATTCACTAAGACTGCCCTGTTTCTGGATATTGAGGCATTGTAACTCTAATTGATGCTTTTGATCTTTTGGTACTAAGGTTTCGCTCTCACACCAAAGCCTTTGTAGAACTTTACTGTCAACCCTGAAGATTCGGAAAAGTATCACAAACTCTGGTAACAAATTTTGGTTGATCAGGTATGACTTGATCCCAAGCTAACGAAATTAACTTCACGGACATCCTTCTGATCTAATAAACCGCTTAACTTTTTTTATTTATTTATTTACTCCCCACCCATTAGGGCAAGTTCCAAGGACTTACTGGGGGTACAACAAAAGCACAAATAGCTTTTACAACAAATAGCACAGAAAACAGTAAAAGCACTTATCGACGTCTTCGGTTCTCTGGTCACTTCTCTAGCATGATTTCATCGAACAGGTAACAGTTCAACATCGTAGTGACACAAACTCGTCCATCCTCGACGCTGCTAAGGGCAAGCACTCTTCATACTTGTTCCAGAAGTTATTTCAACATTCTGGCGCCACTTTCCAAATGCCGGTAGATCATTTTAAAAAAGGAGAGAAAACCAATCACTTGATTAAAAATTTAATAATTTTGGATTTTATGTAAATAACGTCTAGTGAAAAGGCTATCAAGTCGGCTAACCTTTAAATGGCATCCTTCGCCTTTTGACCACATATGTCCATGCCTAAGGGATAAGGTCTGTGGAATCACTAATAAATTTCTGAGGTTAAAAGATGTGAGATTCCTAAACTTAAAATTTGATAACTGGATGTTTTATCTAAATTAAAAGGACAGACCTTTTGGATATTTTGATTGCGACTAGAAGTGGCTAGAACTTCATTTGGGAGCCTAATGAATAAACAATTCACGACGTGTTAAACTAATATCGCGGCCTTCTTTATCACTGACATTAATAGCGAAATGAAAATAGTATCCAGTGCCCACCATAAGAAATCCGACCTTCACCAAATCGCAATTTTGTGGCATTAACACCGTGCTAACGTCCAAATAAATGAAAGCGCTATGCGGCATTGGAAACGATCATTTATTTAGCGATAGGTCTGACCAACTTCCTGTCCACAAAACTTGCACCAGTTGATTTATTTCTTAGGGAAATATGATAATGACAGGCCCACACTCAAAGGAACTGAATGATTCCGGGTTTTGCGGTGCTGGGTGAGCAGGAGCCAAAGAAAACGCCAGGTGGGTATAAGACGGCTTCTGAGGTGGTCATTTAGTTAGGGGAGTTCCGCAAGCTTGCATAGGAGATTATGTGCTGCGAGACAACCACCGGCTTGCTGGAAATCAATTCAAAGGTGTCAATAAAGAATAAAATTCAAGGCCTGACTTCCTCTGGTCCAAATTTCAGTGTATTATCAGGATAAAAGCCAAGAACGTCACATGAGAAGAAACCCGATTTAAGAACAGTTAAGAGAGGGTACCAAAAAGTACTTAATCAGTCGGTTGATCAATTTATTTTTATTTCAAACCTATTAGCCTCTAACACGGTGTCAAAGTTTTGCAATTCGCTGTCAACAGAGAGGATTAGTGCACTGAAAAATTAAACAACGTTGGTTTTAAACAAATTTGATTATTCTAGAAGCTACAGGGCCAAGTTTAGCAGCAACATGGTGAAATACAGAGTTATCAGACGTATCAGAAGCAGTAGTAGTAGCAGTTGTTGTTGTTGCTGTTGCAGCTCTTTATATCGCCCGATAGTCAATAAATTAAATTATCAAAGAAAAGCTTCCAGGAAGGGTCCTGTAAACAGCAGAATGAGTTCCATTTTTTGCACTAATCCTTGATACATTCCTACTTGTATTCCAGCCAAAGGATATGGCCGATCGGAGATCCCACCGGGGCTTCATTTTCGACCCATCTCCCTGTCCTCCAAAGTCCTTCAGAGCCCGCTCAACGCTGACTCTCAGCCAAAACGAAGAGTAGAAATTCCTTTAAATGAGGACTTTCAATCTTGGCCTCTCTCTCGAAGATATAACACGCGTTGCAGATTGATCATCTCAAGGCTAAAAAAGATAATTTGAGCGTTGAACTGGCTGACTATTAGTGATTCCTTACAAAGTTTTTGTTAACCGCCAGCTCCTAGGAGAAAAAGGCCAAATTTACCGCCACAGGACCACGAGGAGGTAAATGATGGACTCCCCCTAGAACGAAAAATGTTTGCGCTGCTTTTGCGGAAGTTCAGTAAAATAATGCACAACCTTTCATTTAATTCGTAAATTTAAAGCTTCTAAAAATAAGCGGCTCTTCCAAAACTGCCGTTGCATTCGCAGGTTAGTGAATAGATTTTAAATCAAATAAATCCAATGCTCCTGTTAAAACATATTTACCGACTCAATTAACTCTGACGATTCAAGTTAATAATAAATATTTCCAAGTCCTACAAAACATAAACTCCTCCATCGTGCCTTAATGGAATGTCCCCTTAAGATAAAGGCTGTGAATTAGGCAGGGATTTAATAAAAAGGCTTAAAACATCTCTAGCATCTAGCAGGCCTGGAATCTACCTTCTGCAATTAAATGAAGGATTAGCGTGAATTAATTTTAACACTGGCTTATAGGTTCCAGCATTTCGCAACATTCATAGTCCAAAAATCCATCCTTTTCAGTCGAAGACATCCCGACTTTACAGAAAAGTCAATGGCACCCCAACCACCCGTCGCGAAGATGAACATTGAATAAATTATGGTTGCCTAGAAATTCATTGGCTCAAATAACAATGGTGAGATCTGTAAACCAAGCCCATATTAATGGAACGTTTCCTCCCTCCCCTGTGGTGGCGAGTGCAATGGTGCCTTTGTTGAAAAGTGATACTCGAAAAGTTTGATGGATTTTGAAATATTGTACTCTCATGTACTCATCGGCGATTTCCTTGAGAAGAATTTCTTCTTTCACCTAACGCCTACCTTTGGCTTGGATGTTTTTTTTTTCAATTTTGACATGTTCTCAAATTTTCTCACTAGCCTTGTTGTCCCGAGATTGAAAAATCTACTTCAGAATAAATGAATTAACGCTTAGGCTTGAGGCACACCACGAATCGGCTTTCTAGTATAAATCACAGAATGACAGCTACGTCGGACTTAGTACATGGCTTTGCACAAAAATTCCAGCAGAATCACTTATTCCAACTACCGGAACCTGTTCAGTTTTTCGAGTCTAGTAGCTTAGATAAGTAAGAATCAATGTAAATATTTTCATACCCTGACAAGTTCTTCAAATGGTATCTCATAAGATAAGCCTAACCTCATTAGTGTGCATCTTTATCGCGTTACCCATCGTGGATCAGCCTATAGACACTGCTCTTTGTCACTAAGTCAGGGCGACTATTCGCTAGGCACAACAGTTATTCCTGTGTAAAATTCTGTCTATTCAAAATGCAGGTATCGGAACCCGCAAGGTAACTCAAAAACCTCAGTCCCTATCACAGGTACACCTAACTTTCAGCTGCCTTTCCATTGGCCATCAGCCTCTGTCGATACCACGCAACCTAAGCAAATCGTGTGAAGGTTCGTGTTTGATCTTTCATCAAATTTTTAACGCCGACTTTCGCCAGAAACGATGCCTTTCAAGTAGGGTAAATTTGAGTCTGATCACTTTCGCCTACCAGTGATAGGAATAAGCAAAGCATATCTTCAAAATATCTAATTTGATGTAAAACGTTACCCTTCAATAAGCTTGCATTGTACTGCTGGATGGATAGCACCGCCTAGAATAAAAGAAGCAGCTTGTGCACATCATTATCTCAACGAACACATAAGGTGCATTGTTTTGATGCCAATTCTTCAACAACAGTTACCTTTTTTCCTACAACCTTAGTTGGAGCGCAGAATAGGCATAAGAATTCATCGAACAAAATGAAAACAGTTAAAAGCAGTTTTGTGAGCGAAAAAAAAATTTGGCAGACAGGAGAGAGTGATACTGAGACATTAGTGATATGGCTATTGTAAGACTATTTCCCGTTGAGTTGAGGATTTTTCTGCCTCACGTTTCAAACGCCTTATTTGGGTTATTACCTGGCAACCAAATCAGACTTTCAGACAGTCTAATTATAAATGTAGAAATTATAAAATTTAACATCAAATGATTCAATTTTCTTTCAAACTGGACGTCTTGATCTTGGGCTTACCTATCAAATAGCGTTCCATTTCCAGGACTTGAAATATGCTTTCCATTTGTAATCTCTCGTTGGTTCGTAAAATACTAGTGATTTCAATATGGATCTGATTTTCAATTATCCATTGAATTATGCAGTATTAGTCTTCATTTCCGCCGGAGCATCCATTACGCTGGACGACTGAACTTATGTGAATCGATAATAGCTTCCGCCTTGTATTTTAAACAGAGATTGCTAAAATGTACTTAATGAACATATCGTTAGGCCTACTAGACTTCCTAGTGATGCTTTTCGATCGTTATTCAAACCCAATCAAAATAAAAAAAATTGAAATTGATGAATTCATTCGCGTCACAATCTATGTAAAGCAAAACATACTATCTCCGCCAGCACCAGTTGAAATGAAGTGAGGCAACTGATCTGCCTCTGTTGACTAACTGATAGGATACAAATCGGATTTAAATTAGGTCACCAATACAGAAAAGTGGTTCGGGGGCTTTCGCGATACCATTTAAACTTTGCATTCCAAATATTTAACCTTGCATAAAACACTACTGTTTCCATTCAGAAGGCAACAAGAGCATCATGGTTGTGCATCGCTATCTGCTACGCCAAACCTGCATCTCCACCGTTTGGTGTCTTTGCATTGCTAGAGCATGCGAGTCCCACTTGCTTCGTGGTCACTACCAGATTCCCTTGAATTCAAGATCTCCTTTCCCCTCCCATAAAAGCGAACAATTTCACTTCATTTCCATCCGTATCGCTGGTCACTCAAAGACTGTTGTTATCTCCATGTAAATGAACACGAGTTTTTTTCGCATGATCAACAGAATTCATGTGCTTCAGTAACACTGATATGTAAGCGCTACGTACGTACTGCAACAGTACACTTACTGGTTAATACCGGGTAAAGCGATTTGTTAACTTGGATTAATGTCATTTGTGAAGTGACAACTGTGATTTATGAATAAATGTTTGAACAAGAAATCGACGAATTTATTGTTCTCATGTAGATCATAAGAGGACTAGCAAAGAGGGGCTGACATTTCAGCTGCTGTTGGTCTTCATTTGAAGGATGCTACTGAAAAAATTCCCCAGGCAAATCGTCGTTTCGTATATAAATACGGGCGATTTGCAATGAAAATGGGGTGTTTATTGCTACATTATGTCTAGTTGTTTAGTCTGGGTGCGTCGATGCCAACTAATTCGTGTGCGTTGGAATGAGGATTGCCGAATTTGGATAATACTAGGACTGATTCTCTTTTACCATTAAAAAACCATCTGTCCAAATCCAAAGTATGCTAGACTCTTACGTAGTGACTGAGCTTAATCGACGCTAGAAAAGAAATTCTCCGAATAAAACCCTGCATTAGGACACATCTGGATGAGCGCCATATATTTCATTTCCCAGAAGAAATGAAGGTGCTTATAGGAACATCGAACTTCAAAGAATAATCGTATTTATCGAAAAAAGTAGGCAAATCAGGCAATTTACGCAGTTATTGCGCACCCCTAGAGTATCTCGACTTCGGAGTTCAAAAAGCCGCCATCAAAGACAGACGATTACGTTCTTGTCTTCCCACGAGGAATTATCTTTTCCCATTTGGGGCTGACCATTAGGAAAACTCTGGGCTGGGACGAGTATCGACTGGTAACTCGAAAGGGGATGTCAACCTGTTTGGTTGCATGAGAGGAAGGTGATCCCCAGTTTAAAGTCCACCAAAGGTCGATGTGCAAGGTTGGCAAACAGGCGGTTAAAGTAAATCCCAAGTCATGAAGACGAGACAATGAGCAACTGATGAGTACTCCTGAAGTATTAGGGGCTCAACTCCGTCACTCCCTTCCACTTATGCTCTGATTCTGCTCCTTCTAACCATCTATTTCGATCTTATATGCCTTTTTGACCAAAAATGCTACTGCACAATTTTCGTCTTGAAAAAGCGGTCTGAATTTAGCCATCGCGCTTAAGTCTATCCTTTCCAGCGTGTCTTAGGCGCTTGAGATTAATTTTACAAATTAGATGATAAGTTCACTATGTGCTCAAGATTGGAAAAATGACGTATCGGTTAGCCTCGGAATCCAATGTCATAGAATTTGAAAATCGAACGCCTCTACTCTATATCTTTTAACATTCTGTGAAATAATTGCCTACCTGTTATTTACCGCTTTTCAATATGAAACCCTAGTGATTAACAGGGTAACTAGATGTACTAAATTGTTGGGTCTGTTGTTTTAAAATCAGGCTGACAATGATCCAAATTCTGTACAGTTAAAGGAACCTGTTTTTTAGACTCCGGCTTTCATCATAAATTCTCGAAAATTCGCATCCAGTCGTTACTCCAGGATTGCTCGCCCGGGGGCGCTCTACTTCATCGTTTAGAAATTCTTTTACTTCAGATCATATCTATTTAAGGTATTTCCTAATCTTACAAGGGAGATGTCCATGCCCTAAGTTCACCTTGGTAATAAGGTCCAGAAATTTGATCAAACAACATAGTGGAGCTTTTAAAAAATCTGAGAATTTCAGTTATGAAGATGAGTTTAGGAGCTTTACTTTGGTTTTAGAATGTCATATCATATCAATGTCTATAATATTGAAACTTCAATTGCGACTTGGTGCTCACCCTGAAATTTCGAAACCCATGTTGTATCTTTGGCATGGCTCGTCGGCGCCAACCAAAATATTTGTCGATCACCCATCACAAATCCTAGAAAGATTTGTAAAGAAACTGATTTAAATTTGACTAAACGAATCTTATCTAGTCGTCATTAGAATGTAACAAGCATTCATAGAAAATTCGGTAGCATTGTTTTGAAGCTAAGATGATAAACATTGGATCTTTAAACGCCTAAAGGTGGTTTTCCGAAGTGGGCGATGATTAAGAGCACGCTAATGACAAAAGGTAAGTTAGGGAGCTCGACTGCAAACTTTGCGACGCAAACGCTGGCTTCTCAAACGATTATTTCCTACATCCCCATCTCCAACACCCGATTCGACTACCCCAATGTTACTCTAGTTTGTCCGATTCCGACCCCACGCCGGTACATCACCTTTCGTGAGGCAAATTATTTAAATTTTGTGGTCGATCAGCCCTGGTAACTGTCGTCACTAGGTGGCTGGTAAAAGTGATCATTTATACTGTCCTCTTGCCCATAGCCGAAAATTGCATATTGTTCCACAGCATAAACAGACGTCGAAAGTCTGCCTCCTCTTGATTACTAAATAGAAAAGCTATTTATCCACTATTATTTTAAAGCTCTTGAAGTCAATTGCGGTATCAGCGCTCCAGAAATGCCATGCAAGCCTTTTTGCATAGTACCTAGGTATTAACAGTTACAGAGCGTTTTCATTTCAAAAGAAGCAAGTAAATAGACATAAATTGACAAATTAAGTCGTGGTCCTTATGTGCAAATTACATACGTAGATTTTAACCTTAAAAAATATCTGTAACTCGCTTATTATAGCATCTTTGCCAATCTGAAGGTGTCTCAACGACAGGAAAGTTTCAGGAGGTCCCAAGCTTATATTGTAGGGAGACGCCTTTAAACTCAGTCCTTAGTGAGGAAAGAAGGTACCTTAATATGACCCTATGATTGAAAATCTCCACTTTCTTGATCGATTTCTGGCCTGTTAACCTTGAAAACTCAACAGAGAAAGGATGGATGAAAAATCATGGAATAATCTCTCACTCAATAGATGTTTTCTATCTACTTCACCAGAGGAATGCGAAACATTGGGGTCTAAATGTGCGAGGTTCTTGGTAATAAGACAACGATGATTGGACCTATGTGGACAGTTTCATCAAGACTGGGAAAAAACCTGGCAAAGATCAGGAGTGCGCTTTTCTATGACAACTTTGATCGCTTACTACACCTAAATAGTGACTGGTAGTCGTTTGAACTATTTCAGTTCTATCTGTTATCGAATTGGGCGACATGGTACACTGAGGTCAATCATGAATCGTTCAAAAGCGGAGAGATAAGGACTGAAACAATATGACACACGTGCCTCGCCAAGACAAAGTCTTCCAAATTCGGAGGTGTGGATAGCAGATCACCTGTTAGTGTCAACCATTGATCGGACAGGAGCGACAGTGTTCGATAGAGTCGTTGATAGTTGCATAAGTGCCTTAACAACAAATGGAGTGACCTCAAAACAGTATCTGAACCAATCTAAGCTATCTAAAGGTAACGCTGATACTATGAAAACCGTGGAAATCGACTGGGCAAAATTGATCCAAAAATACCCCATGTTAAAGAAAACGAAATCAGTAATAGAAATAGCGTACTTGCTCACTTATTTGACCAAGATACAGTTGAACAAGGACATATGAATGATGGAAATGAGCATCTTACTGTAAGAGATGATTCCACCTGAATATCCAATAGCTCATTAAGTGACAAGCCAAATGCAACTGATCGCAAGGGACATTTGTATTTCAAAATATAAAAGAAAGATCTTCTTACAAATTTAAACCGCAGGCTTCTCTAATGGTCTTATTCCAGTTCTTCCTCCTCGTCTGCGGATTCAATTGCCTCAAGTTTCGAGACAGATCGACGTTTACCTTTCTTTGAACCTTTGGGAAACAGCTTCGACTGGGAGTTGACTGGTTTTCTTTCTGGCATCTTCTCACCGAAAGCCTCCAACTCTTCTTGAATTGACATCACGTCTTTAGCCAAATCATTCGACCAATCATCAAAATGCAACCGATTGCTCTCTCCACTTTCATCATCCTATCAGAACAGCAGAGAAATGCGATTGATCAATGGATGATAATTCAATTTCAATTGGTTTTTTGGGTCATTTAGTCATCAAAGCTCCATGCATTCAGCCCAGGTTTTCTGAAAATTAAAATGCATGTGTCTAATCGAATCGCAGGATGAGTCTTAACGATTTATTCGGCACTTCCAATCGATTTCGAAGAAAAAGTCATGAAAAAGAAAGAGATCTCCATGAGAGTAAATTTCAATCATATTTCAGCGAACATTGAGATGTGTACTCTTTTGCTAGCCAGTTGACTTTCACAGTTGTGAGGTATTCATAAATGGCAGCAGGAATGCACAAGCTAAGGTCCTAGTTTGGGCACACTTTTCAATTCGCCACTAAGATTTTGTTGAAGCCTGTAATTAATGAAGGGCAAACGTGCAAATTAATTCGATCTCTGCTTTACCAAATTAATGTATCCCCTTCAACCAAGGCTCGCAACACGAAAAACTTGAATCTTTCTGCTCACTTAGTGTGATGAAAGCTTGATGCAAGGCCGAAGGCATAAGTTTTTCCTATCGGAAAATGATGATAGCCAAATTTAGAATCTGAATACTTCTATACCGAATCCATTTTTGGATAAAGACAACTAGTTCAGTGAATTTGACGAATTCAAATTTTATGAGATTTGCTAAAATAAATATTCACTGCTTTAAATCCGGGGCAGATCAAAGTGTGAGGACTAGGAAATTCCACGGTCTCCACGCAATATTAAAAGAGTACCTTATGGGACACCCGAAGAGATATTATTGTCAATTATAGCCAAAAATAACTCCCCGACTCCTCATTGAACATCTGCTGATGTATGGTCTACAGATTTTAAATCAAATCGCTCCTAGTGAAAAGACCTCAAGACCGCAATGCCTTCGGTTCAGAAGGACGAGCTAGGCTAAGGGTGTCTCCCTTGCAATAAGAAAGGAATTACCCTACGAAAGACTCAGAGTATCTCAGTTGCTTCAACTAAGCCTGAAGGGCCAACATAGGAGGAATACGATCAATCCTATATGCAAGGCTTTTTACCAAAATAAGAAGAAATCACAGAAAGAAGTCCTTCAAGATATGAAAAACTTTCCATGCCAATTGATTGTTTAAATATAGACCCAAAAGGTCCCAATTCATCCAAAAAGGCGTTTAAAAAAGGCTCACCAAACAGCAAGCCATAAACGAATTAATGCAGTCTATTTCAGGAAGATCGACATTGCAAGTTACTCGAAAATAGTCGGATAACAAGGCGAGACAAGAGAAAAAAGATGGCAGATCATCTATCTTCGCTCTGTAAAGGTTAACGCCTCCAAATGGCCCCAGGTTTTAAGGTTTTCGGTTTGTGTTCCCAATTAGAAGTAAGAAATATTTTCAGAGACCACTATGAGCTCACGTTGCTAACGGCAACGAGCTACTGTTTGGATGCAGGAGTAATATTGATGGTCCATGCCCAGCCGATAGCAGTCGTTTCTATGGATATTTGCGATTGATAAAAACGAAGTTTGATAGTGGTCTTGGATGAAAGTAGAATCGACAGTGAGTGAAGTTTTCGATGTTCTACCCACTGAGATTTTTTCCCCCTTTTGACGAAATCACAGCGAGCATATGATACAAATGTTAATCTAAGACTTACAAATCGCGCATTAGTTCCAAAAGGGGGAATCACAGCAGAAAGACATTTGTATGGTTCTTCTGTTAATTCAATTCAGTGTCTCTTGGAGAAGAGATTTAAAACCAAACTGATAATAGAACATTGAGTAGAAAAGCCAACAAATTTAGGCTTCCCATTTTTTATATATTCTGACATAAGAACAACTTGCACCCTTATAGTGTGAAGGAATATATAAGCTTGGCTGAAACATCAGTTCAGTCTAAATGTGTATTTCGTAGGATGGCTTGACTAATGCCATTTTACGCTTTTCTTGCAATGAGTTTTGAGGTTTACTTGATAGAACTCGTTTCTTGAAAGTGAGTCACACTATTTTCCACAGAGGTGACTACCATCTTCTTCTAAGAATTGTATTGGAGCATTGTGAACCTCTCTGAGCCAGGATTTGGTACGAGCATAACGAACAACTTTAGCGGCAGAACATCAATATATACAAGGCGGATCGACAACATTGTCGGAGACACTGGAAGGAGGGGCGTCCTGAGGAGGAAGTTTAGAAGTTAAGCAACTCCGGTAGGATGCAGTACACAAATGGAAAGGCTTATATTCTGAAAGCTGATTGATTCCTTTGATCCACGATACTTCAGACATGGAGCCAGCCAATAACGATGCGACGAGTCGCCAACTCAGATCGATAAGGGCTCAGTTAGCATGGAACCGTACGATCATGAGGCGGATATCGCCGATCGGATGGAAACTAGAGCTTGATCGAGTGCTTTTGTTTTAAAAATGAACTTGGGGGCGAGATAGAGATGGAGGTCTTAGGACCTCCGAACTTCTTTCACAAAGCCAAGAGATAAAGAAATTAGCTACCTCCGTTAATCATTTGCAGGTTATATAGGCCGTTTTGGCAGGTACAGTTTCAGTCGGTGAAAATGTAAAAGATATCACATCTTCTGAGGCTTTTTCAGCACATCCTTCAGATTTTCTTCAAGGCCAAGAAGTACGATAACTACCCTTTTTACTTTAAGCAAAGATACCGATTTAAACCTTGCAGCGACAGTTTCGTCAAATATTAGAGCTGTCATCAAATAAATTAGATTCACAAAAGTTCTATTCTTGAGAACACTGAAACGCAAAGTGTAAACCAGGGCCTCTGAGAACAACATTTATCATCGCCTTAGCCTCAAATACAGAAAGCGATCCGTATTCAGTAAACATAAATCGAATATTTGATAGCGAACATTGCAAACTCTTGTCCCCAAGACCATAAATGCTCAAAAATTTTCCTGATTGAAGAAGTTGAGCTCTGAACAAACCAATAAACCAGATGGCGAGAAAGTCACGACTCTCGAACACGTTAAGGCTTAGCCCGTTCACCCCAGAAACGCACAGAACCTTATTATGTAGGGCGGGATCACGTAAAGAGGCGAATAAACGGCCGTCCCGAGATAACTAAGCACAATAAAAAGCATTATGACCATGTGTAGGCTTTGTTAATAACACATGAAATCCTTTTGTACTTGGAACGTCCAATTGGCCGTAAAGGCCACCAACCAAACTTGGAAACACATATAGCCAAATGGAAACAGAGCAACAGCTGCTTAGAGACTTAGGAGGGTGTTTTAGCGCAAAGATAAAATTTACTGCAACATTTGTAACTCACTGCAAACAGTCGACCCCTCTTTCGTAACTCCATGGCGCGCTTGAGAAATGCGGTGTGAATGTGCTCATATTCCTCGAGTTTCAGTGCGTGCTGGGCTTGTTTCCAAGTCGATACCGACTTTTCAACAGTTACGGGATTCATACCCTTGGCATTTAGTGCATCAATTGCTTTGTATGCTGTCGAAATCGCTTCTTCATATTGTTTCAGCTGACCATGAGCCTAAAACGAAATTGAATGGTAAGGTAAGCACATCACTTAACCGCCATGCCGATTAATGAGGCACGGTTCTCATTGGTTATATTTGTTAAGTAAGCTTTATTTTAGCCGGCCAAAATTTTCATACGAAACAGGTTTATTCAAATACGTGTTGTAAAGCACTGCGAAGTTCCAAATCATCATGATTTGCCGAATTCGCAAGTATTACGAGTAAAAGTATACCCAGGGTATGTCTTGGAAGAAAACGAATTCCGAGATTCAGAAAGAAAGTTACTTCGGATTCTTAAAGCTAGAATTCAAAGGAACTCGAAGAGAATGCTAAGGAAATGTGCACGATTATCTCAAGTGGTTCGGTTCATTAAACTCACAGTACTATTAGGTGGAAATGAGTGGCATCGAACTAGCGAAATAGGTATTACCAAACAAGAACATAGAAGCTGAAGTTAACCCTGTCTCAAACAGAACTGCAACACTGACACTCCAAATTGGAGGAGTCAAAGTTGGACTGATGGGATGCTATGCTCCGACCGAGTGTACGGAGGACGCAATGGTTAAAGAATCCTTCTACAAACTTGTGGCCACAACAAGTGCACACAAATAATTATCCTTGGCGATTTCAATTGCAGATTGGGATCCGATGCCCGTAACATTGGTGTCAAACTAATCGGTCCCTTTACTGATCAAGAAGACACTACAGAAAACGGTCTAAGGCTGCTAGGACTATGCCAAGAATATAAACTACACGTGATGAATACTTTCTTTCGGAAACCAACGACTAGAAGATTGACCTGGTACCACCCTACAGGAACAGGTGCTACTCTTGACTTTGTTCTGATGAAAAGATCAAATCTATTCCTAATACGTGATATACGAACTTCTAGAAAGGCAGACGCAAATTCTGATCACTGCTTACTAGGAGTAATCCTCAAGCTCAAATCTCATCTCAGAAAACGCTTAGGATAAAGTAAGAACAGCCGAACTCTGAGGGAGGGCATAAATAGTCAAAAGCGACGATGGCAACTGCCTAAAGGCATAGAAAAAATAAGAAAATCGAGGTAAACTTACTAGGAACACCTTAAAAGGGAACTACCCCAGGACCCTTTGACTACTGCATACGAAGATATCTTGAAATCTATAGAAAATGCAGCTGCCAAAACAACAAAGCAAAAAACTGAACGAAAGAAAATCGGATGGTATCCAACTATCTGCGAGAAGGAAAATAGAGAACTATAGCTACGAAAGTAGCTGAGAGCAAACTTGCTCTCAAATCCATCTCAAGAAACATTTATGAGGTACAAAGAGCAGAGAAACAAGGTGAACAACCTGATACGAAACTGGAAAAAAGCATATCAAGAAGAGATTAACCAACTTTTCTGTACACCTCGCAGAGAAACAACCTCGCAAAGCCTTCATGTTGCTGAAGGACATAATGAAAGAAAAATCCTCATGGAATACACAAACTGGAAGGACACTAGTTAAACCAAAATATCTGGTCGCACACTACCGGAAACTGTTCAAAGAAAGAACCACTGGAGAAATTAAAAACTATGCTTATCTACCAAGAGACTCCCTTATTTCGATGGAGGAGATTGAGACAGCTAAAAACAAATTAAAAATACATGAAAGTCCTGGCGAAAATGGAATCAGATCCGAACTACGGAAATGGGAAAACCAGTGTCTAAATGCCTACCTACCTACCTACCTACCTGCCTACTCCTATACCTCGAGCTTGGATCGATGCTGAAGTTGTAAGTACCTACAAGCGCAAAGGTTCGCAGACAGATCCTGCAAACTATAGATCAATCTTCCTTCTAGATGCATTAAGCAAGTTATATGCATCTATTCTGTGCCAACGTTTGAAGCACCATCTTGACGAACTGCCCTCAAGAGCCCAATTCGGATTCTGTGAAGGAAGATCAACCGAACAGGCTATACTTGGAGTAAAAACCATTATACAGAAAGCCGTGGACCAGAAGCAGAAAATAGTGCACTTGGCAAATGAATCGCTCAGTAAAGTCCTTGATGGACGCACCGAAGGGAAAATTGAGGGGAACAAGGGACTACTTTGAGATGAAACGTGGTGTGAGACAAGGCTCAAAAGAAGGGCCACTTCTCTTCAACCTAACCTTCCAACTCATATTGGACGAAGCCTTCTCCTCACTCAAGGACAGTGCAGTTCAGATGATTGATCACTCAGGCAAAAGATGGCAGCTAAATCATTTAGAATACGCCGATGACCTATGCCTTATTGCGCCAAATAAAGTCGCAGCTGTCAGATTAATAGAGCATCTGGCGAAAACGATGCATAAATAGGGAATGCGAATCGCAGCGAACAAAACCTTCTGGTTTCAAATCGGTGACGGTGAAGACCAAACGCCTCTTGAGGCAGCTGGAATGTCATTCCAACGTGCCTCACATGATAATCGCAAACTTAGCCAGAGCAAAAAGGCACCTAATACGACTGCGACCATTTCTGCGCTCAAGAAGTCTCAAAAAAACCCTAAAAGCGCATCTGGTGGGAATTTTTGCCGATCCTGCAATCACTCACGGATTATCAACCATTGTCTTGAGAGTAAACGATAACAATCGACTTAAAGCAATACAGAATACGGCTCGCCGTATGATACTTGGACTGTATTCGCGAAGAGATAAAACTGTTGAGGAACTCCGAAAGGAATTCCCAATGCGTAACCTGGCAAGTCTTATACAGACTAAGAGGTTGAACCTATGGAAGAGCTTAAAGATGGACAAAAATAGCCTGATACTCTCCATACTTAACAGTAACTTTGAAAAAGCCGAAACAAAGAAAACTTCACATACAAGGAGCTGGATGCTTCAATTAATTAAGGATGCGAAAGAAATATGGCAAGAGCACTCAAAGTGATATTGTCCGTATCAACGCTAACTGCCAAAGATCCTTCGCCAGAATAAGTGATATGCGAATGCACGCAAAACAAGATCACGGAGAAGAAGAACATAGAAATGAAGAGATGCTCGACCCTATACTAAAATGCCCTCTTCCTGACTGCTTTAAAAGATACAAGACTCAAGGGTGGTTAGAAAGACATTAGGAACTGTCACCCTAACAGAAAACAAAAAGGGGAAACAATCAACTGAATTAGAAAAGCAGAGAAGCTGAATACGAATGAAAAAAATGATAGAATGAAAGATAGGAAGCAACGAAAAGTCCCTCAGGCAGGTTGAAATACACATCTGCTCCCTCACGGCTGCGAAGAACTCTATCCCAGGTACTCCACGAGATACAGCAGGAGAACTGAATGCCATCCCGCCACACAACCAAGCCGAGATAAGACCAGCGGGTCGATAAACTCAATTAACTGCTCTATGCTATAATATCTAACTTATTGTATTTCTGTTGTACCCCCAATAAGCCCTTGGGACTTGCCCTAAAGGGTGGGGAGGAATAAAAAAAAAAATTACCAAAAAAAAAATATAGCCGAATACATGGGCTTACCTGTGCCATTCGATAAAGCGCCTTCGCGTTATTTTGGTCCAACTCTAAGGCCTTTCGGCAGAGTACCGTACAATGACGCATTAGTCTCTCATCACTGATTGGCTGATGGCTGAATTTTGCAGTAGGCTTTTCGGGTTGAGCGGCAATTTTGAGAAGACAAAGAGCAGCATTTGTCAGAAGATTAGAATAAATCTGTTGGGCCTTAGGATCAGTTTTGCTTATGGAAACATCCTTGGCGGGCTTAACGCTCACGCTCCCCTCGAGACATTGAAGGCCCAGTTTATAGGCTCGAAGAGCAAGAAAATATTTCTCCTCCTACTCATATGACATAAGTAGATTTTCAATAACGACACCAAATAATTACATTTATAAAAAAGAGGGCAATAGGTGATGTAAAGAGTACAAAAGGAAAATTTTCGAATATTTTTCTTAAATGTATGAACTCAAAAGCAGGAAAACACTGCTAAATGTGATTTTAATTTGATACAGGCATCCCCTAAAAGCAGCAGTAATTAGGCATTAAATGGTGAGAAAATGAAAGCAAGAAACCAACTACCTTAAGATGAACGTTACCACGGCATTTACACCGAGACGCTGATGAAATTTTATCCTCTTCTGTCATCTCCCACACTTCATTTATCTAAATAAAGTAGAAAATTACTCAAAGTAACAAACCTTTATCAGCTTCAACAGCTTTAAAGAAAAAGCAACAGATGCTTCTTTACTTTCAATAAGCTGAAAAAACAGTTTTTCATGGACAGTTAGCAGATTTGTCGCAGCGGTGATTTCTTTAGAAGCATCCGGGGACATTCCGAAGATGGCATCATCAATAAATTTTGGAATGCTTGACTCATCACCACAACCAACAGAAAAAAATAAATTTTGGTCAAATGCAACTTTCTCAGCGCAAACAACAATACAATGTACAGTGACAATGTCAAATTCCTCAGCTACTCTCGACGAAGGACACCGACGCTCAACCGACATTAAAAGGACGGTCAAATCATTTGCAAGACCTTGAAAAATACAAACAAAATTGCTGAATATCATTAATTTGCATAGACCAAAAATAACGCTTTGTTAATATCTGAAACTGCTGTGAGATAATTGATGCCTGAAATAAAATGAAAAGTTGTTGCGTACACTCCACTATTTTGGTCTGTGCTTTGCTTCTCAACCATGCTCACACCGCGAAGGACGAAGATTGCTATGTGAATCACTATCTAAAATATAGTGTAATTCAAACGATTGTTACCGAAATTTTAACTAAGAAATCTTGGTTTTTTAACAATTTTGTTTGAACTAACTGATTTTGGTGATGTTGTTTTCTGGAACGTGTATGGATATTCCTTAAGATACGCTAGGAATAGCCTTGGATCCTTCTTGGATTTAGGTTTTTTCTCATGAGCATGTGTGTTTGCGTTAAATTTATCCATTTTATTGTAAACATAAAAACCATCTTTAAATTTATCCGCAAATATTAGTGCTGTACTTTGTTCTTCAGTTCTTTTGTAGTCTTGGGATCTCTTGCACTTCTTCATTGAGCTCAGTTTGATCAAGTTAAATTCTAACTTGCCTAATGCAACTCCGGGAAATTGACAATCGCTTTGTTCGTTTTGACTTATTTTTCTACCTTCATTTTACCGAGAATTCACAATGCGCACATCCTTCCAGTAGGCTTTTGTAAATATTTTTTTTGAGCTTAAGTTCTAGGGAACTCCCCATTGATTTCGCATTAATTTTTTGGATGTAAAAATTTAATTATATGTTATAAAACCACACATCAGTCCAAAAGCAATGGATTTGGTTAAATTGCTAACTGGTCGTGTTACTAGGCCGGCTGATTAATTCAAAACTCTGTCGGTTCGTTTACTATCCCCATTCGCTTAGTAATAATTCTCGTTTCTTCGTGCCCTTTGCCCCTCTCTCCTATCGATTTTTCATTGGCTGATTTTCCAGACTCCTAGTGGTCACATATAAAGCATTGCACACATGCTACTGGCCAATCAAATGTTGCGCTGGGCAATAGATTTTTTGAACATCCTGTGCATAATCGAGGGTTGTTACAAGGTCCCCTCTCCAGTTCATTTTCTGTTTTGACGTTATCTGGTTGCGTATTTAAGAAACGCTAATATTTTTCTCGTTTCTGGAGGAAATCAGCCCTCATATTCCTGATAGCTTGCATCGAAATCTAGGTCTCGATTCTTCTAAAATGAATAATATTGTGCAGCCGCTATCGCCAACTCTGGAGTCTGTTCGTTTTCCCCAACGTCATGGCGGATCACTGCAAACAGCTACCTCAGCTACGTCCAAGTCGACTTCAATAAAAACATCAAAGACTGTAGCGACCTCTTCCTTGACTACCTTAGAAGGTTTGAAGACAGTCTCAGTCCGTTCGACTTCCACAAAGAGTAGCTTTTCTGGAAGCACGACTAATAGCAACAGTCGATTGATAGAAGCCTCCTCGAAATTGGTTGAAAACATCACTGAGATGCGAAATCTCTTCCAACAAAGCAATGTCTCTGAATCGGTCCTGGAGAAAATTGAAAACCATTGTCAGGTAAATAATCACTTCTCATAATATTTGACGAATCATTCTTATTTCAATAACAATCATTAAGAAGGTCAAATCAGGCTTCTCACCAACAGTCTTTTCTCTATTAAAGCACATCTTCTATAAAAGGCAATCAGCGGTTTTCGTTATGCTTTGCTAAGCTGCCTAAAATGGAACTGCATAGTGGTAATTAACTAAGATTGTTACAAGTAAAGTGGAATATCGCAAAATCAGGGGTCGAAAATTCTCCACTGCCCATAGATTAGTTGGCATAATATGATCAGTAGCATGCCACTTACATTATTTCTAAAATAACATCTAACTTCCGGAGATTCTGCTTAAAGCTTTAGTCTAAGTAATTTCTTGACTTCGAAGTCATCATACCTATTTTGTCCAAATTATTTGGTAGCAGAACCTTCAGAGTAATGATTATAGCTTGCTCAAATATGACCTGATCTTCAAGCATTAAATGTTCATCTTTGGTAATGTGCGTCGCGATTATGCGTACTTTTGACCAAAAAAAACTCCAAGATTTCCGAATTGCTTGCAACAGCTAGCGTCTTAAGCTGTAAAATTTCACTTTCTAAGCATATGCTTTAGGACTCAATCTGAATAAATTGACCTCTCACGTTGCAATGATATAGCAACCTTTGGCCGCTATTCATCGGTTGATCGGATTATGGATAAAAATGCACACGAATCAATTGCGGTGTCCTAAATTTTCAGATTAACTCTTTTGTACAAAGCATAATTTTGCTGATTTTAGATCATTTTGCGCAGCATGGTGCTAAAATCTGCTTAATGCAAAGTGATTCCCATAAAGTTCAGTAAGGCTCGTTGGTATCAACTGAGGGTGATTGTAACGTGATTGTACGGTCAAATAAGCGTCTCTGGTGATCCGAACTGACATTTTTTTAGTTTATGTAAAAGTACGGAAATTGGCAAAGAATGTTGCGCTCGTTGAACGTGACTGTATCGCATAATTCATGGTTGTATGCTAAAATACTTTTAGAAAACTTGTCTTTTAATCTGATGTAGAGATGACGTGGCACATTGTTGCGAGCCACTTTTCATTTTAATAAATTTTTAAGTTGAACTTTAGCTTGATTTGCTGCGGGACTAAAGCGATAATGTCCTGAAGTATTTTTATGACAAATTGTATTTACAAGGTAAAATAATGGATGGAATTCAGGATCGAAAAGAGTTTATTGCGTGAAGTCAACAAGGATTACTAGCCGCTTGCTGAAATTCAACATAGATATAGACCAACGATCATTGTAGCACACCAGCGATATAGCCTTCGCGAATACGTTTGATTTAGAAGATGACGTTATTTCGAAATCCACCGGTGGGCTTTTACTGGCTGCAATGACCACCCACGGTGGCTGTATGTTCGTCCACAAAATGATATTATGCGTCAGACACAGGAATTCGGAGCCACATTCTTTCTACACAAATCAAGTATTATTAATATAGCTATTTAAAATTAACCTTAACACTTACCTTAAATTCAAGCGGTTTGGTAGATCAAGGCGATAACTCGTCATTCCCGTTTTTGCTCAGTTTACAGAGGAATATATGCATCCCGTCGTTAAACTGCGCTGGATTGCTGCGAGAATTTCGAGCGTGTTGCCAATGTGTTTCCCTTGAATCTGTATTAAATTCACATTGTCATTGTCCAGTGAATTAGTAAAATGCTCAGTTTTTCTGACCTAGTTGAGTACGGGCGATAAGCACTAATAATGTTTGTAATAATGTTTATTACAAAAGGAAGTATATATCTTATCCAATAAATCGGTGGAATTAGAGGACCACTGAGATGAACTCAACAAGCAATAAACAATAAACTAAGTTGCAAATTATATCTTCACTTTAATAACTTTCTATTTAGATGGTAAACGTATATGAGCCTGTAGCCTGATGGTCAATTTATATGCACCCGGTTGAAAAGATGGATGAAGCGCGTCTTGATCATCGTGTGCAAAGAGATTTGTAAATCTGTAAATCTGCTCATTAGCATAAAGAAAATCACTTCTCACGAGTTCCAGGAGCTCGCTATGTTTACAGGGCTCCGTCACTACTGACTGTGCTCTCTTCCGTCTGCGCTTAGTACTTAAAATATTTCTAAATACCTCAACAAGATGAAAGAGTAGAGGATTTTCAGACGCAGAATGGGCAGACTACAAGAAAGGAATTTTAGAAGTGATGACCAAAGAACGAAGATGCGTAAACTTTCTCCTTCCACGATTAACACTAGAACCTATGATTAAAAAAAGAATAACCCGCACTGCTGTGGTCCAGTACATAATCAACAGATCATCTGAGCTTAAAATAAATAAAATGCATCCAAGCTCTTTTCTATCGATTCCTTTGTCCTTAAAGAACGCGATTTGCCCTTTCATCCATTGTACGTTGGTGAGCTGTGATTCCGAGTATACTGCTGAGTCAACTGCGGACCTTCCACAGCTATCAAGACTGCTTGTTACATATCCCTCATGTAGCTGAATAGAATAAATATAACTCAGGCCAAATGACGTTCACAAACCGCTGACCTACGTAAAGTAATCATCACACACATCAGCGATTCTTTCTTGCACTCAGTAAACAATGACATTTTTATTTGCCGAAATAAAAATAAAATGGCCACTCTTGAAGGTTTTTTTCGCACAAGGGACCAATGTTAATGCAAGTTGCAATTAACCATCTCTTTATGAGGAAAAGAAAGCACATGCCCCAACTATCAGGTGGGGAATGAAAGAAGTTAGAGGCGAAATAACGCAGAAAAACAGGACATTAGTTTAGTTGTATCGCTATTATTTGTCGAGTTACTATTCATGATATTCCTTAATCGTTATAATTTTGTTAAGCGCTCGTTAGCATTGAATGCCTTAGATTGTGGATTCTGTTGAACGGCATTAAAGATTGAAAATCTTGAACGGTATACGTATTTATATGCAAAGCGATTCATTTTGTGAAAAGGATAATGTAGATAAACTTGTCCCAAAGTCCTGACACGACTTCAGGCACTTTCCTAATTGTGCACTGTAATTTTTAGGATTTGATAAAAGTATTGTTAATATAAAGCCTTAATGGTGAAATTCGAGCTTCAATGTCTAATTAATCAGGAAGTTCTCGTTTTTTTTTGGTTAAGATGCAATCTTCAGGTAAAAAGAAATGCAGTATGCATTCCAAAAAAGATATTTGCTGTACTTGATGCAAACCATGTACATAACAGAATCTGTAGGAGTAAATATTTTCGTTTCTCGGCTGCTTTCATGTCAGTTGTGGCTCTGTATCTGCAGCAGACTGAATCTCCCAAAATGCAACTCACACTTTCTAATATCGTAAATTCCAAAATTCTCTATGGTAACCCCTAGCACAGCGAAAATTTGCTCGGAAAGTTGTCGACTGTCGTTTCGAATCGAAAACCAGCCCAACTGACACGAACAACTAAATTGCATTTCTATGTTTCAAGAACACAGAATCGAACCTGCTCAAACTAGTAAACGAGATCGCTAGAAACGATACTTCATAAGGTTTCACAAAAGTCTCAACTATTGTTCACGCAGTTTATGATCTCCATACATGTTTGGTCTGCTATTCCAACATTGAAATTGCCTGAAAGGGGTATTCTGTAGTTAATTTCTCCTTGGTTAACTATAAAGCGAACAGCTGTTTTTCGATTCAAATACAATTAATAATTCATTTGCGATTAGATATGGTTTTCGATTAGAAAGGCTGGGAGCTAGAAATAAAAACTGGATCAGTCACAACCAGGAGATCTCCAGAGAATGGAAGCATTTATCTGTAAAATTTAACAATGTAGGTAAAAATTAATAAATTAATGCTTTGAATATAAAAAGTTGTCGTTGAGTATTCAGAAATATACAAAAAGAAGCGAAAAATGACCATTTAGGGGAGTGAAAGTATATTAAAGTAAACTATGTTTGTGCTAGGTTGGGGTTTTTACTAAAGATGATTATAGTTTTTCTGAGTATAATATTGTAAATATTCAAATATTTGGATCGTTTTCAGCTGTGGCTAAATTTGACTCGCATTTTTATTCGATCTCCATATAAAATTATTTTACCACTTTTAGATGCGGCGGAAATTATTTTAAAATTGGAGATTGATCATTCGTTCCTTCCTTTACAGAGCTTGGAGACCTACCTACCTCAGGGCAATACTACGCAAGCCAAGTCTACGTCAGATGAAATAGATAGTCGATTCAAACTAGTCAAGAAACGGACCAATCTCGCTTATCTACGGCTCTTCAGACAGGTGAATATAATCGTTGTTTTTCTCGCAGTAGTTCTGAAATACTTAAGTAGACCATTTGATGGTGAATGCCTGTGTACTTGAAACAACGTGAATTTCAATTAATTTCACTTCTAGTTATCTGTCCAAACAGACCTTTAAAACTTCCAAATCGCAGTTTTATTGGGTTTATAATGGTCTTAAGAAATCTGTATTTCTTGATAGCGGAAATGGCAGTTGGAAACGGCGAAGGAAATGCTCTTCAAACACCCACGGCCCCATCATAGAAAGTACCTTTAGTTTTACAGTTCTACGCGATCTCTTTCCAAATCGTCTTCTTGCTGAATATGTTGAATCAGTTTGTGCAGTTCACCAATCATAGGGCTAGTCGCCTATCACTTGGCCCTCTGCCATTGTTGACCTTCTATTCGGACGCACAAAATGAAAATTTTTAAAAGGTGTTTCAATTTTACAAATTTCAAAGGTAATTCAGACCTGAAGTAACATATGTTTGTTAAAAATTCAGCATCGTTGCTTAACACCATTAGTGAATTGTTTATCTGAGATGAAAAGTCATAACTCTGCCCAGAACATAAATCCGAAACAAGTACCGATTTGGCTAGAGTAATAGTGGAGGGGGAAGCAGGGGCGTGCATGCTGAAATTATGAAGAGAATTGGAGGAAAAATTAAGATATCCAGATATTTGGCTGGGACAGCCCAACACCTACTAAAATTGTCAGCTTGTCGTGATTATATTGAGTCTATTTTAATTGATTTACTTTACAGACAAAATATCATACGAGTTCACTTAAGATGGCCATAAGAAAAGTTGATTGAACCTACTTTATTGCCAAAATAAGCGTCACTCCGCAGCAAGTTTAACATGTGAACCAATGCGATTGACTCTGGAAATCTTCATTGTAAATGGAATGTAAATGTTCATTTAGACTCGACAATCACGTAACCCAATTTTAATACAATGGACAGCCTGATGTTTTTGGTTCAATAATGCCTGTGGCCTAAAGGAATTTTTGATCTGCAGTTGTGGTAACTCTTATAGATCAAACTGAGCTTTCAAATTCTTCCACAAAACACCGGATATGGAAAAAATGCTTCAATTGTAAACAGCAGTTCTTCGATTTTTCTCTCAATCAACGCTTCAAATAGAAGATATCAGACCTCATTACTAATTATTTAAACACGTCACAACCGATGAGACAAGTTGGTATTTAAAGTAGAATTTTTTCATTCAAGTCTCTGCCATCGGCAGCCTCGAAACTGTCTTTCCGGAATATACATGATCTAGATCTCTTCAACTCGATCATTCAAAAGCCATTAAGTTTAGAGGAATTTTAATTTTGCAAGACTTTCCATAAATCATAAACTGAGACCACAATTTCCCATATTATAAGAGTTTCTCCGAGATTTGTCATCGAAATGTTTGTAAAATCCTATCTTCAGCATAGACTTGTTAAGATGTATTCAAAAAAATAAGTTTCTTTAACTGGGAGACACTTTTATGAGCATTCTGCTATGGCCTTTTTAAATAACTGTTTAAAGTAACCTGAAGTCGTATGAGTAATGGAAATCAAGGAAAGATTATATTTGAGTTTTCGACTTCCTAAGGCCGTCAATGAGCCGGGCATTACTGACCTATATAAAACAGCGCCATTTTGGTAGATTTAAGTGTCAGTAGTTACTGATCGAGCATTTTATTCAAGAATATTTCCGAAGTTTTTGGGACGAGATCAAAATTTGTAGGCCTTTAGGTAATGTCTGCTGTACTTTTGTAGTGGAACAAGCGATTCCGTCCTTCCCTCAAATTTTTGCCTATGTCTGGGTTATTGGGTGCTGAAGAGCAATACCAGTGACGTCTTAATCCTGTGTAACCTGCCCTTTTCTCCCTCGTATATAAGTTCTCTTCAAAAATGAGTATAGCAGCTTCACGTTGCAAAGACGAAACTATCCAGTGATCGGCTTGAATTAGCTCATAATAGGCTAAAGGTCTCGAGCGCTTATTAAGGCATAACAATTGAAAATTCATTGATTTTAAAATAATAGTAACAACTACGTGCAGCTTTTCTGAACAAATGCAAGGAAAGGGGAAATCAGTTTACTCTCAAAAATCATTTTGAACGCCTAAAAACCTCATTAATTCCATTCACACCCTTTGCGTTCATAACACTTTTACTATCAGAGAATCAGTAAAACTGTTTTTTTCTGCACCGCGTTTGTTGACTAATTTTCGAATTCTTTTCCTTTTCAGTTGGTTAATGAGGTTGGTCTTGACGCTGCCATAAGTAGTTCTGTCGGTGCCCCGATTTTGGAGGCTTTGTGTGCCTCTCCGACATCACGCGCCTCTACCGCACAGCCACAGTATTCAACAGCATGTCGCGCAAACTATGAATACCCAGAAAGCTCAGATACGCAGAATAGCGCTAATGAACACACGAAAGAGGACAAAAAACCATCAGTGGATAAACTGCGTCAAGCTGTTCGTCTTCTCATGGCTAAGGGCAAGTACGCAGCCCGGGATCGGGAATTGAATAACGAATTCGTCGCTCTTATTGAAAGTGAGTTTTAAGTGGTTGAAATTCAGATTTTAAAATTGGTTGTCTCTTTCATTAATCCACGATTAATTTGGTACTCATTATTTTCTTGATCTTCATCTAAAAATCAGTACCTGTTCACATTTGTAGTTTAAGCTCATGTAATTTGGTCTTTTAACTACCCTATGATTTACACTGCCTTGATTAAAGCGAATAATAAATTCAAAAAACGAAGAATTTGTCCGGATGTTTTCCATATAAAATAATTTCCAGGCTGCACAAAGTTTGGTTTAGGGTATTTTTAAACATCTGTCGACCTTCTTGTTTCTTGTGCTGCGCACTAAATTAAAATAATTTTATAAATATTTTCAACAAAGACAGGTCAATGGATGAACTTAGCTTATGCGTTTATTCTGATTTTGATATTTTTGTGTATTCATGCTCGTGAAGGAGGGCTTGTAGTTATTTGTCACTACAATCCCGCATTCGTCTAATATCTGACATATTATCTACAAACTTCTGAGACCGGCCAAAATAACCCATATGTAAAACAAGTGGAGGAGCCAAAAAGGCTTCTGAATCGATATGGGATGATTCCGCAGGGCATCTTCCTTTTCTTGGTCCATCCAAGCCATCAGATCTGCGCGGAATTTTCGCATACTTGTGAAGATGTATGGAGTTGAAAACGCACAGTGTGTGGTAACAAGGAAGCTGGCGGACAAACATGGATGATACTAATGCATCGGTTTTGCTGTAGAATACATTCAACACGGACTTTGCGATTCGTTAGTATGACACTATGTACGGTCTGCCTAGCTCATCTGCGTATGTCAGACCAGTTATTTGTCAATTTTAACAGCTTAAGGAAAGAACAAAACTGCCCCAACTAAAAAGCCTGAGAGAACAGTGTGAAGGTATAACTGGAATTTCGTATTTTGTTTTCATTGATTCTTGTTTATTTTATGATATAATAATAATAGGAAGTATGAGAAATGAGAATTCCAGAAGAAAACGGCTTTTAATATAACATAATAGTCGATAAGTGCAAAAATATATCCAGGTGCCTTTGCTGGTCAACAAAATGGGCCCGTTTTACAGTGAACGCGTGTACATATGATCCATCAGTGGTCACCAAGCCTTATCCAGCGGATGGAACTGCATAACAAATGGCCAAGTTTGAGTTTTTCATTCAGTGAAATGCCGAGGAGCTTTCCTTCTTAAGATATGAATCTTAAAATACTTCCCTTCAACGTTAACTTGAGTGAATACTACTTTTTAATAAGCGGCGCTAATAGAAAGGGTATTACGCTAAGCTACATATTAATAAACAGAATGTTTCCTCATTTGTCTGTGCGCCTGCGAAATACATCTCTGACCTTCAGAGGCAACACCTTATTAAACACTCCGTTTTCCTTGGCCTTGACTGGGAAATACGGTACAAACTGTATTCTTATGTTACTAGCACGCATGAATTAAAACTATTGATGGTTTTTGGGTGTAGAACTGAAGGCAAATGACCAGAAGAGTTCTGTTAGTGTTGATTACCTTTCATTCATTTCATCCCAGCATTCTCCATCTTTCAATATGCATTTTCAGTGTCCATTTAAGAGTTTTCTTCTACAGCCCATTCTAGATAACTTCAGTCCGGCAGAACTCTAAATGGCTATGCATGGACTCAGCTCTTCAGCGTTAGTATAAGCCCATGTTTTTTAAATAATGGTAAATACCATTATAGCGCCATGATATACAGCGGTACTAATAGCGAAGAAAGAATGGAATAGAGGATACGTGATAGAACCATCATTAGGTCGCCGCGTCTTCTTCGGTGCACTTTCCACCTTATTAGCTCTGACATTCACATTGATTGTCGAGAGATTCTGCTGGGGCCTCACCTTCATACAGCTACATAATTTGCCGTCATGTCCGCACCCGCTATCCTTCTCCGCCCCTGCCTCCATGCAACCTGCTACTACAAACTATTACATTCAAACGAAGACTTCTTGCCTTGATCTTACGCTCGAATACAAACCTTGCATTTGTAAATCGACGTTCACAAGGTTGGTTGAGCCCGGTAAAGAATACGTGATCATTACTATTTCTGTTCGATGCTCTACAGTAACTGTTACATTCTCTAGCAGTCGACGTTCAAATGATATGGGGAGATTTCACCTGCTCAAACGGATGTCCATTGTACAGGAGCTGATATTTAGAGACAGTCTAAAAACTTCCTTTTCGGGAAGTAGGCTGCAATTTTCCTTTTCACTTTTCTGAATACCTCCGTTGTTTAGCTTCTTAATAGAAGATGATAACAGGCACGATATTTTATATACCTCATTGCATCCATTGAGTTCGCTCTAATTTTAATTAATGATACATCACACTTTGGCCCCACTTATTCCATTTTATGATGTTTTAGCAACTAAAAAGGCAACTATCTATCTGCCAGCCTCAGTAAAGTGTCCGTCCTTGCCTCAAAAATAAGTTATTTTTCGCATAGTCGGTTGAATTCTGCAGTTTATCTTTTTTTGAACTCTAGAGTTGCTGGACTAAAAAATTTTAATAAGGTAGAAAAACCGTCTTTTGTCAACACAGATATTTGTATACTTATCTGTCCTGTCGAATACCACAGCATTGAAAAGGTGAGTTTGATGTGTCTCAAGGTTCACCTGGTGCTGAAAAAAAAGTCTCAGAAGTGACATTTTCATCATTTTGCACAAAAAATAAGCAGGTCATTTAACTTGCTCTGATGAAATGATGATGTAGTGAGCTATTTCTCCCGACCAATCAGAATATTGAGTCGCTCATAAGAGCACCCTTAAGTGCGTTAAGCTTCGCCATTAGGAATACCCAGGGTAAAGTGTGATGAACTAATTAAGATCGATTTTTTTTCTTTCAGGAATGACAAATGACAATAAAAATACATGTCAAGATGTGATCGAGGAAGGTGGTTTGGATTGCGTCTTTCGGGCCTGTCGATCAGAGGACACGGAAACCGTAAAACACGCGGTGCAAACGATGGCAAATTTACTGCATCGCGCTGGCAGAGATCATCATCATGAAATGGCTCGCAGAAACGCATTTGCTTGGCTCCTACTATTGGCAATGCATCCAAATGAAGAGATCCAATATTACGCCTTCCTTATCGTTACTATCCTCTCAAACAATCGGTATGCTTATTTATTTATTACAAGACAGCTAGGCGAGGCCCAAAGACTTGATCGAGAAGGCTTTGAGACCACTTGTATATTCTTCGAGCTCTTCTGCTGGGCTTTAGGTCAAGTAGCATCGATTCTTCCTCCCCAGTATTTTAAGGTTGATATTGCGCACTCCGTATTCTAAACTAAGGTTAAATCTTCTGCAAAGATAAATTCGCTATTGATTAGGGCATCAGTTTTTTAAGCAATCACTGGCCTACAATTTTAACGAGGATATTCGACCAGTCAGGATCCTGATGCCTAACAAACTTCCTAGTGCGTTAATCTTAAAATGCTTCACCTGTAATTTTTATCTCTTTCATGGGCTCTAGTGCAGTTGATCTCAGGTACAGAGCTAGTCGGTATAGAGTAGACCGGATCGGAGAGGGCGACAAAGGCCGATTCGGAGATAAGTCGAGGACCAACTGCTTTTAGTGTTTAAAATGTGATTCCCAAGCAAAACACTACTACTTCGACCCAGTCGGTGATGGCTAACCTAAATGATATTTCCGCTCTCTCTCCAGGTTGTATGACACCGTACTACCGACACTTCCATATCATCACAGCTCCAAATTTAGGGCGCCCGCCATTGGTGTATACACACAGGCGGCCGGCTCACTAACCAAATTTATCTGCCCTACTTAAGAGCTCCTTTGCATCAGTTTGTATTTTCTCAGTGGCACTTAATGCTTGGGCAGTGCTTATCCTACATGGGGTACTCCACTTTACTAAATGATGTATTATATCAGCGAGCCAGTAATATAGGTCAACAGACGTCACCAAGGTAAAATTAAAAGCACCGTAAAATGAAAATTTCATTTTCGAACCCAACTATTTCAATTTCAATTAGCGCCAAACCGGCTAGCAATACATTTTAGAAACCTTATGGCACTGGAACAAGCACAAATTAACCAGAAGTCTGGCTAGTTTTGCGTTGGAACACTTCAAGGTCAACTCATTTCGTCAGAGGATTTCCAAAGTTGCAACATCATGAAAATTTTTCAGTATGCATTTTGTTCGCTTATTTTTCTTAGATGCACTCGTGTTGAATAAACACAATTAATAATTTTTTAAGAGTTCTTACAACCGGAATTAAATCTTAATTTCGTTTATATAAAGTCATACTAGATTCATGTTTCAGTAAGTTTACAATGGCGTAAACAGTGTAGCCATATGAAGAAAGATTGTATACCTTTGGTATTGTAAAAATGTCATTGCAAATCTGTCTTCAACGCAGTCAGAAGTTAGGTCTATTTGCGTAACTTGCAAGCCTTTGGTTGCTCCAAACTGGATGTTGATTAATTTTTATTACATTTATGCTAAAATAATAAATGAAAGCGGTATAATATAAGTCATCGGAATGGTTTTTTGGTAATGTGATTTCAAACTTCACTAACCTTCACAGCATGATTGACTCCCAACCGGAATTAATTTTCATACAATGAGGCTTCAACAGACTGGATGAGCCAAATATATCTAAAGTCAGGAATTAAGTATTTTGCGCACCTCGCCTATGAGGTAACAACACAATTCGAAATTTTCATATTGACTAGCATCATTTGACTAGAAACTCACAAATAGAGCCCATTGAAACTTATAATAATTGAGGCGTTGAATCAATATGGAATTTTTTGGCATGAAGTAAACCTCTTGAGGGCCTAAGTCTACCTGATTTTCTTTCCATCCATAAAAAGACTTGTAATTTAGTCAACGGCTAATAAGCAGCAATTGAAACCAAATTCTCAAAGACTGAAATATCTACTGATGGGTTGCTCTTCGGTTTTGACAGTTGAGTATCTTTATGTACAGAAATATTCAAAGTAAAATCCGCTGAATATATTTTAGAGAACTGGATGCAGTTCTGGATCGATCTCAACTAATCAGCCTCATGATTCCCTTCATCAAACGCCAAGACGTCCGTGAATTCGCCGGTAGAAATTTCTCCGACCGGACGCCAATTTTTTCCGAGGACTGGCTCCTCTTCATTCTTCCCGCCCTGGCAATAGAAAAGCACGTAGAAGTTCAAGCATTTGCCGCTTTTCACTTCGCTATCGCAGCCCAGTTGAGAACCAATCTGATCCAGGAACTGTGTCCAGCAAGTGTAAGTGGGTGTTACTACTAAATAAAATTCAGTAAAAAGTGTTTTGTTGATATGCACGATTTTGCGCTCTCGCAGAAGGCGAAGATTGAATCAGCGTTAGTGAAAGTATCCGGACTCAAAAGAGATCCAGCATGGAAGTTAGCTGCTAACGCGTTGGATACAATGGGTTCAAAAGTTCCAAAAGCGCTCTCTCTGCATGTTTTCCATTGGCCGATTGACGATGTGGTTTGCTGGATGAATAGGGTCGGTTGAGTGATTCATTATTGTTTGTGGCCATCAATCTACCTGACTGAATTCATCCTTTTTAGGAAGGTTTTGAGTCAGTTGCAGAGAAGAGTAAGGATCTCAAAATTGACGGTGATATTCTTCTTAGTTTAACAGAACAAGATCTTAAAGAAGGCTTGGGAATCACTAACAGTATTGTTCGACGCAGGTTTGACCATTTAAATTCTCCGAAACCCAATACCCTCTTCGATTTACTGTGGTTTAAACTGAGACTTTTTTGATGCAGATTCATGAGACAGTTAAGTCACCTTAAATCCATGGCGAATTATTCCAAAATTGATCCCACTGGAGTGGCGGACTTCCTAGTAGAAGCCTCAAATGATATCTCAGAATGTGAACCCATGACAAACGATGATTCGGCTAAGGATAAAAATGAATTGAAAAGTTCGACAAACTTCGGCTCTTCTATTGACTCGAGCCTCTCCTTGGCTTTGTTGACTCAATACACGTATAACCTAATTAGTCATGGGGTTACTCGCCAACGATTAGCGGAGTTGACAGAGGAGGACTTGGAGCTTACCTGCAATATATCAAATGCGATCCATCGTAAACAACTCCTGAAATCAGTTAAGAAAATGGGTAAGTCCATGACTTAGCAGAAATAATGACCCGTAGAAATCAACGTCTTTCGCATTGTAGCTTGTGATTCACTGAAGTAATTACAAATTTAAATGTGTTCACATAACATAACATGTAGAGTTACATTTTGGTCTCTCACACCTACTATTTTTGTCAATTGTAATTTTTCCAACAGGATTCCAATGTAGAGGGACAAGTACGTGGAAGAATAACTACATGAATAGCTGAGGGTAGATTGTTTATCATCGGTTTCCTGCCATTCTCTCTGTACGATGTGCTTGTTGTATGGCCCAAATCAGTCGATATCAGAAACAGGACTCCTGCAAAATTTCGATCCTTTGTATCGTACGAGATAAAATACTTAATAAAATGCTGCCGTAGGAACATGATCGACTTCGAATTTAACCTGTTAATCATTTGCATAGAAGGAATCCAACGCAGGTTTATGTTGGTTTTGGACTGTTCGGCCTTTTCCATAGACTGTGTAGTACTTTGCAGAATATCCAGTTTGTCAATCGTATGGAGACGAAAGTAGATGCGCCGAGGTTAGAAAAGGAGCAAGTTCATTTAATTAACTAACTGATTGCTCTGCTCACATTCCTGCATACGTCCCTGACTTTTCTAACTTTATTCACAATTGATGGGGTAGAAGGAGACTATTTGAGCGTAGGAGTTCCTAAATCTCCAAGTTATGAAGCTCATGTACCAACGACTTCCAGTAAACTTGACTGGAGTCTAATAACTTAGGTAGTTTTTAAAGTTCTGACAAGAATGGCCTCGACGTTGCAGAAGTAAAAACCTTTGATGCCTAGGGAATTCAACTTCTAAGACCAATTTCCTGATTAGATTCAACCACAGAAGAAATTTGACTAATCAGTGTCTACTATTCTTTTTAACCAATTGTCCTCGAAGCCTGTGAGCATGATATTGCCTTCTGTAGAAAGGATCACCAACTTGTATGGTCGTATTGGGAAACATCGCATGACTAGTAACCAATCTGAGCCTTTGTGAAGTAACGTTTAGCTTCAATTAAAGTTCTACGGGCATGAATGCAATAATCAGCTTTTTCGGGCATCGAGAAAGCAAGTGCCGGTGCAGAACAATGCGTATTCAGTCTTCAATGAAAACCGAACTGTACGTAGATTGAGGGAGCATTGAGCCTCAAAGGCTAAGATCATAGTCACAGCAACTTCTTTGCTGAGCAACTGAAGATGAATAGAATATTTTGGCATTTTTTTGGGAAATCTCCATTTGTGAATATCTAAGTTATCTATACTTCGTGGTGTTTTACTGGGAGAATTCTGGATGTGTGTGCATGACGGCAATATTTAAGTGTGAGAGATACTCAGTCCCGATGTTCACGATTTTAGTTGAAGAATCGAGCTTTCACTGACACAAACAGGAAAAAGAGATTTCATCTAGGTGTTCGGTGACACTACCATCACCAAGCGAATAATCACTTTTCTTTTGGAATGCATAATCATAGCGAATTGGACAATCATCTAAAAAAGTTATTATACGAAGAGTTAAAATAATAGAATTTCAAGAAGAAAACGAAATGGGGGAAAAAAACTGACGCGATCGCGAATTCGGATTATTACTCATTTGATCTTGATTCTATAAATTTCCACCCAACGGCAAATGAAATGTCGTCAAATTTCTAAAGATCTTTCGCATGAAAAATGTTTTTGGATTTGGTACAGATAGCTCTACAATTACTGATTACTTACTTGATTTGCTCCTTATTTCGTTTTATGTTATTTTTCTCAATCCTTGCGTTATTCTGGTTCGCAATATCTTGTGAAGCGAAAATTTACTGAATTTACTACAATTATAGTGATCTTCTTTAACGTTGCAGCAAGGACAGGAAGCGCCACTCACGATGCCGCAGAGAGTCGCATCGACTTCTTCATTTCCTACCGTCGGTCCAACGGCACGCACCTTGCTAGTCTAGTGAAGACGCTTCTGCAGCTGCGGAAGTATCGAGTCTTCCTGGATATCGAGCGTCTTAAAGGTGGTCGATTCGATCACAAATTGATGGATTCGATCAAAAGGTCGGATAATTTTATTTTGGTACTCACTGAAGGTGCCCTCGACCGATGCAGCACGGATGGTAGTATTGATTGGGTCCGAAGAGTAAGCTTCCTTACTAGAATCCCGTAGACATCCCGATGTCGGTATGAACAACACAAACTGCCTTCACCATAGTGTTTTGATGTAATATTTTTCATTTTGTTTAATTTTACTGTCGTGAATTTTTTTCAATGAGAGAAGAATGCTTTAGTCTAATAATCTAAGATGGTTCAGTGTCGAATTTGAAAATCCCAGCTCAGAGTAGCTGTCTTTCGTCTAATGCGGTGTGTCTTTGTACTTGTGTGGAATGGCAGACCGTTGAAACTGCCTATATATTTTTTTTTTTCACTTTTCAAGGAAATTAACTGCGCTCTGAAGAGTAATTGCCATATAATACCCCTGACAGATCGATTTGACTGGGGTAACACTGACTCACTTCCAGAGGATATTCAGGCAATCACAAAATTTAATTCTGTCCAGTTAGTCCTTTTTCCTCTCCGCCATGATGTCTTTCCGATCCAATAGAATCATTTTTTTTAAATCAATAATTTAGGTGGACGCCGGAACTCGAGGAGGGATGTGTGGACCGCATAATTGAATTCATGCGACAAAACCCACAGCCAATAGAGGGACGAAAGTGAAAAATGCATTTTTATACTTATTTGTTTGATTATTTGGTACTGCCATGGCGAAAAGTCTGTATACCCATAGCAAAAATACATCCATCTTGTTGATCTACATTGCTTCATCAACGGCAACCTGATTTGGGGCTTCGAGCCATGTGTACAGACTGTAAATACCATAATTTGTAATTGGAGGCCACTCATGCATTAGATTTTCGGATCCCACTTGATAAAAATTGCCTGTGGGGGAATATCTCGCGCGAAGACTATTTATTGCTTTGCGTAATTTACAGTGGCGTTCCTATAAGAACTAAAATTTGTTTTGATTGGTTTCAACAATTTCTCCCTTATTAAGGCGGTTGCTTCCATTTCGGATATTGCTGAAAGGCAAAATAGTCTCAGAAATTTGTGGTCGGAGGGACGCTGCACAAAAGACCCCAGCATGAATCCATATGAACCAGTACACCGCGGGTGATTTTAACATTGATTAACTTAGTCATGCGATTTCAAGCACATTACGCTTCCATAAACCCAAACTTCGTCCTTAAATGGAGAAAAACTTATTTAACTAGGTCCTAGATCGTTTTCATCGCTTCACAGAAAGATGAGTGTCAAAAGGAAAGCGAATCCTCCCTTGAAGCAACAAATAAAGATTCTTTCAGTCCCCTGACACTTTTCTGAAATTTTCAGTTATAGCCATCTTAGCGTGCTCATTTAACTGAATTACCTTCCAAAGTAGCGTTTCCGAAACAGAGAAATTCTTATTCCATCCTCCCATGATGCAGAAGGCAATAAATGGAGGTTGGTATAACTTGCTCTTAAGCCTAAAGGCGTTGAAAATAAGGGCAGATATCTTTAAATTACTCGCATTTAAGTGAATAGGTTTCCGAAATGCCTCAATTACTTTGTGGATCGGTTTTGAATATGTAAATGTGAACCCCTGTGTAACTACAATTGTTCAGTCTTAAAATCGTCACAGTTTGACGGCGAAACATTAAGACACTTGGGACACACATAAAAGCACACATAAAATGAGTAGCAATAAATCCCGAAGAATCTTCCAAACCTCTGGGAACAACACTGAAGATCACTTAACTTCTCGACAACTTTAAATTTATATTCAAACACAGTTAAAAAAGCCATTGTCCTCGAAAAAACGGCTCTGCGACCAAGTACTTTCACGATTTAAAAATTTGCTTGTTGTCGTATTTTGAGGCTTGAGTCAAATTTTTTTGGTTATATGTCGTTCCGATCAGGAACGCATCATGATGTACGTGCACCCCTTGTCGACTGATTTAAAATCAACAACAAAATTGAGCTCAGGTAAAGCCTTGATTTTATAAATTAGTAAACGGCATATCTGGAGGCTGCCTAATTATGTACTATGTTATTAATTGCCTTTAGTAAACTTTACTGTAAGACGTTCTCAAAGCAAATAATTACTAAATCACGTCGAAAGGATTTGCAAGAAAGCTTCGTTCTCATCTCGCACGAATTTCGCATCCCACATCAGTAGGAAAAACTTTAGGATGAATATTCCGACCGAATGTTCTCAAGGTAAAGGCTTCGAGGTAAGGAAAAAATAAAATTCGGATTTTTTTGAGCGCTAACTTCGCAGTTTGAGTCAATCGAGTTGGGCGCATTGCCGCACTTGTTGACTAACAACTAGTTTAGACAGCATCGATGATAACTTCCTTACGGTTTGTCAAACCTTTCCAGCCACCGATGATTAGAGTTATGCTCAGCGCTGACGGTAAAACTGCCACTGACGTCTTAACCGGGCGCAGCTGCCTTGTTATATATCGGTCCAAAACGTGTGCGCAAATCCGATCCATCCAACCGGGAGATTGAAAATACGTAGTGGTAGCAAAGGTACAGCTTCACTTAAATCAGATCTCTTGGAGATAGCTTCATGAAACTCTGAGGCTTGAGTTGGAAGAACTTGAAGAATTCAGTGAGTTTTTAGCGCGCCTATTTAATCACTAGGGCGGCCATTGAGAAAGTGCATAATCCAGTTGAGAGAAACTAAGTGAACTCTTGAAATTTATTGATGATCGAAATTTTATAAAATCAGTGATTGATGGAAGTTAAGTAAAGCGGCTAACTGTCGAAGCGGCCCGCCAGGCTGGTCAAATCGTAGTCGCCAAGTTGCACAAGCCAGATTGATAATGTGAAGATGAAGAGACTTTTGTACAGCAATGGGCGAATCAGCTGCCAATTCAGTTAAACTTTATTTTAAAAGTTGGGGATTGTAGGTGATCTACTTTTCATTGCTTGAAAACTACGGCGGTGACAATGGACTTAGAGGAAACGACCTAAAAATATGCCGATGGAAACAATAGCTTAGGGCCTTTTTCTGAGAGCGATAGTGGGCTCGACCTAAGGAGAATAGTGGAAGAAAGCACGAAATAATTCAATAAATACCTACCAAATGTTACCAGAGACTTTTCGGTCTCTCCCCTCCCCTCAATATGCTAATTCGAACTTGGCGAAAATGTTAAAAAGAAAATGGGTGCTCGCATTGGGGGTTGCTAATTTCTGAGATCAGATGACGGAAATCAAAAAAATATTTGATGAAAATTCTTTGGAATTTAATTTCTACTCTGCTTAATGAAAAATATGGTGACTCTTAATTAAATCTTTGCGTAAATCAAACTGCTGCATCACACTATAAGGATTAGCGACTGTAGATGTAGGTCACTGGGTTCGAAAATGAACTGAGCGCAGACTGGACCTCAACGATGATCCGAATGCATAGAAGACCCGAAACAGTCATTTAAAGATGAGATTTTGGTACGATCCCCGAGAAAGCGAACGTAGGCGAGCAATTGAGGGAGAAAACCGAATAACACCGGACACAGCTCTTGATAACTCTTGAAATCGCTTTTTAAGAATCCTCCAAAACAAATTTCTTGTATAGACATTCCCGATTTCGGTATATTAAAGAGAAATAGAACCAGTATAGGTGAAAAGACTCGCTTTGGTCATTGGTATTCGTTCCCATGCATCCAAGACAATTTTCTGCCGCCTTTATACGAGCTCTTGAGAATAAGTGGCTAGCTCTTTATATTCTCTCAATGGTACGAGTTTCTTTTTCCACCTTTGTGTCAATGCTGGGAGCGCACCTGTTGTAAGCTTTATCCATTTTTGAAAACTCATGGCCTCAGCTGGAAAAACGGCAGATGTTAAGACTGAAGGTTCCTTACATTCGCATACGTATGAGAACTACAATCGTTTGCTTGTCTTGATGCTCATTAACATGAGGTTATAATGAACCTTGTTGAAGTCAAAAAAAAGCCTGAGAATACAGTGCGCCTTTTTTACACGCCTTAAAAGTAAATTAAAAGGCCACCTTTCGCGACTGCAGTGATACCTATTTAAAAAACTGTTGAAAACTGCTGAACTGAGCGAACTTTACCAACGGCAAGTATAAAAAAAGCTTGCTTAAACTGGTGCGCCTGTTGATATAGAATAGCCCATAAGTTGCTGAGACATGGGGCGAATAAATAAAGGACTCCAGTTGCGAGTCCTGCACTATCGATCCATCTAGACAATGAGCACATTGACCAAAATCTGGTATTGCTTTGCTCCTAAGTCTTTAGTTGGTACCAGCCTTTTATTCCCTTGAGGGACTTAAAAGCACCCCCCACCCACAATGATGTTCCGAAGGCAAAATCCGGAACACGCTCAAACTTTTCACAAAAATGCATCAAATCCCCTCCCTCCCGCCAGCATCATGCACCTGCATCGATAAATGCGTCTAGACAACGGCCCTCCATTTGCACTATCCCTATGCCTCTCTGTTGATAAGGCCACGAAAAATTTGGTGAATTTAAGGCATAAATGACTACCGAAGGTTTCTTAGTCAGCATAAGCGATAAAGCACTTTTTGAGATTTCAATGACACAACTGGAACCGAGATGGTGAGTGTGCAGCACTTGGATGATCCTCTGATAATTTAGTGTAACTATTTCGCGTACGACTTAACCGGAAAGTGCCAACCGTGAAAACTCGACTATTCCAATTCATTTGCGTAGGTGTGACAGAGCAGCTCCAAGGGTCTTAAAACCGATAGCAGAGGGCTTATCCGGTTATTGATTAATCCAAACTTTAAACCATACATTCACATCATAGGATCCGTAGAGCATGGTTGAATTGGCGCTTGTAGTAACCAATCGATAGGCTGGAATGTTAAGGTCTACGCCAGGGGTAGAGCTCGTAGTACGAGTTCCAAATGGGAAAGGAAGAGAACTAAGATATGACAGTTCGATTGTGGTCAATCCTACTCTCAAGCTTCTTCTTGGCGGCCACCAGTAACCCCAGAGACAACTCTGGGGGGTAATGAGAGGGTGATCGGCTAGGACTAAGCACCCACCGGACGTATCAAATTATATTATGCCAGCAGAAGTACAGCCTCGTACAGTCTGGTAAACAAAGTACGACGTAAATGCCTGGATTCTTGGACTGTGAAAAGCGCGTGCATGTAGCAATGAATGCAATCTCCTCCAAAAAGTCAGAAATAAATCTGGAAGAGGTATGAAAATTGTCTGCCCTTAACAGTGTCGGGGACAGACGAGGTGCCGCTACGGAGTGGAACTGCTACCTGTATGACAAAACTATGCCGGGGAAGCCACCAACGAACCGAAGACGTCGATAAACTTTTTCACTATTTTCGTATGCGAGACTTGCTTAAAAGTGTGAGGAGTAAATAAAAAAAAGTAAAATGAGAGTCCATTAGGGGTGATTGTGCTTCCAGAAAATTCGCTGGGACCCACCTCGAAATGCTGATTTTGTGGCCCGCAAATAAGAACCTTGAAAGCGAACAGGACTCTAATATCTCAATGATATTTGGCAGAGAACAACTGTTGTTATCAGAATGACTAAAAGCGACCTGAGGTGACTATGAACCTAATGTCCTAGGATTTTTGTGGGAATTAATGCTTGAATAATCAGAGATGGGGTAAACGACCGAGCTAATTGTCAGTTGATGGCTCTCTGGAAGGAAACAACCTCAAGCGATTCGTGTTTCAACTAGCTTCAGGTGGAGTCTAAGAGGTTTAGACCGCCAATGAGAACAGTTTCCACCCCCTCCTCCTCCTAGGGAAAAATTGATACTATGCGCCCGACTAAATTCTGTGTTAAAAGCGGGATCGAAATCCCTTGAAGATTATCTGAATTGGGCTCAAGACAGTGGACCTGCCTAGGCGTTAGCGATGAACGGAAAATGGAACACGCAAAACATGGGTACGACAAGTGCCCGATAACATCCTTATCCTTCGATACTGCAGAGCAACTCGTATAAATTCATGAAATATAAGAGGATCATTTGAAAATTTTTTTTTTAAGAGTTAACCTTCTTCATTCTGGCATGAATACCAGGAATATCATGGCAGTGCCTGCGGTTGAAGCGGCTACGGGTGACCCTTCGCTCAAAGGATAAGCGCTTTGGCGATGTCCTACCTCCACGCATGCTCGCTGTTACGATATACTATGTGAATACACTCAATCCAATTATTGCTGTAATTCTTCTTGCAGCAGAGTAAATGTCAGTGGATCAATTTACGAAATTCAGTAGGTAAAAGCAAATCGAACGGAAGTGACAACACATTTTTCTCTCTCTGAAGCACGTTGTCCGATCTCAAACCGCTATTCGCTAGCCTAGTAATCATTTAGCCGCTAGGTATGGCCTATCCACATACACTTGGACAACAAGCTCCCGAAAACTGACAATACTCTGGCCCTCGGATTAGTTTTTTGAAAGCCAGAGTGAATGGCAATCTTGAGCAGTGAATAATGCCTTCCACAGTTCAAATCACAGACAACGTACCGAGAAGATTCAACAAATAAACGATCGATGCCTTCGTTCAACAGAGTATAGCCTGTTGCCCCCCCCCCCCCCCCCCCATAACATTTGAAAATTTGATGATGGCATCGACAAATTATCGGAAGTGAGTTCATCATTCGAGAACCAGGGTACTATTTAATTCGAATGATCTTGAGACCGCCTGTCTGAAATTGGCGACTTCTGGACAATTCCAGTGTGGAACCTCACCACCGCTCAAAACGGTTATCGAATGATAGGTAATTGGAAGTAGCTGACTTCTAAGTTCCACAAGACCGATAATGTACACATTGAAGCAGCTCGGCCAACATTCGAGAGCAAAACAGGCTCATGCCACATTTAGAGGGGTCCTATTCCTTCCTAACGCCCTAGTCCTTCCAAGAGTAAGGACCCACGTAGGTAAATAAAAAGGTCAGCAGTTTTATATGATGAAGAAACAGGAAATCTTATGTACAATCAAACGAAATAGCTCCACAAAAGGTCATGAGTAAGACGTTGATATGGGGTAGCACTGAAATCGACCGATCTAAAAAAAAGTTCTTAGATAATCCAAAAACACCCGACATATAACAGCAGCGATAATGAATCCACGTTAAAATAGGACAGTAACAGGTCTAAAAGGGCCCAACTAGGCTATCAGATCTAACAGCATAACATTGAGCGGCAAATCATCTAAACTGTGCTGTAAAACCTTGTTTGGGTCACAGATTTACGACGAAGTCGAGTAGTCGTAGTCAATAATCCCGATGCGATAAATTAAAGTATATGTTACACAGTTTAAGAAAATAATCAACATGTAAAATGATGGAGTTTCATGACAAATCGCAATGGCAGTAAGCCAGACAACTAGAAAATGCTGATTTCGAAAGAAACAAGCGGAATTTCAGTAGATAGTCTCAAGCAGAAAAAATCGATAGGTTAAAGTGCATCTAGTGTAAAAAATGTTCCAAATCAATACTGATAACACCACGCTAAGGGATAAGCTTGAGGAGAGCTTACAAGGCGACGACTGGCTATCACGTCAACTAGAAAGCTGATTACATAACTAGATCTGCAAGGGAGTATTGATGGTATCCGAGGTCTCTTGTAACTTTGACGCTGTCGGTGGCGCCGTAGAGGCCAACATCGGTGAGAACCTTGCAAGAGTAAAGTGGAGGATTAGGTAATCAATAATGGCGATTCTGCCCATGACCATTCACTAAAGCCCTAACACTACTGTTTAAGCGTCAACTCCTGTTCCCATGCAGAGATCAATAAAGCAAAGCATTTACCTTCGGCAAATGGAAGTTTAGGGGACCTCAGACGGAGCAGAGACTGACGGTCTTTGGTCCAGTACACGTCTCGAAAATGGTCTAAATAAAAGACGAGTCGTTGAGGGATTCATAATGAAATAATGTGGCAATTAATCGGGTTTACGGATATATAGAGACTTGTAGTTTGAACTAGGGACAAAACTGGTTTGCTCACTTAAAAATTTCGACCTCCGACATCTGGGTAGAAGAGACTTCTGATTGAGCTCACTTAAGCTCGATGATAATTTGACTCCTGTGTTGGCGCAGTGCCGAAGGCTATAGACAGCCGAAACATTGGAGTAAGCGTACGGTTGAAAGCATGCTAGCGATCCCTCTATCTCGTTGGGGTGGTAAATCAAAGGTAAACGAGAATATATCAAGCCTCGGCAACGCCGTTTTCGATGTCTATTACAATATCGCCAGGTCCCAAAGACAATCAGAATCAGTAATGCGGACAGAAGAACTATTATAACAACATATTGAGAAGCTGAAATAAGAAAAAGGCAACGAATGTAATAATCAGACAGGCAAACCATCGATCCAGTATGCTAAGTCATTGTAAAAAAAAACCAATCAGGAAAGTGCAGACATTTACCGGAGATAAGATGAGTGTGCTCCTCTAGTGGAGTAAGGCATATTGGAATGTCCAAGCGTCGAAAAGCGTACTTGTGAAGGTAGCGACAAACGATGAAAGCGTCCTGATATTCATATCCAGATAGGTCAAATAAGCTATTAGATGTGTAAATCTCGTCAATAACGATCATCTATAATGGGAAAATGAGTAAATAAGACGAAACAGTTACAAAGAGCTGACGTACTGTTGAATTAATCGTAGAAAGATGGTTTTGCGGGAGATCATACCAGAAACCATTGTACTGACTTAGGGTCATTGAATCTGATGCAATGTAGAGTTCTACTGGACCCGCGGGAGCAGAGCAAGAAATATTAATCGTAATACTGCATGCCTCTGCTGACACACTGATGACTGGTGGGTCCATGTATGAGGCGAGAGAACGGAGAGGATCAAGAAAGTCATCACTATCTTCTTCAATGCTAGTGCCATCACATTCATGGAGCAAATGTCTAAATATGGATAGAGTAAACAGCTGAAATTGTCGGCTGACTTTTGGAGGAATCCAGGTTGACTGAATGTCGGCCGGAAGACTTGCTCCCCCTCAATTGCAATGAATTCAGATTGAGCGGAAACCCAGCAAGTAAAAATCTTATTTCCGGGATTCTCGAACAAAAACAGTGAGGACTGGTAACAAGTAAAACGTTTGTTGCAGTGAAAAAAGTTGCTGCGATTAGGATGCTAAAATAAAGAATCGAGCTTGAATTAAGGATCGAAAATGTATATAGAGTAAATGAATGCTGAAGCAACTCACAACCGAGGGCCAGACTTCAATATCCTTCTCGGAGTCAAAAGAAGTTTTATAAGTCCATTTAACTTTGAGATCAAGAAATTTGTTCGGAAGGGCAAACTGACATGTCACTTCCGTTGCGGGCTCGCGAAAAGAATAAATCCCGGGTATTTCGTTCTTATATACCCAAGTGAAGTCACCTTTGAAGTTTTTCACAGCAGAAGCACTTTTACCTCTTTGCTTGAAGGATAAACTATAATCTAAACGTTGAATCTCCACATAAATTGGCCTCGAGCAGGTGGTATTTGTGCACTTTTGGTACGAGCCATAGCCAGCAGCGTCTGCGTTACTGACTTTAAGTGTGCCATTGCTGAAAACCGTGAAATTCTTACTAAAGCAAATAAGATAAGCAAAACTGAACCTCGATTCGTTAATTAGACGTCCGTTGTGCACCCAATGCACACAATTACCAGCAAAGTCCTCGTGGAGAGGATTAACAAAAAAATCGTGACGAAGTCGATAGTCTATGCTGTAGTAATATGCGCTTCCCAGATTCATTAAGATTATAAGCACGATGCAAAAACTGATTAACATATGTGAGGAACAAGACTATCGTAGGCTTCTATCGGATCACGAAGTGGCCTGAACAATTCATAAGTACATCAAGGTTACTACAGCGAGACTTTGATCCGTTCAAACGTTGAAAAAAACTATCTATTCAAAGATATCATTTATTTTCCAAAACAAAAAATATATTAATTTTCTGTGTAAGTTTTAAACATTAAGTTACTAACCAAATAAATATTTTCAAGGTGGTCTATACAACCCCGCGACCACAGCCCATGGAGAGCATTTCACACCGCACAGCGACGCAGATGACCGACGCCACAACAGTATAGACTCAAGATAATGTTTACAAGAAATATATTGAATCAAAAAACATTATTTTCGTGGCAACTGACAAGTACAACCTGCCCCCTATTTTGAAACAGAGCTATCAAGTTGTACAGCGACGCCTGGATACTTTAGTGCTGTGGGAAATGTAATCTTCGCAGGACCGGGCATCATCCTGCACACATCTTCTTCCTTGATTGCCTGAATCAACTGCTTCTCCAGATCGGTGGCACTTTTGTTTGACGTAAAGTGATGAATCGCCAATTCCGTTACTGTGGAAAAAATAAAAATAAAGGAGCTCTTCACGATAGAAAACGGGAACAAGATTATGCTATTAGGTTTCATCTACTTTTTCCACGCTTTTGTGTCCCCGGTACGAGTTTTGCCTTGTACTTGTACTTTTGCAGCGCACCGAAGGGCGCACAAAATGGAAGAGCATAAAGTAAGGTGTCTCCAGATGTCGGCAGACCAGTCAAAGTCTCCAGTGTTGAAACCTCAGCGGTCCCAACGAGGGCTTCATCATCATGCTTAACTTCAACGTTGGGAATTTCAAGCTTGCTCTTCGTTCCGCCATCATTGGCATCATTTTCGTTGTCGGAATCACTTGATTCTACTCCTATATCAGGTGATGCTTCTTCCAACTCGATTTTCTCAGCCTGTCCATCATACTGGCCGAGTTCCTCTTGAAGGGAAGACTTCTCAAAGTGGTGAACTGCGCTCAACTTTGCATTTGCACCTTGAAGGATTTTTTGGCGAATTTGGCGTTCTTCATAATCCTGATCAGCATATTTCTGCTTGATCCGCTTCATTTTTGCCTTTTGCCCGCGTTTAAGAGGATTTGGGCCAGAATGTTTTACCTTATTTTGCGCCTGAGTGGAAGAAGCCTGCCTCGGCGGTTGGATTGACTTCTGCGACTGTTTTGCGACCGGAAATCGAGGTTTCCTGATCCTACGCAAAGAAATATATGGGTTACGAGCCTGCTGGAGATCGACTGATAGGTGGCGAAGGATTCACTTATTAATATCCAAGTTGAGAGTGATGTTTTCAAAGGCCTTTGCAGATTCTTTATCTTCTTCTGGATTGTCCGCTTGAGACTTTGGAACCTTGTACTTCTCTATTGCGGCTTCAGCATCTTGTATGGCCTCCAGGTCGATGCATCGTTCACCAAGATGACGATTTACAGAGTCCTCGCCGAGCTAAACGAGTGGCACATAATGCATCTACTGATTCCAACTAACCTTGAAGAGAATTCCTATTCCATAAGTAAGATGGCACTGTGGAAGCATATTCTTCCTGCCCCGAATAACGAAGGATCCAGTCGTTAAGTACTCTCCAGATGGTGCGGTTTTGGACACCTGATCATAGCGCACCCACCAAGCATTGGTGATAATCTTGGCTGACCAGGCTTTACTCAGAGCTACGGCCATCTGGCCGGCCTCTATCAGAGTTCTCAATGGGGGCCGTGGCATTACATCGCCAGATTCATCAGTGCCTACAATTGTGCATCAATGCAAAGGATAGCTATCGCATTATTGAGATGGCTCTGCGGATGCAAACGAGAGAATAACTGTCACAGTGTGCAAATCGTTGATCAGTGGATTGGAATTGGGACCATACCCCGGTCTAGTTTGGTCAAATCGATTTCGAGGCAAGTTTTATGTCATATGTAGCTTAATACAGCTCGGCAGATTGAGGGCCTTAAACTCGAAACAAGGTCAGTTGACGTTTGTATCATGATACATGAGGCGCGCATGTCAACCACGAGTTGTCCCAGGGCCCAGCCAGTGGGCCACAGAATAGCTCTTTCGAGGCCAGCTATGCCAGGATAATTCGATAATTCTAATAACTTCGCGAGCGGTGTTTAAGCCGTTTCTAAACTATTCTAGAATACGAAAGTCCCTGGCGCATATAGTCAGTGGAATAAGTAAAAATCCACAGAGAAGTGCCCAAATAAAGGACACAATTGTGTGGGATCTAAAGTACCTTCTCGCTCCCCAAGGTAATTTTGGACACTACTCTCCGGCAAAATAAGCTCAGATCAAAGATTCACTTATGTGTCAAAATCAACCCCTACCGATTTCCATGTTATTCCAAGGGGCTAAGACTTGTGATTTCAAAATTATGAACCTACCAATAATTAACAGTTCCTCACAGGGCTGCAAATGTCTTGCTTTCACGATGACGCTACTGGCACCATGAACATCGGCGTGGACGTAGATATCATGTCGACAGAAGTGCCTCTTAATGAGCTTTTCGTTCTGGATGGCGTCTCGACCGGCGAGGACTAGGTAATTGTCCGAACTGATGAACCAATGGAATTTTTCGAACCTACGGCAGATGGAATAAAAGAAACAGCTTTATTATCGGGAGAAACAAAGGGAAAGAATTTGAATTCTATCAACTTTGAACCACAGTGTCCCCAAATAGGGACTAAGGTAGGCACGCCAGTACACTGTATGATATAGTTTGTGATCAGTGGAAATATATATCCTTGATCTGCAAAACGCCTATGATTCTTTTGAAATTGAAAAGGCTAAATGACTGAATGAACTACTAGGTTATGTGCGATTCAACGATTCATGGCGTCTTGGTTCTTCAGGTGTTGTTCATGGCATCCTCGTCGTGCAGTTGCATCTTGCAAATTTAATTTTCTTTCGTTTCAGTCTAGAAAGGCTGCTCGCAATCAAGGGAAGCCTTGAAATCATCTACTTCGGGAGAATGTAAAAGATTACATGATGGCAGTTTAAAGTAATGATGCCTTATGTAAATACCATCGGCTGAAACGCACCAATAGGGTTTTCGCGTTTTGAACACCTTCGGCACTCCACGAAAGTCTTTCTTAGTCTTTTCCGCCTTTTTTATTGCAGCTTTCAGAGCGGTTTTGGTTCCGGCGATTGTCTTCTGTTCCTTGATCTCTGCCTGACGTCGATTCGCGTAGTATTTTTCGGCATTTTGAAGAGCGGTTGAGTCAAGATCAACCAGAACATCTTGAGTTTGTAATTTCTCTTCGTCCTCCTGATAGGGATCACTGAGACGAAGCAGGGCTTGATTAGAGTTCAACTGAAGGCGAACGATACAATTGGCCACAGGATCGTCACCACATTCCTTCTCTTTCACCAAAACTTCTTCTAGGACCTTCCAGTTGGTTTGGTTGGCAATGGCAGAGTTGAGTGTCATGATAACTCGATCAACTAACTCCATATTCAATTCTAGGAGCTGGGCCTTTTGGTTATCCTTCAGTTGTTCCGTTTTAAGTGCAAGAATTCGATTCTCTTGGTCGCGTCGAATATTCTCCACCTTCTTATTGGCGTTCTTTTCCTACAAAAAAGTTGATATTTTCGACCAAAGTTCGAAACCAAACCCAACCTGGGTGCATTTAAATGAACACTAATCGAAGCGGTACCTCAGACACTGCTTAAGCATTCGATGCACAATTAAGGCTTAACTCTTCCTCAGCCAACATTTCATGGGAAAAAACGCTAAGGTCAAAACTACACTGTGTAATGTATTTCAAAACGATTTCCTAATAACTGCTAGAAATCCATTCAACAAGCCTTCAAGCCGCGATTCCCAATCTCCTCTTTGACTGTTTGAACTGAAGTCAGCAGTTGGATTTAACGTTGCATATCAAGTTTGCAGGAGAAAATTCATGCTAGATTACGAATTTCTGATCAAGCTTATCGATTTGGCAAGGCAAGCATTTCACAAGTGATATCACTTGACTATCATCATCCGAAAGCACAACACAACCCTTCAAATGACCCGAACATGAGTGCACATCCACCGGCTCAAAATGAGAGCTCTTCAATCGAAAAAATCCCATGAGAGTTAGGGTATATTTTCCTTCGATTTAGGTCTAGGTCTATACTTTATTTTAGCACCAGTGATTATATTAGCGTGACTGAAAAATATGTTTGAAGACGCTTTGATATTCATACACCATAATGTGCTGAGTACGTTAGAAATTGTCTCACTTTTGCTATAAGCTGAAAATGTAACTGAATACATTATCACCACAAAAGCGAAACAGGAGAAGTATCTAATCGCAAATCAAGATCTACGAAATGAAATCACTTGTCTCATTCACGGAATGGCTCTTACAACCGGATTTTAGGTGATAATACAGAATGTTTAGGACTGATCAGGCAATACCTGAGTTTTGTACCCTTGCCAAGGACTCCATTAAGAGGAAAGAGTCTGCCTTGGTTTTTAAGGACCCAAAAGAAGGTATTCAACAGTCACAATACAGAAAGTACTGCAGTATTTGGTAGCAATGAATTACTCCTGGAACATTGCTCCCAGCTCTAATTCTACCACCCTCGATACTTGGAGAGGTTTACTGTAGAATGGATTATCTCAAGCTAAGATTGATGGAGTTGGACATGAGTAGAGAAGTGGCTCTGAGGGACATCGAATATGCAGATGGCCAATGTATGATGACCAGTATATTTGGTGCTCTGGAGGTTTCAGATCGCCTAATAAAGGTCTTAAACAAGCATGCTATGCAGCTGACACTGGATAGAACAGCCTGAATGTACTTCAGAGGAGAAATAAGCCTAGAATTGAAGGGTAAATTGCAAAAACCACATTTTTTGAATTTTGTGTTCAAATTGGCACACCACCTGATGTTGTAACTCATAATGTTGGTAAAACATATCAGCAACGACTGCGAAGCCAATTTGCTTTCAGAAGTTCCAGTTCTCTTACAGTTAAGTCAGGTTAATTATACTCGTCTTAATGTTGGATGATCACAAAGAAACGAATTAGGAGAGATTTTCGAAAGGATTTCAACAAGAAAAATCGCGAGCAATCTTCAGCAACCCTGGTTGTTTCTCTAACATAAGCGCTTTTCTCCACCCCGCTGATTCCAAAAACTAGGGTAAAAGCGCACGCAATCACGGAATAAATAAATCAACCGAAGTGCGAAAGAAGTCTTCGGAAGTTTCTAATAATGTTGATAGGGAGAACGACCACGAAAATCCCAGCCTCATCAAATATTAGGCCGGAAATTAAATCGACACTCTCAAGAACTATGAGGTGTTGTGCTTCTGATTGCTCGTAAACGTTTACTAAAAAAAGGAAACGCTCCGGCGCTTTTGGCAAGATCACACCACCCCAAACGATGAAGAAAAAGGCTTTGTATATTGATTGTTCGAGTCTTAAAAAAGGGCCGCTCGAGCACCGCTATTTACGCAGTATAAAGGTATATGAGTTGAAGATTGAACCGAATAAATTCAGTGAATGCCAACCCTGAATACTTCTCTGAAGTGGCACGTATACATCCTTGCTCTAATGATCACCATAGCTTAGTAGTCGAGATGCTAATGAGCTGTAAAACAACTTTCGATGCCTCGAAGTACTTCTTCATTAAACAAATCCGCATCTTGCATCAGAGGTACTTTCGTCATTTTTTGTACGAATCGGCATGACCCCGTTTTGAATACATGATGATTTCACCAATCCCTTAACAAGCTCAACACCACCTGAACCTGGTTAGTCGATACTTTTAACGGCCAAAAATTAAGGTGGAGCTAGTATAGACTGCAATTACCATAGAAATTACGAAGTGAAACTATTAAGGGCTTGTATTTCAACAGCAATGGGCTCCGTAAACGAACCACAACACCATTCAGTTTAACTAACTGATCGTCACAACAGTTGTTCAATAAGAAAAACGAAAAATTTTAACCAACAGAAATAAAGATTCGAACTCACATGTTGGACAACTTGAATCTCACTTTTCTTGAACTCCATGCTAGAATAAAACTCGTCTACAGCCTTGTTGAAAGTGTCAAAATCCACACCCGGTTTTGAGGCGATTTGAGAAAATCGAATGGGGTAATAGGCCTCGTATCTGAAGTGCTTTCAATTGTAATTCAAATGCTTCACTTACTCGGACAATTTCCCAGATTCCAAAGGATTAGCGATTCCAATAATTACAGCTGGGATGGAAACAACTCCGTCATCAGTAAGTGGTCTATCTTCAGTGATCTGGATCAAAACATTACGAAAAGCATTCGCAATTTTCTCACTGATTTGAAAACGGTAAGCATCAACCTCAGCGGCAGGAATAACATCAGATTTTGCGTTTTCAGCCTTTTTTGAACACCTGATGTTTGTTAGACCAGCGACAAAGCAGCAGTGTTCAATCAGACTCGCTCCATAAGCTTATAAGAAGGGATAAGGCTCGGAGAAACAAACCTACCAAACACATTGCCGATTGCGGAAACTACAGACGGTAGTTCCGTGCCATCAGCTGACAATCCGTTATTCCAAGGACCAGAGGCTTTTGCCAAAAGGCTGTTTATTAGCTTAATTAGACTCTCAAGACTGGCTGGATCACGCAAATCAACGAGGCATTCGGGAGTCGGACGAACCAACTCAGTAGGGAATCTCTCGTGAGCAGCATATCTAACATCCTGATCAACATCAGTCCTCGAACGGAGAAGATGGAGAATGGTATAATTAGCGTCTGTAAGAAATATATTTCCCTAAAATGGATATTACCTTCATAGTCAAAAACCCACCCTGCCGTAAAGCTCGGCAATAAGATGATATGCATATTCTTCAAAACCAAAGGTGATATCAACAATGCGATCTACTCCTAATTGTTGAATATTCGATATTTTCTTATTTTTGATATGTTTACGAAGCTATTTAAATCCAATTGATAGAGTTTAAATCAAACCTTCATGGTAAAGCCAAGGGGCATCGTACTCTTAGGCCAAGAAAATGAGGTCAGGTGCATCCGAACACCTGATTCAATAAGAAGAACCGGTTTTTCACCCGAATTCGAGCTAAATAATCAGTTAAAGCTCTGGAAAACAGTTATACCTTGAAAGTTTGAGCATGTAAGTTTTGTTATTTACATCATAAGCATTAACCAAGCGGTGACCGATAATGCTATTTTTGAATGATTTGACTGTCTGCTATTTACCTTCTCCTTAATTCGGAAACTATCGCAATAACGTCGAATGTCTCAAAACGCCCTTTCATTTTACCGCGAATCACTTTGCTCAATTGAATGCACCGCTACATCAATATAGATGTGCCAACAAAACTCTATGAAATGTGAAAGCTCATTAAATGGAAAATTGCTTGAAAAATTAGCATAACTTAGATATCTTGTAATCAAATGTCATGGTTGCATTACCATGGGCTATTTATTATTTGTTTGTAGGGTACTTGATAGCGCATGCCAATTCTGGACTTCGTGTGATTTGGAAGAAAATAACCTTCAAATTACATCTAATCAATAAATTTAACTGGGATACATGGTTGCTATTTGTTATATGTTAAATGCTGTATTTTGCGAGGTTAAGATTGGATAATAAGCAAACAGAATTTTTTGCCGTAATTTGATCTACGAAGGAAAACGAAGCTTTTCAACTGCAGCCGAGAAGAATCTAAACTAATCCTTAATGAACTTTTTCATTTGTATCACCATCAGTTGTGTGCTCATGGGCCTTGAGGTAAAGAAATTTTTATTGGGTACCGCTACCCTCAAAACCTTAAACTGGTAGCCCGTCTTGGCAAAACATAAGTAAATTTTCCTCAATAGTACAAATTTTTTAATTCACTTCATTGCGATCGTTTGGAACTAGCTTTTCACAAATATTGCCAAAGAACTGAATAGCTTTTAGTCACGATCTGGGAGAAGGATGATGAAGAGAGTAAACAGTCATTGGTACGCTCGGGTCTCTTACGTTGCCAAGCTCTGTAATTCTCTCTGCCCTGCCATTTTGAGCCATATCCGCATGTATATTTTTATTTCCATCTCGTCTTAGCCTATGGCGGTTGTGCGCCACGACACTCCCTGTCAGATCCTACTTCGAAATACCAGTCCTAATTTGGCAACTGACCTATGGCATTATACGAAGGTAGAGTTTATCTAGCCGTTCAATTGCCCCTTCTTCTTGTTCAGAGGCCTTACCATCGGGGGCGATAATTCGGTCCACAAGTCTAGCCTCACTTTCGCTAAATGTGCTCCACAGAACCTTTAATATTCTTACTCGCTACCTCACTCTATTATTGACCGCCGATAGAGCTACTCTATTCCATTGGTGAATAAAACATGGCTTATAGTATTCGACCAATCAATTTACAATAAGAAAAAGGAGTTCCAGCAAGTTTGAAATCTCCATTACATAGTCAGGGTCCAAATTAACATAACGAAGAGCTCGTTTAAAAAAGTCTGTGTTCTCATCAAGAAGTGAAAACTTGAAACTAACTTTCCCCTACCCTTTGTAGGCCGGTGTTGGCACAAATACGAACAAAATTATATGCCCCTGTAAGTTAATTTAGACGGGCCGGAAACTTAAAGCTACCTTAAACTGCAAGAAGATTCCTAGGTCGAATAGGCTTCAGTTATGAAATCTTACGTAGGAAAAGACAATCACAGCCACCGACCGGACTAAGAATGCCGCAACTTTATGAACTACAAAGACGGATTTCGAAAATGCGAAGGTTCAACGATGCCAGAGGTAGAAACGATTGAGTCAAAGAGCACAATATAAAAATGTGCTCAATTAGCTGTCCCCGTTGTTTCGCCAGCACCGCGATGGGTTATCACAAATTGAGCAGCCAAATCAGCTGTGTTTAAGCACCTAAGCATTAGCCATACAATGCAGTTCCGTAGCGCGTCTATGTAAGCGATGTAAGCAATGAAACCGAAGGTGACAGCCCGCTGCCTACTAATAAATCGACAAAACATTTAAGTCCTATATAGACAGTTCAGAGCCTCCATCAGAGTGCATGATCATTTCAATTAAATTAACAAGTGTATGAAGCCTAATTACTGATTTCAAAGAACGGGATCGCCATTGCAGGACACTAGTTCGAGTCGCTCGGACAAATTCGAAGCAAGATCACATAAACTGTAAGCGCAATACACCCAAATAGCAAAGTGCACTAACAACAGAAATAAAAAACCCTCTGCGACTAAATTACAACATAAGATTTTAAAATGAATTTGACCCACTGAGAGTCATTTAGGTACAGACTAGGTGGCAATAATGCAGTTTGATCTGGAGGAAAATTAGCTCAAATGTTTAAGAGCGACAGGACACCGCAAAAAAAAGTATATATACAGTGAAATGAATGGAAGCCAAAAAGGAAGCGAAATAGGCTTTTAACCTAAATGTAGACCATGTGAGGATGTGTTTTGCGTGAAAGAGACTTTATTCCAGTTACTTGCCGTTGTACATGAAATGCAGGTAAGAGTAAGATTACATTCCTTAAGTATCATTACCATGAGCATGTTGCAGAAGGTAATGCGCGAGAGCTTCAATTGGATTCGACGGCCTAAAAAATTACCTGGTTAGTTAATCAAGCCAAACCTTTCCTTGGCAATAATTGCTAAGCCTTCCATTAAAACGGGTACAACAGTGCGATCCAAATAAGGACGAGTGTCCAGATATCTAAGATCATCCCTCGAAGACTCATCACGTTTTTCAGAGTGACTACCGGTCATTCTTGGAAGAACAATGAAGAAACTAACGTATGAATAACGGCTCAGGACGATTAAGGCTAATTGTTCAAATTACCCGCTCGACTTGAAGTGAACTAAACCGACGTTAAAATTAACACCTGCCTGAAAATTATTTATCCCCTCCAACTATTATGTTGGCATCCCTAATTTCATCATTGTAATTGAAAAGCTTAGTTCTAAGAAAAGTCTCGTTGCGCGCACTTTAATCTCGTTTGCTCATTCTTCAGGCTTTTTACCGTTTGGTAATTCGTGGCCGTAAGCGATGTCTGCGTGTAAGGTCGTGCAAAAATTTGAAAAGGGTAATTTCTTTTGCACATTCCCATATTTTTAGACGAAAAAGTGCTCTGCTTTCATGGACCACTTATGTATAATGCCAAGGTAAGGTTTCTACACCTTAACGGATTTAATAACCATCCATTTTAAATTCTCTGTTTCCAATTTTTTCTAAGGTTTTAGACGTTAAATATGAAAACGATGAGTTCCTATACTTCATTCACTATGTCGGTTGGAGTAAGACGTAAGCCTACACTATTTATTTACTTTAATTTGGTGAAGATGGGATGAGTGGGTAAAGGATACACGCATTTTTAAAGATGACGAAGAAGGTAAAAAAACTATGGAAGAAGTGGCGAAATTAGTGTAGGCCATGTTGACTTCTTTCCAAATTGATTAATCCTCTTATTAGTAAAACCGGCAAGAAGCAAAAGGTACTTCGAAAGTCTGAACTGAAGAAGAATCCTGAACCTCCAACTGAAATTATGGAACACCTGGGAATATCTCAAGATCATGCAAGTGGTAAGTTATGTTTATTTATTTTTGGTATATTTTCCGATAAAGCGCCGCTTTGTTATATATGTTCATCAAGAGTGGTATCTTTACCCCCTCGTATTACAATAGCCGTTTATTTGGCCGTATGAGGTGTTTATTTCCGGCAGGTATATGTTTATCTGCTTAAACCAGATTTCCTTTGTAAAACTGCTGAGAATACGACCTCTATTTCAACCATACTCGCCTTTTATATTGTTTCTCAAGAATCTGAAAGTTTGAAATCTGATGATCATGAGCATCGAGAATCACGTGTTGATGGAACTCCGATTCCCGGATCTTCTCTCAAACCCGAAGAAGAGTCAACTCCAACTTTAGCGCCTCCAAAGTTTTCCCAAAACTCATCCCGTAAACGTCGAAATCGGTCAATTTTAAGGAACACCTGTGAAATGGTCAGCCTACCTCTTAAATCAATTCCTTTTGAGCAGTTTTCGTTTCACATGATAAACTTTTGTGTCTCTACAGGATGAAGGTGTGCTTCAGAAAATTCCAATCAATATCAAATTGACTGAGATGCTCATGGCCTTTCTAGCAGATGATTGGGATATGACCACGAAACAATCTCGTGTAAGTAGTTAATCATCTAGACACACTATTGAACTCGTATTCAGTAGTCTTCTGTTAATCATCTTGACTGCAGATCGTGAACTTGCCATCACGAAAGCCAATCACCAGGGTGTTTGAAGAATACCTCGAGTACTCAAGTTCTAAGCCTAGCTGTACTGATCGTTCCTCTTTTAATATTACTCAGGAGTTCCGGACGGAATTCGTGGAGGGGATGAGGGTCAATTTTAATAGTGTTGTGGGTAATCAATTGCTTTACAAATTCGAGCGTCCCCAATATGCAGAGTTGGTGAGAGCTCATACAGGCAAGGAGATGGTGGATTTGTATGGCCCAACGCATCTTCTTCGATTTATAAGTATGCTACTTATTAATTTTCAATAGCTTTTGTTTCATATTCCACCCGTGTCGCTAGTTTATTGTTTTATCGCAGTCAAACTCAGGGATTACATCACCTTCCTGAGAAACGATAAGACATCTGTCGGACTCCTTGAAGCACTTACAGCGGATTTCGTTGAGTGAGTTTTCTAAATTAACCCAATTGACTAAGTGAATTAAGTAAAATATGCTATTTTTACTTTGTTTCCAGATTCCTTGACAAAAATCGTAAGGAATACTTTAAATTAGACGATTATGTTGGGGTATCGCCGGACTACCTGAGAGAAGCCATGTGTTAATTTACCGCATATCTCTTAATGCAAAATGTGCCCTGTATAGTGTGTTAAAGTCCCTTCCGGGTCTTATTAACTGTGTATATTAATTTTACTTAATAAACGATCCATATGTTTACTTTCTTCATAATTAAAAAGGGGTTTGGTTCTCACAAGTCAGATAGAAATAAACTAACAGCAACATTTGATTAGTCTTTGACAATGGACCCTCCCGAATTATGATTAGTTGCCGTAACTGATTAACGAAAAATTGGTTGTTACCCTTTCCCAGTGCTTCCCAGGGCTTAGGTTTTTAGCCTTATTGTGTATGCTGGAAAAGTTTTTTATGAAATGCATTGAAGCCAGCCTAAGCGTCTGTAGGCCGTTGTTCTGGAGGCAAACGCCGGATCACGTAGGTCTGAATTGATGTGAAACAATCTTAGGTAACGGAGAAGGTCCCCTCTTTCTCAGGTTTAACAAGCGTACAAACAAAGACACTGCTCAAACATCAGGTGGGAGGTCGCTTCAAGATCTACGATATCTTTCTCGCCATCAGAAGGGGGAAAATTGCCGATCATTCGAATGGATCAGAAATCAGGCCCATTCCGACGAAAAAAGGATGAAAATAACTTAAACTAATAGATCGTCTTCCTATTGGAACTCTCCATGACATCATTCACCTTTTCATCTTCTATCAAATCAACTAGTTTTTTTATTTCCTCTTCCTAATAAAGGCTAGGTCGGATGTATAGCAGGGGGCCGTTATTTAAATCAAATAATGAATTTAATATGCCTCCATCGCTCACCCTTTTGCATCAAAAGAAAAGTGATGTACTGGAACTCGATCGCACCCGCTCGCTACTGCAGATCAAAATGAAATAATTTTTAAATATCCCCAAAGACAAGCCAGCCCCAATCGGTCCTCGGTCATCAAATAGTAGCATTATATTGTACATTTATGCGCAGATTGGAAATGCGGCTCATCGAATTATTGAGGATTCGAATCGATGCATCGATATGCTTCGATCCATGATGATTCAAACAGGCAAGCAATCAAAGTTATATACTCTCGAGCATGCACACCTACTCATGCACTGAAAGAAGCTCTAAAACCATCGATTTCTTTGTTAAGCATCGAAACTGAAAGTAAACCAACTTATATTTATCCACTTGGTTTGAGTACTAAAATATGTTGCCCTACCGGTGCACTTAAAGACCGGATTCACTAAGGATGTCGATTTTACAAATGACGGCAAATCGGACTACTCTAACAAGAAACTCAAACGAATTTTACAGTTCTGCGTATTTCTCGGAAGTGCGAATCGATGGCCGAAGACATGCACTCAACATTCTTCGCTGTGCGCGAGCACCGCATAAAATAGCTCAGGAAAAGACGCCATCCCGCCCAATTGTATTTCAACCTTGGGCCTCATTATTTAATTGGCTGGGTTCGGTGTAACGACAGCAACTCGGCCACCAATCGAATCGATCTACGGCACGCGCTTCCTATGATCACACAAACAATTCTAGTAAACTTGAGTGAAATCCTGTTCGATTTTTTATCCCCGAGGTTTTCAGCAGATCGATTGATTGATTTACTGATAACTTGGATATGGATTTCTCCGTTTCCCAATTTTCAGGAGATGCCAATATTCCCGAAGCGAAGGTATCGCCGCTAGCGCTAGTTAAAAATGGATACTCGAGCACGGACAATAACGTCGATTGTGCCCATAATCCAGAAGCTGCTGAAATATTTCGATACCTACCCACAAATATGTATGCAAATATTGTTTCCGGTTACACCCGACCTGATGAATTTTCTCGCTCGTATCTTCCCTATGCTCAAATTAATCCAACCATGGCAGCGTCATCTGACGGAATGACTTTTTTTCCCTATGTTGAAGCACTTCATCAACCACAGTTGCATCAACAGCAAATTGATGAAAATGAGCATCTGAAGGCTGCTTGTTCTTCGAGTCAAATGTCTTCAAACGCTAATTGCTATTATTCCAACGAAACACAGGAATATGTTGCGGAGAATGATCTGATTAGCAATGTTGGCGGAAACTGCAAATATGAGACGCTAAATAACTTCAAAGACCCAAATGAAGAGGAGGAGGTTCTCGGAACTCAGATGGATGAGACGCTGCCAGAATGGCAGACTGGCACTGTAATGGTCACTACATCTTCTGAAGGTATAGTACAGCCAGCAGAAGTTTCAAGGACTTCGATAAATCAGACCCTCACTACTGGAACTGGAAATGAGGGGTTATTGGACTGTTCCAATCGTAGTACTCTTTCTAAAACCTGCAGTGAAAGTGGCGGGGAATATTGCGGAGTTGTTCCAAGCATCCCTCAAGATCAACAGCAAAGACAACAAGTTCTAAGTGCACAACAGTTTCAAGAATCTACTGGAGTTTATGTGGCTCAAGCAATGCCTGTTTTAGAGGAACAACAGCCGGAATATCCACCAAATATAAACTGTACCCAATCATCTTTATTTTCCACAATGGTACCCTATCAATGCATTTCTGGATATGCGAGTGATCACAATTCCGCACACTTGGAAGGAATGTCACAGCAAAACTTCGCTACTGTTGATCCTTACACCAACGAGATGACCGGATCTCAGATCATGGGAATGAACCCAGACGCGTTAGAAAACTCCCAATCTCAATATCCTTGTGAGATTGTTTTTTCTTCCGCTTAATCTTTTAGCACTTATCGAGTAAGATAAAAAAATTAACTTGATGGTGAGGTGAACTTGAATCACACGAATATATGTAATTATTGATTTTTCGCACCTGGAATTGTTCACGAGCTGGGAACTACTGATTTTCTTACCAAACAATTCCGTCAGTTAAGGAAAAATTCGTTTAAAAATTCTGAGGTAAAATGAATTAAAGACGCCGACCTAGATATGCGTCAGCAATAGGCATGACTAAACCGCCGTCGTCACCTACCCATTGTGGAAAAAGTACAAATATTATACGATCTAAAGGCACTTTACATGAGAGGCTGAGCGGCTACTGATAACATAGGGGTAGGAGTTAGGAGCTAAATCGGCAAAGACTTAGCCTTTGTCGTGATCTCGTACTCATTTTTGATTTCAGATACAGAGTCCGGTTCGATCGACGGATGGCCAGGTTTTCAGAAGGATTTAATGGTGAATTTCAATGCTCAAGATCACCCCGACTTAGGTCAGATGTCAGATTGCGAGGAGTTGAATACAAAAGAGCTTGCACAGCGTGTTAGTGCTGAGCTTAAACGGTACAGCATTCCGCAAGCAGTTTTCGCACAGAGGGTACTATGTCGCAGTCAAGGGACACTATCCGATCTTCTAAGAAATCCTAAGCCTTGGAGTAAGCTCAAGTCTGGACGAGAGACCTTCCGACGAATGTGGAAGTGGCTTCAGGAGCCGGAGTATCAACGAATGTCTGCTCTCAGGCTTGCTGGAAAGTACTTGCAGAATACCACAAGTGAGAATAAATGTACGAGTTTTAATTCCATAATCACTTTCAAGTTAGCACTTTTGAAAGGGAGTAATAGGTGGAAAACCATCCTCTATCGATCAGTATCGGATCTCTTGAAAGGCAGTCTAAAGATGATAAGAGCCTTCCAAGAAGCCCAGCATATTTGTTTTTCATGCTTAATGAAAGCTTTTTTTTAATTTCAGATAAGCGAAAAGAAGAGTTGCTAACTGCCATGGGACCGGGTGACATTCGAGTTGTGAAAAAACCACGTCTCGTCTTTACAGACATTCAGCGTCGAACCCTCCATGCCATTTTCAAGGAGACAAAACGACCTAGCAAAGAGATGCAGGTTGGTTATCAATATTTATTGCGAAATAGTACTTTGTTTCCAAAGGTTGATGTCCATCACTTCGATTTATAGGCGACCATAGCACATCAGCTTGGTCTGGAGATTTCGACCGTAGCGAATTTCTTCATGAATGCCCGGCGGCGTTCTTTGGAGAAGTGGCAGGATTGTGGGGAGAGCAAAACCTCATCCATGCTAGATTCTTCGTCTCCTCAGTCCTCTGCAGATCCTTCCGAAAGCCTCATACCCGCAAATGAAGATTCTGTTCCAATGAACCACCTCGGTGATGGATCATATGATCAGTCAGGAGCAGTTAATTATGCCGAAACTGATCAAAATTCCCTTTACGCATCTACCTCAATGATTTCTTGCCAAGCTCCGAGTCAAATGTATTTGGCTCAACCGGATTATTCCTTCGCTTCGATAGAGAATGCCAATCAGCAGGCATTAATTCCACACCCTGAGCAGAGAGTTTACCCCTACAATAAATCGGACTCTTCCAGCGCTTTCCGAGCTCAATACTTTGGCCAGTACCCTGCAGAACAGCCACATCATGCACTTCAGCAGGCACAGCAAGCGTCAAGTCCGCTGATCGATTTACGACGTCTGGCCTCTGCTTCACAAATCGATCCGCGTTTTCTGGCCACAGCAACAGAATTCAGTGCCTCACATCAGTCTCTTCGAGACCAAGCACTCGAAATTTGCTCAAACATGGCCGCAGCCGCAGCAGCTGCAGCTGCGGGCGCAAAACTTGGTTCTCTATCTGGCCCTCCGGAACCTCAATTTTTGAAGCAAGAAGCCGAACCGGTCGGAGAAGCGGGAGATGATTATTTAACTCAACGATGATTGTGCTCAACAAACGCCAGCTTGGTCGCTCGCGTTAATATATTATAACCCTAATCTCGAGTTCCTGCTCCTGCGACTAATTATTATGTATAAGTAATAAGTTTTGTGCAGTGAAAAGGAGAGCTTAAACCTGTTATATTGTGTATGTAATTTGAAAGCACACTCCTATCCCTAAAGCAGCCCGTTCCACTTTGCCTATTTTGTTGAAAAAAAAACGTTTCTCTGTACTTGTGAATGCGTATATACACACGCATATACATATGTATATGTACATATGTGTATGAAGCCCAAGCTTTGTCTCAGCATTTATTAATAATGAATTTTTCCATTTATTAAATTTGTTGAAAATAATAATATACTTTTATTCGATTCTTCCTTCTTAGCTCGATTTTGAACCAATTTCCCAAAGAATTATTGAAAAAAACTATCCCGAAAAATAGACGAAACAGGCCCTGTATGCAGTCAGGTGATAATCAGTGCATATTTTAGGAAAAAGTCCTGCTTGCTTTCAGCGTGCAAAACTGTGACTGCGTTTCGAAAATCGATATATGCGGTTCGTATAAAGTTGAGGGGTATGGCGCTAGCAGGGTACGCTAGCAATAGTTAACGTACGAAGTTGCAAGCGCTTTATCGATTCTTGTGATGATGAAATATTGTAAAGAGTGGGATTGAAAATCTTGAATTTAGGCCATGGCTTAGTGTGCCTTCCCATTTAGAGCTGCTTTGGGATTGAGTCCGAAACAGAGATGCATGGGTCAAGTAATTGATAGGCAGTACATTCAAGGTGTTACCTATGTGCTTATTTGGACTTAACAAAACTTTACGTTTCACCTACTAGGTTGTTGAAATCGCTTTCAGGTCGTTCGATGGATATAGTGTGCATCACGAGTATAATTTATGCTACACTTGGCCAAAATACATTGAAAAGAGCTTACAGTAGAGCCCTTTGGATTAGCTTTTCTGTAAAACAGTGATAAATTTAATACCATGTAATTTAGCAGATTTAAATCACGATTGCAATAGTTGGGCGTAAAATGCTCTGGTTTTCATTAATAACTCTCTAAACTCAAGAACTTTATTCGCTATAGAGAAAATGCGAGCATGAACAATGACATCCCTGAAGAGGTCTAAAATTAATGAATTTAATTAAGTTACTGATTTTAGCCCCGATTTTCAGCAAAAATCTGTTACAATAATGCACTGATTTTATTTGCAGACCTTAAACTTAACAGGAAATTTTCAAACCCGAATCCAGTAAGTCTAACTGTTTCAAAATGCAAACCGAAAACATTCGATATTATTTGGAGATTTTCAACGTTTTTAAACTTCGATCCAGAGGCCTTTATATAATGAAGGGTAATAATTTTTTTTCACACAGTTCAAATCCTTACATGTTCATAATGCTTCAGTCAAGTTTTCAGAAAGGTTTGTTATTTACAAGATTTTTCAATGAAAAAAAAAATTGGGTCAAGTCGGACAGATAATTTGATCAAAATGTCTGCACAAACCATGGAGTACAATAGTGAATGACACATTTCATTCAAGTACATTCTCACAGAATGTATGGATTAAATATCCTGAAAGTGAGGGCGCTGAGACAGTGACATTAATGCGACCTATTAAAAAGAGAAAGTTTCTTAGTTATTTCTTTTGCAATGAATTGAAAAATTTATTTTACAATAATAAATATATTGAAAACGTATAATAAATAACAGCGCCACTATTCATCCTTGTTCTTTTATATATGCTATTAACATCAAGGCCAAGATTTTCTTTCGCGAGAAAAGGTAATAAGCATCAAATCACAACCTGAATGTCATGAACGACTCTGTCAACAATGAGCAAGAAAGCTTTAAGGCGAACGTACAATTTTAAGAGTCTTTTATTGCAAATAGACCAACAATAAATAATACGACATTACTGTCATTTATTTTAGACTAAAACTATGGACTGTGGGTGAGGTACAAATTTTAGTGTTCTTAAAAAACCGTTTAACAGAGATGAGAGCCCAAAACAGGAGAATTTAACTAAGGTGAATTATCGCCCTTAAGTCAACTAAATTAAAGATCTAAATAACTGCTGTATTTTACGGACTTTTCGTTGTTTATATTTTACCCAGAATTATGAGTGGGTGCTGATGCCTACTTAAATTAAAAAATTAAAAGCTATCATATGTAATTTATGTGTTCTAACTTCTTAGGATGTGTATTCAAATCCTCTATCAAACATTACCGGAGAAAACGGGTGATGTTTCTCTATAATTTATATATATTTAACAATCTTACAATACTGAATTGACAGGTTCGACCTTATGATGCATAAGATTTGTCTTGTTCTTAAAATTTCCCAAACGTGCAATTTATTATTGTTTATCATTCCAAGCCTGAAGAATAAGGATCGAACTGTGAATCTTAAGAATCGGGACGATGAAAAAATGACCACCTTACAGGTAAAAAATCTGCCAAACCCGGCATTTTCGTAAGCAGATGTTTTATTTTGCCAAAGAATATTAGATTTCCTATTCAAATGTTAGGTGTTAATCATTTGCGATCAAAGGTCAAATGTGTTGTTCTCATCCTAGGACATTTTTCTCAATAGTAGTCATTGCGAATTTTTAACTCAAAGGTATGTGTCCACTTCAACCAAACCACTTTACAGCTTAACTGACTTAATCAATAACATTTATGAGAAATTTCAACATTATTTAATTTTCCCGCGTTTTTAAGCTCTCGATATTTCAATTCATCTGGTCTTTGGCGACTTCAAGAGGAGGTCTTCAAGAAAACACGTCTTATTCAAGATTTAGAGCAAAAATATGTCAAAGTTACTGCTAAGTTAGAAGTAAATTAGATTATTTTTAAGTGAAGTCTAAATAAAAGCATCCGATGTCACAAAATGAATCAATTTCAGGCCGAGTTGCAAGACGCAATAGCTAGGAACAAGGCCCTCGAAGAGGCCCTTAGAAACAAGCAAGAGGTGTTCAACAGAGTTGCCGCGGATCGCGATTCAATTCAGAAGGATAAATCCACTCTGACACTTCGTCTCCAAGTGGCTGAAGATCAGCTACGTGAACTAGACCACAAACTCAATAGTCGTGTCCTTGGTGTGGAGGTGGAAAAAGCGCGTCTTTTGGAATTATTTGAGGAAGTTCGAGCTGTTTCCGAAAGAGCTGAAGACGTCAACTCTCGAATACAGAGAACTTTAAGTAATGCCGATTTGACTGTGCCCCGTTTTGCTCAATCCAACAATTCCCCAATCTCATCAATCAACGGTCTTTTGAATAATGTGAGTTTGTAAGATAATAGCATATTTGTAATAAGGCTAATCAACTTCTGAAAGAGTTCCATGAAATTCTTAAACAACGGGATGATCTAAGGATGGACAAATTTAAGCAGGAGGTATCTGCTGCTAAATCAAAGTCAAAAGAGAAAATTTTGAATGATGAAGTGGAAAAGTATGCAAACGAATGCAAGCGCTTGATGAAATTACTGGGTAAGTGATAGTAGGTAGCTAATCCTTTTCATTTAACCCTGAAACTCAACCCTTGTCGTTATTGATTAAACCTATTTATTTTAGAGGAATCTCAAAACAAAGTGACGAGCTTGAAGTTGGAAAATATGAACCTGCAGGGTGCTTCAAATGCTCAAATTGAAACGGAGACCTTGGTAAGTGTAATGAAGGAATTTGTTATGGACATGAAGCCTAAATTTTATTTCTGGCAAGCTTCCATGAATACTTCAAGGGTCAGTTGCATTAGGAATCAGTGGGATGTTCAAAGACTGGTTCACTTGTTACTCCTACAAATGGATGGTTCATTGATTTAAATGGATATGTAAACATAGGAATACTTTCTGATCTGTCAGTTGTCTAATAATAGCGAAATGCTGCTGTTAAGTTAATTAGTTGCTCTTTTCTTGATACTGCCACACCTGTTTAATGAAAATTTGCGCCTATTGGTCTCTGCATAGGGTTTCAGCAACTGGATGAGGCAAGATCTGGGAGGCCCATTAGCTCGCGCGTAAAATCATTTCTCAGTTATTTGTGCATGTGTGCTGTTCATCCCTTCAATGAGCTGGACTATTTGAATATTAAATTTTGCTCCAATTCTGGAGACTTGCATAACAATCGTATTAACTTTCGGTTCATCAGGTAACTGGGGCTTGAAATCTATCAAATCAAGCACAATTATTGAAAAGCCCACTTATTAAAAGATATTGGTCAACTAAGAGACTTTCTATTATGCAAACGCCTTTTCTTTCAATGCAGACTGGGTTATCATTATTGTACTTTAATAAAAACAAGGTGAATGAATCTCTAATATTCCCCTCTAATGGACCTCAAGTATATTTGGGCTATTCTAAGTTTTTTGATCAACAATAAATTAACTATTAACATATTTATGAAAGGCTAAGACCCAATAAGACCCCTTAATAATTTAGAAGCTTCGCTTCCCCAGACTGCACGCTTGTCAGGAAATGATGACTGAGCATGTGGAATTTGACGAGAGCGAGAAAAAGTTGCACCTACTCTGTGAAAATGGTGGTGAGAAATAAAATTTTCCTATTTTTTTCTGTAAACGAAAGAGTATACCATGTTGGTGGGATTTCGTAATAAGTCTCGTCTTATTGACTCTCAGATGATCAAAGAAATTCAAATGTAACTGTAGGCCTTCTGTTCTAATATTGTCTACCATAAACATTTACTTAACAAATAAAAGTAGCGAGATTGTATTTACATATTGAAGCGTTCTCTTCCATCTGAAAAACTGAGCGGCCTTGTAAATGAGGAAGCCACTTACGGAAGTAATGAAGACTTAATTGCTTCTCTTAGTCATCGTATTGAGGGTAGGCATTTATTCATTAATTTTTGAACTGAGCCTCCTGTTCACTATTTAAATACATACTCACCCCTGTAGAAATTGGCAGAACACGCAGAAGTTTAAAATGTAAACGAATGAAATTCGTGTTTATGAGTTTTTTAATAGTGGCTGCAAAAAAATTAGAAGCCCAATTGACGGCGAGACCTCTGACTTCAGGTAAGTTTTTTTTTAAATTTAGTATACGGATGAGGAATTTTTAATTTCGATTTCATATAATTCACTAGCTGTTAAATTGCAGAATTACAGAGACAGTGAATTTGATTCGATCCAGGTAAATATTTATTCATCTTTTCGCAATTGAGATCTCAAAGCAATGTTTATGGGAAGTGTACATCAGTTTATTATATTGAAAACATGAACATGAGGGTACTGACAAATTTGCCTCGAAATAGTCTGTGGCGTGTTTAAATTATGCTTGTTTGGCCCAAGAATGTAGATTTTTTTTCGTTCCTCAGATGGTGATACAATTTTTGCGCTTGTTGGTATAATAAAGGATACAATTATCACTCTCTGGGGATCCAACAATCTTCATTTGATTATCGAATGCGTTTCCTGAGCCGATTATTTTTAAATAGATTGCACAAATCTCTTGAATTATTACATAATTGTTTACTGTCTAACCGGCGTAAGCTAGCCCTTCATAGCGCAGAATACCAGAAGATAGCGCCTGGGTCTTGTTAGTGATGATAAGTACGTACTCAGCCCAATTATGATATTACTGAATCAGTTTCTTGGGTGGGTAAATATCCTGTGCATCTGATGATGCCAGTAGGTATGCCTCCAAACCTCTATCCGAATTGTTTTAGCCTCTATTTATAAAATTCGTCTACCTAGGGAAATAAAGTTCTTGGTAGTCTCAGTATAACTTCGAACTGTAAGATGATGTGGATGAAAATAAAAATACATTAATTGTGCACCGAAACGAGATTTCGGTTAGTAAGAAAAGTAGGGGAATGCCGAAAGATGATTAACGAAGCAAAAGATGAGCGATTAACTAGAAATCGGTCGTGTAAGCTTTAGGAAAATTGTTTCAATTTAACTCAAGGCTTGAAGTAAAATAGATCCACAGGTTTCTCCGAGTGAGTGAGATATTTTCCCATCATTATCAAGTTCATGCAACCCTAACATACCTACTTAGGTATCGCATCAAGTGTGATTTTAAGCTTGTTTTAATGACTCATACGATCAAGGCTTAACCTCCTAAACTTATATGAACGTTCGCGACCAATGCTTAACTTCTTTTGTTTCTTTATATTACATTGTCGCGCATAGAAGACTCGAACTTTAAGATAATAAGACATCATGCAAAGCAGCAAAGCAACTGGCAACGGTTATTGATATCAGATTTGAAGCCTGAGCTATTTTACACTTCCGCCATATCAGTAAAAATAGCCTTTATATCTATGGCAAAATTTAAAGTCGCAGGTAAATTACTAGATCAGTCGCAGATCATTGCCATTATCGCGTTGACCAGCGTGGATAGTTCAGCGTTGGTAACGGAAACAAATAGTTATCACATTTAAGTGAATAAACATTTCATAAATTGGAATTAATGAGTACATTAGTGGTCCAATACATTTCAGGTTTTCGAAATCCTTAGGCTTTTCAATATTTCCTAATAGAAAGTACTTCTCGCGTAGTTAACAAAATTTGATCCCTCGAGAGCTCTTGATAAAAGCAAGTGAGCTAAACTGGCATTAGAAGAGCAATGCATAAATCAAAAATCGATAATAAGATGGATCGAGACTTCGAGAATTTTTTCTGCACTAATGGTGAACCCTAAAGGGATCGCGTGTTTACCGCGAAATCGTCACTTTCAAGCAGGCTTTTTGCTTACGTAGAAAATCGATTTTATACTCGGTTGCTATTTAAGAAATCGCTACTTTAAGTGGGTTTTGAAAGCGTTTTGTTAAATCAGACAAAACCGATATCCTTATTCATTTGTCGATTTCTTTCTGTTCTTCACAGTCGATCTGGCTCAATATGCATATTTTCATACATATCGTCATCAAATCCCATTGATATAATTGAATTTAAAAAAATGGGAACAAAATCCTGATTTACTGAAGTTCTCCTCGCCTCTGATCCATGAACATGCCATTTAGACTGATTTTCCAGGTAACAATCAATGGCTCTAATTTCCACAGAAGAATTAATTGCACAACAGAGCAATTGAAAATAATAAAGCTTGGAAAGAAGTATCCCAAACGGTAATTCGCATAGATTTAAACTGCAACTGCACCAATCATAATCCGATTACTCCTCATGAACCCAAGCAGTTGATTAAAGATTAGTTGAATTATTCGCGATTCATTTCATACTGATCGATCACCCAGGGAGGAGCTATTTAGTGACTCGGAAGCTTTCGGTGGTTCCACACAATCACGCACAGTGAAAAAGATGATTTTATTTGTTCTGGCTTATGAAGAATAGGGTTCACAAAAAAGCAGAAATATCAGTTTGTTGAAACAGAACATGATAGAAAAATCACAGATTAAGGCTTTTTGCCATGGCAGCATCTTCAAGATCGTGAGGTGTTGGAGAGTCGTCTGAGGACGGCGGAGAAGGAACCACGTGATCTGGAACTTCTTCCTCGTCACTGACTTTGCTGACCGACGCCGCGTCCAATGTTCCAGCATCAAGAGGATCAAATTTTGGAAAAACTTGAAGTTGAGTGAAATCGCACCATGGCTTGAGATCTGGATTATGTGTAGCTTTCCAAGCTGCATAACCACAGGCAGCTTCATACAATCGCTTAGTTAATGAAGGTGCGAGCGTTTTTACGACTGCATTGACAACCCAAGCTGGAATTTTGCCTATATTTATCATCTAAACGCAACAAATAACCAACCTCTTGGATCTGAGTGGGATATATATGTAAAATCGCAGGAATCTGTCCCGTGAGGCTTAATTAGGTAACCAGTAATGTATGAAATGCCTCGGACGACACCTTCGAATTGTGGTTTACTCTGAAATTTCGAAGAAACATGCACAACTTATGAGATTTACTTTGTGAATAACACTATGGTTCATTATTATGTATATGCTTTCATCGGAAAACCATGAACGTTGGTTGACGAAGTCCCTGTCCTTCAGGCCGAAAGGCGATTTTACTGAAGGAAAAAAATAACCGAAAATGATCAAGTACATCTATAATAACCGATTTCGCTGTTTGGAGAAACGTAACAAATGCGGGATCCTTCTTTCATTGAATCGTCCCATGTCCTGCGATAGTCTGGATCTTGCAAACTTTCATAAACATCGATAGCAGAAGCACCGTGGAAAAATGCTTCAACCTTCAATAGTAAAATAATTTTAAATCCACGTACTTTAACAGCTCTTATGTCATTTCCTTCGATTGTTCTTGTGAATGCAGATATTGGCAAAGTCTTACTCTTGCTTGAGTAACTTTTCGACCAACCCTTTTCGTCCTCAGAAAGACTAATGAAATAGCTGAAATCCTGCTTCGTTGGTATATGAACCTCGCCGACGTGAGTACTCATAACACCTCCAAACAGTCGACCTTGAAGGAAGAAGGCTGCGCTCCTTTACGATTTCTAAATCGATTAGAGATAACAAATCGCTGAACCTAAGTATGCTATTTATTTAGTAGTTAAATGACATTAAAAATAAATTTAGTCGATCTTTAGTCATTTAATTGGAGAATTGTATGGTGCATTTACGTAAAGTTGAGCTGATTTCGTTTATAGATTTTAAGAGTGATAACATACTTATTTATAAAATCGCCTTGATATATTGATATTATATGAATGTTGATGTTTTCTGATCATAATATAATACTACCATTCCACAAATCTTAGCTAATAAAAAAGCTATAGGTGTTTTGAGTCCTTATCTCCTTTAGATAAGTCAATCCAGCATTGATTATTTGGAAAAAAATTTTAATAGAAAGCCACAGTTAGTGGTGCAAGAATTACCTACTACGTATTCACTATTTTTACCAGCCTGATGACAGTGATAGTTTTCACCAAATGAGGCGATTTATTTGCAATCCTGAAGCCAAGGATCCGAAATTATTGGCAAATATATTTTTTGCACCGACAAAAATATAAAAGCAATGCATGTGCACTCATTTGTATTGTCTGATTTTAACAAATCAAAAAACACTGAATCCTTTGTGTTTCTGTTAAACGCTTGTTTCACTTTATCGTAAGAGTTGGGCTCTCATTGAAACGATTGCTCTTCTTCAGTAGTGTGCACTAGTTTCTGGCATTGATGACCAAATATTTAAAATTTATTTACCATTGTCGCCTACCTCAGAGAGACATCAAATAATAAAACTGAAATAGCTGGGATGAAAAAACTTCAAAAATTCTTCAAGTATTTCTTTTTCGACCTCAAACTGAATCTTTGTGTTTGGGAAAACACTTAAACTGTACATTTATTGGGAGTTTGGTTTGCTTTCGAAGATTTCGGATTATTATGCATGCAAGCTATCTGAAAAGGTTGAATAATTTCATATATTATTTAAAGCCCAGTTTGAGGACAGTTTCACTAAATAGGGCTTGTAACGTTCTAACCCGAAAATAGAGTATTAAAAGCACAAAATAGGTATGACTTAATCAAAATGAACTGGGTAAAACGTGGTCCAATATAAAAATTAAATTTTTTAGCTGGTCTTGCTGTATTTTATTAACTGAATTTAAAGGCATAGAAAAGTTTATTATTTTTCGTGTTTCAATATACTAGATTCAATGGCGAATAATGTCCCATCGGATGGAAGCGGCAATTTCTCGGGTTAATTTTTGTAGCTCCTCGTCCGTGTCCCTTTTGCGACAATGCAATCCAATGAATCTGATGGTGATAACAGTACGAATGCAAGTTTCTGGAAACCACATCAGTACTCTCGCACAGTTAAGCGAGTTGAAAATGCAAATAAACTCTGTTCTGAACTTGCTTTAATGATTCAAGAACGTTCTGATATTGAAAAAGCTTATGCCGCAAATCTTCGAAAATTCGCTTCTCGGCTGGACATGTTTCTCAAATCAGGCTTGGAATATGGTTCTGGTGCGAATATAATCTCTGGCCTTGCCAAGGAGGCCGAGGATACCGCTGAATTACATTCCGTGTGTTCTTGCTTAAAATAACTATTATTTGTTCACTTCGGTGTTTTCATCTCCATCTTTTATAGAACATCGCTGCTGATTTAATTAATCCTGTCCAACTCGGAATTAAAAACTGGCAAAAGGAAAATTTTCATAAGCACTCGATTTCCTCTTCATTGAAGGAAGTTAAGAACTTTGACTCCGACTTCGAGAATGCTCAGAAGACCTGGTATAAAAACTATAAACAAGTTAATCGATGCAAGAAGGATTATTTTCATGCCTGTAAGGTAGTTCGGTCGCTTCAGGTGCAAGTACAGAACGCCAAGAATGAACCTTTTGGAACTCCTGAACAGGTATGCACCTCTTAATCACATATTTTATCATAAGTGTACTGTTTTTACTATTTGGATACTATTGAGTGCGTCGATATGAGTATTTTAAACAATTTAGCAGGCACATCGTGCCAAAGAGGTAAGTGACGGGAAAGTGCATTTGCGATTTGCCCACTTAATGCCGTCTAATTACCTTTATCGTTAAATTTATCCATAAGTCGTTTCAATTTTCGCTTCGATTTCCCCTCTACCTGAACTCCACCATCGACGAAACGAGGCCCTCGAATTAATAATGATTAACGCATCTCCAGATTTTCTTTTATTTCAAATGACAGCTTGAGATGATTAACACTATCCCCTTTTCTGTTGAATTACCTTTTTTAGACCAGAGAAAAAAGGGTAAGGCTGTGCTACCTATTCGCTGGTCAGATTTCTTACACATTAAATCCCACTGATACTATCAATCTAGGCACAAGATTCGTCCCATTTCCGTCCCCGTAGATCTCCAGTCGAGGTTTTACATAATTTCGATTTCCCACCCTAGCTTGTTGTTTCTGTGTAGCGCGTCGCCTCGCTTATTGCCTACTGTGCTTCCCTTCAACTTTCACCACTGTTACACTTTTTAGCTCCGCAAAATGGAGGATAAGTTGCGAAAAGCCACAATAGAAGAGCAGAAAACACGAAGAGCTTATGAGGAGGCCATTACGAGTCTTAATGATGTCACTCCAAGATATATGGACGACATGACTCAGGTATATACTCTAATCTTGTTTTTATTCACTTGGGTAAATCTGACCTGATTTCATGCTTCACTGAGCGTTTTTCATTGTCCTCTCCCCCAGGTGTTCAACAGAGCACAAGCTTTTGAGCGAGAGCGCCTTATCTACTTCAAACAGCAGGCTCTCCTGATGCAGGAGGTTTTGGATATCGCGTCAAAGCCCAGGTAAGTGTCTGCTCAGTGTTTGGTCAATTTTTTTAATAAGAGTCCTTAGTTTGAATCGAGTGAATTGAATTTGATTTTAGCTATTATCAGCCTAACGACCACATTTTGATCGTTCTGATATTCTTTAATTAAGTCGAAAATCATTCACTGATGTTTGCGGTGGTTGTCACTGGATCTTTGGTCAATTTTATATCCTTTGCTTCATAGTTCCAAGTTCTAGTTGATCACTTTCTTACAATGAACCATTAAACACTTCAAACAGTTTGTTTCTTGCAGACCGACGCTAGAAAACGAGTTACTTTAAGGAAAGAGGACTAGAAATGAAATGAAACGGTCTTCAAGGCAATGAAGGCCTGGTTGTTTTCCCATGCTCTATCTCGACCAACGTTCGCTTTTGCTAACCAATTTGAGTTGCCTCTTTAGCTCACTTAGGCTGCTTAGTACTATTGCAGTACCTTCGTTTTCTCTCCTTTCAGTAAATCAGGGCCCATGCTACTATTTATCGTCCTGCTCCAGATGAGCAGAAATAATACCCAACACTGGTTCCTTGCCCTTAGATTCCGTAACTATTTGGATTCCAAAGACACTTTTAGTTACACTTCATGGTAAAGCCTTGACTCAACAAGTGTGTCAGTAAAGTATCCGTTTTTATCAAAACACGAATTCACAAATTCAACCTAATAGCAGGGAAAATCGTGATAAAATCTCTAGAAACTAAAAATCACACTCGTCGATTGATGAGATTACAAACGACTCGAACGATTTTCTATATTTTCGTTCAAGTTCATCCTTTTGGTTGATGTTGAGCGATAGCCAACTTTCATCCTTCTAGTTGAAGGGGTCGATGCCAAACTTTTACGCTGAGACCCACATTTTGAACAAGTACGAGGTCAAAACCTTTTTATTCTTTAGTCTATATAGACTTAAACTCAGATCTGTGCTGAAAGTCAGCGTCTTTTGACTCGTGTCTCACCGAAAAGAGCCCTGTTTTCGAGTGCCTTCTAGTTCCAATTTCCCGCAGAAGTTTTTGCAGTGGTTGCATAACGAAATCCGCACATAATATCCTATTTCCATTTTAATTTCCTCTTAGCGGAAATCCTGTACCGCTCAAATTTATTTGCTAAAGAATTTCACTTTGACCCCTGGAATTGATCGATTTATAACTAAGTTGACTCTTTAGGTTTTGCTTCATTTTCAGTTGTCGATTCTGAGCAATATGGAATCAGTTCTTGTTGAAATTGAGTCGACAGTTTGGCGTTTTTCGCATTGGTTCCAAATCCAGATTTGCCAAAAGATTTCATTTTGACTTCTCTGGAATGGTTCGATCCATGACCACAGTTGCTCCTTTGGGTCCTGCCTCATCTCAACTGCTACTCGCCAATCTAGTGAATTTATTTTTCTCCGGTTTTTAGACTCAGGCTTATTTGAATTTGACTGTGATTATCATGAAATCACGAAATTCCAACTTCTTTTCCACTCCAGTAGGTTTGGGCATAGGGTTCTATCCAAGTACTCTTTTTTTAGTTCAGTTTCAGCGGAGGTGAATCTGTTTAAATCGAGCGTTCGATTGTACCCGATTAGTCGTCCACTACCTACATTGTCGATATGAACTTCATTAGTATGCGATTACAGCTTTTTTGTTCACTTCAGTCATTTTTAGTCTAGCATTGTTATAGACGAGGGGAATCTTGTCGTTCAGGTTGAGCGGTAAATTTTAATAGCCGTCTTGGTTTCACGTACACTTTGGAATATCAAAGTAGCATCTCTGCATTTTTCGGATGTATCAGCCCAATAACTGCTTACTCTTTCCTCGTGTAGAAGTTGCAATCACGACAGTTGCTGCTGCAGCGATTGAGTGCAAAGTTACGTTAAGATCTGCGCACGACCGAAATGCGCTGAGGGTAGGCTCTCTATACCCTGTGTTGGTGGAGGAAGCTTCTTGAGGAGCGTATTTGATTGGTTTTTTGTTGTATGCCTGAGTGCGCGCGTGAGTGCGTCCTCAATGGAAAAGAGAAAGGTTTTGCATCGCGTCCAGTGAGTGCGAGGATTTTGCTTTGTGGGGATTAATTCGAATCTTACCTTTCTTTTTGGGATTTCAACCCAAAACGATTAATTAATCGATTAGAAATGTGGTTGCTTTTAAAAATACTTTCAATCATCCCTGGGGACCTTGTAATTTTTGAACCAACCTCTTATTTGGCACTCAAGGGTTTTTGTTTCCTGGAAATCAGTCATCCAGCGATAATTCCTTGTCTATCTTTCCACTTCCTCCTCGGCAGATGCCTGCATTCATTTAGTCATGAAGCATTACCGTTGGTTACGTCGAAGTATTAATTTTGAAGTGTTATCTGATCTTTCGTTTCCTGGATGGTCCATGTTCGTGCAATTTACTCCTTTTCATTATCTTTCGCCTTTGAATCAGCACTTAAGCCTTGACTTGGCTAGATTCTTTAGTGCTACTACTGACTTTTTCGTTCGCCTCCATTTTCCAATCGTAGTATTTTAATTCAACCCTGTTTACAATAGAGTTTCATTCTGAGTGCATAACCGCATTGGAATGCCTTACAAGAACATTTTACTAGGAAATCCACTAAGCTAATCTAAGTGCCTCATAATGGATCCACCTTTAATCAAAATCGTTAATGATGAAAATGGTGATATTGGTGGGTGAGGTAGCGCTTTGGGATCGCTTTTGATTGCTCGTTTCGCGTTTGTTTTCCAAATGGAAATACTGAATTTTGGCCATCTGATCCTTTTACAGTACTCTCCAAATACATGTTTTGACGTAGACTTTTGTTAAGCAATTATCTGTCTTCATGGTGATATTTGCTTGAAGTCTGGAGTTTATGTGGCTCAAGCAATGCCTGTTTTAGAGGAACAACAGCCGGAATATCCACCAAATATAAACTGTACCCAATCATCTTTATTTTCCACAATGGTACCCTATCAATGCATTTCTGGATATGCGAGTGATCACAATTCCGCACACTTGGAAGGAATGTCACAGCAAAACTTCGCTACTGTTGATCCTTACACCAACGAGATGACCGGATCTCAGATCATGGGAATGAACCCAGACGCGTTAGAAAACTCCCAATCTCAATATCCTTGTGAGATTGTTTTTTCTTCCGCTTAATCTTTTAGCACTTATCGAGTAAGATAAAAAAATTAACTTGATGGTGAGGTGAACTTGAATCACACGAATATATGTAATTATTGATTTTTCGCACCTGGAATTGTTCACGAGCTGGGAACTACTGATTTTCTTACCAAACAATTCCGTCAGTTAAGGAAAAATTCGTTTAAAAATTCTGAGGTAAAATGAATTAAAGACGCCGACCTAGATATGCGTCAGCAATAGGCATGACTAAACCGCCGTCGTCACCTACCCATTGTGGAAAAAGTACAAATATTATACGATCTAAAGGCACTTTACATGAGAGGCTGAGCGGCTACTGATAACATAGGGGTAGGAGTTAGGAGCTAAATCGGCAAAGACTTAGCCTTTGTCGTGATCTCGTACTCATTTTTGATTTCAGATACAGAGTCCGGTTCGATCGACGGATGGCCAGGTTTTCAGAAGGATTTAATGGTGAATTTCAATGCTCAAGATCACCCCGACTTAGGTCAGATGTCAGATTGCGAGGAGTTGAATACAAAAGAGCTTGCACAGCGTGTTAGTGCTGAGCTTAAACGGTACAGCATTCCGCAAGCAGTTTTCGCACAGAGGGTACTATGTCGCAGTCAAGGGACACTATCCGATCTTCTAAGAAATCCTAAGCCTTGGAGTAAGCTCAAGTCTGGACGAGAGACCTTCCGACGAATGTGGAAGTGGCTTCAGGAGCCGGAGTATCAACGAATGTCTGCTCTCAGGCTTGCTGGAAAGTACTTGCAGAATACCACAAGTGAGAATAAATGTACGAGTTTTAATTCCATAATCACTTTCAAGTTAGCACTTTTGAAAGGGAGTAATAGGTGGAAAACCATCCTCTATCGATCAGTATCGGATCTCTTGAAAGGCAGTCTAAAGATGATAAGAGCCTTCCAAGAAGCCCAGCATATTTGTTTTTCATGCTTAATGAAAGCTTTTTTTTAATTTCAGATAAGCGAAAAGAAGAGTTGCTAACTGCCATGGGACCGGGTGACATTCGAGTTGTGAAAAAACCACGTCTCGTCTTTACAGACATTCAGCGTCGAACCCTCCATGCCATTTTCAAGGAGACAAAACGACCTAGCAAAGAGATGCAGGTTGGTTATCAATATTTATTGCGAAATAGTACTTTGTTTCCAAAGGTTGATGTCCATCACTTCGATTTATAGGCGACCATAGCACATCAGCTTGGTCTGGAGATTTCGACCGTAGCGAATTTCTTCATGAATGCCCGGCGGCGTTCTTTGGAGAAGTGGCAGGATTGTGGGGAGAGCAAAACCTCATCCATGCTAGATTCTTCGTCTCCTCAGTCCTCTGCAGATCCTTCCGAAAGCCTCATACCCGCAAATGAAGATTCTGTTCCAATGAACCACCTCGGTGATGGATCATATGATCAGTCAGGAGCAGTTAATTATGCCGAAACTGATCAAAATTCCCTTTACGCATCTACCTCAATGATTTCTTGCCAAGCTCCGAGTCAAATGTATTTGGCTCAACCGGATTATTCCTTCGCTTCGATAGAGAATGCCAATCAGCAGGCATTAATTCCACACCCTGAGCAGAGAGTTTACCCCTACAATAAATCGGACTCTTCCAGCGCTTTCCGAGCTCAATACTTTGGCCAGTACCCTGCAGAACAGCCACATCATGCACTTCAGCAGGCACAGCAAGCGTCAAGTCCGCTGATCGATTTACGACGTCTGGCCTCTGCTTCACAAATCGATCCGCGTTTTCTGGCCACAGCAACAGAATTCAGTGCCTCACATCAGTCTCTTCGAGACCAAGCACTCGAAATTTGCTCAAACATGGCCGCAGCCGCAGCAGCTGCAGCTGCGGGCGCAAAACTTGGTTCTCTATCTGGCCCTCCGGAACCTCAATTTTTGAAGCAAGAAGCCGAACCGGTCGGAGAAGCGGGAGATGATTATTTAACTCAACGATGATTGTGCTCAACAAACGCCAGCTTGGTCGCTCGCGTTAATATATTATAACCCTAATCTCGAGTTCCTGCTCCTGCGACTAATTATTATGTATAAGTAATAAGTTTTGTGCAGTGAAAAGGAGAGCTTAAACCTGTTATATTGTGTATGTAATTTGAAAGCACACTCCTATCCCTAAAGCAGCCCGTTCCACTTTGCCTATTTTGTTGAAAAAAAAACGTTTCTCTGTACTTGTGAATGCGTATATACACACGCATATACATATGTATATGTACATATGTGTATGAAGCCCAAGCTTTGTCTCAGCATTTATTAATAATGAATTTTTCCATTTATTAAATTTGTTGAAAATAATAATATACTTTTATTCGATTCTTCCTTCTTAGCTCGATTTTGAACCAATTTCCCAAAGAATTATTGAAAAAAACTATCCCGAAAAATAGACGAAACAGGCCCTGTATGCAGTCAGGTGATAATCAGTGCATATTTTAGGAAAAAGTCCTGCTTGCTTTCAGCGTGCAAAACTGTGACTGCGTTTCGAAAATCGATATATGCGGTTCGTATAAAGTTGAGGGGTATGGCGCTAGCAGGGTACGCTAGCAATAGTTAACGTACGAAGTTGCAAGCGCTTTATCGATTCTTGTGATGATGAAATATTGTAAAGAGTGGGATTGAAAATCTTGAATTTAGGCCATGGCTTAGTGTGCCTTCCCATTTAGAGCTGCTTTGGGATTGAGTCCGAAACAGAGATGCATGGGTCAAGTAATTGATAGGCAGTACATTCAAGGTGTTACCTATGTGCTTATTTGGACTTAACAAAACTTTACGTTTCACCTACTAGGTTGTTGAAATCGCTTTCAGGTCGTTCGATGGATATAGTGTGCATCACGAGTATAATTTATGCTACACTTGGCCAAAATACATTGAAAAGAGCTTACAGTAGAGCCCTTTGGATTAGCTTTTCTGTAAAACAGTGATAAATTTAATACCATGTAATTTAGCAGATTTAAATCACGATTGCAATAGTTGGGCGTAAAATGCTCTGGTTTTCATTAATAACTCTCTAAACTCAAGAACTTTATTCGCTATAGAGAAAATGCGAGCATGAACAATGACATCCCTGAAGAGGTCTAAAATTAATGAATTTAATTAAGTTACTGATTTTAGCCCCGATTTTCAGCAAAAATCTGTTACAATAATGCACTGATTTTATTTGCAGACCTTAAACTTAACAGGAAATTTTCAAACCCGAATCCAGTAAGTCTAACTGTTTCAAAATGCAAACCGAAAACATTCGATATTATTTGGAGATTTTCAACGTTTTTAAACTTCGATCCAGAGGCCTTTATATAATGAAGGGTAATAATTTTTTTTCACACAGTTCAAATCCTTACATGTTCATAATGCTTCAGTCAAGTTTTCAGAAAGGTTTGTTATTTACAAGATTTTTCAATGAAAAAAAAAATTGGGTCAAGTCGGACAGATAATTTGATCAAAATGTCTGCACAAACCATGGAGTACAATAGTGAATGACACATTTCATTCAAGTACATTCTCACAGAATGTATGGATTAAATATCCTGAAAGTGAGGGCGCTGAGACAGTGACATTAATGCGACCTATTAAAAAGAGAAAGTTTCTTAGTTATTTCTTTTGCAATGAATTGAAAAATTTATTTTACAATAATAAATATATTGAAAACGTATAATAAATAACAGCGCCACTATTCATCCTTGTTCTTTTATATATGCTATTAACATCAAGGCCAAGATTTTCTTTCGCGAGAAAAGGTAATAAGCATCAAATCACAACCTGAATGTCATGAACGACTCTGTCAACAATGAGCAAGAAAGCTTTAAGGCGAACGTACAATTTTAAGAGTCTTTTATTGCAAATAGACCAACAATAAATAATACGACATTACTGTCATTTATTTTAGACTAAAACTATGGACTGTGGGTGAGGTACAAATTTTAGTGTTCTTAAAAAACCGTTTAACAGAGATGAGAGCCCAAAACAGGAGAATTTAACTAAGGTGAATTATCGCCCTTAAGTCAACTAAATTAAAGATCTAAATAACTGCTGTATTTTACGGACTTTTCGTTGTTTATATTTTACCCAGAATTATGAGTGGGTGCTGATGCCTACTTAAATTAAAAAATTAAAAGCTATCATATGTAATTTATGTGTTCTAACTTCTTAGGATGTGTATTCAAATCCTCTATCAAACATTACCGGAGAAAACGGGTGATGTTTCTCTATAATTTATATATATTTAACAATCTTACAATACTGAATTGACAGGTTCGACCTTATGATGCATAAGATTTGTCTTGTTCTTAAAATTTCCCAAACGTGCAATTTATTATTGTTTATCATTCCAAGCCTGAAGAATAAGGATCGAACTGTGAATCTTAAGAATCGGGACGATGAAAAAATGACCACCTTACAGGTAAAAAATCTGCCAAACCCGGCATTTTCGTAAGCAGATGTTTTATTTTGCCAAAGAATATTAGATTTCCTATTCAAATGTTAGGTGTTAATCATTTGCGATCAAAGGTCAAATGTGTTGTTCTCATCCTAGGACATTTTTCTCAATAGTAGTCATTGCGAATTTTTAACTCAAAGGTATGTGTCCACTTCAACCAAACCACTTTACAGCTTAACTGACTTAATCAATAACATTTATGAGAAATTTCAACATTATTTAATTTTCCCGCGTTTTTAAGCTCTCGATATTTCAATTCATCTGGTCTTTGGCGACTTCAAGAGGAGGTCTTCAAGAAAACACGTCTTATTCAAGATTTAGAGCAAAAATATGTCAAAGTTACTGCTAAGTTAGAAGTAAATTAGATTATTTTTAAGTGAAGTCTAAATAAAAGCATCCGATGTCACAAAATGAATCAATTTCAGGCCGAGTTGCAAGACGCAATAGCTAGGAACAAGGCCCTCGAAGAGGCCCTTAGAAACAAGCAAGAGGTGTTCAACAGAGTTGCCGCGGATCGCGATTCAATTCAGAAGGATAAATCCACTCTGACACTTCGTCTCCAAGTGGCTGAAGATCAGCTACGTGAACTAGACCACAAACTCAATAGTCGTGTCCTTGGTGTGGAGGTGGAAAAAGCGCGTCTTTTGGAATTATTTGAGGAAGTTCGAGCTGTTTCCGAAAGAGCTGAAGACGTCAACTCTCGAATACAGAGAACTTTAAGTAATGCCGATTTGACTGTGCCCCGTTTTGCTCAATCCAACAATTCCCCAATCTCATCAATCAACGGTCTTTTGAATAATGTGAGTTTGTAAGATAATAGCATATTTGTAATAAGGCTAATCAACTTCTGAAAGAGTTCCATGAAATTCTTAAACAACGGGATGATCTAAGGATGGACAAATTTAAGCAGGAGGTATCTGCTGCTAAATCAAAGTCAAAAGAGAAAATTTTGAATGATGAAGTGGAAAAGTATGCAAACGAATGCAAGCGCTTGATGAAATTACTGGGTAAGTGATAGTAGGTAGCTAATCCTTTTCATTTAACCCTGAAACTCAACCCTTGTCGTTATTGATTAAACCTATTTATTTTAGAGGAATCTCAAAACAAAGTGACGAGCTTGAAGTTGGAAAATATGAACCTGCAGGGTGCTTCAAATGCTCAAATTGAAACGGAGACCTTGGTAAGTGTAATGAAGGAATTTGTTATGGACATGAAGCCTAAATTTTATTTCTGGCAAGCTTCCATGAATACTTCAAGGGTCAGTTGCATTAGGAATCAGTGGGATGTTCAAAGACTGGTTCACTTGTTACTCCTACAAATGGATGGTTCATTGATTTAAATGGATATGTAAACATAGGAATACTTTCTGATCTGTCAGTTGTCTAATAATAGCGAAATGCTGCTGTTAAGTTAATTAGTTGCTCTTTTCTTGATACTGCCACACCTGTTTAATGAAAATTTGCGCCTATTGGTCTCTGCATAGGGTTTCAGCAACTGGATGAGGCAAGATCTGGGAGGCCCATTAGCTCGCGCGTAAAATCATTTCTCAGTTATTTGTGCATGTGTGCTGTTCATCCCTTCAATGAGCTGGACTATTTGAATATTAAATTTTGCTCCAATTCTGGAGACTTGCATAACAATCGTATTAACTTTCGGTTCATCAGGTAACTGGGGCTTGAAATCTATCAAATCAAGCACAATTATTGAAAAGCCCACTTATTAAAAGATATTGGTCAACTAAGAGACTTTCTATTATGCAAACGCCTTTTCTTTCAATGCAGACTGGGTTATCATTATTGTACTTTAATAAAAACAAGGTGAATGAATCTCTAATATTCCCCTCTAATGGACCTCAAGTATATTTGGGCTATTCTAAGTTTTTTGATCAACAATAAATTAACTATTAACATATTTATGAAAGGCTAAGACCCAATAAGACCCCTTAATAATTTAGAAGCTTCGCTTCCCCAGACTGCACGCTTGTCAGGAAATGATGACTGAGCATGTGGAATTTGACGAGAGCGAGAAAAAGTTGCACCTACTCTGTGAAAATGGTGGTGAGAAATAAAATTTTCCTATTTTTTTCTGTAAACGAAAGAGTATACCATGTTGGTGGGATTTCGTAATAAGTCTCGTCTTATTGACTCTCAGATGATCAAAGAAATTCAAATGTAACTGTAGGCCTTCTGTTCTAATATTGTCTACCATAAACATTTACTTAACAAATAAAAGTAGCGAGATTGTATTTACATATTGAAGCGTTCTCTTCCATCTGAAAAACTGAGCGGCCTTGTAAATGAGGAAGCCACTTACGGAAGTAATGAAGACTTAATTGCTTCTCTTAGTCATCGTATTGAGGGTAGGCATTTATTCATTAATTTTTGAACTGAGCCTCCTGTTCACTATTTAAATACATACTCACCCCTGTAGAAATTGGCAGAACACGCAGAAGTTTAAATGTAAACGAATGAAATTCGTGTTTATGAGTTTTTTAATAGTGGCTGCAAAAAAATTAGAAGCCCAATTGACGGCGAGACCTCTGACTTCAGGTAAGTTTTTTTTTAAATTTAGTATACGGATGAGGAATTTTTAATTTCGATTTCATATAATTCACTAGCTGTTAAATTGCAGAATTACAGAGACAGTGAATTTGATTCGATCCAGGTAAATATTTATTCATCTTTTCGCAATTGAGATCTCAAAGCAATGTTTATGGGAAGTGTACATCAGTTTATTATATTGAAAACATGAACATGAGGGTACTGACAAATTTGCCTCGAAATAGTCTGTGGCGTGTTTAAATTATGCTTGTTTGGCCCAAGAATGTAGATTTTTTTTCGTTCCTCAGATGGTGATACAATTTTTGCGCTTGTTGGTATAATAAAGGATACAATTATCACTCTCTGGGGATCCAACAATCTTCATTTGATTATCGAATGCGTTTCCTGAGCCGATTATTTTTAAATAGATTGCACAAATCTCTTGAATTATTACATAATTGTTTACTGTCTAACCGGCGTAAGCTAGCCCTTCATAGCGCAGAATACCAGAAGATAGCGCCTGGGTCTTGTTAGTGATGATAAGTACGTACTCAGCCCAATTATGATATTACTGAATCAGTTTCTTGGGTGGGTAAATATCCTGTGCATCTGATGATGCCAGTAGGTATGCCTCCAAACCTCTATCCGAATTGTTTTAGCCTCTATTTATAAAATTCGTCTACCTAGGGAAATAAAGTTCTTGGTAGTCTCAGTATAACTTCGAACTGTAAGATGATGTGGATGAAAATAAAAATACATTAATTGTGCACCGAAACGAGATTTCGGTTAGTAAGAAAAGTAGGGGAATGCCGAAAGATGATTAACGAAGCAAAAGATGAGCGATTAACTAGAAATCGGTCGTGTAAGCTTTAGGAAAATTGTTTCAATTTAACTCAAGGCTTGAAGTAAAATAGATCCACAGGTTTCTCCGAGTGAGTGAGATATTTTCCCATCATTATCAAGTTCATGCAACCCTAACATACCTACTTAGGTATCGCATCAAGTGTGATTTTAAGCTTGTTTTAATGACTCATACGATCAAGGCTTAACCTCCTAAACTTATATGAACGTTCGCGACCAATGCTTAACTTCTTTTGTTTCTTTATATTACATTGTCGCGCATAGAAGACTCGAACTTTAAGATAATAAGACATCATGCAAAGCAGCAAAGCAACTGGCAACGGTTATTGATATCAGATTTGAAGCCTGAGCTATTTTACACTTCCGCCATATCAGTAAAAATAGCCTTTATATCTATGGCAAAATTTAAAGTCGCAGGTAAATTACTAGATCAGTCGCAGATCATTGCCATTATCGCGTTGACCAGCGTGGATAGTTCAGCGTTGGTAACGGAAACAAATAGTTATCACATTTAAGTGAATAAACATTTCATAAATTGGAATTAATGAGTACATTAGTGGTCCAATACATTTCAGGTTTTCGAAATCCTTAGGCTTTTCAATATTTCCTAATAGAAAGTACTTCTCGCGTAGTTAACAAAATTTGATCCCTCGAGAGCTCTTGATAAAAGCAAGTGAGCTAAACTGGCATTAGAAGAGCAATGCATAAATCAAAAATCGATAATAAGATGGATCGAGACTTCGAGAATTTTTTCTGCACTAATGGTGAACCCTAAAGGGATCGCGTGTTTACCGCGAAATCGTCACTTTCAAGCAGGCTTTTTGCTTACGTAGAAAATCGATTTTATACTCGGTTGCTATTTAAGAAATCGCTACTTTAAGTGGGTTTTGAAAGCGTTTTGTTAAATCAGACAAAACCGATATCCTTATTCATTTGTCGATTTCTTTCTGTTCTTCACAGTCGATCTGGCTCAATATGCATATTTTCATACATATCGTCATCAAATCCCATTGATATAATTGAATTTAAAAAAATGGGAACAAAATCCTGATTTACTGAAGTTCTCCTCGCCTCTGATCCATGAACATGCCATTTAGACTGATTTTCCAGGTAACAATCAATGGCTCTAATTTCCACAGAAGAATTAATTGCACAACAGAGCAATTGAAAATAATAAAGCTTGGAAAGAAGTATCCCAAACGGTAATTCGCATAGATTTAAACTGCAACTGCACCAATCATAATCCGATTACTCCTCATGAACCCAAGCAGTTGATTAAAGATTAGTTGAATTATTCGCGATTCATTTCATACTGATCGATCACCCAGGGAGGAGCTATTTAGTGACTCGGAAGCTTTCGGTGGTTCCACACAATCACGCACAGTGAAAAAGATGATTTTATTTGTTCTGGCTTATGAAGAATAGGGTTCACAAAAAAGCAGAAATATCAGTTTGTTGAAACAGAACATGATAGAAAAATCACAGATTAAGGCTTTTTGCCATGGCAGCATCTTCAAGATCGTGAGGTGTTGGAGAGTCGTCTGAGGACGGCGGAGAAGGAACCACGTGATCTGGAACTTCTTCCTCGTCACTGACTTTGCTGACCGACGCCGCGTCCAATGTTCCAGCATCAAGAGGATCAAATTTTGGAAAAACTTGAAGTTGAGTGAAATCGCACCATGGCTTGAGATCTGGATTATGTGTAGCTTTCCAAGCTGCATAACCACAGGCAGCTTCATACAATCGCTTAGTTAATGAAGGTGCGAGCGTTTTTACGACTGCATTGACAACCCAAGCTGGAATTTTGCCTATATTTATCATCTAAACGCAACAAATAACCAACCTCTTGGATCTGAGTGGGATATATATGTAAAATCGCAGGAATCTGTCCCGTGAGGCTTAATTAGGTAACCAGTAATGTATGAAATGCCTCGGACGACACCTTCGAATTGTGGTTTACTCTGAAATTTCGAAGAAACATGCACAACTTATGAGATTTACTTTGTGAATAACACTATGGTTCATTATTATGTATATGCTTTCATCGGAAAACCATGAACGTTGGTTGACGAAGTCCCTGTCCTTCAGGCCGAAAGGCGATTTTACTGAAGGAAAAAAATAACCGAAAATGATCAAGTACATCTATAATAACCGATTTCGCTGTTTGGAGAAACGTAACAAATGCGGGATCCTTCTTTCATTGAATCGTCCCATGTCCTGCGATAGTCTGGATCTTGCAAACTTTCATAAACATCGATAGCAGAAGCACCGTGGAAAAATGCTTCAACCTTCAATAGTAAAATAATTTTAAATCCACGTACTTTAACAGCTCTTATGTCATTTCCTTCGATTGTTCTTGTGAATGCAGATATTGGCAAAGTCTTACTCTTGCTTGAGTAACTTTTCGACCAACCCTTTTCGTCCTCAGAAAGACTAATGAAATAGCTGAAATCCTGCTTCGTTGGTATATGAACCTCGCCGACGTGAGTACTCATAACACCTCCAAACAGTCGACCTTGAAGGAAGAAGGCTGCGCTCCTTTACGATTTCTAAATCGATTAGAGATAACAAATCGCTGAACCTAAGTATGCTATTTATTTAGTAGTTAAATGACATTAAAAATAAATTTAGTCGATCTTTAGTCATTTAATTGGAGAATTGTATGGTGCATTTACGTAAAGTTGAGCTGATTTCGTTTATAGATTTTAAGAGTGATAACATACTTATTTATAAAATCGCCTTGATATATTGATATTATATGAATGTTGATGTTTTCTGATCATAATATAATACTACCATTCCACAAATCTTAGCTAATAAAAAAGCTATAGGTGTTTTGAGTCCTTATCTCCTTTAGATAAGTCAATCCAGCATTGATTATTTGGAAAAAAATTTTAATAGAAAGCCACAGTTAGTGGTGCAAGAATTACCTACTACGTATTCACTATTTTTACCAGCCTGATGACAGTGATAGTTTTCACCAAATGAGGCGATTTATTTGCAATCCTGAAGCCAAGGATCCGAAATTATTGGCAAATATATTTTTTGCACCGACAAAAATATAAAAGCAATGCATGTGCACTCATTTGTATTGTCTGATTTTAACAAATCAAAAAACACTGAATCCTTTGTGTTTCTGTTAAACGCTTGTTTCACTTTATCGTAAGAGTTGGGCTCTCATTGAAACGATTGCTCTTCTTCAGTAGTGTGCACTAGTTTCTGGCATTGATGACCAAATATTTAAAATTTATTTACCATTGTCGCCTACCTCAGAGAGACATCAAATAATAAAACTGAAATAGCTGGGATGAAAAAACTTCAAAAATTCTTCAAGTATTTCTTTTTCGACCTCAAACTGAATCTTTGTGTTTGGGAAAACACTTAAACTGTACATTTATTGGGAGTTTGGTTTGCTTTCGAAGATTTCGGATTATTATGCATGCAAGCTATCTGAAAAGGTTGAATAATTTCATATATTATTTAAAGCCCAGTTTGAGGACAGTTTCACTAAATAGGGCTTGTAACGTTCTAACCCGAAAATAGAGTATTAAAAGCACAAAATAGGTATGACTTAATCAAAATGAACTGGGTAAAACGTGGTCCAATATAAAAATTAAATTTTTTAGCTGGTCTTGCTGTATTTTATTAACTGAATTTAAAGGCATAGAAAAGTTTATTATTTTTCGTGTTTCAATATACTAGATTCAATGGCGAATAATGTCCCATCGGATGGAAGCGGCAATTTCTCGGGTTAATTTTTGTAGCTCCTCGTCCGTGTCCCTTTTGCGACAATGCAATCCAATGAATCTGATGGTGATAACAGTACGAATGCAAGTTTCTGGAAACCACATCAGTACTCTCGCACAGTTAAGCGAGTTGAAAATGCAAATAAACTCTGTTCTGAACTTGCTTTAATGATTCAAGAACGTTCTGATATTGAAAAAGCTTATGCCGCAAATCTTCGAAAATTCGCTTCTCGGCTGGACATGTTTCTCAAATCAGGCTTGGAATATGGTTCTGGTGCGAATATAATCTCTGGCCTTGCCAAGGAGGCCGAGGATACCGCTGAATTACATTCCGTGTGTTCTTGCTTAAAATAACTATTATTTGTTCACTTCGGTGTTTTCATCTCCATCTTTTATAGAACATCGCTGCTGATTTAATTAATCCTGTCCAACTCGGAATTAAAAACTGGCAAAAGGAAAATTTTCATAAGCACTCGATTTCCTCTTCATTGAAGGAAGTTAAGAACTTTGACTCCGACTTCGAGAATGCTCAGAAGACCTGGTATAAAAACTATAAACAAGTTAATCGATGCAAGAAGGATTATTTTCATGCCTGTAAGGTAGTTCGGTCGCTTCAGGTGCAAGTACAGAACGCCAAGAATGAACCTTTTGGAACTCCTGAACAGGTATGCACCTCTTAATCACATATTTTATCATAAGTGTACTGTTTTTACTATTTGGATACTATTGAGTGCGTCGATATGAGTATTTTAAACAATTTAGCAGGCACATCGTGCCAAAGAGGTAAGTGACGGGAAAGTGCATTTGCGATTTGCCCACTTAATGCCGTCTAATTACCTTTATCGTTAAATTTATCCATAAGTCGTTTCAATTTTCGCTTCGATTTCCCCTCTACCTGAACTCCACCATCGACGAAACGAGGCCCTCGAATTAATAATGATTAACGCATCTCCAGATTTTCTTTTATTTCAAATGACAGCTTGAGATGATTAACACTATCCCCTTTTCTGTTGAATTACCTTTTTTAGACCAGAGAAAAAAGGGTAAGGCTGTGCTACCTATTCGCTGGTCAGATTTCTTACACATTAAATCCCACTGATACTATCAATCTAGGCACAAGATTCGTCCCATTTCCGTCCCCGTAGATCTCCAGTCGAGGTTTTACATAATTTCGATTTCCCACCCTAGCTTGTTGTTTCTGTGTAGCGCGTCGCCTCGCTTATTGCCTACTGTGCTTCCCTTCAACTTTCACCACTGTTACACTTTTTAGCTCCGCAAAATGGAGGATAAGTTGCGAAAAGCCACAATAGAAGAGCAGAAAACACGAAGAGCTTATGAGGAGGCCATTACGAGTCTTAATGATGTCACTCCAAGATATATGGACGACATGACTCAGGTATATACTCTAATCTTGTTTTTATTCACTTGGGTAAATCTGACCTGATTTCATGCTTCACTGAGCGTTTTTCATTGTCCTCTCCCCCAGGTGTTCAACAGAGCACAAGCTTTTGAGCGAGAGCGCCTTATCTACTTCAAACAGCAGGCTCTCCTGATGCAGGAGGTTTTGGATATCGCGTCAAAGCCCAGGTAAGTGTCTGCTCAGTGTTTGGTCAATTTTTTTAATAAGAGTCCTTAGTTTGAATCGAGTGAATTGAATTTGATTTTAGCTATTATCAGCCTAACGACCACATTTTGATCGTTCTGATATTCTTTAATTAAGTCGAAAATCATTCACTGATGTTTGCGGTGGTTGTCACTGGATCTTTGGTCAATTTTATATCCTTTGCTTCATAGTTCCAAGTTCTAGTTGATCACTTTCTTACAATGAACCATTAAACACTTCAAACAGTTTGTTTCTTGCAGACCGACGCTAGAAAACGAGTTACTTTAAGGAAAGAGGACTAGAAATGAAATGAAACGGTCTTCAAGGCAATGAAGGCCTGGTTGTTTTCCCATGCTCTATCTCGACCAACGTTCGCTTTTGCTAACCAATTTGAGTTGCCTCTTTAGCTCACTTAGGCTGCTTAGTACTATTGCAGTACCTTCGTTTTCTCTCCTTTCAGTAAATCAGGGCCCATGCTACTATTTATCGTCCTGCTCCAGATGAGCAGAAATAATACCCAACACTGGTTCCTTGCCCTTAGATTCCGTAACTATTTGGATTCCAAAGACACTTTTAGTTACACTTCATGGTAAAGCCTTGACTCAACAAGTGTGTCAGTAAAGTATCCGTTTTTATCAAAACACGAATTCACAAATTCAACCTAATAGCAGGGAAAATCGTGATAAAATCTCTAGAAACTAAAAATCACACTCGTCGATTGATGAGATTACAAACGACTCGAACGATTTTCTATATTTTCGTTCAAGTTCATCCTTTTGGTTGATGTTGAGCGATAGCCAACTTTCATCCTTCTAGTTGAAGGGGTCGATGCCAAACTTTTACGCTGAGACCCACATTTTGAACAAGTACGAGGTCAAAACCTTTTATTCTTTAGTCTATATAGACTTAAACTCAGATCTGTGCTGAAAGTCAGCGTCTTTTGACTCGTGTCTCACCGAAAAGAGCCCTGTTTTCGAGTGCCTTCTAGTTCCAATTTCCCGCAGAAGTTTTTGCAGTGGTTGCATAACGAAATCCGCACATAATATCCTATTTCCATTTTAATTTCCTCTTAGCGGAAATCCTGTACCGCTCAAATTTATTTGCTAAAGAATTTCACTTTGACCCCTGGAATTGATCGATTTATAACTAAGTTGACTCTTTAGGTTTTGCTTCATTTTCAGTTGTCGATTCTGAGCAATATGGAATCAGTTCTTGTTGAAATTGAGTCGACAGTTTGGCGTTTTTCGCATTGGTTCCAAATCCAGATTTGCCAAAAGATTTCATTTTGACTTCTCTGGAATGGTTCGATCCATGACCACAGTTGCTCCTTTGGGTCCTGCCTCATCTCAACTGCTACTCGCCAATCTAGTGAATTTATTTTTCTCCGGTTTTTAGACTCAGGCTTATTTGAATTTGACTGTGATTATCATGAAATCACGAAATTCCAACTTCTTTTCCACTCCAGTAGGTTTGGGCATAGGGTTCTATCCAAGTACTCTTTTTTTAGTTCAGTTTCAGCGGAGGTGAATCTGTTTAAATCGAGCGTTCGATTGTACCCGATTAGTCGTCCACTACCTACATTGTCGATATGAACTTCATTAGTATGCGATTACAGCTTTTTTGTTCACTTCAGTCATTTTTAGTCTAGCATTGTTATAGACGAGGGGAATCTTGTCGTTCAGGTTGAGCGGTAAATTTTAATAGCCGTCTTGGTTTCACGTACACTTTGGAATATCAAAGTAGCATCTCTGCATTTTTCGGATGTATCAGCCCAATAACTGCTTACTCTTTCCTCGTGTAGAAGTTGCAATCACGACAGTTGCTGCTGCAGCGATTGAGTGCAAAGTTACGTTAAGATCTGCGCACGACCGAAATGCGCTGAGGGTAGGCTCTCTATACCCTGTGTTGGTGGAGGAAGCTTCTTGAGGAGCGTATTTGATTGGTTTTTTGTTGTATGCCTGAGTGCGCGCGTGAGTGCGTCCTCAATGGAAAAGAGAAAGGTTTTGCATCGCGTCCAGTGAGTGCGAGGATTTTGCTTTGTGGGGATTAATTCGAATCTTACCTTTCTTTTTGGGATTTCAACCCAAAACGATTAATTAATCGATTAGAAATGTGGTTGCTTTTAAAAATACTTTCAATCATCCCTGGGGACCTTGTAATTTTTGAACCAACCTCTTATTTGGCACTCAAGGGTTTTTGTTTCCTGGAAATCAGTCATCCAGCGATAATTCCTTGTCTATCTTTCCACTTCCTCCTCGGCAGATGCCTGCATTCATTTAGTCATGAAGCATTACCGTTGGTTACGTCGAAGTATTAATTTTGAAGTGTTATCTGATCTTTCGTTTCCTGGATGGTCCATGTTCGTGCAATTTACTCCTTTTCATTATCTTTCGCCTTTGAATCAGCACTTAAGCCTTGACTTGGCTAGATTCTTTAGTGCTACTACTGACTTTTTCGTTCGCCTCCATTTTCCAATCGTAGTATTTTAATTCAACCCTGTTTACAATAGAGTTTCATTCTGAGTGCATAACCGCATTGGAATGCCTTACAAGAACATTTTACTAGGAAATCCACTAAGCTAATCTAAGTGCCTCATAATGGATCCACCTTTAATCAAAATCGTTAATGATGAAAATGGTGATATTGGTGGGTGAGGTAGCGCTTTGGGATCGCTTTTGATTGCTCGTTTCGCGTTTGTTTTCCAAATGGAAATACTGAATTTTGGCCATCTGATCCTTTTACAGTACTCTCCAAATACATGTTTTGACGTAGACTTTTGTTAAGCAATTATCTGTCTTCATGGTGATATTTGCTTGAAGTCTGGAGTTTATGTGGCTCAAGCAATGCCTGTTTTAGAGGAACAACAGCCGGAATATCCACCAAATATAAACTGTACCCAATCATCTTTATTTTCCACAATGGTACCCTATCAATGCATTTCTGGATATGCGAGTGATCACAATTCCGCACACTTGGAAGGAATGTCACAGCAAAACTTCGCTACTGTTGATCCTTACACCAACGAGATGACCGGATCTCAGATCATGGGAATGAACCCAGACGCGTTAGAAAACTCCCAATCTCAATATCCTTGTGAGATTGTTTTTTCTTCCGCTTAATCTTTTAGCACTTATCGAGTAAGATAAAAAAATTAACTTGATGGTGAGGTGAACTTGAATCACACGAATATATGTAATTATTGATTTTTCGCACCTGGAATTGTTCACGAGCTGGGAACTACTGATTTTCTTACCAAACAATTCCGTCAGTTAAGGAAAAATTCGTTTAAAAATTCTGAGGTAAAATGAATTAAAGACGCCGACCTAGATATGCGTCAGCAATAGGCATGACTAAACCGCCGTCGTCACCTACCCATTGTGGAAAAAGTACAAATATTATACGATCTAAAGGCACTTTACATGAGAGGCTGAGCGGCTACTGATAACATAGGGGTAGGAGTTAGGAGCTAAATCGGCAAAGACTTAGCCTTTGTCGTGATCTCGTACTCATTTTTGATTTCAGATACAGAGTCCGGTTCGATCGACGGATGGCCAGGTTTTCAGAAGGATTTAATGGTGAATTTCAATGCTCAAGATCACCCCGACTTAGGTCAGATGTCAGATTGCGAGGAGTTGAATACAAAAGAGCTTGCACAGCGTGTTAGTGCTGAGCTTAAACGGTACAGCATTCCGCAAGCAGTTTTCGCACAGAGGGTACTATGTCGCAGTCAAGGGACACTATCCGATCTTCTAAGAAATCCTAAGCCTTGGAGTAAGCTCAAGTCTGGACGAGAGACCTTCCGACGAATGTGGAAGTGGCTTCAGGAGCCGGAGTATCAACGAATGTCTGCTCTCAGGCTTGCTGGAAAGTACTTGCAGAATACCACAAGTGAGAATAAATGTACGAGTTTTAATTCCATAATCACTTTCAAGTTAGCACTTTTGAAAGGGAGTAATAGGTGGAAAACCATCCTCTATCGATCAGTATCGGATCTCTTGAAAGGCAGTCTAAAGATGATAAGAGCCTTCCAAGAAGCCCAGCATATTTGTTTTTCATGCTTAATGAAAGCTTTTTTTTAATTTCAGATAAGCGAAAAGAAGAGTTGCTAACTGCCATGGGACCGGGTGACATTCGAGTTGTGAAAAAACCACGTCTCGTCTTTACAGACATTCAGCGTCGAACCCTCCATGCCATTTTCAAGGAGACAAAACGACCTAGCAAAGAGATGCAGGTTGGTTATCAATATTTATTGCGAAATAGTACTTTGTTTCCAAAGGTTGATGTCCATCACTTCGATTTATAGGCGACCATAGCACATCAGCTTGGTCTGGAGATTTCGACCGTAGCGAATTTCTTCATGAATGCCCGGCGGCGTTCTTTGGAGAAGTGGCAGGATTGTGGGGAGAGCAAAACCTCATCCATGCTAGATTCTTCGTCTCCTCAGTCCTCTGCAGATCCTTCCGAAAGCCTCATACCCGCAAATGAAGATTCTGTTCCAATGAACCACCTCGGTGATGGATCATATGATCAGTCAGGAGCAGTTAATTATGCCGAAACTGATCAAAATTCCCTTTACGCATCTACCTCAATGATTTCTTGCCAAGCTCCGAGTCAAATGTATTTGGCTCAACCGGATTATTCCTTCGCTTCGATAGAGAATGCCAATCAGCAGGCATTAATTCCACACCCTGAGCAGAGAGTTTACCCCTACAATAAATCGGACTCTTCCAGCGCTTTCCGAGCTCAATACTTTGGCCAGTACCCTGCAGAACAGCCACATCATGCACTTCAGCAGGCACAGCAAGCGTCAAGTCCGCTGATCGATTTACGACGTCTGGCCTCTGCTTCACAAATCGATCCGCGTTTTCTGGCCACAGCAACAGAATTCAGTGCCTCACATCAGTCTCTTCGAGACCAAGCACTCGAAATTTGCTCAAACATGGCCGCAGCCGCAGCAGCTGCAGCTGCGGGCGCAAAACTTGGTTCTCTATCTGGCCCTCCGGAACCTCAATTTTTGAAGCAAGAAGCCGAACCGGTCGGAGAAGCGGGAGATGATTATTTAACTCAACGATGATTGTGCTCAACAAACGCCAGCTTGGTCGCTCGCGTTAATATATTATAACCCTAATCTCGAGTTCCTGCTCCTGCGACTAATTATTATGTATAAGTAATAAGTTTTGTGCAGTGAAAAGGAGAGCTTAAACCTGTTATATTGTGTATGTAATTTGAAAGCACACTCCTATCCCTAAAGCAGCCCGTTCCACTTTGCCTATTTTGTTGAAAAAAAAACGTTTCTCTGTACTTGTGAATGCGTATATACACACGCATATACATATGTATATGTACATATGTGTATGAAGCCCAAGCTTTGTCTCAGCATTTATTAATAATGAATTTTTCCATTTATTAAATTTGTTGAAAATAATAATATACTTTTATTCGATTCTTCCTTCTTAGCTCGATTTTGAACCAATTTCCCAAAGAATTATTGAAAAAAACTATCCCGAAAAATAGACGAAACAGGCCCTGTATGCAGTCAGGTGATAATCAGTGCATATTTTAGGAAAAAGTCCTGCTTGCTTTCAGCGTGCAAAACTGTGACTGCGTTTCGAAAATCGATATATGCGGTTCGTATAAAGTTGAGGGGTATGGCGCTAGCAGGGTACGCTAGCAATAGTTAACGTACGAAGTTGCAAGCGCTTTATCGATTCTTGTGATGATGAAATATTGTAAAGAGTGGGATTGAAAATCTTGAATTTAGGCCATGGCTTAGTGTGCCTTCCCATTTAGAGCTGCTTTGGGATTGAGTCCGAAACAGAGATGCATGGGTCAAGTAATTGATAGGCAGTACATTCAAGGTGTTACCTATGTGCTTATTTGGACTTAACAAAACTTTACGTTTCACCTACTAGGTTGTTGAAATCGCTTTCAGGTCGTTCGATGGATATAGTGTGCATCACGAGTATAATTTATGCTACACTTGGCCAAAATACATTGAAAAGAGCTTACAGTAGAGCCCTTTGGATTAGCTTTTCTGTAAAACAGTGATAAATTTAATACCATGTAATTTAGCAGATTTAAATCACGATTGCAATAGTTGGGCGTAAAATGCTCTGGTTTTCATTAATAACTCTCTAAACTCAAGAACTTTATTCGCTATAGAGAAAATGCGAGCATGAACAATGACATCCCTGAAGAGGTCTAAAATTAATGAATTTAATTAAGTTACTGATTTTAGCCCCGATTTTCAGCAAAAATCTGTTACAATAATGCACTGATTTTATTTGCAGACCTTAAACTTAACAGGAAATTTTCAAACCCGAATCCAGTAAGTCTAACTGTTTCAAAATGCAAACCGAAAACATTCGATATTATTTGGAGATTTTCAACGTTTTTAAACTTCGATCCAGAGGCCTTTATATAATGAAGGGTAATAATTTTTTTTCACACAGTTCAAATCCTTACATGTTCATAATGCTTCAGTCAAGTTTTCAGAAAGGTTTGTTATTTACAAGATTTTTCAATGAAAAAAAAAATTGGGTCAAGTCGGACAGATAATTTGATCAAAATGTCTGCACAAACCATGGAGTACAATAGTGAATGACACATTTCATTCAAGTACATTCTCACAGAATGTATGGATTAAATATCCTGAAAGTGAGGGCGCTGAGACAGTGACATTAATGCGACCTATTAAAAAGAGAAAGTTTCTTAGTTATTTCTTTTGCAATGAATTGAAAAATTTATTTTACAATAATAAATATATTGAAAACGTATAATAAATAACAGCGCCACTATTCATCCTTGTTCTTTTATATATGCTATTAACATCAAGGCCAAGATTTTCTTTCGCGAGAAAAGGTAATAAGCATCAAATCACAACCTGAATGTCATGAACGACTCTGTCAACAATGAGCAAGAAAGCTTTAAGGCGAACGTACAATTTTAAGAGTCTTTTATTGCAAATAGACCAACAATAAATAATACGACATTACTGTCATTTATTTTAGACTAAAACTATGGACTGTGGGTGAGGTACAAATTTTAGTGTTCTTAAAAAACCGTTTAACAGAGATGAGAGCCCAAAACAGGAGAATTTAACTAAGGTGAATTATCGCCCTTAAGTCAACTAAATTAAAGATCTAAATAACTGCTGTATTTTACGGACTTTTCGTTGTTTATATTTTACCCAGAATTATGAGTGGGTGCTGATGCCTACTTAAATTAAAAAATTAAAAGCTATCATATGTAATTTATGTGTTCTAACTTCTTAGGATGTGTATTCAAATCCTCTATCAAACATTACCGGAGAAAACGGGTGATGTTTCTCTATAATTTATATATATTTAACAATCTTACAATACTGAATTGACAGGTTCGACCTTATGATGCATAAGATTTGTCTTGTTCTTAAAATTTCCCAAACGTGCAATTTATTATTGTTTATCATTCCAAGCCTGAAGAATAAGGATCGAACTGTGAATCTTAAGAATCGGGACGATGAAAAAATGACCACCTTACAGGTAAAAAATCTGCCAAACCCGGCATTTTCGTAAGCAGATGTTTTATTTTGCCAAAGAATATTAGATTTCCTATTCAAATGTTAGGTGTTAATCATTTGCGATCAAAGGTCAAATGTGTTGTTCTCATCCTAGGACATTTTTCTCAATAGTAGTCATTGCGAATTTTTAACTCAAAGGTATGTGTCCACTTCAACCAAACCACTTTACAGCTTAACTGACTTAATCAATAACATTTATGAGAAATTTCAACATTATTTAATTTTCCCGCGTTTTTAAGCTCTCGATATTTCAATTCATCTGGTCTTTGGCGACTTCAAGAGGAGGTCTTCAAGAAAACACGTCTTATTCAAGATTTAGAGCAAAAATATGTCAAAGTTACTGCTAAGTTAGAAGTAAATTAGATTATTTTTAAGTGAAGTCTAAATAAAAGCATCCGATGTCACAAAATGAATCAATTTCAGGCCGAGTTGCAAGACGCAATAGCTAGGAACAAGGCCCTCGAAGAGGCCCTTAGAAACAAGCAAGAGGTGTTCAACAGAGTTGCCGCGGATCGCGATTCAATTCAGAAGGATAAATCCACTCTGACACTTCGTCTCCAAGTGGCTGAAGATCAGCTACGTGAACTAGACCACAAACTCAATAGTCGTGTCCTTGGTGTGGAGGTGGAAAAAGCGCGTCTTTTGGAATTATTTGAGGAAGTTCGAGCTGTTTCCGAAAGAGCTGAAGACGTCAACTCTCGAATACAGAGAACTTTAAGTAATGCCGATTTGACTGTGCCCCGTTTTGCTCAATCCAACAATTCCCCAATCTCATCAATCAACGGTCTTTTGAATAATGTGAGTTTGTAAGATAATAGCATATTTGTAATAAGGCTAATCAACTTCTGAAAGAGTTCCATGAAATTCTTAAACAACGGGATGATCTAAGGATGGACAAATTTAAGCAGGAGGTATCTGCTGCTAAATCAAAGTCAAAAGAGAAAATTTTGAATGATGAAGTGGAAAAGTATGCAAACGAATGCAAGCGCTTGATGAAATTACTGGGTAAGTGATAGTAGGTAGCTAATCCTTTTCATTTAACCCTGAAACTCAACCCTTGTCGTTATTGATTAAACCTATTTATTTTAGAGGAATCTCAAAACAAAGTGACGAGCTTGAAGTTGGAAAATATGAACCTGCAGGGTGCTTCAAATGCTCAAATTGAAACGGAGACCTTGGTAAGTGTAATGAAGGAATTTGTTATGGACATGAAGCCTAAATTTTATTTCTGGCAAGCTTCCATGAATACTTCAAGGGTCAGTTGCATTAGGAATCAGTGGGATGTTCAAAGACTGGTTCACTTGTTACTCCTACAAATGGATGGTTCATTGATTTAAATGGATATGTAAACATAGGAATACTTTCTGATCTGTCAGTTGTCTAATAATAGCGAAATGCTGCTGTTAAGTTAATTAGTTGCTCTTTTCTTGATACTGCCACACCTGTTTAATGAAAATTTGCGCCTATTGGTCTCTGCATAGGGTTTCAGCAACTGGATGAGGCAAGATCTGGGAGGCCCATTAGCTCGCGCGTAAAATCATTTCTCAGTTATTTGTGCATGTGTGCTGTTCATCCCTTCAATGAGCTGGACTATTTGAATATTAAATTTTGCTCCAATTCTGGAGACTTGCATAACAATCGTATTAACTTTCGGTTCATCAGGTAACTGGGGCTTGAAATCTATCAAATCAAGCACAATTATTGAAAAGCCCACTTATTAAAAGATATTGGTCAACTAAGAGACTTTCTATTATGCAAACGCCTTTTCTTTCAATGCAGACTGGGTTATCATTATTGTACTTTAATAAAAACAAGGTGAATGAATCTCTAATATTCCCCTCTAATGGACCTCAAGTATATTTGGGCTATTCTAAGTTTTTTGATCAACAATAAATTAACTATTAACATATTTATGAAAGGCTAAGACCCAATAAGACCCCTTAATAATTTAGAAGCTTCGCTTCCCCAGACTGCACGCTTGTCAGGAAATGATGACTGAGCATGTGGAATTTGACGAGAGCGAGAAAAAGTTGCACCTACTCTGTGAAAATGGTGGTGAGAAATAAAATTTTCCTATTTTTTTCTGTAAACGAAAGAGTATACCATGTTGGTGGGATTTCGTAATAAGTCTCGTCTTATTGACTCTCAGATGATCAAAGAAATTCAAATGTAACTGTAGGCCTTCTGTTCTAATATTGTCTACCATAAACATTTACTTAACAAATAAAAGTAGCGAGATTGTATTTACATATTGAAGCGTTCTCTTCCATCTGAAAAACTGAGCGGCCTTGTAAATGAGGAAGCCACTTACGGAAGTAATGAAGACTTAATTGCTTCTCTTAGTCATCGTATTGAGGGTAGGCATTTATTCATTAATTTTTGAACTGAGCCTCCTGTTCACTATTTAAATACATACTCACCCCTGTAGAAATTGGCAGAACACGCAGAAGTTTAAAATGTAAACGAATGAAATTCGTGTTTATGAGTTTTTTAATAGTGGCTGCAAAAAAATTAGAAGCCCAATTGACGGCGAGACCTCTGACTTCAGGTAAGTTTTTTTTTAAATTTAGTATACGGATGAGGAATTTTTAATTTCGATTTCATATAATTCACTAGCTGTTAAATTGCAGAATTACAGAGACAGTGAATTTGATTCGATCCAGGTAAATATTTATTCATCTTTTCGCAATTGAGATCTCAAAGCAATGTTTATGGGAAGTGTACATCAGTTTATTATATTGAAAACATGAACATGAGGGTACTGACAAATTTGCCTCGAAATAGTCTGTGGCGTGTTTAAATTATGCTTGTTTGGCCCAAGAATGTAGATTTTTTTTCGTTCCTCAGATGGTGATACAATTTTTGCGCTTGTTGGTATAATAAAGGATACAATTATCACTCTCTGGGGATCCAACAATCTTCATTTGATTATCGAATGCGTTTCCTGAGCCGATTATTTTTAAATAGATTGCACAAATCTCTTGAATTATTACATAATTGTTTACTGTCTAACCGGCGTAAGCTAGCCCTTCATAGCGCAGAATACCAGAAGATAGCGCCTGGGTCTTGTTAGTGATGATAAGTACGTACTCAGCCCAATTATGATATTACTGAATCAGTTTCTTGGGTGGGTAAATATCCTGTGCATCTGATGATGCCAGTAGGTATGCCTCCAAACCTCTATCCGAATTGTTTTAGCCTCTATTTATAAAATTCGTCTACCTAGGGAAATAAAGTTCTTGGTAGTCTCAGTATAACTTCGAACTGTAAGATGATGTGGATGAAAATAAAAATACATTAATTGTGCACCGAAACGAGATTTCGGTTAGTAAGAAAAGTAGGGGAATGCCGAAAGATGATTAACGAAGCAAAAGATGAGCGATTAACTAGAAATCGGTCGTGTAAGCTTTAGGAAAATTGTTTCAATTTAACTCAAGGCTTGAAGTAAAATAGATCCACAGGTTTCTCCGAGTGAGTGAGATATTTTCCCATCATTATCAAGTTCATGCAACCCTAACATACCTACTTAGGTATCGCATCAAGTGTGATTTTAAGCTTGTTTTAATGACTCATACGATCAAGGCTTAACCTCCTAAACTTATATGAACGTTCGCGACCAATGCTTAACTTCTTTTGTTTCTTTATATTACATTGTCGCGCATAGAAGACTCGAACTTTAAGATAATAAGACATCATGCAAAGCAGCAAAGCAACTGGCAACGGTTATTGATATCAGATTTGAAGCCTGAGCTATTTTACACTTCCGCCATATCAGTAAAAATAGCCTTTATATCTATGGCAAAATTTAAAGTCGCAGGTAAATTACTAGATCAGTCGCAGATCATTGCCATTATCGCGTTGACCAGCGTGGATAGTTCAGCGTTGGTAACGGAAACAAATAGTTATCACATTTAAGTGAATAAACATTTCATAAATTGGAATTAATGAGTACATTAGTGGTCCAATACATTTCAGGTTTTCGAAATCCTTAGGCTTTTCAATATTTCCTAATAGAAAGTACTTCTCGCGTAGTTAACAAAATTTGATCCCTCGAGAGCTCTTGATAAAAGCAAGTGAGCTAAACTGGCATTAGAAGAGCAATGCATAAATCAAAAATCGATAATAAGATGGATCGAGACTTCGAGAATTTTTTCTGCACTAATGGTGAACCCTAAAGGGATCGCGTGTTTACCGCGAAATCGTCACTTTCAAGCAGGCTTTTTGCTTACGTAGAAAATCGATTTTATACTCGGTTGCTATTTAAGAAATCGCTACTTTAAGTGGGTTTTGAAAGCGTTTTGTTAAATCAGACAAAACCGATATCCTTATTCATTTGTCGATTTCTTTCTGTTCTTCACAGTCGATCTGGCTCAATATGCATATTTTCATACATATCGTCATCAAATCCCATTGATATAATTGAATTTAAAAAAATGGGAACAAAATCCTGATTTACTGAAGTTCTCCTCGCCTCTGATCCATGAACATGCCATTTAGACTGATTTTCCAGGTAACAATCAATGGCTCTAATTTCCACAGAAGAATTAATTGCACAACAGAGCAATTGAAAATAATAAAGCTTGGAAAGAAGTATCCCAAACGGTAATTCGCATAGATTTAAACTGCAACTGCACCAATCATAATCCGATTACTCCTCATGAACCCAAGCAGTTGATTAAAGATTAGTTGAATTATTCGCGATTCATTTCATACTGATCGATCACCCAGGGAGGAGCTATTTAGTGACTCGGAAGCTTTCGGTGGTTCCACACAATCACGCACAGTGAAAAAGATGATTTTATTTGTTCTGGCTTATGAAGAATAGGGTTCACAAAAAAGCAGAAATATCAGTTTGTTGAAACAGAACATGATAGAAAAATCACAGATTAAGGCTTTTTGCCATGGCAGCATCTTCAAGATCGTGAGGTGTTGGAGAGTCGTCTGAGGACGGCGGAGAAGGAACCACGTGATCTGGAACTTCTTCCTCGTCACTGACTTTGCTGACCGACGCCGCGTCCAATGTTCCAGCATCAAGAGGATCAAATTTTGGAAAAACTTGAAGTTGAGTGAAATCGCACCATGGCTTGAGATCTGGATTATGTGTAGCTTTCCAAGCTGCATAACCACAGGCAGCTTCATACAATCGCTTAGTTAATGAAGGTGCGAGCGTTTTTACGACTGCATTGACAACCCAAGCTGGAATTTTGCCTATATTTATCATCTAAACGCAACAAATAACCAACCTCTTGGATCTGAGTGGGATATATATGTAAAATCGCAGGAATCTGTCCCGTGAGGCTTAATTAGGTAACCAGTAATGTATGAAATGCCTCGGACGACACCTTCGAATTGTGGTTTACTCTGAAATTTCGAAGAAACATGCACAACTTATGAGATTTACTTTGTGAATAACACTATGGTTCATTATTATGTATATGCTTTCATCGGAAAACCATGAACGTTGGTTGACGAAGTCCCTGTCCTTCAGGCCGAAAGGCGATTTTACTGAAGGAAAAAAATAACCGAAAATGATCAAGTACATCTATAATAACCGATTTCGCTGTTTGGAGAAACGTAACAAATGCGGGATCCTTCTTTCATTGAATCGTCCCATGTCCTGCGATAGTCTGGATCTTGCAAACTTTCATAAACATCGATAGCAGAAGCACCGTGGAAAAATGCTTCAACCTTCAATAGTAAAATAATTTTAAATCCACGTACTTTAACAGCTCTTATGTCATTTCCTTCGATTGTTCTTGTGAATGCAGATATTGGCAAAGTCTTACTCTTGCTTGAGTAACTTTTCGACCAACCCTTTTCGTCCTCAGAAAGACTAATGAAATAGCTGAAATCCTGCTTCGTTGGTATATGAACCTCGCCGACGTGAGTACTCATAACACCTCCAAACAGTCGACCTTGAAGGAAGAAGGCTGCGCTCCTTTACGATTTCTAAATCGATTAGAGATAACAAATCGCTGAACCTAAGTATGCTATTTATTTAGTAGTTAAATGACATTAAAAATAAATTTAGTCGATCTTTAGTCATTTAATTGGAGAATTGTATGGTGCATTTACGTAAAGTTGAGCTGATTTCGTTTATAGATTTTAAGAGTGATAACATACTTATTTATAAAATCGCCTTGATATATTGATATTATATGAATGTTGATGTTTTCTGATCATAATATAATACTACCATTCCACAAATCTTAGCTAATAAAAAAGCTATAGGTGTTTTGAGTCCTTATCTCCTTTAGATAAGTCAATCCAGCATTGATTATTTGGAAAAAAATTTTAATAGAAAGCCACAGTTAGTGGTGCAAGAATTACCTACTACGTATTCACTATTTTTACCAGCCTGATGACAGTGATAGTTTTCACCAAATGAGGCGATTTATTTGCAATCCTGAAGCCAAGGATCCGAAATTATTGGCAAATATATTTTTTGCACCGACAAAAATATAAAAGCAATGCATGTGCACTCATTTGTATTGTCTGATTTTAACAAATCAAAAAACACTGAATCCTTTGTGTTTCTGTTAAACGCTTGTTTCACTTTATCGTAAGAGTTGGGCTCTCATTGAAACGATTGCTCTTCTTCAGTAGTGTGCACTAGTTTCTGGCATTGATGACCAAATATTTAAAATTTATTTACCATTGTCGCCTACCTCAGAGAGACATCAAATAATAAAACTGAAATAGCTGGGATGAAAAAACTTCAAAAATTCTTCAAGTATTTCTTTTTCGACCTCAAACTGAATCTTTGTGTTTGGGAAAACACTTAAACTGTACATTTATTGGGAGTTTGGTTTGCTTTCGAAGATTTCGGATTATTATGCATGCAAGCTATCTGAAAAGGTTGAATAATTTCATATATTATTTAAAGCCCAGTTTGAGGACAGTTTCACTAAATAGGGCTTGTAACGTTCTAACCCGAAAATAGAGTATTAAAAGCACAAAATAGGTATGACTTAATCAAAATGAACTGGGTAAAACGTGGTCCAATATAAAAATTAAATTTTTTAGCTGGTCTTGCTGTATTTTATTAACTGAATTTAAAGGCATAGAAAAGTTTATTATTTTTCGTGTTTCAATATACTAGATTCAATGGCGAATAATGTCCCATCGGATGGAAGCGGCAATTTCTCGGGTTAATTTTTGTAGCTCCTCGTCCGTGTCCCTTTTGCGACAATGCAATCCAATGAATCTGATGGTGATAACAGTACGAATGCAAGTTTCTGGAAACCACATCAGTACTCTCGCACAGTTAAGCGAGTTGAAAATGCAAATAAACTCTGTTCTGAACTTGCTTTAATGATTCAAGAACGTTCTGATATTGAAAAAGCTTATGCCGCAAATCTTCGAAAATTCGCTTCTCGGCTGGACATGTTTCTCAAATCAGGCTTGGAATATGGTTCTGGTGCGAATATAATCTCTGGCCTTGCCAAGGAGGCCGAGGATACCGCTGAATTACATTCCGTGTGTTCTTGCTTAAAATAACTATTATTTGTTCACTTCGGTGTTTTCATCTCCATCTTTTATAGAACATCGCTGCTGATTTAATTAATCCTGTCCAACTCGGAATTAAAAACTGGCAAAAGGAAAATTTTCATAAGCACTCGATTTCCTCTTCATTGAAGGAAGTTAAGAACTTTGACTCCGACTTCGAGAATGCTCAGAAGACCTGGTATAAAAACTATAAACAAGTTAATCGATGCAAGAAGGATTATTTTCATGCCTGTAAGGTAGTTCGGTCGCTTCAGGTGCAAGTACAGAACGCCAAGAATGAACCTTTTGGAACTCCTGAACAGGTATGCACCTCTTAATCACATATTTTATCATAAGTGTACTGTTTTTACTATTTGGATACTATTGAGTGCGTCGATATGAGTATTTTAAACAATTTAGCAGGCACATCGTGCCAAAGAGGTAAGTGACGGGAAAGTGCATTTGCGATTTGCCCACTTAATGCCGTCTAATTACCTTTATCGTTAAATTTATCCATAAGTCGTTTCAATTTTCGCTTCGATTTCCCCTCTACCTGAACTCCACCATCGACGAAACGAGGCCCTCGAATTAATAATGATTAACGCATCTCCAGATTTTCTTTTATTTCAAATGACAGCTTGAGATGATTAACACTATCCCCTTTTCTGTTGAATTACCTTTTTTAGACCAGAGAAAAAAGGGTAAGGCTGTGCTACCTATTCGCTGGTCAGATTTCTTACACATTAAATCCCACTGATACTATCAATCTAGGCACAAGATTCGTCCCATTTCCGTCCCCGTAGATCTCCAGTCGAGGTTTTACATAATTTCGATTTCCCACCCTAGCTTGTTGTTTCTGTGTAGCGCGTCGCCTCGCTTATTGCCTACTGTGCTTCCCTTCAACTTTCACCACTGTTACACTTTTTAGCTCCGCAAAATGGAGGATAAGTTGCGAAAAGCCACAATAGAAGAGCAGAAAACACGAAGAGCTTATGAGGAGGCCATTACGAGTCTTAATGATGTCACTCCAAGATATATGGACGACATGACTCAGGTATATACTCTAATCTTGTTTTTATTCACTTGGGTAAATCTGACCTGATTTCATGCTTCACTGAGCGTTTTTCATTGTCCTCTCCCCCAGGTGTTCAACAGAGCACAAGCTTTTGAGCGAGAGCGCCTTATCTACTTCAAACAGCAGGCTCTCCTGATGCAGGAGGTTTTGGATATCGCGTCAAAGCCCAGGTAAGTGTCTGCTCAGTGTTTGGTCAATTTTTTTAATAAGAGTCCTTAGTTTGAATCGAGTGAATTGAATTTGATTTTAGCTATTATCAGCCTAACGACCACATTTTGATCGTTCTGATATTCTTTAATTAAGTCGAAAATCATTCACTGATGTTTGCGGTGGTTGTCACTGGATCTTTGGTCAATTTTATATCCTTTGCTTCATAGTTCCAAGTTCTAGTTGATCACTTTCTTACAATGAACCATTAAACACTTCAAACAGTTTGTTTCTTGCAGACCGACGCTAGAAAACGAGTTACTTTAAGGAAAGAGGACTAGAAATGAAATGAAACGGTCTTCAAGGCAATGAAGGCCTGGTTGTTTTCCCATGCTCTATCTCGACCAACGTTCGCTTTTGCTAACCAATTTGAGTTGCCTCTTTAGCTCACTTAGGCTGCTTAGTACTATTGCAGTACCTTCGTTTTCTCTCCTTTCAGTAAATCAGGGCCCATGCTACTATTTATCGTCCTGCTCCAGATGAGCAGAAATAATACCCAACACTGGTTCCTTGCCCTTAGATTCCGTAACTATTTGGATTCCAAAGACACTTTTAGTTACACTTCATGGTAAAGCCTTGACTCAACAAGTGTGTCAGTAAAGTATCCGTTTTTATCAAAACACGAATTCACAAATTCAACCTAATAGCAGGGAAAATCGTGATAAAATCTCTAGAAACTAAAAATCACACTCGTCGATTGATGAGATTACAAACGACTCGAACGATTTTCTATATTTTCGTTCAAGTTCATCCTTTTGGTTGATGTTGAGCGATAGCCAACTTTCATCCTTCTAGTTGAAGGGGTCGATGCCAAACTTTTACGCTGAGACCCACATTTTGAACAAGTACGAGGTCAAAACCTTTTTATTCTTTAGTCTATATAGACTTAAACTCAGATCTGTGCTGAAAGTCAGCGTCTTTTGACTCGTGTCTCACCGAAAAGAGCCCTGTTTTCGAGTGCCTTCTAGTTCCAATTTCCCGCAGAAGTTTTTGCAGTGGTTGCATAACGAAATCCGCACATAATATCCTATTTCCATTTTAATTTCCTCTTAGCGGAAATCCTGTACCGCTCAAATTTATTTGCTAAAGAATTTCACTTTGACCCCTGGAATTGATCGATTTATAACTAAGTTGACTCTTTAGGTTTTGCTTCATTTTCAGTTGTCGATTCTGAGCAATATGGAATCAGTTCTTGTTGAAATTGAGTCGACAGTTTGGCGTTTTTCGCATTGGTTCCAAATCCAGATTTGCCAAAAGATTTCATTTTGACTTCTCTGGAATGGTTCGATCCATGACCACAGTTGCTCCTTTGGGTCCTGCCTCATCTCAACTGCTACTCGCCAATCTAGTGAATTTATTTTTCTCCGGTTTTTAGACTCAGGCTTATTTGAATTTGACTGTGATTATCATGAAATCACGAAATTCCAACTTCTTTTCCACTCCAGTAGGTTTGGGCATAGGGTTCTATCCAAGTACTCTTTTTTTAGTTCAGTTTCAGCGGAGGTGAATCTGTTTAAATCGAGCGTTCGATTGTACCCGATTAGTCGTCCACTACCTACATTGTCGATATGAACTTCATTAGTATGCGATTACAGCTTTTTTGTTCACTTCAGTCATTTTTAGTCTAGCATTGTTATAGACGAGGGGAATCTTGTCGTTCAGGTTGAGCGGTAAATTTTAATAGCCGTCTTGGTTTCACGTACACTTTGGAATATCAAAGTAGCATCTCTGCATTTTTCGGATGTATCAGCCCAATAACTGCTTACTCTTTCCTCGTGTAGAAGTTGCAATCACGACAGTTGCTGCTGCAGCGATTGAGTGCAAAGTTACGTTAAGATCTGCGCACGACCGAAATGCGCTGAGGGTAGGCTCTCTATACCCTGTGTTGGTGGAGGAAGCTTCTTGAGGAGCGTATTTGATTGGTTTTTTGTTGTATGCCTGAGTGCGCGCGTGAGTGCGTCCTCAATGGAAAAGAGAAAGGTTTTGCATCGCGTCCAGTGAGTGCGAGGATTTTGCTTTGTGGGGATTAATTCGAATCTTACCTTTCTTTTTGGGATTTCAACCCAAAACGATTAATTAATCGATTAGAAATGTGGTTGCTTTTAAAAATACTTTCAATCATCCCTGGGGACCTTGTAATTTTTGAACCAACCTCTTATTTGGCACTCAAGGGTTTTTGTTTCCTGGAAATCAGTCATCCAGCGATAATTCCTTGTCTATCTTTCCACTTCCTCCTCGGCAGATGCCTGCATTCATTTAGTCATGAAGCATTACCGTTGGTTACGTCGAAGTATTAATTTTGAAGTGTTATCTGATCTTTCGTTTCCTGGATGGTCCATGTTCGTGCAATTTACTCCTTTTCATTATCTTTCGCCTTTGAATCAGCACTTAAGCCTTGACTTGGCTAGATTCTTTAGTGCTACTACTGACTTTTTCGTTCGCCTCCATTTTCCAATCGTAGTATTTTAATTCAACCCTGTTTACAATAGAGTTTCATTCTGAGTGCATAACCGCATTGGAATGCCTTACAAGAACATTTTACTAGGAAATCCACTAAGCTAATCTAAGTGCCTCATAATGGATCCACCTTTAATCAAAATCGTTAATGATGAAAATGGTGATATTGGTGGGTGAGGTAGCGCTTTGGGATCGCTTTTGATTGCTCGTTTCGCGTTTGTTTTCCAAATGGAAATACTGAATTTTGGCCATCTGATCCTTTTACAGTACTCTCCAAATACATGTTTTGACGTAGACTTTTGTTAAGCAATTATCTGTCTTCATGGTGATATTTGCTTGAAGTCTATTTCCTAACAGCATTTTAAGGGATAAATGTGCTTATGTTGATTTTTTCTTCTGAATACCATTTCAGCCTCCCGCAGGTCTTCGCAAAAATGAGGGAGACTCTTTCGAAGGTGGATGCAGATGCGGACTTAAAGAAATGGTCTCTTGAGCATGGAGTTGACATGCCTACTAACTTCCCGACGTTCCAGGTTAGCAAAGGGTCTTGTTCTGTCCCACTTAGGTGGTCTAGTCGATAGATGAGATCCTTTTCCATAGGAACAGCAGCGCAAATAACACATTCAAGATGCTCGATTTAATAGCGATCAGTATGCACTAGGTTGAGCTGATGCATTTAGCCTTTTTTCGAGTTAAATTTATCGATCTGTAGGGGGGTATTTGAGGTGCACCCTGTCCAAACCCCACTGCTTAAAATAGCATATTTGAGAAGAGTTGCAGAACCATAAGGTAAGTTTTTAAATGAGAACAAAATAGGAAAGTGTTTGTGGGTGACCCTGGTCAAGTGATGAGCATCCGTTTATATGACGAATGACTGGTGGTTTTAGTCCCTAACCAGCCTTCAGATTAACGTTCAGGTTCAGATTATTAGTCCTCCTTCTATGACCCTTTAGAAATTGGGGAAAACTCCAAATCGCCTAGTAGCTCAGCGTCCCAACCCTCTAATCTAGGAGTGCTTTTTATTTGCAAGGATCGAATGCCGAACTTGTGAACACGTAGTCTTGCTAAACCAATCTGTACCACATCCTGTCGTGGAGATTTGCAATTATTAGTCGCTGCAGCTATCGACAAGCATTTTCCTTAGCTTTGCTGAAATCCCGAATGATCTATTTGATAAGTAGAACAAGCATCAGGACAGGTTGGGTACTTTTGTACCCATCCAGGTATTAGAATTGGGATCGTTCATATTCCTCGACTTAGCAACTCGACAAGATCAGTCTAGAATATCCACCTCCATTGGTCTTCGATGGAAAAATAGAATTGAAAGTTTTTTTAGCACCAAAACACAAAATCGCATAGAGGGCAAATCAATCATGGGCAAATATAAACTGAAGTTGTAGTCTAGAAATGGACATCATGTTCCTACGTGCATCAAATGAGTTATGCCACAGCCATGGATAATAGAAAAATAATTAGACAACTAGTTAATGTGGAGGGCAAGTCTACCTAACGCTTTTTTGGTCTATTCGAAACCACATCAGTTAAGCAACAAAGCATGCACCTTCACTCGTTTAGCTTTATATCTCTTTATCGGCTCATTCTCAAAATGCTGGTATTTCTACAGGTGTCGCATTTACTAGGACCTCCTAGAGTCTCACCTACTGTCGCCGTGAAATTGTCTTTGATGTGAACCCCAAATCAAGAAGAGGCATCAATACATAATTAAAATCTACTGCAGCTAATGAACAATGACTTATTACCAATGATTTATTTATTCGTGTAAATGCTTCTTAGGTTATCAAATAGAGTGCGAGGAATTTTAATTTTTGACGCTCACTCGAGTTACATATATGGACATTCACATCGCTTCATTATGCATTGAATCGATGCAGAAAACTTCAAACGGGGTGAATGTGTCATTGCCGGAAATGTATGCCCCCCCCCCCCCCCCCCCATTAAGGGGTATTTTGAGCCTGGGAAGTGGGACTTCAATTTGGATGATTCAGTGGAGTAGTGGAAAAAATCGAATCTAAAATCAAAAGCGCTTAGATTCATCATTCTCGATAATGACAAGAATCAGACTGCAATTCCTCTAATTTTTAGGAATATAGTCCGGAGCTTTGCGCTCTAGGGAAGAAGGGCAAGTCGGCTGTTGCTGATGGCAATAGTGCGGGTGTAACATTAACAAGCATGAAGGTTATCGCCTCGCCTGATCGTCCAACCAGTAGTGCTAGTGGCGCTGAACCGGGTTCCACGTCATCTCCTCTCCATACTGCGTAAGTTTATTTAAATCCTTATTCTTGATCTCCTTTTAACGCTTTCCTCAAATACCTGACATTACGCATAGCGGTGGCTACAATGACGACGTGAACTACGATAATGGCGTCGATGATGCTCCGTTGAGGTCAGTTTTGACATCGATTGCCATTTTCAACACTAAACGTCCTCGTCGCTGTTGTCATTTTGTTGTCAATCGATCTAGTTTATTGTGCTGTGGGATATAGCCTCTAAGAACGCGAATTCCGTTGATTTTGACCCGTTGTACTGATTAGTTTTTTTATCTCATTTTAAATTCCATCGCCTTTTCAAGTCCTGTCTAGATAAAAACATTCCTTGGGATTTTTTCTGAATGAAAGAATGAATGAGACAATTTAATGACCACTTGGCCTTAGCGAGCATTCCATCACTGTATGTCCACTTTTTTCTAACTGTTGCACAGTTTAGATCTGAAGATTTGTCATCCTTTAGTTCGATTCTTTGGATTTCGGTCGCTGTGACTCATGACTTAAAATAGGGATAATCTGGCTATAGATCTCCCATTGTATTGCCTAGTGATTCTTCTCCAAAAGTTTGGTTCTTGAGTGCAAATGTAGTCGCTTCGTTACTTTTCCTGCAAATCATTATCCAATTCATGAATTTAATAACTGACGTCTTCTCTACTCATATATCAGGAGTATTTTTCCAGGTTTTGGGTTTCTGGCCCCGCAGATCTAAGATCATTCATCAATCAATATTTCTGTTGGCGATAAGGTGTTGACGGGAGTTCCTTTCGGCTCTGGAGAACCAGTAATACAGGTTCGATATTCGGATTGATATCTCGAATAACGTCTCGAGTCTTTTTGGCTCAAAACAACTCAGTCCTTTCAATCTGCAACAGTGAAGAATCACTGAAAATTCACTTCTCAAAATCACACGCTTTTGGGGTCACACGATCTGTTTGTATGAGCCTTGAGGCGTACAATGGGAGAGGGCGAAAGGCTGCTCCTATTACCTATTGAGCCATTTCGCTCAAATTCTTCTCTCCCAGACCCCTTAGGGTTCTGATCGGTGTTCAAACCTTCCCTCGAATTTGAAAGGTAACGCCGAAGAGGTTGGTTTTCTGCCCTAACTGGGAGCATTCAACATTGTTAAATTGGATATTGGAATTCCAAAAGTCAATCTCGTAATATCTTCATTAACGTATTGTTCTTTTTCCCTCTTCATTCCTTCCCCTCTCTCCACCGCTTAAAACCCATATAAGTAGCAACAGCAATCGCACTGACACTATGGACATGCAGTCCACCAATCTTGATTCTCCCACTGAAGCACCTAAATATCCTGAGCCACTCACTTCTGATGTCGAACGGAGTGGCACCACAGAAGAACACCTGATAATACCCACGAGGGTCGAAGCTCGTATCAATCAGGTGCCACGTTATTTAGACAGCGGTGTTTCAATAAGTGCTGCCAAGCGCCTGCGTAGCCCTAGTAGTATCCAATCGGAGGAGCCTGCTGAGGATTCAACTAAACTCCCTTCTGAGTGACTATCTTCTGTCATTGATTGATTGATTGATTTGATTATATCACATTCTGATCCGTTACTTGCTTACCTAATAAAGTTTGATATCAAACGCACTACTGCTGATCATCTCAGTCTGATCAGGACGAGGAAAAGCAGTTGTTTGATGTATTGCTTACTTAAAAAGGCCTTAATGAAGACGGTATTGTCCCAGACATAATTCGATCCCTGCCGATCTAGCAGTTCTAGTGAGTCCTTTGGTTGTTGAATGATTGGTTGTAAGGTTAGCCCGGAGCCCTTGAAACCTACAGCGGACCGGCTGCATGAATTCTTAACCTGAACTAGAGACATCGCTTTAATTTACCCATTCTGATTCGAGTAGATTCCAATGATTACAATTTGCACGCATGCCTATCACTCTGATTAACTTTTTCATTCTAATTCCACTTATGCTGCTTGACTTGAAACTTTCATATCTTTATAGTGGCTACAATTCTTCGATAAACGGTGGAACCTCAGCTACAATTCAACCTGCTACAGAGAATGTCGCTCCATATCCAGATCTTATTGATGATGGTAGACCCGGACTACCAGTTCGAGCACTCTACGACTATGTGGGCGTGGAGGCCGATGAACTTTCCTTCAACACGGGTGATTTTCTATTTTTTTTCATTAACTGCCCTATTTTCTCAAGTTTTTTGGTTTGAATTACTTTGCCATCGATTAATCATAAAATCTGCTGCATTCAAATTAGAATATCTTCGTGTAGAGTTAGTTCATTTGCTTTTCAAATGAGGACAACTCCCTGTGTGAGTAAAGTGCAAACACTTTAATCGTGGTTTAAAACAATCGTCCAGGGTTACATTCATCTCTGAGGAAGGCATGATCAATCTGTGTGCCACAACTATGTTAGCCTCGAAATTACAATCAAAAGGGTTCTTAGTGTCCGAGTAACTCCTCGGAGTATGAAAAGAGATCCACAAGTAATCTGCTATATTGCGGTCCAAAGTCGGGACATCTGTAGATCGTCCCTGAATCTTCAACGAAATGGGGGGCATCCAATGCTTTTCTTTGGGAATATCAGGCAGATATAATCTCTATACACGTTTGGATTCAAAAATGAGTCAGTGATTGTTCCAATCGGTAGGCGAATTTGACTCAAGAAATGAGCTTTTTCAAATTTAAAGTGGTAGATCACTTCAGAGCTACAGATTCGCAAGGTGCTCAGAAAGACGCTTAGAAGATAACCAGCGAGATAATTGGAAATCGTCATTCAATAAGGTCAGATGACAATTAATTTATAACTGTTTGAAGTACCCAGACAAGTACTATAATACCGTTAGTTTAAGTATGTATAATGCTTTTTTCTTATTCAGGAGACCTCTTCGAGAAGTTGGAAGATGAGGACGAGCAAGGCTGGTGTAAAGGACGAAAGGACGGTCGAGTTGGACTTTATCCCGCCAACTACGTACAGACTGTCTAGATGGTTGTGGAAGGTATCCTTCTGCTACTCCTGGGTAGTCCTCGTCCACGTACACTTCTTTCACCCAGATTCGCCGTCTCCCAGTACTCTATATGATTGTGATGTTGACACAGATAAGAAGAAACAAATTATGCCTATTCCAACTTTTCAATACCCCTCCTTCATTCCAATGCAAATGTGCTTGACGTAGACAGCAGATCACCCCTTGCCTGAAAAGTCCTTTTATCTCCTCTTCCTCTTTGTGTTGTGACCTTTACTCTCTCGCCTCAGACACATCCTCTCTCCTATGCCCTGGGGAACGAATGCGAAGTATCCATTATTTTCCCGCGCCTCGTGCGTATCTAACTATGCTGAAGAATTAGTTTGCCCCTTTACACGATTTTTCTGGCGCATGAGTGCTAGGACGCACTGCGCCAACCTCTGAGCAGTAACATACTACTTCCGAAACTATAAATACTATTACAAGTGCTAATTTTGTAAATCGCTGATGACGCACCGTTTGATGATAAGGCAGGTTAGCGCGTTTGTGTGCAGAGCTCGATGCCTTGGAGGTCATCAAGCGTTTGTTGGTAGCGAAAAAAATTTTGATTAAACCGTCAGTGGGCGGTGGCCACCTTTAACTTCATCTCAAGTGCATATATGACGGCATCTGTAGCGGTATCTCTATGATTGTCGATTAAGTGGCTCCCTTTAAATATTTTAATCCTTACAATAAGAACGACGTTCATCATTTGGAATCGTCATTATCCTAATTTTTCTAAGTTACTCTTCTATGTCATTTGTTTGCATAGTATAAGTCAAGGAGAATGCTTCTGGATTTGTGGAGCTAGATAGAATCTGACTTATTTCCAAAAAAGCGTTCACTTTGGGAGTCATTTCGTAAATTGAAGACTATCCTTTAAGGAAAAATTTGGCATTTCGCATGACGCTTCTTTGAAATGATTCCTCTTAATGACCTCCGCATTGGGATGTTCCCTTTGCACGTCGAATCGTAGATGAGTATTATTTTTATGTCGAGGAGCCCAACGCCTTGCAACTTATGTCTCTTCTTACACGGCAATCTTCAGGTGTACTTCATGCTTCATACATCGCAGATGGTAGGTACTTCCAAATCATTTTTTGAGAATCTCCTAAGCATGTAAACGCTTGGTCAGTTTTTGGCTGTTGTTTACACTTGAGCCAAAATTTCTGAAGAAAAATGCGAGTGAACTAAATCGAATATGGGGAGGTTATACTGGCCGACTTAATCATCCACTTAGCAGGCGTGCCGAGGGCCATTGTGAGCATTGCAGGTTGGATTGCTGAATCACTCGACGCAGTATGTAGTACAAGCGGCTCTTTTTTTAAATATTGTGCGTGTATATTTAACCAGTCAATAAGTGACAGTTCATGACCCTGAACAGATGTGTCTGCATTCATATTCGGTTGCTTAGCAAATCCCAAGGTCAAAACTGGCGTAATAGAAGAGCTTACGTCAATGTGAACGACCATCCATTGTAATAGATAGTTACTGATTGCCTCACCACGCAAGGACCTCTGATTTTTAATAAGGTTAGCCGCAGAAAGGGGATCTAGAAGAGTTCATGTAAATAAGAAGTTTCTAAAAAAAGATAGATGTAAATGCCGCGTCAAGGCTAATACTTATTCTCAACGCTAGCGATTCAAACGGTCTCTTTTAAATTTCACTGTCAGGTGAATCAATTGTATTTTTAAAGGGCAAGTACTCCATCCCTCAGCCTAATTTGACTGGATTTAAAGTGATTTAGCAATATGTGATTTTCTGCCTGAATAAACAAAGAGTCCCAGGTTCTACCAAAATACTTTGAGTCACCCTCCATCTTTGTTGTATTATCATTGCATAGTGTAAAGTCTGGCCAGTAGAATTTTAATCCCCATTTATTCGGCAGCCGGTAGATTGACTAGCGCTATCTCCACAATAGCAAGGGAAAGTTGTTGCCGATTTAAAAAATGCAACTCATCCCACTAATGGTTATTTATCAAATTAGTCTCTGCCTACAATGGCTGTCAACACCATTTGTAAACCCATTCTTCATTTTGACCAACCCCATGCGCTCAGTTTGTGAAATTTTTGTAGTTTGTTAACCCAAAACATACTTATTAGTGTGATGAGAAATCGCTCCAATCCGCTAAACACGTATCCTCGGACTTTGTCCCGAATGGAAGCATTTAGTGGTGGGACAAAATAGCAATGACAACAATTTAGCCTAGTAAGTCTACTCAGGATCTATTTTGTTTTATTTTGTCTGAACGCGTCGATAATAGTTACCAATAGCGCTTTTTATAACCGACTAACATCTTACCAATTCACCATTTCATTCCAAATCGCATTTCCTGATATCGCTTACACTAGGAACTCATTAGTCGGTTTTACTGCTCTCCTTACTGTGTCCCATTCGATTCATGCATTCATGCATAGAACTTATCCTAGTTGTAGCATTCACCCATTGATCAAAAACAGGACAACCACAATCATTAAGACATTACGAAATCGCAGAAGGCCAATTAGAGCCAAAATGGATCATAATTCCCTGAGAAGTCCGGGTCTAGATATACCGGATCACCCACTAACTTCGTAAGTATTCTCCCTTAGATTTCACCGATGCGTCGCTCTTGAACAATCACCTCGCACACCCACTCTTCCCCATCTTGATGTCCTGACCTCAGAACCGCTAATTCAACAAACCAATGCCGGACATATATTATAGCTAATTCAAGCCCTATAGTACATTGTGATAAGGTCAGTCAGTGTTGCAGAAGCCCAGATTGGCCAGATAACTTTTCCCAAACATATAAGCAATCACTGGAGGCCTTATTGTGCAGGTCTACAATGGAAATCTCACTTTCTATTCGTGTTCATGAGGTCAGCCTTTTGCTCATCTATTTATTCCTTAAATTCGGACAATAAAAACTTAAGCTTGCTGACTGATTATTTGGTCCTTTTCAAGAAACTCAGTTTGCGGAATAGCACAAAAGAAGGCGGCCGATTAAATTGCTTTTGTTCACTTAGCCCTATTTATTATAGAGCTACGTGAACAGCGTTGGGATACCATTGATCTGATTAACATATTAGCCCTTAAATAAACTTTCACTTAATGTATGAAGGATTCTGTTTCTCAAAGTATTGTCCAGCGATGCTTTCGGATGAGTCTTTCTGTTTTTTTTCGGCATGACGAAGATCTTTATGCAGTTCGGATCATCTCCAAAGCAGATTCGAGCGGAACTGAGATAGGCCAAAGACTTAAAAACCATAGATAATAATCTTCATCGCCTAAGAGCTCAACTGCATAAGCTCGAATAAACCGGACCCATCATTTGGTTCGAGCTGTCGCAAACAAGATTCAATCAGACTTCCTCTACTTTCTCACAATTGAGATTTCCACTTACACTTAGAACTATTGCTGATAGATCAAAAAATTAAGAAAACTCGAGTGTTTTTCTGTCTTTGAATGAAATATATAGATGATATTGAAGTGGTTTAGCCTTGTCTAAAAGTGAACGAATATTAGATCTGCAGTTTCGTTACTTTAGGCTGGATTGCCAAAGTTTATGTTATTGACAAGACTCTTCGACACGCACTTAGACTGTCCGCATAGGTTAAATAAATCACTTCGTCAGTGGGCGTGGTTGTCTAAAGCCCCATTGACAACCTGAAGTCTATAAGGCATCCTCGGTTAATAAGGATACTGTCGTTGATGAGGATGTAGGGGAACTGGAGAGTGCCTTATTAATTGCTTAGATGCGTTAATTTACTTTGATGGCAAGTTCAAACAACATGGCAGGTACTAAGTAACCAAACCGGAAAGAGATAAGGTTTACTACTAGCTATCCTCATTTGATATGGCTGCCTATGTTCGCTTTCTAAAATTAGATAGTGGCTTTAAATTCCAACTGTGTAGATAATGAATAAAGCAATTAAATTATATGTGATCTATGACGATTTTTCAAGGATTTAGATCTCTAAATTCTGCAGTGTTCTACTCAGATCTCAACATTGAAGGCTCGAAAAACTTCTCAAGACTATCGCAGTCGCATCGGTCATAAAATCGTACCTCAGGGGATAAACACACAAGGGTGATGAAATGTAACAATGCTACCTGTACGTGAATGTTGGTGTAGAACATGGAAATACTCCGCCGAATTTCTAACAGGTCGAATTTCACTGGACACAAATGTCCCATATGTGGATGTTTTGAATCTTACGAAAGGGGGACGTGTTCAAGACGTCACCCTTCAGACTGTCATTTCGTAGTCTGGACAACCAATAAAAATTGCAATCTTCCTATTAAGGAACTTCAAATGGATGCAAAATTGAAGAAAAGCAGAACTGGATACTACTTGAAAAGTATTGTTTTTCGGTCTTAACCGAAATCCGTGAACAGCATGGGTCCGAATTTCGAGTCAAGTAAAACTTGCAGTTATCAAAAACCTTTAATTTTCATAGACGATAAGGACGCAGCTTGAATTTAAAACTGTCGCGCAATCAAAAGAACAACTAAAAACCACCACATGCTAATTAACTTTAAAAGAAAGTTAGGCTATTTCGGTGCCAAATCATTTTTGACAAAGCTATTAATAAATTGTAAAGTCACGATAGTAGTAGATGGTGATTTTACAAGAAATTACTATCTTTGTATTTGGTGTTCAAAGAACTTCCACGAATAGATAAACATAGCTAGTGCATAAATTAAAACGCATGTAAATGAAAACTTCGTTCCAGATTTTCAACGATTGGTTGTACGATCGAATCAAACGTGTATTTGGTAATAATTTCGCAAGTTAAATTATTTATTTAATTATTTGACCATGACTATATATTACATTAAATACATTTATTAAGCCAAAATTTTTCCAGAGTTCAGAAACCTTTCACAAAAGTAGTCATCGTAGTGAATAAAATGTTTCGGGATTCATGCAGCTCTTTCGTCAATCCTCTGAGATCTCCATGCTAGGTTGTTTGTTAATGTAATAGTTGTGAAACTTCTTTATTGCTGATGAGTTGGATTAAAATGAGGAGCGGTTCAAGAGGGTAACCTCTCATTGAAGCACAGAATCTCAGTGGAATACTCCGCTGAAGCTTGCTTCAGACATCTCGTCCAACGTCATCTTTGGCGTCTGCACACACATAGGTTGAATGACAATCCATATTTGACAGGCCGAAGTGGATTTTTTTATTTAAAGAGGCGTCTAGATATTGTATATTTGTCAAAGTTTTCACAAAAAAGTCATCCAATTTTCCAAAGAGTTACTTAAAAATAAAGAAGGAGGCTGAATAATAAAAAGTGCTCGTTCGATGTCTCGATGTGCGTAATAGCACACCTTGCATGTTTGCTTTCCGAGTTCTTTCCTACCAAGGCCTTGACTATAGCAACTCTTTTAACAGAGGACCTTCGTCGGTTACAGTCGGTATGAGACCATTCTGGGACAACTAAGGGTGGTATGTTGCTTCTAGTCGCATGAGCTAAACACCGGTCCGACTCAAGGCGCCAAGATCTCTCATTAACGCCAGAGCACTGATAGAAGATTTGAGTTGGAGTTAACGTGCTGTACAAAGAAGTGCATTTGAAATTAGGCTACGCAAATTGACACTCGTGTGCATTTTTAGGACATGGAATGATTAAGCACGCACAGAAGCCTGGGTGGAGTGCTATCCTAATGGGGAATTCACAATGGCGAAAATGGCTGGACCAGTCATGACATAGTTGCACCACGATGACTACCTCCCTTGAAACTACCCCGATGCCGTTACCATTGATGTTGATATCTTCAGTATCTCATCATCATACTCGATATTTAATAAGGGAGTGAACATTTTAAATATAAGGTCTGAAACAGCAGAACAATAGAAAAGAAAACTTTGCACAAGAGCCTTCAAATAGGGATTAGTTGGACGCGTTCACAACAATGATATGAAAGAACTGGCGTCATAGTTGGATCCATTTAGGTGGCGTAGCTAGTGTGCGAACACACGTCTATTTTACTTCCGCTCGATATATCTAGATGGAAAACGGGATGGACGAGAATAAGGTATGTACCAAAGTTAAATGAGCCTTCCCTGTCCTAAGTCCTGGCCTGAATCCCTGAATTGCATTTTTGGTGAAAATATTTTTTAACTGCCCCAACAAAAGATTCCCGACGTTAGACGACAAGTCCCAATCAGTTGCATCTTCGTTTGTAGGTGCGTAAAATAACTGAATGAGCAGACCATTTTTGTCGTAAGATCTTGTTAATCATGATAATAGTTTTGTCTGTGCCAGTTTCGATTTCGGCGTAGATTTAACATTGGCATTTTCAGTACATAAAGCGGCTATACCCCCCACCTTTGGAACAGAGCATAAGCTCTCCATTTTGAATTGGAATAATTGTAGCCAAGATAACCGTCTCAGTAGAACAAACCACGGGTCTCCTTGGAGGCCTTGTCAGAAGCATGCTTAAAAGTAATTCCAAGAAATAGCCTAAGACATGAGTTCGTGTTCTTGTCTAAGCTCGAAACTTGTCGAGGAGTATGGAAGTTTCAAGTATATTTTCAGAAGCTAAACATAAAACATAAAAACAGAATAATTTGTTGTTTACGATGCAATTTTACCTTTCGACGGGTCACAAGCTTGAATATCAAAAAAATTAGTTCTCCTAATTAATTATTAAATGCAGCGCAACTAATCAGCAACCTTGTTGTGGATCTCTTTTCATGAAACTTATAAAACTGCGAAATTTTTCTAAGGAAATAATTCTCGCAGGGGAATGATTTAACATTTAAAAATGGTGACTTTGAAAATAATAAATTTCATTGGTAATTTAGGCAGAGAGCTTTCTAGTATCTTAATATGAATCCCGTCTCTAGGCACTGCAAGTCGGATTTAACTAAAAACAAAAATTGAACCATGAATCTGATGAACCTGAACATCTGATGTCGCTGCCTATCTAGCTTTTATACTTGCAGCTGTCTGCCCTTTTGACAGAATACTAATAAATTAAAACGGCTCAAAAGGGCCACACTAGAAGAATATACATATAGTAACTTCTTCTGTTCTTTAAAAGGCCATTTCGCTCCCCTATTTAAAGACATGATTCATTAAACTCTTAAAGTAAAGGTAAATGCAATCGACAGGATCGGAAATACAGCCAATAGTGATTCATCGCACTTTTTCCCGCAGATGACTGTAAAAAAACGGGTCTTAACAAACACAAATATCTAAGTAGTGGTTGTGCCGATCGTGGTCAATGTGTTCAACCATATTCTTCTTCCAATTTAGATTTGGAAACATAGACGACATTGACTGTTAAAATTTGAAACCTTTTTCAAAACTTTAATTTTAGTCTTAACTTGAAGTAGGAAGGTCAGCGGATCCACTGCTCTATGGGATATTGAGGAAACGGTACTAATAATTTCAGAAGCTGGTATAGAGGAGACCGACATGATGGTTCATGACTATTAATATTTCCTCCACGGGTCAAAAAATCAACCACTTCAAGAAGCTTGCTTATGAAATCCCACTAGGAGACACTAACATAGGTTCCAACACGAAGGTTTGCCTCCATACGTCTATTAAATATCCATTACGACTGCTTCTTTGGCTGAACCTATTGATACTTGGTTTAAATTTCGCCAGTGACCAAGTGTGAATTTCATTCATATTAGGTCCTGAAATCTTAAGCTTGTAGCTAAAATGGATTTTCATAGGGAAGTACCAAGATACAACCTCTCACTCTTGAAGCTGAGAGAGTGGAAGACACTTTGCTTTAATGCAAGAGAGGCTATTAAATTAACGTGGTGAGTTGGGTGGTTGCAAAATAAGTCGCTTCTGCCTTGGCATACGGGTTGGCTGATATCTGCAACTTCTTGAGCATCTAAGAGTAACTTGCCAAGCATATGTTCACTGTGACCTTGGTAGTCAGGCAACCGAAGTCGTCTTCAAATATGACAGACTTCGCTGTCTTCCAATATTGCTAATTACAAAATATCTAACAACTCCTTAGAACTTTCTATACAGGACACATCGACATTATTGGCAAATGACGTGGATACTCTGTAAAACGTTAATTTTAAGGTTGACAACATCAGTCAACGGGGAAGCTTCTAAGAAGATCCTTGGTCGATAAGCGACATGATCAGTCACATTTCATGGCTTGACCTACACCATCTATTTTTCGTTAGTACCAGTTGACAAGGTTGATTTTCAGTAAGCGGGCCTTAGAAACTTGGCAAGTTAGAACCTTTCCATATTTCTCTATCGAAATGAAACTGACCAGCTCGACGCTTACCGCCTCCCTAAAATCCATGATCGTCCGATAATTCGATTTAGACCCTTAGGGGTTGATCTCCTAATGTCTTGAGAATGTAAGTCCACCCTCGACAAAGAGCCCTTTACAAAGAGGGTTCTTTGTGGGTGTATTAATGTAATGGCAACCTTGCTTTTCTCTCCTTTGGGTCAAACCCGACTCTTATTAAAGATTAATAGGGTCTACAGTAATTAGGCCTTCAATAGGGTTAGTCACAGTATATCGTCAAATCATTCGGACTTGTTAGCTCAGTCAGACTACTGTCCAGAGTTCTCATATTTACTAGTTTTCGAAGAAACTGCTATTATTCCACACTTTATCATTTGCGGCAATATCATCTTAAAGGAAGGGGAGCTGGTGGCAAACGAGGCCTTTGGGCAGGATAGGATAAGGTCAAAACAGTAGTTCAGCAGGTCAGAACAACCTTGTGATCTCTTCATCAGCAACACAACATTGCCCTTCAAGATAGAGAAAAGGTGAGAGGTTCTCGACTAAAGGGATTCCGAGTCGTCTATTCTTAGGCAGAAGCCCAAGAAGAAGACTTATTGAGTCGGCTCTCGAGGATTAAGCGTCAGCCGGTTCTCTAGGCTATCATTATTACAAGGGGCATTGCATAAATTAAATATATGTAATCCAAGCAGGCATTTCTGATCTAATTGCTGGTCAATTTCTAAATTTAAAATGGCAGCCACTCGTAGAACAGTGTAGAGTAGCAAGCTTCGAAAGAAGTGGTCTACAATTTTATGTTGCTGTTTAAAATCCTCATCAGCACTTACAAAGTTAGACGAAATTTTGTTATCGGAGGCTAGTGAGATATACTGGTTGATTTGTTAGGTCTCCTCTTTGGTATTTCGCGATTGACGTTCATTGCCTTTTCTAGAAAATGAACGGTGAATAGATGCCACTTTATTTTTTTTCTTCTGATTAGAGGGAAGATCTAACCCACGGCGTTGTTGGTCAGCAAGGGATTTACATCCTGAAAGTAATTCTACCAGTGGTCATTTCTTCTAAAGAGAAGCTCAGAGCCATTTGCGACTCGGATCTTGAAGCATTGTATCTTATATGCCTTGATCCTTATAGTCTCTCGCCTCGTAACTGAGTCGCTTAATTACACTTTTTATGAGTCCACACTTCATGCCCTTCCACATAAGATCCTAGTCTAATTTTGTTCGATTTCATTTGTCCCAGAACGCTTCTTTTCCAGGTGGCGGCTTTGACTTACATTATGCGCTTCGTCTCCGAGACGAAGGGATTGATAAGAAGTCCGCATTGGTAGGAGTAGAGAACACTAGAGACGAGGACAAAGCAGAAGGTGAGCTGGTGGATTAAAGTGGAAATTTTGACCGAATCTCCAGCAAATGATCAAGGTGACCGATTAGGATGCATCCCAGAGCAAAAAAGAGTTCAGCTCCGAATTCGAGGACGTAAATTCCATTCAAATCTTCTATAAATTATAATATAATAGAGCACAAGTTAACGCTAGTATTGATTGTGGACACTGACCTTTAATTCGAAGAGCTATTTGACCTTGGTTGTTGGGTAGGTCACTGCGTAATGTTAGGTGAGGTTAGGTGGGCCGTGATAAAAATTGGCTTCGCCGGGAATAAAAGAGAAGTTAAACTCTTCAGAACACAGCCATGTATTTACCAAATAAGTATGAAGACCACTCAAGCAGATAACACCTAAATTTTTAGTGACTGAAGATATAAATAATTAGGATAGTCACAACTGTTATTATCTTTGTATTGTGTTTTCGTATTATTTTTCAGACCAAAAAAAATAAATATTGATCAATCCAGATTCTGATCAGAGCACTAAGCAAATCTCGAAAATTTGAAAAATTTCCAAACTGCGTACATTGTAATCAGGATCGAGAAATTCAAACCAAAAATTAAGGTGTCATTGGTTCTAAAAAAGCTCCAATAACTTTAGCTAATATTTACATATCTGTCTGGCTGTCCTCTGCTATGAGACTAAAGCAGTTTTGGTGGTGCGTGAGTTTCGAGTGCTACTAGAGTCACGTATTTACTTTGTGGTACAACGAACGCAGCTATTTAAAAAATGCCTCCTGTTCCTCCTCTGTTGCGAACGTTTCGCAAAATTGAGATGATTGGCGGAAACTGAAATGCTTCTATGTGCAATTTTCGTCTGAATCCAATTTGGTCTTGCCAAGAGGATCGTGTTAATTAATTTGTTACAGTCAACCAATTCAGTTTCCTTTTGCTTAAACTGCTCATCATCGACAAGGTTATGAGTGGCCGGGAACAACAGTCCACACTTGACAACTTTTGGTGTAAAATGAGCTGTCAAAATTGAGCTATGACATGTGTTTTCTGATATTTGCTCCACTGATATTGAACGCTATCATTTCGGCAGAGCTTGCAGTCCTCCTGGCATGTCTCTATCGCTCATTGTGAGAAAATTGAGAAACAGCCTGGAACATGTTGATGCAAAAGAATTATATAGTGAAGACCATCTCTAGGTAGAAAAGCTCGAGTATATGTCAATTTTAGCAAGTAGGTGGCACGGTCCGATTTGAATGATTAGTAGAAAGGGGATGTGCTAATTATTGGGGTTACGACAGTGAACGGAGGTTAGTGAACTAACCTCCAGAAAAGCTGCTTCGTCGACGTGAATACATTCGTATTTTAACTGCCTCAGTGTACAGGGGTTAGATCAAAATCCGAGGACTAAAGGGAAAGGAGCTGAACAAATGTAGAAATTGAGATTCGAAGGGAACGTTTTAGGAAAAGCAAATTTTTTTGAGGGTCACAAATTTCAGCGATGCGTCCAGTATCGACATCCTTTTTATTGAATTCTGGGTTTAATAAACGACTCGAAAGGGATTAATAGCTTTTCATGATATCTAGATTTCTACTTGAAAATGGATTTTCTATCCTCTGCTGAGAGAATCCTTGAGCATAGCTATCCCTAACGAAATTACCAGACTTCTCATAAGATCTTATAACCCAGACAACCAGACCACCTCAAGTTTGTTAACCCAAAGAATCGCGAGATCTTGACGTTCCATGTGCAAAATAGCTTTAATCTGTAATGTCGCTTTTTAAGCGCAAGAAACTTGAGATTTATGCGCCTGGTGACTTATTGTGCTCAAATTAGAAAGGTGAATCAGGCACGTCAGCCCTAATATAGAGGAACCCTCGTTTAATGAAGGAGGGTAGTTCCTGAATCGAAAATGTTAGGTCGATCCCGCCGCCACTTGAGTCAGATTGCAAATGCCAATTACAAACTGACATAGCTGCAATGATTGGCAGAAAATAAATGACTTATCGAAATCCAACGAAGTGGTTCATGGGATTGCTTTAATAAAGGTGAATATCACAGTGACATCATACCTCTCAATACGAAACTCTCAGTAAGATTTTTTTTCAAAAGCTTAACATTCATGACTAACGACACAAACTAATTTGCAATTCCCTGAAAAATGGCATCGCCTCCAAGCCGTGGTAGCGTGCCATCTGCTTCAAGTGCCACCGCAGCCATGACTCACAATGCGATGTCTCACAGTCGCGGTTGCGTGTACGACGCCTGCTTGAACTTCATCTCGGTGTGCTTTCCATCGCGTATTCAGAGTTCATGGGTTCATTTCATGGCAAAAAAATGCACTAAATATGCAGCATAAAAACAACTTTAAAACCTAAATTAATTTCCACCTCATCCCCCATACATTCTTGTCAAATCACTTGTGCACTGATAGAACCACTCATTTGACTTAGATACAGTTGATTCATTTATTTTTGTTTAATTAAATGTTAAAATATTTCCTGAGCTGAGTTACCTCCAGACTCATTTATAAAGTAAACAAAAAGATTTGCCAATTTCAAACAATTCAGCTCATAGGGTACATGCGCAACAACATAAATCGGTGAATTACATTTATAGGAAGATTGTAATTTGTTTAAATACTTTGTACCTTTGCAAGAGTCAGAGTGAATGTAGTTAGAGCGAGTATAAAAAGTACGAAACTAAAGATGAAATGTCCACTTACGAGTAAATTCTCTTTCCAAATGCTCAGGATCACAGAATGCAACTTCAGTAAACGAGTAGAAAACCTCTCCGCTTGTTTAGCTTTCCTCTGATCTTTGGAAAATGCCGATTTATGAGATGTTTCTGTGTTTTGATTGAAATGCATGCATCCTAGGCCCAAAAGGAAGTCGGATCTTCTACAATCTGGTCATCCAAAGGTAAGACCGTCTTAAATATAAACATTATTTGATCTGTCAGACGTGCTCTACATTATAGGAATGTGAAAGTCACTCAAATGATCACAGCGAAAATGTTCTTTTTTATTGCACATGCATTGCTGATCTGTGCAGTCATATTCTTCAGCAACTAATATGAAGAGCTACGACTCATCTCACCTCCGTTGCCATCTGATAAGGCTTGATATGTTGGAAACCTGAAACAAAAATTTAAAGGTCAAATGGCTCTTTCTTTGAGACAGTTTTGAAGTGACCCTAAAACCACTCCAATTTTATTCTTTTAATAACCTATTACCAATATCGACTTCTCTAACAAAAGCAATACAGTTTCCATACAAACGGTTGAGCTTTGAAATCCCTGGTGTTGATCTCTATCGTGCTGTCGAAGCTGGTGGGTCCAACTAGCTGGGTTTATATCATCAGAACTAATGGGGGTCCCGTTTTTCGATTTTTCCGGATATCTGCTATTTCCCAATGCAATGACTTCCTCCGCACTAAATCCGCCAAAATTTCGCATCGAACGTCTACTTCCTCCCCAAAAATCCACTTCTGAAGTTCTCTTGCCGTTCTGTCTGCTACTTTCCCTACTCAACCCTCGAAACTGGCTGATATTCAGACCGTGAGCTCGACATGAGGGATTAAATTGATGACCGTCACTAATAAATTGCTTGAGTATCCTCCAAGAGCCATCAGCCCTCGACACGTCAATATTTTTGCCTCTTTCGAGGAAGAAATTTGGGTTAAATTTGATCTGACCGCCTTAAAGAAATTTGCTGGAATAGTGGTGCTTTCGTCGAAGTCTTGAAAAAATTGTGCGTTTGTAAGACTAGCGTACTCTTTGAAATCTTTGAAATTCTCTGCACTAGTTTTTCGTGGCTCATGGCGATTATTCTGTCGTTCTTATGTCGATTGAAATCTGTTTTTTTTTTCTGATTTTCATTTCCTTGAACTTTGAAGCCCAAAATATGGCAGACATCTGCTATCTAAATGGAGTTGCTTGCTTTCATGATCAACAAAGTGGTATGACTTCAAACATGTGCTCAAGCTCTTCAGTCATTCGTAGAATTTTAAGGCAAAACATTCGGGGTATATTGTGCTTTCCATGTTGGTGGCCATTTTACAGCTCAAATTTGTCTGATTATCCGATGCGATTCGCAAGTGATCCACGACGAAAAGGCTACTCGGAAGGTGGTTTTAAAAAAGCTGGTTTAACACTATCTGGTTTTATTTTTGTCTGAAAAGAGGAAGTGGGTTCGCTTTGCACAAGCTTGTGCCTTGGAAAGCCCTTTTTATAGTTACCAGAAGCTGTATTACTGTACATTGCCAGCCGGGCATCCCGATGGTTCAGTTGGCCTGGAAAGCCATGTGACTATCTAACGCGCATTGCACGGATTGTCTTCTATGGGAAGTCAAAGGCGAGCAGTCCTACGTTGAAGGGGTGCCGGCACTTTGCGGATGGCGAAGATGTGCACAATGGCAAAGTCTAATTGGACTGAGGTAAGTTCATTGATAAGTTGATGGTTGGCTGATGGTTGAGGACACAGAAATACTGCCAGTCACTGGGGCAGCTATTCACAATTTGAGGAAATGAAGGTATACCTCTCTGAAAACCTACTCCTTTGAATCCACCAAATTAATATCTCAGTACACTAAGTTGTGACCATAGTTACGATGATAGATTAATTAGTGTGGACTACTGCTACAAATTCTATGGCGGCAACTGCAGGTTCTTGGCCTTTAAATTCACACAGTATTTGTGTGGGAAACGGTGGCTAAAGAACTCTAGATAGAATACGCAGATGGCCATCTATTCCACGTTAGTGGTCGTAAGAAGTGAAGTACTGGATGCATACTATTGTCAAGTGTACTGATTTGCCTGACCAGAGAAGTGACAGTCGATAGAATCTCTGCCGCTACAGCGTACCTAAAGTCTGAGAAAAGTGGAATTCCCTCAATCGATAGGCCTTTTATCCCCATAAAAGGCCATAGCTCCTACATTGAGAAATTGAATATCACTGAGATGGACGGTAGACCGCAGCAAGGCAAAACCACATGTATGGTGCAAGGTTAAAAAACAGAGTTTGGCTAGACCAGCCAACCTTCCTTACAGTCCTTCCGTGCACATTTTCCAAGACCGTTGGATTCTTGTGCACCTTTATTTGTCCGGAGATTTCCCAATTATCGTCCCCTTCTCCACCATGTTCTTTTCCCAAGTCCTCATCGGCACCCATCTCTGTAATCTAGTACCTCTTCAAATTGGCAATCATCCGCTTGACGCATTCTCCCTGATTTGGCTACAGCCCAGTCAAAACATTCTTATCCATTATGAAGAGTGGAACTTTGCAGAGCAGGGAGCGTTTTTCCATTTAAACATCAACTTTGAAAGTTAAGTGCTCTTGACCAAAGCGAGGAAGATAAAATTACTTTTCTTAAAAACTGAGTGTACGAATGCCCTCTGCAGCAGTAAAAATGAGATGCGAAAGGATCATTGGTGGCAACGTCGTGAAAGCAAAATCTGTCCCGCGTGAAAATTTTAAACTAAACGGATCAGGGCTGAAGAACGAAAGGACGAATCACTCATGCAGCTAGAATGTTCTGGAAGGTGGTTCTAGGAGATATTTAAACTAATGAGTGAAATAATAAATGCAATCAATTTGGGCAAGATTTTCTTGACACTTTAATCTATCTATCTATCTATCTATCTATCTATCTATCTATCTATCTATCTATCTATCTGTCTGTCTGTCTGTCTGTCTGTCTTAGCTACTAATTGAGTTTTTAGGTGTAAAAGTTTCTATCATACAAATGTTCAGCATTTTTATAACATAATCAGTTTGGAAACTCGAAGTAGATTGGTACCGCATTTCGAAGATTTTTAACCCTCTTGTATATCTGAAAAATTAAACCTCTTTCAATTGTTGACCTGATAAAGTTGTATTACTGAAATTAAGTCCATTGAGCCCACGAAAGCCGCCAAATTACTGCCATCTATTTAGTGTTAAACAGGCTTCCTAAGCCTCAGTTTACTGACTTTTCGTATATTTCGCGGTTGCTGTTTTTCACCACAGAAAGTGTCATGTACCAATGACAAGAACGCCCATTTTCCAAATCATCTACCAGTATAGATAGGTGGAAAGCTATAAAACGCTGAAGTATTCTTCGCTCAAATGATGCTTTAACTTATCATTCGAAACCTCAGTGGTTCAGCTTTAAAAGTCCTATCTAACAAATCAGAGCACACCAAATCATCAACTTCAAGTTTTCTTTGAAAAATTCCAAGTTGCAAATGAGTTATACGTAGGCCAATTTTTGGCTGATGAAAAATCTTATTGAGGAATTAAATAAGTCATTCGGATTTCCTACAGTGTTATCGATGGCGCAGGTTCCACCCTTTTCCACGCATTCGCGCGGCGGCGAGAATCAAACAACCATCCTCCGGCAATTCTGACACATTCATTAACAAAGGTAAACAGGCATTCACATCTCACAGTTATTGAAGTTTTACTTAGTTGTCTTACTCTCCACTTGTAAAGCAGTTCTGTACAGCAAAGCCTTATTTACGTTAATGGCGATGAAAAATGGTATATCTTTGCCTTCTAATTTATGAGGCCACAGCCATCCTATTGTGCGTCTTTTTAACGCTCAAATGAACATTAGGGAGGTCCATACAGCCAATGAACTGTAGCGATTAAAATGGCCGCAACTACTGGTTTATTATCCTTCTGCCAAGGTATGGTTAACGGGAAACCCTTTCCTTGCATACAGGCCTGGGTCAGGGCTATTATTAGCAAGAGCTTCATGAGGAATTCATTGGCCAAGAATGTTTAAATAATGCTGCAATTGTGTCGAACTTCTCAAAATTATGTAAACTGAAGCTGACAAATGATATGAAAACGTTTCTCTCCAGCTGGGTAGACTTAATCACTACAACAGACGGGTTAGTGAAAATGTAGGTGTGAAAACTAAAACATGCTTTAATTCCTGCATTTGATAAAGAAGCTGGAAGATTTGAATTAGGGTCTCATAATTGCCTTGAAATCGAATAATCAGATCTCATTGCCTGCTTTTTGGATGCTATTCTGGTTGAAACATTCGCTGAACATGATCAATCCATTCTTCTCTCCTTTGTGGTAATTTGGACTAACTCAAATTCTGGTGGCGTATCAGAAATCACTGCTGGCTGATTTTATCAGTCTGGGAATTTCGAATCACCTGTTTTTTCAAAGGAGACAAGTACGGAAAGGTTTTCAAGGCCAAGATTTACTGGATCCAAAAATAGTGCTGCGAATTTCACATGAACGGAACGCCGAATAGAATTACGTGGTCATTGTAGGCCGAACATTCGTCCAGTCTCCATGAGGAAGCTAATGAAGTCGGTGTGTGAGTAATAAGCTGATCGGTATAATGCGGAGCGGCACGTTAAATCAGATATTTGCGATTAGTGACTCCTTCTACTACTTGCCTCTACGAACTCGACTTGTTTTAGTGGCATTGTAGAATATAGACATAACTGAATGAATTTTTTTATGCCTCTGAACGGTTACTACTCATTTGGCAAATTTGGAAACCACGTGTTACTTGATGAACCAAATTTGTGCATGACTTGCACAAAGCATGGGCACAATATTTAGTCATAATAGCAATATTAATAATTACGAAAGATATCAATCTATCGGCCCTAAGGGGCAATTTAAATCATGGCTTGCCAGAGTTATAAGTCTTACTCTTTATTGCCCTCGAAAACAGGTGCTCTCGGACTTAAAATTCAAATTTGTGCGATCATTTGATTTTCTGATGTGGAACTCAAAAACTGCTACCCAATACTCGCTTTGTTGTCATTAACCCATTCAACTGGAATCAGTCTCAAAGCGCATGAGAAAGCATCAGCAAAATTTAAATCACTGATCTATTGGTTGCTGAGATTCATGATCACTTATACCAATGCAGAGCCTCCTTCTTTCTAAAACAGATGGAAGCTCACACATTACGCTAAGGGCTGCTTGTCTATATGATGAAAAATCTGGATTCGATGGAAGCTTTCCTCACTCTGACGAAATATCCTTCTGATATGCCTCAGTGCCAGCCTGTCAGCCGGTGACAAGCAGTGCTGAGAGTCTATTGTTGTGAGTATGACAGCGGACTGCCCAACACGATGCATGTACACCAATCACGATTCTTCCGAACCCGGGGATGTAAAGACATAATACGCAAGATTTACATGCCTTAATAGAACTTTGACCAGGACTTAATTACTAGCGAACTCACGAATACTGTCTTTCTTAAATTGATTTCAGAGTCAATTTTCTATCAAAAACCTACAGATATGGAAGACAATCTTCACTTTACTGCGTGATTTATTCGACGATAGTTTGATCCTGAAATTCCAAGAGCAATCGCTTGCTTCAATCGAGGTGGATATTTCAATCTTCGTTCCCCTTTTAGTTAAGATTCTTTTGAAAACTCGAGCTAAAATTCTGTCTGCTTAAATAGTTACCACTGGATTCGCAGTCGAAAAAGATCAGAAATGAAGTCGATCTCACGAAACCAAAATAAGGTGACATAAGGTTTGTACCAAATACTCTAAATGTGACTTTCTCTTGCATTTACAATTTATTCTCTCCTACGGACCTCTCATTCTTAATAGTAGCAATAGTATAGCTCCCAAGTATTTAAACTTAATCCCAATCTATGTTAATCACAATATTAATAAAGTAGACTTTATCAAATCCATGCTGCTTCTCTTTTTGCCGAAGTATCTATCTATTCAAAACAAAAGCTGTACATGACGCAACTAGAAATAGCATACTCATGTCATTTTAAGCAAAGCATGGCAAGACAGGCGATGTTTACTGTCTATTCAGGTCAACAGTTATGTGGACCAGAATTGGTGAGGTGGGGGCTGGGGGGTTTCATTTAAGTAGAATAGAAGAATGCCATTAATTAATAATGCAACCGCTGACGTTATCTAGTGCAAGTCCAAGAATTCATGGCCAATTTAGTGCCCCACCTTTCTTCTAAGCACAAGAGCTTCAAACTGCCTACCTTCAATTCTTGGCAAGGTAGAATTAACAGTAGTATTGTCTGTACCACCAAGATTAAAAGTATATTACGCAAAATCAGTACAAATTACTCCGTGTTTTAGTGAAAAAGGCACCAGACACTTAGCATTTAGATTTGCTTTATCCAGCCGCTATCTTTTCTACTAGCTGCAAATTGTTCCAATGCATAATATTCTTTAAAAAGCCAAGAATGTTTGAAAATGAAGCGCTACTTTAAGTGTAACCGATGGGACTTTCCAATTCGGACCTTTAACAGCTCGAAATGCATGGTTTCAATGTATATTTCCATACCTGAAGTCACTCTTCATTTAAGTAGTTAAATAAGTTAAACATTTTCCTTAGAATTTAAAGATGTTGAATAGGCGCCTTTGTTTGAATGCACATTGCGCATTGAACTTTTTCTATTTCTAACTGGACCAGCCAAGTCCCTCTAGATTCACTCAGCATGAATAAAAGAATGGCAATGAAGTCATTGACAATCTGCGTTCAATTGAACAAAAGCTTATCGAATTTGGGTCCGCAAAATTAAATTGCGGTTTACACTTTTCATGTGGCACCCGAGCCTAAGCTAAGCTTTGGCCCTCATTATTCTAAAAAAGTTACAAACCGTTTGTTGGATAGGACTTGTGGGTGGTATGCCTCAAAACGAGTAAGATTAATTACTTCGTCTCCGCAACTGTAAGCTGATTCAGCGGTAAGCTGATTCAGAAGGCCGGATTGCCCATATCACTGGTATGATAAATGGTCTCTCGGAGGGGATTACTATTATGTAGGGAAGTATTTTACTTACAAAACTAATGAAAATTCGATTGGGTCACTTTGCTGAGGAGGTCAAAATACACTTGAAAAGTACACTTTCAATGCTGGAAGACGTGTACACTAGTGGGCTGTCAAAGTATTGTGTAAATGCGGCCGGGCTTGTCGAAGTCGATTGGATAGACAAAATTCTTCTCTTCTTCCTCAAAAGCAGCATCTACATGGAAGCCCTCATTAGTGAGCTTATCAGTGAGTTGCAAAATTGTTTCCACAAGCATATATGCAGTTAATTAACGGGCACTACCTTGCTTTTTTATTTTAAATTACAGCCGATCATCGTATTTAGGGGATTAATTTGATCTTTTTAAATAAGGCAAAACGCTCAGAATATGTATTTATGCACAAATGTAAGCATTATTTTTCGACTTGCTTTAAAAGTTTTTTTTGAAATATAAGGTTCTTCAAGGCAAGAAGTTCGTCATATATTCGCTCATTTCGTGTTGAAAATCGTAATATACAGCCGAAGGGATTGACCTGCTTCTTTCCAATACCCGATTTATTCTCCAAGTAAATAGCACATAAGACTTTAACGCTGCTGCAGATGCATCAGGTTAGGATGAAAACCATCATAAGGTGGCTCCCTTCCCACATCGAAGTCATCCCACATCCAACGTTGACTTATTAAGTGAATGCGGACTAAAAGGCAGTGAGGGTCTGGACAAACTCAGTGGTAATCCATTATCATCTGCTAAACCAACCAATGCCACCACTCAACAGGTCTGCTCTACTTCGGGACTGTCAATCGGCACAATCTGATTTATCTCTGGAGGGAAGAAATTGCAAGAAGTCCATTTTTAATGAATCTTCGAACAAAGATTTGGGTTACGTCAGTGCTGAAGATGATGTCGGACAAGAGTGAAGTGGTTGATGCGAGGATCGACCAAAGATGGGAATCTCTGAAGAGGCCAAATAATGCGAAAGTAATGCCCACTAGCACGAGTCAAAGAAAGATCACATCGAACAACGATTTGTGTTTCAAGCGTTTTCTCTATTATTCTCAACTTTTAAGCTGGGTCTGTAAAGATTGATAAAGTATGGCTATCAATTCCACTGCCAATATTTGGAAGATCAGAAATTCATATACCGGTCCATGTTTAATATTAAATTACCTAGATTTCTTCAGCGATTTCTTAGGAAAGCTTAATTTAATGGCTGCGAACCTTTAGATTTGGTGAAAACTGCGCTTAAAATACGATTACATGAAGTGGTATTCTACCAACATCGGTGCGCATTCACATTTAAGAATGTATGAGTAAATCACGAATCACCAGAACAATTCAATGAAGAAAGCTACCATATCGCATTAAACCCTTTTTGTGTCCTATTACGGTAACATGTGCCTGCATGATCTTACTGAACTCGTGGGTGTAGATTTCTCTGCCAAATACGAGATGGAATTTCCTGCACCACAAAGTCACCGCTCATTTTGAGCTGATTTCATTGACCAATTCTTGGAGTTCTCAATACCGATTCAAATGAAGCATTCGGAGACATGTCTATTGGTATGAGGGTGTCAAAACCACCCAAGCAAACGATTCCAGCTACATTTAACTAACATTCGTACCATAACAACTGCTCTCGAATGTGATGGATCATAATAGGTCAACTGCGACTTGATGGTGTTATGCGAGTCCGGCGGTCGATCGGTACCGAGGCTACGATTAATTCATTAGGGTTAAAATTACTCACCACTGGTTAGGCTCTCCATTACTCTACACCCGCGGCTTTCTAGCATCCTCTTTTCCAAGACCTGCAATTTTAAAAGGCACAAAACGAAACGCGATTAACTTTGTACTCGATTTCGTTATTTTTAGCTTTCTAAATGACATATTTGAGACAAATTCTGACCACGTCTCACAACTCTCCATCCTGAATGCTCCCACTTAATGAGTTCATCCTTACATTTTGCATGAGCTCAAAAAAATCACAGAACTCGATTAGTATGGGACGTTCATTTATTTGCTTTAACGTTCATAAGAAAAGGCATTGCGCATACTTAACCTAACGGTACGGTGAGGCTAATAATGGCATTTCATGAAAAAATTAACAAATGTTGGTGTTGCATTTTCCTTTCGTACACATTCTTTTTCCTATTTTGTCTGTTTTCTGAGTTTCAACCATGGGCAGGTTTCAACCGTGGGCAGGTTTCCGACTTTTGACTAATCGACCACATAAAGAAGTTGTTGATGAGCGCTTGATCCCTCGAATCAAACTAACAATGCATTAAATCCCTTTTTTATCAAGTATTGCTTATCAATCGATCAGTGTACAAACATTGACCCGGCTAGATTCGGTAGATGCCTTTCGACAGGTTCTGCATTCTTCAGTCATCACTCCTGTTAAACCATGGTCTGCCGACTTAGCAAGCGTCCATTATTTTCCAGGGATATTTTCCTTTAGTTGTCGAAAAGCATCGGCCTTATGCGTTGAATAGTGCATGCAAATGAGTTAACAAAAAAAATAACTTATAAAGGTCCTTGCTCAAGTTAAATCATTTTCGTTTTTTCATTTTCTCTTTGGTGACGCTCCTATTATAACCTGTTAATTGACGATCAACTTCGATTCCTCTATTTGAAGCGATAGATGATCCAGGTTTCTTATGTTATTAATCATCTTCCGTTTGGTAAGAAAGGAATTTTTGACTTAACTTTCATTTCTCCTCATTCTGATAGGGGTCATTACACATTTTTAATCTTGACGAATGACATCCTTCTTACGTTAACTACAAGTAAGATCTATGATACTATTTATCTAATGAATGTCCTGCATTCGCCCCAAAAACCTATCTGGGTAACCGGACGTCTTCACTCCTTATATTGTTATGGCGCAACTTATAGCGGTTGATATTCATTTAACACACACCAGTTGTACGTTCAGCTTGATGCTGAACTACTAATTTATAATTGGTCCCTCTATTAGTATGAATAGTGGTACTAAATAAGCGTTACCAGATGCATTTTAAACTGAAATTAGAGGGTAAACAGATGGTTTTTGATTACAACCACCGCTTTAGACAACTAACATGTTAGGCAGCACCTCGTTCGAGGCCTTATACGTATTTGATATCTTGATACGATTTCCTTGGAAGATGTAAAAGAAAGTAAGGCAGAGAGAAACTGTCTTCAGAACTCTGTTTCACAAGCTAACAGACTTGTTCTCGCATGGAAACGATGCATGTGGTCGTTCCTTTCAAGTGACCAAAATGAACAATGCGCTCCTCTGATAGGGTTCCATGGTCTAATTGAATCTTTTTGCCACCTTCGGACTTTGGACTAATGTTATCGTTGGAACTCAATTTGCATCTCCTAAAAATTGAGCAGTCCCGAAGGACCAACGCCTACGCTGGGCAGTATTAATAAACACCGGTAATTTCGTATAGGCCAGTGAAGATATCGACTTACCATGCCTGACAAACTTGGTAAACATCTAATCTATGAAGCTATTTGTGTCATTCACGGAGAGACAAAAATGAGAGTTGACAGATCCAATAGCTGAGTGATAGGAGTTAAGGATGATGCCGAAAGATACCTTCATTTGTATTTGAAACTTCGGTGGATTAACGAACGGTCACGGCCAGATGCATCCGAGAACTTCTGAATTCTAATGGTTGGTTTTCGCTCTAAACTCCTTTATCCTTTCAATGATCTCTACTCATACACCTATAGGCAACACTTTGATCTTAGTAGTTGCAACAATCAACGATCACTCGAGAATGGCCACTCCTCGGAAAGGGCGGTAGATTACCTTCTATTGAACAAGCAAACACATTTGATTGCGTTAAATATAATGATTCTGGAAATTTTTTGTCACCAATATAGAATAAATAACTGTTTTTGGTTTTACCACTTTTGGATCTAATATTTGTAGTGTTTCGACTTCGTCATTTTTGCGGTACATGTTTTGTTCCAGTGGGGCTAAAGTTCACAGTCAAGTGGGCAAACATATTCGACTTTGATTTACATATTACATCTTATTGTTTCTTGGCGGTAAATTTATTGCAAATATAAATATTTCAAGTAAACTTGTAGCAGTTTTTTTTTCATTCTGTAGTTATATTTTTAACTGCTATAAACGTGTTTTAGATGGTTATTTGGGCTTACTTTCGCAGCAGCTTACAAGCTGCAGTCTCTTTGAAGAATGCGATTCTTTTTTTCCATTTGTAGTTTACCTGCAAAATGTGTACTTGAAGTAAGCCAGGGGTAACTTCAGTTAAGCTGCATTCCAATTCGGCAACCAACTGAAGACTGACATTTTAATCCGTGCACCGAAGCTTATCTTGGTATGACCTGCTAACACTTGAAGCTTCACAACCACACTTTTTCCCTGTCTCCCTTGACGTTGGGATCGGCTTTACCACCTTTTTCTCGGATTGACTTAGTCGATGGATGAAAATATTTGACCTTCGCCAGGCCAAAGTACTTTAACGGGACATGGACCTAACATCCTGTTTCTGAATGGTCTTTCCTACCGATTTCAGTCTTGGAATTTGAAGCCTTTCTACTGCCAGCTTCTCAAAAAATAACTAACCGATTTCAGACAAGCCACTGTAATAGATAGTCTTGTCCTCTTTATAATTAATTAATTAATTAATTGAGCAAGTACTTATTTTAGACCGAAATTGAGATTTTGATGGCGAATATCTCCACAAGATATCTATTCTTCGAGTTTCAGTAGAGAAAAGTGCTTTTAAGGCCGCATGAACACAGGGTCTAACTGTTCACTACATGCTAACAGTAACTGCTAGATCAGACAGGAACGAATTGGAGTATATAAATTATGATGAAAAATCTTAGGACTTTTATCATGCGATTATCATCAACCGGACCCGTAAGTGTAGAGCAAATGAAGGGAGATATAGAGGAATTAGATCTCTCAGCTCAGGCGTTAATATTTTATCCGGAGACAAAAGGGCTAATTAAACAGTCGGGAGAAGGAAATGCAAGAAGGACCTATTGCTTCGATCACGGAATATGAGGTCAGGATAATCTTGGCGGATGGAAATAGTTCAGATTCCCCTGGGACCGCCACCATATTTCATGTGTTTTGAAGCCATTAAGTGTGCTCTCGGCAGCTGTGATAAAATAAGGTTAAGATTGTACATTTTCAGTAAAGACGGCACCATGGAACCGGCCGACATGTTGCAAGCTACGAGGGCTTAGCCGGTACGACTCACAAGTCTTGACTGCCTGATAATAACCGACGTCAGAGGTGCAGATATGGGGAACAGAATAGGTCCACGATGCCGAGGTGGCTTTTTGAAAGGGAGTTTTAGTACTCTTATCAAGGATTTGTGTTTAAATGATTTGTCAATATGATACTGCAGTTGGGTTGTTTCGCGACTATCTCCGAACTGTTTCAAAGCAAGAGTGACTTAACTTTAGGCAAGCTCATTTTATACCAGGAACACAGCGTTGTGGTCAATGAAAAACCTGGCTGATCACAGTCAAAAAAGATGACGACGCATCTAGTTTGGTGTAATTTTGCCGCTTTTGAAGTAAAACGGAAAATTAAAATCATGAAGCACAACAAGTCTACAGGAGTATTTTTAAGATAACAGCGGGAATCAGAATGCCTTTGCCTTCCTTACCCGGTTTTTTCATCTGGTTGGAATCCCGTCCACAGGGTTCATCAATGTCGACTAGGCGCTGTACTGAAATTCCTTATTACTCTAGTGCTCTTTTCGGTGTTTTCGAGTATTTAATTGCTCTTAGTCGCCAATAGTAATTATTCCTTGGAAATCGATATCAAGAATTTCCAATAATGATTTCGTTCTATAGAGGTTTTCAAACAGGTATTTCCTACGGTTAGTCTAAGGAGGTACATGGCGAAAAGATCGAACCCGTCAAAGACCGATGCCCATCATCGACATCATACTTCAACACTGGATAGTCCTTTCTGGAAATCATCAAATTTATGATGGATTCCTTCACACAGTTTTTTGATAGCTAAACCAATTTCTTACAAGTACCTTCGAAAAATTTACTAGGGACTAAATCAGTCACATACACCAATCGCAATTGCAGGTCAAACCTATCCATCCTCCTTATTAAAACAATCGCTGATAGACTTATTCTCTGAACGACGTTTTTAAGACATTTAGAGTGTAAGTTTAAAAATTAAACACAATAAGTTGAAAACATTCTTCACTGTATCTATCTAAACGTTATATTCTACCCTGATACACCTAGATCGATGAAGGAATTTCTTTGGAAAGGTTAAAGTTCAGGAGATATTTGTTGCAATTAATTTTCACTTGTCCATTCAAATGAAAAAAAGAACAAGCTTTGCTAAATATGTTTCGCATCCAACATTTTATGATTGGCATTAATTTGGTGCTTTTATAAAAAAAAGGTTCTTCTAGCAATGTGCCCGGCAGATTTTTAGGCCTTTACAATGATGATACAGCAACAGAAGCAGGAGGAATTTTCAAAAAAATATTGTTCATCTTATGTAAAAAGCATTGGGATACCACATTATCTTATATTTGTCAGCTATTCCCTTAGGCGAGGTCGCTTGCTCAAGAGTTATTTCCACATTCAGCATTCATTAATACGTCCAGGCACCCTCCGAGTTTGTCCTTTTAGTTTTCTCATGCGATGAGATTTCATATGATGCATCGTATTAATAGCACTATGGCAGAACGATTCCAAATGTATACGCAGCCACTCTCCTCAATTTTATAATTTTACCTATTTATTTACTCCCCACCCATTAGAGGAAGTCCCAAGGGTACAACAGTAGTACAAATAGCTTTTACAACAAGTAGAGCACAACAGTTAACACAGAAGACAGTAAAAGCGTTCATCGATATCTTTGGTTCATTGGTCACTGCTCTGGCATGGTTTCATTTTACAGGTAGCAGTTAAACTTTGCAGTGGCACTTCGTCCGTCCTCGACACTGTTAAGGGCAGAAAAAATTCATACCTCTTCCAGAAGTCCTTTAAGCTTTCCATTCATCGCTACATGCACGTGCTCTCCACAGTCCAGATTGAGACCATGAATCCGGTTATTTACGTCGTGCCTCGTTTACCAGAAAGTACGAAGTTGTCCTTCTGCCAGTATAATCTAATTTTATACGTCCAGTGGGTGATTAGTCATATCCGGCCGCCCCTCTCATTAGCCCCCAAGGTTGTCCCTGGGGTTACCGGCGGTCACCACGAGGAGGCTGGGAGTAGGTTTGGCCACCAATAACTCTCTCCACTAACGAATTCGTCCCCGCATTTGACAAGCGTTTCCCAAACTTCCTTATTCTTTTGCTTTTATTCACCCCTAAGAGCATTTCCGTTTGGAATTAGAGATCTGAATCGGATAATTCTACTTTTCTAGAAGGAACGTGTCTATGGAATTCGATTTCGGAAAAGAGACGAGCTACCTTCAAGCCTCTTCGATTAATAGCCATTTAATCGGCAATTTCGTCATAGAATGATATTGAACCAGTGTTGGTGGTCATTCAATACACTAGACAGCTGTAAATGGGTTTCAAATCTGAATACGCGACTGTCACGTCGCTGGAAACCATGACAACCCCTATTTGCTAAAAGCTTGCCAACAACTAATAGCGAGGCTGTGTGTTCAGAAAGTTAAATGGGGGCTTTAAATCAGAAGTACTCTCAAAAAGTGTTTTCTGCAGATCACATCTAATGGCCTATCTGCGTGAAGGACAGGACAACTTCGGAGAGGAGGGAACTCTCCGCTGATAGACTACAGTTGATGAGGTAGATTATGGAGGCTCATAATTCGAACCCCTTCATTGGTGCCAAAGAGTCTACTCGTTTTGACAAAGTCAGCACGTCATTTTGTCAACCTTTACTGATATTAAACGCGCTTATGAGATGTGGAATCTAGGCTCACTTAATATTCCTGAAATTAATTACCAAAAGGCTCTACGTAATTAAATTAAGTAGAAAAGTGAACTAAACTGTACACCTGAATTCCAACAATGCACAGTTTCGGCCTTGATGTGTCCCGAGGTTATTCGACTCATAGACGTATGCGGTTTTCAATATCAGCCGAGATCCCAACACACTCATCTAGCCAGTAAGAAGTCATTAGAGGAGGATTTAAATAAGCACATAAGCGAGCCCAAAACCTGGCCTATCGGTTCAAAAAACTGAAATCTACCAATCGTCAAAATTGTTGAGGCGTTCACATTTTTAGTGGGATGAGTGTAGTGAAAATTGTGGAAGAGAACAAATTGTACACTTTAACAAATATCAGCCAAAAATTTGGATAATAATCAGTCAGTTATGTGTATATTCAAAACATGTTTTTATGTCTGAATTTCCCACTTTAAGCTCCTACTAACTACCCTACCCAAACTACACTTGAAAGTCTCAATTGTACTTTTGTTTGCTGTGGCTTAAGCGACTCATAAACAATCCGGCCGTGTCAGAACATGCATCCCATATCAGGCTGGTTAGTATTTCCAACCATTCGTTATGGTAGTCATAATAGTTTTAAACAAATGATAGCATCACGAAGACCATGGAAATTCTGCAAGTAATATTTTGGTTTGGCACGCAAAGAGACGGTCAGGCGGATTCAAAATGAAATCTGTCAGGCCTCCTTCGAAATCCTGAACGTTCCTAGAGCCAGCTCTTCAATTATTTATTTGAATTTAGCTTCGAAAATATGCTTCCAGTTTTAGTCTTCTACCGTGGCAGACTAATTGGTGTTACATTCCTTAGGACTTCTCCATGGTCGGGTTCCAGGGGTAGATGAGAAGTTGGCGATCCTATATTGTCTAAACTTATTCAGAAATTCCAAAAACGATAGAGATTCATGAAGAACAGAAGGAAACTCTTTCAGGTTTTTTTCCCACTTTATTGCTCAAGCATTTTCAAAGTCTTCTCCTTGGCTTTTCGTTAATCCCTACAGTTGTACGTATTTAGGCAATGCCTGATTTTTTACATCTTCTCCAAATGTCTGTGAGGTTACCCTACACCATGGAGAATTGTTCATAACCTTGCCCTCTTCGGGCAGTAATATCAAGAGAATGGGGGATTGGGAGCTGGTAAATTATTCATCCTTGCAGGTTGGAAAATGATTGTGGATGAGAATAGTGCAAATTGGAGGGTCTCTTCAAAATAATTGGAAAGCTCTTTTGCAGGAAAAGAGCTACTAACTGAACGAGTGGAACTTTGGTATCAATGTGCCACAGGTCTCAAAAATCCAAAGGCCGGAGAGAGGCAGTTAAATCGTTCGTTAAGTTGATGTAATTTTTTTAGGATCAGTAAGGGCGCAGCTAACGACGTAGTTGTAGCATCAAAAAAGGACGACGGCTTCGGCGCTAGCATTGAGAACTCTGGATAAAGAGGACATGGAAGTAGATCGTTCCGAAGATTTACGTCAAAGTACACTCGCCTGAATGAGGATGAAAGAAGACGGTTAATAGTTTAATTTCCCACAGATTTTTTTGCACTGAAGACAAACCAAGCAGCCTAAGCAACTAGCACTGGCGCCATTTTGATTTTACGTTTTCCACTATTGTCCATTTATTTGTTTATGGCTCTAATTTAAATATTCAATGTTTACACTTTGATGCATAGGCAAGCTTCCGATACATTGTGTTAACCATGTGTTTACGTTTGAACAGCTGTTTATCTAACTGTGCTTATAATTCATTAGCCCTACCTCGGCAGCTAGCAATTTAAGGTACGAACGTGTTCATTTAGCTACTAAGTCTTCTATTTTTCGTAATGCCTATGCACTTTAATGCATTCAGTACAAGAGATTTAATCGAACCACACTTATCTTCGCCTCCATTATTCACATTACAGCAGTTACGAGCGGAAAAGTTGAGACTGTTGAAGCTCAATCAAAGACATTCAAGTTGTCAGACAGCTTCTCACCCCTTCGAGCCTAAGTGGTCTGGTGAGGTCTCGATTGAGGGCTCGCCATCTAAGCCTTTCCTTTGAAGATTTACATCAACAATGTTCGTAGTCATCACATTTGTATTTCATCACAAAGAGTGATACATTGCTGCTAGGACTTCAGTGAACTTTCGGCAGATAGCAGTGTTGGTGATTGATTTGATAAGCGACCTGCGATTGTTAAAATCCAACACTTGACACTTATACTTGTCTATGAGGTTTATTAGAGCAGGAAAATTATCAGCAGTAGGTCCTCTCTAGGTACCAACATTGGATCCTAGAGTTCACCGGGGATTAACACCCAATGCTCGTTTCTAAAGAATTTTTGTCATGGACGCTAGTGCATCTGGTGACTTCATATGACGCGAAATTTAACGCTGATTTAATTAAACTGTATTTAAATTGAAGGACAGTTAATAGCAAGCTTTTGAAATTCAGCCTGACCGAAGACACTCTACTTTCGGATCGGAGTTAGGTTAAAAGAAATGCACATTCTGTTGGATATATTTTCTACAGCTTTTTTTCATGTCTTACATCCAATATGTCTGACAGGCGCCAGGGTTCCTTTCAAAGACATGGCAAAACTATCCATATGAGTTGCTTTACGAATCATTATGTTGCTTCTAGTTGTATTTCATGCTATCTGCATGTCTGTTCCTGCTTCTACAGATTTTGACGGTGTCGAGCTGTCGGGCTATCTTCTTCGTGATGACAGCGACGACATAATTTCAGCTTCATTGTTGACTTCATTCTATTGATCAGATGCAATCAGAATTAAAACAGTGAGATGATATTTTATGTCAAAAGTTTTATACTGTTGGGCTCCTTCTCGACAACCAGCTGGTCGAACCGGAAGTTGCCGAAATATTCGAATAATTTTTTAACATTTTTGACGTTTTGGTTAAGCCTATCAAAGTGTTATCCAACTCAAGACTTGGATAGTAGCCTCTTAGGATTTTGGAATTCAGCTTTAGACATTCAGCAGTAATTGGCGGAAAACAATGAAAACAACATACAACTGTGGAGACTAGACCACAGGCTCATAATCGAGTTACAGCTATAAACAAATCTAGCCTTCTCGCCCTGTGATTCCTTTAAGTTATCGTCAACAGTTGCGACATCCATTTTCGAAACATGATCTGACTTGGTTAATTCCAATCCCTCTGTACGCAATGAAACAATCTGAAAAAAAAATTATTGAAGAAGCTAGTCCTTGCTGATCTCCTGTCCTTGGTATTAAAAAAATTTAATTGTAAGTGTGAGTTAACAGGATTGGCATGCAGTGGGGAACGTTAGGCTCAACACAACTGTTCATAGACGTCCCATGTCTCAACACGGTGGGAATCCAATAAAAGCGCAGCGCAGTTCTATCATGCGTCGGCGTAGGCGTCACACGGCTTCGAAGAATAACGCTGCGTTTGACGTAGTTGAGATCACTACGTATATTAATCGATGCAATGGTTCAGGAACTGATAGCCAGGTGGGAAGTTCGACGTAGTGAAATTTCATCGGAATTGAATATCACGCGACGACGTTGAGTATCTGATCTCATATACCTCCGTTTCACAAATAGATTGAGCAAGTGGGAAGGAAACCACTCCTCCAAACGCCAACCATGATGCAAAATTTAATATAGAACGGTGCCTTTACTCCTACCTGCCCTCCTCCTAATTAGGAACCATGTAATTTTTTCTTTCATTAACGGTGATATTTAGACTAAACTAATATTTGCAACTCGGACGATAAACTCAAATCGAAGTACGGAATTGTCGATTTGGAAGTGAATTGAGGCCCCAAATCCCAAAAAAAACAGAACCTAACCCGATCGGTTTGCATCGATTTGGAATTCCGAAAACAGTAAGGATGACTCTTAGCCAAACACTGTTCACTTAAATGAGTGCAAGTCTGTACTGGGGGAAGCACTTTCCAACGCTTATATTGGTTAACAAGATCGTACTTTACTGCCTCTGCTTAAGAAACGCAATTTAGCTACCGCCCTATGTACTAATACTTGACCAATGTGGGCGGTTACTCCAAAAAGCGTCAATTGAATAAGTCGAATGCGTGTGCGATAACTAAACTACTGGTGCAGATGACCTCCTGACCAATCTACTACCCAGTTTGGCTTCGAACTGGTCGCACAAAGAAGGCATTGACATTGGGAGGGCATTTGTCATTGATTGGGTAATGCAGACACTTATGTAAGGACATCCTTCTACTTGAAGAAGTTAAAAAGTTGACTGTACAAATATTGTCTCTAAAATATCAAAAATAGGACGCACACAAATCTTCAGGATATCGCAAACAAGCGCAAAAAAAAGGTTCAGAATAGTTCATATCGCCAGTCATCGTTGGTTGAGCAGCTGCCTCTCTTCCATGCTTACCTTATCTTTCGCTTGACCTTTTCGTACACAGTCTTGACTTCATCACCATCGCCATTGGAATCGGCGACCACCTCAACGTCCGGCGCAGATGTGGCTGGTCTCTTCTTGTCGGAAGACTTTGCATTCTTCCTAGAGGAGAGGTACTTGGAGGCTGACGGGCAGATAGGAGCATTTCGGCAACCCTCACATTTTGGCTGACCAGGAAGACAGTTCTGCTGACCAAAGCCTACAAGAAGCTTATTCACCTCCGGCCAAATATCTCTGGAAATGAAAAATGAAGATTTACAAATCGCAAAAGATAAACAAGGAACTCAAACAAAGAAACTAACCGAGGAAGCCAGCTCTCAAGATAGATTCGAGTCTCTTCTGGGCTTTTCGTGGGATGGGGAACCCAATGGAGTCGATTGGCAATTCGGTGGACGTGAGTGTCTACTCCAATACCGGTTATTTCATCCCACGCGCATTTCATAGCCAAATGAGCCATCTTTGGTCCTACACCTGGCAACTCCATGAGTCCTTTCACTGATCTAGGGATATCGCCATCGAAGTTCTCATCAAGGATTTTGGCAACTTTCTTAATGTTCTTTGCTTTAGTCTGCAGGAATTAAACAGAAGTGTTACTACTTAATTAATTTGAATAGAGAAGTTAGAAAGTGCATACGCGATAGAAAGAAACGGGATGAAGTAGCTCTGCCAAGTCTGATTCGTGGATTTCTTTTAAAGATTTCACGTTTGCAACGTCGTTTTCTATCAATTTGGCCATTGTGCTGGAAGTCAATTCATCCTTCGTCTGCGAGGAAAGCATGAGACCAAGGAGAACTTGCACCCGAAAAGTCTAGGTGAGAAATCGCGAATTCAACATTTTATTTCCTTTAGATTTTTCAGAATTAGATTTAAAATACACATTCGGAGAGACTGAGAAGGATTTCAAGTGAATATTAGATTACTATATACACGGCAAGTAATCATAACAAAATGTTTAACTAAGAACCTTGCAGTAACTAGAATAATTTTAGAATGCGCCTAAATAAAAATTTAGGAATAGATGAAGGCACTACTTCAAGTAATATTTTTATACCCATCTTAAGAATACTTGATTCAAGTTTCTTTGTAAAACCAAGCAAAGCGACAGCAGATTAACATTTCACAGATCTGACGGCGACAACTCAAGGTAAAAAAAAATATTTGAGGCAGACGCTGCAGAAAACACTATACTGTGGTAAAACCCGAGGCAAAAGCGAGAAAAAGGACTTGCCTCGAGCTTAAAGCTTTAGCCAAAACGATTAATACTACCATTATCCCTGTGGGAACAAGATAAAAAAGACGGTAACTCAGCTAACACTTGTTGGTCCCTGACAGCTTGGAGGCGCTTCTATTCATTGCCGACCAAATAAAAGTAATAAACAACTAATTGTGGTTAGTCGCAAAAGAAAATATGTGATTCAACTTAAAATAAGAAATAAATACCAGAAATCATACCTTAGGATCAGCACTTTTTTTCGCAAGCATATCGCAGCCCATTTTGTCGACAGGTGCGTCGGCATTTCTTCGCATATACTGGATGTTTTCTAGGGTCGAAAACCAATCATGAGGCTGCCAACTGACTCCAGAACATACATCTTCAATATCGTCGGACGGGAGCTGTTTAACACCTTTTCGATTCCGCGTCATTTTAAAAGTGAAAAATGGTCTGCGAAAAAAACTATATTATGGACCGCTAAATTTGAGTAACGATCAACCAGATGCTCGAAAGAAATGTTGCTTTGCTTAATGCGGCAATACCAAACTGAACAAAAATGATGAAATATTTAGAAATGGCAAATAAATCCATTTTAAAATAAAAGGGGCCAAAAGAGGCGGAAGGGCGAAAACACAAAACTACCTGCAAACACAAGCAACCCCAGCCGCAAACGGTGGGCGAACTCGTATAGTACAAAAAAACGCTGAGGTGGACATTAATGTTAACAAAATTTTAGCTTGTGTAAAGTAAACGATGATAAACATCATTTCTATGGAATAAATTTTGAAAAATCGGGTGAGTTGTAAAATTGGCTTAAAAATTTTCCCAAAGAAGGTGCTAAATTTGGCCACTGTCAATATTTCAACCAAAGGAAGCGGAGCTAGGTAGGCCAAAGCTAAGTTAACAAATTAAACATCAGTAATCTCCATGCGAATGAAAATCTTAAACGTAAAGTAATGTAAGAATAATGATCGTCAATTCATTCGGTTGACTAAAGACTAATATTTTAACTGAAATGCTCCCCAGCTTTCGTCCAACCGAGATTTATCTATTTATCTATCATCCATCTATCTACCTATCTATCAAAATGAATAATAATCGCCTCGAGGAACATTTGAATAGGAGGTAACCAGAAAAAAATGTATTATTTTAATGTAGCCGAAAATTACTAGGCCGGCAATGTTAGTTATAATAAGACGAAAAGATTCTTTGTTAATTATATGTTTGCTTTGGCAGTAAACGCGTTTTTACTTTGCGGTACCTTGAGCGAGAGCAGGCATAGCTCTTCTAAATATCCGCATTTTTTTACATAATTCACTTGCTAAATAGATATTTCGAAGAGTTTTCGCTTGTACTCAGTCTAGAAAAGCAGCTTTAAATAATAATTAACCCATTTATAATTTGTATAGGTAATTCTGAATTGCGAGTCAATTTCAGAAACGACTTTATTTACTGATCAACCCTGTTTATAAGTTGCATAGGTAACTCTTGATGGATATTTTATTTTAGAGTTACAGCGTTGTCACCACGATTCACTGGCTTTAATAAATTCTGTGATTGGTCATTGAAATCAAAACATGTTTTAATGATTTCGATTTATGGTTGAAATAGATTCGTAAAATTCGTTACTTTTAGTTGTCTTATTTAGCCGCTAAATTTGGTAAACTTCTTTTGCTTCGTTTAAGCGGTTTCATTTCTTTCGTCGTTAATTTGACGGAACCTATATTAGAGTTACGTAAGGGATTTTTTTATCAGCTGCCTTTCCCCAAATTGACGTTGTGTTGGGGTATGCTGCTTTGGTTGTGATGGTAGTGCGTCGAGATACAAATAAAGATCAGAAAAAACAATCCGATATCGAAAAATCATCCGACTCAGGCGAAGAAGACTTGGAATACTTAATTGACGGCCTTCTGGGAAATTTTTCATTAAATAAACCGAAATCTCAAGATATGACAATAAAAAAGCGAAAGGAAATACCCAAACATGATCGCTCTGATCGGAATCCTGACGTCGAATCTTCAACGCCCGTCCAAGGAGAAGGTAGTGTTTTTGGCGTACGAAGAGGCCAACCAGGACACCGTGTGCAATACGTGTCGGTTAATCGCAAAATGAAGATACGGGGCCGTTCGGCAGCTGTCGGTCTACCATTGAACCAATTTTCGCCAAGCCACGATGGTGCTCGCGGCAGGTCCACAGTCTCTCGAAGATGGCAGCCGTCTCTTGAAAATCCTATTTGTCGTCATAATCGTTTGAAAGATTGTCAGGACGATTTGAATGAATTATCGACGGGGAATAATAGCGAGGATGAGTATAACCAAATGACGGAGAATAGCCGCCCCAGTGGAAATGTCAATCATGGTCTTGATCAACTCTTGAAAGAGAAAAAAGGGTGGAAAATTGTTCGTGTTCGTGGTGATGGGGCATGTTTGTTCCGGAGCATTGGTAGGTTTTCACTCTTAATTCGACACTTTCTTGTAGCACATCAGGTATTTGGTGACGAGGAAAACCACGATGTTATCCGAAAGCAGGTGGTCGATTACATGGTATGCTTATCTACATTGCACCTATATTCTTGCCTGATTTAGACTAAAAATCGTGAACACTTTTCACAATACGTTACCGAGGATTTCGATCACTACCTGCGTCGTAAAAGTCAGCCGACATGTTTCGGCAACCATTTAGAGATTCAAGCTATAGCTGAAATCTACAATCGCCCGGTTGAAATCTATTACAAAAGCGTAAATCCTATTAATGTCTTCCACTCAGAGTACGAAGGTCTTGTTCCCTTCAGACTGGCTTATTATGATACCCCGCACTACAACTCTGTAATCGATCCTTGTAAACCTTCGTTTGGTCACGGCTTAGGCATGCCCAATTATCAGCCTGGGGTAAGAGATATGCTAATCAATTATTGCAATCATAATTTAGCTCCCCGAAAAAGACCTTGTCAAACAAGCGATTTTGGAGTCGGAAACTACAGAGATTGAGGAAACTATGTTGAGGGATAAACTGGCAGAATCCGAAACCAAGCAATTGGAAGATTGCATCGCAGAACATGTCTTACGGGAATCTCTTCTAGAGCACATAAAAGTCCACCTTGACGACCAGGTTCGTTGCTAAATTTAAACCAGAATATGCTAGAACATTTGTCTGTCAGTAATAATGCACTAAACAATAATCCAATCATCCTAAGTCTAATTGGTTGCTCGGCGCGTGGAACCTAGGTATTAACCTAGCCGTGTGCATCTAAGGTCAACGGCTTAACGGCGTACCATTTTTGTTTATATTTTTGTTTTCTGTTGTACGAGAATGAGTGTTGCAGGGGCGAATTTCATTATTTCAAACTGTCTTTATCTTAATGTGTTTTCCGAAATGCCTATGGTGTTCATACCCGATCAGGTTCTGCCGATGCATACTTTGATCTGATGATAGTCAGTCTCCGTGATCCACAAATATTATTAATGGTACTTTTCTCATGATGATCTTGCGCTGCAGTAGGAGAGACGAAAAGAATATTTTCAAATTTAATTGACCTGAATTGTTTACTAGCATTTTGGGATGTTTCTTGTCAGTGCCTTTTGAAATTTCTTCTAAATGACATTCATTTACCCTCATAGCCAACCGATCGTCAAAGATTAAGTCTCTCCCCTAAATCGAGGAGATCACCTCCATCTCCAACAGCGGTTTTGACCTGGCGAACAGAGCCAACGACCCAGACATCTACATCGCAAATGGCTTGTTCATCGGCTTCATCGTCATCGGCGGCTGCTACGGTACTTCCATCTTCCTCGAAGTCGGCTGTCCCAATACAACCTTCTCCAGCCTCTTCTTCAAAATCTCCGGTTGGTGGTGCTGCCGTGAAAACATCAGTCTTTGACACCTCAGCTCCCACAGATCCCTCTGCTGTGGACTTCACAGTCCTTCAATACATCCCTCCGAATATGCTCGGCGAGTACAATATTCTTTTAATCATGATTTCCTGCATAAATGTAAGCTTGACTCTTAACTTATCCCACATATTTTATGATCCAGTGAATTTGGATTTGAAGCAGGCAAAAGTCTGCTCAAACTGGAATCGAAATGTGACCCTTGATCACCCTAATGCCAGTAACTGTTTGCGGACCCAGAATTTCATTCTGATTTAGTTTACCATCACTGTCGATCATTTGATGCTAATCATGAATTTGCGTCTGTCAGATGCTTCTTGTGCTAAACAGAAGTTTTCATTATCTTCGGAAGCGCTTACTGTAGTTTCCATCACTGTAACTATTTAATTCTTTTTTGTAGTCTTCCCATTGCTGAGCTTATGCGAGGCATAGGGGATTTCATTAAATTAGCTTATGTAACTCTCTATGGGCTAATTTCCATACACATTGGGATTGAATCATGTCATTCCAGTGATATTTTACACTCCGTTCCTCCATTTTTCTACCTGTCCAACGCATCTTTGGAAGTCATACAGCTCTGACGTTGCACCCTTTTTCTTAGGACGTGATTCGCAAAATGCTGCGTCGAATGCGGACAAGAATTTATTCTGCCTCTCTTTGTGCGTGGTTTGGTGCCATCGTTTCGGTTAGATTCTGTTTACTCTGATGTTGCCGATTGGATGTTCTTGCTCCAGTTGGATAGGTTGCCATTACTTGCCTTATTGGGGCCGTAATAATAATACCAGTTACTCTATTGAAATCACGGAGATTTTCCACCTAAGAATTGTCTGCGTGCCGTTATCTTCAGCTGATTATTGCCAGCGGGATCTATTTCCGAACACATTCTAATCCTCAACGGGAGCCTCTACCAAATTTCTTTCCTTGGTTTCACTTTGGCCTTCCTTTCTAGCTTACATCTACAACGACGCTGATCAGTGTACTTGGTCGTTCAAATGTTTCATCACGTGTACCAATGAAGCGTTGTTCTTGAAAATCAGCATTCATTTGAACAAACTTTTGGTTGGGCTGACCATGAGGATTTCCGTGTAGGGCCACCTCTTGTTTTGCCCTCGTCAACTAAGCAGTAGCTGTGGTAGCACTCGTGACTTTGTTTAGTTGAAAAGCCTTGCCATTTTATTACCAAGGAACTAAACTAAAAATAGTTAGATTTTCTATCGTAGGAGAGAGGTTTCTAAGTCGCTTACACCTCTGAGTTTTGGCGTCAAATTTTTTATACTCTCGTTCTTCACTTCACATCATTTGATTACTTGACTTTCATTTGGAAGAAAGAGCTCTTTTTCTAGTCTATCGGATTCTCGATATCTTCACGTCCATGTTTTGTCTCAGTTAAAACTACTTGTCAACTTAAAGATCCTAACCCACCATTTCTAAATGCACACATTCTGTCCGGACCACCTAAGGAAATTCTGACCGCATTCAACCTCGCTCAAATACAGTGAACCATCTTATCTGTTGGCTTGATACCCGACAATCATATTATAATGTATTCTTAAACGAACATTAATAGGGTTGCAAAGCATTGGAAAACAAGCCTCTTTAGAATTTAATATCAAATGCTTGTCTGACAAAGTAGGCCAACCGCGAATCATACCACTCCTTATTAGTCAAATCAATGCACATGCTTAAGCCAATCCATGGGCGGGTTTTGACAATTTATCGAAACATATAGAGGTGGACAACAGTCGATTCCTATCCTGATTTAAAAAAAAATGGTTTATAACTTTGAAGAAATTTACTCTACCTCAAAATTCTTAGGCTAGCCCATCTCCATGAGGAATACCAAACTGCGGTCATCTAGCCCGTCAATGTGTCCACAGTCTTTGAGGCGGCGTTTTCAGTTAGCGCGTCGATAGCGTTTTGAAGTTTGGTTTTCTTGAAACCAGCTAGAGATACTAGAAATACTTTTGTCGAGTTGAGCTCTTGAACAGTTACTTGTTTTCAGGTGTCCCTAAAAGTGACAGCTGAACTTTCCGGCAAAAGTGTGCTTCCAATACAGTTATTGCAGAGGCTCGCAGCTATTCACTTGCAAATCAACCTCTCCACTTTCGATGTCTGCTATTTTTATTTTCTCCTTTATTAAGCCGCCACCTTTGTATATATCGATCTGCCGATTGCCAAACTCAATCCCATTTGCCCAGTTTTGACAATCTCAACAGTATTAATTTATATTATTATCCCTTTTGGCATTGTCCTTATTGACGATCTTTATAACTGTTTATACCTAGATATGAGCGAAGAGGAGGTGCTAGCAATGGTTATAGAACAGTCTCGCTGCGAGTACGTAGAAAGCCTACGTGATGCTGCTTCCACAGATGCAAATCGCGATCAGGATGATGATCTTGGGAGTCGTGTCAGTGTCCCTTCACTTGCTTCTTATCTCCACGAAAATCGGGATCCCTCAGAACCTTGTCCAGCGTATTGCCCCTCTCAAGCTGATGGCGGCAATGAGGATGGTGATGTCAGCTAGTCTTTCTGTTCCTTATCTGTTTCTCTCACTCCATGGGACCCGAAAGCGTGTGTGTATATATACGGCATAACTGACAATAATATCAAGTGTTCGCTTGTGACATTTGTCCCCCGACTTAATCTCCGTTCCACGTAGTACTGGAATTCTAGGGAATCTTACCCTTCCTCTACTCTTCGATCTCCCTATGGCGCTAGTTGGTCTCTCCCTAATATCTTTTCCTCTGTCATTTATTTGCTGCTTGGGGGACTAAATTAATACTTTTAATTCAGGTCCCGTTTTGGTTCATATAAGAGTTGTAATTTCTTGAGATCGCTCGCCCCTACGTTTGTCATCATACAAGAGGGTGGCGGCGTCTACATGGTTGAGTTCCCATGTTATCCACAGTGGTTATTCCGAGACGAAAGTTATATGAGCGTCCAGCAATATATCCGAGTCGGGTGCGAAGTAACGTGCTGAGAGTTTGCAGAACTTTTCTACACATTGCGGGTAGAAGTTCGATTAGGTAAAAGGAACTTAAAAAGCGGTGCATAGGTGATGTAAAAAATTAGAAAAGAATGCGATTGTAAAAGGGCTCGAACATGTTTGGCCTTTGAAGATGACAATTTGTTAGTTTAATTCAAATATGTTAACCACATGAAGGTCAAACATTTTAATCGGTCATCATTAGTCGCGCTTGTTTCGAGGAGCATTTCAGAATGATTTCGCCTCATCTTGATAATTTTCAAGAAATCGAGCAGTTACAAAATTCATTGAAGGAAGCACTGCGTGAAAAGTACGAAGCCGCTCAGTATGGACTAAAATTACTGGAAGAAAGGGATAGTTTACAGGCCAAATTGGACGAGTCCGAAGAAATTCTTGCCCAGCTAAAACGCGAATTGCAGCTAACCCAGGAGGTGAGATATTTTTGCCTTATATAGTTAGTTTAGAAATGTAATGAACAAAGTGAACTTCACAGAAAGATGAACCGTGTAGGTTTTCAGGAGGAAGATGATCTTCTGAGTCGAACTGCCAATCGTGAAGAACAACTTTCGAATCATATCAAAGATCTCAAGCACGACTTAAAGACTACAAAGGCTAACTATGAACGCCAGATGGCTGAAAATGACAAACTCCATCAGATGATGCAAGATATCCAAGCTAAATACGAAGACGTTGAAAAAACTCGACTAGAACTTAAACAAGAGATCAAAACTATGAAGGCAAAGGAGACACGATTACTCAGTGAATTGGATGAACTGGAATCGGAGAACTTGGATTTACAGAAGAATGTTCTTGCACTCAAGACCAGTCAGGTAAATGTCCTGATCTATGGTGATTTTTTTCACAGATTGAATTTGATAGTCTGAAGCATGAACTAAAACGTGGACAGGAAGAGAATGACCTGATGCATGTTCAACTAGAAGAAGTTACAAGATTAAAGCGTATTACGGAAAAGTGTCTTGAAGAAGCTCTCGAATCGCTTCAAATTGAACGCGAACAACGTCATAATCTGAAAAAAGAGCTTGACAGTCGACTAGCCTACGAATCCCTTTACCACCTCAATTCAATCCAAAATGGTCTTGCGCAAGCTACTCAAGCTCAGCTTCTGAATACAACCGGAAACGCTGATCATTCCCTATGCGGTAAGTGAAAGGATCTCCTTAATTTATGCATCATTATGCATTCCACTGTTTTACTATAGGTGCTGATGCAACTGCAAAAAAGGGAGAAAATCTTTTATCGGAGCTTGAATTAAGTGAATCAACCCAGTTCAAGGCCGAAATGGCTGACCTTCAACACAAGTTGGAGGAGGCTCAGCGCTCGGCGGAACTGTCTTCTAGTGAAGTCAATTCGAAGCAGGATAGAATTAACCAGCTTCAGAATGAGTTGGATCTGATCATGGGTGTTCAGCGAAGAGCCGATGCTGAGTTCGAGGCTGCCGAAGCCTCTGCGAACAGCTCGGGTTTCGGAGGCGGTTCTACTTTGGAAGGAGAGCCCGGCTTGAAGCGAACGCTTCGACAAATTGAGACCCGTTATTCTGTGGCGCTACGACAGATCGCCAGTATGCAGCACGACCTCTGGCGCTACCAAGAGTTGGAGAAGATGAAAACTGACCCGGCTTTTGCCGATGAGACTGGTTTGAAGGCAGAAGTTCTTCGACTGCGTAAAGAGTTGGAAGGACGTGGAGAGGAGATTAGACGCCTTGAGGAGCGAATCGATAATAATGCTGAGGCAGCTCAAGAATTGGTCATCAAGACTGCCGGTATCTCGGTCTGTCTGCGACGTGAATTTTCAGAACTCTTGAGCCTCTACATGTTGGTTTGTTCGGAACTGAAGGAAGCACCCTCGAAGCAGGTTGGAAGCGGTTCATTTTTATTCTCCAAGAATTTCAATGATGTTTTTTGCCTAAATTTTGCAGTCAGGTTGACTCGTTCCTCTCGTTTTGCGCAGTATGCCTGTTTTAATATGATTTTGTATAAGTCACTTTGCTCCGAAAATGTTGGGACTCTGTCCAATTGAAAACTGACTGTTGATATCGCTTTATTGACAGTTCGGCAAAGATTCTATCGTTTAGAATTTCGGCATACTACTGATTTTCCTTTCTACTGTTTGGCTTATCTGCCCTTTTCCAAACATTTGCGTTGGATATGCCTCTTGTACAAAGTGACAGTGTGCCGCTATTTTAAATGATGGTGGTAGTTCGCTACTGAGCCACGGATATTGAATCGCAGATTGATAAGGCACCAGAAATAACAGATTTGTAACCAACGTTGAGAGTTTGTTGGAGAACTTCTTCAACGTACATTTTTATCCTCAAGGTGGATATTTGATCGCATGAGTATTTTTGACCTCTTTTCGAAATGTAGTATCTGCTATGACTCGTTCGTGCACTGCCCGTGTGTATGTATTGAGTCGGTTAGTTTTTTCCATTACCTTGCTCAAAATGGCGCTGGTGAGGGTGGTAGTGGTGGTGCTAATGCTGTGAAAGTGTAACTTTGTGTGCATTTGTGGTTATATGTTTGTACACGTGTAGTTTCGCTTTCGAAATTCAAAAAATTTCTCAATAACTTTCTGGTCATACCTCTTCCAGGCTAGTGCCTATTTAAACGATTCAGCACTCATTAATACATTTTTTTCTGAGCTCAATGAAAACTTAACTGCTGCGCTTTACTGTCGTTTTGGTATCATTCTTCCGGTTGCAGATATGGATGGGCGATTGACAAAAAATGCTCTGGACTTGGGAGAGCATAGAAAAGTCACTAGTATAGCTAGTACGGTGATAGTAGGTGTCCCGTCGCGGTAATCAAATACTGTTGCTTCTGTTCAACCAGCAGTGTTTGCATCATGATTGACCCTGGAAGGAGCGTTCTGTGGTCTTATGTTACTCTACACAAGGCTGCAACTCATCCGGCGTTGGACTACTTTTTTTCATTTTATTTGGTTCCTATCGTGGTAGATTCTATAATGAAAATGAATCTGGTCACATTATCCCGACTATCCATGCTAACTTTATTCTTCATTGAGGACGAGTTTCTATTTAAGTTATCGTAAATGAGAACTGAAAACTGTGCTCTGATGAAAGAGTTATTCGTGTTACCATTAGCGGAACTTTCGTATCTTCACGGTTTCATTTAACATAGTTTGTGAAACTGCACCATACTAACAACTGCCTAATTTTCTTTTCTATTTGTTTTTCGTTCACTGAAGATGATTCAGAATGGTGTATTTACTATTGAGGGGTTTACGTCATTCCCTCTTGTTTGTCATCTTGTAAATGTATATCAAAATTTGGCTCTTTTTATCACACTTTGTCAGATCATTCTGGTCACTAAAATAATAGAATATTAAGTGCTAACTGTACCGGGCACGTATAGTTTTCAGAAGCTTATATATAAACGGAAAATTTCACTTTTAGTGCTTTTTGCAAATGTTCATTTTACTATAGTTAGAGTTCGAAAGGTTCTCATAGTCATGGTTCGTCAAACAGCTCGAGATAGGGTTAATGAAGCTCCATTGGAAACATTCAGAGCTGTAACCTTTGTATTCGTTGGAATTCGTCAAATCCTGGATGAAGAGGCCTTTTTACGAACACTTGTCTGAAATCAGCATTGTGCTTTTTTCAAAATTTGGCTTAAGGGCTAATGAAAATGAGATGGACTTGAACAATCTTTCCATTGACCGGTCTCATCAAAGATTTACCTTGCATCCTTCTGGGTTTATCCGGATTACGACTTGGTATCAGTTTCCTTAATAATAGCTGGCGAGTTAAAGAAACATTAACGTAAATGAACTGGATAGGACTTTCACAAGTGCACATACATGAGGCCATCTGTAGCTTGTCAGTGAAATTTTGCGGGAAGATTCCTCATGCAAGCTAATCAGAAGTCATGTATTTTTGACGGTATGGGTCTAAAGTGAGCTTTCTCCTCATGCTTAAGACACCCTTGAAGTTCCTGTTCCTAGACCCGAGTTTTCATGCTTTGCATCAAAAATGCTGAGGGATTCTCTAATTAGCGTTATCGCACTTGGTCAAACATCGTCTCAGTATCTAGATCCGGTACTTAATTTTTCATTTTCTTTAGATTTGTTTCGAACTTAATTATTCGAGATCATTTCGAGTACATGAAGGTGTGATTAAAAGACTTGAAGATAGGTAAGCAAATACTTTAGTTTCTCTGAAACTCTTGGTTTTACAGGACCACACGATTCGAAAAAAACACAATATTTGCACTTTTCGTTTTGTTCGTCATCTCGTTCACGTGCGTGGTAGATGAGTCCACACTCTCATGCTCTGCCATTGGCCCTCACTCCCGTTGATTGGTTTTTGGCTCCAGCAGAGGCTTGTTTGTTTGCCTAGCCCTTGTTCTATTTGTTATCACTTTTGTTTCGAAGCCGAAAGATTACACCACGAAGACCTATACTACTGATTTGAGTCTAGTATTTGATTTAAATAGTGATTGGTTGTTGTAGTTGCTCTTGGCAGTTATTAATCCATAACCAGCCTCACGCTACCACTTTGAGTGCATATATATGATGCAAGGAGAACAATTTTTTACTGAAATTGGCATAATAGAAAACTCGAAACCCCCCTGATGATGTCGGAGAAGTGGGAGTTCGAATGTAAGTCTTGGAGAAACCCTCAACTTGGCATGCTAAGGAAGTCATTTGTTGTGAATTAGGTCGGAGCCGATCAAGAAATGAAGTGGAACGCAGTGTGTCTGGATAGTTTCACCTTTCAGCTGGGTACCTTTGGTCTTTTTTTCTGAGGCCTCTGAGACTTCTCAATTTGTTTTTGTTCGGAGTGTTGTAACTGTGACCAAAGCTGGGTAGAGAGAAAAACATGTTACTCAAAATTACGTCAGACCCCAAGCTTCATTGCGGAAGTTTAAATCCTATGAGTTCTGAAATTCTGAAATCTTTTCAGGTAATATGGACTCTGCCTGTAGACTAAACTAAATTAATTCCGAAAAGCGGAGATTGCACTAACCCAACACTGCCTTTCAATGTTGCAAACTGCAACAAAAATGCATGGAAGCATTTAGGAACGCTGCTCAATCAAGGACCGTAAATTGTACGTCTCTGTTTTGCTCTATGGAAACTTCATTTGTGCCAAGTCAACTGGCGTATTTTAGTCCTCATTGAAATCCACCTTTGTAGAGATTTCTATGAATTCCCCTACGCTATTTTTCTTCTAAGCATTTTTAAACCCTCTTAGAGGTCGTCGAGGTTTTCCCTGTTTTTTGCTTAAGCCCATGTGTTTTTATCACTATAAATTACTCTCCTTGTTTAGAACTTTTTTATCAAGGAAACATTCAGATGGTCGGGAACTGTTGTGCATTTTTATATTATTTCCTCTATGAATTTCAGACACTGATGTCCTCATCTTAAGTGCGGAATATGCCGCGGGGTTTTTTGGCACCAAAATTTCTCCCCTTCGCCTATCATATTTTCCTTTTTCCCGATAGTCCTCGTTTCTCAATCGTATGCCTATTCGTCCTTTCTTCAGGTTTGTGAATTGGCCTCAAGATCTTCAATTCCTTTGGAAACCGCTACATTAACTGACGATTCAACAGCCTCCGATCCGACCGCCGATGCTCCAGCCACAACCGGTTCACCATCTATTACCACAGAAGCGGTCACTCCTGAAATGCTGGCGAAACAGGTCGAAGACCAGGAAGCCGTTCTTAGTCATTTGCGCCACGCTATCCAACTTTTTGCTGAAAAGAACGCTCGAATGGCGCAAAATGTGAGTGATCATGTCTATTCGTCAATAATATTTGTTCCATTACTCGCCTGACAAATCAGATTCAACGATAAAGAATAATTGGTTATATTTATTATGATCGATCAATTTCTTTTTGTATTTGGAGAGGGTAGCGTATCCAATTTTAAATTTATATTGACCTTCGATGACTGGCCCATCTTTAACTATGTTTTATAAACTACGTTTTCGAATCGTCACTATATCATTGGCGTTTACTTCAAATTTCCCCTCGTGCCCGCTTAGTCATTCATTCACGTGCGTGGTAGATGAGTCCACACTCTCATGCTCTGCCATTGGCCCTCACTCCCGTTGATTGGTTTTTGGCTCCAGCAGAGGCTTGTTTGTTTGCCTAGCCCTTGTTCTATTTGTTATCACTTTTGTTTCGAAGCCGAAAGATTACACCACGAAGACCTATACTACTGATTTGAGTCTAGTATTTGATTTAAATAGTGATTGGTTGTTGTAGTTGCTCTTGGCAGTTATTAATCCATAACCAGCCTCACGCTACCACTTTGAGTGCATATATATGATGCAAGGAGAACAATTTTTTACTGAAATTGGCATAATAGAAAACTCGAAACCCCCCTGATGATGTCGGAGAAGTGGGAGTTCGAATGTAAGTCTTGGAGAAACCCTCAACTTGGCATGCTAAGGAAGTCATTTGTTGTGAATTAGGTCGGAGCCGATCAAGAAATGAAGTGGAACGCAGTGTGTCTGGATAGTTTCACCTTTCAGCTGGGTACCTTTGGTCTTTTTTTCTGAGGCCTCTGAGACTTCTCAATTTGTTTTTGTTCGGAGTGTTGTAACTGTGACCAAAGCTGGGTAGAGAGAATAGACAAGTCATTCATATATTGTGGTGGTTCAAATATCACTCAATCTTCAGAACTGAAATATGAGGCCATTTTTTGCAGAACATTTTTGAGCCAATCAGCCATCTGAGGCCACGCTTTATTGGTGCTCATCCAGATTTTATGCCCGATCGATATACCGGGAGCTTGTTAGTGGTAAGGTGGGCTTAATCTTTAACCCATGTCCTTTAGCTCGCTCTTGTCCACGCAATCTAAATAAGGCCAACGCTATTTTTAGTTCGAAACGCCGGGCTTGATTTATGTTATTTTTTCGTATCAAGTATGATATTTGACGCTTAGATGCGTTCGTTTAATCCCATGCTCGGCTTGGTACACCCCGTATTAGCAGAAACGTGTTACGTCATTTCGCAAATTCCGTGAATGAACTACTGACTATTTCCGTTGGGTCGTTCCAAGGCCGACTGGTAACCGGTGCATTGAGGTGCGTTGCGGACTAGCTGGAGGGCGGAGTGGCGCCCATTCTTGCCCTTTTCATTCAGGAGAGATAGGGACATGAAGGCATATTTCATCTTCACCCGTTCGTTCTACTTTGCCCGTTTGACGCAATCGATAGGCCCAGAAACGTTGCTGTGATTGGTTTATCCATCCTTGCGTGCTTTGTGTGGAAGATGCGCGCGCCGTTAGCCACATGACTGCGCTGTGGTGCAAAAGGTATTGGGTAGACATCCAATGTGTCGTCTTATTGGGAGCTTTCTAAATATCACCTGAACCAATCACGCACTGGCCGAGATTAATTGCGATATTTTTTTCAATAGGTTTTGATTTCGCCTTCTTGAGCTTGTTGTTAGACATTACCACAGAATTCTCTGTCGTTAGTTTATAGGAAATACAGTAGCTGATGTCAATTATATGGATAGTTGGTATGATGGGGATTAGACCTGAGGCAGGAAAATTCACATCACTCATGAGTAAAGGCGATTCATAATTAGTCTCAAGATCACCCATAGTTTTTTCACCTAGAATTTTCAAACAGGATGCAAAGCGCCGTTGAAGTTGTCTTTCGTTAATCTTTTGGCGGGTATTACCCACTGAAGCCAGGAGAGCGTCACCGCCAAATGCTCTGGGAGATCAGTCTCATATTATCGTATAGGTTTATTACTCAAGTCACAGATTTTGCATCTCTCAGAAACCAGCCATTATTGATCCTTTTAACGGGGTACCACTACCCATTTCTGCTTGAAGTTGAGAGAATACAGCTAGTTTAGGCTATTACCGATCTCACTGTTATTTTCTAAACGATATGCTATTATATAATAAAGTTAGAAGGGTATAGCTATCCGATTCTTAGACTTAGAGTTACTTAGAGAGACGGCACCTTTGGGTATAAGTAGGCTTCCGACAGTACGAATCGAGTTTCAGGACCAGCTTTTTATCTTTGGAGCCGAGGTAAGCTGTCAGACACTGTTAATTCGTTCCCATTCTTCGTCAGCGTTGGTAACAATTTTCGATTTGAAGTGCGTTTGGTTTCCACAAATTTCATCTGGGTTGAAGAGGATTGTCCCTCTGCATATCCTTTCTTAATGAATAGTATCTCAGAGCATTCCTTCTGGTTTTTGGGTATACTTTGAATGACGCAGAAGCTGTTCTTCGGGTAGAGGAGTTTTGAAGATAACGCCTTATGGGGTTTTTGGGATTCAAAAGCCTTCTCAAAATTTGAAGAATTTGCTTTTGGGGGGCATCGCAACGGCTTTTAGCTTTTCTGTTCAGCATGGCCTCTTCTTTTAATTTTGTTATTTAGGTGGCATTAACACCGGTTTATGTACTAAGGGTCCTCTCTGTAGACCGACATGTAACGTGCTCATGTTAATTCAGATCACTGTTACCAATCTAAATGTTCTGTGTTTCATTCCCGTCTTTCAGGTTGCCGGTGGTAGCTTCAAGCCAACAAGCGATACTGTGGAAGAGCTAAACGTAGAGATCCTGCAGTTGCGAGCCAGATTGGCACTGAAACGCGAGCAGATTGCCTCTCTGCGCTCTGTCCTGAAGAAGAACAAGTCAGTGGCTGAGACGGCATTGGCCAATCTCAAACAAAAGTATGAGAACGAGAAGGCCATCGTTACGGATACTCTTCGAAATTTACGTGCCGAATTGAAGATGTTGAAGGAGGATGCCTCTACCTACACCTCTATTCGCGCCATGTTTACAGAGAAACACGATGAATTCGTGCAACAGATGGATCAGCTTCAGCAGAAATTGAACGTACGTCTTGTTTGGGATGGCGGTATTCATTGGACTCTTTTCAATATGCTCTCCTAGTATCAAGTGCCTCACCAAGTTTGAGAGTCTTCAAGATCCCAGTACTTTACGGCAAACAACATCCTCGTTCTTCATGTCGGAATCTCAATTTTGATATGCTACCTAGCACTCTTAAAACACTCAGCGCTTCTACACATAAGTAGCTAGTAGTGGAATAAAGCAGAGAAGAACAAAGGGTTAATATAGATTGCTATCTTGAGTTTCACTCTTCATTTTTTTCAATTCTACGCTGTCTGGCTGATCTATTTTTTCTCTTCTGGTTGAAGAGACGGTAGATAACCTTTAGAGGCCATTTTAGTGAACATCTGAGGTCTCCATAGGTTTTGAACCTACACTATATTAGACATACGAAAGCAATCATATTATTCGAGTCATCATTCTGACTATCTTAGCTTATGCACCTGCTATGTCTTAAAGAGCCTTCTATGGTAGGGCGCTTTGTATTAGTTTTTGAATTGTTAGTGGAATCCAAATTTGATTGTTCATCGAAAACAGAGGCATGACACTGGAGTGAACTGTAAACTCGATTATCGCTAATTGCACTCACTATAATGCCCGGTCTGTGGACGCTTCAGATCATACGCAAAAAGAAGACTGATTAATATCTCACACCCCGACTTTCCCCCCTAATGCATGGATAACCGGGGTTTATTGTCATCTCGCTCCCGACAGGCGCCAAACAGCTCAATTACTGGTTTCTAATCGCCCCTCGGATTGGTCAGCACTCGCATACCGCTGCTGACTATCTCAAATATCACTTCTCTCGTTTTCTTTCAGAAAACTATTCTAGCTCTCTTTTCTAACATCCACGTTGGCGACGTGACTGGCGATTTTGTTGAGTAGACCTTAACGTTTCTCAGATTGCGAGCTTTGCATTGGTCGAATAGCTGTAAAAGCCTTTCTTTATTGATAATCGTTCAATTGTACTCTAAGAATTTAAGGAGAGCATTCAGGTATATAAAATAGACTGACTCATGACCACTTCAGCAACCACAAACCACAAACCACTTCGTCCTAATCTAACCTCCATTTTGGCCCCTACCCGCTTACAAATCGCCGTCCAATTCATGCCGAAAAGAACTCCAATATAATCTGCTATATAAATCAGGTCTTATGCAGTGATGGTCCCAAGGTTGGTTGGGTCAAATGAACCACCGCTTTGACCGACTAGCGGATAATGGCTGGCTGTTTCCAATCCTGCCCAAAGTTTCTATAGATTTTAAGCTCCCACTTAATTTAGAGGTTAATGAGGTTAGAGGTTAGGAGTGCTGGAAGATGAGAGGTAAGTCCCTTATTTTTGGTCACCAAAAGGTCAATTTAATAGAGGCGACGAATTATATCTGCTTCTTGCTCAAAACCTTAGTGTCCAATATCTAGAAAGCAAGTTTGGACCTGTTAATTTATAAGTCTCTGATGCTAGACTAGGATTGGTTTTTATGAACTACTGCCGAGATTGTTTTACATTATTATTATTGCTTTCATTTTCACCTCCAGCAAGCAGAAGAGGAGAAACGAACCCTCAATTCCATTCTTCGGTTAGCCATCCAACAGAAACTCAATCTCACCCAACGCATAGAAGCTCTGGAGATGGATCTACTCGCAGCCAACCCTGGTTCAGTTGGGCTTCCAGCTGACGCAGCCGCAGCCGCAGTAAGTTTGAACTCTTGGCTTTTTATTGCGAAGTAGAATCCATCGACTGCGGGCGTGATTGTTAGGAGTCCTGGATTATTAGTACAAACCTATTGGCTTATCATATTTGACCTTGCAGATGACTACTAACCACATGGAGTGTGCGCAGAGCAACATCAGAAACAAATCAATGGTTGATCTGTAGAGCCAGAACGCGTACGTAGCATCCACTAGAGCATGTGCCAATAAACACCATTGTCCTGCTCTTGCATGTCATCTTTTTGACAGCATCGTTGTGTTACCCACTACTAGGTATTACCGGGTATGAAATTTGCATACCCTTGTTTCATCGCGTAAAGAGCCAATTTGTTATACTACATGAAGATTCAGTAGTATGTTATTCTTCACTCGACCACTTTTCAAGGTTATCAATGCTAGCTTCATGGTTTCATTTCACGTCTAACATCAATTTATATATTTGCTGAACAGTTAGGTGTTGCTTCCAGTCGCTTTGCTCGTTGCTCATAGCCTGTTCATGCTAAAAAGTAAGTAATTTGTAATGTTTTTTTATTAGCCGATGCGTCTATATGGGACTGTTGATCCAACTGGTGCAGGCACACCACAAATCTATTCGCCAACTACAATCGCGGGTCTGCAGGGTCCACCAACTCCGGGAGCATTGGTCTCTCCCCCAGTTCCTAACGCCTGGTTGCATGCCTCACCCCAACTCGTTTGTCCACCCCATCCAGCTTCCGCTTCCGCTGCCGCTTTCAGTTTCGCCGCTCCCGGGGCACAGACACCATCCATACAATCTCCCATGTTCCCGCCCCCCAATTCCCTGCTCAAAGTGTCCGGGAATAGCAATACAGAAACAATAATTGCAGTGAGTTTTAATTAACCCTTTATCTTCTTATTTATCAGTCATGACACCGTATTTCATGTACTCTAGCGCCCTCAAATACGACCGCGGCGCCAACCTAATGACGCAAAGTAAAAAATGTGTGCTTCTTACTCTATGCATCTGTGTCTGGCGTTTTCCCTTCCTCAAATTCATCTTCATCTGCCGTCATTGCGTGAAAATGATCTCTCCCCACTTTCGAACAAAATAATAGGTCTTTTTCTTTTTACTTTCGTAACAGTGGATTGTCAGTTCGCCTTGGGGGAGAGGGCGAGGATCAGTTTTTCGAGAACTTACTCCGCTTTCTTGCTCATACACAACTCTGTTGATGACTGCACTAGTTCTACCCCCACCCCTCCCTGCGCTTCCTTCTTGTTCCCAGCTCTTACATTTCCCTTTGCCTCCTTCACCTGTACATTGACTTGGTTGATGGTACTTGCATATAAACAAACTAAGCACCAAAGAAAATTCATCTCATTCTATTTCTATGAATACGAGGGAATATATTTGTTACTTAAATAGATTACAGTAGGAAGGGTGTAATTAATCGCTTGAGGCTTTCTCATTTGGCTTTGGATTTGTCAATCCCACCGGTATGTAGATGTCTATTTGCACTTTCGAAATCCCTCCCCACATTCATGTGGATCAGACGGGTTAATAATAATTGCTGTAATTCAATTTGCATCGTGACCTAACGAAATTACTCATGATGCGAATTCTTGGGTACGGAACAATTTCCTTTGCTTAAGTTTGTCCCTCTCGGAGGAAGAACTTCCCTTATCCAAGCATATCCGAGAGCATTTGTTACCTGCAGTATTCGTCATGCTTAGGATATGGCTTTAGCAATGTATTTCACCCAGCGCCATGGATTACGTGCATCCATTTATTGTATCCTGAAAAGGGGTTTCGACTCCCTACTCTTCTACCAATCTTTGAAGTTTATATATTTTTTTTCCAAAATCAATTTCGATGGGTTGGGGGCGAGCCCAATTCTGTTTTCTAATTTGAAGTAGAAATGCTACAATTCAAATGCGTAACTCCGATGTTCTCACCGAAGTCGGATACCGAGAACCAGAGTTTAGTTGGTTTGGTCCAATCCATGCGCGATTTTTTGGCTCGGGAGCGAAAAAATCGATAAGTTGACTAAAGGAACAAACCATCCGACGTGAGAGCGCTGATCACTTGATCGATAAGTGAACTCTCGGGGCCTCATTTGATGTGGGTATGGCGGCGCAATCAGAAGCTTGGCTGACTAAATAAAAATACCTATTATTTAAAGTGTGAATTTCATTAAAAAAACCCTGTTCCAGTCCCTTGCTGATAAATTTGTGATGGTATAGGCTCTTGGATCAGTTGCTAATAGTTTTCAACGATCCTCTTAGGCAGAATAAGATTGGAAACTTCGATATTATACCGAATCGCTTGATCGGTAAAATTCTGTCGTTTTGCTGGTTGCAAAACATTTATCGCCTCTAGGCATAGATGGAGATTTGAATAATAGAACGAAATGACTGAGCGCCGTTGAATTCGAAACTGGTATGCAATGCACTGAGCTAAATTATTGAACGGAAAAGAGCTTCATGAATCAAGCGGATCTGTTTCCGCAGTTGTAGTAATATTTACATAGCAGTCAGATCGGTGAGGCATGAGTCTCATCTTTATTCCTTCTCCTTAAGTAGAAATATTTGGAAAGAAGGTACCGGTTATGTTGTTTGTTTATTTATTTTATTACTGTTGTGATTTTTTAAAGAAACTGAAATACAATCTAACTGTTTGCCTCTATTTCGTGCAGTGTCGACCCATTAAACTTAACCACAACTTTTTTTGGATAAGCTGTTGAAGAATATCACATATTTTAGGTTGTCTCGGTTACTGAAAGGGAAGTCATCTGAAGCTTGGCGCACAAGAGGTCAAATCGGTTATTGCAGCTACCTCTGGCATCCCCTTCACGACTAACTCCTCAGATCCTGTCCTCTTGATTTCAGTTTGATTCCAATTTTCTTAACAGCCTCAGACGCAGAAGTAGAAGGAAATTCTCAACTGAAATCCCCAGTAGATTATGAAGAAGAGGGAAACTGCCGGACAGATTGAGTCGCTAACGCGTAATCAACAAGTGTAAATATAATTTCATGTGGTGTTCCAATGTGACCCTCTGTGCTAACAGCTCAGTACGCTTACCAATTTTCATTCTGAGTGTGCAGAAGGTTCAAGTACTGGGTACTCAAGTGCTTGTACGGTACGTTGGAAAGGAGTTGGTAATGGCTTGATTTTTATGGAAACTTCCGGTGGACAGCGAGTTATTTACTACACACCCTCAACTCGATTAGCATTAGTTTATAACCCATTTGATTTGATTCGCGAAACCAGTATATGAGAGATTCGTTTCCGAATGATAGGTCTAAACTTAAGCATATGCCAACTTCTACGTATAAACTTGGGCTGCAAGCGGTCCGCACATAGACATGAGATAGGACAATATCGAGTGGATCAACATCATTAGCTCTTTTGCTAGCGTCCGGCTCAGTTACGCAGTCGAGTTGTGCTTAAAAAAATTATTCAAAAATCAGTCCAATCAGCGTGAGATGATTGGCTGATAAATTAAAACACTATTAGTAGTGAGTAAATTTATTAGATGCAGGCATCAGAAAAATACGACATGTCTTATTTTCACTCGACTTTGTCATCATGGCAACCATAACGATCTACTGAAGAACTTTGAAGAACGTCCCATATCGTGCCATTTACGTGCTGCTCTCGGACAAATACTCATTTGCCTAGTTCTTCCCAAACTGGCTTGACTCGTGTTAACTAATTTGTTTTGCAACTTACATACAACTCGGCAGTACCTTTTGGCTTACCTCGAATTGTTTCCACATATAAATCAGCAGTGACGCTCTTGTCTTCTTAGCCTCAACTTATGTAGCCCTCAAACAGATCTTAGGTGGATCCAATCACTATTTGACGATCTGCGGACCATTCAAGTAAAGAAAGTCTCCATTATACCTCTGAAATTTCAATTAAACTACCCAAGTGTTTGAAAGTAACCGGAACGCAAATACGAGTACAATTTTTAATTCTTGTCATTGTTACGAGATATATAAAGTTTACGGACCATGAGTAGATATGAATAGACGGACTTTGTCCTTTTTTTCAGATATTGGGGCCCTTTTTCAAAATGAGATTCAATGGGTAGAACATAGCCAGGTTAATGAATTATTAGCCAATCTCTAAACTTATGAGGTCACAAGCAAGCCTGTTTTTGTGTTCAAGGTGAGAATGCTTACCCTGTTAATATAACAGAAATTCTGAAAGGTTTAAAAAACGTTTATTTATGGAATTGAACAGCATGCATATTATGCAATGGAAAATGGCTTTAAATTAGGAGGTTGTACACTGAATATTCAGCTTCGTGATCTGAATAACTTGAAAGTATTTATGTGCTGCATAAGGCTGCTACCTATAACAATGCACTTGGCTTCTTTTCCGATATCGTATGGAGTGCAGTCCTCCTGACTCCTGACGCCACATCTAGACTAATTGAGGCGGGCTTAGTGAGACCTCCTGACTCTTTTTAATAAAGATAAGCTTAACTATGCACAAGGCAGTAATTCTCTAATAATGTTTAAATTAACGATTTCGCTTCTGAAGCCGAAAAAATGTCAATATTTTCTGTCGAAACTATAGACCCTACTGACATATGTAAGTAGCATTGCTGATTTTCATTCAAGCATTTTTTATCACCAAGATCTAAGTAGAAATGATATTACGGCGACATTCCACTAAACCACATACTTGTGGGCTGATATTTAACCAATATGGGCAATATATTTCCGACCATTAGAACTAAATTGAATGGTATGCTAACAGGCGTAGTTCGACTTACGGAACCTCTGTCCAGAAGGTTATGGGGAGTAGATCTGAAGGCAGCAGAGCAATCGACTCATACTTGATGCTCAATTATTTTTCATGAACGGATGTGGGTAGTGCAATGTTGTTTGGTACGTTAAAAATAGGCCAGCTTCTGGAATCATTTCATGTTGAGCCTAAAAGTGGATCTCCTTCTAAAGCCAGCCAAAACGGGGCATAAGCCATTAGAGAACAATAGTAAGCTTTGCAGCAACGACCTCATTAAAAAAAGCAGGAAACATTAAATGAAACAAACTTACTAAAAACTACCATACATTCAAACTTAAAGAAATTCGGCTCACACACTCACTGCCTGATCGCGAAGCTAACCTTCCAAACCGCACCCGAAGACCATTGTGCACTCAGAAGATGAATGTACTGTAAGTGTACTCGGGTCACCAATCCAGTAATGGCGGGACGAAAGACTAAATGGACTTTGGCAGCAACCTCGTCAATGCAGGGCAGTCACTTTAAAGCAACTGCTGTTGCCGATTTTCATGCGGCAATTTATCACAAAGTCCCTACAGAGACATTTGCAGCAATTTCGCCCCTTTACTTGTCCCAGCAATCGCCTAGGGAGTATCGCAAATCCAGCTTTCGGTTTCTATAAATAAATATTTGCATTTTAATAAGCTATGAATTATAGCACTAGAATAAAATAGACACGCATTACACACACTAAAGGGCTCCTTCAAGGCCCTGATCAGCAGAGAAAACGTTGTGGGTATGAAAGATATTGTGCTTTGACAAATCTGGACCTTCGGCTCGGCAGTCAGATGCAGACTGTTCATAGTGACCATCTCAGTATTGGGAGACCCAATGAAGTTACGGCAACATCACTGACGGCGGCATGCAACTACTCTGCGAAAATACTCAGCAGTAGGACCTACTTTCGGAGGCATCTCCTAGACCATTAACGTGATGTATGCTTGCCTGATTTTACCGTAATCAATCTTTCCATTAATTTGGACGGTGGCAAATGGGTAAAAACAGACATTCGATAGTGCTTTAATGGAGCAATCGTAACAACATTGATTCATTTTATCAAAACTCTACTGCTACTGGTTAAATAGCTATCTCATGCAGATGAGGAAGAAGAAAATATACTAATGGCCAACAAATTTTAAGGTCGTGAGTTCTGTGGAGAGCTCATAAGTGCTCTCTTATTTAGCTTCATTTGTCGGTTTATTCTCTCCATTTCCACAAAGATGACGTTTACTAAAGGAGATAAAAGTATGTTGGGTAACGACTGATGTTGGGTGGCTTTGGACTAGCAGGGTTGGAGCATCGGCACAGTTAAGACTGTAGTATAAACGTTGTAGGGACAACTGGCTGGTTGGAGAGGAAGTTGGGAGATGTTGAAACGCGTTCAGGGCGTTACTAGGCATAACCGTAGAAATCGCCTTTGTAGCGTAGACTAAAACAAAAATGAAAAATGATTAATATTTTATGTCACGTCTCCTTCTATTTCCCCAATGAACTTGGTGACACCTTCAGGCGCTTCTTTCAAAGCTTATTAAACTTCTTTATTAGATAAATATTTTAGAGAGTTTGCTTGAGTGGTGCTGAAGCGGTTCTGAACGGCATTACATTGCTATGGTAAATAGTGAAAGGAAAGGAATTGTTATGGGAATCCCAGGCTAAATAGTCTAAAGAGGTAATCACTTCAAATACCCAACTTGTTACAGGTTTTTGAGGATGTCAGAGAGGATCACTTTATATTGCTTAATGGCGGACTTCTTTTCGAATTACTTCTTTCGGTGAGCAGCCTTCGTCTGATATATTTATCCGTCGATCTGGGGATTCGCTCGAAATATTTCCAAGTGGGCAAAGGAGATCGGTCAACAAAAAAAATTTGAAAATCTGTGCATAGGTGCTTGATCAGTGGATAAGTAATTTGGCTACAGAAAGGTTGTTGATCCTTGTCATTTTAAGAATTACCAACTTTGAATGTCCTGGCTAAATTGATCAACCTACGTTTCTCCATTTATCCCTCTTTTTGCCTTCTTTGTACCCAAACCCATACGCTCTGGTTCAAAACCAGCACCTAAATCCAAGCATTGAAAATTTTAGCCTGTTACTGATATTTTCGCACTCTTTATGATCCAAAAGTTACGTCTATGTGCCTAGTCCCTTGCATACAATTTCTACACGGTCGTAAGCTCATTCACCGTTCGACTGATTAGCATTAACCGACAGAATGGTGTGGTTCGTCGATCTCAAGTCAAAAAAGATCTATAACCTCTTGGTATTTTTCTAGGTCCGGATAATCTAGCTAGTTTATAGACGCATTTCAATGACAGATTTGGAGATCAGTTGTGAAGAATTCTGAATAGCATTCATGATCGACGTTAATCGAGATCCTTGGGATAGTCGAAGCTCTCTATCCTTTTCCTACCTTCTGATACAAATGTCCGAGAAGTAGAATTTCAGAAAAATATCCGACTTAACTAGGTCTTTGGGAATCAGTAGTGGGGTCTTAAACGAGATTTTAGGGCCTTCTGCTATCATGGTATCTCCCCCATCAGCATTTTTACTGACTCTCAGTTGCATGCATGATTACAAATGCTTTTTTCAACAATCGAAAACTACTCGACATTCCCAGTACCTCCTGTCTGTTTCAGTCAGTGTGATGACTACAAGATGGAGAGCTTATACAACCAGTACTTTTTAAAAGCAGTTTAGATTGGTATATCATCTCAATGAATGTAATACAAGTTCAACTCATATGTGTTTTCAAAGAATGTTGCGCTAAAATCCTGGCGGATATTGCTTGGGCTATTCCAACGCACTTAAAATCATATGTACTCGAGTAGAGTATCTTCCATGAGCCAGTCACTTCATAAATTCGAGAACATCCTTGCACTCGAAATGTTCTGCATGTCAACCATAGGATGAACCCAAACCAAAACACGAATGCTGTAATTACACGGTTTCCATATTGACCATTCTTATCACAGGCCATAAATAATTTACAGTGCGTGTAAAAGTAAATTACGCCAGTACATTGGTCCAAATAGGTTCGAAGGAGGCTCCACGGTATGCACAAATGAACTTACATTATCGGCAAACAGACGTTTCTAGTTGGAAATTCCCCACTTGGATGCCCACTTGTTATGTTCTCTGATTGAGATGAAGCTCATGCAATGAATACGTTAATCTTCGTGTTATTGTTCCTTCTCTTCACGTATCTATTCGCGTTTCACCAGATTATCAATTCTCTCGTCATCTGTATCTGGCCATGGTCGGCTCATTTCCGCTCCTGTTTCTTCCACTTCCGTCATGACGAGAAATCACTGATCACTAGCCAATATTTGAGGAGTTTATGTTTTTTAAATTGATAACGAAAAGTAAAGGGACCCTTTTGGGTTCAGGCCTGTGGACTATATTGAGTTTGTTAAGGGGAAATTCATCATACTAATTGGAGAGGTAGAATTTTTCTCGACGAGGCACGAAATTGTCAATCACTCTCTATTCTCCTCATCTTCTTTCGTTTTTTAACCCACTACCTCCATGAAGTATATTGAATTCATCTTCTGCGGGGGATTTTTCAAACGGAAAGCGGAATTTTGCCATTGTGGGCTTAGAGGTTTTAAAAGCTCTATTCTGAGGTTAATCGAGGAAACACTCAGGCTCAATCTACTTAATGGTTCAATTCGCATTCATTTGCACACTGAGAGGGTTGGAAACTAGACACTGCCAAAGGCAGACTGATTTTCCTCCACTTTACAGACTGTTGTGAATAGAGGTGCGCCCAACACCCACGCTGCATGTTCCTTCTAGTCACTTGGTCACTCATTTTTTGCCTTTAGTACAAAGCCCAGCAAAAAAGGGTCGTGAATATAGCTATTTGACAGTTTGTGTCTTTGATTTGTCATTATTAAGTGGAAATGCCAGTACGAAGGTCAATTAAAGTCGATGTCATCTGCAGTCAAATTAATAGCTGATTATTTATAGTGAAGGGGCCCTATTTCGCTAAGTTTTGGAGTTCCTCAAATTCGCCTTGCCTTTCGAAAGGACTTCTCTAAGGATCTTTAGTGACCATATATCTTGCGTGAAGAGGAAAAGTAACACGTCACTTCTAACTTTTTCACTTGTTAAAGGGTGCTTTTTCCTTGAGCTTTAAAGTCTAAAATACAACGTATTGACAAATGTGTTTGCAATGTCCCTGACGAATAATGAATTTTTTCGACAAGTTGTCAAGCCCATGATTGCCCGGCTTTAAAGGATTCAACTTCGAGAGGCTAACTGTTCCGATCTCGACCATTATCCCATTTCGGACCATAGAGATGCTCTGAAGACAAGGAACAGCATCGTTAACAATTTCCACCAGGGATAGAAGAAGCGAACTTTCATGAAACTCTGCAAAAAAATTGAAATCCGAACCTTATTTCACTCGTTTGTAACCCATGCACATCGAGAAAAACGATCTTAAAAAATGGCTCCAAGCAGACCAGCTGAAAAATAAGAAGGAAAATATTTCTCAAGCCTCAGCAAGCACATTAGTAGGTGTTAATGAGTAGTAAACTTTCAAAATAAAAAATCTCCACATCAAATTCTCAGAAAAACGCACAGCGCTGTATTTTCAGAAAATAGGCCGTTTTTTGTAAAAAGGAGTATGCGATATAATAACCTCACTTGATTAGGGTTATTCAAATACTGACATTAAGGCAAACAATACTTTAGGCCCGATGTCATTTACCTGATGAATTAATCGACAAAGTAGTATCTGGTACGGAAAAATTATAATTTAGCACACACGTAAAGATTTATGATTTGTCTCAGTTGCGGGATTTACAAACTGGATGGTGAAAGCAGCATTCACTGCGAAAGATGATTCGATGATGACACATTTACATAATTCTTTACTTAATTCGACTTTACTGAACACAAAAAGAGAAGAATTACAATGAATGATAGTGACGGTGGACCAGGAAAGTGCATGAATAACAGAGAATACCATTCTGAAGGCGAATCAGTCCTTATTACAAGAGATCTTAGGCCTTTTTTCCACATTATCTACCCAGAGGATCCATTAAGGCTCCATTCTTTAAATCGTTAACTGATTCTCAACCGGAATAATTTTTAAGCTCCTCGCATTCGAATTTTGGCAGTCCACTCTCAAACTCGGTGCCACTTCCCCCTAAAAGTTTCTGAAATACCCGAGGAAATAGAATGACTGAATGAATAATGGCAACTGATCTGCATGGCGAGCTTTCATAGGCTGTGTTGGAAATGTTGCCATTTAAATTACTAAAAAGGATTCCTGCCGAAGCTCAAAAATATGCCAAATTCACTCAAGCATTGACACGTACTTACCTAAAGGAACAGGCGTAAAAGAGTGCAATGCAAATTTGACGTTGAAAATATAATTAGAAAGAAGCTAGAGAATAAATCTTCATTTCTCTACAGCAAAATCCTCCAGGTCATCGTGTGGTAAAAGCATGGCTAACCATCCACAATTTCTTTAGGTGCTGGGGTCAGCTCTGGAATCCGTGACACGTGACATTGCCAAAGAGGCTAACTGATGCATGCATTTGGGCGATGATGGCATTTTACTTTTCCACATATTTAAGCTGCAAATAAATGCACTTTCGGGCGCACTTGTTGAAGTACATTTTATTAATGGAACAGATCAGTACACTTTACGCCGCAAGCAGTTCAGGCTGCTGAACGTAATCTCAGAGTATGCTTTTACATTTTCCCACGAAATTCGAGACAAGACAATAAGAATTGCGATTGTTTAAACAAAACCAAAACTTTAGCTGTAAGAAACAGAATATGTGAAGTCATTGGCAAAGAAAGTGCGGCAACATGATTAATCAAATTTTACATTTCCCATGGATGTCACAATTTGTTACTTAGAAACAGACTGCTGTACCTGATCTCGTTTGATGGGACAAAGAACTTGATGAATTTGATCTGACACAGCAGCTCTCCGCAGGAGGTAAGTTGATTGTTAACAAGGTCATGACATCAGAGTAACAACCTTGAATGATCAAACAAATTATCAATAGTTCTGAGTCTTAAGAGTTACCAAACTTAACAGCAACATACAAAAGAATGCAAAAGTCATATTCAAGGGCTGACTTTAGAATGTGTGGTTTTACACTTGTGGTTACATTAGCAGACTGCTCACGTGATGGTGTAAAAATTATTCTCATTTCCATGTTATATGAAGCATTACGTATGGCCTTGATTACGTCCACATGATCGACATTCCCAATTCGAAAATGGCTACTGACTGCTAAGGTTCTGCAATTCAGCTAATTTGCATCCTTTAAACTCAAATTTTGACAAGTCGAATAGAAGATAAACTCCACAAGAACTTTCCAAACTTCGACATTTGCGTCTACGAAAGTTGATACCATTCCGGGCCATTCGTGATGATCCCATTCTCAGATTATCCACGTCTTTGGTACTAATATCAATCAGAATCAAACCCCACATAAAACTCGGCCAATGCCTTGCTAGAGATGACTCAATGCAAGTCCACTGAGACTTTGGGTCTACAGTTTAAAATCTATGAAGGAGGCAGCTGTCACGACCTGTTCTCGATACTTGAAAGGGTAGAGAATTGGGGAGCTGAACTCAAAGAAAAAGTGTGAAGGTACCCTATTTAAGAACAACAATAGCCAAGCTTGAAAATCATACGGTGGTTAAAGAGTCCCAAAAGATTGTCAAATAAATACAGAAACTGAAATTATTCAACATATCACTAGCGACAGCATTTTAAGACTAAAACAGTTTTTTTTAATTCTGAGCTAGAGTTTTCATACTCAAATGAGAATAAGATCAAAGAAAGAGGCCAGTACCTAGAGCTTTTCAAATGGAGTGAAAATCATTTGATGAAACGAGTTATAATTATTTAACGATTGTTGCGGATAAAAGTATTCAACTTCAGTAGGTGAATCGACGTACAAGTTTTCAGCATCTAGAAATATAGGGATTCAAGAAGAGAATTGAAAAAAATTCAGTTTTTCATACCTTGATATTTTGGGGAAACGCGTGGTTTTAAGGGCTCGAGGTAGATTTTAAGTCTATCGTGATGACCGGAAGCTGAACAGTCTACGTGGTCTTCATGAAGGAATGGGGAATGAACAGGCCACAGGTAGAAACATTTGATCCGTCCCAATCTTTGCTGATCTTAAGAAAGCTGTAATTATTAATTTAGGGCTAAAATCTGTTGATGTCTCCAAACACCCAAGTGTTTTTGTAACAGCTTACACAGGGTTCAAAATATGCCCAGAAACCTCTGGGAAACTCTCAAGAATTCACGGGAAATTTGTGTCATTTGGAGAGGAATTCGGCAGAACTTCTTAAATTTGCATTCTTGTATGTTCTAGATAAAATCCAAGGCGCTGTCTACATCCAACGCTGAAGATGGTCATCAATGATTTCCAAGCGTGTCTCCTAAAAAAATTGACATGTAAACTGCCGCAACGAAACTCACTGGACGCCAGTTGAGAGATCATTCTTTTACTCATCATGGAATCGAGGGGTGTAGATATGGTTACCTATTCTAAGGTCAGTGCTATGAATTGTTGTATTTGCATTCATCACGAAAGCAAACCTTCTCAGGCTATTCAATTTTACTATTTCCTCTGCAATAGTTCTGTAGTTGAAAAACTCTGGACGTCTTAGTGTCGTTTGAAACACGGCCAGGGGGATATCAATGGGTCGTGGAACCCGAAAAGAGACGAGTCTTAAAAATCCTACTGTAAAAACGTTTTGATAAATCAAACTGCTTTTTTCAGTGAAGAATAATTAGGCTAAGGGCGTCCCTTTATATGATAATGAATCCTCATAAGTGACTACTGGCGAGAAATGCCTGAAGTCTGAGGGTTTGGCAGCTCACCATTCACCTGACATGTTCAAACTGATGCAAACGAACGAAGCGATACACGTGAAATAATTATTGGGCGAAGGGTTCAAAGAAATCTCGTACGTACTGGGTATCTTGGATACCCTACCACCTTCACTTTTCACATTCATAAATTTTGTATTTTTTTATTCCTGCCATCCTTTAGGGCAAGTCCCAAGGATTTATTGGGGGTACAACAGAAATACAATAAGAATAATAAAGTTACGTATTATAGCATAGAGCAGTTGTTTGACGTTAATCGACACGCTGGTCTTTTCTCGGCATGGTTGCGTGGCGCAATAGTATTCAGTTCCTCTGCTGCATCTCATGGAGTACCTCGGTCTGAGTTATCCGCAGCCGTGATGTGTCTTTCATCCTGCCTGAGGGACTTTTTGTCGCCTTCTTTTTTCCTATCTCCCACTCTATCGTTTTTCTCATTCATATTCAGTTTTTCTGCTTTTTCTGCATCAGTTTGATTCTCTCCACTTCTCTGTTGGTTTCTCCCTTTCGCTGATTTCGACCGAAGGGTGACAGTCCCTAGTATGTCTTTCTAGCCACCCCTGAACCTTGTAACTTTTAGAGCAATCTGTAAGAGGGCACATCAGTCAACGATTCAGTATCTTCAGTTTTATGTTTTTCTTCTTCATGATCTTGTCTTATGTGTCAAGTTGCCTTTCTCCTAGCATTCAAGTTGTGTAATTTTCATCTCGAACTTTAGAGCTTTCCTTTGGATCTAGTAGCCATGAATCTTAGTGCTCTTACCATATTTCTTTCGCATCTTTGATTGCTTGAAGCAGCCAATTCCTTGTATGTGAAGCTTTCTTAGCTTCGTCTATTTCAAAGTTACTGTCAAGTATGGAGGGTATCAGGCTATCTTTGTCCATTTTCAAGCTATTCTATAGGTTCAACCTCTGCCTGTATAAGACTTTTCATAAGCACATCAGCTTGTATCCAATTACGAGATTAAGCATCAATCACTGCGAATTATATTTTTCCCCATTGAAGGATGCAAATCTTGAAGTTAAACTGCGTTTAGATAATGCTCACCCACAATATGCCACTAATGAATGCGATATCAAATGAGAGCAATGTTTCATTAGAAAAACAAACTTTGAGCGATCGCCTCCAGTGAGTAAGTGCTTCACTCTGATTAATCACTTGCTTTCTTCATCGTTAGGTGTCGTTATAACGATGAAACGAAGTTTGAAAACTCAAAGATCCGCTACAACACCAGTATGCACCCAGACCCTTTTAAGTAAACGCTTGCCAGCTTGGTTGGCTTCAAATAAAATCAAGCATGCCCAGTCTTTAAGTTATGAATTTCAGAATTTCTGGATTTAATTCTAGTGTTTTAATCTCATGCATAAGCATCGGGAATTTTAGATGAGGAACAGGAGTGCAATCAATTCTGTTTGGAAGGGGGGCCTATTTAGAAGCCTGATAGCGGGTTTCATCTCGACTGTTTCGACCATATATTACCGCACCACCGAGAAGTAAGGTTTGGATTTATTTCTCACAATTAAGCATTCCAGTGCCAATATTTTGGCATCGAGTATTTTGGAAATTGAAATTATGCCCCCTTTTGAGGCATCAACACCAATCTCCTCCCTTAGGAATCCAATCATTACCACCTAGCCACCCACATTGAAAGGCGATTGACAACTAACAGGGACTCTGGGTAGAACTAAATTGACTGGGTGCCACTATAGTTCAAAAAGTTTGTCAATTCTGAGAACCCTTTGATAGCTATCCCATAGTTTTCCGAGAGGGAAATGAAAGCAAGAGATCCTCACTTTAGAAGTTGCAGATGACAGCTGAAGAGGATACTAAAGATGCGATTGCTGAGAGGACCAGATAGTACAAGTGGAACGCCATTTATGCTTAGATTGCGATATTCTTTCTAACTACTCATAAGAAGAGAGGATCATCACTGTTACTGGTGAACAGATTTATTTTCACAAAGAATTTGAATGTGTCCAATTAAGCGGTGAAGTTGGAATCAGCATAGATTGTTCACGAAATCTCTTGAAAGTGAGACAATCTTTTTCGGCTAAGTATTTTCTAATTAAAATAGCCTTCAATGATTTCATCCTACTCATTGAAAATCCAAATATTACTGAAATAAAGCTTTGTGATTCATACGAAAAAACTTAATTTGAAGAAGCCTAATGTGGTGTTTTTGATTTCCCAGCATCATATGACTCAAGGCTTTTCGTGATTGCACCTCGAGGGGCGAGTATTTCGTCAAACTTTCTGTTGGCTTCTAAATACATCAAAACTAGTAGAAGTCTTGGTGTGCTTGTCGATGGTTGAGCCCTATGTACCTATCAGCATCGTATGAACAGTTTGACAACTACTGTTTATGGAGCCCAAATAATCTAGTACTGGTGCAGCCTGCTTTCAATAACGAGAAGGGCCAGCTAAGTCTTGAATCTACGAGACTTAGCTCCTAAAAATCTGCAATAGAGTAGAATTTTGTGTCCTTTGATGTCTGGGTAACAATATGAAAAATATGGTGACTTTGAAAGCAATTAGCCATAGATTCAAAGAAGGTTAATTTAGAAATATTTAAAGGGATTCCGCCTACCTAGACTCTATCGGATTTCCTGACATTCATGTTATTTCCTTTCAGACTTTCTTACGTTTTCTCAACCATGTTTCCTCGTTATCCACCCTCCAGTTCCTTGTTTTCGATATAGTTACCTTTATTTACACAATAATATTCTCCCAACAGTTTTTCCCAATGGTAGAGGAATCGCATTTTCTTAATTTTAACATTTCTGGTCTACGTTCTACACAAGTAGCGTCATGCTCTTGCTTTCATAGATGAGATTATTCTAAGGAAGTACAATGTTATCACAGACTTAAATGCTAAACTATTTACAAATTAATTCCCTTTTGCAGTTCCTACTCTAATGCAAAGCCTCTAGTTCAATGCTAGATTATTCCGCTGAATAGCGCTGATTTCAAGGTAAACCAATCAGGCATCCGTTTCGCTTTAAGCTGGACCCGATTAAAAGTACCACGTACTCATTAGTGCATTCCACACGTACGGATGGACGTTAAAGCAGGTGGTCTTCGGGCTGATCATTTTCCATACACACAATAGGCGCAGCATAAGATCAGACGAAGCCATCTATTAGTTTTGAGGTTGGTAATTTGCCAAAGAACTCATTACATCAACTCTAGACAGAGCAAACGAATTAATGACTTAAGAGTACAATAAAAAATGTGTAGGAAACCCGAGTAGGTGATAAGATAAATACAGCTTAATAGTTGTTTTGAATGAATGAACGCACGAAACATGTGTTCCAAATAGCTCTTTTTATGAAGCCTCTTAATGCTTTTTACCACAGTTAGAATCCGATGACAGCATACGAACCACTCCACAATGGTTTAGTGCCTACTAGATACGCCTTTTTTTGTTTGACAAGGATAAAAGCGTCTTAGTGCTAGCCTTCAACGCAAACAAGCTGACCTGGCTCCAATTACGCAAAATTTTGATAAAACACTCTACCGAGCATCACCTTGCCTAACAGTTGTCGGTCACACCCATCTTGATTAATCGCTATACTTATTTAACCTGTTCACTTACGCATTAAAGTAGCAGTCTGGCATTTCAGAGGTGGAGAATGGCATGCAGCAGAAAATTACGGAGGCTAAAACTATCTTTACTTTATCATTCGGTAGTTGTGGAAGCCATACGTAGAAGAGAGCACATTCCAGCCCTCATTAAAATACCGTTAAAATGCATCTTCATAATGGTCTCTATTAATCCTTCCGAATTAAATCGCTTCTACCTCTTCAAAATCTTCTCCAAATCCTTAAACAAAAATATGAAATTAAGGCATAGCTGAGTTAGTTTTTCTACACTGAGATGTTGATGGCAACTGCTCAATCACACATTCAGAAATCTACATCATTCATTATAAAGTTTTGGCGATAAGCATAAGGCCAGCGATCTATAAGACTGTGAATAGCAGTAAGTTAGGGCGATGTGGAACATTTTCAATAACAAACATCCGATATCCAATTGTAGAATGATAGTCCGCCAACGTTACCAACCCTTCCTACCAATAAACACCCGCCGATATGTTCTGAAATGATATCCACTAAGAATCAATGCATGGAATATCGTTAAGCAGGTATATTATTCGATGGGAAAGTCTCAATTAGAGATGCAGATATAGTAGACTCAATTCTCATTCCTTGCAGAAGAATGAAGTTGTGGCACATTTAACAAGAGGTCAGAGTTTGGCTAGACGCTCTAGTGGTGCGATAGTATGTGTTAGTAGACTACACTGACCCTAAAATGTTCACTCATCTCTGAAGTACAGCCACTTCTAGGTCTCAATTCCTAGAGGGAAGTGGTGAATCTGCGAGCAGGCGGGAAATCAAACGAAGCCATTAAGACAGAACAACGTGTTGGTCATATCGAAGTCGCCAAGTAAACAATCATGCAACCGGATCTAGAGAGAACATCAACTTTCAAGCAGTGCTCCTAATTACTGATGTTTCCAGTGACCTCAACTAAATCTCAACCTCCAGCAAGGCCATGGGTTCTGGTTTCAACTTCGTTCATGGTAATTACTTCTTTTTCTTAAAAAAAGCATTACATAGAAATACCAGCGAATGGCGACTATCAACCGAAAAAATGACCAAAATTGCGACACATTTGGTCTTATACCAGTCCATTAGTTACATGATCAAGAATATTAAGGCTAGTCGGTACGTGTCCTAAGAGAACCGGCTGTTCATAAATTCTACTGTCGAGATTCGAAAGGGAAGGCCTGTAGAATTTAGGGATCTGCATTCTTCACATTCATTATGGATTTCTTGGAATTCAAGTTCATTATTCACACTCCACACAATACACAGATTGACTTTTGAGACATTCAGTAGCATTTGGTTGCAAGCATCGCAGATATAGCAGATGATACGAACAGACAGTTACCTATATCTGTTCTCCCAAGACATTATTGATTTTATTTGATAGGATCGGTGAATTGATTATTGGATGGGTGCGAGGATCCGACTAGGTTCAGTATTAGCAGGGTTTTGCTCAATTTCTGAATGCAAAATTTAGAGCGGACACAGTGAGGTCAGGATGATTTTGACAGAATAATCACTAAGTCGCTTATACTCTACAGCCCAATCTGATCAGTTATGTTCACATCTAGGATATCCTTAAAGGCCACTTAAAAACTTCCAACGGGTTTTATTCTCGACCATCACATTTCATTCCTCCTTTTCCTCTACGTCATGGGATCTGATGGACTGACCTTCTTTCGGCGTTGTTATTCATTTAAAAACAATTCAATCACAAGCTAATTTTGCATCAAACGCTTCACAACTCTTCATGGTGAGGTGGCGACATGCAAAGCATAGCAATTCGACCATCAATATTTTTATTTGAGCTTTGGGAATGTAAAGAGAGCAAAATGAAGAAGCTTTATTTATATTTAAGCTAAAAAGCCACAGGGTATAAGAAGTATGGACTCTACAGAAAGGCGATTGGCGAGGGAAACGGATTAAAGCACCGCAGAGCAGCGCGATTCGTTGGCCCGGATCCGAGAGATTGGAACACTTTCACGTTTAGCAAAGAGAAATGTTCAGGAGAATAAGGAAGAGAGTCAACTTACCAAGTTTAACCCAAAATAGTCCATTCTTTGCTAAACCTTTTTTAGAATTGCCGGAGTATATGTTCTCATAGACCACCAGGCCCTTCCAATCGTCTTCAGAGTCTGCCCATCATCTCATTTTAGTTGCTGTTGTCGACAAGATAATAGTAAAATTAGTGCCAATTAGTCCTTTGGTCTTTCCTCATAAGTTTAACTCTGAATTGAAACTCAGAACTCAACTGAAACCTCACTACAATAGTTTTACAATCTTTACAGTTTACAATAAAATCATCTTCAGAATTAGATCAAATAATAACTTTAGTTTAAATTAATTGCCTCAGAGGAAGTTAAATTTATCGCGCGCGCTATTCCGGCAACCACTCCTTTCTTAAGCAAATTCATTAATTATTTAAAGACAATTTTATTTAACTAAGTAGGACCCTTGCCTGCTTTTAGATAGTCTATACGGGAAAGTCTTAATAGCTGTTGTTCTCAGTTCTAGCGACGCTAAACCAGCGAAGTCATTTTGGCGCCTTTTCATTTATTTCTAGCTTTCCTCCTGAATGTAAAAGCCCTGTGTCTGAATTCATTTAAATTGAAACACAACGAAGTTCTAAATATTGTTATAATAAATATGTTCAGTAGTGTGAGAAATAACTTTAAAATGAGAAGACATAGGCTTTTTGTTTGCATTTGCGGCGAGATCTCCGATTTCCCGATTCGATATTGCGGGCAAGTCCACTTTAGAGTTAACGAGGGGCATTTTGGCGTCGGGGAGGATAAGTAAATTGGAGAAGATGACGGCACATGAACTTAACGGACCTCCGTAACTATTGTAGTATTCGGCTCGGCTAAGGCAGATGCTTTAACCAAGAAAAAACTAATCGTTTTGCCCTTTTGGACAGATAAAAGTACAACCGAAATGTCATCCTTTAAAAATCCCTTCCATCTATTCAATTGAAAATATAAAAATATTATCCGATATCTACGATAATGAAAAAGATTTTTGGGAGTTAAATGATTGGAAAGACTTTAAACCGTGCTTTCCGCTTATGTGCTTCATTCCTCTCCGAACTGATGGAAAAGCCTTCTGGGTCGCCATTTCAAATTCTTATTTCTCTGAAAGTGACGATTAAGACAATGAAGGAGGGAGAATGTTAGTCTATTGTTGGGAAGTGATCGATGAAGTTGGAAGTAACTTCAGTGCCAGGGCTATCATTTTAAGTTTCCTGCCATGGACTTTCAGTTAGGAGGTAACGCTCGAGCACGACGAGTAGACTATACCATCAAAACATGAGATTAAAAAAACTCAAAATGTTTTCCATAGAGAGAATGCGTCTGATCATCTCGCGTAGGGCATGTCTCCGAGAGGTTGGGGATCTGACTTCAATGCTACTGAATAAGCTTGAGCTGGAAAGTTGCCATTCAATAAGAACAAAGGGTGTTCTTGTGGCGGCGGTCGGGAATTATAATTGAACTAAATTACATATTTTTTTTATCTATACTGGTAAATTTATGTCAAAGGGTAATGTCACTTCAGCCAGTAGGAGAACTGAGTAGCCATTTTAGAGCGGAGAATACGCTATGCAGGAGTGGAGGACTTAGTGGATTGAGCTTCGGTAAGCTTTCTTCAAACATTGCATTTTCCAAGCAATGGGTCAAATTTAAACGCCTAAGAGCAACGGATTCATTTAATTCTTCAACGCGTTTGTCAACACAGTGCGGTGAATTTTTTCGACGATCTGTCCACGGCTCCAAATGCCTTCGTGATTTCCAGATAAACCTTCTATCTTGAGACATTTTCTTTGCTCTAGCATCAAACCAGAAAATATTTTCGTTTGTAACATCTTCAGGACGTACCAGAACGTTAGACAAAGTATTCCACAATGCGCTATCAAAAACCTAAATAAATAAGCATACGAGAAATTGAAGTAGGCATTTCAACCCTGTGAATCAATGGTTACTTCAGAGCTAATATTATACAAGACCTATGTAGTCCCTCTGAGTATGTTTTGAGGAGTAAATTTATAAGATTGGACAAAAGTGTGCTGTTCGAATGTAAAATTTCTATAAGGGACAGTTATCCATTAGCTGAACAGAATGTTTGGTCCCAGAAAGTGTTGCCCAGTCGGTTATTAGTGATGTTAATGGATAGAAGTCCAATGAGGACAAGGGTATGAATTTAAATATAATATAGTTGGAACTTTAGTTGCCATCTTCTAGCTAAACTACGTCTCTTCATGCACAGGAAATATTCTTAAGTAAAATAAACGAAAGGCAATCTGAAGGCTTGGTGACTGCCTGAGGTATATTTTCGTGCTTGTGCATAATGATTCGTACAGAGCTATAGAGTTGTCACTATTTAAGATTCAGGCCCAGAGGTTAGTGGAGTATGGAGGATTTCGCTCTTGAATTTCAAAAAGTGGTTTGAGTTTAAGAGCATATTCCTACTACGTCTTGCGCATTTTAGGAGTACTGGAAGCAATAGAAGGAATCATCCTTTTGAAACCATTGGTATCTGTAACCTTTTCTCACAACTGTTGGTATCAGATCACGAGTTAAAATATCTTCTTTTAATGCCATGGGTAAATCGTTATTTTAGGGACTATCTGAACATAAATTTACATATTACGACTCCACGCAACTCATAAACGTCGAGTTTTACAAACTAAATTTAATGGTTTGGGGGCGTTTACGTAGGAGCAGATAAAGTGTAGCTCTCAGGTGTGAAATTTTTTAAAAAATTATACTCATCTATATAAAGAACAGAATGCTGGGTGCTGTAAACTTTTCTTTAACTAGTTGAGTCACGATAACGGATATTTGCATGATAAGGCTGTGTTCAGAACCTCAAACAGAATAATATTAACATGGCTAAATTATGCACTTATCATCTTTCAGTAATATTCTCGAACATGCATGGCTTCGGGACGCTTTTCTGTGATCACTAGACCATCCGTCTAAAGTTTAAGGTGATGCAAATCCTTAATGCTGAAGAATGACCTGAGTATCATCATGAGCCATTTTTGAGCCGAAAGGGTAGATATTACTTTTCGGTCCAGAGAACTTCTTCTCGTTGGCCTCCATGGTGAGTTTGTACACAAATATTACCGAATGGTTTGTGGTTCAAAACTGCGGTTAAACACAATAATTTTGACCAAATTAAATCAAAAGCTAGTCAGATGGCTCTGGAATTTAATAGAAAAGTGTGATTTGTCTATTTTTAAATGACTGACAAGCAGAGTAAATCATGGTGCTTCGGTTTCATCACTTCTTTTTATAATCGGTTTTCATAAACACGCCTACATTGACTTGAGTGTTGACATATCGGTCAGCCCACTTTACTCGGCTTCACTCTTTTGAAATAATTTCAATGTTAACTTGGTGATGTGACCTAACGTAACCTAGCGTTTATAGACTCTCGGCTGAGAGAAATCGTTTTTAAACAGACACGGTGACAATATGAACGCGATTCCTTCATATAAAATTTCACCAGGCTTGCACAATTACTGAATGCCCCGTGGCACGTGAGACGTTCAGGAGAAAAATGCGCATATATTCCACTACACGTGCTCCTGAATATGCCATAAAACCTTTGGATCCAAACACCCTATTTGTGGAGAGTATTTTCGACCGTCAATTATTTAAAATTATTTATTTTTTTTCTCGTAAGTGTAAAGCTTGGTGGCACACAAAAAGATTCACAGCTTCAAATTATAATGTCATCATTTTGATGGAAAGTTAATGAGCCTGATTTGCTGATATTCATTGGGTGCTAGCTTTATTGTAACAATAGCAATAGTACTAGTGATGGTAGGAGCGGCCATTGTGTATTAATCAGAGGTCAGTAGACGCGGTTACTCTAGAACAAATAATAAATAGAATGAGTGTGTGGAGGTGATCAACAATTACACCTTACTCGTTCCCCTCCTCTTACAGTATATGGCTTCTTTATGTATCCACTGTAACCTGACATATTTTAGTATAAATGAAATTGGCGTCTTCATTTCCCAGGAAGTTAGATCCGACCGGGGACTTATCACCATCCTATAACGCACTCTTGAGATGATATTACATTCTGCCTCGATTAATTCAGCACTGACAATTACACAGTTCCACGTTAAATAACAATCGTTGGGATAACATTGCACAATGCATAAGTGTGCTTACTCAAACATCAGTTAGACAACTGCATTATCGACATGATTTGATCCAGGGTCAAATTGTGAAATGCAACTCGAGCCGCAACTGAACACACCTATTTTATAAATCTGTAGCTCTCATAAACTGAAAACTTTCGTTTTGGAGATAAAAAAAATAACCCTCATAGATTTGAGCAACCATTAGTCCTTCACATGCAGAGAAATAATTTAATCTACTGCGTCTGTTATTAGTCTGTTAGTCCTGCGAAAAAGTTACCACTTTCTTGTTAACCAGTTTTGTCACCATAATTATTAACTTCCTGACAACTAGGTCCTCAAGCAAACTCAAGGACAATGTTATTGCCAAATTAAGTCGGAAAACATCGAAGCACTTCTACTCCCAAAGATCAAGTTGAACAGATAAGGGAACTGACGACTCGATAGCTTGGATCACGCATAGATATGAGATGTAGCTGGGGGAGTTTGAAAATAGCCCCTAAATTACCGATCTTACCGTAAAAAACAAAGATATTCGAACCTAAATTGTTGACAAGTACCGTCTCTTTGTTGTGTCGTCGTTATCTCAGGGAGATTTACTTCGTGGTTGTGCAATGAGATCCACGCTCCTACCCCGCATTGTTGATGTTTAAGTTTTAACGGCTGTAGATCTGAACAAGTAGTGATAGCTGTGTTTGTCTCATATTAATAAAATCTACAAAATGGGCCACGATGGTGGTCACCAGAAAGTGCACCTTAAAGGTATGCAAAATCTTAACTAATGGCTACAGTGCTTTAACTAGATGTATTTCAGTTCAGATCCCAGTTGATTAGCTTCGAATTTCACCCTTTGTCCTTACTCAAATCTTTATTTGCAATCACATTCACGTATCATCAAAGTCTTGCCTATAATTTTCTGTTTACTTTTCCTGCCTCCTCATTTCGATCACTTTTCCGTGTTATTTTAGTCGGGGGAGATATTTTTACATAATGGAGGAGTGGGTGGAGTCCACTTGTGTGGCTTGTTAAACGATTTCGGTTTTCGTAAGTCCCAAAACAATCCTTAAATGGATGTACGAACAAAATTTGGATCCTTAAAGTCTCACCTTATTGGCAGATTCGTGCTCATTCATTTCCACTACAAATCAATACCTATAGTATCACATTTTTATTCTATTGGACTTAATTTTACCGGTAAATTCAGAGAAATAAATGGATTCATTTTGGGTTCATTGGTTAAAAGCCTCTGAATACGTCGTCTCCTTTTCCTGCAACTTGTCTCCCATGTGGTGTGATCCCAACAATCAACTTTAAAAATTCGCAAAGAAAGGAAATTTGAAAGAAAAGCTAAGGTTCAGGTTGGAGTTTAGTCTCAAGATATATCGAATCTAGTTCAAACCTCACGCTTGATTTATTCGGTGCCCAGCCAGAGACTCTGCCCAAAGTTTTTTTCTTTAAAAGATCACTTTATCCACTTCACCCTTTTCCTCTTTCTACTTCCTTACAACTGACCGTTCAGCTCTTAAGCAGGATAACAATTCCATTTGAGGATCACCTTTTCGTTTCCACTTTCCTCCAGATGACTACCCCGGATTAACGAGTGAGGCTGGAAACGTTTCCTTTCGGAACTACTCTAAGGGCAATTCTACTTCATTAATTCCAGCCTATATTGCGTATTCAAATTCTTAAGTTAACTGCGGTAAAATTTTTAACGACCTATCAGGAGAACGAACTCGAGTAAAGGAGGGATAATGGAAAAGAGCAGAAGAAAATTTCCATGAAGGTGAATTTATATCGCTTTTCATTGGAGGCTGAGCTGCAAATTCTTTACTTACCGGTAACAACATTGAGAACTTACAATCCTAAGTTTTATATTTAATAATTTTTCAAGCTCTCCCGTATGTTTTCTATCGAATTTTACCATCGTTGAAGTCTAAGACGAAAATTTATTTCAATTTTCGGGTAGCAAGTGTCAAGGGCTTCATACTATTTATTTAACACATATCCGTACCACTCTGTGTTCAGCCTCCTCTTTTCAGCGGATATATTGAATATTGCAGATAATATTTGGCGTTATCAGCCAATGAAACCATCAATTTCTTTTCTTAGTCTCCTCTAATAAGTTGACCACAAGACCAGTCCATTTGAACTTGGCACCACTTGAAGTCAAAAGTCCATTTTTGATTCATCAGATATTCCAGTTCATAACTCTGACGTAGTCGGTATCTTCACTAGGCTAGGTATATTAAGCACATTAGCAGAAACGTATTACCGATACTAATCTACATATTCTGCTTAGGATGTAGATGTACACAATAATGCTGGCTCCAGTCGCTGCCATGATTTAGACCATTTATTTAAACGTCTTATCGCCCTAGAATTCACACTGAACAGTATTCCTTGTGTTTTCACTTTTAAATTTTGATTTAGTGCAGAAAACAAAGTACGTTTGTGACTCAGGATACCATATGAGCTGACAACAATTTGAACTTAGTGAATGTGCGAGGGAACATTGTCACTGTTTCTCGACGAATTATGCTGGAATATTTATAAACAAAGTTTAAGTTTCGTTCGTTGTCTAAGTTATCTCATCATGTGGGTGGATGCCTCTCTTTATTAGCGGTCACTTTATTTAAATAGTCTTATGAATTACACACCCATCATTAATGTAAGAAAGGTACATGGATGATTGTGATGATTAAACTAATCATGTTAGGTGCTTTCTGGAAAGGACCAACCTCCTTACTAAATAGATAATTTGCTAAACTATTCTCGCCAGCTCATGTAGGCTTCTTTGAATCCAAGATAAGAGGTTAAACTATAACTTGAGCTATTTTTATTCAAGCATTTTGAGGCGAAAGACATCCACTTTTGTTGTTTTATCGGCCCAGATCCAACAATATTAACAAAGCAAATTGTTTGCACGAGAACACCAATTGTTCGACCAATAAATACGCTTAAAATTACATGGGAATAAACTTGCATATTTCAAATCACAATAACAGACATTTTGGTCGAAATTAGCAATTGTTTCGTTAACGTTACTATTAATGCATGAATTACAACTTGATTGCATCAGACACGATCAATTTCATCTGTAAACCACCGAACTATATATGAATGAGTGATACACACACCGTCTTATAATTAAGCCAAAGCATTTTTAAATCACTCAAGTTGAATCAGACACTTTGAAACAGTTTTGAAGCGAAAAAAATGACAATCAGAGCGACATTATGGAAATGTGATCAGTGTGTTATTTGGCAGGCTTTGTTTTCTTCAACCTATTTTTTTCTTTTTATAGTGAACTAGAGCACAAATGCAGCATTAATTCCAAAGAGTTCAGTGAATTTCCCTAGGATATTTTAAAAACCGACAGAATCAACATTCAGCACACGAGCGCAGCTGATTACACCTTTCGTTTTCTTATTGGGTGTGCGTGAACCAATGAAATATCACCTCTCGCTGATTCGCTAGTAAAACTCTACTTGTGGACATTTGCAAATGGCGTATCTCCTCATACCAGAAAATATGAGCTCAAAATCTAGCAATCGGAGCATCTTCTCTACGGGTTCAGAGGTTTCTGCCAAATCTTTGAAGGAGACAACCACCCCAGTTTACCAGTATTTCGTTTTCGACAGATTGCGTCGAACAAAATCCATGCCCAAAAGACCACAGGCTGATAAACCGATGCTATCTCCCAGTCTACCGGAGGCTACCTCACCAAAAACTGACTATTTTCAAGGCTTTAATCGAGCCAAATCTCGGTTTTTTCATTCTTGCCGCACTTCAAAATCGGATAAAAAAACTAAGACCTCAAAAAATCTATTTTCGTCAACTTTTGGTAAGTATATCCAACCTCAACTCAGTTCAAGACCGTCTTTGGACTCGGAAGTGGATACAATCGCTTCTTCACTATCGTTTGATCTGAGAGATAATGAATCTGACTACAGTGAAAATACATATTCCTATGCACATCCGATGCTCGCAGAATTGGAGGCGGAAACGACCACACCTTTGCCTCCTCCAAGAGCCTGTCCAGCCTGGCTGAAATCTGCTCTTGAAAAGTCACAGGAGTCGGCTAAATCCCCATCAAAAGCTTCCGCTCCATCTCCACAGGACATAGCCACCTTAGCTGCGTCTGTCTATTCGGAAGATGGCAGTTTTCTCAATTACTTTGATGAAGAAAGCGACGGTAGTGAAGACGTTCGAATCTATCCCGTTTTGCAGAATGGAGTTAAAATAAGTGATACCCATTATTGGGTCATTAACCCCCCCAAAAATCGATCCAGACATAACCGTGAAATGGGGGCTACTCTTTGTGATAACAAAGTGTACAGTCCGGAGGGTCGACCGACGAGTCTCTCCGCTAAGTTACTAGAAGGCGGAGGGTCTCATTATGAAAATCTACCGGATATTTCTGCTTGTTCTTCACCCGGAACTAACCTCCCTGTCGACGATTTCCAATCAGTAAAGCTTCGTCGAGGAAGGTCAGAGTGTCACAAGGAAGTTCTGCGGCTGATTCAACGAACCCTAGTGGAGAAACTACAGTACCAAGTACCTACTGCGAAAATGGATGAGTGTCGGGCGGTTTTGATAGGCTCGAGCTGGAATTTCCAGAAGGCCCAACGACGTCTCAAAGTTGAACTGCTTTGTCGAATGGGGTACATGTCAAAAATTTCCTGCGAAAGATTATTGGAGCGCTTGAGTTGGAATTTGAATGAGGCCTGCGAAGTTCTTCGAAAGAGTGGAAATATTAGACAGATTTCTCCTATTCCTCCCACACATTCGCCTTTCTCACCTTCTGCAAGCAGTACCAGTGTTTCCATCAACGTAACGCCCGAAAATTCTCCTGATATTTTCTACCTCAGCAATTCTTCGCCTCCCATACGTGACTGATTAAAAAGTGGGTTCAACATGTATAAATTATTCATCCTTCCTCGCCCCCCATTCTCAACTTCTTCTCATTCCACCAAATCGGTGATACGCACAAGTGACTAATACCCATTTTCGAATTGCATTTAGAAGATTTCTGTTTTTGATGATAATCTTTGCACCTGTATTGAGAAGAGAGAACTCAAAAAATAGTCTTAAAAGATGTCGACAAAATTGTGAGCTTCCTTCGTCTGGCTGTTCGTCTGTTTGCGTAAAGCGTGCATGGCATAGTGCTTGGGTGCGCGCATGCATGCAACAGAGCCTGTAAGCCAATGGTGTAGCTGATAGAGTAGTACCCACGCGCATTACTACCGATCGATACTGTGAATGGGCTGGAGCTAGCGTATGCCTGTTCGCACGCTCGACCTTCGCACTATGTTTGACACATGTGTGTGTGTGTGCAGGCCTTTTATTTCCCGAAAAGATCCCGAAATCGCCGATGTTATTGTGTTTAAATTGCTATGCGAACGAGCCTCAATTGTCAAGGCATTGTGCTAATTAGGAGCCACTTATCTATTTTCAAGCTAACAGTGGGATCCCTTTTAAAATATGGGATACATCAATTGGAGAATAGATAACCCTCGCAGTACCGTAGTAACATTTAGAAGTAACTTAGTCGGTCAGATGACCCTGTTTGTTACTATAAAATGAATGAGCTGATCTGGGAACTCCAAAACAACCCACGACAAATGCACGTGTTTACAGTGATAACACGTACTAGGTAGGCACACCATAGTTGTCTTAACGCTTCTTGCCAAATTCTTATCATCATCGTGAAAATTTCGATGTTATCTTCTGCGTAGTGCCTTCAATTCGAGTACTACGAAACGGCAGTCAGACAAAAGAAAGCGGCATTCGGCAGATGATGTTTGATATTACTTAAAAGTATAAACTTAAAATCAGTTGTCTTTATTCCTGGACTTAAATACTACTCCTATGAATTGCTCATGCTACCAATTAACTTATACGTGGTAACATGGCTTCCTAAATATAATTCCTACCTTGCCGATGGTCCATTCACAAATTAAAGCCTCAAATCGATTCAATTTGAATTAAAATACAAACGAAGGTGAATGAGAAACTAATCTGGAAATAATATCCCCAGGACTAAGCAGGTAGGATTGGGGCCGAAAGGGCATGAAAAAGTCACCTTAAGACATGGAAGCCGTAGTGCCCTATTCCAACAACGCTGACACAACAAATCCACATGTTGGAGAAAAAAATACCAATTTCAAATATCTTTTTCGGAATCGATTTTTCATTCCGCATTGCTTAAGTGCATTTTGCCTCACTCTCGATAGATATCATCAGCTCTGGCACATTTAATTGTCATTAGAGGTATTTAAAACTATGTGCCACCTATCGATTTTTATAGTTTACGACAGAATTGATCAACTGATTTATCGGCCAATAATTGACCCTTGTCTGACGCCCTTTGAAACTTTGGAAACTTTAATAGGATGGAATGCATTCCTGAGTCTGCAGAACATTTGATTTCTTGCTTCTGAAGCCCAATTTCATGAAAATAATTTAAATCATAAATTTAAAATTAATTATCAAGTGTCTCTAAAAATTCAGTCAATTAAAATTAAAGTTCAAAAGTGTTAATAAATACATCCGCAGTGCCCACTCAATTCCCTAATATTTTAACTAGTTTAATGCACCAAAGGTTAATGCCACATGCAGTGCACATTCAGTTCATATCTTACAGTTGCTGAAACTTTTTAAGATACTACGTTCGAAAATAATCTTAGCGACGAAGCACTAGCGATTCTTTTACACGTGATCTTCATTTTGATATAAAAGTAACGACAATGCAACAATTCGATTCACATGCTTTGTTAAAATGCCTTCAAAAATTGGTTGGTGTTAACAAAAGCAATGAATGCATGTCACGATTTTAATCCTTGGTTGATGTCATAGGCGTCTTACATAACTAGGCTATTAGCAAAATAAGCCAAGTCAATCAAACGCGTTTTTTGATTCAAGTCATCTCCACGATGACCTTGAAGCGAAGCGCTTAAATCGAATTAACAGCTTCGATAGGGAACGAAGCACATAATGCTCCTCCCAGGACATAATAGCGAAAGGGTTGAAAACAAGTGTAACTTAAACGAAAACTAGGGGATTTAGAAAACAGAAATTAATTGAGTTGCCCCCAAAGCGTATCATTAAGAGCGCTCGTTCAAATTTATTGGTAATTAGACATTAGAGCATGTACTTTTGAGCGATTCGGCTATCGATTCAAGTTTGAATAAATTTAGACTGATGTTGGCGCAATTGAATCATCAAATGACAAAGGTTCACAGAGCATTACTGCGAATCCAGCGCGTTCCTTGATCGGAAACACATTACACAGTGATGAGAATTGGCAGACACATTCATTCAATTAAGGCTCAAGTAATACTAGTATAGAAGCAGGTCCCTTAGCTCACTCATAAAAGGCAATATCAATGAGGAATTTTGTCTTAATCTTCCTACTTAAAGCCTCTTGCCGTTCCTTTGGCTGAGATCAAGAGCGATATTTAGAGCAATAAACGATTATTTTGAAAATTTTTACGAATGGTTGCTTCACCTGCATTCGTTAACAATTTTATTGTTATTGTCTTCAAAATTTTGTTGACATTATATATATATATATATATATATAGAAATGACACTGACTCAGAACTTTCCTAGCTCATAGACTAAGAATTCTTTGGACTCAAACCAGTCAAACGCTCAGACTTCTGCTGGTACTATAATAAATTCTTCTTATTTCCAACATTTTTGGAAGGTTCGATTTTTTCTACTTTTTCCCTTCAACGGGGCAGCATCATCATGCTTAAGCTACCGGAGGGGCAAATCTCGACGACCTTTCTGAGAACTTGAGACGATGAAACTGGATTTTAATCGTGTGTTGGTGAGAAGTGAGCTACACAGTCTTATGCTGACCAGCTGACTTGTATATTCAAGCAGCTTCGGCAAATCACAACTGACATGCACAATCTAACACTAATAAATACTTATGACAGGCAATAGCTATTACACATCAGGATGAATACCGAAAATCTCAAATGAATCAGATCACTGAACTTGTCAGTATTTTCAAACAAACGTTTGCGCGGAATCTAAGTAAATCAGGCAAAAAAGAAAGAAGATTGTTTATTCAGACGAGTAATGCTCGAACAACTTAAGTAAAGAAGACAGTTGGGCTAGTGACGTTATTTAATGAAAAACGAAAAATGAAGGGAACTGCTCATTAGTGTCAGTTTCTGAATAAATCAAATTTTCAATAAGTTTTATCCTCCTGGAATCAACCTTTCATCTTTTTGCAATAATGTCAAACCCTTTTGCTTTGATTTATTATTATCCAACTCTTTTTAATGGATAAACAACTAGCACTTAAGAGTCATTCAGTAAAACAATTGTCATTGTATTTCTACAACACATTGAAATTAGTAGAGATTTGAAAAATTGTTGCCTCTATAAGAAAATCAACTTACTAGGTGTCTTGAAACTCATGCTCGCCATAGATGTTCCACAAACTACGAGTGATCACCATAAATGTTACTCCTCCAGCGTCCCATTCAAACAAATATTCATAGAATGAGTTCGTCGGTGTCAGAAAGAGGAACAACCTTTTGCAGACATCAGAATCCTCTCAAATCACCGCGAATCATTCTTTGCAAAAGTAGCCTCACCGATCACGTCTCTTTTCTGCTTTCTCTTTTTACCCAGTTCGCCATCCAGATCTCTGACTCCCTAAAATGTCAGGCAGTGAATGATTTTCCTTTTTTAATTTTATTGGATAATTCATCAGTTCCGTCACTATCAGACTGAAAAGCATTCAGCTCCTTAGTATCCTGCATTGGTGAATTAGGTGTTCTTAGTAAATGTGGGAGGGTCCAAAAAGGATTTAAAATGGCTAGTCATTATATGAAATTCGGTCACTGACAATTCAACAGGCATAAATAACCATAAGACCAATAAGTCACCGTTAAAATAAAATTGAAAATGAAAGGAGAGCGCTGGACGGCGTCCGCAAACCGGGAGAGGAATGCATTTCAATGGCTGATTTCATTCCAGAACTAATTTCTTTACAAAATTTTTCACTTTTAGTAAAATTACGCACTAGCCTAATAGCTTAGTGGTCGTATTAGCCTCGTTCTATAAAGGACTTCACAAAGCTACGACCAGGTTTGCAGGAGCAAATTAGCAAACTGATTTTTCATCAGCCTTTTTATTCTGCTGAAAGGCGGGGCCAGTGGGGGACCTAGCTTTACTATGAAAACAAACAAGTTTGTGCGAGTTTAGGACTGAACAAGCAGAGTCCTAATACCTTCATCGAACGACAGCTGAAGATTGTCTTGATGCTATCAAGAACATGGGATGAATAAATCTTCAAATAATCAGATTTCAGAACAAATGAAAAATGGAAAAAAATTTCAGAAAATGAAATGAAATGGAGGACGCATTTCGTGTTTTTCTAGATAATTCAAAAGGTTCTTTCGAATTTCTCAACATGCGTTTATTCTGTAGCAATAGGCTGGTTGGTAACTGTAATCTCTTTTACTGTTCCATCCTCGACGGTTCAGCCGCTCATGTCTTTTTGTAATCGTAAGGACGCTTTCACTTCGACAACTGTTTCTTTAAATCACTTTTGTAATCATTCATTCTATATGAATCGTACGATTCTGCAATGATTATATAAACATCCATTTTTTGCCTGAAACATTGATACGTATTTTTTCAGTAAATTTTAAACTTAATTTAATCTAATATTATTCAATGTTTTCTTACATCTTTTAAACCAATGTTAAGTGAAATTGAATCCGAAACGACTTTGTAGTCCAAACCGACTGACCATTAAGATGAAAATGCCTTAAGCGCATTGAATTATTTAACTGTTGAACCGTTGCGCAGTTAGTTTCAAATGCATCGGTACTTTCAACAGTAAAGTTCACACACCAGACAGCCGTCATGCGAGCACTTCTGTCATCTTTTAATTCTCAGGTAAGAATGGTCGAACATTCTCTCAGCCTCCTCGTGGTGACCACCGGCAACCCCAGAGGCAACCCTGGGGGGTAATGAGAGGGACGGCCGGATAGGACTAATCACCAACCGGACGTTTAAAATTAGATTATGCCAACAGAAGTACAGCCTTGTACAGCCTGGTAAATGAGGCACGCCGTAAATACCTGGATTTATGGTCTCAAACTGGACTGGACTGTGGAAAGTGCATGCATGTGACAATGAATGGAATCTCCATCAGAAAGTTGAAAAGACTTCTGGAGGAGGTATGAAGATTCTCTGACTCTAACAGTGTCAAGTGTCACTACGAACTGGAACTGACGGAACCATGCCAGAGAAGAGACAAGAGAACCGACGACGTCGATAAACGCTTTTATTGTTTTTTTGTGTTAACTATTGTGTGCTATTTGGTGTAAAAGCTATTTGTATATCTGTCCTTCGGATTTGCCCTAATGGGTGGAGAGTAAATAATAAAAAAAAGTAATGGCAGAAATGGAGCTCTTTCGGAGTTGGCCAACAGGATACTCCCATATCAAAAACGAGTTGTCAAATTGAGGTCAGTCCGAACTACTCACGAGTTTTAAAAATATGATCCAGGTGTGCAAATAACAAAGTTCAATCACCAAGACCGATGAGGAAACACCATCGATTGGATAGATGTGATAATGTGCGATTGAAGCTTCGAGGACTTAATAATAAAAGTAGAGCAGTCTTGGGATCTTCCTCGAAGCGCCCTAGCCACATGAGTAGTTCGAATTTTGTTAACTTTAATCCATCAAGGGCATGTCAAAGCCCATCTGAGATGATCTGATGTTTTCAAAAATGATCACAATCTTCAACAAATTTAGTTTCGCTACTCAAAGTACCGAAATTTGTTCGGACCTCGGATTAAATTTGATGAGTGATTCCTCAATAGAGTCAATGGCTAATGCAAAAGGGAAGACGATTCGAATAGAACAGTTGTGCTTTCTTGTTGTTGCTCATTCGGATCATCATGTTACGCGAATGCTCGGAATGCCGAAGAGATCAACTGACTTTTCACTGGGTACAGACTACTAATGTAACATTATCAGCGGCTCCATAATAAAGAAGAAGACTGTTTATCATGGTTGGAAAGAAATAATTTACCACAAATGGATAGGCCCAACCTTTTGAAAGCTGAGAAACGGACATGCCGAGTCGATTTGCATAAAGATTTATGCATGGCTGGTCATCAATAAACGCTGTATTCCACATCAGGGTAAATTGGCTAACAAATACCCTGGCGAATAAACGATTCGACAACTATGCAAATTTAGGAGTAGCTGACAATATCGGAAGGGTAACTGCCGCGAAAATATGCTACGTCTGTAAATTTCGAGGAAGTTGATAAGCTTAAAACGACTTATCATTGCTGTTTCAGAAGTCTTAATCAACAGATCTAAATTGAAACCCTTACCAGTCAGTAGAGTCGCCCTTTAATTTTTGTTTAAACAATTTTAATGCAAAATATGGTGCCGCGTTTTTAATTTGTTGGCGAGTAGTTATATATCTTAAAACAGTTTATCAATAAGAAAATTCGTTTAGTTTATACGTTTCCAACGGATATTTTAGGAATGCCCTCTTGTAGAATTTAAACTATTATTTTTATTTAAACACGGCTTGCTAATATTGATTACCAAAACAAGTCTTATGCTCTCATTTTTGAAAGTTATTTTAATTAAGGATAATGGAAAATAAGAAAGAAAGACTACGACTAAAGAAATCACATAACCACCCTCGACAGGGGTTTCCATTGCCATATGGAGTGCCATGTAGCAAATTTAAGTACACTAAGCTCTGCCTTACAAAATATGGACCCAATATAGTGGCCCCCATGAATTTCAAAACGCTCTCAAGTTTGGTATGTAATCTATTGAATGCGGTTACATGAAGGCTTCCGTGGCAGTCATTACGGCCGTAAATTGGCACTTTACATTGAGACAGAGAAGACAAATAGTATAAGGGCTGTATTCCACAAAACCATCCTTTTCGTCTAAATGAGATGCAGTAGAGAATGTATTTAGAGAAGTAGTTTGCTTTTGTAATTAAAGTTAAATAAAGAAACTGAAGCACGCCATAGGTTAACCTCAACCATTTTAGTATATCAAGAGCTGGAGGACCAAAAGAGTTTTGGACCGATAATTTGATTTGATACGACTACATGATATTTTATTGGGTTTGACTTCCAGATAAACTGAGAGATCAACCATATTTAGCTTCTGACTCGAATTAGAGACGCTTGAGGTTTAGTTCCAACCATTATGCCTTAAGTTTTGGGGGTCCCAAGTAGGTAAAAGAAGTCATGCGTATCCTCTAAGAACGCAGAGTAGTAAGATCCTCTCTTGAACTTGGTCCATTTCAGCACTTTCAAAATGACTTGGACGTGTCTGACCAGCATGAGACTGAGAGATACACGCTGCAGGTTCTAGCAAATGAGCTTGTTAAGCTTGCTCCCAGCTATCGTTCATGCAATGAGTGACTGACTCCTTCACTGGCATGGGAGTTTTCGAATATGTAAGGGGATCCATGTGGAGAGAAAGCATCAGTTTGAAAGCAATTTCAGTCTTATAGCTCGGCGGTGCCTGGCGCAAAAGCAGGGTTTAGAATGAAGCTCGGGTAACCTGAAATATGAATTCGGAGGACTGAACTAACTGGACCGGTCGAGGTACAGCACAAATGGGCTCTCATAATACTTTTTGGTCATCTCCAGGTAACGAGCAAGCAACCCGTCTCTATGGAGGTAGTCTTTACCGATTATTGACTGCTACAAGTTGAATAACGAGCACTCACAAGGACATCGAAAAATGCACTCCGGGATAGAGCATTCCACTGGTGCTATTTAAAGTCTCCAGTGCGCATGCCATAATACCCTGCAAGCTTTGTGTGTCTGATCATTTGCTTTTTCTTTGTATTTTGATCAAAAATGAAGACTGGATCAAAAATAATCTCTAATAGTGCCTGGAATGGGTTAGACGAAGTTTAGCTATTACTTATCGTTTTGGACAGATGCTGCATGTTGGATATTCGAGTACATTATGGTACGTGACTATGACCAAAACAGTCTTGAAATTCCTTTCAGTGCATACATTTTCCAAATATCTTATCATGCTTAGGAATATATTTTCAATTTACGGGACTTAAGCAAAAGCATTTACAACTAATTGAACCCAATTGGATACGTCAGAAAATCTGAGTCCTGTCTACAAAGACCTATAACTTTATAAATAAATTTCGGTGCCTATTTGGCAACGGTGCAACGGAAGCATACGTGTTTACCTCATCCAAAATCAGGGCGACCTTGAGGGACGCACCTCCTCCTCAAAACAATAATTAGTATTAGCTTGCATTTAAGTATTACCGTCAATCAATAATTATAGCAATTCAATTCAATTTAAATAATTAATGTTTGAAGTAAACTTTTGGAAATATGTTGAAATTTTTGTTGTCATTGGGGAATGACATTTTAAACCTAATAGTAAATGATCCAGTGAAGAAACACGAACTTTTTGAAGAACAAACATTCTTTTAAAGTATTTAAAAGGGAAGAGACCATAATATTTAAAAGATAAAAGCGGCTGACATTTAATTAAGGAGCTAAATTATACAAGAGTTCACTACCTAATGCCCGAGTTAAGTAGGTATTAGTTATTCATTTCCTAGCTTTTTTCTTTAATGTTTCACTCTACGTTTGTTTGCATCAGATTCAATTTGGTGCATACCACCTAGAGTATGACGTCAAGATTCAAATTCACTTCCACCCGCTCATATGCGCAGATGAAATGGAATGTTAATGCATGCTGCTGGCCATAAAACAAAAACTTTGATCCACTAGAGGTCTGGTGCTTCTTTTCTCCTCTGCAACCATGCCCTATATTTTACTACTCGGGCATATAAAGCTTTTGATAAATTGAAAATAGGGAGCCGGCGATGAGTGGAAGTAGGTAATTTTCGTTAGTGAAATTGTTGTGTAGTTCGCTTTTGTTTTGCTTAGATTCGAGGCTTTTTTCTTTTTAGTTACTAAAAGGTATCAATTAAAATGGTGCGGAAACACGTCGAAAAAATAGTTGTTGACGTTCTCTTTCGCTCTCATTGATTCATCTCCGGATACTTCCGCACAGTTCTGTTTTAAAGTCACTTGCTCCATTCAATCCTGACGGTTCCTTCCCTGAGAACTTGCTAGAGGAAGATATATATTAAGTTGGAAACGTCCATGCACTTAGTAAAGAAAATTTATACTCAAATAGCTTCAGTAGAAGGCCTATTTAGAACGGCGAATGGAAAAGCTATGTAGAGACAAACACCGCTCGAGAGGATGGCAATTAAAAGAGATAACAGAATTGTGCAAGCTTTCCATGGATTTTCAACGAAAAAATTCATAAAATTCAACAATAATGCAGCTATATCCTAGAAAATCTTGATTCACTTTATTATCCTGAATTTTTGTTATGAGTAGTATTTATCTGCTCTAAGGCTAACGAACGAGACTGTCGACTTTTGGAGCTAAAAATATTTATAGGTCGAGAGAAATATTCTTCAATGTCTGACAAAGAGGTGATCGGTTGAATAAATGACATGTGACTGCAACGGAAAATATCAAAGGTTTGCAACCCTTAGAGCTAAGATATTTATTTAATGGAAATAAATGCATTCCTATATTTTTCATTTTATCACTTTGATTCCACAAGATACTTAACTGCGCATTTTAGTTCCGTAATCCTATTATTCAAAAGGAATCACAATTTTTAGTACTGCAATTATAAGTTGCACAGGAACTCAGCACAAACGTAATTCGTTAGGTTTTTTCTTTTGGAGACGACAAGTATAGCGAAATTCCCGTCACTACCACTGATTCTTTTGAATTTGGAGGAGCTCTTAGTTTCGATGGGATGAAATTCAATTTTCCACTTAATTTACTGCCATTTTATAATGAAAAAAATTAATCTAACAAACAGCGATGGAATCTTTTATCTTGCGTGAAATTCAGAAATTTCAGAGGAAATAATAGGTATGAACTTGGACGTATTTTTCCTTTGATATCATTATCATTATTTATTCCACAAACAAAGCAAGATACATGCAGCTTCTAAAGAGCAAAATATGGCGAATGAAAGGACCATTAATTGTCGATAGACTTAAATTGGGTTGCTGTAAACTTTCTCACAGCACAAATTTTACTCATTATGATTAAGTAGTGTGAGCTGAGTTTCAGCTGAAATTTCTATGAATATAGTATCTGAAAAATTAAATTAGGTTCTAAATAAATCCTTTAAGTTTGTTTTCGATGCACTTAAACATTGAAAATGGGTCACTAAGATGAATATTGACGTTAATTTTTAGTTACTTTTTAATCATGGCGTGCCACTCTTAATGAGAAAATTTATAGAGGTGTTGTGTTCTGTATATTACCTCTATGTACTGAAAAAATACCATTCAGTTTCTATGGCTAGACTCGTTCGAATTTACCCACAGCACCAATTGCATTTCTGGTGTGTTTCAGAGGTTTCGAGTATCTTACGGAAGGAGAAACATATCCATTGAGTCATTGTAATATTTGCATCAGCTTTAGTTTTGATTATGAAACCTGGCAAGTGATATTAGGAAGACGTTAGACAAAAAATAACGTCCAAACCGCCATATCGATAAATAAATCAAATGAACAGACACCTGATTATTTGAGGGGAGTTCCAGTAGGTACAAGGTCGAAGTGCATGGTGAAGTTTCACTTGTTCAGAGCACTGGAAGAGGACCAAGAATCCAAAGATTTTTGCTTGAGGCTGAGTGAGATGTGAAAAGATTTTCGGTTGATGATGAAAAAGATACCGACTAAAACACTAATGATCCTAACAAATCACTTTTTCAACAATATTTGTGCTTCTAGATTCACTATGGCATCATGACGGTCCATTTTTCAACTTGTCTCTCAGTGAAATAGGGATTCAACAATTGCCCAAAGTCTGATCAACTGCTAAATAACTCAAAAATGAAATCTGGAGACATGAAAATCTCCGGAAATGATATATGAGAGAAAATAACAATCCACAAAATGATTCATAATCTGCTTAAATTAGGATATATTCCAATAACCGAAGCCCATATTCTAGTCAGGCGTCTTTCGTTCCATGTCTTGAGAGGAAGGCTGCGCATTACTGTCCCTCGGGTTGGAGACCTCTCATCGAGACAGTTCTCTGTGAACCGATATTTCACCGATGGGAATTACCATTCCGATAACTGGATGCATGGCGGTCTGTTTAAAAACCGCGAAATTTATAAACTAGATGGCTTTTAAGACCTGGTGATAAAACTGAAGTAAATTCGTTAAAGATTGGCGAATATTCTATTTCTAACATTTTCTTTCCTCCCAATGTAAAAATTAAAAATTAACTATTTCCAAAACATTTATTAGTATTTATTTAACGAAGATGCATCAATTGTAACCCGCTCTGCTTGGAACTAGCAAAACGAATAATTTTATTGTAAAAACTTTGGCCGTATCACAGAATGGTAGCTCTCATTAGACAACTAGTCTAACTACTTTTCGCCTTCTGTAGGATTTGTAAACTATTACTCCGTCCAGTGGAGGATGACCTGGGGAAATTGTTGACTTTGTTGGTGTGTCTGATGATGCGGCAGAGGCATTGGTTGATTAACAAGTGGTTGGGAGTTATAAGTATTCGGAGGGGTACAGTTGAATTCCTCGCTCTGACAGGCCTCAGGAAAACTATCGAAGGACGAGGTGGTGGTTAGCGAGGGTGGGGACACCGTGGTCTTCCATGGGATCTGATGAGGAGGAGCGGGTAGAGGAGGGGGAAAAAGTGTGAAATCTCCTGTTGGTTGATAGATCATCTGCGGCGCAACAGAGCTAGTGTAAATGAGAGTAGAGCCTCGATAAGGTGTGTAGTCCTCAGCGGTACTCGCCGCGAGCAATGGATAGTCGGCAGGTTCGCTCCAAGTTACTTGGGGACTGTTTACATCAAAAGCCTGGAAAGAAGTGACTGGAGTTGGAAAGCAGGATTGACTCCGAGCCGAATTGAGCTCGAATTTCGGAGCTTCATCCGATTTTATTCTGGGTGTGGTTGACTTCCAAGTTGAAGAAGCAGAGTTACTGTAATGGAAGATACACAAGACTACACTCCCTCTATGTGTTAAGTTGAAAATCTGTTTAAGTCTGTCTCATGTCTAAAAAATGGGTTTGAATTCCTACACTGATAACAGGGTTGGTACTCTGATTAAGTGATTTCAATTTTTCCTGGTGGACGAGTTGGTGAAATTCTTCTGTAGCTCAGGACACGTGCCTGAATTCGGTCATCTTTACTCGCGATAACGGCTTGTCATTGTCTAAGAGATATTCCAAATGTACTTTTAGTATATAGACTATCCAGCTTTCTCGATTCTAGGATTAATTCCTGTTTAATATAGAACAAATAAAGAGGTAGTACCTTTGCGCCTAGTCAAATAAGCCATAACAGAGTTACACGTACAAACTTTCAAACTCATCTCTAGGTCAAATTGTCAGCTGACCTACTGGCTTGATCTCCAAACTGGCTATTAACCACAAGTGAATTGATGCGGTTTTTTCAAGCTCTTAGAAGGGAGTGTTCTTCAAGCTTTGTAGGCGCAGTCTCGTTCTTTCAGTAGGATACTGAAATTGAAATCGGAAGCCCAAATATTTTTCGAATTTATGATATGAATGAGATGTGCACTAATTTGATATCACATTTGAGTAGTGTAAAATGAGCAGCTCTATTCAGGAGACTGCGGTAGGCAGTCGAATATTTCTATGCGTGCATATAGAAGAGAAATCTGAAACCGTTCGACCGCATTTCTCTCCATCGCTTTCCATATCAGTCTTCCAAAATGAGCGAATCGAAAATATCTTCTCCGGCCAAAGAATTCGTCTGGAAAAAAGCATGAAAGCACACTGCGAGGTGCTTAACCATATCAACGGCCAGATTAATGGGCAGCAGTATTATTACGTTTGTTCCGCAAAGGATATTTTGAAAAAGTCTACTAGCGATGCTGCCGTCTCTGCACTTGGGTTTCTTTTTCCATTTTCGTAGCTCTTTGTGTGTGTTTATACAACCACATACTGACAATCATATGTGTTCGTGTATTGCCGTCTACCGCCAAGCCACTTTTATTAGCTGGGTTTTAATGGGCTGGATGTGCATGCTTTATTGTTTTCAAAAACACGCTTTGGCGATTCACGCGTATCACTGCCAGGCCTTCGTAGCACCCTCACAGCGCTACTCCCCTGTCGTACTGCACTACTTCTTCCACTCCCCCAACGCACTTCGGCTACTGCCCACGTTGTATTTCTTTTTACACGACCCTTCTGTAACCAAGCTAGTGGAAAATCACCCTGGTTAACCTTTAAATGCTCTAGTATCTTCTGCGTGGGTCCTGATAGTGGCCCTCATGTCATAATAGTAGCTTTTTGTCGAATGCTCGTATTCGCCTGCACCTGTAGTGTCGGCATCATTGTTAGTATCAATGGCAAAAAAGGGCACAAATGCTTCCATTCAGCGAGGCACATGAGTGAATCAGGTGTTAGTCACGATGCGACACTCGCTGACGACAAAAAAGAAGGGGTGGTGTGGACTTTCTTAGGATGGGCAGTCATGGCAAGGACGAGGAGGAGGAGGAGGAGGAGGAGAAGGAGGAGGAGGAGGAGGAGGAGGAGGAGGAGGAGGAGGAGGAGGAACAGACATTGGCATAAAAGGCCCTCAACAATCATGATTCAGCATTCTAAGACATCTGCACAACTACACTCTGTGAATATGTGCGCCGATGATCATTATATCAGGTGCACTTGGAAAATACAACACTTCCAATCATTAGGTGCTTTGATGAGCTAGCTAGTCAATCACCAGTAATGAAGATTTGATCTATGAAGAGACGAACATGGGATTAATCGACACTAAATAGATAGATTTCGATGACAATTTCCCCTTTTGGTTTCTATTTATAATTGATAAGAGTCCTTTCAAACGTCAAGACGGGAGAATTAGCTCAAAAGGTTAAGTATTGATTTGCCTACTTTATGAATAATGCCAGGGTTGAGTAGAGTGAGAGGTCTTGGTGTTTTTATAGAGCTCTTGGGGGAGGAGATGGAGAAACTACAAACGACTTTCCACCGCTGCCTCCTCATCACCACGTGGCCAGAAAGTTTGTCCTGTGGAATAGAAAAACTCGGCAGCTACATGCATGTGCACCATAAAAGGAGTGTGCTGCGGCCTTTTTATGCTGTCGGTTCATTTTCATTCATCACTGTCATACCGTTAACTCCTAATTCTACGGATTCCATGGACATGCAAACCCTCTCACTGAATCCACCTCCTTGTAGAGCATCCAAGCCAAATCTTGGTATCTTGAATGCCCTTCCTTATTCATCAGCCCTGTGAGACCGGTCGTCTCCCTTTTTCCTCTAAGTTCTGCGGAGTTCTCCACTTATCTTAGTTTGCCTTTTCGATTATTTACAATAAAATAAACAATACCCAATTTCATACGATGTGCTCACTATGCTTTGATCGTTTTAACTGGTACTAAGCTTTATACCTTTTGATACTCGAATATGTAAGATATGAGACAAATTGAATGAGTCTTGAGAAATAAATGTCAAGCCATTGAACAAATAGTAGCTCAAATTAAATCGAAACTGTACTTTCGAAAGTATTAACTTTTAAAGGAAAAGATTCCACCAGATGGTCAGATAGTACGTGATGCTAAACATGGAAATTTCACATGAGCGTTCACATCAAATGCACATTCGTGTGTAAATACTCATAAAAGGAGAACCACAAATTGGAAATTCGATCCCAGAAGGGCGATTCTTTACCTTATTTCTCCGCATTTTAGTAATAAATTGGGGCGGTCAACTAATTAGCAACAGATATTCTATAAATGGTGCGTAATATTCAGATGAAAGGAAGTCTCGAAACCAATCACGAAATTCTGGCCTGATTCCACGAAGAAAGTGTTACGCATATAAAGCTAGTCTGGACATATATGTAAGCGATTCTATATCATTGTCTTTGTCTAAATGTAACAATTTATATTAGGACAAGATTGCAGCACCGGTCTCTTATACAAATGTTGCTTTAAACACTTCAATTTGGCCTTGTGTGCCGATTGCGGCTAAATAGTAGCTTTGACTCAGTGACACAAATTTTGTGAATTTTCACTCTTTTGTGAACTTTGTACCAGCTAGGCAAGCACGTTAAATCTAATGAATTCGTGCTTAAAAATTGAATTCGTACTCTCTGTAGGTCTTGGTGAATGTGCTCTCGAGATAAAGAGCGAAACAATCGTAAAAGTAAAAGGCTCTTCCGATCTGGATGGTTCGTTGAAGATTGTACTATAAATTGGCATATCAAGCAAGGCATACTTTCAAAACCAGAGGATTCGGATGTTCAAAATTGGAGGGGCCAAGGTGGGACTTGCCGTTAAAATTGTCTAGTTGTCACAGCAGACACATTTAAGTTGCGACAAATTCTTGGTGGGTGGGATTGTGATTGTGGGGGCAGCAGGTGGTACGAGAACCTGATTTATAGTGGCTAGTGTCTTATACATCCACTCAGTGTCATTTATAAATAAATCTACCCGATTACAACAATTCCTCTCCCCAACCCCACCTCAAGTTTGTCGTATTTAAAGGTGGTGAAATTTCCCTTAAAAATGCCTAATTAAACTGCTTGATTTACAGTCCAAATCAACATTTCAGAGCGAATAAATTTTCAGTTCTAATCTAAAGTCTATTTGTGTTAATCTGGGTCATTACAGACCCTCCACCCTTCATCGGGTTCTGGCTGACAAGTGTGGGAACGACCCGGTTTATGTCGGAATTCCTTTCCATTACTTAGTTTGACCTTCTCTTCGAGAAATATATGACCCCTTTAACTACCGCCATGACATGAACTCAGCATTTGAATACATGATTATATGGTCAATATTACAGTTAGGGAGGGGATGACATAAAAACTCAGGTCTGTAAGTGGAATTAATTTTCTTAAATTCTGCTAGAAAATGACCCATATTTACCTTAATTTAATGCCATTTGTGAAACGAGAAGGAATATTTGTAATTATTGGAGTCTGAGGAACGATTTACGAACTAAATCCTTTGATCCTAGTAAAGCTAAAGCTCATCACCAATGGTGAATTTGTGTCGAAAATTCGCAGGACCAGAATACATAATCTACCTCAAAGAACAACTTACAGACCATCGAAACTCTGGAGGTTCGTAGCCCCTCAATGAAATTGCAAAAATCCCTAAACTCAGTCACAGTTGAATGACTATCGGCGATAGTCAAAGCTGAACAAAGGACTGTGATTGAATATTGCAATAAATTTCTCCACACAAAGAAGAAAAAAATGGTCATCTGCATATGCTACAGAAATGTAGTTACTTTCATTGTCACATGGAAAGCTGATTTACAACTTGCAACGCTCTTCGGTGGTTGTGAAGGTGAGGAGTGTCACTAAAATTGTTGGTACAGATTCAAACGAAGCAGGGGTGAGAGAAACGGTTGATTTTTCTATCATCAAGTATACATAAAACGACTGGGGCTATTGAATGGTTGGAAGAGACAGTCCGGAAGATCAAAAAAATTCTCTGAAGGGAGTGGACTTCAGTTTTACTTCAATAAAAACTTGCATGTTTATTATTCTACTGATCAGTTGACCTGCCTAACAATATCATCTCAAATCGATCTACAGAAACGCACAACTAGAAAGCCTAAATAAAGTTTGGTGTTTGAATTCATCCGTAAGTTTTCATGAAGCTAACAACTTTTGAACAGTAGACACCCTAACTAAAACTGAGCACTTAATCCATAGTTATGATACTTACAGTTTGCCATGTCTACGTTCAAAGTAGATCAAAATCAATCGCTGATAATCTGCAAAATGATTCTCACTGAAATTCTATGTCCACCGAATGAGTCTCGGGCCATTAACTTCAATTAAACAGAAGAAAGCTCACATTCGAATACAGCTACCTTGGTAACTAGCTAATATTATTTAAATTTTTCCTAAATGAACTTCGGAATACCTGGAATCAGAAGTTAGATGGGTTTTGGCAAGCGATTTGGAGGATTTTATTGTCATGTTCTGATGGATTTTGCATGTGTATATGTGCGTGTGCTAGAGGAAAGTTCGGTTTAATCCCACGAACTGAATTTTCATGGTCGGAGCAAATTTAGAATTAAGGCACCTCTTTGCGCCATGACTTGCCGCAAGCTCATAAAAAGTCGGCTTCGTTGAACAATATTTCGCGACTCGTGCAGTCTCCAAAATTATTTATATGCCCTCATGTCTCTCCCCTTCCACTTGATAGAATTTCCCCATTATCGCCCAAGCCAGGTCATTTTAAAATCCCAAATATTATAGTATACTTTGCATTTTTTGGAAAAATATGCGCATGGTGGGATCCACACGTTCATGACCTGATATTTACTATCAGGTGGCCCATAAACTCAAATTCGTCTAGTGTAGATCAGTTTAGTATTCGGAGTCCAAAATCGCCTCCAAATAGCTCGCAGCTATCTTGATGGAGGGGAACTCAATCTGATCCATTGTCATAAAGGCTCTTTGAGCAGGATTCGATTTCATGTCATCTTTCCTCCACTCTGTGAAGCCAGCTAGTGCATCGATTGAAGAATCGCTATTGGCAGGTGCAATCCGGTTTACTCACACACTCGATCGAATTGAATGAGCGTGAGCAGTTTAAAGTCTAGCGCCTCCAATCAACATGTTCTGGCATTTGAATTAGAGTTCACTTACTTGCTTTGAATGATGAATTTTATTTGTCCTAACAAAAAAAACCTTGAAGGCTTGGGTTAAAGCTTCACCATTTCATGCAATTCACACAAACATTAAAATCTTATTCCCAAGCCTTCAAGCTCTTAACTTGAGGCACATGATATTCCTGAAAACTGTCATACCTTCTTCATTTATTAATAGCATCATATTTATAAAGTAAATTGCATTAAAACCAACTTGAGATGGAAATGGATGAAGAAATACTACGCGGGCACTCACTTAGTCGACGCAGGAGATAGACACTCGCCAGTCCGATCACGTTGTCGTCGGTTTTTAAACCAATTAGAGACCTGAATAGCCGTAAGGCCAGTTCTTCTTGCCAGTTCCTTTTTCTCCCACTGGGACGGATAGGGGTTTTCCGCATACTGCTGTCTCAGCAATCTCCGAGATTTCTCTTTGAAATAGTAACTAGTCTCCTCGCCATCCCAGATGGTTGGAGGAAGTGGATGCTTCTTCCGGAGCCGATGCCGTCCAACTGCACTCAAGGAACACCCTCGCGCCTGCTCAGCTTCTTCGTAATGACCACGCAACCACAGCTCTTGAAGTCGAGCATGGTGGCGTGGTGCAAAGTAGCGAGTTTGGAGAATAGCGAATACGTCTTGATAACGACCCTCAAGGAGCGCCAGAACTGCAAGGCATTTGACCACTGTGTCACTTTGCTGAACACTGGGCGGAGCAGCGTCTCGACAGTAAGCCAGAAGTTGATGAAGACGAGAGTAGTCCTCTGATTTCTGAACTACTTCACAAAGGTAGAGTAGTTGGTCGGGCGATTGAAGTTGGGTGGAGAGACTGGCAGTGGAGCTGTTGGTGGAAGTCATTATAGAGAGCAAATGCGGCGCTATGTTGGTGTAGGTCAAGGGCTTCAGGTGGCTTCTTGCGAGTGTGCTTGTGTGTGAGTGCACTAGCCAATCGCGTAGCAGCGCTAAAAGCGCGCGAACCAATAGGCAGAGGTACGAGAGGACGGGAAGATAGTGGATAGGGGCGAAACCGCCCCTTTGGCGTGCGGAATTATCGTTTGAAAAGACATGAGCATGAAGATTAGCCGATTTCCGGCAGTGTTAGTCTGAAATTTGACAAGGTTTCTGGTTCATTATACACCTGCATTGGTCCGCCTTTGATTGATAAGGCAACCAATAAAAAGTAGGGGTAATAGCGGGGATGACATATTTGCTTGAACTCCCGTCACATTACTCTGTTTGTTGGTGCCTTGATATAGAGATAGTCTTCATGGGGCACGCAAGTCAAGAGCCAGTCAGCGTGGCTGACAGTATCGGAGACACAGGTACAGAGGTGAATGTAGCAGCAAACAGCCACAAAGAACATTTCCTGGGACCAAAAGCGGAAAGACAGTTTGCGGTTCTATGATTGTATGTCATTTTGAAATAAAGGTAAGCGGTCTTAGGACCATTCTAACATTACTGTTGACTTGAAAGTTGGCCGGTTGATCAACATTATACCGAACTGTGCAAAACGTCTTATACCAAGCTATCGTCTCTCCAGAAGATTCCATTCAAGAACCAGTGGTAGGCAGATCGAATCGAACTCTTTTATAAAGTTGTTTATTTCCATGGAGATGCTTGCTTTTTTAATGACTTTTCGATAGTTAAACCCAAAACCAATTTATTAAGGAGTTTAATTTGGTGACCACTGGATGTTAAAAGTTATCGTACATCAACATATTTCCCTGATTAATAGATTTACCTTTTGAAATCGAAATTTTCTCATCGGGTTCATCAAAATGTCCAACTCACATTAGGTTAGTTTCTTGATCCTTTAGATAAACTACGTGAAACACCAATCAAAATTAGGAATTTTTCATTTTTCAATATGTACATCATGCATGATTGAGTTATTGGGGTACGAGAGTTAAAGCGATTCCTGTATTTAAGAGTTTACAAACAAGGAATCAAATGGGGCTTAATAGTTGAATGAGCACCAAATTGCGTAGGTCAGATTTAATAAGTTAGAACAACTTTGAGATATGACTAGCCAATCCTACTGACACGATCATGTGGAGTGATTGACACCGCTAAATGAAGGGCATGTTTGCCGAGATTTAAGACGTGGATCAATTCGGAAGAAGAAGAGATCAATGAAACTTCCGTTTTTAAAGCGTTGTGCAATCATTACGCTTTTTTTAGGAAACCAAAGATACATCCCGATAGTAATCCTTCCATTAATAATGCCAACCTTTCCAACCTTTAGTAAATCATGGATAAAATAATGTAAAGCTTTACTCCAGGCAGAACCCAACTTGTCCTCTTCACTGCCCCGTGAGGTGACCTCTGCTTTGAGAAGGTTGGCTAGTGGAGGTCGTCATCAAGTCATGGTTATTGGGAACCTTTTTTACCACTGGTGACAAATGCGTATGTTAGACTGACATTGAAAAGCCAAGATTAATCCCCAGGCAATTTTTCCCTGGGAGCCATGTTGAAATGAACTGAATCTACGAAGGATTGATCACTTTTAGTCGATCAAAATACAAGATGAGCTATGATCTTTCGCCAACAAGGTACTGGTTTATGTGGCATATTTGATCTGAGCCTTTCCGTGAGGCCATATTCCAAATAAATCATCCCGTAAACCATTTTGCATGAAGTGTGAGTTGTCTTGCGATCATTGCTATACAATTAAAATCTCAAAATTTATGGCGACTTCAATGAAGCCATCTTTGAATTTATGAGTTGAGTGCTTACCCTTGTCTTCTAGAAATGGATGGCATATCAGTCAGAATCTTTTCCCCGCGCTCCTTCATCATCAATTCTGCGGAAAAACTGAATACGCAATTGAATACTACCGGGTTTCTGCCAGCCTGTGCGCCGATCTTCCAAATAGTTGCGTTTTTCGAATAATCAGAACTCGTTTCTGAAGCCGATGACCTAATATTTTGGACCCCTCAAGGGTATGAAAAGGTTTCTGTATAATCAGAAAAGTTTATTTCAATATCTAACTTGATTTCTTGTATTTGTGGGTCTGAAAGCAATCATTGGTCGTCTATGAAAGCACGTCCAAATGGAAGATTCACCAAAAGCTTGTACTACACAGTTGGCAACATATTAGATAGCTTATCTCAGCTGCCTCGTCAGATCAGGGATATAGAAACAAATTCGCTCCTACCTTGGGAGCGAAGTGGACTAAAGACCACGATGGTTTTTTCCATAAGGCAAATAATCTTCCGAAGCTCCTGCGAAATTAGTAGTGCTTGTACCGCTGTTGTACATTGCTATACTCAGCGCTGCTCCTGGAAAATACAGTGCCGGCTGGTCTATTATCGCTCTGGGTTGACAACTCGTGACTGGCGTGCTTGTCTTATGGCAGCAAGGTCCACAGCAATTTTGCATTAATACTGCCGTTTTAGTACCTTCAAATCGGAGCATTCAATTTGCACTTCGAGGTGAGGATTATTCATATTGCAAATTTAGCAAAGATCTTAGTAAGGATAGTCGACTGCAACCCTGAAGAAAAGAGGAAATCAGCTATTGGAAGACAAAGATAATGGGATTTTGAATGACAGCCTTAGATAGCAACTTAACCTGGCAATCAGAAAAAAAGGTAAATGGATTCAGAAACGAGCGAAATTTGTAAATGATTGCTGAAGCATGTCAACGATTCAAGTTTAACTTGTTCAATGCAAAACCGTCTCTAAATAAACTAATTTTTTTAGAATCAAAAGGCAAATCTGCCTCTCTTATAAGATGTACAAAGCAATTTTTGCTGCGTCAGACATTCGTTAAACCTTTTGGCGTGCAGATTGAAAGAGGTTCTTAAACCTCATAGAATGTGTACTTATAATGGAAGAGTAGCAACATACAAAAATACGCAAACTGGCCAAAGTTTTGCGGTTAACACTGCAACCCACCAGAAAGCAGCTTCTTCTGTGCTGTTTCGGAGCAAATCAGTTCTGGTATTATGGCAAGGGTGAACAGCTTCGAGGACTCTAGGTTTGAAAAGCCAAACTTGATAGCAAGTCAATATGACCGTAATTGACCAGAACGTCACAATTCGCGACTTATGGGGTTTGAAGGGAAGCAACATGGTTAGATGTCTGCAATCATAAGGACGGCAAAGCCAAAGAACTGAACGCTGGCAGGACGAGGGTATGGTGATTGGCAATTTAAAGGCACCTACTGGAGAAAGCTGAGGGAATCGTAAGGGAACTTTGAGTTTCATGTAACAATTACCCTTCCAGAATTCTCGTCTCTTTCATTTAACTACACTCAATCTACCAATATGCTTCAAAGTGCATTGTGTATCAGGGAAAATCGCCAAATAAGACTCTATTGTTAGGACTTTTATGGTCAAGAGAGGGCGAGCTCGCCAATGAGGAAACAAACGAAAAGGAGCGCAAATTTACTACTAATGTAAGTTGTTGATTTGCATGCGAAAATTCGGTAAATAGGCAAATCAACAAAACGGATTTTTCAAATTGATTTTGAGTTGTAAGATTTTATTCCCAACAACCAAACTCTTTGAAAAGTGAACAAAACCTGAAAAGGAAAATATTACATCAAGGTTTTATTCTTTTTTTCGGCAAATAAAGGAGAAGGAACAAAATTAGGCAGATGATGATGTTGATGATGTTGACGCAGAGAGAAAGCGTAAAACATGATTTCGCGCATAATTCCATCAATCACAAGTCCTCTGAAACAATCATATTCCCCGTCCATTCCATTTCCAGTTCCGATTCAAGAAAACTTAGCCATTCAATAAGAAGCGATTTTAGCATGAGAACGACCAAAGCTTTCAAAAAACCGACTCCGAGCACCAGCGTCTAAGCCCTCTATATTATTACTTCAAATGAATCTTTCTGCCTATCACATCAGTTAGTGTAGAGGATTAGACCTCAGCTTTACTTGATCTGAAAAGCTCCAATGGAATATTCGGGGTTATCAATCACAAGCCATACCGTTTCTTTGGAACTCATGTGATAAATTTGGCATATTGAATGTCGAATACTTCTTGTTCAGGAACAAAAAAAGTGATAGGCAGATAAATGATGGAGGCGCTAATCAGATGACGGCTAACCCGTTCAACCCTTTAGTGGAAACTCATTGATATCACCATGAAAATCCATTCAATACATAAAAAGCAAAAGTGAAGTAAAATTTACGATTTATTGGATCAAAATCATTTTTATAAATAACCGTATTTTCAAATGAGGGGCAAATATCAAGCATATACAAAGCAGATCCCCTTAATGCTACTGTCTCTCATTCAAGTAGCAGCAGAAGTAGCAATGAAAATATAATCAAATGATGTTAAAAGGATGAATCGGGGACTGCTGGTTCAGCCAAAAAGCTGCCGGAAGCAGAAATCGCAATAGGGTTTACCGAGACGTTCTTTGAAAGTCCCAGTACTGAGTTGACGAAGGCAGTACGTGCAGACGAAATGTTGAAGATGATATCGATTTCCCATCGCATTGATGCATCTACTGCCGGCGATGGGTTCCCGACACGCAGCACAAACCATACCGCAGTTTCGACGGTGGTGTAGTTCGCAGTAGAGGAAACCATTCTCAGGGTAGAAGTTGAACCCTTTCAGATTCAATCCGCAGTCCTAGGACGTAAAACGACAACAGCATAGGCTTATAAAACCAATGATACCTAAAAATGAGTTTCTGCTGGAAAATAACTATCTAGGAATTGCTCTAGAGATTTGAGCCATAAATATGTTCGCAAAAGTTTGGTAAGTTCTTTAATCGTAATAAAGTGAATTTCGAACGGCCAAACGCTCTTTAAGCTCACACCAACCGTTACATCAGACGACAAGTCCGAATTAATGCAGAAAACTCTTGGGCATTAAAGGACAACGTCTATGAGTGAAAAATCTTGCTTCCCTCTACTTTTCGAGGAGCGGCTTGTTCTGATGATGCCTGATAGATCAACGCAAAAGAGATGCGAAACGACCATCACTAGGAGAAACGCCCTCAAAATGAAATCCTTCGCATGCCAAACGGAAGGTTGTTCCAAGACGCTAAGACCCTTATTTTTTAAATAGTCTCCATAACAATAATGTTTCCTCTTTTAAATTGATCGTCAAAGAATAGAATCGGGAACAAATAACACTCAAAAATAAACTTTAAAAAGTTTGGTTATTAGCTATTGAAGCTACACTCAGTCGTGCGAGCCCTCAGCGATTACTATTCGGTGGACTAAGTACATTTATCATTCTTATGATAACGCAGCAGCAAACTAAGTTGAGAGGGAATATTGCACAGACGCTAGCGAGGTGAGGATCAGAAGGAGTAATGTAGGAACTGTAAGCCCTTCTTGTTTAGTGCCACATTGTTTCAACACCTAAGGAATCTATTCGCAACGGATGAAATAGATCGCGAACTCGGATCAACACAACAGCAATCAGATTGCAAGGTTTATTTATTTTCGGATGCTTTACTTCTAAATTACAGCTGTAAACTACTCGCTAGTGGTAGCGAAATTGAAAAAGACACTGAGTGCTCCACAGTGCCTTGAGGTCATTTTCTCAACACAAATAGTCATTATTTACCTTGCATTTGAAGCACTCCTCATGCCAAGGTTGTTCTAAGGCGGTAATGAAGGCATCTGTAATGGGCTTTCGACATCCGCCACACCTTTCACCGAATTTGGAGTAATAACAGTTTCTAGAGATGAATGGAGAATAATCTGGTTTCTCAAAGCAAAAAAACCAGTCAATATGCTACGCATATAGGTACTTTTCAAAAGCCAACCTATACGACATAATCTATTCGAAAACTAACTTGTCTGACGTGCATAAACGTAAGGTTTTGCGATCTCGCTTCCCAAACTTACGTGTGCTTCTCGTTTCCAAGGGTGTCTTCATGTTAAGCAGCGGAGATCAAACTGCAAAATACTACTTATGGTTAATTTAGCAGTAAACTCACGGACAGAACACCTTCCCCTGATGTTCATGAGCTGTTGCGTTGTCAACGAAGGGCGTATGACATTCTTGACAAAAAAAGTGATCCGGATGCCAGTAATATCCCATCGCTTCCAAACACCTCTACAGAATGAGTGGAGCAAATTATCATTCTCAATTGAAAAGTCCTCTTTCCGATAATGGTGTCGAGGGTAATGGTGGTGACAGCGGTTATTTTACTTCAAGAGCCCAAGCTTACCTCAACTATTGCCTCACCACAGAATGCACATTTCGGAGCGAATAGTGAGAGATGGCAATCAGTGCAGTACGGAAAGCCCTCGTGTTCATAAAAGAACTCTTCAACAACGTTCTTCTGACAATATGAACAATTAAAGTGCTCCGGATGCCAGGCTCCACCTAGAGCCGTTATCACCTATTAAAAAAAGCAGCTATTTCACAATCGACCGTTGAAATTATTTGAATAAGTAAGTCCTGTGAAACTAACCTTTCCGACAACTGACTGATTGCAAAGTAGACACAAAGGGGCACTGGGAACAGCCTGATCTTGCAGGGGTTGGCTGTCACCATTGTTATTATTAAACTGAGGAGATTTGCAGTTTCTATTGGGTGATTTTCGGGAGGTCTTATTATCTGTCGGGTTTTGTTGATCTAAATCGGCGATCATTTCTGGGGATTGTTCGATGCAGGAGAATGCACTTTTTGCTAGAGGTCCACGTTGTGTTGAGGGAGATCGTGATTGATTTGACGGCTGATTGCATGGCGGCATTTCACTGCGAGGTAGTTGTTGATACTAAAATAGGCAAGTTTGAAAATTAACTAGAAAGTTTTAGTTACCTTGAGTTGTTGAAGAGAAGCCATTAGTTCATCCAGCTGCCGACTTGCATGAGCAGCTGCCTCCTTCATTTTCGTAGACATCGAATCAATATTTGAATCACCGTTATTGTTAGATGGTAGCTGGTTTGGTGGCTCTTTGTCTAGCACGTTCGGATTACTGAAACACATTCAAGGGCAAAGGAATGAGAAACCAAATCAAATCCTACTCATTTAGGTCCATCAATGGGAAGGAAGTGTGCTGACAAGTTCAGCTGGTATTTGGGATAACATTTAAATTCGATATACGAAAATTTATCAAACTGAATCTGACGAATGACGTGGAAATAAATAAATGAATAGGATCTCTCTCACTCTCATACATGCATTGCAGTTGCCAAATGCCACCAAATGCATCCTGTTAGCGCATTCATCTGCACGCTGTATAGCAAAAAAATGCCATAATGGCCATTAACACAGGGCGGAGAGTCTTCAAATGATCAGGGCGCACCAAACGATATAATATTCTGAGAGCAAACCTCCATTTGGGTTCGCCCGTGGAGTGAAAGTATATCTAACCGGATCGAAAATTCTTCCTACAAAACTAGTAGTCAACCTCTGTATTTTTATGGCAGAAATTAGACCATAACATAAAATTAACCGCTAAATCAGGAGCCTCTATAAGTCCAGCATTTGCAGCAAGAAATTAGATTCCATAGAGGAAGGCACTAGTATACTGGAAGCATTCAAATCATAAGGTCAAAGAAGATTGGAGAGGCTTCCGTTAGTGAAGTATGAAGCCGATGAGGAAGCGTCTACCGTCTGGATCGACTGGTCTGAACTTTGCAATTAGAACGATGAGTTTCCCTTCCCTGGAAGAAATGGTGATCTAGTCAACGAAAATTGCTGGAGTCTAATGGACTTTCTGGCACGCCGAATCTAGCCCTCACTCTGTTATTCCAACTGTGGCGCAATAAAACTTGATCTAAGTAGAATTAAAAAACGAAATAAAGAAATTTAGAAGATTAAACTTACTCTGACCTGCCCTCGTAGTCTGTGCACTGACCTGAGTCTAAAACAAGAGGAAATTGAATTTTAGGATTTATTCTGACAATATTGAATAAAGAATGCAAAAAACTATTATAAAACAACTTCAAAAAGTAACAAAGAAACATAACCAGTGAAAAAATCTCAGCAGCAGAAAAAGTTTAGCACCGATATTATCTTTTATAAATTATGTCCGCATTTATTGAAATTTTACTATAATGAATAGTATGATATATAATTTTACTTCAAAATATGGGATCGCATTAACACTGTGAGTTTCGGTGAACTCCATTCTTTCAACAAAAGATGAATGAAGAAGGCAGAAAAACATTCACTCAACCAACATTTGGGTATTTCGTCCATCACTGGGCTGAAAAATCGCAGTCGGTCCAAGATCCATTTCACGAAAGTTTAAGGCACATCGCTTACATTTGAGATGAGTAAAAATTAATTAAAACTTTCCCAAATCTAGACTGTCAAATGCACAGAAGTGCATACTGACCGCTCCGACAACTAGATTTCATTCATGTTAGAAGTTTGGTCTTGATAGGCTGAATTCCATCGCCCTGATTATAGGGGGAAGGCGAAATGTGTGTTGAGATGTACTTAATTATAAACAAAATGAAGCTGACATGAATATTAAATTAAAAGAACAAATTCCTGGGAGATTGTTAAATCTTGCATATATCCAACCTCTTGCACTCGTAAACTGAGAATGTGGGAACTAGTTAAGGGAAGGGCAACATTCAACAGCAGTACAGGTGTGGGAATTAACCACAACATAGACATGCATCACTGATCGTCCACGTCAGAAAACGCAAATATTTGCTTGAAAGCATGTGGATTAATATGGTTTTGCATTTATTGCCCCTGTTCCTCGTTGTAACGTTAGATCAGACATAACATAACATGGAATCAGAAAAGATGAGCAAACCCTAACCAGTTACCAGCGTTTGTTTCCATATTTACCAAGCAATCTAAGCGATTATTAACCGAAACAACAAGGTAGAAAAGGGTACGAATTGATTCACAGTGTGTGCTTACCTTGCGTAACAACTGTAAACGTGTTGGGATACGAATAAAGGCTAGAAACACAGATACTTCTAGGTTGAAAATTAAGTGAAAACATCAATTACGAGGATGACTTATAACATAATGTTACAGGCGTGATCTGTGAAAACATAAATTGTAAAAGGCTCATTGCGACAAGGGCTGAAATGAAGAAAATCAGGGAAAACAATAACCGATAGAATGATAATCTAAAGCTGAATGCCTGGCAGATATCATCGCGACGCGATTAACCTTCAGATCTCATTTAATTTTTTTCGATGGCTGCTACGTCCATCAAACCTTGGTTCGAATCCCAAAACACAGCACAATTACACCAAGTATAGTGTTTCGGGTTCCTTTTTTGAAAAAAAAACTGTGCAGCCAACATGGCCACTGGTTAATCAGTTAGTTGATTATTGTGATTAAGGCTAGTATGCCGAAATAATAATTGGATGATTGATGTGAAGCCCTCAATATATAGGGAATCAAAAGGAAGGGTCTGTGGAATTCCGAACTTTTCGCTCTAAACTTTCATAATGAGGCTTGACATTTCCTCAGTGCCACTTTGGAGTTATATGGCTGCTTTCTCTTATTATTACAGAGATTTTGGTCAAAATGGATCTCAGAACCTTCACACAGTCGAGACAAGGCAATACTAGAGATACGATGGATCTTGAGAATTACGCCTGGGTTCAGGGTAATTCGTTAGAAGAAAGCATCACATTTCAATGAACATGGCACTGTATTATGAGGACAGAGAGCTATATCTGCCACAGAAAGTTATTCGAGTCCACCGAAATAGCCGTGTAACCTTTAGCGTTAGATGGAGAAGTTGATAGAAAGACAGAAGCCACTAACTTGACTGCTTGTATTCGAGCGGGAGAGCGGGGGTATAGTGGCCAGGTCACTTCAGATAAGCTTCATGACTCATCGTCGTAGCTGGGCGAAGATGATTGGACTATTAGTCACTGCCCAGGCCAAAATAGCAGCCTTGCCCGTATTCAAGCTACGAACGTTTCGAATTGCATCGGACTTATGATTAAATGCTTAGGGTTTAACTAGGACATAGAACACAACCTAATACAAATAATTAAAATCTAGACAGAGCAAATCAAAGACTTTCATCTCAACGCATTTTTATAATAGCATGTATCTTAACCAAAGCAAGCATTTTCAACACAAAAACTTGGGTATATTATGCCTAATCATACTAGTATTATTACGGCTATCTGAACAGGAGGAAAGGAGATATGTGGAATTGGACCGTGTCATGGAAATACGCAGTAATTAGATGTATGGTATGTACAAAAGGTGCAGAATAATGAAATGAATAAGTACACATGATAGAATGCCAAGCATCGAAGTGCCAGTAAAATTTTAAAAAACAAGGCACAAAAGCAAGCTGAAGCACGAGTCGGCGGCAGTAGAAGTACATAACAAAGTGCTCAGCAGTCCATGGAGTAAAATCGATATGGAGACTTTGAAATCACTCCAAAAAGCCCTGATTGCAGACAGAATTTAAGGAGAACGCGCGTCATTTTGGATGATGCCTTTATAATAGTTGATAAAATTAAAAGAGGACTTGCTTCTAGACAAATCAAATCAGGACTCATGTGTTTTCTTAAATGAGAAGACGGAAACTGCCTATGAAACAAAGTGACAGGAAAGAATAAAAATCATTTAAGGTGATACATTGTAAATTTCCACTGTTAGTGTTTGGATAACTGGGACCCCATCCTGAAAGACATCCAGCTGAGCTTAAACAGGTCTCAAACATTGCCCAAGCTCGAGTTTCCACAGGCCACTATATCAATTTTTTGAAAGCTATGTTTCTGCCCTCCAATTAGCATTTAGCTTCAATAATCGAAATAATTTAATAAGTGGGTTACTATACAGGAAACTAAAAGGCCTTTTCTGGACTGTTCTCCACTTATGTACTTTTTTTGACGTTTTCGGATCAGTTCTCCACAATCTCCTTGATATTAGATTCAGTCTGCATTTGCTTTTCTTCCAATAAATGCTGATTTTAGGAATGGACATGACCTTAATTCAAAGCCTAGAACGGATTTTTTAATTCGAACTGTTTAAACGTCAGCAACACAATAATCTTTTACGCATCGTTGATTATCGCCTCAAGCGCATTAGGAAGGCGACTAAGAAATGGACATTAGATTATCTATGGAAGAGATTCTTCATATATTCAAACAGTTTTGTCAAGGCAATAAAATTGGGACTCGAATCATCCATTTAATTCAACATATTCCACACGTACACATTCGTCATCTCCTAGTGGTGCTATGCGGTGAGAGCTTAGTTTTGACTTACATGTTACCCAGTTATTAGTTAGATCACCAGAGGCTGTAATAGGGAAAGGCTTGGAGGGTGAAGTAGCAATTCGAAGGTAAAGCTCCAATATCGAAGAAGAACCAGCCTGTCTGGGTGAGGCTAAAGAGAACACGGATTTGATCTAGATGTTTCTAATGCCTGATTCCTACAATACTCGTTCATCCGAGATCTGTGATAAAGACCAAACTTAGAACAATCATTACTTGAATAAACAGTTAATTCAATAGTATCATCTTCTAAGAACTATTGGAATACTGACTAAGCAACACAGAAAGTGAATGAATTTTCCTCATGAAAAATCATCACACTTCATGCTATAGATTAGCAGGAAATTTGTGAAATTAAAGAAGCGAAAACTTGGTCAGTATCTCTGAAGACCATCTGCCTTATCAGTCGAGTCGTAGTAATATATTTCGTCCTCTGCTATGTAAGGAAATGGTTGTGAAGAGCAGGAGACTTTCCATTTCATTAAGGAAAAAGGGTTTGATAAACTCCATAGAATGGTAAAATGGCAGATGTTAAGAATCATGCCAAAGTGTTCTCTCCCAAAGTGTGGGGACGATGAGGGGAATGAGGGGCTAACCTTTAGAAAACCATTAGAAAAAAGAGAAGATGAAGAAGAGTGTGAGAGAATAAATTAACTGATCTCCACCGGTTCGCATGAATAAGGTACCCTCTTCATATTCTGTCTATTTTGAACTTAAATACTATCTGCTGAACCTCTAAGCTTTTCACTTCAGTGATACATTCATCCGACTCAAGCTTCAGTAGAAGAAGAATATCTTTGCTTAAACTTATATGGCAGGACAGGTTTTGAGGCCTTATGTAGGGTAAGTTAGAAGATGAATAGATTAGACCTTCTGCAAAAGTAGATTTCAATATTATTCCAGTAAGGTCTGAAATAGGCATTAGTTGACTTGCTCAATCATGCAAAGTTGTAACTACTGAGGGGTAAAGTGATAGACAACTTCACTTTACGCATTTCGAAGTTAAGGGAAGCCATCTCAACCAAGGCTAAGGCAGGATTGAAAATGGTGCAGCCTTTGACTTTCTCCATTATACCAAAAGTAAAGTTGTTAGTGAATGTCGACTCTAATACATAAAAAAGGCACATTTTGACATAAAACGGCCTTCAACAACCGGATTCGGGGTACTTGGATTAATCGCGACCTAATTGCTAACGTTTATAAAATCATTTTAGTGACTGATTATAATGGAACCGAATTAGAACAAGTAAAACTAAGAATGGCCCAAGTTGCTGCAAATGAATAGGGAATTGAGAACGCTGTCAGATTTTATTGTAAATGCAAAATCTATTGATAGTTCTGAAGAGAAAAACAACTGAAGAACAATTTTTTTTCTAACTAGTGCACATTCCACAATCACATCCCTTCTGCGATTGGACTTTCATCTGCCACACCTGAAGGACCGAAATCCAGACCGCGGTAGAAGAAATGAATGACACGAAGAAAATTAAGTAAGGAGGCTTCCGAAAAAAACTATTATTTCAGTTGAAAAGTGCCGAAAAGACATTCCTACTTTAATTAGAAGGGAACTTGACAACAAGAGCTGATTTTAACTTGAATTACGCCTTTTCGACTCCCATTAGATTGCTGTTTAGACTACGAGGCTAATGAATCAAGCACAAATACTTACTTTCACTCAAAATGTTAGTCATTATTTTGCGAATTGATGCACTATATTTCCAGTACCTCAAAATGCAGACATTTCACTCGGGAGTTTGATGAACTCTCAGTCGGATGTTGAGCAAAATTCAATAATCCTATTTTTGATATTTTAGACTAGGTGTTTGGTACGTCCGAATGGGTTCGCAAATTTGTAATTCTATCTACGAAACGACTTGGAGCTCAGGTGACCAACTTCTCACCAAGTTCACGGTATTCTGCATTTGTTCTGGATCACTAAGATGGAGGAAACATCATTGTGCGGTAACGCGCTAGACTATCTTGTTTTCATGAACAAATTTAAACTTATTTCTGACACCTCTAGACAATCAATTACTTTGATGAAGATAGGAATAAAGAATGACGGATTAATAACTGAATTACTATGAGGAAATTCTTTCAGAAAATAAACCACTTCGCTGGCCAAGTGGAAGGCTGCCTCAAAGCTAGCAAAATTCAGAGCTTATTAAAGAATCGGCCAAAACAAGGCATCTACTTTCGAATTTCCAGTTTAAGGCAATGGCGAAGGGTCAAAGAAATAAATTTACTGCTCAAATAAGTAAAATCAAACAGCGAGATGAAGGGCATACCACGAGGATGTTTGGAGGTGAAGCCAAAAAAGACTATCCAGACGAGCGACGCAACAGAAACTCTTAGCTATCGTGAATAAGACGAGGAATGATCAACGAATTAAGGAAGTGAAATAAATATCTGACGTTCTGTCCTGCATAATGCCAGAGAAAGGATGGAATATGACCTTAGTTAGTTCCTCCCGATTTTTCCTCACCAAAATTGATCTTATATCCTAACTGCTAAATAGCCACAATTTTCATGCCGTTACTCCACTATTGAAAGCTTCTGTGACATACGCAGTTGACAATGGGCAGCATTCTGAGTTTATTTGAACATGTCTAATCTAGGCCAAATTGTAACCAGATATCTAATCAGCCAACTTTTTTTACGCAAAGGCCTGAAAATTTGGCCTTGGCTAGTTCTTCCAGTTCGGAAAGAAATCAGCGGCTCAAGGAACCGATTATTTATAGATAATCTTAAAAAAACTGAACTAATTTGATCAAAAGTTATTAAAATAAACTATTTCTCACCTTAAGAAATCCTGTTTATGTGCTGTTTGAAATGTTTAATCTAATCTAAAAGTTGCTAAGCAAAAGTAGTATGAGATCCTATCGCATTTCCAGGTTGTCAATTAGAATTAAGGTTTTGACGAGCAGATATCTGTGACCTTCTAATTGTAAGATATTCCAGGAGTTAAAATATTTTTTCAAGAGTACAGTCATGCCAGAAAGCAAAAAAAATCAAGTGCTGTCTACTTTGATGGACAGGAAATGTCCATATAAATTCAGCACAAACTACCACAAATTTACTGGATCCTACCATCTCACTTTAACCAATAATACAACATCATTTGCAAGCAAGTTGTTATGTTTTCTTTCAGCTTGAAACATAGACACAGACGGACATCTCCAGGATAGACAAGCAAGCACAAAATATAGTGCAATTGATGAGGTCCAAGAATCTACTAGGGATTCCAGCATGGTAAACAGGAATAATTAAGATATAGAGACACACGACTGGCTTGACAAGGAAAACAATGCAAAGAAAAGCCGTGTCTTGCAGTTAGTGCTGTTGGGAATAATTATACCACTTTCTGATGAATTCTTTTAAAGAATAATGTTTAGAAGTGTGAGAGTAAGTGACAGTTTTTTGCTAGCTGGACATTAAACAGACGAATAGCATCCACCAATATCAGAATAACAGAATAACACTGCTTGCGTTAGGAACATGGCTAGGTAGTTCGTTAGGCAACACCAACCATAAAGAAAGGCGATCTCAATGCAAATATAATGTATAATGAAAGAGAACTTTACTTGACACACATAAGTATATCGTTTATTGCGAAGTGGCATCCGAATCTAAGTTCAATGCGGTGGCTCTTTTCATGGAAGAAGAGAAGATATTTTGGAACCACTCTGGTCGAGGACAACCCATTTGACCAAACTTCTGTTTAATAGTAATGAACGGTGCTGATAATCATTTCGGACACTAGAGTTGCGTCGGCATTCGTTGAACCGGTGCTACCTAATGAGTGATGTGCATATGTGACTGCAGCGCCCTCTGCGCCCATCAGTGAAAGCTGGATGGTTTCAAATACACGAGTAACCTAACTTTCCGCATCTCTACCGTGTCATTAATCCTCTATAATATGTAGCACCTTTCATTAAAATCCATCCAACCAAACCCTTTTATCAACCGCATTCATTTTGGACCTTTCAGATGGCAAATTATTTATGCTTTAAATATCTCACGTATAAAACTAGTGCCGATCGAGAGGAAGCTTCAAAATTTGAAGACTCAAGAAGTCCGACTTGTGGATTTGTTATTTTAACACAGTGGTATTGGGGAAAATTAAAAAGTTCTAGCCATAAGTATTGTAGATACGAACGATGATGATACGAGAGGCTCATCGGATAACATGGAATCGGACCCTATCGGAGCATACTGATCAACTAAGGAATGGTCAAATAAGAGAGGAACCAAAGTGCCTTCGCCATCGCCAAGACAAATTCCAAAGGCAATTTTCATCAATATCGGTTGATATTTATAAGAAATAGCATCACTAATGGCGGAGTAGTGCTATCTCAAATAGGGGCCTCGAGCCATAATGAGTCCGATCCTCAAAGCCTGGTGATTCCATGAAGTAGCATAGGGACCATTGGGAGGTGGATAAAAAACTGAAGAACATGTTGCTTCTCCGCTGGAGGAAAGCTAATAGAAATTACTCACAGCCTAGAGCTCTACAGAAATTAATGTGCTGAGCCGATAGGCAGGTTGTTGGTGTGGACACTAGAAATTATTTGGAAAGGATAGTCATTGAGAATGCCATTCTTTTCTGATTTTGCAGTAATTTTGATATTAAAATTCGTCTTCACAGGAACAAATGCTGATGAGTCAAATTAGGTGATTCACTGCACTTTTGACATAGACGGACTTTGGATTCGCGCCACCAATCAACAATTTTGAGCAAATTATTGGCCAGATTATACCTATATCGATAACATTTAAAGGCAGTAGGAACCAAAGTATGGATGTAGATTATCATTGAAATTTCAAAATACTCAGGATTATCAATGAGCGCGTAAAATGCTAACGTGGTTTAAGATGGCGTCGAAAGAGGAAATCTCACCTAAGATTGAGTGATTTAAAAATGAAGAAACAAAACCATTCTTAGACACGAACAAGATTTTAGAACTCGCAGATAGCAAAGGGGACAGCCAAAACACTGGAAAACAATTTTACCAACTACCCCAAATCCAAATCTATTTTCTCAATTGTAAAATCTTTAGGATGAGAAATTTTAAGTCTTTGTTACCACACACCTTTGACTAGATGGAATGAAAGTAAAATATCGGGAATTCACCAATGAAAAAATGCTCTCCATTGTAGGCTGTCCAACTTTAAGAGCGACCGTTAGTTTTGAGGAACCTTTTACCAATATTGGCTATTTCAGTCAGTTGCTTTTTGGAATGAGACATCAAGTATGCCCGTAATTTAACGGATAAAGATTTGATTCCATTTCTTACAAGTAGAAGAATAATCCTTGTTCAGGCTGAGGAGCCTGGCTTCGATTATTCAACGAAGTTTTTTTATAAAATGAAACTGTTTCTCGTTAGAAATGTAACGAAAAACAATGCTAGGTTTGGGTACTAAAGTGTCTCCTATTTTTAAAATAAATGCCGGAACAGTCAGGACCTAGCTGATGTAAAGAGTTCTTAGAAGTTAAGGATAGAAGGCTCCGAGTTGAGAGTTCTGTTACTGCCTTGGGCTGTTCCCCAAGAGGTACATAATCTGTCAAGACCTAAACCGTTGAAAGGCTCATTGCTTAACGGAAGAAAAGCGGCCAAACGCATGCCATAGCCAAAAAGGTATTCAAATGGTTGCCATCAGTTTTTTTTAACCATTAAAAATGCAAGCTGACCGACAGCTAGCAGAATAGAAAGGAGCAACCAATCCCATCTACAATCTTCTCTTAACAGTTTGAAGCCTTCTAGTAGGCTTATTTAATTAGCCATGCTTTCAGAATAAGTAGGCAGATTTGTTTTCTGTAAAAGCTAGGCTAAACAGATCAATTTAAGTGCCCTGTAATCTTAGAGACAAATATCAAAACTAAACAGACTAAGTATAAACAATGTTGAGATATTGCGAATTGCGAAGAGCAATTGCGTGACGCTAAACTGATTCAGGTTCTGCCAGTGGCTGATTCAAGGCCATTTATACTGACGCGAATTCAATCAGTGCCAAAAAAGATAGAGCATCATCATCGCTGCTATAAACTTATACTTCAGACTCTAGACGGCATGAACCTCGCTCCCTTGCTAGTACAAATATCAGGCTACTGTCGCACTTAAAGTGCCACAAGGCCAATAGAACATTTATGTTCACATTTAAAACCACGTACTATCATACGACTATACCACTACAGAATTCAACTGCCAGACCGTGGGAATGAGTCATTAGCGCGAATCGGACTGGTCTGCGGGCTGTAGTAAGCAGTCATCGTACAAACAGAAGCTTCTAACGTAAACCCCGCCGATACCAGCATCGCCAACTCTTGAAGTGGTTGCACAGGTTGCGTTTTGTGTCATTTGTTTGAACCAGATATTTGACTCTTGTGCACGATTCTCTATCCGCGGCGATGGGTCCTGGAAGAGCGGGTAAAACATATGCAGACAACCTCGGAACAATCAAATGAGGTGACGAATGCATTAACCTATTAGAACTGGGCAGACAGCTAGATGCAATTATTAGCAAACTAACTGAAAATAAGTTTAATCATGATATTAATAAATGTTGTCAGTGCGATATGAATGAATGATTTGCGAGAGTTAAGCAATCGTCATAACATAATAAATGAATATAAAATGAAAACTCTGCAGCTGATATTGGATTAGGAACTTAAAAGGAAGTTTGAGCTCTAAATGGTATTAAATTAGTTAAATAGTCAGTTTTATGGAGCCAGGTGGAAAGCGATACAAAGAGTTAAAAACAATAAAACAAGCTTAAAAGTTGCAAACGATAAGTTTCTGTAGGTTAAAAGCAATGATCTATAAAAACAAAGATATCTATTAATAAATATTTGAAAAAAATAGAGAAAAACAGAACTTCGATAACAATATATCGAATGTCAAAGACATGTTGTTCAATTAGAAGTTATTGCTGAAAAAAATGCAAGTTAATGGGTTAAACTAAGGTTGACCGTTGTCACTTTACCGCTGTCCCATACTGAAAAGTGATACCTGCCAATGATTGCTAAGAAAAAAATTAATGCCATTTTTCAACTTTTCAGTTTCTCAGTTTCTTTTTAATAATTACACCACGCCCCATCAGAGATGCTGCATTCCGAGTTGAAATATTGGAAACTTTAGTATGAGCTAGCAAACGTTTGCAAGGTCTATCGCTGTGAATGGCAAGAATGCGGAAAGAATCGCGGCAACTATTTATGACATCTTATGATTAGAAAAAGACATCAATTTGGCCACAAAACTGCGCATCTAAGCGTTCATTCTTCGGCCCACTTTTCATTTGTCTGTAAGGTGGACATTCTTCCTTGGATAATACTCGAAAAATGGAAAGGGAGGTACAATAATTGATGGCACAATTGATAAAGTCAAATATGTTTAGAAATCGGATTAATTGAATTTAATAAATGATTTGGAAATAGCTTTCAACTGACTTAATATATGAAAATAGTTTAAGGTGACTTTTATTTTATTCCCTTTATGGAGCGGGTCAACATGAGGACCAGGGGTAAATCACGAGACGTCCAGGTCTGGATGATGTTTTCTAACTTAAAAGATGCAGGGTCGGAATGCAGATAGTAATATATAACCAAAGAACTCTTCTTCCGAGGCCTGATCAGAAAGGAGTAACTCTACCTGGCTAGAGACCTTTCTATAAACAAAACTAGCTAAACTATGTAGATTTAGAACCGTCTCCGGATCATTCCGGTCTCAAGAATCCCTTGCCGATTTTCCAACGAACCGTGCTAGAAAATAGGGTTGTGATGACATACAGACTGACAATTTGGGTACCGTCCTTTAAAATAATGAATCAAGCGATACTTCGGAGCTCGAGAGAAACTGGATACTGTTGCCAGACACCATTTACTTGCAGAATTGACTCTCACGCTCTTGTTATTGTAGTCTACTCAGCCACAGTTTTCATCCTCTTCGTCCACTGTTGCAGCAAAGCAAACTGTTACCGCCTCCGAGTGTGGACTACTATATTTTGGCTAAACAAGTCGATTTATCAAATAACAGACAAGTTATATTTTTGTTTTCATACGTTATGTGTTTGTTTTCAACAAAACAATAGCACCTCACAAACAAAATCCTACCAATGTAGACATCGTTCTACATGTCAATTTCTATGAATTGTTAATTAGGAAAACGCCTTTTACGCGCAGGCACAAAAATTGGACAGGCAGTGATAGCGCAGCTTCATCCCGAATATACGGTCTGCTTAAAATGACAAAAAAACTCTGGAGCCCAGGGGAGTTTAGTTCGTGATGGTAAAGATTACCCCTATTTTCACCTCTTCACTTCTATGTTACTTCGCAGATAATGAATAACAAACCTAAACTGATTTAAGCGCATTTCATAGCGTAACTACTTTAACAATAGCCAGCAAAACAATTGACTAACAATTATTCATTCAAATGTGTAATGTAAAAATTAGAGAACCCTGAAGACTTGATTCGTTCAGCTCTTTTGGTTCAATAAAGACGTAATGCGCCTCCTAGTAAAACGTTAAATGGGTAGAACTTGGAGAAATCAATGATTATCGTCAACTGATGAAGGTTTTATGCTAATGGACGTGTGTCTTGTGTCTTCAGGATCGTATCTTAGGCCGAGGAGAAGTACTTCAATATCTCTCTGGCTTCGGTAAAGCCTCTGTAAACCTGCATTGAAGACAGTGACAATGAAATTTAAATTTAAATTCTAGAAGGACAATACAGACTATCTTGAGGCAATGGCTTTAAAGTACATTAGATCTGAATTGTGGTGTGCAAGCGAAACATTAATTAAACTGATATGAAATCGGAAATTTACTTGCATGTCATAAGTGTAGTTAATCGGAGTGAAACAATCAACAGAGCGCATTAGATAGAAGGTACACCTATGTGAAACTGTTTAATTTTGTGTGGGTAGTAAGTTCTTATTTCCTTGCGATAATACGCTGGGCGGAATGGGCTCAGAAACAGTAGATGAAAGCTCTATACCCAGCAGCCAAAACAGAATGAAATTGAAAGAGGTGATGCTAAGCCTTGACGGCTAAATTGGACAGATACTTCCAAAAAGTAAGGGAAGTATCGATGTCAAAAGTAGATAACTTCTTCGGGAATCACAGATCAAGCAATTTTTATCAAGCTTCTCGATCAGAAAAAGATGACTGACACAGAAACCAAGAAACAGAGATTGAAGGACCGCGGGGATAAAGTGAGAATAAGAAGGGGCCACCTGCATAATGACGGTCGAATTGCGCATTAGGAACTTTTTCCAGCGAGAAGGTTAATGTGATAATAGTAAGGCCTATATGGAAGAAATGTACCTTGCTTATATTCTTCATTGTTGAAGGCCTTTTATTTGAATTTTCCTTTATGTATTTTAATGGGTGTCAAATTCGCGTCATTTGACCGCCACATTAATGGCGCACTATGCTGATGGTAGAAAAATTGTTCAAGAAAGCCAGGAAAAGGCTGAAGCCAACCAAACCAGGATATCTAATGAATCACTGAAAATCAAGAAACATATTCCAATGCTTGGACGTAAAGGTTAAAGAAGTACTTCAAAACGAAGGAAATGAAAGAGAAGCTTTCAGACAAAATAAAGCCTGATTCGCCTTGGTTAATTCTACTGCATTTCAGCAACATTCGCAGCACCATCCTGAAAATAAGTTTTGAATTAATCTGTCCATAATGAAAACTTATGGAAACTAAAAAAATATTCCAGGCTGTGGTCAAGATACAGATATCGCTATATTAGGAATGAATGACGTAGAATATCAGTGAATTCGAAAAGCTTATTCTTAATACGATAACATAGCGGAGAATAAAGAAGTGGAATAAAGAAGGCAGCAGATTAATGAAATGCACTGACTGGTATACACACAGTTTTACAGACGAACGACGTTTGAAAACCATGTTGGAATCAGAAAAGGTGAGCAAAAAGTAAAAGGAGAAAGAGAAAAAAAGTTTGGAGCCAGGTAGCCGGGGGCAATGGAGGAAACGATGTGGTGGGAATCCGGGACAGCACACTCGCGCCAACATATGTGGATATAAAGTCACATGCGTACTCATATTCCTGTGAATGGGTGTAATTGTGTATGTATATCATGGATCATTTTATAGCCTCGGAGGCTGAGAGACTAACTTATTTATTCAGCATATTTATAAGAATTCAAAAAATAATGCGAACCGTGAGACTCATTGGCGTCCGTAATTTCATAAAGATCATCAAGGTCGTTTAGAATGCGGTCGAGTTTGCTGAGATTTTCTTGAAGGGGTCGACGAGGTAAACTTGAACTATTCCGAGATTTCCGATTTATACTGGATATGTTGTTAGGACTGGAGGACCAGCAGTTGAAGCCGCCTACAGCGTCGCCGGTATCGGGGGTAGAGCTGGATGAATCTCTTCGAAGAACCTGCTGTTTAGTGACTCGCAGGTCCTCAAGCAGGGCATCTAAATTATAAATATCTTAAATGGACATTTGTAAGTTAAACGTGAGCAGAGTCCTCAGTAATGACGGAAATAATGAGACAAGCAGCATTGTTTCCTATTAGAAACCGGATACAAGAAAATATTCATAAAAAATCTAAAGAAAATTTCTCTTCACGCATAAATATTCATGGGGTATTGCAGTTAAATGTCAAATTGAAAAAAACCCATAAAATCAATGCTTTTCATTAAGCAATAAGGCAAAATGCATTAAAAGATAACATTTAGCGACTCACCAAGATTTTCCATAACCTCAACGCAGGAATCGAAAAGCCGCCCTCAGGTCAAACCAGTTGAATGCAGCATATAATGACCTTGAAAACCTAAAAATGAATTTATTTCGCACATTTATTATTACACACAGTTTGAGAGCTGTTTCATAGTGCATAACTTTCGCCGTCTAAGAACTCAATCGGTGCAGTCGCTAGTCAAATCGAAAGGTCTGAAATTACACTTAGTTGTACAATTGGCTAAATCCCAAAAGGTAATCACTTAACCCTATAATTAACTCCATAAATTTGCTAAATTTAATGGGCTTGGTGTTAATCGCAATCTGTTTGCCATCGCCTAAACCATTATTAGAGTATTTGAATAGAAATGGCAGCGGATAAAGTGAGGTGTTTACACGATTTTGAACTAAATGGAATGGAATGGATATCCCAATCTTATGCTGCGAAACCACTACATTTGCAGATAACTTCGTTCACATTTCAGCTAAATTCTTTAACAGTTTGCTGCAAAATAATAGTAATTATCTATTTAGATTTATCGTTTGCATCCTCAAATAAGTCGATTTCACAACATGGTTAGTTTCAGATTACTAGTGTAAGAAAATATGCTTTATGGTTTCGTATCTTGGGTTTAAGGTTTGATCTTCACATGTTTATATTGCTGGCATTACATGGCGCTTTCCTACCTGTATTTATTTCTCTTTTTAATTTCAACTTCAACTACTTGTAAATTTTAACTTTTAAAATCAGCATTTAGAGGAAAACATCAGTCTAGTTCAATTGCTCGAAGCAATCGAAAAATGTAAATAGAGAAAGTCTATTCTACGCTTCAGTTTTTACAATTCTTTATCAGTTATCGTATTGGATCTAAGGGTTTATGCACATATTTAACTTTAAAATGTCTATAATGTGACTAAGCACTTTGGTCTGACGTTATGCACTAAGTTTAAAAGGCCGCCCTTTCGCGTTGACGGTATAATTTTGACATCGTTCTTGTATCATTCCATATTTGTAACGAAGCACTGACAGTTTGAAAGTGCTTAAGCAGGCCTGAGCATCTGAAATAGCCAACAGTAAGGTTACAGTTATCCGCTGTGAATCGTTCGGCACCAGCTGCCTTTCTTTCTGTAACTGAGCTAATAGAAAATAAGTATACGAACCTTTTCAAATGTACGCCATCAAAAAAAAATAAAATTTTGAATGGAATGCAAGGAATAAGGCAGACCTGTGCTTCACTCACCCCCTATGATTCTCCCAAAGTGGGCGAAAAGCATTACCAAAAATCAAATTTGACCCTACTTTGAAAATTCAAGCGCTAAGTTTATGAGGGAACCTGCACAATCTACGCAAATTTCATTATTTGAACGAGGTCCCACGGGGTGGTAAACTGTCAATAAGAAAAATCAAAACACATTAAAAATATTTCCTTACGATTTATCATTGATAGTTCGCCCATCCTCTGAATGACAGAAAAATTTCGACACCATGAAAAGTCTGATTTTGCACAATGTGCATTAAAAGGCGCTACGAGTTACATACTGTATTCATAGCCTTCAGTAAATACCTATGGAAGTGAAGGTGAAATAATATATTTCATTTCGAAATAGCATTAATGAACTCTTAACGTGACCGAACTTGCACAATGTTTGTTCTCCACTTCCATTCGGAAAGGGGAATGTAAATAGAAATTTGGTCGCCGTACATTCGACCACAGCATACGTTGACAAGGGACTGGATTACCATGACGCGTTCAGGTTACTTAACAAAATCAGGAAGGTTCAGGCTTCTGATAACAAAGATTTTACTGTAAAATCAGAAGGATTTAGTTGAAATTGATGAATTTCACCTGATTTCAATCTGTTTGAAAAATATTCATATGATGAAAGATTTCGAAACGTACTAGATTCGATCGCAAACATAGTAGTGTGATAAGCCAGTTCCAACCATGCAGCGTGAAAACTAGCGGTAGAGAACTCTCATATAGAAAACTTGCAAGCGGTTCTAACCACTGATTCCACCAAAACATAGGAATCTTGTGGGAATTTATAAAGATGGATTTTTTTAAAAAAATCTGGAGCATAAAGCGAACCATATCTTTATTAAAATACATCGAAAGCACATAATATACTACTTAGTAAAATTAAAATATTTGTTAGTCGGAGTTAAGGCCTTCTATTAGCCCTGACTGTACTATCTGATGATTGGTCTATTTTGGGTGGTACACTCGAAGGCTTGTGGTTATTTTCATAGCCGTTTGTTGCGTGAACTTATTCCTTTATTATCAATTTGTAAACTTATCTATCTGGGGAACATCAGCTCAGTCATAATGACCGGCGATGATAGTATGATGTCCCCTAGCTTAATCCAGCAAATGAATACACCTGATCTTGGCAAGTGTCTTCTTGATGCAGCACGAAATGGCGACGTGGAGCAGGTTAAGTATCTTCTTAGCAATGGTGCTTTGTTCACAACTGACTGGGTATGCATGCATATCTATAATAGAACCTCTTAGCTTGGTCATTCCGCTCTGCATTTTGCGGCAATGAACGGCCATTTAACCGCTTGTGAGGCTTTACTCGAGGCAGGATTTTGCAAAGACATTAGGACAAAAGTTGATCGTACTCCCCTTCATCTGGCAGCTCAAGAGGGCCATGCTGATATCGTCGAGTTGCTTCTAAAAAGCGGTGCTGATATTCACGCTGTCGACACCATCAAAATGACTGCATTGCATTGGGCTGTTGAACGCGGTCACTGTCATGTAATCAACGTTTTAATGAACTATGGGGCTAACGTAAACTTCCAGAATAAATTTGAGCTCACACCTCTGGAACTAGCAGAATTTCGTAACAATCTGGAAGCTCGGGATGCGATGAAGGTAGGTTTTTTCCTTAAATAGACTGTGCTATCATTTGCGCCTGCATGTAGATATCTTTATGATTTCAGATGTATGACCTATCAACGAATTACTCTGTGGGTCGCATGGCAGCTCCCAATGAAGAATTGGCAGATCCCACTGCCTTTATAATTACGGACGAGGATACTATAGTTCCCGCAGCCCCGCCAGCGGACGAAGTGGTTATAACAACAGTCAAAGAAGAGACCCAACCAAACGATATAGTTCCTGAAGCCTTGATAGAGGAGGCAGTGAATGATACCTTTATTGGCCCTAATGATATGGAAGATCCCGACATTAAGACTGATATGTCCTTTGATTTAGAAGATTTCCATCTTCCCATGACAGATTCGGCCACTGCTAATCTATCCTGTCAAACTTCTAGTCCATGTAACGAAGACTTGGTAATTTAAACAGTTCTTTCCCTCTAATTCGTTTCTTAAATAGCTCGAGATTGAAACCCCAGACGGCAAGGTGCTCTATGTGCGACAAGAGGCCAGAGAGAACGGCCCCAGTTTTACAATATTTGACCAGAACGGTGAAGTTGTTGATGATGAAAGCCTATTTCATGAGGTTTCCATTGCATTATCGAGTTGTCAAACTGTGGAAGAAGGTGTGAGTGCGTGAGTTCCTACTGTTTTTGTTTGCCTTGTATACAAAAATTCGCTAATATCGCTTCCTCAATTTTCTCGATGTTAGTTTTTCCGAGGATCAAGGTTTCTTTAACGCTGATTATTCGCCTGTCACCGAGGTTAACGAAGTACTTCGTCAGCGGATAATAGAATTTGCAGAGGAGCAAACTGATGACGTTCCTGCACTCCAAATCAGAGGTTTTTTGATCTACTCATTAATTTAATCTTCCACTTGCAATAATACATTTTTTATGGTCGATATATTTCCAGACGTGCCTGTGATGTCAACAGTGGAGGATATTATCACATGGTTCTCCGATTTGGATATTGCCGTGACCGAATTCGCATCCTTTGATCAGTTCGCCCTTTCCGTTTCCCGAAATGGTGAACCGTTACTTCTGCGATGTTCCTATAGTAAGCACTCCGTGCTTTTTGATAATAAAAACTTCACGGCAGTTATCTCACTCTGTAGCATGTAGACACTTCAAACCTATTTAATAGTTTGGTCAACATTCGTAGACAATACAACCTTTCATCAGAAAGGAACCTTTAGCTATGGATCAGCTAATCGCTTCGTGGCACACTTTGCCTATAATGCTCTAACCGCTTATTTCGTCTTTTAGATGCCGATATGCATTTATTTACACTGGAACGTTGAGATGGAAACCTCTTGGAATATTGCATCTTCTTACTCGATGCTCTCTGTATTTGATAATGTAAATACATAGGATTTTTACTAGTGTGTGAAGGGTAGATTTTCGCATCTATTCATCTCTCAAAAGATCTTTGACGACATTTTGCCGCTAGGGTCGGCTGATCGAAAATTAGATGAATTAGGAATACCTTTTGTTAGGTAGAATTTCTTTACCGATTTTTTCTCCTCAAAGTGGTTCACTGCTGATGTCAGAGTTACGATAGCTAATATCCCGTTTTGGCAGTACACTGGAGTTCTGATAATCTCTAGACGAGACAAAGTAGCACTCGCTAACCCAGTAGTTTTTAACTTTTTTAGGTTCTTGAAGAGAGGGTTTGTTTGATGGTCTCTGTTATAATCACCTGCGGTAGTAGCAACGTTAAGATCTAAAGACAGTCAGCAAAGATACTGGTATGTCGGATTGAAAGAAGGCAGTAATTTAGGGAGAGATTAGTTCGTTTGGTGACTTCACTGATTCATTTTGGTAGGTGTTTATATCACACTACTTGGCCATCTCACCAATCGCTCAGTGCTTGGGTTTAAGTCTTAACTCCGGACGACCATCTCTTGCGGCGTACTCCTCTATTCGCGTCTGTGTGCAGGTCGCCGCGCAGCTGGTGGACTTGGCATCCTTTGGATCTCTGCCTCAAATACAAACTTAACACCGGAGATTGACAGTCCCATGGTTGACGAAGCCAAGTGAACTGCTGAGTTGACCAGCTGGCGGCGGATGACCGTTAATATCCACTCCTGTTCGGAGTCCTCGTTAGCTGCTGATTCTGCAACACCCAAGTTTTGTCAGTTGTCACCATTGAGAGATGGTGCTTGGAAATGTACAGAAAGGCTGAAATTCATTCGCTGATTTCTGGTCAACTATACATCGCGGTATTTAAATGCCAGTTGAGGTGGAAGAGATCCATGAAGAAGAAACGCACAAGGACCTGCTATCACCTTTGGTAATGTTGGTAATGTGCGTTCTTTAGCGTAAGGTCTTTTTTCAAACGAGAAAATGGTAGGAGGCCTTTTATCAAATGGATATTCAGAGGCCGTCGAATAGGGTGGCTAATGAAAGGATCATTCAATGACGAAGCTTCGGCCATCTCTGAATCATAGTAGCTGCACAGCGAGACAAGCGTACAAGCACCTGAAAAAAAAGCTTATGCTTTGCGTAATGATAGGTAATATGGTTCAGGACCTAGGAAAACACTGGGTTGGAAGGGCTCGTTTTGAATGCGCAGTGACGGATTTTAAAGAAGGATTTCACTCCAAAAGGGCAGTAAACTTTCGTGGTTCAATTTCCATTGACCTCAGGTGCGTTCTGTGTTTCATCCTATTTGTATTAGGGTTCTAATAGGGCTGGTTCTATTTAGCTTTTCAACATCAGAGCCCCCTAAAATTTTAAGGTCAATTTAGAACAAAGCCACCCGCTGTTTTATTAAAATCTCCAAAAGGGTGAAAACCCAGTTCTGGTGGAGAACAAACCTACTGAAAGAATGAATCCACATCCAAGAAAAAAAATACAAAAAACTCTGAGATTAAGCATCATATCCCCCCAGATGAACGATGCTGGCGTAAACTATTGCTGAGAATTGCAATAGAGTTAACCCTATGGACTACCGGCCCGCATTGAAACGACTATGCGGTTGAAGAACGACTAATTTCGCAGCTATCCCCTCTGGGTGCATCTGCTGAGTGGCACTGCTCGAATAGTTCAAAACCATTTTTGTTTTTTAAATTTCGTTTATTATTCCTACTTGAAATACTTTCAATAATATCAGCAATCCGATCGGATTATCTAACTGTATTAATGCGTTAATCTCGATCAGACAGCCTTAGATTTTATCACCGTTCAGAATTGCCTTGAATTCCATGAGTGCATATTCACAAACTATCAAAAGCTGGGCGGTAAACAATTTTTGCTTTCAGATCTCTTAGCAAGCATTTTCAGTTTCTGGCTGCATCTGCAGATGATTAAACCGCATCAGTAAGAAATCGTGGGTCCTTCAAGGAAGAGTGGAAGTACTTCAATGCCTGAGCTCCTGTCAAATAAGCAACCGCCTGATGACTGTCATATAAATAATAAATCAGGCATGTCTATTTGGCTTGACAAACCAACGGCCTCTGTATTAAGTTTACGTAACAAGATAGAAGAATCACAGAGATATCACAGTGAGTGATATCTGATAGGGATTTGTCGGAGTTCAGAGTTAATGGATTCGTGTAACCGGGTTTTGCTGAATGTCCTTCTTCGGTCTTTCGCGGTACTTTATTTTTCTCCATGGCAGTTTAGGAACTTCAACTAATCGTTGCCCACTTTAACTGTTTCAACGTTATAACATGGAATCACTTTGCCTTCAGCTATCGGATCTAGTGACATTTCAAAATGGGGACCTCCCACCCGGTCATTCCTCTGCATGGGCCCGTGTCAACAAGAATGTCGCCAGAACCGAAAGCATCTCAACGCAAGGTGAGGTAAAAATGAACTGAATATTGGAAAGGATTTTAAAGTGCATTTTTTTATTCAGTTAATCCAAATTGTGTGAGAGCAATTCCTACAGCAGTCCTGTTGCGGGGACACTGTCTTTCAAAAAAAATAGGATCATAAACAACCAGCCATTGTCTCCTGTCCCCTCTATTCAGCGGTTCACTAAGCATGGCTGACCGCGACTATCTGTCTGCGGACTAGAGTCGAAAAAGATGTCAAATGCAAGTGAAATGACGGGTAAGATGAGCGTTGAAAATGAACGTTCAGTGGAATCGCCACACAGTTGCTAAGGTGGTTATAAGTTAAGAAAAAGAAGCTGGCGTTAACGGGTCAAGGGAAGGGTACTTCGAAGACTTTTCCATACCACTGTGCCACATTGGTAGCCCTGTTATTTTATCCTATTTTCCGCATAATTTAATAACTCATTAAGTAAAATTAAAACTAGTAACAGTGCTGCGAAATAGATTTGTATACATTTGAACAAAATTAATACATTCACACAAAAACGTGAAATCTTCTTTAAACTCTATATAAATCGTAGTTGGCTGGTTGGTGGTTGGCTGTTATTCATTCATTTAACTGGAAGGATGGAAGTAGCTCGTAAATTTGTCTAGACAGATTATTTTGCTTCGAAAGATAAAGGGAAGTCGAAGACGGTTTTTAAATGTTAAATCTCTTTCGATCTCTACTGTCATTTCACACATTATTATTGTTAATACAGCATGGAGTTATTTAATTTAGAAAGAATGACCGGTACTATTGTCCATTGGACTGCAAATATGAATCATCTCAAAGTTACCGAACGGATGTAAGCGAACTGTGAAATTGAGAACCATGCGCGATAAGGCACTGTATCGGAAGTACCTTTCAACAAACGAACTCAATTTAGCAGAGAATGAAGCTCCTTAATAAGCCATTTGATGTAACGCTACTGAAGTGAAGAAATCTCTCTATATCTGGGGCGTTGTCCAATAGGAAGTAGACAGTTTCTTTAAAATTGGAACAAAGCTATAGTAAATTTTTTTTTGTATTAATAAACCGAGTTATACCATGCTAAGGGATGTCAGGGACTCGGTTTGATGTACTGCTCCATCTTACCGCAGTTCTGTCACCGTATTAAGATAAAGTTTGCTGGTGTCACCTCGAAGACTACTTCTATCCAACACTTCAGCACTATTCCTTCTTGAATCTATTTCCTACAATAACAGTGCCAACTTAGATTGCTTGTCACACAGCTATTGTCACTAATGGTCGCCTCTTTTGGCTTCCCTTTGTGGGAATAGCAGCAAATAGCGCGGAGATTGATCGAGGGATTCCAGATATTGTTATCTCCGAACATAAATTATCCCCATCGGTTGAGACCATCCACAGAGAAAGCAGTGTTAATTTGCTTGCTGATGATCTATGAGCAGGTGGGGGCCAGAAATGATGCTGGTCGAAGACAAGGTGACTGTTTAAGTAATCTTTCAAAGATAGCGCCTCTGCAAGAGACAGCTAACCAGGACGATTTGAGATAGAAAAGCACCGGGGAAGACTCAGTTTTCCAACGACTGATTCCCTTTTTAAACCTTAACTTGCTTGTCATATTTTGTTTTTTTTCTATATGCTATGCTATGCTATCCTTTGACCTTAAAAAGGTATATTTTGTCTTTCGGTAATTAAGCTGCTCTTTTCTTTGAGAGAACGGGTTTTGTCTTGTGCATTATTAATGCAAGAGCAAATTACTACCGAAAAACGGTTTAGCAGCAACATCAAGGAAAATACTACTTCCACGTAGTTGATAAATGATTTTTTAGTCGCCTCCAATGAAGGTCAGTCATTCTCCTCCGAACAAAATATTAGTTTACCAGAACAAAATCTCCACTCTTGCTACCAGAACCTTTTAGCTGGAACTGTTAAGCCTTGCTTTTAGAATTTTCCATTATGGCTTGTTCAGTCAGCTGTTGCATTGTGTTGAACGGGATTTCATCTCCACTCCAATGAGTTTTCGCTATGAATGCTCATTTCCTTGCCAGTCTTCTCATCAAAGAAGCGTTTTTTGGTTGGTTATCTTTTGATGTTAAAAGACCTAGTTTCGTTTAAAATGCTTGGTTCTCTATGAGATACTCGGATAGCATAGACGAGTACACTAGTATCCTCCTGACTTTCTTTCTTCTTAGATTATCCTTACTTAAAGAACGGTCAAATAACTCAGATTACTTTTTACCAAATGGTAAAGTGTTTAGAGAATTCGAAAAGCACTTTGACCCTCTGGTTAACCTCTTCGTCATTGGGCTACCTAGCCTTGAGGTCCCTGGTTAATTGAACCTCTAGTGAGCAGATACAGACGTCCAGGAAAAAGACATTCCAAAACTTTTCCAATCGAGGGGACAGGGCAAATACAAAAGATATTATCGGTACCTTAAAAATCATTTGTTGCGGCTCCCCGAAATAGAAACCTAACCATTGATCTGTGCTTGCGCATATAGATCCGTAGGATGAAAGCTGTGAAGCACAAAACGCTTTGACAGTGTCTTAACTTCTGTAAAAACAACTGACTCGATGATTAAACAATAAAGACTAAACTAATGGATAAATGAAAATTTATCAACGCAGAGGGGTTATAAGATTTAATCAGTAATATTGCACATGTAGTAAATAATAAACATCACTGAAGTGGCTAATATTAATTCGCATGGCGAAGATAGGTGAATTATTAAAAATAAACATTATCTTGCAAGAGGACCATCAATTTAAGATATAATGGGAGATCCAGATCCTCAAGCTGATGATGAAAAGTGAATCCTTCAGCAATGGTATATGACCTCATTGTAGAAGAACACATGGCTCGTTGAAGGAATCGCCGAAGAGCCAATGTTGTCAAAAACTTCAATGGTGCAACTGACTCAAATATATTTCGCCAATGACTGATTCTAAATGAAATAATAATAACATATGGATGGGCTTGTAACTGTAAGACAACATTGTGGCGTTTATTTAACTAGGAAGAAAACATGCTAATTAAAAAATTGCTTAAAAAAAACTGTTATGCTTATTTTTAGACGTCCTTATCCTGCCTCTTCAATCTCTGCGTTGTTATACATCAAATGAATTCCAGATTTGGGAAGGTCTGAGTTTTGGTTATGCTCCTGTGGCAAAAAGAACTTGCACGGCAATTGTAGTCGTTGATCCCGACAGGTGCGTCAACTAATCAGTGTGGACAAAATTAACGACGAGGCGCTCAGGCTTCAAGTTCTTTCCTTCTTACTTTTCCTTAATTTATCTGTTCCTATTTTAAATAATAATAATAAAATGCGTCTGAAAAAAACATTCGCTTTTAATGTTTCTGAACTATGCGACTTTCTTGTAGGAAACAGTTGGTTGAGATAGTCAAGCTCTAAAGACTTTATTTAAGTCAAAAGCTTGATATAGGGGAGATACAATATATCAGAACTCGAACTATGTAGATACAGAGAAGTGAACAGTTACCTTCATTCATTCAACTTATATTAAGTGACTAATGCACCGAGTTGTAAGGTGCACGTATGACGGCTGATACTGATGGACACCTTAGTTAGCAGAACGCAACATCTGAAGGCTTTTAATGCAATGAATGATAGGCCTTATTCCTTGTGTAGCACACGCCCCTAATTAACCACAACTTGGAGTTCATTTGTCTTTCTGTGAAGTCGCCTCCTACGTAATCCAATCCCGAAAGTCTTATCAGGTATACACAAAAGCAGTCTAGTTAAAGAATAGGATGATATTTTCCTAGTAAAAATAATATTGACTGGCAGGAAGAATAACTAAGTGCCGATAGGAAGGCTCAGTTAAAAAAGACCGGTGTCCATTAAAAATAAACCTCTAAAGGCATTATCGATGTCAACAAGAGAAGGGTTGCGATAAACCAGAAAATATCTCGAGACTGCCAGGTAGTTCAACCACTGCGTTTTGAATTCTGAACTTTCCAATGGTTACCTAATTTGAATTTGTTCCAATTGTTGAATTTGTATATCCTCCAGTGGTTTTGGGTGGGCGCTTGAAATTGTGGCTTCCAGCTCCTTAAGACAGGCGTCCAAGAAATCGACACCAATTCGTCCCAAAATGAGGAGTTTAATAATCAGTTGAGAGATTAAGCAAATTGAAGTAGAAATCGCCTGTGGATTGGCCCAGTCTGAGAGACAGTCTTTAATAATGACCCCGACTATCCGTTGGAGAAGGAATTCGTTTGTATTTACGCGTGCTTCGTGATCTAAAAATCAGCCATTTCGATAAAAAAGCCAGATCTCTTACGCGAATTCAGCTTACTACTTTCAATTTGAATGATAACATATTTAAAAGAGAAGGGGTATTACCCATTATTTCTTCAAGATCAATGTAATTTAGAGAAATCCACAATTTGAAAACTCCGACAACACGATCAATGGCTGTTGTTTTGATGCTTGTAAGTAGGTCAGTGGCAGAAAGTATAATGCGATTAGGCGTATCCGGTGGGTTTCGAAGAAGGAATGGAGAAATACGGAGCAAGAGAGCCTTGAGACATCCACAGTTACCATGACCTCGAATAAGAAGAAGAGAAAGTAGTGATATTGAGTCATGATTGGAGTGACGGAGATGTTCCTCTGAGACGTGATCAATCAGGAACCGAATCGGTCCACAGAGACCTTCAGCGGCCAACAGAATGAGAGGCGAATTCCCCGATCTCGGATCCTGTAATACGTTAGATCAGTTTAAGACTCCTAGAGCGAATACGTTTTTTTTAGCATATCCCCTGCTCACGTGAAATGGGAAGTAGATTTTATTCACAGGTATTTCAGTTTGGAAGGCAAGAAACACACAAGAGGAATCCTATTTAAAATTCGGCGAGCGAATTCGTTAAAGGAGTTTATTTAATCCTTTAGATTTTTATGTTGATATACTAAAGGTTTTAAATCTTAAATTCGAAAAAAATTTGGGATGAGTCACAACTAGTAAGGAGGTGGAACTGAAGATATTTATCAGCATTTGGTCCTTCTTCCAGAGTGATGTCACTTTTGAAATCTGACAGTTTTTCCCTGTAAAGCTCTTCAATCAATTAGATATCTTGAAGCAATCTTGCACTTACATTAAAGATCTGTTCAAAATAAATCACGACTCTCCTTATTAGAATCGAGATCGCCAACCAAAGGAATGACATGTTTGCATCCATTTGTTTTTATGATCTAGTGAAAACTTGAAGTCATCTAGCAACTTTTTCAATGAAAGTTTAGAAAAAAATCTCGGAGTGGAGGCGAATATTGTTTAAATTTGGTATGTAAACTACAAATTTAATCGAAATGAAGCAATTTTTTTCAGGCCAGCCAAGTGAAATCATTATCCAGTCATGCAAACTAGGAAGAAGAAAATAAGGCAAACACAGGAATAAACAATGACCTGAACACGTGTAAGTTACTTCAGAATGATAAAACTGCTCTGTATTCACTTTACCATCTTCAGCCGAATTTCTTGCCAAAAGCACCCACTAATGTAACGATAGTGCTCTTTTGGCCCAGAATAGATAGGCTACACTGCCGAATTACTGATCAAGATCCTATATGCCGATCACCGCTAACGTGATGGCCGTCTCTGGCTGGAAACTAAGACTGCCGGGGCTGGAAAGGTGAATTCTCCAGAGTTCTAGAAATGTTGAAAAAAGTTTGTAGAGAAGAGAGAGATGAGCGTTACGTTAACGTGCAAATAGTCACGCTTCCTGTTGAGAGTCTATGGCATTTCAATCATCCCTTGATGAAATAGATCATATGCAGGCAGAGGTAATGGGGCCAAGGGGACATAAGATACTAGTGCATAAGATTGGGCGAAATCACTTAAGTAAAGTTGAGCGAAAATACGCCATAACGTGCCACAAACTCCACAAAATTTTGAGGTTCTTCAGGTCTCATTTTTGCATTAAAATGAATTCGAATATTTGTTTCCTGAGAAGGAATGACTTGAACAAATGAGTCCAAGGTTTGGCTATCAATTAAGTCCACTTCCGCAAACGCACTCTCTCTATTAGAACAAGCAAAGTAGGAAAGTGGGAATTTTTCCACTGATCATTTGGCTTGCACTGTTATGCTGTTTTCAAACATCACAACAAAACCCCCGAATCGATTATACAGCTCAATAGAATTTTTTAAATTCTATCGAAATTTGTAACCATTAGACATCAGAATCGCAGGTTATTTCAATTCTTGCGTTTTTAGGTTAGAGCATGTACATCGACCAAGACCAGTTAATGGTTAGATTTCGGCTTTCCTTCCCAGACCACACCGCTGCTCAGTTGTTTCGATTTCGGTGTCAAGGTCAACATTGGCCAATTCAAATAAATCTGCTATTAATTTTTATAGAGACTATGTGCCACTTAGTGTGTTAGGGCTAAGCCTCATTAAAAAACAACTGCTATTTAATTCTTAAATGTTAAATTTAAAACCATGTTTCAATGAAAAGCGCCATTTGGCATCAAAGAGCAAACAGTAACTCTTTCGGCAAAATTTTTTACATAGAGTCCTAGAAGCTCAATCAAGACTAACTCAGATCAAATAATATTCTCAGAAAAATGCAAATTTGCTAGTTCGTGCAAAAGAAATCTAGATCTGACTTGAAGTACTTTTTGCTGTCAGTGGTTTGGTTGGTGGTCACTTTTACATGTGTTAAAGAAAAAAAAGAATTTCATACATTGTAGAAAAATTATGAAAATTAAACGTACCACACAATCAAGTTTGATGCCACTATCAATGAGAATCTTCATACCCAGACCGAAATTCCGAGCAACAAGTCGACAAATAACCTCTCCAGAGAGCTGTATGAAATCGAATCCACTTTTCTGCAGTCGTTGGACGGTGTCCAGTGAAAAATTCGAAGCTTGAAATGCTCGAACAGCCCTTGCAGCCTTCAAATCCATTTCGAATGCCTGAGAATCCAATCTTAAAGGCTACTGACAGGAACAGTCTTCGCTAAGTCAAAAGCAACCATTCGAGCGATCGTGCTATTTCTATTGGTCAATGGTGAGAGACGCTACGCTGAGGGGTTCGCCTGACCTAAAGGTTTTGCCAACAGACCAATCACATACCACCACCACTCGGTGAAAGAATTCGTTATAAATAGCAACGTAAATTTAGCACCATAGAGATTTGGCTAAAGTATCTTACTTACTGGTGTCTTTCATTCAGCAGATTTAAACGCTACTGAAGGAAAGTAAGAGGAATCAGTATAAAATACTGCTGGGTAGCTATAGCTATTGGTCTAAAAAATTATTAACCTTTTATGTGTACCTAAGAATGGAGAATATACGAACGCTTTTTGTGGGATCTAATATTGCAAAACTATGTGCTAGAGAATAAATAGTTTTATTCTCAAATAAAGTAACTTGATACAGTCTTGATGAAGGACCTTCCATTAAGTCCTCCCATTTAGACAGGTTATTGAACATGTATTGATGGGTCAGATACACAAGCAGCGGCCACACAACCGAGTCTGCATCAGATTTTGCATACAAACTAGGAGATTAACTGGTAGGAGACGTTTACGCGGGACCACTGAAAAACGAGTGTACTTTAAGTTGGTCTGTGGCACGTACGCAGTAGTGTTCTAGGCAGTGCTGGCAGTTTGTATGCTTTTTTGCAAAGTGATCCCACAAATACTTAATAATAATCGCAGATGAACTGCGATCCAGATGACGAAAGTGCTTTTATGAATCGAAACCCTTCAAAATTTTCAGGACTAGTCAATTAAATTCCAGTTTGTCTCATTTCTTTGAGCAAAAATTAGGTCTGAACAAACACAAGCACATTAAACTAGAGACACTTGGCATTAACTGAAAATAAGTGCTGCCTTCACCGACTGTGAATAACTTTTAAAGTGATGGGACCTTTGAAATGAAACAAAGTCCAAAAATAATGAACACAGAGAACAAGCGAATGGCCCTTGCGTGATTCCGAAGCATGGAAACCACACCAAGGCCATGTATTTCTCTCTTTAGTACTTAAATTAACACAAGGTCAGCCATCAGTGTTTTAAATTCCAATTGAACAGAAACGATCCTGATCAGAACGAGAAAGAGCAATTATCCTATCTTGCGCCCTTAGCGAGTGATTATAACAATACAGGAAAATGAGAGAAACAGAAGAAATCAAAATGGTTATTTGCCCCCAAACATGAGTGTGGGGTCGATGTAAAAGTGTTTGATACTGAACCTAAATTTTTGAGAGATTTTTTTTTTTTATTTCTTTCCACCCATTAGGGCAAGTCCCAAGGACTTATTGGGGGTACAACAGAAGTACAAATAGCTTTTACAACAAGTAGCACACAACAGTTAACATTGAAGACAGTAAAAACATTTTCTGACGTCTTCGTTTGTCTGGTCGCTTCTTTGGCATGGTTTCATCGTACAGGTAGCAGTTCAGCTTCGTCGTGGTACCTCGTACGTCCTTGTTTGTCTTCATGTCTCCTACCAGAACTCTTTCAACATTCTGGCGGAGATTCCATTCAGTTGCTACATGCACGTGCATTCCACAGTCCAGTTTGAGACCAGCAATCCGGTTATTTATGTCGTGCCACCTTGGCGAAAATATAAGAAATTGTTCTTCTGCTGGCATAATCTAACTTAATACGTTCAGAGGGTGATTAGTCCTAACCGGCCGCCCCTCTCATTAGCCCCCAAAGTTGCCCCTGGGAGTAGGTTGAGTGTAGGTTTGACCACCTAGAACATTTGATGCATCGTCCTTGACACGGCAGATGCGTTATTGGACGAATATTATCACAATCAATTGTGTTTTCGTAAAGACCAATCGTTTTAGAGATTAAAATTGCTACGTCTGCTTTCCCCACTATTAGTGAACAGCTACTTTAAGCACTTCAGAACGTATTACAATATCTATTAAGCGCTTTCTGTTACGGGCATCTAATGCCAATGAAAATAAAATCAATTGTTTTCACTAGGCCTCTATCATCATCGTGTCAACGGCAGGAAGATCGAATTTTACCATTACGAGTGTTCGTTCCATCAAATCTATTTTGTTATTAATAATAACGGTGTTAGTAACGAAAGCATTCTGAAGGTTTTAAGCTTCCCCTCCGTTCTGTGGAAGGCCTGCAAGTACAAAAACCAGTTATTCGCGCGTTTCTAGTTTGTCGGGTCCGATTTTATCAATGAAGCTTTCCACCAATCGAACAATACCGAAAATGGACGGACACGTAAACAAGGATTTTCTTGTAAAATAAAATTCGTCCTACCTTTCATTCCAGATATTCGCATGCGTTTCTGAAAATCACTTTAGGACCAGAACAAGCCCTACACTTTACGACAGAATCTAATCATTAAAGTTTCTTACTCGAATACAGTAGAATAAATTTCCACATCAAACAATGGTTCATGAGTATTGGGTATTTGCTGTGGGCTTCATACAAATCCACGATTTCTTTTCCATTAACCAATTGTAAATGCGGAAAAGTGACTGGGCAAATAAATAGGTTAATTTGCGCATATTAATTCGTCAACAGGTAAGTTGTTGACGTTAAGACTGGGTCGAGGATACCATTTCAAAGCTAAAATTACGGCAAATCCATGGCTCACGCCAAATTTCAAATCTTTGTGGTGCCGTAGGAGATCAGACATAATCTTTATGTCTGGTTGGTTGCTATATAGAGGTGAAACCATAAATCCTTAAGGATCGTCAATGCTATCGTCTCCCCTCGGCAAGGCAGAATGTAACTCTAAAGAATCAGGGGAAACAAACTTACACTCTACTTTTAAGGAGCTGGAGGTTAGGTGCTGATTAAATGACTGGCAAAAGCGTCACAGTGTTGGAAACAGGGGTACTGAAATTTTTAAGTATGTTAACATCTGCCATTACTTCCTTTAAAGTGAAAATAAATTTAGACTAACTAGCATCGCAGTGTCGCATGCCACGTCGTAAGAGACCTAAACATTTGTTATGTGATGGAAACCCGAAATATATCCTTCTTAGTCGACTGGTCCTTAAAATCGGTTTAATAGACCTTGTAGCTTTAGCACTGGATAGTTTCGATGAATGAACGCTGGAAAACAATGAAATTGTATCTATTCGTTGGTCCCTCTTCCTCAAGTGACGTTTGAGGTCATTTTGCATCTTTGGGCCCAAGAACATTAGGCAGGGGGGGAGAAATTAGAAAGGGAAGGGGATAGGGGGGGATAGTGGAAGGGGGAGGGGGGGGGGGAAGGGAAGGGGAGTGAGGGGAGGGGGAAAGAGAGAGGAAAGATGTAACAAAAAGATGCGATTCGCGCTCTATTCCCTACAACACATAATTGTGCGTTCTCAATTGTTCTGTTGGCACTTCAGGATTTGTAAGGAAAAGCCCTAAGAAAGCCACACAAATGCATGCAACCGATTTTAACCTTTTTACTCCTTATACCTCTGGCTTGGCTTAGTCATTTCAATGGTCAAACATCTTCACGTTGATAAATTTCTGGCACGATTTGAGGCCACAACGGCTTCGAATATTGAAATTTCACGCCTTCACCTTTTGCACATAATTCGCAATTCTTTTCGAACTATTGAGCAACTTCACCGAGAATTAGAAATGGACCCCCTAGTTTATTAGTAATGTAATGATAACGCGTTTTTTCTGCCAACTTTGAGCTGACAGTGGGAGTGCGTGAGGAAATGGTGCAAATCGCCGTTCAAATGAAATGGTCAATGGAGGAATTTCAATCACATGCTGTGTTTATACCAAGCCCTTTTTGTATAACCACGTTTTTCTTCCAAAAATGTATCCCAATTAACAAAATACTTTGGCATAATTTCGTAAATGCTGACTGTACTTCGCCTCCTTTTGCGTCTTCTTAAAATCTTTTGGGTCGGCAATGCCTTTAATCTTTGCTAGCCTGGTTAGCAAGTGCGAATAGCAGATGCATTTTAACACGCTCTCTTGCTATGGAGCGGTTCAAGCACTGTTTCCAGCCATATTGTGGGGTGTTGGCATTCAATTCTTGCATTCCTTCTACGAGCACAGCATTTTGAAGGTTGTGTGCTTGAGCTTCTTCTGCTTTGCTTTGTTGATAAAAATAAAAAGTTTAAATGATCAATTTACGGACCGCAAAATGAAACATTGTATGTTCAGAATAATGCGAAATAGCCGCCACCATTGACAAGTACCATATTTCTACCCTCTGCCAGGCTTGAACACCGAGACACCTGTAATTCAGTAAAATAGACTTGTGCAATGCTTTTTATGCAAATGAAGTTTAACTCGTTTTAAATTTAATATTAACGTAAGACGGGCCGCAAGAGATAACGTAGCAGTCGCGAGATCAGTAGACTTATTTATTTTCAAATATAGAGGCAATTAAATACGATTCAGTGTGAGTTGGATAAAGCTCCCAGAGTATGAGTTATTTATCCCTCTTCATTTGAAAAGTCAGTAACGTTTGTTAGAAAATAATGGGAAGGGCAAAACTCACGGTTTCAAACAGTTGGTGATTATGAACTTAAGTCGTAGTGGTCGGGCAAAAGATTTTCCACAACGAATGGTGGAGTCCGTGAAATGAGCGTGAATCATAGATACGGCAAATTGTTGGTTGGGCATAGAGCCGCACTACCGAATCTGCAATCATTTATTAATGCTACGGTCAATGACCAAAAGGAAACATAAATAAGACGTGTCTTAAGTTGGCTGAAAATTAATGATCTATCAGTAGTAAGTTAAAAGTGAATATGTCGAAATCCGCCTCCTCAGTTTTTGGTCTGATGTTGACGCTTAAGCTGGCCCGCTAGCACAGAGGAAAAATAGACGTAACTCCATTCTGAAAATAATTCGATATTGGCCTAAAGTGGTTGAATACTCAACGCAATCAAACATGCATCTACTCGTTATATATCGATAAACGTACAAAACCTCTTATCTGAGACGCAAGCTTCGTAAGGAAATGGAAAAGCAATGCACGTGGCTTTCAGAAAAAAATTTTGTACAAGTTTGGCCCTGTTTTGTAGTTTGGGTCTGCTTAACATACCTTCTTCCATAGCCGGTATCCCATTTGCTTGCTAAGGTCGGCTATCCTTTGTAGGCTTTAATATAGCAAAATGTGTAACAAATTCATCTTCAGTGTTCAACGAATATATTTTAATGTGCGCAAAAAATCAGTTTCTAAGATGGCATTTTAATAATGATTTAATCAGCGCGCTAATACTATGAAAAAGGCCAGTATTGAAAGCTTTCCTTTTAACTCCTGTAGGGTGTCACTGATTGTGGAATTGCCGCTAGAAGGCCAGTTTTGAACGAAGAGGCATACAATCCACTTAAGAACACCAGTTGGCGGATTTCACAACCGGTAATTTGAGCTCGAAGCTCATATTTAGTTGTAAAAATGAGGAGTTAACAATCAGTATGTAAGTTCATTGAACTAAGAGGAGGCCATCAAGTTGGACTCTTCTGCATATCCTTCTCACGTTACTAAAGGATACGATCTCAGTTGTGTCGCTTTGAGGCAACACTTCTTTGGTTTTTTAATCCCCATTTTTTCCATAAGGAGGCATAAGATGACACACTAACGGATAACAATCAGACACACGAACAACGCTTAGGCTACCAAAGCCGAGGGCCGAATACAATCACCTGATCACAAATAGCACGTTTAAGGCACCATTCAAATGAATTATAAGCCCGCACGGAATCACAGGGCATCGTGCTGTATATACAATGCGATAATGGCGCGAAATGTCGAAAGCAGGCGACGTTTGACTGGGGAATTAATATATAGTTATTAACAAAATTTTCACATCACTACAAACTACGGGTTAAAACCACAGAAACGAATATCGCAACCTAAAAAAGAGTGAAGTGTGGTAAGGTCAGGGGGGGCGGAAAAAGGAAGTAGCATATCGAATCGCACATCCACCTAGAAGATTGGAAACCTGCAGGATCATGGATAAATAGCGACTCGAAGGTATTAAGTTAAAGGTACTTAATTTCGCACTACTTCTGTCCCAACAAAACCCTAGAAGTTGTCAAGACGCCTTTACATTCTAACTTACTACCTGTAATGAACCTAGCCTAACCGTGTGCGTAAGACTTTATTAGTAAATATGAAACCAGAAGGCGAAAGTAAATAACGAGACCTCGGTCAAGACGCGAATGTTTCGTTAATAAAACCTTCTAATGTTAGGCGTGTGGACGGATGGGTACAACTACCGTTGTGGATCAATTATCCTAAAGCCAGTTGTGGACAAAATTGACTGTCCTATTCCTAATACGATAACTCTATCTGTCATTTGTAACGCTAATGGGTAAGAAATAAATAAACAAACTTAAATTATCCCTGTTGAAACGCCATTCGATTAGTCTCCATCGCTGCCTCAATGGTAGACCCTAAAATAATCAAGCAATAGTACTAAGATCACTAAGTTAAGGATTATATGATGACATAAGTTGAGGATGACTATTTAGTTTGCAACCATGTAACAGTGTATCCATTGTGTACGACTGAATGCATCATTAGATCTCTTGTTATTGGAAGTTGGGTGAGGAGAACATAAATGCAAATCAACTAGGAGAATGAGAATCCAGTCAGATAGAGCTCTCTTACTGAATTTGGAAATGCGAAAAACTCAAACGTATTGCGCGTCCGCAAGAAACACATCAGTAAAACAAATACTTCTGAAATCTGTGATGCTAACTGCACGTACAAACAATAAAACAATACAATTCAGTTTAGTGGACGCGCAAAAATGTCACAACGTCAACAATCGCATGGGCCCTAACTGTAGGTATTAAGTTTAACGTCCTAAATATCAAAGTGCACGAGCGCCATTAGGGATTTTCGAACATTACAATTAGCATTATTCTATCGGGGAGACAAGGTGTATTTTTAATTATCGACCTCGCAGTAGTGAGACCCTCGACTAGTAGAGCTCTGGATAGGAAGCGAGCTTTAATAGTCTCCCGCGAAACGCGCCATCAACTCCTTGATTCTGCTGAAGTGGCAAAGATATGCTTTCTTTTTGAAGGGTCACTATGTCCCAGAGCTCACGGGTGATTACAGCGAAGGGAAGGTTAGATAGTGGACAAAATTGTGATTGATACAGCGGCTAGACAACGTGAAGAATTTACTATGCCGAGGATATGGTTTGCAGCAATGGATTCTGCGCTGTTTCCTCTTTAAAATGTCGATCGACGTTTACCGATTACTGAAAAATTAATTTCGGACAGGCAAATTGATTCGCGTTATTCATGGTTCATTTTTGGCTGACTCCTCCTTTGCTCTTTACTTGGAATGCATCCCAACTCACAATGGAACCCCCATTGGTTATTTTTTAACTGAGTAGCAGCGAATTCATCGATTAAATATGAAGCTGAGTCGATTTATGCCCAGCGCGTGCCCTCAGAATAACTGGTCAGGTTATTACAATGCCGGATACACACCACGGATAACGTGACAATCGAAGGAGTTGCACCACAGAACTTTCCTTGCAAGTATTAGTCCCGCCAAAGCCAAATAGTCACTTTACGCAAGCCAGCCGTTTATTAAATATTTCTATTTTACTTAGCAAGCAAAGCTTGTCAAATTTTGAGAAAATAAAAGGTGTGATATTGATTTTTGATAAAACATTTCAAAAGATCTCCGTACCACCATCATCGCCATAATACCGGCGTTAACTTACTACTCCTCCTTGCTTGACTTTATGCTTTTATTCCCAGTTTCTCTAATCTATAAAAAAGTTAGCTAGAATGTTGCATAATCACGAAACTGCGTTTTCAACGTGGTAAATCTGTTCGATTTCCAGTTTTCTGCAGAGAGGCACTACGCCCTTCGACCGGATTGCAGCCAAGGATTTCTTCGACAATACTAATCCGAATTGGTTTAATCTAGAAACTCATGATACTTCATTCAAGACTTATTACATCCAGGATCTTGACATTCCATTTCTGTTCCTAAAGGGCATAATCTTTCCATTTGGAGGGCAGCATTCTATAAAAGACAGGGATTTAATTATTTTGTTGACGTACAATCCCTAAAATGAACACTGAAGGAGTAAATATTGTACTCTACTAATCACCATTTGGGATTTCGCTCTGAGATCTTCAATAGTGTGAGCATTGTGGCCACGAAAATATGTCCTGGCTGGAATCGCAGAATCAGCTAATCTTTATAGCCGATTTAATGTCCACCTCAGACAATTCAACTCGAAAAATTGCTTTAAGATAAGGGAAAATTATCAGTTAACACAACGATACCGATGCCTTTCCCTGTTGCATTTGAAAGCAACTTATCTCCATCGCTTTTAAAGAGGCTTATAACTGTATACCTATGTAGGTATGTTAGCAGACAGGTAAAGGCCACATCCCAAAGACACATAATTCGGCTTGAGTTAAGGGTCTTAAAATCGTCACCTAAGCGTCATGAAAAAGTCTCGCTTATTTTCTGTAATCGTATGGGTTGGATTTCACTTATAATATTATAATGAACAAACTTCAATAATAAGTTGTAACAAAATCATGGTTTCCTTATTCGCTCTTAAAAAAATGTGCAATATTGATCTTAGAAACAAAGTGAATGATGCGAAAGGAATAGGAAAGAATAGCCATTTTTCCGGAGTCCATTTTTTAATTAGGTAGTGTCAGCGGCTTACAAAGAGGTGGTGGATTATCAATCTGATTATTCACTTTGGTAGCGTATGTAATTTTTTGCGTCTTTCAACTTCTTTCTTCTTATTTGCTCCTTTGACTAATATAAAAAATCATCATTGCTTTAGTGAATATCTTGTTTTTTAGATCATGGAAGATGATAAAGACTCTGATCGAACAACAGCAGCTGACAAAAATATCACACTGGAATCTCTTCTTGACGCCCGCCTTCAAAATGGCTTCAAAAGAGTGCTCGCAAACGAAAAACCTCAGAATCAAACAACTATGTTATTCATCCCATTCCTCCTAACAAACGACAAAAGGTCATATGACTCGAGCTAGAAGCCTGTCTAAACTAATTGCAATCTCTCTTCAACAAGATGTAAATGGATTTTTCCATTTTGCTCCCAAAAAGGTATGCTCAGTTTTCAACTGCAGTAATAATTTGGAGCAGGTTATCACCCTCGCTTCCTGAACTTTTAGTCAAAGTGTGATAATAAATAACGAATCATGCTTGCGAGTTCTGGAGCGTTATATTCATACAAACAAAGTGAAAAATCTGGCGCCCCTTCAGGAATTCGTGGAGGGTTGTTTTCTTCCTTCAAACCAATTTTAATAGCAGCAAAAATATTCTGCTCCCATGGTTGGCCCTCTTGAAGGCTGGTCAGCGGTCTGTGCCGAAGCTAACCGGTTATCACTTATCGCCAGACATGGTTTATAGTATTGGAGCCGAGTCGTAAATAATGGAGGAATAATTTACCCTTCATTTGACGATACCCAGAGGTAACGCTCTCGTCTGCTAAATCCCGATAACAAAGGACTTGTCAGTGCAACTGAACGAGTTCGAACTATTGGAGAGGAGGTGAACTGGCGACATTAAAGTATTTGAGAGATTTATTATTGAAAATTTATTCCTTATTCTTTTTCCTTGAATTTATAGATAGTCCTGTGAACTTTGGTACGCATCTTTCTCCGAACGGTGGTTACCCGCGAGGATAGGCGAACCGAGTGATACCCTACCTTATCTCACTACGGTCCAATTCCACTTTTGGCCAAGTTTCGACAGCGGTGCGTCACTGTAGTCCCGAGGCAAACCAGCTCCTACTCTCCACGGCTGGCCAGCTCAATGCGGTATCTCGGGAAGAAGTGGATGATGCATCGGAAAGAAAGGGAAGATGCATTAGATAGTTCCTGGAGCCGGCTTCGATGTGTTTCAGAGGCTGAATGATGCAGAGTTACAAGCAGCTTGGGCTGACTGTATAAGAGAATGGAAAGAATCGAAAGAAGCCACTAGGGCCTTGAGAGAGTTGTTCCTGTTGTATATGCGGCAATCACCCTGATGGAGATTCGGCCTATATCTGGCTAAGCCATAACCAGAATTTGCCCCCGAAATAGATAGTAATAATGAAGGTGAAACCCTTGGTACCCCTCTAATGCCTGGTGAGTAACGTGGGAAAACAGAATGGTTTAACCTCAAGGAATATGTCAGCATTCATATTTCACCTTTTCTTTTAGAGGGAACGATACAGAAACCGAAATCTAATTCAGGGAGCTCGAAAATCGAAGAGGTAAAAGTTGAGAGGATATTTGAAGCTAAAATGATGAGGGAAGAGAGAGAATTGTTGGCTAAGTCGTCACATTTGCTCGCGAACCTCTTCAACGCACGCATCGGCGTCTCGGTGATTTTCGGAGCAGTCGCTGGCAGAAGAACGCACATTGAGACCCAGCAAGCGTGAATGCAAACGTCCACAGAGCTGGTTAGTACTCTTGTCGATTTGGTAGGTAGGATGACCAATGGTCCCGGGATGTTCTCATTTCGTGCGCCAGTCGGTCGACGCGCTTTGGGTGTAGATCCTAACGCCAGTGCTTCCTCCATCTCCTGAGGAAAGTGATTAATGAAGCTCTTTGTTTCGTACTTTGACTTTTCGTCTTTATCGTTTTATTCATTGTAAAATAGGTATGTATGTAGTAGATACTGCTTGGTGTTTGGTGCCGCTTTCTTTTATCTACTGATGGTTTCAGGTTGTGATATCTCAACTGTAAGCATTAAGCATTAATGTGAATAACTTCACCATTTGTGCTATCAAGGGTAGTTCAGACAATTTGGGCCGTGACAGACTAGACAATCCATAGAAGGAAGGGGCAGTCAGCCCAAATATGACCCTTTCAATGGGGTCACTTGCAACGACCATGAATTATGATGAAGTCGGGTAGCTTGGATGGTTGCGAGATTCCAAAGGCATATTGAAGTTTCAAATTCACGATGCTTCAGAGGTCCTGCATAGTAAACCTCAATGACCATGTGCATTTGCATGCTATGGAGTAATACCAGTTTTCCACAACCGTGCCAGGGAGGTTCATGCAAAAGGTAGTGGGCAGTGCGTGATTGGTAAACAGTTCTATTTAACTGGGTCCAGAATCTGTTTATCACATATTTCTGTCTTTGAAGAATGTATTGAGTGGAAGAATGGGAGATGCCAGTCATAGTGGAGCAGGGTCCTTGAGCGAAGTATTAGTTGCTGCGGGTTTGGACCGAAGAGGGTAAGACTGTGAAGAAAATTATCTTGCCAAAAAATAAGTTTTTTCAGTTCTGCGTATGCTTTGCTACTCTCCCTGGTTGACTTTTTCCATTTCCTTTAACCGATTTTAACCAGATTTATCTTTGGGCGATGACTGCAATGTAAAGGCTATAGTAATGGTCCCAGTGCCATAGGTCGGTGGGAGGGAACATGTGAGTGATGATTGTGAAGAGTGAATGTGGGCGGAGCCTGGTATTATATTTTTTAAACAAGAGTGCACGTCGTCTAAATTTAGGAGTGTTGTCAATTAACATTAAAGACAGAGTGAATTCAACACATTAAAGATAATAGAAAAGGCACCGTAAGAGACGTTGAATAAACCACCAATAACGCCGTATAACATACATGCAGCTTTTGACGATTTTCCTTCACTAACATGGCCTACAATCTTAAGGGCAATTTGTTTACAACACGGGCACAACAGGTGGCTCATATCTCCGTCATTTATTTTATTTTATTATTTTCTCCCTACCTATTAAGTCACGTCACAAGAGCTTATTGGGGGTACAAGAGAATTACAAATAGCTTTTATGAAGTTAAGCACAACAGTTAACACAGAACAGTAAAACTTTGTTGACATCTTCGTTTGTGTCGGTCTCTTCTGGCATGGCTTCGTCGACCACCTCAGCCGAATCGCCATCTTCATACTCTCTCCAGAACAACATTCTGGCGGAGATTCCATTCATAGCTACTTGCACGTGCATTCCATACTCCAGTTTAGACCACAAACCCGTTATTTACGTCTGCCTCCTTACCAGGCGTAGAAGTTGTACTTCTGCTGGCAAAATCTAATGTATACGTCCGGAGGGCATCAGTCCCATCCGGCCGCCCCTCTATTAGCCCCAGAGTTGCCCTGGTTACCGGTGGTCACCACGAGGAGGTTGAGAGTAGGTTTGACCACCAATGATTGCCCACGACCCTCCCACGCTGAGTACGCGAGAGGCCCGTGGACATTCGTATGCCACATAAGTAAGTAGGGGGTCGAAGCGGGCGTGACTCTGTTTCTGGTTCGTTATTAGAATATGAGGGGATTATGATGCATGACGTGCTTGAGGGAGAGCTGCAGTTAATCGTGGTTGATCAATACAAAAAGCGTTCACATGAATCGGGATGATAAACTTTCTTCTATCGTCTGTAATATGCAGCGGGCCGCTCTTTTCAAGCACTATTAGCGAAATTGCACACCAAAACAATAACACTAATACACCAATTGGCTGGATAAAAGTAGCAGGTATTGCAGTCATTAAGGCAGAAATTTCAATTTCACCTTTGAATCGTACCCGCCGGACCCCCCCCTATATTGGCTTCTCAGTAATAATGAGAGATTTGACGGAGGCATTGCCGTTGAACGGCAGTAGTCATTAGGTTCCTTGTTCGGTGTCAGCCTCCAGAAGAAAAGTCAAACATTGTGGACTATTGGTGGTGGGGGTTGATGATGACAATATGAACGGGGAATTGGCTGTTAATGCCTGTAATTACCTATCCTCTCAAACACCGTGGAAGCCAACAGCAACTATTCACCTAGAATGCTGGCATTAGACCCCAAAAACAGCAAGGGGATTATAGCTTACAGACATGTTTTAAGCTATGCTCCGAGGTTTCCAAAGCAGCCTCATATTAGATTTATTTTTAGGATACATTCATTTCACTTCCAATTGCTTATATGCTGTATGTAATCATTAGCTATCAACGATCCCAGTGTCAATCTTTAGTATTTGCATCAGACTGGCTCACCAGCACTTGATAATAGCGTTATTTGTATTAGTAATGAACTCAATTGGCACCTTTCCTCACTCCACAAATCCAAGAGAACACTCCGCGCTAGCTGCACCTTTCGCAATATCAATCAATCTTTGGCTAACGACCCTTTTTTGTTTCGACACATAAATTCAAAATTTTTCTCTTATGGGATGCTTTGCTTTCATCTTAAACACAGTAATTTTCTATTCAGTAATGGCAGTAATCGGCTTGCATATTATGAGCTGCTGTGTTTCACGATGCTGAAAAAGTACTGGATGGTAAATGATTGGATTTCGCTTGAATGTGTGACCTCACGTTCTATCTTTCAGCATCACTCTCATGATTCGCACTTCACAGCTCAAAGTTGGTTATTATCTATGCAAACGATCGCAAAGATTTTCACCGAAAAGCATAGGTCCTCTACTGACTCTCCAGTTAGTTCATCGGCGTGAGGTGTCGTTAATTAAGGGGCTTAGAGCACTAAAATCAAATAACGACAAATGGACATATGATTAAGTCCTTAAAAAATTGCACTCACGATGGCAGAAAATGTATTGTTACATTCGCCTTGCGAATGATGAACCGATAAAAATAAAATGGATTGGATTTAGAAGTGTCTCATCCTAAAGCGTGCAAATATTTTCATTCTAACGCGAAAACTTGAGACGCTTCGTCCGGATGAACAAAGCAAATTTGGTTATTATATTGTACCAAGCACTAAGAAGAAGCATATTTATATTCAGCGCATAACGAATTCTACTACTCTCTGAGTGATATAGGCATTAATATACTTATGAATAAGACTGAGGTGCTATAAAACAGCTTCTCATAGAATGTCATGTTGAATGAACGAAGCGACAATCAAAAATTTAATTAATGATCACAGGCATTCAATCGAAATATGCCATATGGTAGGTCTTTTGTTCGTTCAAACTGGGAGTATCTTCTCATTGAGAACTTATTTGGCCACAAATCGCAGAACAGATTAATGTGCAGCATTGTCAACACAATCTCCAGATGAAAATGAATGGGCTTCATCGGACAATCAATCACTAGGTACAAAAAATTTTAAATGTGTAAAAAAAAAATTCTTTAAAAAACTAATAGAAAAAAAAAACAAAACAACATATTTTATTGCATATAGTTTTGTTTTTTGGTTAAGAAAAACATGGCTTCACTCTACACAAAAATGGGCGCAAAGGTGTGGTAGGTTCCGCCTACTACGAGTGTGTCGCTTCGCAAACTTCGTTGTAATAAGTATTTGTTTGTTTTATTATTGTCTGAATGGTGCCGAGGCTGCGGAACATGATTCTACTTAATGGGGCCCGCGAACACTGAAGGAGGCCGGAGTGATTTAGACAAAGGGGCGCCTCCAATGGACTTGTAAATTGCCATGTAAGGAGTTCGGGATTTTTGCTATAAACGGCAAATTGATAGCAATAATACTGCAAAATCGGACTAAATGCACCTGTATAAATTTAAAGTATTCAATGAATACTCTCCTCCCTTTCTTCTTTTACGTGCATATTTTTGTAGGGCAAGACATAGCGGGTTCGTAGATAATGTAATTCTAGTGCCTTTTCCATTACTTTTGTAATTGTAGTATATCATCCATACCATTGAAAATAATTTAAGAAGAGAGTTCAATATGTAATCGAATTTTGTGCACAATTTATAGCTTTAAAGAAGAAGAGTCATCAGATCATAAGGCGAGTGGTGTTGAATCCTACGTACGCCCGAGAATATGGCAAGATGACTAACCGTCTACATTTGAAATTCGAATTTACGCCCATGCAGACAACCAAAAGTTTCAAAAAGCATCTGCGAGGAATGAGAAAGTCCTGCAAAAAAGCGGGACGTAAAAAACCGACAATACAACATTGAAGCCAAAATAACATGAGATTAAGCTCAAATAGGAATTTCGAAGATTATTGATTTATACAAAGATTAGCAGATAAAATTCCAAAAAAAAAATCGAAAGAAAGGGTAAGGAACAAATGAAAACGTCGAATCCGCGCGGAAGTTGACGTTAAAAGCAGCAAAAAAGGTTGAACAACGGAACAGTCAAAGCCAAAAAGGGGTCTGATCGCGCTACTAACATTGAAGATGACGGACAATTTCGCGATTTAGGCGGGGGGGATAATCTAAGCGCGGACTGGGTAATGTGTTTGTTCGCTCGTCTTGCTCCTCATTGATGCGTTAATATTAATGTGATGAGTGAAAGACGAATGGATTGTGCTTATTGTAGTTGAGGTGTGGGTGGATGTGTGAGTCGTCCGGTGTAGAATGTGTTGTTTGCAAGTGTTGTAGGCAGAAGCAAGATAATAGCAGCAGCGGAAGCTCAGGATGGTGTGAGTCTCAGCAGTGCCCCTTCGGATTGAGCAAGTTGTTGTGATATTTTGTGCATTCTCTTTGTGTATTCTCTTCACGACTACTAGGGTCGATGCGGTGGAGGAGCTAGAGCTGCTTCGACTCGTTTGATCATCTTGACGAGGTGAGAGAGACGGGTAGGTCATTGTTGCGTAGTGTTAGGTACTGAAATGAAAGAGGGAGATGTAAATTTGAGCCTGGGGCTGAGATGAGAGGACGAAGGGCGTGGAATGTGTATTGTGCATTGCAGGAAGGTCAAGGTGTCCTTGGAAAGGGAAAGACAGGCAAGGAAGGAAAGAAAGGAAAGAAAGGGAAAGGAATGGGAAGTAGAGTGAAGGAGAGTGAAGGAGAGTGAAGGAGAGGGAAGGTGGTGGAACTTGTATGCTATTAAGCGAAAGTGCTTTAGCACAAAGTGTAGGTGCAGTTCGGAGTGGAGCGGCGACCGAAGAAGGTAATGTTTTGAGCCAATTGTTGTTAGATGTATTGATTGAGGCGGAGGCGGATTCGAATATGGCGACGGATTTGTAGGCTCTGGCGGTTTCTCTCTAAAAATTCTCGTTTAGTTAACCCAAAATGACATTTCAAACCAATCATTTCAAACTTTGCGTATGATGGAAACGAGTGTTGTAAACCGAAATATTCTTATGTCGATTGGGGCAACATTTATTCGTCATGTAAACAATTCTGTGTTTTTTTTTATTCTGCAGACCTCTAATGCATCAGAATAATATATCTCTTTCTTTTGCTGGCTATAAATACCCAGGTTATGATAAAAGTGGCTTTGCATACCCAGTTGTCTTTTATCTGGCATTCTGAAATGTTTCTGATTTTTGTTTAAATATTAACATTCATTTACCCTAGAAACCTGGTAGGAATTTGAAACTTGCGTATTTGCTAAATACGTTTCTACTTATCAGTTTTCAAGTAGTAGATTTTATTGGTAGCAGTAGCAGTGGAAGTATTAGTAATATTAGTCTTAGTTTTCTTCAAATAAAGAATCATGCAAATTTTCATCATGGGCAACATGAGAGACATTGAAATAGGAAGATGAGCTCATCTAACTTTCAACCCTATTGTCCGCACGCTGTCGTTCTTTTTCGTCTCTAGCTACTTCAGTTGCATGTCTACCTTAAAGGCATCTGTAGAGCAGGGAAACATGTTTGCTAGTTGGTCTTGTGGGACCTTAAACTAGCCATTAATACAGTTATGCATACCTTCCAGTTTGCAGTAGTAGCTGTTGTAGAAAATTTCCCCTGTGATTGTTTAGACTTTGTCCGTATTTATCTCTTTACACCGATAGATGCTGTGGCGGTTGCCATGCATGACAGATTGCGGTCACTCATATGACACTCTTTTAGAATCCTGAAGAATAGTATTAATCAATCATGAACGCACTAGACACACGATATCTCACACTTGAGTATCCATAATCACAGACGCAACTACTCACTAACACTTGATCAGAACAATGTTTGATTAGAGACTTCTGTGGAAATACAATTTGTTCTGCAATCGAATGAACTAGTTAGGAACGGAAACAGCCCGATTGTGTTTATCAATGCGTTAAATTCTGTCTTAATTTTTGACGTTGCCACATAGACACCAGATTCATCAACTTCTTAGTAGCAAAATAAAGTAGGTAGTGAGATTAAAACCCCTGGGCCAAAATTAGGCAAGTAATTTGGGTTGCTGTTAAGGCAAAAATTCGATTGGAAGACTATAGTTGCAAATTCTAAGAAACCGAAATTCATAAAAATCGTGTAGTGAACGATTTTCCATCAAAGACCCAGAAATCACGTCTGAAAACTGGAGAGCGTTTTTAAGAAAACTAGTAAAATGTGGGTTGAAGTCCTTGCAATTAATGGATGAGGCGGGGCCCTTGAAGTGGAATAATTAAGGCCCTGAGCGAAACATTTTGAGAACATCTCTTCTAGCGAATGAAGTGTGAAATTAACGTGAAGTGAGCTCAAGTGGCGGCTCCAGAATTAAATTTTATGCATAGTTTCTAATCTCATAGTTCGTCTGGAATATGCAGAACTGCCATTGAATAGAAAACGCATCTAGTTTTGAAATAATGGGAGTTACATTAGGTACTGTGGACTGATTTTTGATAGTTGAATTATAATAACGTAATTGCAATTTGCTTAAACTTACATTTTCGTGTTCACTTATTTATCAACCGGTAAAACAAGAGAGCTTTTGAATAAGATTTAACCCAGGTCGCATTGCATTCTTTCCTGGTCTTTTTCTTCAGATTAGTATTTATGGTGCATCATACGTAATCGGGAACGCGATTTAAATCTTTTTTCAATCGACCAAAATATGTAGTTGGATATAATCACAGTGGGTGATTTGTTTGCACTATTACTTACAACGAGACGTGTTTCACCCCATATATAAGATATTAAAACCTAGCAGTTTGAGAAAATAACGCCCTTCAAGATATCAGTATTCAAACGTCCTTTTCATAGACATTTACTTCATCAAAGAGGTGCATTCCACTCATTGATTTGGCCTATTTTTCAAACACTGTTTTATTCTCAGTAAGCTCTACCACTCTTACTTGTTTTGTAAACTCGAGAGTTCTAGTGCTGATATTTAAAATTTTCATGTCAGACATATTCATCAGTTGAGGATATTTGACAAGAGGTCATGTGAATTAGTCAATTGTAAATTGATTTTCAACGCCGCTATGAGGAGAATGATCTGAATAAAACTACAATGCTCTTATACCCACTCAAAAAATCTAATAGTTTTATCTTATTGAATGCTAAATGTGATTCCAACGATATAAATGACGATTCATAGAAATAGAAATAAGTGACTGAGATCAATTTATCGATGTAATGCTCATTAAACAAAATAGGCGCAAAATACCTTCGTGAATGGGCTGAGCAGAGAGTTGGGGGTGCGGTGATGACAGCAATATCAGAAAAGCTAGCCAAAGTAGTGATTTGAGTGGTTAGATAAACAGGATCTTCCGCTTGATAAGTAAGCCTAAGAGTAAAAACAACAAATAATTTGAATGATTATTCAACTAAAAAATCAAATTATCTTACTGAAACAATTGTTTTACAGTTTTTATTTAGGTTCAATATATAGCGTTTTGCCGAACAAATATTTACACTCAAGGTTGCGAAAATTTTTAAAGTCATGGGTGTGCATGAGTAATCGTAATGTGAGAGCGTGTGATTGCTAAATAATATGCAGAGAACGAAGCATCTCCGATATTTACTCCTAGCATCACTGCTTTGTATAGGTTAGTATCGCATCCTTCATCGAGTCGCTTAGTTATACTGCTTTGAATGATTTATTTAGTCATTTTATGTTTGAGATGCGTTTTAGTATTCTGATGCTATTACTTTTTTTCAATTGTTTTTATGCTTTTTAGAATTTGTCGCCCCACGTAGCAACCACGTGGATGTTTATGTTAACGAAAATGCGAATTTGGATTTCATTTTTGCTCAAAATTCAACTTCTCCATTCTGCGCCGTTACGTGGTCATTCCTTCCCTTTAATACTCCAAAAGGTCGAAAACCGTTTCTCCTCACTACGAGCACTGCCGGTTCAAGGGTGCATCAAGTTACAATTTTATTGTAGACGGAGCGCCATATATTACTAATACATGTCTATTGTTCTATATCTCAGTTCAAGAGCGATGTCTATAAAGTGCCGTGTCCTGATGATTTTGCCACTTACACGAATGGGTCATGTCAGATGGCTCGACTCACAATTGAGAATGTGTTCGAGGCTGATATGGGCACATACCTCGCTCAGATTAAGGGACCAGGTTGCTCTCCCGGTTCCAGCGAGTTTACACTCATCGCTAATGAGGACAGAACTCTACAAGAGTAAGCTTTTATTTGATATTCTCGCAAAAAAATTGCTAAATTGATATTACACACCCAAGGTTCATTTATTTTATTTCTTGCCTATATTTGCTCAATATCTGAGCCATTATCTATGCTTCCCGTTGGCGTTGTAATAGACCAATCTCAGAGCTTGGAGATGAGACGTCGCACATTCTATGCTTAAAGTTTAAGCCCAATCATTCTCTGTAGAAGTTGGTGTTCCTTTCTTATGTTTCCTCCTTATCTTATTTTATCTTTGATTGTTAGCTTTCAATTGAAGGGAGTGCTAGCCCTGTAAATTTGTGTACTTAAATGACTTCGATTTGTATGACTGTCATCTTTGCAAACTTTTCGTGTTTATAGTTTTTAGAAGGTATTCCTGGAAGTAAGTAAATATTATTTAAGGCTCAGTATCTCTATTTAATAGTGAAAATTTTTAATTCGACACCTTAAATTTTTCATATACATTTCCTTTATATTGTTTTTTTTCAACCAACCGAAAAGCTAATGTTTCTAATTTGAACCGTAAATTGATAGTTATATAAATGACATCACCTCCATGTTGCTATATGGCATATGTCTCGGTTTTTTAGCTTAGAATTTCAAAATATTAGAACTCGGTTATTCTCTTTGAGTTCGGATCATCACCTTTCGGTGTACCATAGAATTCAAATAGACTCGATATACAGTCGATTCAGCAAAAATCCATGTACTCCATATGAATAGCTGAAGTGTGATAAATTAGCCCTTCATATACGAACATTATACACAAATGGACCGTTAGCACATTCTTGTAGTGCAGTAATGCTTTCGTGATTCAAAGTGCATTCGCATTTTAGAAATAACCTTTGCTACGTATTTATGGTCTTGGACTATCGGATGGTGTTCTTGTAACTGCTGCCTCCTCATTGTGGTCTAACACTTGTCAGAATCGCTCAGTCTCCTTTGTTCTTCCATTTTATTATGGCAAAGTTTATATCTCAAGCAGTATGTTCCCGCAAAGGATGGACTTAATTATGTACAATCGGAAGAAGAGTTGACTATTGGGTGCAGGTGTCATTCGTGAATTAGGCCCAATTCGCTGAAGATATTGACCCAGCCTGCGAACCAAACTATGGCTATATCAGAGTGATTTTGTAGTTTGAAGGAACTATCCCATTCCACCGTTGATGCTGAAAATTTTCGCAACTCTTCATAAGAGGATTTTCTGCGAAGAGTGCCAAACTTTTCTCTTCAGACCTTGAAGAAGCAACATGACTACTATATTTTTAAATAAATTCGTTTGACCTTGTTTATTTACAGACTTATTTGATCTTGCGTATTTTCTAGAATGCCAAACGGTAGTAATCACGTCTCACTTGGTTTCGGAGGTGCTGACGGTAAGAAGCTATTCGCTTTCTTTCTTCCCCACATATATCTACAGTCCAAATTTTGAGAAATAATTGTCTTAACAATTCAATGAGCCACAAGAATGGAATTTTATATAAAAATTGTTCGAAGTATTTTTATAAGAGGGAGGAAAAGGAAAATGGCATAGTTGGCATAACTTGTGTCCTAAATAGCACGTCCAAAGTTGACTGGCGTTTTTTTCAACCAAAAGCAAGGTTTTGACAGATTATTTTTAGAAATAAGCTCTGTGAATTCTACCCAGCATTATTTTCGATTTGAACTTGTGGATTCTAGTGGCAGCATAACGGAAATAAATGCTTTTTAAGACCAGCAGGTCATGCGATCGGCCATACACACATTTTATTAAGGAAAACTGCTGAGACCGAACATGAACTATGGATATGTTTTTAAGAAAGCAAATTTTTTTTATATTTTATTTATTAACGTCCATTATCAATGACAAGGTAGAGAAAATTATTGGATTATGTTTTCAAAACAAGCGAATAAGGATTAATATGGACAGATATAACACGATCAAACGATTAATATTGTTTATTTTTTCGTATACTTGGTCATACATCCTTGCGCTCATATAATATCATTTATCAGCGTCTTGGAGGATAAGCTGCAACCAACAGTTGGTCAGATATTGTGAAAAAAAGTGGCTTTGAAAGAGCGCCACCGAGACTTCTTAGTTCCCCTATTCTCTTTCGTCCGGTTTTGGTCTCTACAAACAGAGAGGATCCCTTATTCTATTTTAAGTAACCTGTATTGCCGCAATCATTTTCGTTCTGCTGAAATGGCTATTGAAAGACCTTTGTCTAACTTTTGAACGATTTTAAGCTTTAAATTGTGATATTGTTATAAGACTGTGTACTCTTCAGAAATACAGCCTTAATCAGTGTAGCTTTGTCCAGCAGCACATGAATAGAGAGGCGGTATCTAGTCTCTTCAAACAACTCAGATGTGGTACAAAGTGGAATTCATACCCAGTTGAGGTGAGGTCGACTAACAGGTGAATATTGAGAACAGGATATCTGATTCTAGGACATTTGTCCGTAAATTGTGCGCGCAAGCAGAATTTAACCAATCTTCAAAGAATGTGTAGAACTGTAACCTAAGGAGAGCATGGTTTCTATGGTTCTTTGTGGAAGTGCTTTGCATACTTCTTTGAAAACGTCATTTTTATGCCCAAGGCTTTAGGCGACGGCAACTTTTTCTCTCGCTGGAAAAATATCCGTATAGCTGGATGAGGAGTATTGTCTAGGCCAACACTCTTCGGAGATTTGGTCTGCTTTATCCTATTAGCCTCTTCGTTAAACATGGAATTCAAATATTCGTTGAATTTGTTCAAAATGTCCTCGGGATCTTTGACAGATGTCACCCCGGTGACTTGGATTCTAACGATCCCTCGTGGTTCAGCAAGTGGCCGGCGTCCATTCGTTATTTCGTCCTGCTGCGACGATGTTTGCCAGTCTTTTTCTTGAATATGCTTCTCTGAAATTAACTATTTAATGGAATTGGTCTGGATAGCCGTGAACGCTTTGAAGCCTGTTGCAATATACCATTACCTTCAGACATTTTTCTCCAAAGGCAACTGCTAAGAAATCAAAGAAACTTGTTTTTAGGGCCAACAAATCCAGATGACGGAGGGGTGTTTTCTTTTAAAACTTGGGAATCCTACCCCTTGCCTGTGCTTTTTAAACTATGAACTCGAATAGTTAAACGGGAAGAATGATTTCTGAGGCCACCTAATCATCCGATCTTTGCGAATGTTTTTCAGCACAAATGAAATATTCTCCATGGTTCTGAATGAAAGCCTCTTCAATAATGCAACACATCCAATATCATTTTCCATTTCAGGACCTTCCGTAATTGTCAGTAGTAAAGACCTCATTTGACTCCAATCTTTCTGTTAGTTGCTGATATGATCAAGTCCTACAAAACGTTGCTCTTATCACCACTTCAAAGAATATAAATGTCTCTGGTGTAATTCATTCATTCCGCAATAGCCATTCAGTTAAGTAAAGACGGTCAGATTTTGCCGATAGCGGTCGGATAAGAAAATCTAGACAACAGACATGAAGTTAGACCACTCACTTCAAATCATGTTCCAACTCCCACCCATGATGAAAGTCATTTCTAGTGTTTTAAAGTACCTCTAGGTCACATGTTCATGCTTTTGCGCGACGGTTGGTTCAAGTGTAGTGCATAGTCTTGTTTTTCCGGATTCGGTTCGAACGGTTGTATTTGTTTGTGCGACTGTAGAATTTCACGCGCACACTTGTATGAAGCCCTCTTTTTATAGTCGAATTTCTCGACAAATATGTCTAGACGACTAGTAAACCTTCCATATCTATTAACTCTCAATAGCGTTTTTGTGGATTATTTGACCCATCGCGAGTTTCAGTGGCCTAGAGGTTGAGTTTATTCATTCTCGAAATTACACTTCCAGAGATAGTTTTTTCGCATCAGTATCAAATAATGTGCTTCATGAATTGTATTTATTACCAAATGGGTCTACAAGAAATCATTAGTTCAATATCTGATCACGTTTCTATTAACATTAAATAAAGCATTTAATTTTTCAAAGTAATATCGTGTTTCAAGAAATATTTACTCTAATACCTATGATTTATTATTTTTTTCTACTCCATGCTTAATTAACTATGGCTATGAATGAACAAAAGAAAAATTCAACTTCATGTTCAAGGACCGGAACATTTCTAAATTTGAGGACTAAAGACCTATTTAATTTTTAAGTTGAGTTCAACGTTATGAACGCCATCGCAAAAGCCGTAACCATTTTAAATGACATTTCTACCATCACTCTGTCTTCCTTGTTTGCCCACAAATGTTTTAAATTTAGGTGCCCTGCAACTCGAAAACCGTCGGCATCTTGAAATTTGAGGTTCAAGAAAAGACCAGCAACACTCACGATAGAAAGAGGCCTGAAGCCTACGTTAATACAGAGACCTAGAATGGTGTTCTGGCATTCCTTTAGATAGAAGCTAATGTAGGCTTAGAAACATTTAGCATTTGCTAACCTACAAACAAGAACCGGAGACAGCAGTCACTGTGGTGTTTGAATGGGCCTGGATTTCTCTCAGTACCTCGAGCATATAATGCAACAGTTAAATCTTTAGTCCATGTGTACAATTGCATTCCAATGCTTATAATTTAAACTTTGCACGTGCCTGAATCAGTTGATATGGAAGGAAGGAAGGAAGGAGGCAAGGGGAACTAGGAAAGGCGTTAACAGCTGCCTTCAAAAATTCACTTATTTTAACCGATGCTGCCACCAGAATTTGACAGAAATATGCTGCAGAAGTGTGCTGCCTATGCAACAAAGAAAGTTAAACGAAGCTATGTGATAATAATTCCTATTATTGTGTGGTCTTTCAGTCACTTAGCGTTTATTCATCTCAGATGTTATTAGGAAGGAAAAGACGCACTTAATCTGATCGAAAGTAGTATTCTGTCCTTGGTGGAGAACAGCAAAAAGAATGGAAAAACAATTTATTTTTTTTTCAACACCTATTCTGCTTTGCAATTGTCTATGGGTGTTTGTAGAGGCTCTTTTGAGTAACGGCTAATTTCAAATACTCTGATTAAAAAAATTTACTATATTAAAAAAAAAATTTTTAGCCATCTCTATACTTTGTAGACCCTAAAGCAGCTTTCTAACCGACATAAGAAATAGTCTTTTATCATTGATCTCTTTCTACCTGGGTATATTTTCTGTGTTTCGTGTTGACTTCACATTTTCTGTTCACTAAGGTCATGCTTAGTAGTGAGATAGTCTCCAGACTCAACACCTTGGGACTTCCCTCCTCATTGCCTAGAGGGTTCTTTTTGTATCATCTTGGGCATGTGGTCACCAGCATTTGTTGTGACTGAAGGGCTATCATCCCCTAAAAGACGCCTAGGCTTCCGTTGCGTTCATTGAGCTGGAAGTGTCTGCAGCAAGAGCCTTCGAAGTTCATGTTTCTCATGCTTAATATTATCCTTCCAGCTACATCAGGCACAGTTTAAGGCCTTTAAATATTGCCCTGAGGTCATCATGTATTTATTTTTAAATGTTTTTTTTTGCTTATTACTATGTATTCACCGGTTTTTTACTTTAGACGAAGGGAACTATTTACGTAAAAATCAAAAGTATTTAAAGTTTGAGTTTATTTTCAGTATTTTGCAAGAACTTTTTAAATGCCCTACTTTTAATTTGGTATTACATTTAAAAATTGATTATGTACTCTTTGAGTTGAATATATGTGCTAACTTAAGGGTCTAGGCGATTTTATATCGTTACGTCTTCACTATCCTACGTACCGTAAGGTATTTGTTGTTTTTGTGTGTACAGTGTCGTTAAATTTGGTTGTTTATGGCACTAATTTACGCGTCGGAATGGTGCTTGAATGATTTACGTATTTGCGTTTTGGGACCTTCAATGTGCTTTAAAGTGGTGTTGTACTTTGTATATTAACTGCTCCTTTTTTGCTCTGGTTCGATCAGTCGAGAGAAGACAAATCCTCCACTTATTGGGTTCAAACTTATTTCTTTTCTGTTACTATTAGAAAACTATGGCAAATATTAGATCCGACGTCTAGAAAAGTCTCGAAGTTGAGCGAATAAGTGGTGAAATATTGTCTAACATCACTTAGTCTTGATTAATTTGCCACCATCCCATGGTGTCCTCTCCGAATAGTCTCGCTAAGCCATCTCTATGAATGTTCTCTTCAGATCGTCGTCAAAGGTTATTTGAAGATGTCTTGAATTTTTTAGAGGAAGATTGGGTGTCCTAGTCACTCTTAGCCATTGAACTAACTTCTACATAGGCTTAAATATGACTATCGCGACCAAAAATCTAATTCCTCTCTCCAAAACCACTTTACAAAAGAAATCACTCAGAACACTGTGTCGAAAACTTCCGATTCATACAAGTTCATCCATTTGCTTCGAACGACCTATCCATATGCTTCCTGTCCTACACGGACAAAAGCTTGTTGCCTCTTGACGTTCAGAGTTTTCTGTTGAAAAAAAAAACTGGCTTTACTCGAAAATTCTTGATGAAAAGTATTATCTAGTCAAAGTTTCACTGAAAGCAACAACTAAGGCAAAACTTATATTTTCCCTTTTCAACTGTTTTCTCGTTGCAATCTACGAGTCTTGCTTGCAATCTAGGGGCCTTAGTTGCTCCAACTTTCGAGTGATATACATAGATGCCTTCAGAATCAAATCGTTTGCTATCTTAACTCCTTATTATCATGATCTGTCGTCGACTCACAGCAATGAAATAAGGCTCATTTCAAAAAAAAATTAAGATTGGGGTGACCGATTTCCAAGTACTATCAATTTGCTACAACTTCAAATTTGTTTTAATCCATCATTTCGACTGCAAAATGGGACTCTCCAACCTTTCCCAAGTATCATCAGATTTCCATTTTGCCTGGCAGTCGATTTTTGTGACTAACTGGGAAAATCGGGAGAATGTTTTAGGCATTGTCTTTTATCAATGCATGCACTCCCCTACATATGTATTCGCCCCTAGAACATACTTCCCATTAATTTATTAAATTTGTGCTCGAACACTTAAATTAACCTCTCCAAGTCCCTTCTTCCAGGAACTGAAGATAATATACAAAATTACAATAGTTATGATTGTTTGAAAGTGCGTTGAAATTTTGAAAACATACTTTTCTTTAGCGCCTCAGCTAACGCAAAGAGGAATCTTGCAAATTGAAGCAAATAAAAACTACTTATTAGCATTTTTAAACTGACAGGTTCATAGACTGTAATAAGACTTAGCTTGTCATCGGATAGAAAGAGTATATTTTTAAATTACGGCGTATGTCTCGATCTTACATTTTGATTTTGGAATTTAATATTTACATTAAGCAATGAAAAGGTGTATGCATCCATATAAATTCGCAGTTGTTAATTGGTGCAAATATTAACTCCATTGTAAATTTATAAATAAATTTTTTTATTTATATTGTATTGTCAATAACGCAAATTATAGCTCATTCCAAGCGAAACAAATTTTATTCGCAAGTAATGCAAAAATTTCAAGTTCAGTGCTTAAAAAGAACAACGATGTGTTTCCCTGAAGACCTGAATTCCCCTCTCAGTTACAACTCTCTGTTGGCGGGGCCTTTTTTAGTGAAAAGCCAAATTCATATGTGTTTTTTGGGCTTTGTTCACTCATATATGGGCCTTTTTATTCTCGCCTCTGTCGTTCCACAGGGACACAAAAAATCGAGCGAACACTGTATTCAGATGGTCATACCTTCCTGCTGATTCACTCCCCCAAAATTTTTTTGAATATATGACAGAGAAAGAAAGTATTGCAGGATCGGTCTTGCAAAAATATCCATGATGCTGCTACCACTTCGTCTTACTAAAAGGTGCCACTTTTATCCTTTCCTCTCCTATCTAGAGCCTCCGCTTTACTTCTACGCCCCTCCGTTCACCATTGATTTCAACGTGAACAGTTCTGTGTGCTCGGGACAGAGCTTTGAGTTCCTTTGTGCTGCCGAACCTCCTAATTTCGGCATTAACTTGACCCTCTATCGTCTAGATCCACTCTTCACGGTTTCGAAGCTCAGGAACATCAGCGCCGACCCATTTGGAATCGATTTTAGAAATTCTAGCACAAAAGCCCTTCAGGTTGGTTTTCGGATAATGGGATATTACGATGCACACTGGCAATTGCAACTTAACTTAATGAAAGTTGTCCAAAAATGCAGCCGGTTAAGTTAATTGAGTAGAAAGTTAGCTCTAGCTTCCATTTCCTGGACGATAGTTTCAAAATCTTGATTCCTAATAGTGAAACTGCATGCAGAGGTGGGTAGGTTTACTAGCGGAAAGTCGGTATGAGGGTTATCCAAAACACTAAGTCGGGTGTAATTAAATGAGATTGAGTCACAAGTCGTAGATCATGTTCTTGTCCAACCGGGAGCTGAAACCTTTTACTTGGTGTCTTAACAACGCCGTTTAAAACATTATCGTTGATGTTGTGAATCCAATATTGCGAATACATCGTCGATATCTATTGAAAAAAGGTTGTCACTAGTTAATCGAAAGTAGTAGAATTCACATTTGTAAGCATCAGTTTAATCGACTATATGAGTGTCATTGAGTCGTTGAGAAAACGCCTTAATTTATGCACTTTAAATCGCCCAAATTCGTAGAAGGTATGCGCTGGAAATAGTCTTATAGAAATTCAAATTGCAAATAGAAGCCAAATGTTGAGTTTAACTTGGATTTTGCGAGTAGATGTATATAAATAGGTTTTTTTGAAAACACGCCTGTCCATTTCCGTTGAAATGAGTAAATCAGATTCTGATCGATAGCAGCAGTGAATACTAATTTTACGATGCCATAGCAGGACACAGCCAACCAAAATCTACAGTTACAGACAAGAATACTATTAACATTTTCGTTCAAAAATTTGGGACTGTATATCAGTGAATAATGAATAGCTATGTGTACCAAACGAGCATCTTTTGCCACCACCATAATATGTTTCCAGTTGTGAATGATAAAATTTTGAATAGCTATTCTGTTCACGGCGATCAAACAGCCCAGTTGAATAAAACCTTCCTATATAGGACACTGGCCGAGGTATGCGACATCTCTAATTTTAGAATGGATGAAATGATAGGTTTTAAATATTGATTGAAGCAAGCTGTACAGAAATGGTCAAGTAGACATTGAACTACTTAAGATGAGATACAAGAGCTTCACTTCCAACTGCTACCAAGCTCTGGTGCTCCTGGATTCATCTACATGGCAGATGTCTGCTTCATAACGACCCAAACCATACTCAATGTTTTTCATCTGCCTATCCAACATATTTCCACACCTCAATGAATGTCGCATTTTAGACATTCGCTTCAGGTGACGTTGCGCCCTTCCATCTGGTTCACAAGCTAGACACAGTGACCGAAAATGATACTGGTGGCTACCTGTGTGTCGGTTCTGTGCCAAATATGCCTGCTGCTCGTTGGAGCTACATGCACCTCAATGTTCTCAGCTGTGCTGGTAAGTTTAGCTAAGTTTTCCAAGCATGCAGTAGTAGAAATGTCTTCCGATTTTAATCTTGGTGCAGCAGCAAGGACGGCATAGAATTTCTCCATCTGGTGTCCTTAAAGTTCCCATTTTATAAATTCATTCTGACATTTTGGTCTCCAGGCTTCCTTCTAGCCTTCCACCATTTAAGTTCATTTCTGAACATCCTTGAATCTCCTCCCCGCATTGTCCGAAGCCACCTTCATTTAGGAAACCCTTTCTCATTGTTCCCCCTCTCTCTTTGGATGACATCAGGATGGCACCACTCCAGGTATCTGCACAAGTGTCCCAACTCTGAAGGAATTTTTACATTCTTCAACGGTATTACAAGGGTGCTTAGAAGGCGCTCAACAATCTCGATCTAGCGCAGCTAGTACAAGGTTGCATGCAGCGCAAATTAAGAGTGGGATTCGGTCAACAAGCGGCCAAAAATTGACACACGACTTAGCGTTGCACGTTGATTCGCTCCCGTTCATTGGCTTCCTAATGAAGCCCGGAAGAAAACAATTGGTTAAATTGCAAACGAGGCCAATCGCTATTGGCCGGCGAATTTCAGTTTCGTTACAACGGTTTCCATTTAAGCCGGCCCATTATTAGCCGTTTTGAGCCGCAGTGGCGTGCTCGCAGGATTCTGCTAAGCCTAAATAAGTTCACATCTCATTTATATGGCCAGTGAATCGGAGACTAATGGTCGTGTCCTCACTGTTGCCTCATTTATGATTGCAAACTTCGAAGAGTGTTCGCCACGTTTGAATAATATGAACATGTCTCCTGACAGCGGTAAATCTGTATACCATATTAAAACATCCAGAATGAGCAAAGGTCTATGTGCTTTTTTCTTCATAGCAATCTTTCTGGTGTCTGTGGCCTGATCTAGTCTTTTACCTAGCTACCTCGTGAGCCTACGTTAGGTACCCGTTTTCTAGCTCTCTACTTAAGGGAGGTGCATATCGTACATCGGCTGGTACCCGGAGTTCATGAAAATTTGTCACTTGGGCTGGAACTGCCCCACGGTATGATTGAGGTGCCGCCCTACGAACTAATAAGCATGTTTGTAGAACTAAATCCCTTCTTCGCATTCCATGTCACCCGCCTGTTCTAATTCTTCGTCCCTTAATCCCGTCCATTGACTTGGTTGCGATAGGTACTTGCTCATGATTTCCAAGCACCTAGTGATCTGCAAAGTTCTTTCGAGAAATAACTTTCGAATCGAGTGTCAATCGAAGGGAAATTGATCTGGCAAAACGTGGTCAGCTACCCAACCACGGCCTATGTCAATGAAGTGGACTTAAAGTGTCGAACCCCACCAGTTCATCTGGATAACTACCAATAATGGATTCCATGAATACGATCCAGTGATAGTCTTTATAATAGTTGGCCTTTGCAAATAATTTCCTTTCTTCAGTGCTCCAATTCACTGTGCTCTGTCTCTCTGGAAAAGCGGGCTATCGCTCAAACTAAGAAGATCGCAGATTGGCCTCTTTATTCAAACATGTTCTCACCAACAGTTTTCATAACCCTTGATCGATAGAAAGGGAATCAGTGAGGCCTCATTACAAATTCACTGCGCTGGTAAAGCGATAGGCAAGAATGGCATGCTTTTAGCACTGTGCAGAGGACGAATAGTAGTGATTGAAATAGGGGCCACAATCGCTTGCTCTCAACAAGCTTTGTTCCTTTTACCCTCATTCATTCCTCCCAGAAATGGGATGTGAATGTTCAAACCAATAACACCTCTGCGGCGCCAAAACCGCTACTATTAACTACTGACACTGAAACTTGACAGCTGTTTCTAAGCTTTAGTTAGGAAGAAAAAGGCTACCTTTGAATATCAGTGACTAAAATCATCTTCCATTTTGCCTTTCAACAGTTACAAATTTCAGTAAGAAGGTAAAAGAAAATTTCGTAACCACATTTGAAATGCGACTGAACTTTGCCCTAGTTCTCCACCGACGTTTGAAATTATCATTTTCTGTTGCACCTAAAATTTTCTGTTTCGCTTCAATAGATCTCAAAGGCGGATCCCCAACTAGTTCCCTCCGTGAGAGAGCAATGGATATGTTCACGAGTCCTTCAGCATTGACTTTAATTTGCCTCCTTCTGGCAATTCTCTTGATAACCCTTGCCACATTGATCATCTTCACCTGTCGTCGGAAACAGCTGCCTCTCTTCCTACAGGGCCCAAAGAAGTGGAGCAAGGCGGCAACCAAAGTCGTGAGAGAGACGAATCTCCTCTACCCATGGGCTTCCTCGTCTCATCACCATTGTTCCCATCTACAAATCAAGGAGGCTGTGAATGCTACCACATCTGGGTTCTTTGGAAGCCACACACCGGGAGTTTGCAGAAATCTACAGGTTGGTAGAATGAAATGAATGTGGCATTATCTGGATATTTTTCCTCCATATTATGAATAAAATGCCCTCTTTTAAGCGCTTTTGCTGTAAATCTTTGTGCGTGTTGTTTGTTGATTTGCTGTAGACTGCGTGTCGAAACTGAATGGGTCTATCAACCTTTTGGGAGTCGTCGATCATCGACTTGTATAGTAAATGAAGTCCTGTTGGGAAAGACAACAGTTCCAAAAACCTGGAGACTGGTTTTTTGTTTAGTCCAGGCCATTTATGCTCGACTTCGCAACAAAAGGGATCTAATTAATTTCCAACATGGAAAGAGACTGGCGCTACCAATTTCAATGGTCAGCTTCCGCCAGCACATGTTTATCGGCCTCGCTTGATAGTTTGGTTTCGAAAGCTATCCAAAGTGCAGGGATCGCGTAACTCATGTGCCTACTAATAGGAGTGCTTAAGGAGCTGATTCATTATGCTTAACGTGATAAGCCATTATGTTTTATCTCAAATGTAACTGTGATTTTAAAGTGATTCTGCCCATTTCAAGGCACATAACACCAGGGGTCTTAAACGGCGCGGTCTTTAACTACATAGATCTTCAAATAAGTCTGTGAAATTAGTGTGTTTTTTGAACTAAAGTCTATAAAATGTTACTTTAATAACTTTTCCAAACACTTTGGGACGAGACGTTAGAGTATTTAATTTCCTTCCAATTCTAATGTAGCTGGCATAAAATTCATAAGTACATTTTGGAAGTATTCAATTTTAACTAGCGTTGGTTTTGGCTATAAATTCATAGTTAGTTAACAAGTTGCTCCTGAACATTTTAAATAGATTAAATTTTTTTGTGTCAAGGGTCTGTTTTGCATTTTGAAATTGTAGGTTTCGCTTTCTTCAAACGACATAATTTTTTAAGTTGGCAGGCCCTAGTTTTCAAACCTATAATAGGCGCGTGATTAGACTTAACTTTTAAACCTAAGAGGGTTCGAAATTCGGTACAAAATATCAGATTCATCAATTGAGTTTTACAATCTAACACATTTCATAGGCAGACTGAAAATATGGCATAAAATTTTGAAAACAAATTTATCCATCCATGATTTTAAACAAATTATTATGATGTCTTAAAAGGATGCATTCACATATCTAGATAATTTATTCATCCTTTCATATTACCAGGTTCCAGCAGTAATTATCCAGGTTGATAATAACACGACAACAGCCTTAGAAAATGGAACAGGATCGCAGGCCACTAACGGAGGCATCGGATGTGATAGTAAACCAAACACCTACAAAATCCCCAGTGATCCCGTTTGGGAAGTTGCAAGAGACTGCGTTCGCCTTGGTCACCAAATCGGAGCTGGTGCTTTCGGTGTGGTCTACGCAGGAGTGGTCACCGATCCATCCAAGGTATTACCTGGATTACGTCGGAGAGATCCCATTAATGGCCCTGATGTTCAGGAACTCACTGTGGCCGTAAAAACGCTACGTGGTAAGAACTAAATAACATCGCTCTAAGACTCTTCCTTTCAGCAATATTTAAATACTAGTTGAGTTAACGTACTCGTTCTTTTTATTCCTATTTTTGGTTCAAACCCCACTTATTGAGTGAAAATTTCAATTCAACAGTTCAGATGTTAATAGGGGAAAGGGATAAACTTAGGAGAGGACTTGAGAGACTGACCACTAGAAGTATAAAGACTCATTTCATCAAAGCCTCGCCCTCAAAGGATAGCCTTGTCCATTCTTTTCACCATACTTAACGATCCACCCCTCGGTCAATCCTTCTACCACTACTTATAATTGGTTTATAAGTGCTTGTATAGTAAATCAAGCCCTAGGACCGAAATCCTCTTGAATCAAAGCGCCATGTATAGCAGCAGGCTAGATTGTGTGTATCGGCTCATTTACAATTACCTTCCTAGTGCCTTCGCTAACGAGAAGGAGTCATTCAAGGTCTTGTCGTTTAGTCCCATCAAGTCAAAGCGTGAAAAGCTCATGTTTCTATTACTGACGGTCGGCTCTTGCTCCATTGATAGATAACCTTAGCTCTCCATCGCAAATACGGAGATTAGAAGAATTACTCTTCGCCAAATGCTTACAACACCTGAACTTGAACACACCATTCGACCTCTCAAATTTACACCCTCAAATGTCGACACTGAAAGAGGAGGGGAACGTGTGCGATTGTAATACAGTAGATTTGCCGATGAAATGTTAACATAGGGGGGGGGGGGGGGGGGGGTTCAACATTTATTGCTGGTTTGAAGGCTCTTATCTTGGAGTATCGCCATGTACATTGTGAAAGCTCAGCAGTGGTCGTGAGCACTAGTGCACTCTAATTGAGTCGATTTTATTACCGATTTGCTTTAAATACATTTGTGTTTCTGTGGTATTCTTGGAAATACTAGCCATCTTGATGATTTTGTGTCTGATACCTACTTTTGGTAGGGATATATATTTGTATGCGCAGACGATGAGAGCAATTAAATTCAAAGGAATTTGACTGTAAATAAATAAAAGTATTATCTTCTTTTATAAGGCTGTTCACGAGTACAATGTAGTTAATGTTGAAGGAAAGAGCCTTCTATCACTTGCCCTGTAGATAGTGAGGTTACCCTATTTGAGAAATCAAATGCCTATGTGACCTCCACACCATCAGTATCCACTGCAGTATGATTATACCGTAATTTTAACGGATATCTTGCGTCAATGCTCAATTTATTTGAAAGCCTTTTCATACAAAAGTCAAATTTCGCTAGTACAAACATCCATGTGACGGACGCTAGACTTATAGGTACCTAGTTTAGCAGTTAGATTGATTGGCGCTTTATTTATACTTATGCCTCATATGCCTCGATGCTTGAGGACACTAAAAAAAGGGTTGCAGGGATGGTACAGCTACTGCCGAACTATTCAAATGGTTAATTTTAAGTCAACTGGGATTGTATTTTCACTATCAAAATCGACAACTTTTTTTTCACTTCAACGCCTATTTAAGAAGTTGAGTAATATCTAAACTAGAATGAATTACAAAAACAAAGAATTACCATATTTTCGGTTGGGATGTAAAGATCACGGATCTGCCAGAGTGACGCCGCTTAATAAAATGGAAGCAGATTAAGAGCTCAGATTTGTTAGTGATTAGCTCATATACAAGACAAACCAGATAAATGAAGTCCGATTACACTTAGATGCTCGATAGGTGGGGAATACGAAACTGCATTGCTTCCTTACTCTTAATGTTCTTCACTGTTTCTTAATAAGAACTATTCACGCATTTTGCAATAGTAATTTGAAGAGACCCATCGAAGCCTTTCTGAGGTCCCTTTGGAGGCACATTATTTTAAGCTTTTGTTAGTCAAGGATTCAAGGAAACAATCGGAAATATGAAGCCGTCGCTATCATCCTCGTTGTTTAGATTGCAAACACTTGGAGATTGGATATTTTGTTATAAAGTTCTTATCTATAATACAAGAGCGATCCCAAGTTTTCATTCAACAATCGCATCAGTTTATCTAGATGCATTCAGTTCTCATTTATTTCTTCGAGGGTCTTCATTACATATTGGTCAAGGTTTCTAACCAGGAATAAACAGCTTTATCAAATGCTTTTACTACATTCTCCCTAATTAGTCCTTAACGTTTCTGAGACCCCTTGGTTTTTAGTAAACAGGTAACTCTAAGCTTCACTGTACCATCTTCTAGATTGATTTTGCATCCAAAAATTTGCCCATCGAAGCATTAACTTTTCGTTTCTTAAGCCCTTTCTTTCTTACAAAAAAGCCTTTTAGTTTACTAAAATATTTTTGCCGTCTTTCCTGTTTTAAAGACTATTTAGTTGCTGATGTTCTGGTCCATCAGCCCTTTTCACCTCCAGACTGTCCGATTTCATGCCAGCTACCGAGTTGAGATTTGTTGAGTACCTCACTGAATCGAATTCAGTATACACTGTCAGCGAAAAGGCAAAAAATTAGGAAGATTTGATTATAAAATTGCACAGTATTTGTATTCTCGTTTCATCAATTGACAAAGGCTTATTTAAATGGAGTATTTTCAATCGATATAGGCTTTCCTTATTACTTGCAGATAACTTTACTGAACAAGAACTGGCTGACTTAGTTCGAGAAATGGAGATTCTCAAACAATTTGGCCCTCATCCCCACGTGATTCAGCTTTACGGCGCTTGCACTCAAAATGGTAAGCCAACTTTCATTTAAACTTCACTTTGAATTCCTGCCTCTTGTGGGCTTATAAAAGACTCATCAAAGGGAATAGTAACCCAATGTATCTCCGAATTTCTCACCGAGTTCAAAGGAAAGTGAACTGACCCAAATTTAGACTGATTTCTGGGGGAGTTTGTGAGTTTTTCGACGAGACATTCAAATTCAATGAATAGACTATTTTGATTATTTATTCAAAAAAAGCATTTCTTTGGTTCATTTGAGTATATTTTACAACAACGTGCATAATTACTCTGTCAGACACTTGGAAGTAAGTTAAGAATACCATTCTTTATTTGCTGTCTACCCTCGTAATTTAAAGTCTTTAAAGTTCCTTTGGCAAGATTTGTTACTGACAGAAAGTTGGGTGAATTTATTTGGTAAGAGTGGGTAAATAGTGGCCTGCTTGTTGAACAATTACGCAGCTGAAATACCGAGTGTACTTTGCGGTGTTTGACTTCACTAAGCATTCATAGCTCGGGAGGTTTGATTTGATACATCGGGTGTCTTTGACTCAATAAAAACTTTGTAAATAGTAGTCCTCTAACACGCGCATACATGTCCAGCGGAATAATCACAATGTAAGTAGTACCTGGAAAGATGCGAGATGCCAGCTCTGCTGAATTTGGGATATAACTTGATGCTGATTCATCCCAGTATTGCAATGTTGAAAAAATGAGGAATAGGCGTAGGCATGCCACTAACGAGTTGGACGACGAAGTCCTAATGAGGGAAGAATGAGTTTTGATAGGCTGAATGAAGCTATGTTTGTAGTAGATATTAAACAATTGCTTGAGGGGTTTAATTATGACTGTCTAATTAGGATACTTCCTCTAACCGATCATACTGATTGGGCATTTGGAGCACCTCTATTGCCCATGAAATCTTATGGTAGGGGCAAAGTGGGCCAGAAGAGAACTCCCAATTGATATGGCGTTCGAGAAGGTATTCTTGCAGACATGCAGCTTTAACCTCTGGCTATCAGTGGGAAACACTCCACGGGGGTTGGATTGCAGTGTTTGCAAAGTTTGAGGCCTTAATTAAGTCTGAGAGGCTCTGGGCCGAAGGTACAGATGCTTACGTTTAGTCGCAGAGAAGACGTAGTGTAGATTCGTTTCTCCAGTTCTGTGAAAACTGTTCTTTTGAAACCTTTAGAGCGCTTGACTCTTAGTGTCTAAGGGGTCGTTAAGGTTCCCCTTCTTGATATGCTGCCCGTTTCAAAATTGGTCTATTTAGAACATTAGATTATTTATCTTCAAGTCAAATACTTCTCCCCTTATTCGAATCAATTACAAATTGTGACTTTTGATATTCGAAGATTACGCTTTCAGGCATTGCACCATCAACATTTCCAGTCAAATCCTACCTTCTATAGTAAATCTATAAGTATCTATTGACACTTAATCAATGCTGTTCGCTATGTCTTCTTCGAATCGCTGACCATCCATATCTCTCGGGCCCAAGGTCCCACTAAACGGAGATTCTCCCTCTGTTAAACCCCGTGACTCATGGCTCGATGCAGCACCGTGAGGATCTTTAGTTATTGAAATTCAAAGCAAGTGAGAAACCATCTGTCATTTTTAATTCGGGTCACCATGTATTACACGTCGTGGAAGCCTTAAACTGAATTTCCAGCAAGGACAAACATTCATGAATGCGGCTTACATGCCAATAGGAAATTCGGCTTTCCTTTATCAGGGAGAATTTCGAAGTATTTCAATTTGCTAGCATCAAACGGTGTTAGAACAGCTGCTTAAACGTCGACTACCAAGAGCTTTTGAACAAGAGACTAAGCACATTTTATTGCTAAGCCGCCCTTCGTTGAACGACAGTATTAGTTAACGAGGGGTCGCAACCCACGACAACTCCTGAAGTATGCTGGTGCTTGTGATGAGCTGAGAACGCGAACGTGAAGAAGACCAATGTTTGTTCGCTTTCTCCTCTCCCCTGTTTCCCGAAGTACTAGACTTCTTACTTTTACCATGGATGCCTAGGGTCTCGCACTTTGGACCCGGAAAAAAAGTGCGCTCCTGCTGCACACCCACTTTAAGCATGATTTACGGACTTTCCTTTGGTACAGAGGTCCACTCATACTAACCCACGACCATGTACACAGAACGTCAGCTAATAACTTCACCCGGCGAAAGCGCCAAAAAAGAGACACGTGGAACAAATTGGTGCCCTAGACACGATGGGGCGGCGTGAGGGTGGAGGGGGAGGTTGAGGATGAAGTATTCATTCGATGTCTGATGTCAGATGACTCAACCTTCAGCGTGCCTTGCATCGCCAAAGATGTTGTTTAGCGGAAGAGGTGGAAGTTAAGGATTTCAAGAACTTGCCTTTAGCCCGTCAAACGCACATGACCATCTGGCAAATTCGCAAATGTACAAATAAGGCGAACGTCTGGAGATATTTGCCCGCTCTAAATGGATCGGAGAACAACGAATGATTTGGTTTGTTCTTATAAGTCGTAATTCTTCGAATCCCTAAATTTAATCTGTTACATTAATTAGAGGTACTAACGTTGGTGTTTTTACCTTATTTAACTGGCCTCCAGCTTGATATGAAGCCACCTATTTTTCTGGTTATTGCGTTCATTAATCCTCGTGATGAATTCCTTTCACATTATCAGCAGTTGGCGAAAGAGGAGCCGTTGGTGGAGTAGAGAAAAATTTAGTCACTCGATGCATCCATAAACGTTGCTCTCTTGTTATGCGACCTTATCCACATTACTGCATCTCTGATGTTAGGCGGTACTGCGCCGCCAGGATTTATAAGTCACACTGCCCGATCCTTAGCCTCCCAATTAATACTTCGTCTTTCAAGTTTGTAATTAATAACGACAGGCTAAGTAACATAGTTTCAGCGGTTAGAAAAATTTGTAAATATATTTCTGGCTAGATGCACATTGAACTAGAAGGCCTCTTACAAAAATTATAGATATTGCCGCTTTTCCTAAACGTTTCTAGGCCCAGTGAGACAAGACATTACGTTGTATGGGCCCTGTGACTATTTCAGATAGATTTTGTGAAAGCTTATATCCCCTCTTTTATCCTCCTTTCAGCTCTGGCTGACTCAGTTAGCCTTCGAGCTACCGGCTCAGAGACACTTAATTTTTTTTCAAACTGCGATTTAACGTTCTTCTTCTATTGAATATCTTGAAGATTCATTTAACGCAACAAAATTTGCTCCCTTGCCGTGAGAATAGTGGCGATTTTATTCTAGAATGCGGAGAGACATTAGTACAGCTCCTGTTTGCCGCACGCTTGCTATAGTGCTTTCATTTATGGCTAACTTCAACGCCGAAACTTCATTAGCTACACACTAGATTTGGTTATCAGTATTGTGTTTTATTTTCTATAAAAAAATGACAAATGGCATCGTAAATTGCTTTTATTTACAATTGACGGAAAGCGTTCCAACAGACCACCTTTATCCAGGCACAACAAATGTCATCCGCAAAATTATAGTTTTGCCTTCTTCTAAAGTGTTCATGATTTATTTTCTAACTGAATTTAATACGTATTAAATAATCAGATAAAACAGCTAAATGTAAGAGCTACATAGAGTGACTAATTACAAACAGAGGGAACATATTTTTTCCTAACCAAAATAAGACCATTACCTTGATATTTAAGTATGGTTAATCATTATTCGCCACGATAAATGGTTATTTTAATGTTAAAAATTTTTAGTATCTCAAAAGAATTAATTTTAGATAATATTTGTACACTTTCAAATTACAATGTTAATGACACTTCATTTCGTCACCCAATCTCTCAAGCGGCATGTAATAGCCACTGTGATGGTCCGAGGTGGGTTGATTGAGGGATATAAGGGGTCAATTTGTGTTCTTCCAACAATCAACGTCAATTCCAGCCAACAGTTGCCCACCTCCATCGGAAAAACCGCTGCCGCTGGTGTTATTTGAGGCGGCGCCGAAACAGAGACGCAGCACGATCGGCTGTGTTTTATCACACATATATGACACGCATGTCTTTAACTAGAGGCATATGCGTAAAGAAAAACAGCTGCTACTTAAGTAAAGAAACCACCGGAAAAAGTTGAGATTTCGTGTTCCTCATGACCGAAATCGATGCTCACACCTTTATGAGGTTAGAAAACCTTCATTTATAGCTCGATCCCGTCAATAATTACATAATTTTGAGACTAAACCTAAGGTCTCTATAAGATTAATGAACCCATTTCTCTAAATCGAATACCAGATTAGTAGAAGTTCCGAAGGATGCATTGCCTTTAGATTTGAAATTACCTCCCTGCTAACGGAGAGATTGATTACCTCATTCGACTTTTGCATCCAAATCCTCTGACTGTGTGTTCCTTAAAATAATTACCTGTTTACTTAATCGGCAGTACCTCAAACAGCTTCTTTCATTGAAGATCAGTTTTAGTTAAAGTTTGCCTCACTCATACAATGTCAGCATTAGTAGGAAAAAGAAACCAACTCATAAATTGAGAGCTCCGCACGTTTTGATAGCATATATGCTCAGCTAAGGCAGCCAGTTCCCAAAGGGAACCAATACACACTTTACAGATTCAAGGATATCAAATTCTGACTTTCCGTTCGCCTTGTAGGAAAAGACATAGATGAATGAGACTTATTAGCACTGTGCACTGCGCCGCTTTTAATCGAAATATCCGACTGGACACCGATGTCTTCCTATTTCGCCGAAGAATCAGATGGCTTTCCTTTGAATCTCTTCGGATCGATTCGGCAGCCTATATGCCTTGGAATAATTTTCTTGAAGTTTGTCTGTACCATTTGAGATCAGAAACTCGTTTACACTGTTACTTGGTATTGTGTATTATTTTGGAGTTAATGCTTTGAAGGATTCTACACTTTCCGCAGAGATGCCTCCTGATTCATCTTGAAATTTTTTTGAAAACGTTTCGAAATATCTATTCGTGTACATTATAAAATCAGATTCTAGAGTAATTGTCCCTATTTTCTTTGTTTTGTTTATCATGAGTTTTCTCAATTAAAGTTTAGAGTTAATATCCCTCTAGCCGAGCAGCCTTAGAGTCATGCATCTACTAGCTGATCTTTTAAAACTTTTTCGAGTAATTGCATTTTGCTCTGTTGGATTCAATCTGGATTTAACCGATGCCTACGAGTCGTGCGCACAAAATCTGTCGGCGTAAATTTGCCGTTCGTCGCCGAAGTTGACCGTCTTTCTTAGTTGATATACACTTCTTTTTATTTCTCTGCCTTCGTCTACTTCCTTGCCGCTCTAAAATAAGTCAGCTACTCCAACCTTTACATTTGTATAGAGCTTTTTATGCTTTAGCACTTAAGCGAAGAAATGGTGAGCGTTCACCGATTCCAAATCAAGTCACGGAATTCGATTATAACAATCAGATAACGACATTTTTGTTCCGGTGAAGAGGGGTGGCAGTATTTGGAGCAATCCGACCCTTTACGCCTCATTTAGACCAGCGTTCCTTTCTCATTTTTCTCCTTTGCGTCAACTTGGCGACCCAATCTAAGCAGTGTCTCTGAGCAATCGCTTGTTCATTATAAATCATTTCCAACGTCATCTCTAACTTCCCGCTAAGTGACACCACGTTGCGTTGCACCTTGTATTGGAAAAATATATCTATTATTAGAGGCTATCTCTTAGGGTTGCTGAAGGGCCTTTCAATGTTTCAGTAAATGTACCCACGATTGCTTATTTTATGACCATTTTGAGTTGGTTAATACTTATTTCCAACGTTTATCGACTGAATTGTTGTGAAGATGCTTGTGAAAATGCTAATCGGCAATTTAAAACTGCCAATGATTTCAGGTTGGAAGTTTTCCAATAGGAATCCAGTGTATGACCACGCTCATAATAGCCTCTAAGGCAGCTTGAAAAGTTGCATCGCAGAGCTGTCCAACTTGCTATACTCGTCCCCAAATATGAAATCCTAAACATCTGTCACCACTACTCTACTACTCATCCGTGCTTTATAAGTGCCATGACAGATCATATACGTTAGGTATAACTCTTGGGTATGAACTTAAGTAATGTACTTAAGTAAAATCGTTCCTTGAATTTTTACAGATGCGCATACAGGTCCTGTGATATAAATATCTGACAGAAACTACAGTCTGGGTGCCCAACTAGTTCTTCTTCAGTTTTGAATACGGCGAATGTATAACTTGAATGAATCAAACACTGAACATACCACATTGAATAATTGACTTCCCTTTCAAAAGGTCCTGGTATAGTGTTGGATACAAAATGTTGATGTGAAAGTAGCCAGCGCAAATGTAGACGAAAAATCTAATTGATTCACTGCATACACAAAATACTTTACACTTGGCTGCTTTGTACAAAAGAGGCGACTTGAAAATATCAAAATTATTTGCACTCTTACCATATCTTTTTCTTGTAAGTGATTCATAGCTTTCTCTTAATATTTTATTTTAGCCAATTAATTTATCCTTTTTCACCTGATTTTCAAGTCCTCCTACAAGTTTAACAGCTTGAAAAATTAAACTTTAGATTTCAATAGATGAAGGCAAATATCGTATTCGCATAGAGGACAAGTTTATTTATGCGATTAGTTTATCTCTCACTGTAACAATTGCCTCCAAAATAATTACAGCAGACGGTTGAGTTAACATGAAGAGATTTAATATAGAATTCGTTTGTGGACTGGATAGAAGGTACATGATTTCATTTCGTTGATACCAGATAGGTACCTTGGATACTGTTTCTGCCTCTGTCCTATAGGATTAACTTAACCATTATTTTCAACGCATACCTCTCCTTCACTGAAAATTTCATCCATTTTGTTAATGTCTATCCTACCCTTCCCATTCTTCCGTCTCCTCCCCTGCCTCGGTGAGACTCATTCGGATTCGTCAAGTCTAAAAGCTGCACAAAACTGTTTGCACTTACAAATGGACAGAAATAATGCCAACTGGTAAATAAAATAGCCCCAGACGCGTAAATTTGGAAGAATCCGCCATAATGAAATAAAATTAGCTAAATTTTGAATTTTATTAAGTGCATTCAATTTATTTTCCATGTTTCTGAAAATCAGAAGTTGCATAAAATAGACAAAGGAAAATTTATAAATTATTTACTATTTTTTAAAGTTTAGTAGATAAATGCTGAATTTTATCATTTTTTGATGCCAGTAAGCACTATCTACGCACGAATTTACCAAATTCCAGAGGGGTTTTTTAACACTTGGACATTATTAGTAGTGTTTAACGGTTATGTAGCTATTTTGAAAGTTGCACATGGAGGAATGCAACTTTGGCACTTCTTTTTTTCCCACCCCTGCATAGTTTTAATTTCTCTTTGGCATTTGAAACTTCTAGACGAAATTGTTCCTCTGAAAGTTCACCTATTTATTTAGCCAGTGGAGGCGTCTACGTGCTTCTTGATGCAAACAGCAATTGCTGAAACTAAGACATGCAATTTACTTTCATGTCCCTATGCATAGTTCCATGTAAGTGAAGTTTTTTTCACTTATCTTTCACGCCATCAGTCCATGTAAGACTGAGCCTTAATAGTCACTGAATTCTCTTGGTTTCGTGATACCTTGCTCGTGCCTATTCCATAGTCGCATTCACTATGTGTAGAATAATTTAACCCTAATCAATTTTCTACTCATTAATTTTTCTTTTAACAGTTTAAATGCTTTATGAATGCTTCTAAGAGTCAAATTAAAGTTTAGTGACTGTTTAAATTAGCCTACCTTTTTATACGCCCTCTATATAAAATAAGCGCCAAGAATTAATTGTTTGGTCACTGTTCAAAAGTACCTACTTGAGGAGTTTTTGTTTTCGGATGTACAATTTTTTGGTTTAAATGCCCAATTCATATGAAATTGGCTTGAAAGTTTGGTTGGCTTTAAATGCTGCGCTTGCATAGACATCAGTAGAGATCCCAAATGTTAACAATAATTTTAGCTGTAGCGCTGAGATACAGTATGTTGGGGTTTCGACGCAAAGTAGTTTATTTTTTTAGTCTGGTTTCAAGAGCAGTTTCTAATTTTGCGCACTTACCTAGGCTTATGAATAGCTGAAAGTGTTAAAGGCGGAGTGCCTTGGTTCAGGAGCCGAAAATTGGCAGTACCTTACATTTCGAGTATTGTACCGCTGATAGTGTGGACTTATCTACGTCTGTTCTCGAAGCCACCTATTAATGATCGTCCGCAGTATCTACTCGCGAGAACAATTTCATTTATTTAATTCATCTTAGGTATTTGTTTTATACGAGTATCACCACTCACTTTTTCCGACCCAGAGTTGTGCCTAGGCTACTAACGCAAACTTAAAAAGCAGTCGTAGTAGCATTTAAGTGCGCGTATTAAAGTAATTTCTTGTTCGGCTCGTGAAGTAAAAGTGCATAGTGATAGGAGGCCATGGATGGTAGACACCAACAGTTGCAGTTTCCAAATGTGAATGCACTGCCATTAAGTTTAAATAAACACAAGAATTTAGAGCAGACGGTTTGACCATCATGCATTTAACTGATTTTGTTATTTCAATAACTAATCAATTAATTATTTGATTTTAATCGTAACTTTCAAATGGCTGTTTAGCCCTAATTGAACAGTAAATCAAGCCCTGAGGCCATTTCTAAGATTCCACTGGCCTTTGGATTGTGGAAGAGAGTGAAAAATTTTGTTTCTTTTTTTGAGCTCTCCCTTCTATTTTTTTTAGACTCTGGTAGTTTTCACCGTAAAATAGTTGATGATTCCCTTCAACCGATAGGCGTCAAGCTAACTTCTGAAACGCCCGAAAGTTATTTTTTGATGATAGCCTGGGTAGACCTATTTCTATCCAAAGGAGTTAGGTCGCCCATTATTTGGATCTCATGAAAGCAGACCCTAAATAATGTCCTCTTTTAAACAGTTTCTGCACATTCAATCCGCTCTCTGAGGACAGTGTGGCACTCAATTTTCGGATTTCTTTCTCTTTGTTTGAATTACGATGTCTTCGACTGCGGCGTTTTCGTGAATAAGAACGTCTTAGTTGGTCATATCATCGTAGCCCAGCCTTGATCATTTCAAGCAGTGGATGCGCACCGATGGGTTTCAAGCTTTAATACAATTCTTTGGGAACTTGGGAGACTTTTGCAAAATTTAAGAGTTACTTTATGTCGGCCAATTTTCAGGCGATAAATTTCATCCTTTCATCATTCTTGTTTCCAAGCTTGCGATTTCTACTCTGCAGGAGTTTATGCTTATTAGCAATAACTGCATCCACGCCATGGCCATGTCGATTATGTTTGTTTCTATGTCCTATTTCTCGCGTTGGAGTTTTAACATCTCTAGTTAGAATAAACACATGTATTCCCATTTGCAGTATTTCAACGCCTGCCCAGAAAGACTAACTTTTCGAGACGTTTAATTCCTGAAATCTGCGAATTGCTTTGCTGATCTGGTTTCTTCTGAGATTATTATTTGTGCAGAGAAATTCACTCCTTTTCAGGCGAGGTTTCATCACTTCAATAAAACTAGAAATCTCACCCATCTCACATATGCCCAAGACTTAAAGCGCTCCAGTATGGTGTCTACGAATTTTTTAGGGCACTGAATTCAAAAATCACAAAGCAGTATAAAAGCTTTGAATATGTTTTTCAAAATTCAAAGATGAATAGACGGCTTTTCATCAGTTCAGAAAGTTGCATAATGAATCAATTGTAATATGCAATAAACACTGGGAGTCCATTGACGTCGAAGTTGCTGAATAGATTAGCTAAGTAAATTCCAATACCCGTGAAAGAGAGTGTCCAAGTAGCTTCAATGAAGAATCTGGAATTCTTCTCTCTGGATGGATCTAAAAATTCCATGGGTTGCTACGTCTTGGCCTTCTATTAAGCAGGAAGGAGAGTTTCACGATTAACTTGTGGCTTTAACTCATTATACTAACCGAATATGTCAACGTCAAACGGCAGCTGCACAGAATCGAGGGATAAACTGATTGGGTTGAATTTTTGTGAAAGAGTCCAGTAAGAGTTTACTCCGAAGGTCAGCTAAAATATATCGTTTGCAGAAGCGACATTTTTCTGCTGATCACTAAATTGAATAGATCCAAGTAGACCAAACATTACTGGGAAGGCAATTGTATGATAAAATAATTGAATGGAACAAAAGAATTCAATGTTTTAAGAATTAAAAAACTGAAAAAGAAGATATTTCAATCTTTATTTTCGTTGAAAAAATTCAAGTCATTTGTCAGTGAGTGTCAATTTTTGCCGGTGGTTGGATGTACCGTATTTATGGGGTGTGCTTATTATGCTTGGGCACCCAAATGACTTTTTTAAGAACAAAAGTGCAAAAGCTACTTTATAGGAGAACTGAAGGCATCCTTACCAACTTTTCCGCTTATAATTCAGTTTTTATATATGCTGTTTATTGAGGCATCAGTTGTTGCTGTCATATGCGAAGGCCGCCTTGGTAACCTTAGGTACACGATTTTCCAAAGGCTTCCGCGACTGAAATCTGAAGAGTCTTAAACGTAGGCTTCATCTATACTCGTTAAATTTTAGGTCGCCTGCAAGTGCTGGTAGAGCTTGCCCCCTATGGAAATCTTCGGGATTTTCTCATTGATCGTAGACCCCATAGCGGTCAAAAATCGGTAGATCAGCCTATGTCAAAGCTGTCAACTCATCACCTTGTCAGTTTTGGTCTACAAGTTGCTCAGGGAATGGACTACCTCACAAGGCTCAATGTGAGTCCAGACCTTTTAACTCTTCTTTCTTTGAAATCATTACCATATCCATTTGTTTGACAATTTCTAATCTTTTAGGTGAAAGAATTGATGCAAAATTTGAAGGTGTTTTTTAGTCACCCCCCCCCCCCTCCTTCCATGGAAATTTTGCAGCCTATATACATTTCTTACGTTCTAGGTCGTACACCGGGACTTGGCAGCGAGAAATATCCTAGTTGGAGACAAATTTGTGGCAAAAATAGCCGATTTCGGGCTCACAAGAGCTGCCTGCGACTATTACCGAAAATGCAGCGACGTAAGCCATAAAAATGACCATCAATTTCAAAATTCAACTTATAATACCAAAAGAGAAAAACTCTTGTTAAAAAATTGGTATAAACAGTTATGAGTTACATTCGAGGGGAGCACTCGAAAATACCTTGGCTTGGATTTCATGAGACAAATTTGTTATGGCCTTTATGGTGTATTCTTTACTTAAAGATGAGGAAATGCGTTGCCTTTTATGTTAAGATGCCTTAAACTATAACCTGCAATACTTCAAAAGTCATTGCCAGTATTATTTACTATTGGTGTTAATATTTACATTCCTTTGAATTTGCTTTGTTCACATATCAAATTGGTATATTTTTCGGAATCGAAGTTTAATATCCAGCTACTTCAGTGAGGCTTACATTGACATGACTATCAGTTAAGTCTTTCTTATTAATAGAAATGAATGTCGAATTCCCGACTTCATCTTTTTCATCGTCGGGAGCCACTTCAATGGTAAAACTCTCTAACGATTTCTGAATAAATACGCGAAGTGGATTTCGAAACCGTAAAATTTGATGTAAAATAATGCCGTATCGTTTGTATGTATGGAGCATAACACTCTGAGAGCTTAAGTTTTAGCTGTAGAATGGGGATCAGTTATTTGCTGGTAAATAAGATCCTAAAATTGAAACATGGAGCACCCGAAAATCGCGAGTCCCACTTTTGTCCAATTCGATAAAAGTTGTATCGTTTGTATCTAAGTATGGAAGGAAATATTGGAAGTTGGCTTTTTTAAGTCTGGACTCATTAAAATCAAAATGGGCGCATTCCAGAGGACCATTGGCGATTTGTTATGTCGGTCCCGTCAATGTCTATTTATGAGGTAGTTGGTTGCTTTTCTGAAAACAAAACCGAAATCGGAACCATGATTATGTAAATTTCCGCGATAAACTAGTCTTCTAACTGCTAAGACGCTTAAACTTTATGTGCATATTTTATTGAATAGCCCATTTTAATGTTTCACCAGTATAGTTACAAAATGAACAACTTTATTATAAGACACCTAGTGTATTGCAAATTGTGGAAGTGGAGGCTCTTCGTAGGGGTAAGAGCAAATGATGAAACACTATCTTGACATCCTGGGTAGGATGTGAAATTTCTGGTTTATCATGGACGATTTGCAGATGGCGATTCGTGTTGTGATAAAGGATCAACAAATCCTGTGAGAAAAAGGTATGGAGGTGCAAACCGATATAGTAGGAACCTTTTGCAAGCCGTTTTGTTACTCATATGCCATGCTCTTCCATTAGAGAACAATTTGATACTCTAATGTGACTATTTTAAGCCGCTTGTGGAGGTCTTCTAACGGCACTTTCAATTCAATTTACTACTTTTCAGAAATAAGTAAACTATAATTGATGCCTGGTGTAAAAGTTTGAATACTTCAGGTAAATTAACATGGTTCTTTTAATTATTTTAGGGTCGCTTGCCAATCAAATGGATGGCACCAGAATCAATATTTGATCGACGCTACACGGTGAAAAGCGACGTGTAAGTTTCTGCTATTGATTTTTTTCGAAGGTCGTACATAGGCACTTATTTTTTGGTGGGCCGTCGAAAGGTAATCGACTTTTTCAAAGAGTTTTATGATGGAGAATTCCGAAATTCCAGAATGATTCATTGCGTTCCCTTCTTAGTGCAGACGAAATTAAACAAGCAAATAAAGTTGTAGCTTAACTAGAAATAGAAATCATTTTAGGTAGAGAACTCTTCCCAATCAAAGCTAACCCGTTATTTAGTTGATATGACATTCGGCGCATCTAAGTGGTCTCTTAGGTACAATTTAGGGATTAGTAAAGCTATTGACTAGGTCTTCCTAATTATTCTCACGAATAATCCGAAGCAAAGATAAACGTCGTGACCAAGGGTAAATTTTAATTCGCAGAAAAATTATCTGACGTTCCAAAGTGAAGCCACTTTAATTTATATTCTTGGGAACCCTACTTAACAAGCATAATTCCGATGGTCAAGAATAAAGTGAAGTGGTCCCCAATGGAGGGAAAAAACGTGTAGCCTTGCGTCCACGGATCGTTGCCTTATTTAAGCAATGATTCTTGAACGGCTGCCAAAAACTTATGAACTGAGTGATGAAGCAAACCAATTAGGTTCACTAAACAGGTTCACTATTAATGACTGCAACTTATTATGATTATTCTGTTTCTACTAGTTTAATTCGAAGGAATATTTATGTAGCCTGAATTGGAAGGATAATACGAGTTTGATTTTCACTTGCTAGATGGTCATTCGGTATCCTTCTTTGGGAGATCTTCTCATTTGGAGGGACGCCCTACCCGACCCTTTCTACAGAAGCTTTATTGAAAGCTCTTCAGTTAGGCTTTCGGAACGAACAGCCAGTGGCGTCTCCGAATGCCGTTTACAATCTCATGCTTGCTTGCTGGTCATTCGATCCAATTTCTAGACCCTCATTCGCACACCTTGTTGCCACATTACAGCAAGTCTTCGATGATACCACAAACGCTGCTACGAATATGCATGCCTTTCTCAGCTTGTCTGCTTCTTCGACGTCATTAGACTCTTCTAGTCCATCAAATACATCCTCAAAATCTTCATCTCCAACCGTTTCAACAGTTTATTTAACACTGAATAATGCTGGTAATACTATAATCCCAAGCAATACTGATGAAAGCCATAATAATCAGAATATTAGTATGTACAGATCTACTGAGCAGTGGCAGATTTCATCGGTATCTGAGGAATTCCAGAACCAAATGGAGTTGCAGACGCAGACAAGGAGCAATGCACTTGTGAACAGTTGCTGTGCAGACAGTGGGCAGTATCTGCAAAGCGTTCATAAGGCCTTTTCCATGCACTGTAACTACGTTGTGGTGAGTTAGGTTTTACAGTTAAAATACGTTCTTTGGCCTCCTTTCCTCTAGTTTTCGTCTTCCCCTTCCAACTACAGCCTCCTCGGTCCGCAGAGCATGGTGACTATGTAGGACCGCAATCCTAAACAGAGGCGTTGTGATAACCAGCATTTTGTGCAGCGATCGCTAGGTGGTATTTTCCCCCCATCAAGTTACCTCCTCTCTCCACCACCACCTTTTCCTGCAGTCTTTCCAGTTCATCGACATTTCTTTCGGTTCCGTCGAAAGCACTGTGCCTTACAAGTCCCTCTCCCCCCTCCCCTTCCCAGTCTTTGCTTCTACATGCCCAGTACTCCTTTTTTCGGGCTATCGTATGTACACAAGCACGAACACACGCACAAACTCGAAAGCAAACACGTTTTCACTACCACCGCTTTCAGACACTCATCTATAAAGTTATTTCTCGAACATTTATACATATTCGCTCTCATTCGGGTACCCACTATATAAACATGCACTACACTGTGAGGGTCTTCATTTCTTTATATACCACAACTAACAAGTAAACCTCCTTGTTCTCTTGCTTTTTTTAATGTGATCTAGTGTCCCCATGAGCTTTCGGTTGAGGCGGGGGATGGATATTGAAAGGGTGGCTGCTGTGTAGAAGTTCCTTTTGATGCCAAAAAATCTATATTATCCTCAAGAATGTCGGTTAATTTCGTCGAGTGACAGTCGCATGTGCGGTTGCATTGAAAGTGTGCGAGTATTACTCCTCACTCTAATCAATGAGGAGTACCACAGCAAGAAGCTTTCGAGGCTTTTTTGTATTCTGTCTGTACTTAAATTTGGGCTTCCCGATTCGACATGAAGTTGCCAGACAGTCTGCAATGGAGTTGACCGGACGAAGCTTGTTAATTAGAAAAACAGGTTCTTTGGAAATGAAATGATCTCAGATGCACAGCAAATATGTGAGCAGACCCTGAGAATAGTGCTCGAATGTCTACACCTCAGAAAGTGCTGTAAAGGCTCTTTCCTGGAACATGAATTTAGAGTGAAAATTTGGATACCCCCAAAGGTAGCTTTCGGAACTCGAAAATTCCACCACCAAGGAGAGAGTTCCCTGAAATAGACAAAAAGAGGGATCAATTCTGTTCAATGTAGTGGCAATGCTAACCCTTATTTATGGACGGTCAGTTAAACAGAGATACTAATCAGTTTAATTAAAACTGGAAAGAGTTAGGGCATAGCATCATTCAATAGAAAACGGAGTTCGTTTCAGCGTCTTTCTTTCAAATTTCGACCGGTTAAATGTTTCTCTTATAGGTTACGGCCAGTCATCCTCATATCTTTATTCCTCTTTAGGGGGCAAGTCAGAAGCTTTGGATTAAATGGTCTCGAGGTTTGTCAGGCTTATTGAACCAGCGTATCGGTCAACTGGCAAGAAATGACTGGTCATTTACAATCCTGCTCAGAGTCCTTGTTAGCAATCAACTCCCAGTTACCCAAGAGATTGGCGTTAACTCTACTGAATCGTCAGGAAATGGGATGATAGATTTGCCCCTCTTATGCATTTCTTTTGCTATAAAATGAATTTTTGAAAAACTTTGAGCTCCACAGATTAACACTGGAATGCCTTGTGCTTTGTTACACCATCAAAAGAGTAAACTGAGAAGTTGCTCAATGGTTTATCAGCCGAAAATTCCGTTGGAGTTGTGAGATGGTGTTGATTTGACAGCTGCACTACATATCGACAAAGGCAGACGCTACGGTCTAGCATGCTCTCGATAAGAAGTGGACCGGAAGTGAGTTAACTTGTCACTGAACCTCCCTTTCTCTATGCTGTACATATTGTTATCTGCCTATGGTAATTGAATGAATACTATTGAGAGCATTACTAGGTGCGGGGGAAAATTTTTGGCTTTCAGAGCAGAGAGAAAATGAACCTCAGAGTATTTGTTTTAAGAAGTGAAAACTGGCAAAAATCAGTCCGGTCAAGAGAATTGGAATTTGATTGAAGCATCTACTTAGAGATAACAGGCAGTTACTGGTGATAAACGCCGACAAGATGAGTATCTAATTACAATCCTTAAATGCTGGACTCATTTGAAAAGTGCCCGTAGCAGATAAATGTTCCGTTTACACTCTTGGCAACAATGACTTCTTGTGAATGAAAGTGAAATGAGGAGACAAGGTATGTGGGACACTAAGCCGTAAGAATTTAAAGATACTTTCCGAACAAAAGCAAGATGAGTCGGCTTTGGAAAAAAAATCACCAGATATTCTTTTGCGAAGCGCACAAACGTTTCAAAACCCTCCAGTTCTAGTTGATTTCTTAACTCTGTCTATATCTTTAGTGTTATCCCACGAATTATCGCTAAAAAGTTAGATGCAAGTGTTATTTCGGTACTAATGAAAAGGCGATGTTGAATGCATGTGGTAAAGAGTAGAACATGGTTATTAGGTAGTTAAATAGCACGGAGTAAAATGATGTATAATCCTTGGAAGACAACATCTCTCTGCATATTAGGTGCAAAATATAAGGGAAATTGGACAGCCGACATGAATATTAGCATTGACTGTGATGAGGACTTCATGTTGTTGCGTTTCCCATATTGAACATTGATATAAACAGCACAAGCAGGCCTATTGACTGACCTTAGTAAATCTGATAATTTGAAGGTCTTCAGGGTCTAGTGAGTAGCTTTGAAGAGCGTATTATAGAAGTGAATATTACAAAATAGGATGACGCCTTTACATGGTACAAAATGAAAGCCTTGTGCTCCTTGGTTTAGTTTTCCATCAAAATGTTTGCCACAACCCTCAAAGAATTATTAAAGACGGATATGATGGTAATATAAAAATTCATCTGCAATTATTTTTTAAGTAGACAGGATTCATCAATGTACTTTATCACTGATTTTTCTCAACATCTGTAACGGCTGCTCATGTACAAGGATCTAAATCTAGTTAAATTCTTCATATGCTTAAATCGTCCTTCCCACCAATTGAGAGGTTTTATTGCCTGTCCTTACTTCAGGACCAGTTAGCTTTTGTAGCAGTCGTGGTGGCGACCTGCAATAGTCCTAAAAACCACGGTCATCTCCCATTAAAGAAAATGATTATAACTTATATAAAGATCTGAATACTAGATAGCCAGATAATTTGGTAAAGAATGATTTGAGAGATATATCTGTTTAGTGAGCATAAAGGGTGTGTTCAGACAGTCAGATAACCATATAATGTTACGAAAAGTTCAAGATAGCAAAAGGTCCGCAACTTTCGTGAGGGATGACGGGCTGCTTTGTCGTTAGCAGGAGTTGTATCAAAATAGCCTCATCCACAAAATAATTAAATTTTTCATAAATGACGTGAGCAAAGAATGCCTTCTGTTGTAAGAGAATTCAGTCGGATTTTTATTTTTCAAGCTAATCAAAACCCCTCGGTTATCTTAGTTTTCAGGCTCTAATTTGTGTTCGATCTTCAAATAACATTCGTAATTGGCTATGCAAGTTCTGTTTTCGTCAGTTTCGATCATCAATTAATCCCCCTCGTCACTCCAGGATCCGCATGAGAAAAAGGAGCTGGAGAAAATGAGGCTACTCGGCTAGGAATTTAAAGACGGAAGACTTCAATTGAATGAGGACTGCAGTCGGCTCCTGTTTTTTAACTGAAAATGGGAGAAATCTACGGTGATAAAATAAGGGAACTCTAAAGCAGCTCATAGGTTATGGAACGTAATATTAGCCCGAAGAAGAAAATCCTTTTTCAAATCAATTTTTTCCCTTTACCCTTCTTGAGCGGCATACATCCAAAGACTCCACAAAATGCGTGCCTACAAGATGGAACCCTTTCAGTACGACACTTTAATTGCATAGAGTTACAATATCGGTTTCAGAAAGCATTCTTGTGACAAGGACCCTTAGTAAAATCAATCTTCGCATCGGCGAAATCTAAGAATTGGTCCCTCAATTCACTGTTCAGAGTGACGTTATCACAAAGCCTCAGAGAGAATCACCGATTTTTTTGGGCCAAATTCTTGGACGTCCTCTATATGCAAGGGCCAAGTTTTTCATGTAGGCTTGAAATTCTTTAGCATAAGTTTTACAATGCCCACAGAAGACTTCTGCTTGCAGTGTTCACTTTCCTCTTTGTCTTTTATCAGCAACATTACAGGTATTTCAGGAGTTGTAATTCGAAGACATTAAAATATTTCTTAAAATTCCCTAAGAAAGCGATTTCATCAAAATGCTTTATCGGTTCTGAATCAAATTATACCCCACTGAGTTATTTGATTGCGACGTGCTGATATGCGTCTAATATTAAGTTTTGAGCTTAAATTATTTTATACTTTAGATGCAATGTTTAATTTATTTTATTCTTCGTTTATAGGCGATCATTTAAACTAAAGTTGCTGAGAAACATTACAAAGCACGAAACACGAAGTTTTTTTCAGCAATAACTTACTTATTTCGAAGTCCAACCGACTTGTGTGAATCATTACTGATTGCAATTAAGCTAGAAAGCCATTTATTGGTTTGAAAGCAGCGTGAATAATAATGATGTATTTCGATATAAATCGTTTGATTATATGCATTTTATTGATTACATTATGAGGATTGCAAAAAGAGTAGGAAGATTAAATTCATAGCAATTAGCCTTTGCTAAGTACGTTAGTGTGCAATTAAAAAGCTAAAGCACTAATTCACAACTTGCTTCTTTTTAATTTAAAAGTAAACGTTTACTCGGTATCTCGATCCTAAAAATCAAATTTTTTTCGCATGACTAGATTAATATGTTACTGTGCGCTGGAACAAAGTCGCGCCACTTTAGACGCCTTCACGCTCTAGACCTTAAGGATGCCGCCTAAGCCTGATCCTGGCGCCGTCACCATCGGTAACTTTGCAGTTTGATAATGTAACTGAATTTTTCCCAGTTTATTTGCGTGTAACTGGTGGCGAGGTTGCTGCAACTTCGGCTCTTGCTCCCAAGTTGGGTCCGTTGGGTCTTCCGCCAAAAAAAGTCGCCGATGATATCGCTAGAGAAACTGCAGATATGAAGGGCTTACGCTTAACGGTCAAGCTGACCATTCAAAATCGCCAAGCGACGGTCTCTTTCGTGCCCACAACGTCTTCTCTATTGATTAAGGCCCTCAAGGAGCCCGTTCGCGACAGAAAGAAGGTTAAAAATATTAAGCATAATGGTAACATCACCTTCTTGGATGTCCTTGAGGTTGCGCGTGTAATGCGCCCCCGATCTTTGGCCCGTGAACTCTCAGGAACTGTAAAAGAGGTCTTGGGTATGTTTTGCCTTAGTTCGTAAATTAATTTCTTGCGTATTGAATAATTAGACTACATAAATTTATCTATCTTGATTTACAGCGTATTTTCAATCATAAGACATCATTTTTAGGTACTGCGCGCTCTATCGGCTGTACCATCGACGGTGATGCTCCTCAAACAGTGATCGAAAAAATCAATAGTGGTGAGATTGTTGTGCCTGCTGAGTAGACATTTCTGTATTGAGTAAGCTTATAATAAATTGGCGTTCCAAAATCGGTAACGGCGGTTTTGCATTTATCTGTTTGCTGCGCCGAGGCGAAGCAGCCGCCAGGGTTCACTCAGCCCTCCATCCCACCGTAATTGGGTCGGTAAACTGAGGAGTGCGCTCGTTTCCTAACAGCTGCCTTTTCAAATAGTTCCTCCTATGACTGCGCTCTTTTATATCAGTGTTGGTGATTGAATCATTTTCAGATGGTTGGGTCGCGGGCGTGCGTCTCAAATCCGATTGATAGTTGAATTCTAGCGCCCACAGGCCTCATATTCCTTATCTTTTGTGCAATAAAATTTGTCGCTTCAAGGCTTTCGTCTTTAATCTCGGGTGGGCTGGCTTGCTGTGATGGCTGTTTTTGAGGCTCGCAGTTTCGCCGTGAGCTTATGTTTTCGGGTCGCAGGCTCGCGTGGTGAGGTTGGGGCGAGCCCCTGCAGTGTCACTCTCGTCGATCCAAATGTGTTGATGGGAGGTGGCTTCTTGCCGGTGGGGTTTTTGAAGTTGCGCCTTAGGTTCAATGCGCTCATGCCCTAGGTACCCCTCGCCCGACATCGATGTGATTGGTCTGAATGAGTTGAAGACGAGAACTTGTAGCACGCGGATGGCCGCAGCTCCACTATGGCTTAACTAATGGGCGCGGTGTTTACAGGTACTACTTGAGTTGGCGTACAAATTATCGGTATATTTTTGAAATCTGGACAATTAGCAGGGTGTAGCTCGTTTCTGTGTATGTGGGCTTAACGGTGACAAAAATTACGCAATGCGTTGGCAGTATCTAGCACCGGTTCGCCAATCGAATGTTTTTGATGCCTCTGGTGGGTATCCTCTATCAGAGTGAGAAAACGTCGAGAATGGAATTGAAGAGTTTATTGAAATCTTATAAATCATAGTCTGTCTTTGTGAAAGGAATAAAGCGTTGGAACGCTTAATAGGATTTGACCGCAAAGAATGAATAAAAAACAAAAATTGTTTTCGCAATTTAAAATTAATGCTAGAATCAATAACGGAACACACACTCAGGGTGAGAAAACAAGAGACTTGAGGCAATCCATATTTAATCAAATATGTTTCCTTAATATTTAGGCTCACAACGCTTAACGAAGCATCAATCATGGTTAAGTATCATTAACAGCCTTTCGATATCAATGGAAAACCCTAATGTAATTTCCGTTTCGTAATGTTGTGGAGCCATCATTAGTTTTTCTAGAAACAGCAGTGGATCTAATTTTACAAACTACTGAAGAAGGAATTATTGAATATAACGTAATTGTTTTTTGCAAAAAATGGATAATAGTGGAATGACATGGCCTAAATGACCTTATAAAACTGACCTATACTAGCATAATTTCTTGTGGTCTTTGATCAAGCACATCTCTAGCGGATAATGAGTTCTATTGGCACGGGAGTATGCTCTAAATATCTTCCTTGACATTTCTCTTCAGTATGATTTATCAGCATCTCAATTTTCTCCCGAGGGGAAAGTTTTTCAAATTGAGTATGCTTATAAGGCTGTAGAAAATAGCGGGTAAGAATGATAATAGTGGAGATTCCGGTTAGGACTGCTGTTGCTCTTAAAGGAAAGGATGGTGTTGTATTTGCCGTTGAAAATATTGTTTTGTCCAAGCTCTATGAGCCTGGTTGTGTCAAGCGGATTTTTTCGATTGATGAACACATTGGAATGGTTCGAGTTAATGTTTGTCTCACACTTTCAGGCTTTCGCCGGTCTTCAATCTGATATTAAAGCGCTTGTTGAGGTAGCCAGAAATGAGTGTATGAATTTCAGAGAGAGCTATGGTTCGCCCATTTCGGTTAAAGTACAGTTTTTGTGGTTGTTTCTAAGTCATATTTAGGCCCTTTGTGAACGCGTCTCTATGCATATCCATGCCTATACGCTTTACAGTGCAATTAGGCCTTTTGGTGTTTCTATTTTGCTCGGATCTTACGAAAGTGACGGCGCTCATCTCTATGTGATTGAGCCGTCCGGAATGTATTATGTAAGCTGGCATGGATTCCGGTTAAGTTTGCTAGTTACCAGTTATTTGTCATTGTATTTCACTCTCTCCTTTTAAAATTGCAGGCCTATGGCGGTTGTGCTATCGGGAAGGCTAGACAGAATGCCAAAACCGAGATGGAGCAGATTAAACTGGCAGATATGACATGTCAAGAGCTCGTCAAAGAGGCAGCGAAAATGTAATGATTTTTGAATCCCTTCGCGCTATTTTGAATATTTGGCCTTTAGTTCATTAAATTATACTTTTAGTATCTATACCGTCCACGATGAAATTAAGGACAAGTCATTTGAATTGGACCTTAGCTGGGTCGGTGCGCGTAAGTCGTCATAATTTCTTTTGAATTCACTTTCAATTTGGATGTAATATTTTGTCTGCTCACTCCTTTATCTTCCCCCTTTTTTCCATAGGAACTGAGGGACGTCACACAATGGTACCTCTCGAAGTTCATCAAGAAGCTGAAGAATATGCCAAGCGCTCTCTTGAAGAATCTGGTGATCTTGACGAGGAAATAGGAATGCTTTGAACTTCTCCCTACAGCTTTGTTAATAAACTCTGCTCAAAGGCCCCCTTAATATAATGGTTTATTCAAACGATAACGAAATCAAGAGAAGGCTTCATATGCTTTGTTGAATGGTTTGATGGCTGGACATCAGATCCTCGACATTTCTAGAAGGAATTCATTAACATTTTGACAAATTAAGCTTCCTACATTTCTGGAAGGTCAAAGTCCGTCGTCTCTCGGATGCCCAGCTCAGTGAAGATGGGATTCTGTAGTTTTAGATACTCTCCATTTAAATGGTTTCTCTCGGAGCTCATTTGTGTCTCGCATTTTGTCAAGCGGTCTTCGAGTTCACGCTCAGACTCTTGATTTTGAACGAACTTTTTTTGTAGTCTAGAAGGTGAGGGATAGCTATTTCCTTGTGGGCTCACCTGTCATTTTTAGCGTGTAGGATTTGAAGCTTGCTGAGTAAAAGCTGTTTCTTCTCTTGAAGCATGACGCCTTCCAATTTTACCTCTGAATGCTCTTTCTCAGCTAATGTGGTAGGATATTATCAATGAAACTAACCAGATTTCACCTCCTTTTCGGCCAGAAGTGTTTGACCTTTGATCTCCTTCAGCTGTTCTTCCAAAAGTGAGCGTTCTATGAGGGAATTTGAAGTTAAGTCCCATTTGCTTGAGTAATAGCCAAGAATGTGATTTCACTTGCCTTTCATATGATTCTCGATCGCTTTTGTGAGAAAGGAAAAAGACAGTTCGGACGCTTCCATTTCTGTCAGCTTGAAAATATCAGAACGCGGTTATATTGAGCTCAACTAGTTGGTTTTTGAGCATGCTTATTAGCGAAAGTGGCACAAATGAGGTTTCGATAGTTGAATCAAAGCAAGAATCGAGCTTATTCAGCTCGATGTATGATAGACCTCTTTCACGCGTAAATTATGATTTGGAGCACCTCACAAATGACGGAGTATTCTATTAGTACACAAATCAGCATCTCCATCAGGCTCAACGGACCCTGCTTTTTTCAGCTTAACTGATTTCAAGAGTTTTCAAGTGCCAATGTTGGAAAACACTGGAACTCTCCATGGCAGAAGGGTGTGAAGTCAGAATCAAAGGCTTTCAAAATGCTGCAATCTAACTTTAGTTTATACAAGTTAAAAGTCCAGCACAAAAAAAGGTTTTGTTTTGTCACTGTTGGCAAAGCACAGACGCTAGGTAAATTATCACAGGTCGTTGAGGCGTTTGTGCATGATTTACGGAATCCTGGCTAAAAGGACACCTAATCGTCTCACCCATCCTGAAGAGTGCCACTTGTCAGTCAAAAGTCAGAGAGGAATCTGCTAACGGAGGAAATTGTACAGGAATTAAAGCAGTATCTGACGTCTTACTAGGCTACTGCCACGCTATAATCTTGGGTCGACTGCCTGTAGCATTTGGCTCCATTAAATTAAATCGACATGTTCGTTTTCTAATAAAGTAATCCTAATAGACTCACTAATACATTCAGGAAGCTCGACTGAGAGCAGGATACACATCAAACTTCAGACTTCAGCATCCGAACAAAGAGTATTGAATCTCAGAAAAGCTCGACGATTTTAAGCTTTCTACCAAAACGAATTCTTCCGATACGAAAACAGCAAGAGCAACATTTTGCAGAACCCAACCGAACTTAATCAAACACAACAATGAACAGAAATGTAAACCGAAAAAAACGACATCGAAAGTTCGGAGTCGCATCTATGTGCATATACAAAAGTTAAAGCACATACAGAGATAGTGTGAAACATAAAGGCACTATGAGTACAAATTAAGATATTTGAAAGGGATCGCTTCTGGCGATGCGAACAGTGCTCGTCTGACGAGAGAAGACTATACCATGGCTTAGACGGCAAACATTTGAAAGTTTTCCGAATCGCTGGACAAAACAAGACGCTATGTGGTTGAGCAGTCGGACGAAAAGCGGGGAGGTTGAAGTGACTTTCTGCAACGTAGAGGTCATGAGAGAAGAAAGGGCGACCTTCTTTCCAAGAGGAATCAGGGAGTCCTCAAGCCATGCAGAACAATCCCCATCGGTGATGGTAAGTTCTTGAAGAGGTGTCGAGCAAGTTTGAGGAGACATTTTACGGGATATTGCCTCGGTCACAGTAACGAAATCTGACTCTGTTTCAACTAAAAAAATTAGATCAGATTTAGTTAAGCCTGTCAATTTGTCGCCTAGGAAGAGCAAACCTTACCCAAGGGAGCGTCAATGGTGAGTACCGACAGGGGAGAAGTTGCTTGAGCACTAGTTGAAATCACTTTTGCCCACACTTCCGGCATTTTCAGTTGGCGATTCCGGTCGCAGTATAAACTTGTGAGGGTTGTACTTGGGGCTGCAAGCAGCCTCTGGAAATTTGTTAGACATGCTTCCGTCAGGTTGCAGTCGCTAACATCAAGAGTCTGGATAGCGAATTTTCCCTTAAGGTAATGAGACCAAAACAATAACTAAAATACTACTAAAAGGCTCTCGTGCCTATTTATCCTAGCAATTGTGTAGCCGAGAAGAGTTTTCCAGATGGATCAACCTTCGTAAAAACTTCTAAGGCAATAGAGAAATATTTCTGTGTCTAGCCTTTAGAAACATAACATTCCCATTCACATGAAGACTGGAATTCACCAACTCAGGTCTACTCAATGGCCTTACAGCAATCTTGCTGTCGCTGTTTGGAAAAAGTTTGGAGTATCCTCCTCTTTGCAAAAAATGAACTGCCTTAGAGAACCTGAGACATCAGTATAAAATTTTTACAATTTGGTAAGACCTCAACTGTTTGAGATTTTGCCAACGTGGGCATAATGAACACAACCATTCGGAAATTAATTTTAGGACAGCTTCAAAATCTACAGGGTCCAGAGAAGGGTAAAAGGACGCCTTTAAAATTTTTATCAGTTTCTTCAACCATGAGAGTGGAAACTATCAAACAACAGGAATCAATGGCGCCCTCTCGCGCCAAAATGAAAAAAAGAAACAAAGGGATCTTCTTTTCCCTATTCCATTTCTAACGCAGTTTGGCTATGCATATGCGCTTACTACTAAAGGTTGGATAATTTAATTGCATAGAAGCAAATCAAAAAATTAAAAAGCCTTACGGAGTCTAAAAATCGCGCAAGACATCCAATAAACCTATCTCCTGGTGGTTTTGCTCCATCTTCCACCAAACAGGATTCACGAAGAATCCAACTTTCCGCTAGAACAGTTTCAGTTCTCTTATCTTCCAAAGAAAGAGTCCGACGAAGACACAGCTTGCGAAGAGAAGAAAAGTTTGGTCGAAATCCCTTCGAGGACGGTGAAATCAGAAGGTCAAGCAAAAAGTCTGCATCTGCGGAGATTCGCATCGATGAGAGGGGATTCAAACTTAGATCTAACTCATCGAGCTGAGCGAATGTCGGAATCGATGTCACATCTTTGAATAAACAAAATATCCAGTGAGAACATCCCTGGGTTATTCAACAAACTTACTTTCCGGCGAATGACAGAGAAACGGATATTCGGTATTTCCATCCTGGCGCATGGTAGACGCCTCCCAAGCGGTAGGAGTTACACCACAGTTGACCAGCTGCAGGCTGATTAGATGTGGGCAAAGTGTGAAAAGTCGGGAAAGCTTCGACAAAAATGTCCCACTGAAGGGACTTTCAAAGTCAAACTCCGGGGTCTCGAGTTCTGCTATTAAAATGGATGGCGAGTCAAGAGCATTGCGAGATCGAGCGAAGAGGGGATTGTGACTAAGACAAAGGTGAGTAAGATGGCATGATCTAAAAGAATAGATTTTGATTATGAACCATCGTGCTGGCAACCAACATTTATTTCATACTTACACGTTTTTTCCAGGGGTGAGAAGTGTCAATACATCATTTAGAGTAAAGAAATTAAAAGCCAAAGAAAGATCTCTCAAATTTGGCGTCAGGATTTTCGAAAATACTGAGAGAAGAGCCGAACTTCCTGCAGAAGAATGCTCCGTTATAGACAGTAGATTACCTAAAAAAAAAAAAGAGAAAACAGGCCATGCAATCACATTCTCAATTTTCAAGAGTGTACCTACCCTCAAGGTTGAGTCTCGTGAGAGGCCGACCTAGAGATCCAACTTTCAAGTAGTCACTTAGAACACTGGCACATCTTTTAGCCTCAAGAGCTCGAAAGGAGAGGTTCAGAAAACCCGACTCCAGAGCAGAGATGATTGATTGACGAAGATGAAAAGGGAGGTGATTCAAACTAGCTCCAAGAGCTGAGGGGTTCCATCTCTGTTCGTCTGTAATAGAAGCGTAAATTAACGGAAGTCTATTTTATGAGGGAATGGGCAATTTCAGCTAAAGTTTACCTGATATCAAAGGAACCAGGGAACGACTATGTGGGGGAGGAGGGAGCTTTGACCGTTGAACGATTTCTGCTATTAACTCTGGTGTTCCGGTAGTTTTTGGAAGAACCGTACAAAGCAGATCAGTCGGTAGGAGAAGAGCTCCATCAGAGGTATGAATTCGGATTTGTACACTAGACGGGACAGAAGGCTCCTGTTCCAAAAGTAGTTGATGTCGACGATAGGCTTCGTCTGATAGCCACTGCACCGATCTGGATCTGGAAAAACGATTGACAGAATACAGCTCTTTATCGAGAAATTAAAATCTCAGCAACTGTATTTGAAAACACTCTAGGAGCTCGAGAATGAGCGTTACTGACCTAGTTATAAAGTCTGTTAAATGAATAAAAAAATAAAACAAGACCAGTTCACAACTTTACTGGGAATCAACAGGAAGCAGAAGAGATATATCCGAGAAGATGACCTTGATTGTGCACCAGATTCCCTCAATCGGTGAACCTTGTGGTTGAGCAGGCTGGGATGGTTGTTGATATTGGCGAGACAACGATGTTACTGACGAAGTGGACGGTCCTGGAAGACAAATTGATGGTGAGGGCAATCGTGTCCCAGCTTGCGTCGAACAGAAAGCCTTGCTTGGATCAAATTCTATAGTTTCTGGAAGCTGAAATGATGTATCAGCGCCCTCAGAGTCGCGCTGCGGCTGTTTATGTTTTGGAGATGAAGTGGGGAGATCAAGTCTAGCTTGCTTCCTCCGTTTTCGATATTTTCTCAGACCTGTTTCTTCTTCAAGCCAACCATCATCCATATCAACAGGAACATTCAGACGTTTTCTGTTCGACGGACGACCATTTGAACGACTAAAATAATAAAAAAGTAGCGTGATTACAGAATTTATTGAGGAATTCTTGCATCAAGAAGGCCTACGGAGCACCAGAGCTTCCAAGTGCCTTCATTGCGCTTCGATAGTCATCTACAGCGCTCAAATCCCATTTTGTGTGGGTAGTAGGAATGACTTGCTTGGACTTTGGGGGTGAAGGAGTAGGCGGTGGAGAATCGAACCGACCATTTCGACGAGAAGGCTGCGCGATATTCCACCTTCTGTCACTTTCTTTTCCACTCTTCTCATTATCTTCCGAAGAACTGTGCAACCGGTGTCGCTTAGAAGCGATTTTGCGTCGAGGGCCTACCGATCTCTCTTTAGGAATGGGTCTGTCATCTCGTTCGCTGTCTAGTTCGTCGTTTTCTATAGGTACTGAACAAACCGAAGGCGTTGGTGGTCGGATCTCAAGTTTTGGAGGACGGTAGGAGCACCAATCGTCGTAGGCATCTGGAGAAGCAAAAAGCAAGGTTGATCAGGACTCCACTTAAGCACCATATTCAATGTGGAAGCTCAATGTGACTGACTCACCACCAAGTTTCTGTCTTACGGCACTCATCAATTGATGAAAAAGTGCCCTCTGAGGTTCTATACCACCGGAGGCGTTTTTCTTTGGTTCCCAATTGCTTAGAAGATCCGACAAAGTTTCGCCCTCCGTGTTTCTAAAAGTTGAATCATGATAAACTGCTTTTTACTAAATAAATAGGTAACGAGATTCATCGTAGGTTCTGAGGAATTTTGCAGTTTTCGCAATGATTACAATAACACCCAACCTCAACTACAATAGAGGAATGAGGCGAAAATTTTTATATAAGGTTGTTTTGAAGATTTTTGATAAAAAAGACACGAATTATTTTGACCACTTAAAGTCTACAAATGACGATTTCGATCTTATACTTGCGAGCATTGCACATGAGTTGACAGTAAGCAAACTGCGGTGAAAAAGACGAGTTTCATTTGACATTTGCTGACATATGGCTTGATAGTCGACAAACTTTTGCATAAATCGATAAAATTCACCGAAATAATCGAAAAGGCGTACAGAAAGTGTGAAGACGCTAACAGATTCCGGCTTATATATTGTGGTAGACTAGAAATCCAAAAAAACGAGATTAGACTGCTTACTTTGCTAAGTAATACAGGGCATTTCGGACGACATATATGTCGGTCAATGAATCGACTTACACATGCCAAAGGTTGGCACCACGGTTAACAAGTATTATGGCAGTTTTAAGAGCGTTCCCATGAATAGCTTCGAAAAGAGGCGTCGAATGATCTGCCGGACATCCCGTATCATCCAAACTCGCTCCCTTGTCCAGGAGATAGGCAGCAATATCCGCATGATCGTGAAAAGCAGCCTCATGAATCGGCAACCAACCCGCACCATCTCGCACATTGATTGGATGAGCCTTAATCAAGAGAATCATCATGAGTAACCAATCACTTACCATCACTTCAACAAGTTTCATGGCATGTTCGAGGTTGCCGTTTATAGCTGCGACATGTAAAGGCGATTCTCCCTTGAGATTAGTCTAAGGAACTAAATAGAAGTGACAGTAAACGAACCTTAAGACAGAGAGCCTTGTTTCTTCGTTTTCCAGGAGATTCGATCAGATCAGTAGCGGCATCGTTTGTATTTACGCACTGTTCAACTTCTATTAAAAGATTAATAATATAAACAGGTTAGAACATACCAGAATCGGAAGAAAGGACTTCAATAGCTTCCTCTATTGCCTCATTTTGAGTGTCACGATCAATGTCGACTTCTGAATCTAGACCATGTGATTGTAGGGGTCCAGATGAAGCCGACGCTGGACTCTCATCGTGATCAGATGATAAGGCTTCAAGTTCGGAAGCGTATTCTTTTGCCTTATTTCCCTTTCCACAGCTCCTGTGATATTCAACCAGCTCTTCCAAAACTATCCGCCTGATTTCAAAACTTTTCCGTGATTTTGCAAGAGAAAGGGCACGTTTAAGAGCGTCTTCCGGGTTGTACGAACCTTCCAGCGTGTCACATACAGGTGGAACAAAGTCGGAAGGTATATTTCTTGGTGCTTGAATGAGAGCCTTAGCGACAGAGAGCCAACTCTGTGCAAGGTCTTCTTGACTAAGACTAGGCATTGAGCACTTCAATAGACTCGAATTGAACAGAATCTCCCGTCGGTAAAAATGGGCACAAAGAACGTGAGCCCCTAAACTTGCACAAGCTTCAGCAGATGAAATCAAGCTAGAATCAATCTGTTTGACTAACGTTTCAAACTCTTCAGTGCAGTCAACATCCGTAGCTATACTTCGACGTTTTGAAAAAGCGACTTCTGACCATACTAACTAGAGGATCAATGAGGATTACTTATTCACGAACCATTTGTTGATAACATCTAAAAGCTGGTCCATGAAGGTCCATGGCGGAGAGTATATCACCGATTTTTTCAAAGAGTTTTGATATTTGAAGCATCCCATCGGCAGATTCGCAGTCAGAGTAATTAAATTTGCACAGTATTTTTTCTAATCCGAGACCTAGAAATGATTAATTTGACCATTACGGACTCACATTTTCCACAATAATCTCTATAATTTAAGATCGAATCTGGGTCAGCTCGGAAAAGTTGCCGGTATACTTTTGCCGCAGTTCGGTAGGAGCCCATTGCTATATTGAGTTGAGCCAAAAGTTCCTCCAGATTTCTTCGAAGCACTTTAGTTTCCTTGCTAGCGCATTGTTGGACGCTGTAGAGCCTCAAAGTTTGACTAGAGTAACACGAAGGAGAGCATCACATACCTACAAAGACTTAACGCTTCGGAGAGATTTCTGGTCTCCTCGTGGTTCAGTAAGTCAGGTGGACGAAGTCGACATTGAGATATCAATGGCCATTGACGAAGAGGAATTTCACATTTTTGAAAAATGGCACGGAAAAGTGTATTCCGAAAGGAATGTTTTCGTGAGATACTGATACAGTGATCGAATCTCGAACACGCCGAATCAAAATCCCCAAGAGAACAAAGGGCAAGACCTGACAGACACTACATAAAAAGAAAGTAGGCAGATATTACCAAGATTAAGAAGCGAAACAGCTTTCATTTCTTCTATTTGTGCAGAAGTTAAGTCAGTGAGTTGATTGGCAATTTTTATGCTGTTCAAAATAGCTTGTTGAGCTGCAATTAAACTTTTCCTTGCAACGTCACCATTTGAAACACTGTCAGCCCGACACTGAAAGCATCTTCCAATTGTAACATAGGCTCTCTGCAGCTCGAGTTTGTTATTTAGTTCCTTTGAGATCTTAAGATACTGACTTGAATGCATGATAGCTTCATTGAAATTCCCTAATTCAATATAACACTCCGAAATGGCTCTGTACGTCAAGGCTAATTGAATTTTATCGGTAGATTCGTTATTTTTGTAGAGCGTTAGTAGAGTTTGATACGAGTTAATAGCCTCTGTGAAATTTGACAGATCGAAATGAAATAGAGCCAAGGCGAGTGTAGAATCAACACGTTCGCGAAATGTCCTAGCATTCTGCTGCTGCTTGATTAGCTCTAAACGATTATTAATGAAATCAAAGAGTACTCTCTAATTTCATCTAGGGCTCAAGTGACGGACGAAGGGTCACCCAAATTATTAAAAGTAATTGGCGCCACCTTCGTCAAGGTTGTTCGCTCGCTGAACTTTATTTGCCCTTCTCTAAATAGCTTGTTTGACCGCCTGCCTATGTATCGCAGACAACCAGGCCAAAAAAAAAATTTAAAAATTACTCGTCAAGTAACGAATAATGGGCTCACTTCCATACTCAGCATCAAAGAAGATTTAAAAATTATTTATAAATGTCGTGATTTATCTAAATAACGCGCCTGTCCTCCAGAGCCCAAGATCGCCTTTATGGCCATCGTTCTATGTTATCTGAGTTGGCTCTCCTTATTTTCGTTTGTGTTAGTTCCCCCCTATCTAAATCTTTTTGGTAATTTATTACCATACTTCGATAAAGTCAAAGAAGCCAGGATTTGCTTTAAAATGCATCTTTTAACACAGTCCTGCAAACAGACCGGCATCCACGAGTCTATTGCAACATGAAAACATTATAAACAATTGTGCACAAGTGCAGCTTCGTTGAAAGTCAGCGTCTCCACTTCAGAAACAACAAATAGCGTCAAAGAATTGATTTTAAATAATGCTTGACGTAGGGGCGAGCCATCTGGAAACTTCAGAACACTAGTAATGGCGACTAATTCGAGACGCTAGGAGGGACTATAGGCCCGTTCAACTAGTAAGCCACCCAAATGCCTGAATTTCACACAAAATATTCCTAGGGCTTGAATGAAATATAATAACGCCAACGCATCAAAGCACCTATATTTTGACTCGAAGCCGGGAGGCGATATATGCCAGGAGCCTTGCGATCTGTGGCATGCTAAGCCGTTTTAAACGAATATTGCCAAACCATTACACACTAGATATTATGAAATGGTTCCGCTACACTCCATGATCCAGCTACAGCACTTCTACTTACATAGCAAGAGGGATAACCGATTAATGCGGAAACCATATGTATTCTTTGGAGAGTAAGAATTGCAGCTTCAATAATGGAATGGTAATAAAGTCACTAAATGCAGCAAATAAGTAAGTTATTATTACGAGAAGAATGACGGAGTGGGACAAAAGATCATCGATTTAAACAGCGGTTGTTGAATTGACCGCATAGTGCCGATGAGTGCGTTGAACAGTCCGCCGTGAAGCAAGTGATGATACAGCAGCCGTAGTCCCTTTGTCGTTTTCAGAGCCCTCCTTATGAGCATATCTACCACTGCCAAATGAACTAGCTGCATCAAGGATCTTCAACTCTTTTATAGACCCTGTTTCCACTAACCAAGATTTGAATTGTGTTTCAATACATTCGGAGAGAAATACGCTCTCATCAGCTGACAATCCTGCATCCTAGGAGACAAATGTATAAAGCATATTAAAGGAGTAGAATAACCTACAACTGATCTTACTCACTTAAATTTCAGTTCAAATAGCTCCTTACAACCGTCTGTTTGATATTACAACAGGAGTGGCCAATTAAATAATGTCATTTAATATATTTACCATCAAATCATCAAATGATTATTTAAAATTCAGCAAATGAACCAGGTTTGCTATCTCGTCACAACACAAATTCGCGTTATTTTATCTACCATATAGGGCGACAAATCTGCGCTTGGGATTGCTTCGCATGAAATAAAACCAATATGACCGTTTTTTCGTACTAGTCTTAAAGTGCCTGTGTCTATGAAAGGAACCACGATTGTACTGTTTATTTATATCAAAAGAACTTGTTCTGCCTTCACATTGATTTTGCCATTTTTATGCACAGTATAGCCGACTGAGATTGTAGCATGACCATTTGTCAATTCGTCTCATTCTCTGCTAATAGACTCTACTACTTCCAAGGTTATTATGCACACTCCTTAACAAGCCTTTTTTTCCAGGTCCAACTTCTGAAAGCAAGTGCATAAATCAGACGAATACTGAACTTTTGTAAAAGCATTATAGAGGCGAATCTATGAGTAAGGGAAGTCATTGATTATTTAGGATAGCATCAGTCCCAAATACGACTCCCAAGCTTAATCAAAATGACGTCTTCCAGCTTCAAAGAGATAAATACGGAGTTGCAAACAAGAATGTATACTTACAGCGCACACACGATGCGGACGTGCTGCCAAATGGGCAAAAGCGACAATGCCCAGTCAAGAGTTTGTGTGCAGATGCATTATTTTTACTAAAAATTTGGGTAGTCTTGGGAGGGTTCCCAACACGTGCAATCAGAAAGCATTCAAATACGGAGATCGTCAAGAGAATGCCAAGCGCTAAACATGACGAAGATATGAAAATAAAGGAGTCGGTTTCGCAACTACTTAACCGATGATTGTGTTTCTTTTATGCTTTTTTATATCAAGTTCCTCAGAAAAATTAGTTTTATTACTAAAAGAGTGAACAATTGGATGTAACCCAGCGAACATATTCCTTTGCTATTGATATGCAGTATTTAATCACAAATTTATAGTGAAACAGGAAACAGTCAAACCCAAACATCTTCAATAGGCCATTGCGTTAGGTTAAAACAACTTATTATAGTAAAGTGATTTCGAATACAGGTATAACGCAGAGAGTCCGACCTTCAACGTACTAACAATGCCAGTCATCTTAGCGAACCAAGACTGGCGGCTAAAGAGCACTCTGGGCAGGGCTGGAATTGATCAGCCACTCTCTACTAGCTAGTCAATGTACTTGAACATCTAGTTTATTTTCAGAGCAGAAATAAAGGCGATAAGTCCTCAATTAAAAGGTCATTGGGTCCAGTTTCTTGATACTAGCAGAAAGGAGCGTAGTGACCACTTAAAATCGAAATTTAGATGAAGCCTCCGGTGACCGAGAGGACCACTGCGATGGGAATTGTGACCGTAAAGAGTGAGGTGAGAAGGGCACCGAACGAGCCTCTGTACTCTGAAGATTGAACTGCCTATTAGTAACCCTTTATAATAGCCCTAGATCCTAACTATGGCTATTATAAAAAAGGAAGGACTACTACTTTTAAATATATAATCCACCATTCAAATTTACAATTCGCTCACCAATATAGTCTTCTGCCAGTGTTCATAGGCCAAACGTCGACTCCTAACAGCCTCCGCATAAGCCTGAGGTAACGGTACCAGTAAGAGCGTCCTCTTAGCCGGTGAATCAAGGTTCTCAAATTCCATCTCACCATCCAGCCCCTCAGACCCATCCAAATCATTTTGACCTTGTTTGCACCCATTTTTATTTTCACGGTCGGAACTCACAATCATGCCTCGGCAAACGTCACAGGCGCTTTGCTTCAAATACATGCTCCGATTTTCGTTACCATTGGCACCAATATCGCAGGTCTGAGTCATGGCCTCCTCAATGGGCAACTGAGGTGCGAGGGGAATGTTGAAGGGGAAGAAATCATCAGGAGAGAGGAGGCTCCATACCCCGCTCGGATGGCGCTGATCAGTCTCAGAACGCCAGAAATCGCTACCTAACATCAAATATCACAATTGCGAAAAAAATTTTTGTTTATATCCTCCCTAGGGAAAGTTTATAATTAAGCTTGGTTTGCTTTATATTCAAGTGCCGGTAGTTTCTTTATCAAACATAGTTACTGAGTCTTTGACAGCCTGCCTAGTTAACTGGAGCCGCAAAATGCAACTTTGCATATGGATCTTTGTATTATCAGAACTATAAATGCTTGAACCATTTTGATTATAAAAAGCAACCCAATAAGACCGATATCAATGAGACACCATGCCGTAATAGCGTAATAAATACGTTAAGCAGCATTGCTAAAAACCGAAAATAAGCTTAATGCCTAACTTTACGACATCCGTTAGGTTATTATTTTCTACGAAAACAGCGAACGCATCTTGTGAGCACTAAAGTAGCAACACTCAAAACCACACCTACCATACTGAAAGGATTTAGAAAACAGAAAAGACTAAACGGTAGAATTGGTACGTGAATGGAGTTTGGAAGTTACTCAGCCTATTGATACCCGGCACTGGATAGGCAGAAGCCCACACAAATGACCTCTTAAGCAAAATAAGTGGTCGTCTTCGGACAAGAGATCAGTTTACGCCAGAAGATATGCATGGGGATGTATAGAAAAGAAATGCAATTTTTATCAACTGAAAGGATGTGTGATGAGCAAAAAAATATATACGAAGTTTTCTCAAAAATTCCTCCAAATAAATGAATAAAAACCGATTCCAAAGTGTCTTTGAGCAATCGATTTTTGAGAATACCTCACCTCCATAAAAGAACTCGCAAGAAGAACAAAGAAACCCAGGAAAAGAAATAGTGTTCAATAAACGAGTAATAAGGACGTCCATTGAAATGGAACGCCTTTCTCCACCCAATTTAAGTCTTTCCAAGGTCTACAAGACCACAAAGAGCAGAAATCAATCCTTTGCACAACACTGACTAAAATATTCTAGGAAATTGAGGTTCAACTTGAGAAAAATAGAATAGGAGCTTAGTTTTTAGAACTCGTCTTCCTATGTAACTAATCATATGTAACTCGTCATCATATGTAAAAATATGATGAAATTGGAAAAGAACCAAAATGATAACTACACCAAGTCGAACATCCGAAAAATTGGGAATCCCTACATCGGACTTGCCGTAGCGTAACAAATCTTCTTACCAAATAGCAGAGGTTTATCCCAGTAATTGACATTACAATCCAACGCCACTTTATCCAAATGATGACTCAACTCCGGATAAGTGGTATGAAATGGGGCAAATATAATATTCTCATTGCTCAGAGGACTGCGTCTCCTACTGACCCCAGCTAGGGGCGAGGGAGGGCAGGAATTTGGATCGATAGAAGCTATGGGCATGGAGGAAGCAGTGGAGGTTTGGAGGAGCAAGGGTCGTGTAGCGCAGAGTAGATGGAGGATGAGCCGGCGAGAGGCCCATATAACCACCCGACGGGCCGGCGCGATGATTATGCAGTCCTCACAGTCAGTTATTGTTAGGGTGTTCTCAATCGGACCCAGTACGATGGTCGAATTACGACAGCGGTCTAACGCCACGCATCTACGCTAACGAATAAACATGAGTAGAATCACTGAACAAAGCTTAAGCAATTCTCAACATCATTGTTCGACTGCGTGCAGACTTCTTGGATGGCTCGAAGCAAAATCACTCAAGAAACAATAACTTGTAACTTCTCTGGTCGACTGGTAGCAAAGTCGATATTGAGTTTAATGGTGGTCAATTCTATTCTCATCTTCCTCGTGGTGACTACCGGTAGCCCCAGGGGCAACTCTGGGGGCTGATGAGAGGGACGGCAGGAGAGGATTAACCACCCACTGGACGTATATAATTAGATTATGCCAGCAGAAGTACAACTTCCTAAAGCCTGGTAAACAAGGTACGACTTAAATACCTTGATTCATGGTCTCAAACTGAACTGTGGAAAGTACGTGCAAGTAGCAATGAATGGAATCTCCAACAGAAAGTTGAAAATACTTCTGGAGGAGGTAGGAAGATTGTCTGCCCTTAACAGTGTCGAGGACAGATGAGGTGCCACGACGAAGTGGGACCGAGGTGGAACTGCTATCTGTACGACGGAATTATGCCAGAGAAGCGACAAGAGAACCGAAGACGTTTTCAGTGTTAACCATTGTGTGCTATCTGTTGCAAAGGCTATTTGTACTTCTGTTGTACCCCCAATAAGACTTTGAGACTTGACCAAATGGATGGGGAGTAAATAAATAAATAAATAAAATTGATTTTAATGGCCACAAATCAAGGAACGTCACGAAAGTTTCCAACTGTGATAGCTCTACCAAAAAAAGAGGTCAAATTACGCTTTTTTCTTGTTTCTACACGTTGATGTCACTTTGACTAGTTCACACAGAATTTTAGAATTCGATTTACCCCGCCATAACGAGTGACGATGGTTGAGCTTAATAGAATTAACCAGTGCCAGGGAACCGAATTTCAGCATTAAATATGTGATGATGTGGACTTTGTTAACATACCTTAAAGGAACAAGTAGGTAGATAAAACTTGAATTCGCTCGATGAAGTCGAAATGTGGAATTTTTGAGGAAACGAGAGGCCTAAATTTTTGGAAAACATGCTGAGTAAGCACTCTACAAGGTAAAATGAAGGACCGAAGTTCCAAAAATGACTTACACGGGCGATGAACTGCTTGTACAGCGCTTCCGCCACAACGATTTTGTTCCTGGACAAATAGTAATGTTTCGAGGTTAATATCAGCTTTACATCATAAGTAGTCCACTGTTCCAATTCCTAGTACCATTCGCTCTTAATTCCCCGTTACCTAAAGCATGATACTGCAATCTACCGCTTATGAAAATACGCGCAAAATATTCAAATCGGAAAGGAAATCTTTTTCTGTCCATACAGGTTGCAAAGAATGCCCTCTCTCCAACAGCTATTTGACTGCTCCCGAAAAGCTTCCTCAGAACCATGTGGACGTCTTATGGGGGTACAATAATGTAGCATTGTTATATTTTATTCTTGATTTAGAACTTACTGCATAATCATATAACTCTACTCAGACGGAAGTCACGTGAAGTCACAATAACCACCTAATAGACAACTCTGCTTCCGAATAGTGGTTAGCCGGAGCACTTATCTGAAATATCTCCAACACACACTGTAGGTAATATATATAGGTGAAAATTTCTAAGTATGGTATGGAAAGCATCCAGAAATATGTTCTTTCGCTTGAGATATGGAATCTGATAAGGTTTTATTCGAGAAACTTTCTGTATTTCTGATTCGATAATAAGAACTGGCATTTAACGGCCCATCTGGCCGAATATCAGATGGACTTAACTTTTAACTTAACAAAAGGATATTTTAGTTAAATCGAGGGGACGTTTCATTCATTCAGACTTTATTCGAGGAATGCTCAAATCATTACAAGTATAGACGTTTTATCCGGAGACTTTAAGTGGTCAGAAGGAAAACAGTAGAGGAAAAAAGGGATTGATGAAAGATGAGGGCCGAGATATCCATTCTTGTGTTGATCAGCTAACTTGAGAGCTCGATCGCTGGTTATGCTCATAACAATTGCTGATGAAACAAAACTATCACGCGACGGTGACTTCTCTGAGTAAAGGTTATCCAGCTTCCAATAAATATACATTGCACCAAACATGCTCGAAAAATGTACATATAATAACTTTGAGACCCTAACACCGTTAGTACAGTACCGGCGGTATGATTATCAGAGAGAATACGTTAAGAGAAGAAATCCCTTTTTCAATGTCAAACGGAAGTCAATTTTATGTGGACCAGAGAGATTCTAAATTGCCTCGTCATTGAATCGAATACTTAAATTCCGATACAGGCATGAATAAATGAAAGCATAAATCCAAATATGTTTGAGAAGACCATCATAATGCGTGAACCTGAAGTTGGAAAAATCATTAGACGCCTAGGCGATCCCAATAAAATGAGAATTTAATAGCAAGATCCATACTTGAACTCAGCTAGTATGCCGACAAAAAGAGCCGAATCCAATCTTACCCTCGGAAACCAGTCGACGGTGGTAACTGCTGTACATTTGTTACAATACGCGGTCGTCTATAAGACTTTGGAGATGGGTTTACACCGGTGGTAACTTTATTTTCAGCCATCCCCCATTGAATTCTTGTCCCATTCAGAAGACAAGACTCAACCGAGAATGGACATTGAGAAAGATTAGCTCGCATCCATGAGTATATGCAGTGTAAACTGAAGGTCCTCGCTAACTAATTTGATCAACAGAGATCAAGTTATTAAGCAAAAGGAAATGTCATCTGATTTCAGCTTGGAGATAAGATAAAGCTGACCTTATCGTATCCAACATGGGATATAACCGAAGGATCGAGAAGAATATCCCGAATAGGTTTTATGGTACTAAGAAAATCGATTAAAGGCAAATGAAGTCCAAAATTACCTTAAGCGATCGATTGTACCCTCGAATATGAACGAAAGAGCATCCAGAGCGGATGCAGGTAAGGATTTGTCGCCACAGCTAACAGACAGAGTAGAGCTTTCAGAGGGTTCTATAACACAATATTAGGAAATAAATCAAAGTACTTGATAAATGACCTTGTTAAAGAATAAAACAACATACGCAGATCAGAAAGAATGTCCAATATTTCGGGTAGGTAATCTGTGATAAATTGCAGCTGATACTGTTCAGATGTATTCTAAAAAAGTGGATTTTATTCCACAAACTTACTTTAAAAATTTTTGTAGCAGATCGAATAAGAAAACTAGAGCCTTTAGACGGAGAACCCGGCCATCTAAATAATATGTTTTTTTATTTTCAATCGAAACCTACTCCCCACTGACAGAGGCTACCGATGATCGTAAAGAAACTTTACAAATTTGATTTATGTATAAGAAAATCGCAAAAGTGTAAAGATTTATAGACTGCTGGAGTCGTATGTTTTCTAGAAGTCGATAACCGAGAAAAAAATTTTGAACCTCTTTCCGTTGGGTTTACCGTTTTAACCAGAACGGACTCCATATTTCTTAGGTGCTCCATTTTTGGACAAGACATAATTAAACATGTTTCAAAGTATCTAAAAACGTTAAGTATAAAACAGACTTACGTCCATGCTACATCTTCAGTAAAACCTAATTTACCACATGCAACATGTTTCCAAGTGCTGTATCTACAAAATACATGCTAATGACTTTTCTTACTTTAAATATGCATTTCCAGTATTGTTCTTACTTTTTGCATATATAACCAACTTCTTAATATTCTATAAATACAAAAACAAAAAAAAACAACATACACCGACAGAGAGTCGCGGGTGAGGTTGCATGGGAAACACACCAAAAGAAAAGACTTCTGATCGCGGCCACAATGATAGAGATCTGCTCATACAGAACTCCATTCTATTCAAGTTGGAGAAAATTCAACAACTGGAGGAAATATGATTTAATCGTAACCAGTAAGGCGCACAGGAGACATTGGCAACAGAGTGTTTATCTCTGCTGACCTTGAAAAAAGCCATTCGCTTCACTCAGCATGAAATAAATAATCCTTATTATTTAAATCTGCGACAAAATACTCATTTATATCATAAAAAATATCATAGTGCAGCAACTAAACAGTTCAGCATTATCATCAACAAATTATTGTTATGCTACTCTCTTACTTTGACCAATAGGGCAATAATCGTAGCTGTTGTAGGGATGGGCTTTCCTGACGAATCTCAGCAAGCGCCAGGTGATGTTTCAGGGATCGATCGCGAAGGATATGAAAATTACCCGCCAACGGATGACTTTGCAAGGTTTTTAGTCATTGACACTTAGTCTCTGTAGTCTTGACATCGGTGATGATTTCTGCCTTCATTGCCATGAAGGCTTCAAAGTAAACGAAAAAGTCGTCCAAGCTCGAAATGAAAAATATCATGTTGATTGCTTTGTGTACGTTGTCACTCTTACGTGATTATTTTTATAGTTGTGCTCAGTGTTTCCAACCGTTCCCGGATGGTGTGTATTATGATGTAAGTAGCCGTACACGTCTTTTATCTCAACCAGTTCGATGGTAGAAAGTATTGCGAACATGATTTTCATGTTCTTTTCGCACCATGTTGTGGAAAGTGTGGTTATTTTATCGTCGGTCGTGTAATCAAAGCGATGAATAGCAGTTGGCACCCGGAATGCTTTCGTTGTCAGATATGTCAAAAATGTCTTGCTGATGATGGCTTTGTTAAACATGCAAGCCGGTAAAAAACGAGTTGTCTTCACTTTTAACTTCTTTCTTATATTTAAATGACATCATATCTCATCCTAGTGCCTTGTGTCATGAGTGCAATGCCCGTGAAAAGGCAAACAGTTCAGGACGTATACTCTGTTTCAAATGTCACTCCTTCGTCGATGAAAGTCAACAGCTGAAGTACCAATCGGAGGTTTACCACGCCTACCACTTTACCTGCTCTTCCTGTGGTTCGGAACTCAGTTCCGATGCTCGTGAGAAGGATGGGGACCTCTTTTGCCTTCGGTGTTTCGATAAAATGGGCATTCCTATTTGTGGTGCCTGCAGGTAAACCAAAGCATATCATTTTCAATCTTTACTTCTGCTCTCCAATATTGCCACTAACATTAGAATCTGCTATGATATAGCTCCATTCATCTCGGTAACCTTCTGAGTAACTCGAACATAAGATGGTAAAAATTCTCTAGCTGATTAAGTGTGATGTCGATGGAATGCTGATTGTAACTTTTAACTGAGGGACTAGGTTGCAGCTGCCGATCCGGTGTCTGAAGTGGTTGAAATCGGTCTCGAGGTGGAAGCTGTAACGTATATTGGGTGATTTTTCAGAGCACGCCTATTTAACTTGCTATTTTAGGGACTGAAAGTGGACGTTGATGATAGGCGCGGATATGGAGTTTAGAGATTGATTTAAGGTGGTGGACTGTGGACGTTGCAATGGGTGGCCCCAAAAACATCATGGCCGTTATGTCAAAGAGTGAAATATTGGATCCTTCAGGGTTTTTGTAAAGGCTGGAGACTGGGTCCACTGTTAAATCCAGAAAAGCAATAATCCGGGATTTATGGAGGCCCTGTGGACTCGTTTTCAGTAGCCGTATGACCTTCAGTTTACTCACTTGGTGAAATGGGGCTTTTCGGCAGAGATACACTTTGCTTCAAAATGTTGTTTTTTAGACTTCTGGTATTGAATCACAACAGAAATCTTTAGACAGTGGAATTTTTTCTAAAATCCTTGCAGTGCACAGTTGATTACTATCCATAATCTCGACGGTAACTTACGTTTAATCACTTTGCTACCTATTTGCTTTGGGGTCCCTTTTCTTGCCAAGCGTTGCTGACATTAGACCAATTTAGTCAGACGCATGATTTAGACTCAGCTATAAGTCGTCTATTCGTGTTTTCTTGTTTTGATTCTCTTAGCATTGCGGGGACGGCTTTTTTTCCATATCGTCATTTGCTTGGTCCATATATTTCATCGGAGATTTCATCAAATCCACCCTTTATATCGAACAGAACAGGTATTGAAGGACCATTTTCTTTTCTTTAGTGTCATCTTTTTATCTATTCGAAAGCAATTTCTGTCCTCGTTAAAGTCCAAGAGTCGCTTACGTTTTACAATAGGAACCTTCTCTATGGTTATCGTTTCGTTGAGGTCACTCCTTCATTCTCTGTAATAAATGGATTTGCAGGGTTCTTCGTCTTAACATCACTCATCCTTCTTAGAATTATATTTTCTTTGGAACGACACAGCCTCTTAAATTTTCATTGGACGAACTTTCGATATTCCCACTGGCCGTTCTCGATGTTTTTTTTTCTGGACCCAAGTCTGTTTAGATTCATTTTCACATAATTATTCTTAACGTAATGTGGAAATAATTCTCTATTGCGAAATCTCCTGCCGTTTAATTTGTGTTTAGTACAGACATTTGTCTAATTGAGCAGGTCCCACCTGTGTAGCAGTTAAATCTGCTATAGCAATTCTTAGGGAGTAGGCACCAAAAATTAAAACTTCACCTTCAAGTCTGGGTCTATCTAATGATGCTAGGTCGAAAGAATATAAATCTTACCTTGTTAATTTTTAATGTGCATCCTAATTTAGGGATCCCGTTTACATCGGCTTTTACTTGTGGGCACAGCGAGCGGCGGTAAGCTCCTCTAGTCTTACTCAAGCGCTGAGGCTATATACAGAATCTGTCATGCATATAACCGTAATAACAATATCCAAGCCTGTATTGGAGGGAAGTCGCTTTCAGCACTTGTCCTAAATTAAAGAGGGACCCTTTGTAGACCACCACCAACTGATGCGTAAGACGGCTACGCTACTGCGGCACAGCTGGCGCAAAACTTCAGTATAGGGTTATCCGCATCTAGCTGCATGCACCATTCTGAAACAGTGTAAATTTTGCTGTCTTTCCGTCGATGGTTTACACGTGGGCAGAACTGTCTACCAGGTTGAAATTCGTGGCTTCAGATCTTGTTGGTGACTTGTAATAACGGTGGTAGAACCCATAGCTCGCTCTCATTAATATAATGTCGCCTTCAAATGACTACTTCTTTCTCGCCCATTCTACATAACCACTCTTAGCCTCTCCCCTCCCTTTTCGAGTTCTTTTTTAATGGATGTGTTGACATTTTATGAATCTTTGCAGACCTACATGCAACTAGAGTTACTTTTCACTCACATCACGGCATCATCTTTTAGCGCTACTTTAAAATAACTGATTGCAGTGGAAGCTTCTATCCCATTTCTAGAATTCTCAACAGTAACTCAATGCGGCAGTGAGAGAGTGCATTACTGGCTCTTCTATTTTTATTCTACAGACGTCCAATAGAGGAGCGGGTGGTCCATGCCCTGGGTAAGACATGGCATGTGGAACATTTTGTATGTGCGCGCTGTGAGAAGCCCTTCCTGGGTTCTCGACACTACGAGAAGAGGGGTCTGGCCTACTGTGAGCTTCACTACCAACAGCTCTTCGGTATGCTCTGTTACTCTTGTAATCAAGTCATTCCGGGCGAAACCGTTTTCGCGCTTAACAAAGCATGGTGCGTGGACCATTTTGGCTGTATTGTCTGTGACCGTCGTATCAGTCCCAAGTATGTTTATTTCACTTCAAAATTTTTTTATTTGTTTCGTAAACTTTGTGTATGTTGTTTTTTTTGGCGTTCTAAGTAAGACATTTTGCCTGTCCCGCTTGAAACGTCAACCAAATGGCATAAACCTCTACCACACCACTACGGTTAAAGTAAAATCTAAAAGACTGCCAAAAGACGGAATGAGAAACGTTTCCAGATCAGGTAGGGACATTAGTTCATAAAATAAATTTCTAAACAATTGGACTTGTTCTACTATTAGATTAAGTGTATATTTTTTAACCAAGGGTGGGTCAAATGGGGAGCAAATAGTACCTTTCACGTTCTGATCTATTTATTTGAAATCAGCTTTCGCTCTTTTGGTCGAAGCCATGAATGGCACTCTTGCAAGGGTTATAACTTTCCACTTCATTTAGTTTGTGAATAGATTCCTGCTTTTTTCGTTTAATTTATTCCTGTTACTTTCCCCTCCAATAAGATCTTTTTAATAAATTTATTTTCTCATTCCAGTGTGGTTGGATAATGAAACGGATATACAAATTTTTATTGCCGGAGCAACACGAGTCCTGCGCAGGCCGTCGCCAAACTAATCGGTCTTAAGTGGTATACAGTAGATTTTAAAGCCAACTCACTAAATCAGAAGATTTCAGTGTCTCAACCCAAGGACCTTTTATAGCTAAAATCCCTTCAACACTTTGTTCTTGAAATAGAAGGAGTCGCTCTCCTTCATCATCCATGAGCGGGAACCTCTGATGATACAACTTAATTTGGCTTAACTCCCTGTTGGATACGACGGACAGTAAGAGGTAGAAGCGCCAGACTTTCCTGTCCAACAGGTTTAGTGCGAGATTTAAATCACGTTTAATGCCGACAAATAGTAACATTCGGATGAAAGGCGCCGTTTTTAAACATTTTTTTGTGCTAAACCTCTAAAATTCTATTTCGAAGCCTTTTTGAATGCAGTAATTGTGCAAAGTTGTGTGTATTTACGATTCTAATTAGGCCAACTAAAAACCTGCCGACGGCTCCGATTTAATAGTTCATAATCACCGATCTCATTCCAATTGCAGGACAAAGTTCTACGAATTTGACCTGCGCCCAGTGTGCAAATCATGCTATGAAATGTTCCCAATGGAGCTACGAAAACGAATAGCCAAAATGCACAAGTTAGAGGATTAATCTCTCCCCCCCCCCCTCCCCACCTGTTCGTTATCTGTTGTTATCGATTTTCTCACTTCCTCGACGCCTCTTCCTCCTTCAACTCTGTTTTGGCATTTCCCATGGCTGACTTCTGCAGCTCAAGTTGAATTTACTTAGATCCGTTTCCTCTCCTGCTGGCGATTGCAATCGACTAATATAATACTAAGTTCTTGATTATTTTTTGGTTTTGGTGCTGTTTTGCTGGTCTTCTGGGTGGGTGTATATGTTGCAATGTGCTTTCTGGTCTTAAGCTTTTTTTTGTTGAAGAATAAATGCACTTTGATCATATGTTAATGTTTTTCCATGCCAATATTAGAAGGAAGATAAAAATCTCTTGTTTTGTTCCACTCAGCGATCCGCTGAATTTTCATCCTGAATGAAAGTGCTTGCAACTACCACCTTGATCCCTTTCGATGCCTTTTCACCTGATATACATTGATGTCTTTGAGAATCTTCTGTTCAAATCCTTGTAACCATTATTTAGCGGTGCGGGTGGTCATTCCAATTAGTGAATATGTGCCGTCGAGTTTCGATTCCTTGCTTTTATCGGTTGCGCTATTCCGATTAGTCATTACTTCGTTATATTTTTTTGTCTCCAAACAAGAGCGTTACGGAGTCAGTCTATATAATGCACCACATTGATCTTGAGCTGTTATCTGGGTCGATATGGATCCAGTCCGTGTGACTCAAGCCCTGATAGCATAGTGCGGTGGTTCAGCAGCGGTGTAGACACCACCATATGGACTGGAAACGTTTTTATTAGCAAAACCTTGTGCATAACAGTAGATTCTCATCGCACGAGTGATTCGACCTCCCGTTCCGTCGGTCTGGTTTTCATCTTGTGTACATTTATCACTCATACTTCAAATAGGCAGTTGGCGGGCGTAAGACCAGACACTTCGAAGACTCTGGAAAAAAATAATTTTAGAAGAAACCCTGGTGAAAAAACCTGGTCATCTAAGAGTAAGCGAGGGATGCGGTTGTGGAAATTATCCTCGTGTATGGACAAATCTGGCGGAAGGTGTTAGATGTTCTAATGCCCGATTAATCGTCTCGATGAATGGGTCTGAACAAATAGGGATTGTAATGCTCTGGTCTTTACACTGAAGCCGGGCTGACTCATCGAAAGACCTGATGGACTGTTGCAAACATGCACATTCTCACGTGCCGCTTGCATACCTGGATTTTTATGTAATGCTGCCGGTCAGTGTGCGGTGCAGTGGTGTATCATGGCCGGTCATCACACTAGGCGGTGTGCGCTATGTGTTAGATACGAGGCTCTTAAAGTAAAAGAACTTTCATTAGAAGGCCTCAGTATACATGGTAAGGTTGTTTAGTGAGGTAGGAAAAGCATCAACGGCAAATCCAACTAATAATCAGCTCTAACGGTATCATCCGTCCTCAGCTTTTGCTCAGAACACCTACCTGTCCGTACAGCTCGCGGATCTATGTAATTGCCATATCTGTGCTTAGTGATCTTTTCAATCGTACCTGGTGAACATAAAAAGATTTGTGAATGTTGTGCATATTTTAATCCGCAAAAGTACAGGGTCATTAATAGAGAAAATCTCGGTTTGATCTCACGTTCGCAACTTTTTTCGCTGATCTGTGAGAATCTAGGCTCTTTTTCCATGGTGACCAACTACAACCCTACTAATCAATGGTATCAACTAAGGCAGATATGTTCGAACCCCATGACCCGCGTTTTCAGGTAATTTGAAATCCATTCATATCACAAAATGAAGCTAGAAAAACTAGCGTGAACCAAACTTATGAAAGAAGAGAAAAATAAAGTATTTGCGCAGAACCCTTTAAATAAGAGTTGGCAGAATTCAATCCGACCAATCAACAAATTAGCGTGCATTGCCATTGGTTCCATTAGGATATGGCTGTGTGCACTGGATAAGGCGATCACTATCAAAGCGGGACCAGATAATTTACCAGGGGCAACTTTGGGGGCTGATGAGAGGGGCGGCCGGATAGGACTAACCACCCATTGGACGCATATAATTAGATTATGCCAGCAGAATAACAACTTCCTACAGCCTGGTGAACAAGGTACAATGTAAATGCCTGGATTCATGGTCTCAAACTGGACTGTGGAAAGTGCGTGCGTGTAGCGATGAATGGAATCGTTACCAGGAGGTTGAAAAGACTTCTGGAAGAGATATGAAGATTGTCCGCCCTTAACAGTGTCGAGGACGGAGGAGGTGCCACTACGAAATGAAACTGCTACCTGTACGATGAAACCATGACAGAGAACCAAAGACGTCGATGAACTCTTTTACTGTCTTCTGTGTTAACTATTGTGCGCTACTTGTTGTAAAGGCTATTTGTATTTTTTTGTGCGCCCATTAAGTCCTTGAGACTTGCCTTAATTTGTGGGGAATAAATAAAGAATAAAAATCAGAGAATGCTGAGTTACGCTGTTTAGCCTCTGATAAATACTATAAGACATGCATTCGCAAGCGACTGGTTGTGCCTGGTTAGTACTCTAGCTGCAAGGCGTATTATTCAAAAGGTGCGTAATCTGTTCGAAAAGCGAATAGTTAAAAAGCAAACAGTTATTAAGCAGTCGAATCATTGCGAAATTTCGATACTTACTTCGGTAGCAAAATATACTCTTGTTTTGGACATGAATACAATGTCTCAATAGATAAGCAAAGAATTCAGCCTAGACTCTCACATGAACCTAAAATATGTCTGTAAAAGTTGCTGTTTCTTTATCAGAAGGGAATTAAGCGACTGAAAGTCAAGTATTACTTCAGGTACCCCGTATTGAACGAGCGTTAACCGATTTAACATTTGGGCATATCATTCCGCATTTTAGTTTGCTTACCGTGTATAACGCAGAGCTTTGGTTTACGGAAATAATATAATATGTATTCTAAAATAGATTATGGGTTTGTTCTTTCCTTCTTTAGTAGAAACTGGCCCTTAAGTTAGCGATGGAGACGATCTTACTGAAAGTAGTTGAGTGATGTTGTGTTTTAAATGTCAACTATTATCGAATCAAAATCTCGTAAAATCGAGGGTTGAAGGCTTATAGAGGAGCAGCAAGAAAGTGGAAAGTTAACGAAGGAGTGTCCTTGATGACGAGGTAATAGACGGGGAGGCTTTTCGAAATCGATGCTTCGAACTAGTCCCCAAGCGGGCACGGCGAACTAATGTTGGAAGAACCATGATCTGAATTATAAAAGGAAGCTTATTCCAAATTTTTATTCCCTTTCGATTGACCATAATTCGGGTCGGCCAACATTTTTCTTTAAATTAAGTATACCAGAGATTGGTACTTTGTCTGTACGCTTGGTTGCATCTTTTGGACTTTATCATTTGACCAATTAATAGCCAAATAGGATAGCATGGGCTGTCCCATTAATCCGTGGTTCCAGCGTCTTTTTCATTACTCTAATATCCGTTTCAATTTTCGCTTGCGCTCGGGGTGACCGAAAATAACTATTCAATAGCGTGGTATTTTAAAATTGCTTTTTCGGAACAACGGTTACCTCTTTGGAATAATCTGCGCATAAGAAAAGCGCTATCAGACCCCCTGAACAAAACTTGAATTAGCTTGTATTCTAGTGAAGTGTAACAGTAAAATATCGCTTGACCGGAACTTATTTGTTAACTCATTTATTGGATCCATTTCAGCTCAGCCTTAGATGGAATGCCGACATTTTATCAAGGTTAGCTCTTAGGAGCCCAAAGAGCACTTGTTTCAGGGATGAAGTAAATATTTGGGCGGATACATTTCGGACTGACCGATTATAAATTACATCAGCAGGAACTAATTGTCTTATATCTGTAATCTGGCAAACGGCCAAAATACATTCTAGCTGCTATTGCGCAAATTTGATCATTCATTCAAACCTTTCTGTCAACGTTGGAACTAACCATTTCCTCGCACAAGTGATCCGATCCCTCAGTCCAATGCAGTAGTTCTACACCAAAGTTTAAAGTGGATGTTGCCTTAAGAATAATTATTTGACGGAATTTTTTATTCGAAGGATAGCACATGGATTCAATAATGCGGCAGATCAACAGGGCCATGGGACCGATCAGTCACTAGAATTCAGGACGTTCCCCGCACTCTCTTCAACGATCCTACAGATGCTCCTTCGAATAACCACCAGGGCCTCATCTGATATCCTTATTAGTTCAAAGGCCGCTGTTCATCTAGATGTCCCAATTTTCCTTCAAGTGAACACCTCTATCTCTCCCATCTCGCCTTCGCAGATACATCATATGCTACGAAATAGAGGACACAAGGTCGGATAGTTCCACTGAACTGCCATGTTCACCGAATAAGAGAGTATAGCTGGCCATTTCCAACGTTGCCAAGAACCTTTGTCAGTTGCTGGCAGTCACTCGATTAGGAGGCTGACACGACCGCCGTGGGGCTACTAGACGTTTAGGGCTAAATTCTCCGTATTAAACACCGCAATTCAATCCCCTCCTTATAGCAATCATAATGTTTTAAAGGACCTACACCAAGACAAATTAAGGGAGGAAACGGGCCTCCCAGTTTGACCGACTAGATGTTCATGCTCGCTGAAACTGTAGTAGTCTTATTTGATAACTGCCTATTTAAGTCTGGTGCAATTTTGGTCACATTTAGACTGTGGGGAAAAACTAACATTTAAAACATTTCAATAGAAACGTGACGCTGGCGAATTATCGACCAAGCACGCCTTCGGCCAATTCTGCTGTCAATAGAGAGACGCGATCCTCCAGTATGACCATTTTTGCCGGTTGGGAAAAAGTAAGACACTGACCTTCTCAGGAATGCTTCACCGCAATACGGGATACAGGGAAAGGCGATTATGAGGACATAAAGCTAAGCCTACATTATGCAAACGGTTTTCAAATACTTGTCTCGGAGAGAAAACTGTGGCCTAGAGCCTTCTTGGACGTCTTAGTCATACCGTCGATGACCGACACTAATCAGTGCACAATAATAGGTTTCGAACAAGTGCCATTTAATGCGAATGCAACCACCACACCATCGAAGTGAACTGCGGCGCGAATACTGTTCCTTAGATCACTTCCAAGGAAGGAAAATAAGGAAGCTCATAGGATCAATAGATAAGTTGCATTTTTCTCATTTCTTTGCTTCTCACTGTTCGCAGTTATTTTCAAATTAGTTCTTGTCATACCATGAAAATAAATACTGGCAAAGCTATTAATACTTTATTCAATGTTCACAAAGCTCTTTTTCATCGAATAGTGGAATGAGAACGAGCTTGAACAACGTTGAGGTTCGAGAAGAAGTTCTGATACAAGGAAGCGTCCAGACCGGAAAGTACACAAGGTGCAAAGAGCCGTACAGCACGAAGATGAGTGTCCCGCCCGTTTTGGTGATTGGCGAGGATACGCAGCTGCAGTGTGAAGAGGCTTACAGGAGCTCCGTTGGGCCAACGCAGTGGCAGCACCGACCACCCAGAGGGCTCGTGCAACTCCACTTCCGTTAGTTCAACCAAATCACCAATGTAGTTGCCAACTCGAATTGCGATCCTGTTTCGTTGAAATACCAACAATGAGAATTTGATGAGTTAAGTCAATTTAATGGGTCAGTTAAACAGGCAAGTCAAAGCTACTAGGCGTTCAATATCCATTTGGCGATGACGCTCGGTTTGTTGCTAATCGCCGTAGTAACGAATACCAATTTACCCCAGCATGACGTTGGTTACTTGAGCAAAGAGATAAATAAAAAGGAGTCGAATTCAGCTGCGTTTTCCCTTACACGTATTTAGCTCTCTTTATTGACAGTCAACTTTCAATTTTCCAGGATATTTTTGCAACAACCCTGACTTTGCATGTTTTACCGTTTGAACAAAGGCATTTTTTTACTTAAGATCTCTCCAGCACCTTTATTACTTTTTTATTGAAAAAAAGGCTTTTCACAGTATGAATCTAAATAAACTACATTTCTGTTAATTCCGTGCTTCAGATTGACGAAGACGACGGAAATGACTCCATCATTATCTCCTCCTCCCCAAGAGCTTCTTTTACTATAGCTTAAATCTATCGATTTTGATTGAACAGGCAAGCACTCAACTTCCCTGCTGCTTTCTAAATTCCACTCCAATTTACAAATAAACGTCGACAATTGAAGTATTATTTGATGAAACAGAAGGCAATATTTCTAAGAGCTTCTCCTACCAAAGTAGTAAGAAGCAATTTTTTGAGGTCAGAGAGCATTGCTAAGCTATTTCGGATACGCACAACACTGCCGCACCAATAGTGTAGACGTTTAATAATGATGTAAACAACTTAACTGCCGTAGTTGGACAAACGCCAGAAGAGCGCAGATTGTATGTACGTCTGCAGTGTCAATTCATTTGGGCGATTGGTACAACCATTTATACTGCATAAAGGTTTCTGTACAATGTCGGGATAGTCTACTCTGAAAGTTGAGCGTTCTAATAATTGCTATACTCAAAACATGCTGAATAAACAAGGGGACATATCGCTACCAATCAGTTTAACCATAAGAATGGAAATGATCTTCAAAATAAGAGACTCCAACAGATCATCAAATCAATGGTAAAGAATGAAAAGAAGGCTGTGGTAAATATCATTTTCAATGAACAAGGAAATTCCAAAAGCCAAAAAGGTTTAAAACCCTTATTTGAGAACCTGCTAATAAACCTATTCAACTTCCACCTCTTGGCTATACTTTACATTCGCATCCTGCCTAAAAAAAAACTCGCAGAAATAATGCACATGAAGGTATGATCTATTGCGATTTCTCGTGAATAATTTAAACGCAGGAGAAGATCAACATATAAATCACTATATTGCACTCAGATTTAAGCTCTGATGAGGAATTACACCTGGACATGCGGGCAGTTTACGACTGCTATTCAGTTACCTGAAAACCACTATTCTTGATGGGTGGTTATTGGACTAAAGTAATACAATTCGATTTCAGGACCTACCGACTAGGAGTATAGCTCTCATCGACCTTGTAATCATTGTAGAGGCAGATTTCCGATATCACCGTCTTCTGGGGAAACTGAATAGTGACGGTGTGCGGTTGGGGCCCATCGGACTGCCAGTAGGTTTCAAGAGAATCATTCAGCAACTCATTGATACCATGGTGATTCTTGCACGAGGATAAACACCACACAGCCCGATCGCTAACGTCACAGAACTTTGAAATAAGAGGAAAGTAACTGTCAAATTATCTACAATTCAGGTTATTTATTGTTTTAATCAACCTTAAAGAATGTGCCTTTTTAAGTTGGAATAACAACAAGAACGAAAAAAAATTAAGCACACCTTTCCTTCGCGTTCCTTCTCAGCCATTTCTGCTGAGGTCACGGTTTTCAGAGTTGTCATCATCTGAAAAATTATGGAATTGGATAGGTACGTATTTAATGATGAATAGACCGAGTATCAAGAAATCAAATAGGGGCTCATCAAATTCTTTATTTTTTGTACAAAAATGCGAAGAGTATCTTGGAGATATCTGAAAAAAATAGAAAAGTATAGATTAGTAGGTAATTAAGATAACTAAGAGATTCTTTAAGGAGCATACAGGCCTCGTCTTTGGACGTTTGCAATTCTGTACAAAAAGATAAAAATTAAGGGGTTGCCTCCCTGGTTGTCACCCTCCATACTTGAGTAACCAGAATCCAGCGCAATATCCCCTCCACGAGAAGACCCAACTGACCTCTACCATTGCCTCAAATAGAAAAGTCATTGAGCATGCGGAAAGGCACCACCGACCGCCGGTAAGAGAAAACGGACATACATTCGTAAAGGAGCTGGATGTCAAATGCAGAAATCCCAGAATTCCATAATTCCCTTCCCAGCCTGAATTATGAAAAGGACTGTAAACTAACAAACTCATAATAAAATCCACCTAAAGCTTTTGACTAGCCATGCAATGTCGGAATAGCGATTCCAAAACCAAAGGCAACAAAGATCTCAGTCAACTTCTTCGTAGCATTAATAATGCAGCTTAACAGAGACTTAAAGGTATAGACGACCGTTTCCTAATAAATTAAACTATTTAGTAATTTTTACAAGCATTTCATATCAGAAATTCATACAAGGAAGCAACTCGTGCATTCTGGAGATCAGATTTCATAACTTCAAACTTATCGACTCCTTGACTATAGTCTGTCGATTGTTCATTTAAACTTCAGGAAGGTGCTAATTGGATTTCCTAAATGGGCTCTTTAGTTAATCATCATAGGAACAAGCGACAATTATTTAAGATATTTTACTTCGAACGCCCCTATATTATCAATGTTCTCCGCTCATAATTATCGGATTATTCAGGTATAAGTAGTAACGGTACAGGATCCTCATAAGTGGATAGTGCAGTCCGGTGGCTTACCCCCTATCACCATCAGTCAATTTTCAAGTATTAATAGTTATTGGCATATACAGCTAACATAACATGAAAACAAACTATAAAGTCAATAATGACTAAGCTCCGACTAAGCGTTTTTACCCATAAAAGAGATCTTAAAGCGAGACCCAACTTACTTTTAGGGGTTTGAATTAGAAGTGTTTGAAAGTATTGGTGGCTGGAATATTTGACTGGAGGAAGGAGTGGAAGCAACATCAGCAACAACATTGCTACGATGACGTGACGCTGAGTGATTTACGTGCGCAAAAAAAGTCGGAGGATCCAGTAAGATATATGGCAGACCTGGAATTTCATCCGCCCACGTCACGCATTGACGATGTATCTGGAATTAAAGCACCGAGAGGTTAAGTAAAAAGCCGGGTCCAATTTATCTGCATTAGTAAAAATAGTAGCGTGGGTGGCCGGTTAGGACTAATCACCCTCTGGACGTATGAAAATAGATTATGCCAGCAGATGTACAACTTCTTACAGCTTGGAACACTAGGCACGATGTAATTAACCGGGTTCATGGTTTCAAACTGGAATGAACGAAGTCTTCAACGGAAATTTGAAAGATTTCTGGTAGGAGACATGAAGACGGACGAAGCTGAACTGCTACCTGTATGACGAAGCCACGCCAGAGAAGAGACCAAACAGCCGAAGACGTCAACAGACGCTTTTACTGTGTTCTGCGTTAACTATTGTGTTTACTTGTTATAAAAGCTATTTGTACTTCTGTTGTACCCCCAATAAGTCCTTGGGACTTGCCCTAATGGGTGGGAAGAAATAAAAAAAATAAAAAATAAAGTAGCGTGGGTATTCAAAGGAGCGTTGGTGAAACAACTTTAACTGCAAAAGAAATTGCATGACAAGGAAAGAACGTGCGTGTTTCGCAAAAGCGGTAAGAAACAGGTGGAAGCTGGCGAAGATGGATGTATGTTGGTAAAAGAAGGGAAGATGAACGAATATAACCAAAACTATCGCAGTCTGATGAAATGTTTCTTTGGGATCTACTTGTATTCTTGAACTCGACCAAAATAGATATCTCAAAGAGAGGAAACAACAAAAGACGCCAAAATGCGAAATTTTAAAAGACCCGGATGAAATATATGCAGTGAGCTAGAATATTAGAATAGAACTTCGACATTAATTATAAGTGTCGCTGGAACCTACTCACATTTTCTCGCTACTTTTCAATTCCAATCGCCAAAATTTTACAAGTCCAAAGACGAAACCAAAATAATTCTCTTTGAAAATAGACAACTTACAGGTAAATCAGGGATTTCTAATAAGGGCTGCGTTTGTGAAACAAAGTCACGAGACAGCCGAGCGTCGGAGAAATGACAAATGGAGATTGCAACTGTAGAATAGTGTGGTAGATAATGACCACGTTTAATTAAGCAGAAAAACCCAAAATAGGCTATCCCTAGATGGGAGGCAATCATCCCTTCACGACTGGATCAATAAAACACGCTTTTAAAAGCAAGAAATTAACGTCGAAGTTGGTGGTTCCATCAAATTAGCGAATTTTCTTAGGAGTTAATGGGCAATGTCTGTGGCACAATAGGTCGAGGATTCAAGCCCGCAGAGTCGACAAAAATAGAGCATTTAGACAATCGCCGATTGAGGGTCTAGATATTCTAGTCAGGCTTCAAGATTCCTTCAATTGAATAGCATCAGTGATCAGGAGACGCTAAATGCTCAAGGTGACTTCAAAATTATGAAACGTCGAAATGCTTTTAAGTATCATAGGAAACGGTCTGATATACTATCAGTGGGGTTGTGATGCTGCTATAAAAAGGCTTCAGATCACAGAATCGAGCAATTTGATATCATCACTGCTTCAAACGTGCAGGGTTGTCTGCGAACTCGAGGTCCTGTTGGAATGGGCCTCGGTGACTGATTCTACAGGAATGGATTATGCAACCACATCAGTTAGAGTCAGTTCATATTTTGCACTTTCTATTCCTCCAAAGGCCAACAACGCCGTCTACCAGGAATTGGAATCTAAACCATAACAAATCGTGGTCCACACGGCAGATATCGGGCCTTAAGCCATTAAATAGTCAGCGCAAATTACACACATGCAAGCGGATACGAAAGGTGGAAAAGGATCTACTGAGTGTGAACGACTGTGTTCAGAAAAGGGCAGATTAGGAGTTTTGGCAGCTATCAAGGGTAGCATCAACTGATTTCTGAAAGACAGTGGAACTAAGCTGAATCCGGAGGAATTCTATCACAATATGACCAGATTCACATTCAGCGATTCAATGTTGAATCTAATCGAGAGCTGTGGCTAAGTTGTGAAAGAATTCAAGAGAGAACAACCAAAGAACTGATCGACGGAGAGGTTGATTTTTGTGAATTTGAACGATGCCATCCATCCAATATGAAAAAACTTTTCGCCCGACAGATTGATACCGGTACTACCTGCTCCTGAATATGTTTAGGCAGCGTTAGCAAGATAACTCACTTCAGTTAGAACATCAGCACACATGGAGCCGGCAACGTGATGAACAGAATGATCCCGATTGTTATACATGCGGGCATTGGCGAACATGAGAAGGAGATCATGTAATAGCTGTTTGACGATGCTTAATACAGTCTGTTGGATTACCAGAGGGGTGCCGCCACTATTAACAGTGCTTTCTTCTATGGTACCTCCTCCACTACCAACGAGACCGGCAGCGGGAGTGTAGATTTCGCCGAGCCTGGCATCGAGCGTTCGCTTGAGAGTGGACAAATCCATTGGCGAGTGAATCATAAGTGAATAATTAGGGGCAATCTCATCCGTAACTGGGTGACTGAAGATGTGGGCATGACGGTGGGAGTTAGCTCCAGAAAGGAGGGATTGCAGATCGCGTCGCCACCGACGACGGCCCAGTGGCGAGGGACTAGGAGCTGGAGGGAAAGAACTCATCAATTAAAAAGCAGGATATTTCAAATGAAACTGAAACACAAGTAGGAAAGCACTTATGCCAGCACTGAGATGAGTTTTAGCTTAAGTATTATAGAAAATATGTCAGGTGGTCAGCAAACACAGTGATTGGGAGAGTTCTGAATATGCCAATATAGGCCTACAAATCAGATTGTCTAATAAAAACTAAAGCAGGCCAGCGGTACCTAAACTCACGATGACAAGAGAATAAAAGTATTTTCTTCGATTGTATGGAATAGAAAACGATTGCTATGCCAGAAAAAAAGACAATTCATGAGTGGATAGTAGTTTACCAAGCGGAACGTCGGGGGTCTGCGGAAGCGCCCGACTTCTCGAACGATTAGGCGTCCGAGATGTAGTTGGGTGTTCAACTTTCGCAGAAGCGGTACGTTTTTGGGGTGTGGGGGTTGTGGGAGACTCTTCGAAATCCATGGAAGGAGATGAAACAGAAAGTTTGGTCGGGAGAGAAGGGCTACCAACAATGACTGCCAGAGATTTTTTGGCGACCGAGGAACTCAAAGGTTTACGAGGGATTCCAACAGCCTGTAGAGACTGTTTAGTGTCCATCTATGAAAGACACAAACACAGTTTAATGAACAAACAAATCTAAACGACTGATGAACACATCAACTGTGTGATAACCTTGGGTATTTTCCTGGGAGGAAAGGCAGAGGAGGATGCCTTCTCAAATTCATTCATCTCAGCACTTTCAACGTTCTCATCTGCACGATCAGGCGATTGATCGCCGGATCCAGAAAGGAAGAAATCACGTGCCTGCTCTTTTGAGAAGACAGGAATCCAAAGATTGCCCTCCTCGTCAAAAACACCTCGGTGGATACCCTTTTCAGTCATTTTGCCACGTCTATATTCTTTCCTGAGAATTTGATCCTCCTCGGGATTCGGTGGAAGAGGTTCGAGATTAAGAGCCTCGGCAATGACGTCTACTTTACCGTAAGCTCTCAGCCTTTTGCGGAAGATAAGTAAACTTTCCTCTGAAATTTCGGAATATCGACCTTCTCTCAACAGTTTGTTACCCCTCTCGTAGCGTCTGTGATATCATGAGAAAAAAAATCACAACAGAGGAGAAAAACGAGTTTAAAAAAACAAACTTCTGAAGCTTACTCCTCTATCTTGGTCAATTCGTCCGCTCTCTCATCGATTAAACGAAGTCGGCGTTGTGAGTAGTCGGCAAGCGCTATGTCTAGCAGCTCTTCTTCTTGAAGAGATCCCGTTCTGATAGGAGGACATTAGTAAAACAAACAGAAAAACAGGGACATACGCATCCGTCGGAATCGCAGAAGCGATCAAATATTTATACTGAATTGAGAGCTCCTAGAACCAATCAGATTAAATCTAAGCAAATTACTTGTTCCGTAAAATCTTTCTTGGGTGCATCTTTAAGGTAAAAGTAGATAAGCAATTTTAGCAGCTTCCTGACCTCAGACCAATTTTTGCCATAGGATTTAACGCATTTTAGGAGGTAACAATTGATGCTATCATTCCAGACCATCTTTGAAACCTAAGAAGGCAGTGGAACGATAAAGAAAGCCGCACAGTTGCGATAGCACACAGGAAATAACAATACGCTAGTAACGATTGACCCCTACCTAGTAAGCAGGTGCAGAGCATATTTACTGTAATAAATAAATCAGATGTATTTGTGATTGAATCTTCCTATTGTAAGTATCTAAAGTGTAGAGCATCCTGTACGATTTGTCATAAGCAACTAAATATTTTCAGCGGAAGTATTGAATAATATAAGGTTCTTAAGACTAAATGTACAGATACCCGAAAATAATATGACTCACAAGATAAACGTACAAAGATAAGCACCCCAATAACCTTCAGAATAGGGAGCAGACATAAATAACAGATTATCTAAAAACTAATGAATGACAATCCTAACCTCAATATAATCAGTCTATGTAAATAATAATTTTGAATTTTAGGTTAGACTGCCAGTATAAATAAGGTCGATGTTGATCAAACGAAACTTATAATATTTCTTTGATCTTTATATATTTCCCTTGATTATTTGGCATTTACAGCTGTTGAATTGAAAAGCGATGTGATCAAGACCAGTTTCTTTCATAAGAAGCTCAGGCATTAATCAAGAAGAATGGTTTTCCTAGGATAAAGGGTGGGTTAGTTGCGGAATCTCCACCGATTTTCCCTCCCAAATAAAATATTCCTGTGCGAATACGAGCTGAAATACGGGCTTATTCTTAACTCTTACTTTGCTGAGCCGCAAAGAAAATTTTTTGTCCCTGGAACACAAGGTTAGCTCAGTACTCGGTCGGTTTTAAAATTTAATCATCTTCATTCTTTTATTCTGTAATAATATTGGTTTTACGCCCGAATATTAACTGAAATGGGGAGTAACTGTCTTCTGCTTACTTGAATACTATTTGTGTTGGAAAAACTTATTTTTGCGTATTTGCTTCCACCCTTCTGAAATTTCTTATTTCATGGCTTTAAAGGACCTATTTAAAACCTCAAAAATGTCCCTCACTGAGTTGATTTTACTCACCGACATATATTGGGTCACAGTGAGTACTAACACTTGCTGTCGAGAAAAACTGTATATCAGCTGACATCATTTACCTTTATAAAGTCTACAAATACAAATATTTATTGTTTGTCTTCAAACGTATTACTGCATTTTTTAAATTACAAATAACTAATGTCAATCCTCGAGCCTCCAAGAGTATAATATACCATACAGAACACTTAATTTGACTATCATTTTGAATTAAAGATTCTTTACAACGTGAAAGGAAATTCGGTAGATATGCAGCTCATGCTACTTTTCGTGGATAATTTAGAAAATGGTTTGGATGACTGTTTTAACTTTTCCTCATAATTATTGCCGAACGCCGCGTAATTAGGCAGAACTTCAATGGCTTTAGTCAGCAGTAACACCAACGCTAGAACTCTGGCATCAAATCAATTCTTGCCAGCTTTCTAACATAATTACCGTGTACAAAGTATGAAAACCTATATTTACATCAAAAGTACTTCAAAGTGAAGCTTATTGCGGGTTTGAACATGACGCGCATCTGACTTTGTGACCATGAAAACACCTGAATGGGTGTGATAGATATAAAGCCTCACAGTAAATATTATTCCTATAGGTTATTTTTAATTCGAATGGTGCTCTGCGTATGTGTGGTGCCAGGTCTCTTAATTATTACTTCTTCCGTTCATCCTCGCGCGGGCAATTTGAAATTGAGCTGTGGAGGAGCTTTTTAGGCATTTTACATAACCAATGCTTGGAAAGAGAATCGTAAGTACACTTAGCAAAGCAGGAGACCTTAAAGTCAAATGCATTAAGAGACTTTCACAACTATTGTCGCGCTTTAAGAACTTAAATTTCGTTAGAAGCTTTTCTCATGCTCATTACGTGGAGGCGGCAGTAGTGCACATAGGCACCTATTATTAAGGGTGGAACCGCAGAGCCGTTTTAATAGTCCATGGTAATGAGTTTAATGCATTTTACGGTCACTATTTTGAGATATTGACTTTCCTTTTTCGATTTCACCAAAGATACATCAGATAAGAGCAATCTTCAGTTAGGGGAAAATGCCGAACTACCAACAAGTGGCCGTACTTTTTACACATTATCGCATTCTGATATGTTATTTAGATAAAAGTCGTGCAAATAAACAGCCTTATGATTGGAAATAGTGCGATCAGATTTATACCGTATCAGAAAAGAAGCATTTCTCCGAAATCGAAGAACAAACTAGTGCGATATCAATATGCGCCTTTATAAATGTGTCCACTCAGCCCCATCTATCTTCGACGCATAAACGCGAATAGCAAATGAGATTGTACCACGTCCCTTGGAATAAAGGATTCGAAAGGTCAATGAATTTCAGTGTACCCAGTTTTGATTCTGCGAAATATATTTTGGATTTTGCCCCATCGCAGTGCCACAGCTATTTCTTTTCCAAACAAAGTTTTTGAAGGCTAGATAGCGTAATTTGTTGTCTGTTTTTACTCTTTCGACCTAGACATTGGATAGAGTGGAACTCTAGGGCTTGCAGATGATTTCCACAATACACTGTCAAAAGTTAATTCAGCTATAACAGGCTGAAATGCATTTTTGCAGGAATATTGAGTTTTAGAAGCTTTCAACCAGTCTGGTCTTTGCACACCTCTTGATAATTCAGCAATAGAGTATCCGAGTATTTACCCCTATTTTTCCAGTATCGCCTACAGAATGTATTTCAGACTTTGAATTTTATTATGTCCGGATTATCTGAAAAGTGGATCACTTATCTAAGGTAAAGACTTTTGTGCATTTTTCATCATTTGATGTCCTTTCACGCTAATCTCATCTTGCTCCAGTTATTTGAAATTCACATTTAAGCTTGACTTGATCCCTAGCTAAGCCCTAATGTATCTTAACTGTTACCCTACTTCTGACTGTCAGGAAATATGGAACACATGGAAAGGCACATCCAGTCAATACTTGAAATGCATTGTCTGTCTAGCTCAAACAACGCCCCCAATTAGGTAAGAAATGTTCAAACCGAAAAAAATGAGCTTAAATGCGATTTGGTAATCCTCAAACCCCATGAACCTCTTCCCTCATGTATGCTACGAATTCTCAGCCGAACTTGTTTCGGTGTAGACTAGCTTCATTAATTGAAATGACGCTATTGTTGGACTACTAGCTAACTAACTAGCTAAGCTAATAGACAATATTGTTTGACCAATCGTTCGAGATGGGGCATCACCAAACATCCAAATCCACTATGCATCCTAACACTCGACGGTGGTTCATTTTCGAATGTCGTGTGGGAATTTGCACACGTAGTGTTCTATTCAAAGTACCCAAAAGAACATGCTACTACCCGTTATCGCCTTATTTTCTCGATCCGTCATTCATCAGAAAAGTGAGTTTTAAATATTATTTCACTACAGTGAACTTTTAAAACCAATTTCGCCTTGCTTAGTGCGAATAACTTAACCTAGAAAAGTAGAACTGATGAAACCCGTAATCACGTCTTGCAATGGTCATAAACTCCAACGAAATTTCACCTAATTAGTGGGTAAAAATACATATTTATTTAAAAAGTAGAGTAAGCTCCAAATGTTTTTTTGGGAAAATCAGACGTCTAAGGATGAGACTGAAACGCATGAGAATGTTCCTCGTGCCTTTGCCTTTTGTGAATAATATTTCTCGCTGATTTTCACATTCGTTTGAATAAATTTATAAACTACGCTCTATAACAGGAGGCCAATCACATCCCCAGGGGCGGTTGTTTTCGTAATAACCGATTCCGCAACTTTAAGTCACTCATGGAGTGAGGCGGTTCGGAGACCACCTCGACCTTAAAACCAAAATAGCGAAGAATTAATATGCCAACTTTTAGCGAAGAGCTGTTCCCACTACTACCCTACCTACCCACTACCTACCCTAGACGTTGTCGTACTATTAAAGCCCGTGAATCTTGCTATGGCTTTATCGCTCCTGGTTGGTAACTTATGGTTGGCCAATTAGCAAGGCCTTTTACGAACTAATCCAAACATTTTTGGAGGCTAAGCCTACCATTAGTGACCTCAGAAACCTAAACGAGAAAGTTGCTTGTACTTCCAACTTTTATTGAGAAATAGAGCGGAAGGATCGGAGGATGTACCGATTAATTTCGTTTAATGCATGAAGCAAAAAATTGTTATTGTCTGTAGAGTTCAGCTGTACCAGCTGTTCTTTTTAGGGATGTGAGGTATTTGAACGTGATATAAATATGCATTTACTGCGGATGATTACTTAAAAAAGGAATGAACCATAGGCTTAATATTTTTTTTAAAGCGCTTACTAAACTGAAGTCGTTTATGCCGCCAGTGAGATGCGATTTCACGCGGAACCAAAGTTGCAATTTTTTTATACAACAAGCAGAAATTAGTTACACTTATAAAGTTTAGCTTCCTGATGGATACGTGAGTAAATGAAAGCACCCTATTGGGACAGATTTGCAACTTAACAGGCCACTCTGAAGGAAATTCCCCCTAGAACTAACCGTGGATCGAGTAGATTTTTTCCACTAGGTGAAGTGACCAAGGAATACGAATGTTAATCGCCAGCGATAGTTGACTTCCACTCAAAAGATTTGGGGACTCGCAGTTCACCCCGAAGCAAGTTTATTTCTTCCCTTTGTAGTGACACTCCTACTCAGCTTCCGTTAAGGGAGTAGGAAGCACTCCCTTATATGCAAAACAAAGGCTATTATAGGTTACATCATTTTGATTCGGAGCTGTTCGTGTAGGAGAACCGCCTATTTCTTAGAAAAAGCCAGTACTGACACAAAGGGCTGAAAGTATCTTAGCCATGCGAGCATATATATCCAGGATAGACACAATGAGGGTCAAACATCGACAGCACGGTCGATTACGCAGTGTTCAAATTTTTTGAAAGTCAACGCCAAACATGCTCACAACTGGGGAACCATCGTGCTAAGTTCTGAACGCCAAACCAGATTGCAGCAGGCACTAGCTCCAACCCGGACGACATCGCTGGCTCGCCTTGGCTGCATACCCTTCCCCACTGCAAAACCAAGCGCGATACAAAATCGGCCATTAGTCTACCAAATCTCTGAGGGAACGCATGACTGACGAGAGCTCCAAAACCCAACTTTCTCACGTGTCGTCGAACCACTCCACTGCGTTATATAGCCAAACACGGATCACGCCAAGGCGATAGACCGGTCTTATCTTTTAGCCAGCGGTAATGCGTGACAGTAAGACACGCAGTCTAGATGGGGCATTATAGACCGCCATTAAGCAAACAAAGTGCGAACCAGCAAGATCCCCGAAAACCGTTGCCTCCGGAGTCGTCGAGTCCACAGTGAAACATTAGATGAAAGAGTAAAATAAAAGAAAAATCCTAAGTAGCTCAAAGAAGAAAGACTAATTTACTAATACATTTAATGGGCTAACAAGGTAAAACTTCCACATATATTCAATTTCATTGATTCAATTTTCCATTGGCTCCGGCTGCTCTTCCTCAACTGAATGCTCAACACGTTCCTGACGAGAATCTTCGGCATCAGAAACAGAACGAGACCTAGATCTTGACTTAGAAATAGATCGAGACCTTTCAGCAGGAGTCCTGGACCTCGATCTGCGATCAGAACCAGAACGAGAACCCCGGTTTGATGGAGAGCGTGAGTGATTACGTGACCCAGATTTGGATCGACCTCTCGAAGCAGACCGCGAGCGTTCATGCGATGGAGACCTAGAACGCTCACGAGAGGCCGAATGAGATCTCGCCTTAGCAGCAGCAGCAGAACCACCGCCATTTCTACTAACGGAACTGCTACCATGACCATTGCTATGACGCGACACAGATCTTTCGGAGTGATGAGACCTAGATCTAGACCTCGACTTTCTAGACTCGTCCGAATGAGAACGTCCACTTCTCCTTGACCGACCACGATCAGAACGAGAGCGCCTTGTTGAAGAACGACGACGACTGTCCGAGCGAGACCTGTCTCGGCGAGATCCACGTCGCGGGCTCCGCCCACTGCGGCTTCTTCGTGATCTCGACCTTGATCGATGTCGTGGCTTATCAGCATACACTTTCAGGCGACGTTCGTATAACATGTAACCATCGTATTTACTGATGGCGGCTTTCATATCATCGTACGTTGCGAACTCAACGATACTACACAGGGATAGTGAAGAAATAAAAAACCTACCCCTCATTGCGAACTTGCTTGTGTGCGTCTGCATAGGTTACTTCCCCGGCCTTACGCATCATATCTTTTAGATCCTGCAACAAATAAAGCGTTAGCAAAAGTTAAAATTGCTAGCCAGCCGTACGACGTTATTGTTTCGCAACTTATTCCTACCATGCAATTTAGGCAGAAACATCGGTCTGGCATATCACTAGACTTATAATCTTTGATATGTTCAGTTGGGTTGTACTGCCCTACGAGCACTAAGCTTAGGTCCATCTCCTCGGTGGCTAAGCGGTCTTTAATGCATTAAATTACCTAACAAGAACGAGCCGTGCCACGTTAACGACCAAGCCAACAGAAAAGGAACCAATCTCTCTCGGCCATTCGACCTGAACGAGAATTCAGTGAACCGCCTTAGCGTCCTATGCGACCGCTGCCACGGCACCGAGGGCCAACTGAATTTAAGATAGCCATCACACGTTAAAGTAATTTTACGCAATATTCTACAAAGAAAGAAACATGTTTTGCTTACCTGCCAGCTGACACGCGACGAAAGATTTTCAACGATGACGCGGTAGTCTGTCCGAGTTGGTGGGCCATAACGACTAAAGCGCCGCGATTAGAAAACCAAACACAACTTACGACTCCCGACGCCGACTACTCCCCCTGCCCGGTGGCAGTCTTGCATGTTCCACTACGATACGTTCACCCTTTAACTCCCTTCCGTGGAGATCGTACACGGCATCCTCGGCATCTCGTTCGTCATCGAATTCGACAAATCCATATCCAGTTTTCAAAACAATATCACGAAGGCGTCCATACCCTTTGAAGAACTTCTCAATATCCCTTTCAGTGCACCTTGCAGGCAGCCTTCCGATATACACCCGAGACATACTAAACCAACAGAACGCAGCAAGCGGAAATGAACCTGTTATAAACAAAGTATTTAACTCGTTGGTAAATAAATTTCGCCTGCTAGGGTTTATTAAAACAACCAAATTAATATGCTATTCAAAAAAGCTTTTTATAATATTTTCTCTTTGCCAAAATATTAATTGGGCTCAAAGAGTTCAGCTCCAAATTATCGTACTTGGTGACATTGAAAAAATGCATTTGCAATGCGCGATAACTTGCAGCAGAATAGAGTTAGAGCTTTAAATCCAAATATTTACTTTGATGTACTATTCTTTTCTCCTGATTTCTCGGAGAAGGTCAAAAAGTTCGTTTCTCGCAGATAATTTTTCAGATACCGTTTTGCATGAAACCTATAATTTCGCTCAGTAGGAAATTTCTCTGTCAGTTTCCTTTATCAATAGTGCCAAATGAACCTCCTCAACAGATTGTTCAAGTCCCAGTAAATCATGCCAAGTTGAACATGCATTATAGAATAAGCTATCAAATACTGACAAAAACTATAACAGCTGCATGCCCTTCAATGAGTTTTTCAATATCTTTTGGGTAGCAAAATGTGTTAATTCATTAATATGATTGCCGTCTAAGGATAGGCCGTTTATCCTACGCGTTGATCTCGAGAAGAGCGCTAATTGGAAGTCGGATTCTTTAATCAAACTTCTACTTGATTTACAATCCTAAGTTTTTGAGTAGTTCAAGATAAAAGGTAATGGGTACATCCCATTCATAAATGTAGAACATGATAGAAACTAATTTTTCAGATGGAACAACTGATCGGGACTTTATTGAATAAATACGCAAGCTATAACGAAATTTTAACCTAAAGTTCATTCGCAGAATTATCAGGTAGAAAGTGACTGAATTTTTTATTTGGTTTTTGAATTAGAACAGCCCTCATTCAAAATTTTAACAAGATTACTGTATCAAAAGAAAGGAACTACGTAGCATTTCGGCAAAGATACTCCTAAATGATCTGAAGCCTTAATCATGTGTCAACTTCCAAAAAATGGTGACCACAAATATAACAATCTAGTAGTCGAGTAGACCTGTATTTTGCTGAGGTCTTTTGCAATAATACGCACCAAGTTCAGGACTATTTACAAAGAACAAGAATCGTTCCACCTGTGTGATTCAGTATAAAATCTGGTAGTCTAAAATGGTCTCTTATCTAGTAACATTTAAGTAAGCTCTGCAAATTTTAAGAAGACCGTTGGTTCTCAGGTTTCTTTGGCTGAACGAGCCAGAGGTGCGCTATGCTTAGAGCTTTGATTCGATGACGCAAAATTACGGCCGAGAAATCGTGAAGACTCACAGAGCTTAAGGAACACTTAAGTTTGAATTAACAGAATGAAAACGGCTTTATGAAAAGTTACTCGAGACACAAAGATTTTTCATTAATAGCAGATTCAACTTTTACTTAAAAAAGTTTAAATGGATAATAGTAAGCTCTAAAAATGTATGATCTCACACTTTATATGAGCTATATTTTCTGATCTAGCCTTCAAGTGATCGAGTGATTTATAAAAGTTTTAGAATCAAATTAGCGTCGGAAAATGAAGAAGTAATCATACTTGAATCTGCTAGTTAATCCGCACGTCCGCTTTACGATTTTTCGGTTTTGGTAAATGTGCTCAGCATTAAAAGTTACCTATTTCGAAGCCTTCATTTAGAACAAAATAGCTTTTTCAAACGGCAAGGGAAGGTGCTTCGTTAGGGCTTTATTGATAACTTCCAAATGCAATCAATCTCTCATAAGAATCATGGGTTGCGGGGATCTTGAAGTAGTTTGAAAGTCGATTTATTATTGAATTTCAAGTTCCAGGACCGCTTATTTAAATGAGAATTTTCAAAACATCATATTTTACAGGACAAAAGGTTCTCTTTTCAAATGCTGCTAACATTCACGAAGGAAATGGCATTTAGTGTACCTTATACATTTTCTGTATTTCTTTCAAATTCGATGAACATAAGTCAGACCCCTTTGGATAAATGTGCTGAATTTTTTAGTACCGAAAGTATTTTCGTATATCTCTTTCTGATGGACATGGGGAGATTTCAGCAAAGCAAATTTCAATTGTTGAATCAGGCCTGTAGTGAGGGTATTAAGTGCATAAATTCCAGCACATAGTCAAAATAATTCCAAAACCGAAGTCCCACCTGAAAGCGAGAATACTTAAATGCCTTAAGGTCATGTAACGGTGCTCTTAAGTAAAGTCAGCATTTTGATTCAGTTTTATGCGTGGAGGGAGTTTTGCGAAAAGTGATATCGGCATTTTCAACATTTCCATCCACTTACTTAATAGGGTTCTTCTGTTTCACCTGCTGATTAAATTAATAGAATGAAGCCATTAAATGTATTCATAAATTACTATAAAATTGCAAGTGAGTTTGGTTAAATTCTTATTCTTTTAGGAGAACTAATAAATGTAATAACTGAAATAGAACCACAGTAAATCATTCAATTTTCTTTAAATTTATAATTATCTAAGTACAAAAGTGCCCATTTAAAGCACAAATTAAATAAATATAAAATCTGTGAATATTATTCAAGAGCAGCCTTGAAAATGGAATTATGTACATAGGCAGATGTTTGCGTGTGTCGGCGGTCAATTTCTGTTTCTCGTCGACATTATGATCTGAGTCTCTTCGTTGATATTCCACAGATTTATCACATGTAATATGGTGAGTTCATTTTATTGACTAACCTTTGCCTTTTTTGTAAACATAAAATCATTCGCAGACTAATATTCGTGTGTTTATTACTTCTTAATTGGTAGATGTCTGATTCAGAGTCACAACACTAAAGAACTTTTTTCCCTTCTTGGTTACTTGAAAAATTGGTATCGATTCCGTAACTATTTTAGACTTGAAAAATCCGTCACGCAAATGAAAAACATCGGCATTTTGTGTAAATGCTTCCCACCTGCAAGCTGTGCCAAAAATTCTTCAAAGTGCTTGTCCTCCGTTGGATGTTTTTATTCTGTTCAAACTGATCACATAGGTCAGGTGATAGGTGAACACTACGGTTGCCTTATCAATTCAGCGTTTGCGAAGCTCACTTGTCTTAGTTCAGCTGGCACATCCATGTCATGCTGCTTTGCATCTGACTCCGTTGATTTTTGTAACGCTCAGCATTCCCTCGCTGACCAACCAATTAATGCCAAGACTTTGATCCCAACAGTCATATTTTTAGCCATTCTTTTTATTCTACTAAATGTTCTTGTGGTTGTTTACTTCAAGACGTCTACTGTGAAGCGTAGAGTTATATCTTCCCAATCATCCACATTCTTTCCTGAGTTTTCTGACAGTGGAAGTGGTGCGGGGAAGCCTTTTCTCGTTAATCGCACTATAGCTCGCCAGATTAGTCTTCTCGATTGTATCGGGAAGGGTCGTTTTGGAGAGGTTTGGCGCGCAGCCTGCAACGAAGAGATCGTCGCTGTGAAGATTTTTTCCAGTCGTGATGGTGCCAGCTGGAGTCGTGAGACACAAATCTATACTACTGCTCTACTCTGCCATTCCAATATTCTCGCTTACTACGCTAGTGATATGATATCGTCTGGCGGCTGCACGCAGCTCTGGCTTGTCACTGCTTATCACGAAGCAGGTTCACTCCATGATTTTCTCCGCTCTTCTGAGATTCTCCCTCACCAAGTCGGCCTTCAGCTAGCTCGATCCGTAGCTGCTGGAGTAGCATTCCTTCATAGTGAAGTAGTTGGCTTTCATGGCAAACCACCCATCGCCCATCGTGATATTAAGTCGAAAAACATTCTAGTGATGTCTAATCAAGAAGCCTGTCTGGCCGATTTTGGGCTAGCAATCGTTAAAGACGCTAAAATTGATAGTGATTCGCCGCCCCCGGCTAGTCCATTTGCTGGAACTAAGAGATATATGGCTCCAGAAGTTTTATCTCTCTACCCCCTGCTCTGGGGTGGGTGGGAACATGATCAGAATCGATTGGAAGAGGATGGTGATGAGAATTTGTCGGTCCCAGAGGAGTTTGCGGAGTGCAGGCACCCGATGTTGTCCTTCGAGTTCTACCAGTCGGCAGATGTGTACGCGATGGGACTGGTCCTCTGGGAGATTTGGCGACGATGCTGTGGCGAGGAGTATGAGGTAATGTACGCAATTAAACTGCGGCTTTCATTTTACCGTGGTTTTATTTAAGTTGACTGTTGGGGTAAAGGAAGTGGAAAATGCATTGTTCTACATCCTGCTTGCATTACCACAACCCAGAAGTAACATCCATGAGTGTTTACTTAAAACTACTTTTCTGACTGAGGACCTCTCATCCGGCCGTCACTTTGTAGGCCGGAGATAACCAGTTTTGTTGATTATCTGAGTCAATGATTTCCTTTTTGGTATTTTCTAAAATGATGTTTTAGTTTAAAAAAATATTGACGTACACATTGCTCGATGCAGAACGAATCAAAGGCTTTTAGGGTGCTTTTCGGTTAGGAAATGGACCATTGTTTCTTCGTTTCTCCTGACTAACCTTTTACTCATTGCTTTAGTGGTTAGCTTTTGATTTATCACTTTTTTCAGCCGTCTCATGCTTGTCTCCATTTTGGAGTTCGTTTAGCATGTGGGTCCCTTATACCAGAACCCTCGTTTACTTGAGAAAAATGAGTTTTATTGATTGTGAACTAATTTTAAGAGCTCTCAGAGGCCAGTGTCTTCGGTCAACTTTTCTTATTATGTTGCATTAATCATAGCAAAGAAACTCCCATTTTTGAGATTAAAAAATACCACTGATTCAAGTCCATTAGTATCATTAACTTTATACTGGATCCAGTTAGACAGGAAACTAATGTCTGTCTACTTTATGTTTCAGAAGAATATGTGACGACGTTATCTCCCGCTTTATTTAAAATATTTCCAATTTCGAAGTATAGGATAAAGGATGAAACAGACATTAAAGCACCTTCTGTTGGAAGTCGTGCAAAGATACATTGTAAGCGAGACAGCAAAGACATCAAAAATCACTATGGTTACTTAAATAATAGGCATAGTTGAACAGTTTCTATTGCCGTTCAAAGCTCCCCTCAAAAAAAATAGGCAATCAAAACTCCTACAGAAATGTCACGGCTGTCTCGGTTTAAAGTGTTATCATATCCTCAGTCTGTTTTTACTCTTTAAACCGCGAGTAAGGCACATTCTGGTGATCAACTAATTTATTTGATTTCGTTCAGCTTCCCTACTACGAAGCAGTGTCTACAGACCCCACCTTTCTCCAAATGTATCGAGTGGTGGTACTGGGGGAGCCAGCAGAAGGGACTAGTGGCGCCTTTCCTCCGATAGTAGACCTCCCAGTACCATTGCAAACTTGCCACCTCTGCAATAACATATTGTTACTGCGACGTTACAATAATAATAATCACCAACATCGTCGCTGCTACACTGGTGGGAGAAGACCATCTTTACCTTTAATGGATGGGTGGTTAGGACGCTTCGGGGATCTGATTGCTGAATGCTGGCATCCTGTCTGTACTCACCGTCTTTCCGCTTTGAGGTTGCGGAAATCCCTAGCAGCTCTGGAAGCCAGACTCAACCAGTGACAGCCCCTACAAAGGCACCTTATTTAACAAGTATCCGGAATTCTGCATTTCATTTGTTATGAACAGTTATACTTATACTGCTCGATTGACAAATGACACTTTATCGCGCAGTTATACGACCTGTATCTTACCTTGTTTATCGGATATATTGTGATTTTGCTCTGTAGCTAGTGCTAGTGAAGTTGGGGGAGTCAGAATTGTGAGTTAATCTTGTTTTACTGTTCGTGATTGAGCGCGACACTCTTACGGTCTTGGAATTCATTTACAAGGTGATTTTCGAGGAACTACCTGGCGCACAAGCTGTCGTAAAGGTCTGCCGAAGAACCCTAGGATAACTCCTTTTAAGATTAACGTGTGAGGAGTCTAACTTGTCAGAATTGAAACTAAGCACGACTCTATCTTATAGACAAGAGAAAAAATCGAGCCTTAACGAATGGATACTTATTCAATCAACTGAAGTGGCACTTTGGAGCTAAATGATAGGCTTAAGTGATTGATTCTAACAACAGTTGAAAACTCGTTCAGAAATATTTATTATAACTATCAAGATCTAAAGTCCAAGGGCAGGAGCTAGTTCATTCGCCTCATCCATTTGCCTGACAACATCAACTCCTCCGATCAATTCACCCTTGACATAGAGCTGAGGATATGTAGGCCAGTCAGAGTACTTTTTGAGTCCTAAACAAAAGGGCGAAGTTATAAGGTTACATACTAATAAAGCATGCATAAGTAGGGGAGTGTGTTTACCTTCACGAACGGCATCGTCGCTGAGTACGTCGAATGAGCCGAACTTAACGTTGTACCTACGGAGGATTTCCAGCATCTTTAGACTGAATTTGCAGTGAACCCCCTCTGGGGTTCCTTTCATGAAAAGCATGATAGGAGCCTGGTTGATGAGAGCTTTAAGACGGTCGTTCAAATCTTCATGGGCTATAGAAGCGTTACGAAGCGAAGTAAGCGTATTTGTGAGTTCAACGGCGTTGACACCTTGAACCCGAGCCACCTCTTTTCGGTTCTACAAAGAAATGAAACAGGACTGGTATTTAAGGAAAATGCAAGATTAAAGGAGGGAATAAATTAAATAACTACACACTTGGAAGAATAAAACCACGGGGACTGATGAAACATTGCTTTCTTTGCAAAATTTTTGCGCATCCTCGGCATCTACCTAGTTAAGAGACAAAAACCCATATAACAACCCCGGGCAAAAAAAGGGAAAACGTTTTTGATTTTGTAACCTACCATCCCGAAATGAACATCCCTGTTATCATTCTCTTTGGCAAGAGTATCATAAACAGTCGTTATTTGTTTGCATTCGGGTGCCCACGTAGTGTAGATGTAAACAAGTGTGAGTTGGCTAATGCATTACTATTTATAAGGAGCTTACTTGGAGTTGTTGATAAACTTGTCAACTTCTTCCGCGGTCTTCAGATTCGATACAGCCATTCTAAAACAACCTCGTGTAATACACAAATACCACTGGCACATTCATCATTGCAATTTATTCATTAATGAGTATAACAAGCAATTTCCCAATAGTGAAGTTCATTTTAAAAAAGTATAAAAGAACAAATTGTATTACTTTATTTTATCAATAAACTGCGCGACCAATATCACTGGTAACTAAGTTTAGCACTTTATTTTCAATATCTCTCACTCGAAGATATATTCACTTCCGAGTTCTACCTTTCATGTTAATTTCGATTTAAGTATATGTAATAGACTGGTGGAATAGAGTTCTACTCGCGATGTTGAGCATCTTAACTAATTTGATATTGATAAACACGGGAAAAATATTTACCTACTTGCCGAGCTTTCCATTTTTATGTAAATACTCGTATAGTGCATTGAACTAAACTAATGCTCTGAATACATAAATTACTCCGTCGCTAATAGAATTTGACCTTGCAAAATTCCCAGTCCAGTAAATGCCGTCCCAGAGCCAGTGCTTTCATAAACTGGTAAGCGCGAATTGCGTTTGTCCATTCTGTATTAGTCTTTAGTCTTATTTGATAGTATGTTAATTAGCTTAAGCATATGTCGAAATTCATCGCACTGTGGTGCTTCTCACGTAGGAAACAGTGCCACCAGTCTTCACTTAGTAGAAAATCAGTGATTTGAAATGACATTCAAATTTTCTAATTCACTAGTGCAAGGAACTGCGTAGAGTTGTTATGTGGTAAATTTTGCTAATTTAAGAACAAACCCCACTGACTATCCGTTATTATTGTTAAAATTGGCACATTTTTACCTACCTATAGAGACGTATGTTTGATCACCGGCATTTTGCAAAATTCTAATCACACAGCCAATGCGGTCAAATAGATCTTCAAGGCAAAAACGCAAAAACGGTGAACAATACTTTCGGGTGAAGGCTATTCTTGATGAACGTCGAATAAACAATCAATTGTCCTTCAAGGTTCGCTGGGTTGGTTATCCTTCTAGTGCTGACACTTGGGAGCCTGAGGAACATCTGTCTGGTGTTAGAAATCTCATAAAAAAATTCCACGAACAAAAACGCAATTCCTCCTATTTTCACTTAGCGTCTTCCAAAAAGAAACACACTGGCTCTTCTAACGAGACAAACCCTTCCAACCCACGTCAAGAACTGCCATCCTTGTGTAAACGCCGCATAAACAAATCGCGGTCCGGTTACTACGAATACGTTCCTCAAAATCAACTTGTTGCCTCCCAGACCCAGTTTTTTTCCGATATTAACGAGGGAAAGGTTGATCTGACGTCTGATTTGTATTCTCGAGTGAAAAACCGTAGGCGGCACCATCGAGATGAATCCCTTAGTCGTCCCTCTAGTCTCTCAGAAATGAGCGATTATAAATTTAGTGCTTCAGTAACTCCTACACGGCATAGTGAACCTTCTTCACCAAAGAAATTTATCCACTCTTTGAAATCTCCGTCACATTATCCAAAATGCTTGGCATTTAATTCATCAGAAGCCCCTCGAAGCACTCCTCTGAGCAAAGGTGTCCCATCAAAAGACGATGCTCCTCCTAATGGTTCAAAGTCGTTTTTGAAACATCAACTTGGTTCTCCGGACCCACTCCCTTCAAAACCGAAAAGAGCTAAAAATAAATCAGAAGAATATCCTGTTGATGGTTCATATCAGAGTCAAGATTCGCCAAGCAGACCAAAAGAAATCGAACCGCACGAGACATCTAAGCGATCATCGATCAGTGAGGAGAAAATTGAAGAACATTCTGATGAATTAAGTAGATCAATAAAGCCGGTAAATTCTTCTATATCATATATCTTAATAAGAAACATCGATATTACTCAGGTTTTCTTATATATTTTAGATGGAAGATGTAGAATTGTCAAAACCCCCACTACAGTCCGTACAATCCGTGCAGAAACTCATGTCTCTGTATCGGAATCTGCACGATAACTTATCCTGGGAAGATAAAGACGAGAACATCTTATCACGACTTCCTGTACTTAAACCATATTCAGATAATGCGTCCGTACGAACACTGGATGACCTAATATTCGCTATAAATAACCACCATTGGACCCCGCTTGCCACTCAGCCCATTGAAAAAATATTAATCGCTCAATATCCCGACTCGCAGCACCCGTTAGTTGCAGCCATAATTGGTGGTGAGGGGCGACCATTTCTCCTCAGACGGTTACTTCAAGCCACTAGCGGTCCAGATTTCATTGATCCCATTTCAAATTGGCCTCTTCTCATTATTGCAGTCTTTTACGGGCGGATACAGGCTGTCCAAGTACTTCTTGATTTAGGAGCAGATCCGAACTCATCCATTCGGGTAGATGGAAAGCAAAGGACTGCTCTGGGTGTTGCGATTGCAACTGGAAATGTGGATATGGTCTCCCTACTCGTTCTAGGCGGTGCTAATATCTATAAAGTCAACGGAGATATGACTTCAATGCAATTTATTGATGCGCTAATAATCGCCGTAACGCTGAAGACACCTCATGAGGTCCTCATAAAACAACCCACGAAATATGGAATTGATAAGGGCGCAGCTAGACAGCAGTACACAGTCTTAGCGAGAGGCTCCTCTTATATTCCACCTATTGAAGCCCCAAACAATGTCTACCTTCCTCGTTCTCCTTATCTCACTTCTCCTGCTTCTTTAACTTCTGGAGCACCCGTTTCCACATCCTTCCAAATGTCATTTGATGGCCAGGTGTCAAAACTCCCATCACCTGACTCACTTCAATGCATCCATCGACTAATATCGTCTCTCCATGCTCGTCTCTTTGTTGCGATCGATCAGGTCGTTTCTCATTGGCTCCGTAAGGCTGAGATGGCCACAGTATCTGTTATCGAAAAGGGTCAGTGGCTTTGTCCTCACGACGACTCCTTTACGGTTACATTTCCGACCCCAATTGATGATGATTTTTCATCAGTTTTCGTCCTCTTTCTCATCCATGGAACAGTAACTCCTCCTGGGTGTTATAATCTCTGGCTTGGGGACGATGGTCCGTGTCTTGTAGACAAGGTTCTGCTAGGACGCGTTGAACAGAAGCCCCTAGATCGGCTCTTTTTTGTCTCTACTCTTCTACCTCTCAATCGGAGTGAAGTGAACCAGTCGATTTTCATTAACCTCACCCCTGAAAGACAAAAGGGCGTCTCTATCGTACCCATTGTACTTCGCTTGAGGCCTGTCCTGCAAAAGACTGCTGGGATGGTGCCACAAGTGAATAGCACCAGTGTTGGAATCCGATCTCCCGAGATGCCCCGACTTCGCCAGCGATTACCGTGATCATCGAAGTGACTCCTCTTCCAACGAATTCATGATACTCGCACATTACATATTTCCTCTTAGGTTGGGGAATTATCAACTAGGATTTTCAATTTGTCTCAAAACTCGCTGTGATAGATTTTATGGGAGCATGTGCTTTTCCTTTTTCTTTTTTGTCGTTGGTTTTTCACAGTGTTATTTCTCTCTCTCTCTCTCTCTCTCTCTTTCTTTCTTTAGTCCTTAGTGTGTCTTCTACATATTACCGATGTTGTTAGCAGTGGTTCATCTCGTGTTCGATGTTTGTGGTAGTGCCCAATAGAAACTGTGATATGGTAACTGTCATTTACATGCATTCTATGCTTTGAAGAGATGCTTTGATGAGCCTACATTACGTGCCTTACCATTTGACATTGAGTAAACCATGTAGAACAAGTCGTTCGCGTAACGTGATGAGCGGAAGTTTTGCCATGATCACCACGCTTTCCAAGTTTTAGCAGCGAAATACCGAGTTATTTAGGCAGAAACCTTTAAATACAGATTGGTCGAACACAATTAAATCAATCACCCAATTGAATTTGAGTTCCGATGGTTTCTACTGAAGCCCTCTGTAGAAACAGGGTTGAAAGAAGGTACGTGTTTGGGATTTATACGGTCCTATGCTCATGAATTCAAGTAAAATCGAGTTTACTTTGGTTTGTAAATGCAGAATTAGCCGATCCGATACATGAACATTAAATTCAAGCCAAACTTACCTTGGGGATAGACAGGATGGTACTTGCATTTGGTAAGGTTGGTCGACCTTTGTCAGCTAAGTGTGTCTAAGTTTCACAAGCTGTAAATTCCAACTACACAGAAATAAGCACAGGTAAAATTACGGATCTCGGCCTCTATTTTTGCGAGCTGTCGCTATACAAATGGAAGGGATGACTGCGGTAGGCTTTTTATTTCTAGAGCTGAAATCAGTGCCATACTTGAGCGTATCACAGTAGACGTTGTGTTTTATTACCAGATGATTTGTTTATGGCCTCGCCAAAAATAGCAGGAGTATGACTGGGAACCAAAATGCTAGACTGGGACTGCCGGGTAACAAATCCAAACCATGGATTTGGTCAAGAAGTGTATTGTGGTGGCCATATTTTTGTATACCACTAAAGGAATGCAACCGAAATATTTGGGAGTTGAAGAAGAGAAAAGGCATTTCTGTCAGAATTTATTTCCGTACACAGTTGTTTGGTAATGCTTTAGTACCCTGTATAGTTAAACGATATCTTCTGATTTTTAATAATGAAAATTTATAAGTGATGAGCATTGAATTATGCGGGTTTGGCAGTGATAAAAAAAGCAATAGTTATTTCGATACTTCAGGTGCTCTTGGAGAGGCTTTCAAAGTGATTTCTGGTGTGATTTTCAGCTAAAAGGTCGATAGAACCATTTTGGACATCAACAATGTGCTGAATGGAAGGTGTTTATTAAAATTTGAAATCCACGACGACAGTCCTTCGAAGGTAGTGTCAGTGCTGGTGCTAATCGAAAAGCTATGTGACCATATGTGACCACGCAACACGTGAACTCTAACAAGCTGATCAGAGAAAATGCTCCTACCGCGTCGCGACTGCCGCTTAAGTCGATCACCTACGGTAGTGGACTTTAAAGGTTGATTTAATCATGATCCCACATGATATTAGATTTAAATTTAAGAGAAAAGATGGCCTAGCCAATTGATACAACGTCTATCCATCCAGCAACTCCTGAGCTAATCCGTTGCGGTCCATGGCATGAGCCTAAGTAATAGCAACTGGGGGTATCGGATTGCTAGTAGTTTAAGACCATCGCCTTAATTTACGTCATTGATTCATGAACATAAAGAGGGTGACTTAATCAATTACGATTTTTTAATCATCTCAAAAGTGCTCTATCGTACATCGGGTTCACCACACTGTTACTTTTGGCTAATAATTATACAGTCAACTTTAGTCTTTTCTAATTATTATTGTTTAGGGCATTGACTCCAATATGGTCTAAGCCAGTAAGGGCAAATTAGGAAATCATTTGCGAAAAAATTGGAGAAGCTTAACGTCAAATGAATGTTGCTTAGACTTTGCTACTTTAAGGTCAGCAATGTTGAAGAAAAGCAGTGGCTTGATGAGTTGAAAGATCCTTGAATAAATTCAGACGCAGATGCAATTAGAATGCTATGGTACAATCTCAAGCAATGATTATATTTTTGATTTTAATTCCACAAAATTTCTTTCTTGAATAATAAACATGCTCTTATTTTTCTCGATTTTTAACAATCAGGTTTTCATTGTCGCAAATTTATCGTGCAGCATGTAATTCCCACGCTGGTGAACACATTGCCTCGAAAACCGCTGTCTTGCGAGGAATTCTTAATTTTCCTGATCAAATAAATGGGAGTTAAATGCTCAGAGCTTTTACACTCCAATTTTCAATTTTTTCAATAAACAATAATTAACAATGGGATCTACAAAAGAATGCATTTTTATCACAATTAAAGAGGATGATAACCGAGTACTCCTTGCTAGAAAATCATTGAAGGAATGCTTGATTGGGCTACAATTTATTTTGGGAACGAGTTGAATGGCATCAGTTTCTTCATTGCAAATCCAAAACTCGGGCTTGACTTTTGCAATTACAGATGACATTCTGACAAACGAATTCCGACAAACTTAAATGTCCATCTCTGGCTGTTCTAAATCCTGCACAAAGGCAAATGACCATGAATCATAATCGCTGCGCAAGCAAAATCCGATTCATTTCCTTCCTTAGAATGAATCTCCCACAGATCTCTAAAACTGCGCTGGCTCATAACTTGTGAAGGCCCTGATGGTGAGGAACACCAACCAATACTACTAGCTCATATAGAGTAGGAAAGAGAATTTCTCTCAAAATACAATCTGAAAAATTTAGTTTCTTTGAACGTAAATACCAGAAGTGTCGTCGCCTTCGTGAACCTACTTGCTGGCAATAAGAGCTCGGTAAGCTACTAACTAACGAACTGACAATGACTTCCACACTAGGGTCGCTATCAAGTCTTTGATAGAATTCTTTCCCAAAAAGTAGCCGAATGGTAGCATTTGGAGCCAAAAGGGTATAGTCCTGCCCCATACAGTTTTGCGTTACATTGATAATCAAATTTTTCCTATTCTGATCTTTGAACAAATAATGACACTGAGTGGAAGCTCAGTTGCGGAACCCCACGCAGCACCTCTGCGCTGAATTACAATGGTGACATCTCCATTCATCTTACCCTCGTTAGACATAAATGGAAAGAACATGTGTCGTTGTTCCTCACAGATCCTAGTGCCTCGTCAAAATACAAATATGGCCACCGTTGATTCGCGATCTCTATGTAAATCCACAAATGATACGAGTGACCAGAAAGGGTAGATATCACTCTATGAAACCAAAGATGTAGGTCGTTCCTCACTATCAATCAAAACAATTAAATCAAATCAAACCAAACCAAGTTAGTGGTGTTTGTTAGTAGTTTCATTAAATTTGATTTGGCACTAAAAATTATTTATTAATTTCAGTTCAAATTTTAGTCTCTTCCTCTAGGTACCTTAGTTTAAATCAGCAGATTTCCCATCCGAATGTCTACCACTTATAATTTGGGAAAATATTTTTTTTGAAATGAGCTGATTTAGCTATTTCAAGATGAAAGGAATTCGAGCTCCCGTCTCATAGGCTCTCAGGTTCTAAAATAGGCAAGTTAAGGGGAAATCGGGTGGCAAGCTCAAACCTGCTACATTTTCGGCTCATTTGTATGTATGTTTTTGGATTTGCTTTTGAACTGAATATTAGCATCTTGTGTTGAAAGAGCTATGTACAACAGAAGGTTCAAATTCTCGTGGCTTAAGTACTGGCTCAATGACAAGACTCTAAGTTTCAACTTCACAAAAAGTAGGCGAATACTGATCTGTCCTAGACGGTGAGCGATTTTCAAGTCATAGTTTGTAGCATACAATAGCTAGCTTATTTAGTCTGTATAAAAATCATGTTTTGTACACATGAAAATGAGGTCTTCTTTAGATGAGCGAATCACTGAGTAATTAGTAAGAAATGAATCTTGTGCTTTGAATTAGCTAGCACGGTCTCCAATCTCTAGCGACAAACTACAAAAGTATAATTTTTTAACGGGAATTTTACTTGGGGTAACTTCATTCCCAATGACTTAGCTGTTATATGATCTTGACCGACTGCTTTACCGCATTTGGCCGAAGCTCATCTTCCGAATGGCTTAGTGTATGTCTCCGACAATCCTACTCGGAGTCCCAAGGCTATAGCCAACCCAAGTATCACGAGTTGACGTTTAAAAGTGCTAAATTTAACCATGTAAAATAGGTGTCATACTGATAAGTGCCGATCTACCAAGAAAGGAACAAATGGTCCATCAGAACAAAGACAGTGTTTACCTCTAATAGAAGAGGAATTGGTAATAGTTTACTCTTAAAGGGATTATGATAGTCATTTAAAAAGAATGGTTACGTGTTTCGCGAACGAAACCAACTAGATTAGGACGGTATAGACCCGATGTGTCTTCAATAACCTCCGACAATAGCTCACCTATGACTAAAGAGCTGATTAAGGTGTAAACTGCCCGTTTCTGCATTAAATCATTCAATTGAGGAAATATGTAGTGCCATCGGATGTCCTTGGAAATCTTTCAAGAGTCCTTACTTTTCGTTTTCACCACCAAGTGTCAAAATCTGGGTTAGTAATTAATCGAAAGGACCCATCTCACTTGTATTTGCTCACTATTAGTGTAAATTTGTAATTCAATGGAAATAAACAAATAAGTAAATTTGTATAACATGGTTTGCATCGCATGAGTCAATAAATTAGTGGCAAAACATGACCCGGATGTGCATAATCAACCATTCCCAAAAGGCTTCAGTGCTTGTGCAGCTATATTCTATCGAATTAACTTACGGTGCGGTCTTGTGAGTAATTCTAGTACGACTTCATATTATTCTTTAATGAATAATTTGTTGATCTTGTGACCTAGGGACATAATTCTACGATAGAGGCAACAGGACATTCAAAATCTCTGTTGACACCACCGAGGTACTAAGAACCATAAATATACGGTAATCACTTTGTTCCTTAATTGACTATTTGCACTCATTAATTAAAAGTCTACGCAGATTTAAGTTAGTAAAGAAGTTCCGAGTATTTCGGTTAACTGGCTCTCCCACTACCGAAGTGTTTGGCACCAGAGAGACCTCATATGTTGATCACCTCTGAAGATAGTTATATCTCTCATAAATGATTACTTCAAACCCTTTGAGCCTAATCAACCAACCGCTCACCATTTGACTGTAACAAGTGAATCAACACACATGTCCTTGCACGGTGTTTTTCTCTGACCTTTGAAGTCAGTAGTTTAAAAATCCTGTTATTTACTTTATATTATGTATTAATATGAACGAAATTGATGTAGTCTGAACAATTAATATTCAAGCCTACCTATGGCAGATATACTCAGTTTGCCAGTCGGTTATTAACAGGCACATAAAATTTAATAAAAAAAGGCTCAGCAATGGCAAGTGCGCATGGCAGTTTTTAAAGCTGAGTCCTTACGATAAAATTAACTTGACAAATGCGGTAACTTTGAGTCAGCAGCTCTCATCTTCAGTGCACCAATTACGCATTTGCCTGGTTTGAGCATCAAACCAAAAGAGTTTTGAGATTGGCTGAATTTATAGTTTTAGTTCAGCAGTCACTTAATCTAAGTAGCCCCGCAAATATAGGAGGGATGCCTTCTGTGTGCCTACACGGTGCTCTCGTGAATATGGCCCGCCGTGGAAGCTTTCAGCAGTATATAATCAACGTCATCTCCTCCCACTCTCGTTCATCTTCTTCCCTCACTTCCTTAACGAGAAGCTCCTCTTGCTCTGACGTTGGTGAGCGGGATGTTTCAAAGAATCGGGTGAACCTTAGAAATAAAGGTCAATGTCAAAGGAGCTTTGATGCTGCCAAAAGGTCTCATTCAAAAAAAACCTCAAAATCACCATCTTCATCGTCATCGTCTAAAAAATCATCTTCCACTTCATCTTCTACATCATCAAGCGAAGGATCTTCTTCGTCCTCCTCCACTTGTGCAGTTGATTTCAGGCCTCAAAGAAATCATGGATTCGCCAGAGACAGCACTATCCTAATAACCGGTGGTCATAGACGCCAGTTTACTTATGGAAGATTTGCGGGTCGGCCGACTTCGGCTCCGACCTCCAGAGAAAGAGGAGGTTCATTGTCATTATCTCGAAATCCAAGAAGGGCAGGAGTCACGTCACGCAACCGACAATCATCTAGAAACGAGAACCAATCACTGAAGGGCAGAAATTCGAAGAGGATGTATATGGTGATATCCGAAGAGATACAGCGTTCTCCACCACTAAAAGGTAGCCAAAGACGGGAGAGGACACAACGTAGGGCACGAAGCGGAGCATCTTCAAAGTCTCAACAAGGCAAGACCTACTATTTGTTGGTGTCCAAAGATGTTGAAAAGGTTTTAACTGGAAAAATGATTGCTATTGTGGAATCTCGTCATTCGTCCAAAGCCAGCAGAAAAAGCGAATCGCTCCCTAGAAAAGACAAGAAGTTCGCGAAAATCAGTGTATGGAAGGCAGGAGACGCAGAGGTTATCGACGTCGGTGAAAGTGGACTATGTCGACCCTAGAAATATTTATTTGAACCTTTTTGTTCCATTTCTCTTCGATAACGTTACCAGGGTCCTGATTTTCGAAAAGACTGTCCATTACTTGCATGGCTTTTATACTGATTGAATCGAAGTATTCATCAGCAACCATATTTATTTAAGCATAAGTAAATTTCCTATGTTCCACAACGGAATCAGAATTTATGTGGTGAGTGGTTAGTAGCTTGAAATACTCCAGGCTGACAGAAGAAAGATCGAGTGGAAATGAGCTCATTCAATGTGCAACTTGAAATCATATATCGTAGCCAAGACACTTTGCAATGCAGTAAATCTGTAGTTTTTATAAAAAAGCTTGATAGTTGAAATGCCTTCAACCAGGCAAAGTAATTCTTAAATTCAAGTAGTAGGGCGTCACATTTATTTTATCAAAAGTGTTTTCTTATGCCAAACGTTTGTAGGCTTGTAATATTTTAAAACAGCAGTTGATATTTATGGATTCAATAACACTGTAACAAAGTAAAGAGGCCAAAGTCACCTTTTATTTCCGCCTCTTGTCAAATGTGTCCGTAATTCCGCACATTCTGGAAGACCTGTTTTAGTATTTTAACTTTATGCAAAAAGATATTATTGAGAACGTAACATTTAAAAGTATCGTTAAAACAACTTTTCGTGAGCTCCTTCTGCATAGTCAGGAAGAAAAGGAATTAGGATTTTTACCTCGGTTCAAGAAAATCGTCGAACAAATAGAAGATGCACTTGAAAGCCTTCGGCACTTGGATTATCTTCATTTGCAATAAGATTCAAAGTTAAAAAGACAAAAGGCAAAACTGATAAGCAGCTACTACTATTTATCCTCTAAGAAAGGAAACTGATGCGAATCAGTATAAGAGGGATTATGAGGCATATTACAGGCTGATGACCTTACTTTTTAAATAGCAATGATCCAGTGAAATTCTTCCCTGAGAGGCTCTTAATATGCAGCTCAAACGGATTGTAATTTGCATTAACTCACTCCTTTACAGTTAGGACTTCCTAAATATTCTCTCGAATGCCCTGACTAAACATTGCTGCTGAAAGATCAGTTTATCGAACGCGCCCTTTCAGCACAGAGGGCATCTCAAGCTTTGGAGCCTCCGCCCTTGTTATTTATCAACAAATAACTAAATAAGTCCGATTGCCATTCATAATAACGGGGCTGAAAAAGTAGACTAGCTAAACTTGAGTCTCCAAATCCAAAGGTTTTATATCATCTAAGGGCTTCATTCATTTACGATGTGCAGAACGTGCTTCATGCTGTATGTATGGCTCACTACTTATTATCAAATATTGTGGTCCAATGTAAAAGAACATCCATGGGCGCTTTGCTCTGCTGTGGTCTGACAATATATCCCTTTCAGTTTTATAACATTATATTACTTTAACTAACCGTCTGCATATCAAAATGATTGGGTTTCTACTGGTGAGCTTGAGTCGTGTAGCCTTTAGTTTTTTTCGCAGTCTTTTCCCGAAATAATTCGTAGAATGTCACATTTTTTTGGTGCAAGAAAATAATTATTTAAGGGGTACTTTGGGCTTCAAAACCAACAAAACCCTGAAATAAATAAAAAGAAAACCGAAGTTTGTAATCTATTTCTTAGCCGTTTGAATGACAACTAGCTGCCAGTTGACAAGTCCATATCTTAAAAAAGTGATAAGCAAGTGGGTTGTGGACATTTCTAAACTGATTCGTCGTTCTTCTGCTCTGCGTTCTGCGATCATTTGGACGCAATTTACAAGCAAATTCTTTCGAATCGTCCATATAAGAGACCAATCAAATGTATTCAATTTTACTGAAAGGGTTGCATGGATTAAATTTTTCCAGCGATAGCCAAATAACCAAGAGCACGGATTCTATTACTAATGGCGGAAGTGACATCAGTCTGAACCAGATGAAGTACAGCTTTGCTCCAATGATCTCACTCACCCATGTGAAACATTATGGCTCACAGGCTTTTACACACATACATGTGGCTGTAATTTATAACAAAAAGGTTTATCTCATGGTATGGGTGATCTAACCTTTCAGACTCGCAGTCTTTGATTGGCCGTTGTACCGCATTCTTTGATTAATTTTTAAAAAGCACATTTGCTGACAATGGCTTATAATAAAGGTATTACGGCTCAAACTGTTCTGATTAAGGCAGATCAGAGGCATCAGAGATCGCTTTCAGACTCAAGCAAAAGGATCTCAAGCAACAAGTTAGCAAGAAATTTTTAAAATGAAGTTTGTGTGTTGAATTTTTTTGAAGGAAAGTTTGCATGAGATAGATCTGCGTATTTTAATTTTTTTTGTTACAGCTCTGTATCTGATCAAGAGAAACAGTTGTGGACTTGGCATGCCTGATAAATCGGGTACCACCAACAGGTAAAGACATTAGTTTGTTTTACTAGATGGCCAGAAGAGCAAGACAATCTTCCTAATTTGTATGAACACAACTGGGACATTATTGAAAACGATCAGTCGGTTCGGTCAGTGGTTACTATGATCTGCAAAACACGGTTCAAGTTTCACAATTAACAAGACATCGGAAGCGCAAACTGGCGTGAATATCCCAATAAGTTAAGAGATGCTCAATAAAACCAGTTAAACGAGCTTGGACTAAGGAATTGTTCTTCGGAGTAGGATGGTTAAAGAGAAGTTGAGGCTCATGAAACAAGTTGAGTATATTATTAAAAGTGAAAAGAGCGATCTTTTCTCCAACTGTAGTTAATATAATCTAGGATCACTATTCTTACATGAACTGCCTTTTTTTGTAAACCAAAATCATATCATATTGGTAATCACTCCTACTCTCAACCTCCTCGTGGTGACCACCGGCAGCCCCAGTGGCAAAGCTGGGGGCTAGTGAGAGGGGCGACCGGATAGGACTAATCACCCACCGGACGTATGAATTTAGATTTTTCCAGCAGAAGTACAACGGACGATGTAAATACTTGGATTCATATTCTTAAACTGGATTGTGAAAAGTGTCGAGGAAGGACGAGGTGCCACTACAAAGCGGAACCGTTACTCGTACGACGAAACCATGCTAGAACATCCGAACCGAATATGAAGATAAACGCTTTTACTGGTTTATGTGTTGAGCGTTGCGTGCTATCTGCTGTAAAAAGCTCTCCGTACTTATGTTGTGCCCCCAATAAGTCTTTCAGACTTGACCAGATGGGTTGGGAGCAAATAAAAAAATATCTGAAATAATAGATCAAGCCACTCCAATGACCTCTTAATGCATATAGATGGGAGCCAGACCGCTTAGTGTTAAAACTTGATACTTTAAAATGGAGCATGACCTAGATAAATGTTTACTTGGATTTTAAATAAAGCATTGTTGAATGCAAGCACTATAGAAATTTTTGCGTTGAAGAGAGGTATCATGCCTTAATAGGACAACTGTTTTCATCAAGTACATACATCCTCACCATGAGAAACCCTCACAAGCAAGGCTTTTGATGGGCAATTAAAGTTTTTTTGTTCAATCATCTCTCCGCATGGCGAGATCTTGAATGAGGAGGTACCTTGTGAACCACTTTGTTTGCCGGAATCGATCAGTGCGGCTCAGGCTTGCACCGTAGAAAGCCATACCGTCTGGCCCTTCAAATTCGATTTTTATTTCTACTCTGAAGAGATCACAGCCTCCTTGACAGTTTCAGAAAACAATTAAGCCAAGATAGGGGATAAGAGGCACATGCTCGTGCATTTATTCGTAACGACTCACACACTTAAAGCAACGAAATCTTCTCTCCAAGCATAGGAATGAACCCTGCACTGAGTTGATAGACAAGCGATTATGCGTAAATATATTAAAGCAATCTATTCGGTCTCAGGCTTCATTATCCCAACCCTGTATGCGTACTTTAAACGTTGCTTGATCTTACAAAACAGCGACTTTCTTACGATACAAAAGAACTACCCTACATTGATAGCACTGGGAAGCGTTTGGACTAAAACTAGGCTCAAACCCCGTGTTATAGGGGAAGTGTCCAAACTCTCACCAAAAGAGGCCGGGACCATCAGTCAGCCAAGAAAGGAAATAAACTCAAATCACTTGAATGTCACTGTAAGACCAGTGTGATGTCCAAGGATCCATTTGACAGTTCTGAAAAAGTATGAATGCGAGCGAAATGAATGAACTAATATGCAAACAAACTGGCTACTCTCGTAAGGCCTACGAAACCCTAGAATCATTTAATTATACTTAGAAAGTTGTAAGCCATTTCCTCAACATAACTAATAGGAAATCAGGTTTTATTTAACCCATTCAGTCAAAAATAGACCTTAAAGGAAAGGGAAAGAAAATAGAGCGAAGCCACTGAAAAGTGAGATGGTGTTTGGCTCTTCAAGGGGATTTTGATTGGTATGACCATATTTGACTGTAAATTATATGCAGAAGCTTTAGAATGACAAGAACAAAAGAGACAATAATTTGGTTCATAATTAGCTCAGTCCAACTGATCTATGGTTTGGAATAATAATACGTCGGATCTAAAAAAGACACGGTCGATGTAGTGTACGTAGCAAAAGAGCATCTGAAATACAACCCAGCATCCGGATATTTAGTAGGTTCTTTAGCTTCAGATAGAAAAATTGAACTAACACAGTAATATCCAAATTAATTAGGTTCGACCTTGATATTGTCAAGATTCATTGCCATATTAAACCTTTTTTGCTTTTTGGCAACACCTCGGTTCCATTCAGTCGACGTGTGAAACTGCTGACTGAACTCACAAAAATTGTTCTTAGGGTTTTTCCTCAATAAAGGGAGGCAGTGCAGATCGCAGATTCACAAATTCATACCCAGATTCCAGACAAAGAGCGTAAAATAGTTCACCGTTGAAGGAACCGAAGGAAATACATGATCTATTAAAATACACCATTGACTGAATTCAAAGATGTTTCAAGAAAGGTGTACACAAGGCACATATAAGTTGATTTTAATTGCTCTCAATAATTCATTTTAAGTAAAATAAAGTAGATAGACCGCCTTATTCATTTTTATTGGGATCGGGAGTCAGCATTTTTAGTAAAAGGGTTCATGTTTTGATTATTAAAAGAGTGGGTTACAATTTTGGCGCCTGTTTATGCAAATTTTTCAGATCTCTGCTTTTGCCATTCTATTTTTCAAACTCAGTCACCCAGTTGTCCACATCTTCATGGCAAGACTAAGTAGACGGAACCACACTTGAGTACCTGGTTCCCCTTCCTGCTCTACCTACGAAATTTGACCTTAAATGTACACAATAAAATAAATTAATTTAGTCCAGATGCGCCATTCTGACAATATGTAAACTTAAATGAATCACAAATGAACGAGAGACTGCTCTTCATACGTCAGCCGACAAAGCACCAGTACTGAGCGCTAGATTATCCTTTCGACGGCTAAACCGGCGAAAAATGGGATACCAATGTGAGCAGATCTGTTTTCTCATGAAATCATGAAGTCATAAAATTTAAAACTTTTTGGATAATTTCAAACGATCCCAAAAATTGACCAAAACAAACATGATTCAATTTTGCTACACAAAATTAAATAATATATGCATATGATTCCCTACGGAGAGATCACTTTGTCAGACCAAATATGTCACCTAAGGTATTCAGCTCAGAAGATACCTAGGCGTATGGACTAAATTTACTCGATTCCGCTTCATTGCAGGATGATGGCTAACTACTCGAAAGACATTGCTCAGCTTTTGTATCTTTTGCTTTTAACCGAGATTTAGGCAAGTGAGCATTTCATAATATTATCAGCAGCTGCATTTTTTTGATATCATTAAATTATAAATGTTAGCACTTGTTCAGTATCAAAATTTGTAAAGTTCTCAGAACGTTGGAATGATTGCTGCGAGGGTGGCAGAACAAGGATCTACAAATCTGAATCTATCAGGCACAAAAGGGAGCTTGCTATGATGCACCCACGACTGCAGCCTAGAGAGGTAAGGATCCAACTCGTATAATTTTACAAGCCATGACTGCCAGTTAGAAAGAAATAAAGCTGTTTTTGTTAAAAGTTTAAGCATCACCTATTTACTATTTCAATATTAAATTCGACGGAGTCTTAAGAACAATTCTGAATCACCACAGTTGGCGAATAGTTCGAATTTTCTAAACCCTTGGTTCGATCATCAACCTCATAGGATCGATGGAGGTAATATAGCCCAGGATCCAGAATTCAGATCGACAATAGGTGGGTTACAAAAACTACCATGAGGCTAAATGCGTGCCTATTCTTTTTTGAACATTGAATGAAAGATATCGTCTCCTCTGCTTCAGATTAGTTTTGGTAAAAAACGGCAGTTAAACTGAAATCAGAAGCTGAGTTTCTCAAGAAGGGCACTTCCTAATACTTGAGGTTAATTATTTCGTGTTGTATCTGATAATATACTCACTATGTGAATTTCATAGCGGGCATAGCTACTAATCACATCTTTCGACGATGTTGACATTGAACAGAAAAGGCGTTGTCAATCATATCCCTAAATATTCATTAGTAGTGAGAAAGTTGTAGATTATTCCCATGGCCCACTCTTCTACCGCCAACCTCCGAGAATAAATAGTTCAAACTAATCAATTTTAAACCTACTAATATCACCTCTTATCATTTTCACCGATGTGCCAGAGTCGCAAGAAGACTGGTAGACCGACTAAAGTGCTTTAGAAGAATTTCAGTCCCTCATGAGCCACTTATGCTTCATTAGCTGTTTAATCCAACGCTCTATGGCAGATTTTGAGCGTTCAACACGGTAAAAAATAGGTATTTCATCTCCAAAGCGTAAGAAATAAGATGGAGTAGATGGTTGATTGTGATCTTTATTCCATCCACAATCCTTGAGAAGTGTATTATTCCAAAGAGCACCGCAAGCACGGAACTCAGCGACACAGTAAAGGTGGTCACTTGATGTAATTCTCGAGGCTCAAATGTGGTCCCCCATTTCAGCCATAAGGTATTAAACATTTGGTCGAATGCAGACATGCGTTCTTAAATAAACTGCATGAGTACAGCACCAGGCTTTTATGAAAATCGGAAGAATCCATGCCCGTCGAACGAGGGAAGGCAACAAATAACTTCCCGCCTTCATTAAGCATTAATTCTGTTGATGTTGCATGATCATTTTCATGATCTTAAGTCGTCACCATGTTATCTTCCCGTTGATATAAAGCTTTTAACGGTATTATTTCACCTCAACCGGTGTCTTTACTGAGTTGGGATAAATGTCAGGGAAATTACTTGTTTCACTTGACCTTCTTATGGGTCCCGTGTAATCAAAATAAATGGGTTCACGATGGGCTCATTAAAAATTCCGTACCCTTTTGCAGCTTCAAGATCAAAGTAACTTCAGTTCACGTTAGCAGATGGAACTTAGATGTTGATCTACTTTCCCTTTGAGTTGCATAACATCATGCACGTTTTACTGAATCGATCATTTAAAATGAATATAAAAGCGTTGTTCGCAGGCCTGATACAACATTAAGTGGCGTAGTTCACGCATTATCGTAAGGCAACCCAACTTTTTTGAAGATCTGAGCGAATCGACTCAGTAAAAGTGTTTTAAAATCAGTATCCTTTACTCTTCTTTATAGAGCACCTGAAAAGAAGGTAGAAAATAGTTCGATCTGGTGAATACGGTAAAAAGCTATAAAGTTATTTGGTGGTTAATAGAGGAAAATTCGGTCAATTTTTTCATCTTAAGTTATTTAAATTGGTATTGGTTTTTTAGTGATTAAATCTTGTATTTTGATCTGAACGCTAAGTATGAGAGGAAAGACTGCCCATCAATAGAGAGATTTTCAATAGAGAGATTTGAAATTCACCTCACAGCTTAAGTTAGATAAATATACCATTCATGTTCTGCTATGTGACCATCAATGACATTAAAAGACAACCTTTGATTAGGGGTTAACTAACCTCACTATCTTGATAGCTTCTTTAAACTCGCACGTACTCAATTCAACAAGCAATCGGAGGTTTAGTTGAGTTCATGTGGCAGTAGATTCAAACGATTCATACAAATACCGCGCTCGGCAAAAATGGATAGAAAAACTCCAAGAATTTATAAATTCCCAGAACTTCAGGACGGTTCTAATCGTGCAACCATCTTCGAACTGATCAATGACTCTGATGAACCTTTCAGAGTGGATTACTATTAGGTGTCTGTTCCAGCCTCCAAGTTGTACTATCATCAGAAAAGAACGAGAAATCGAAAAAGAGACATGGAACAAAACATTCAAAGAAACATTTAAAGAAATCTTCTCCACCTCACACCTCCGTGGAAAGTGTAGAAAATCCCTACTCGCTAGTACCTCCACGTCATCCAGGAACGGTTTCTCAAGAAAATCGACAAGGCACTTATTTTAATGGCGAATTGAATAACTGTTGGGGATACAGTCTTATCTTCAAACCACCAGAACCTAAGTCGAATCTGCAGCCCTGTGAAACCGAAAGCAATGATTATGACTCTGATATCGAGAAATTTTTCTTCCCGATTCAGCGCAAACTGGTGCCAACTCACAACCGGAAATCCTTTTCCTTGGTTCGGCCAGGCAACAACGTTGGTGGTAGCTCACTCGAGAAAAAACGGTCAAGAATGACATCCAATGACAGTGCCATCTTGCAGTATGAATGCTCGTCGTAGTCGAATGGATTACAACGAATACAGCACTAATTACAGCAATACCGCAGTATTCAGGCCGCACTTTAAGCAGCAGCAGTATGCAGTCTAAACTGTCACCATTTAGATGGCATAGTTTCGAATAACTTACTTATCCAAATACAGACAGAGGTGAGCGGAGTATTAATTTATTAACTTTACTTTTTTTTCAGTAATCCTTATCTCTCATCCTTATATCGAAATAGCAGCCGAAGTACCCATCACATTTTGTGAGGTTTAGTCCAAGTTGGTGTCCAGTTAGAGCAGCCAAAGCAATGCAAATAAATGAAATTTATCATTCATTGCTTTTAAAAATGTAATCCAAGTTAATTTACTCTAGCATGTAAGCAAGTTAAAATTTCTATGGATTCCGATATATTTACGCCAATAGTGGGGCTTTGGGACTGTGAATCAAAGTTGCTTTCATTTATGAACTTTGAATTGCTAAATGCTCTACATTTATCACAAAAGTGACAAGAACAGTTCTTCCACACATCTATAAATTAAGTGTTATGATTAAATGACTGATTTTAAAGGCAGGAAAGACAGTTAAAGGAATGGCTACTCCTTCGGACACGTCGAAAAAACCAAATGCTAGCCAAAATTTTCATTTTCCATGATGCTTTCTTTTAGTTTTAGGTATTGAAGTAATATTTCGCGTGCTATGTCATGGATTTTTGGCTAATATACTTGGATTCCTTTTACTTATTAAGTTAAATGCAGCTAAAATGCTTGATCCAAGCTAATTCTATTGGAGACTGACCCAACTAGTGTCCTTTTGCATGTTGCTTTTGTACTTCTTTTCTTCCAAGCTTGTCTTCTGTGAAAAACCTGATGAATCTGAGTCACTAGGACCTCGGAATTTATGGATTCTCAGCTTCACGAATACAATACAATACAATTCACAGCTCTATGTGGATTATTTCATTCAAGAAGTTATATAATTGGATTAAAAGTCTGAATCCCAGTTTTGTTTAGTAGCCGCCACTTGATTGGGCGGGATTCTATAGCACCAGAATTGCGATTTAGGAACGGAGAAGTTTTTTGCAATTTGATTATGTGTTTCTTACCTTTCGCTGGGTAATGCAGGTTCGGTGGTTTGGGTCAAGACGAAAAATCAAATATATTGAACAAGAGCTGAAAATGTGTTTGTCGTCCTCGCTATATTTTCATAGCCCGTTGAGGTTATCTACAACCTACCTAGAGTTTTCCAAAGGCAAGACCGAACTGACCATTAAAGGTTTGAAGCAACTCTAATCGTTCAAATTCCTCCTATTCGAGCAGCAGCGGTCTCTTCTAAAACACCGTAATATTTCTCTGTTCTCAGCTTTGTTTCGTTTAACTGCCCAAATATGTATTCCTTTGGGTTTTAGTTCTGTGACTGATGAGATTAGAATGGGCATATTCAAGTATTCAACCAAGATTGGTCGGGCGCAATAAGGACTTCCTTTACAAAAAATAAATTAGAAAGCTAAAGCTGGCGCATTTATATCGAAAAATGCTCAATGATAGAGCTGATGTTAAAATACCCGGCCCTTATTTAAGCACAATAATGACCACCAATCCATTTGCTCAATTTCCTATTAGTAAACAGAAGCTTAGACATGAAGCTAGATGATTTGATTAAATGGTGTTTGAAAATCGTCACATCATGGACGGCTATGGGCGAACGGTTGCGCCTGCTAGCCAAAAAGTCGCGTTGTGGAATTTCTGACTTTTGGAAGCATTAATCACTGACAGTTGTTAAGATGGACCAGAATGTGGTCCAACACCTTACTACCACTAGAAGACTATTTTTGCGCATTTTGAACTTAGATCAGAAGGGAAAACCCGATGCTGGAGTCCATTCATAAACGTGTTTAGAGTTGATGGGGTGGGATGGGAAGGGCAGAGTATAGATGAATGAGTTGGTAACTAGAACGAAGAGTCTCATTCAAACTGCCTTTCTGTCCAACATATCATGCTTCTGAGTTTTCTTCGTCATCACGCCCAAGTACAAATCACCGTCAAACACTCAGGCTTAATATATTTTTAAACTACCCATCCTCATTTGCATCGCTTCTCTTTAGATCATCAGGCAAGATGAGAAAATGGATAATGTGAATTACTGCTGATAGTCATGACCAATTGAGATAGAAGGCTTTCTTCAGTTAATTTTTTTAATTTAAATTGCTATATGCTAAGCAGACTCCGGCAAGTTCATGTCGTTTTTTAATGTTCAATCAGCAACTTTCGATTGGTGTCCTGGCCACCGCCCAGATCGTGGACCTAATGTCCAACGAACCTTCATTGTCATTTCAATCCATGTGTCTAAGTGACAACACTGGGGTGACTGATAGCAATGGTATTCAATCAAGCTGTACCTCCCACATCAGTAAAATCGCACATACTTTATTAGAAAAATAAGTTATTTTAATCTACTCGTGTCTAGTTTTACATCCTGACTTCCAGTCCAAAAAGCCATGAGGCCATTCCCTTCGAAAGGTTACAAGCCCAGACTCGAACCAATGTACTCTAGTATCCCAGTCTACAATGTTTCACGGATCTGTAGGAGGTCAATTTATTATAACTCGTTATTTCAGTAAGTGATGAAATTGGCCTTATTCTGGCATTCGAAATTGCGACTTGTGAAAGTGAAAAAAATATACGCCACAGTTCACATGAAATCTCGGTTAGCTCATTTTCTCACAATTTCTTAGGCTCGAGTTATGAATCACTTAGGACTTTGTCTACTCTAATTCATCGTGAAGAGCAACACTCCTTGAGAAAATAAATCTCAGTTATTACCCACGTAAACCGAACCACCATTGAACAGAAAATTGATGCTTGTGCAAATCTTCTAAGAAAACTGAAACGGATATGAATGGCGCTACATTCAATCCAGCTTGAATATTAGTGACCAAAGTGCACAAATCAAGGTACAATTACCTGCAGTAGAGAATCAAAATATGCCAAACTGAGTGAAGTTATGAAGGCTTAAAAATGATTTAATTAATTCTTATAACTTCCAAATATCACGTAAGCATGTAGCATAAACCTTAAGCGTTAGGCCAATTCGATTTAGGGCAGCTCAATGAAGCATTTGATTAAGGTAATTTCGGTTCATATGAGCAGAATCATTTCCTTTGCAAAGACCTCTAGAATGTGAACAAATAATCCAAATGCCTTCTGGAATAAATTACCGCTTTTCTGCTGAGTCATCCTGTGCGTTACATCATGCTCAGCTGCTCTGTAGACGGATGTAGTTCAGTTGCACCAAAAATGCTCAATCTGATTGGTTAACACCCACTGCAAACAGCACTGGCCGAAATGCGCATTCTCTGAATTCCCATTGGCTAGTCTCAAATGTTGGTCTTATTGCTGTCGGCCCTACATTTACACCAACGGCACTGCTCATGGGATGCCTTTATTTCGTCCGAAATTGATGCGATCTGTTTCGGTTTGCAAAGCTGCTATTAAGAGCGATGACGCCCTTAAAGATCTCGATATTTTAAAGAGTATTCGGATCCGTGGTATAGGCTTCAGTGGACCCTGCAAGACTCCTGACTTCGTTCCCGCTTCTCTCTATCTCAAATCCCGAAAATCAAGTCAGGACACCACCTCTGGCGATGATACCACTGCCACCGAATCGATTATTGACTTCTCGCCCTCTCCAGCACCAATATCCGCTCCAGCTTCTCCTATCCGCAAGCCTACAGATGGAGGCCGCTTAGTTAATGTTGATGTATACTTAACCAGAGGTCGGAAAGGTTTTGGACTTCGACTCATCGGCGGTGCAGAAGAAGGCACTCAAGTAAGTTGCAGATCGTGCTTTTTTTCTCTTCCAATTATCGGTAGAATTCAACCTCTCCAATTTTTCGATAAATTCTTTGTGAGTACCAGACGAATATCAAGTTATTGTTTAGATCTAGGTATTCAAGTTAAGAGATGCATAAAGGTTTGTGTCTTTCCTCAACAAGGTGCATTGTCAAAACCCAAAAATTGGCACAACCTCATGTGATAGCGCTTAGACTTTGCTCAAAATCTCTTTGAAGCGTGTTAATATATTTATCAGAAATAAAGGAGCGTGGACGTCAAATTCACTTCTTCCTGTCTGTTCTCTTAACCAGAAGATTGTTTTAGTCTTTGAGTAAAAAACTTTAACTTCATTTATTTAACCGATCTTGAGTCCTGAAAGCGGAAAAACAGCCTTCCTAAGAGCAAGGAATAGAATCCTCTACAGAATTTTTCATTCAGGTAGTAACTTCGTCAGAGTCAGCTTTCGTATTTCACAGAGAACCTTATGCCGATCTTCTTTGTACTGGGTTTTAGAAGCTGCATTACTGTGCAATTTCTTAATCGAATTTTCAAACTGCTTCAGCTGATTCTGGCTGACAGTCACTTAATCTGCAATTGTGAAAAGTTCTATGTGACTAACATTAGAATTACCTTTCACATCCCGCTGCTCCTAATAGGACCTTTTTTGTTCGTCGACCGGCTAAAGCCCCTCTAGAGGCCTCACAGCACTTAAAGTGGCTAATTGGCCTTAGGGTAAACCTGGAGCTTGTAAGTGGGCGGATCCCCATTGGTGCATACCGTGGATTTAGTCACCGGGGTAAGAATGACTCAGAACGGCGCTACATTCAATCCAGCTTGAATATTAGTGACCAAAATGCACAAATCAAGGCACCATTACCTGCAGTAGAGAATCAAAATATGCCAACTTGAGTGAAGATATGAAGGCTTAAAATTGATTTAATTACTTTTTATAACATGCATGATACAACCATTACACAATGAATACCATCCTAAAACCATCATAGGTCTTATACTTCACTCCTCGAATTTTTTTCATTAGCAAATTTTTTTATTGGTTTGTTCTGTCATTAAACTTTATTAGTTTACATAATAATAAATTGGCATTATTTGCATTACTTTCAAATGCCCGAAACCAGGTCAGCTCCGAACAGCAGATTGGCTAATGCATTTTCAATTTGCTACACTCTCCATCGTCACGTTCGCCAAAACAGCCTTTTACAAAGGCGATCATTTTAACTGTGAAAATGCTTTCATTGTGAGACAAGCGACAACGGGGATTTTAAATATTACCAGGAATAACTACAAGCATTGCTCACTTCATACCTATTGTAGAGGTGATGAATAAACATCGTTTTCCTTCTCTTGGCTACCAGCCTTGAATCCAGCAACAAAGTTCGTGTCTAGGCTAGTTAACAAACGTAACAACTTCGAGCTGTCCTACATAATTCATGCTTAGAGACAACTAGGTATTTCATTTTAACTTTAGTCTAAAAACGACTTCAAGTGGTTCTACTAGCTGTAGCAAAATGAAATTTCTTACTCTTGAATTGCTCCTCTGTTCATTTTGCTGCGTTACAGACAACCTGAATGGCATTTACACATGTTTCATTTCCGGATAAAAAGCAGATTATCGTCCGAAAGAGGTGGGTAATGGAAACATTCGAATCTCGGCCAATTCGGCTTAGGAAATAATTAAATCGAATTCAACGTAAGATAAATTTAGACTGGAGCATTAATTTTAATTCTAGTATACATTATTTCGACTATACTCTTCCTTATTAAAAAAAATAAAATGATGAGTTCATAAAAGATTACTGCGCTCTCAATCACTATTAGTGCAGAATAATTCCCAACTTTTCTCAAAACCATATTTAATCAGTGATTCCTTAATAAAAACTAGGTATCCAGCAGACTAAAATTGGTTTGAAATAATTCAGAACACAGCTGGAAGAATGACTCCGGGCCTGAAGGGCCGAAAAGTCCTGAACATAGAAGACCTGAGGATTTTTGCCCATGTTCATCCGTAGATTGATAATAAATAATTGTCCTACAGCTAGTCAACACGTGTGAATTCTGTCTAACCTGAAAAGGGCTCTACCAACTGCTCTGGATCTCGTACTTCTTGACGTTCCCTGCGCCAAGACCTTTCTTGATCAATCCCGTGGGATAATGCGTCTATAGCACTTCTTTAAAACACTTTAAAATCATTTAATCTATTTAAAATTTGACCCTTTAAGGCAACTACTTCCCTTATTCGCTTCAGTGTGACCAATCCCACGAGTTCTTTCATATCCCCTCTTGAAAATAAAGCTTCAATATCTCGGTGACCCTTCTTTTGTTGAATCGAGATTGACCAGTAGTCAAATTATTTCGTCTGAAGCTATTTCGGGCGTGTAGATACTTGTTGTTCAATTATACCCAAAAACAAATGGAGGCCTTCTATCTTTTTCACACGAAAATAAACTTACGTCCATCTTTCAAAACTGAGTGCTCTTGCTTAGTATCTAATCCCCTTGATTGAGAATGCGGTTCTTAAACTGCCCCAAAAACGCACCTCTTTGGGTATGTCTCTTGATCCAATTACTCAGCCAGATTTGAGAAAAGTACATTTTTTGCAACCTTTTTACTTAAAAATTCGCCAAATCATCGTCTCATTCACTTTAATCTTCAAACGAGAACAAATGTGCATCACCGTTTCAGACCATGATGTGACCTCTGTGATTAATGGCAGTCTCTAGAGGAAGCTTTGCGTAGTTCCAACTTGTTCATAACTGCCCGTTTGTCATAAACACAATAAGCGAATTGCTAAAATCTTTTCAAAGAATAAAACACCATTGCTAGAACCGACACATCTGAGGCACTTAGCGTCTTAAAATTTTAATAAATGAACAATATGAAATTGATTATCTAAAAGATCTCTTCATTTTAAGATTGAAAATGTCCCGAATGCATTTTATAGCTGAAGGCTTATTTTATCCTTTTTCCTATTTCTCACCTTTTGTCAGCATGCGTTACTCGATTTATTATTGTCATCCGATTAAATGAGTTGCTTAGACCACATTTCGCAGTGGGTTAGCGCTTGCCGTCTTTTTCTCTTTTAACCGTCAGCATATACATGATGCCGAGCCAAAAATTTATAATCCCAATAGAGAGCCTTCTCCAGACTTTCCATGCAAACTCATCTATGCCTTTCTAATAGCTTTAAGTTTATTCTTTTAGGCAAAATGGAACCTAACCTTGGCTTTCTGCAATTCAGGCCTAACTAGCAAAACACGATTTCCCATTTAATTAACATCAGCTTTGGTTTAAGTGCACTAAAATAAGAAGGATTACCTATGAATAAGACGCTGATCATTTATTTAAAAACAAAGACTGGAGGTGATGGGCAGACCTATAAAGATTTTTAAGTGAATGTCGGTTTTCCGATCATTGATAAGGTAAACAAACAGACAATTTAAAAAGTAAAGGAGGTCTATTTTAACTACTATGCACCCACGTCATTTCAGAACGGTTAAAATGCAAAAGTTTGAAATTCCCCTCCTTATCTTTTCCCTCAGTTGCATGCTTCTCTTCTCCTCAAAAGTGCAACAAAGTGTGTGAAATTGTCAACCGTTAAGGATACGAGTGAGCATCTTTTGGAGTGAGGCGAAGATTTAAAAGGAATTGAAAAGCGCGCACGATGACAAGTCTTTTCATAAGGCCCTCCTTATGATCCTGGCATATCCCATACCTCCTCTTTTAGCAGGTCAGGCCGAAGTAGCCATGTATAGAATCCAGTTAGTGCAAAAGGACTTTGAGCAATGGAAGAATCAACTGAAGAGACAGTGACCACTTAAATTTTAACATGTATGAAAACTAATAGGAGTTAAAAATTTTTGCTTGAAAGGCTAACCTGTAAAAGCACTGCCGTTACAATTTGGAGCGCTTGACAACTTCTTTCAAAAGGCATAAATCTTGACCACCAACAAATTCTTGCCCCTTGTAATGAGTAAATAAAATAGAGTTTACGTCATGAAGCAAGTTCGTTCTGCGTGAACTACAATACACCTTATTTTGGATGCAATTTTGTCTAGCTTAGAAAAAAGTCTTCTTACAGTTGAGGCACTTTGCGCCATCCTCTGCGAACGATGTGTGTTGGACCTAAATCAAGAGGTTTTTAATTGGAATGCCTGAGTTCACAAAACAATTGCAACGCTTTCATTGTAATTATTAATTTTTTCTAAAGGAATTTCAATAAAGTAATGATAAAACTAAGCCATCTAATGATTTACTACAAGGTTGGACGAGAAATATTGCATTAATTTTTTTGGTATCCACTCATCCGGTATTTGAATTTCGATTCTAAGAGATTAAGGATTTAAATGAGGGCTTCGTTCTTGGGAAATTCTTTACATTCAACCAGTCTTGTTGCTCCTTTGTTCCATCCATTCGATCTTTTACTTTTGACTCTAGAGCCTCCTTCAGTAGTACTGAGATCGGGTGAGTTTTACACCTCTTGGTTGTTAGTGGTGGGGAAAGGAGCCAGTCAGTAATCATAAAAAGCAACGCTCCACTTCCTTTCGGCCATGCCAGTTTTGGAGTGTCGATACTACGCAGGAAGGAGTCAGACGACACGTTTCGATCGAAATCACAGTGTGTTTTCGAGTGATTTTAAGGTACATAAATGTGGGTAGGAGGTCAACACAAAAGGGTTGCGGATTCAGATAGTGCTAGACAAAATCAGCATTTCTGATCTTCCAGCAATGGCGCGCGACGTGTTCGGGAACCGGTTGATTGGGTGAGTCGCGGTAGCGTCTACAACTATCGCCTTTGATAAATGCGCATCGCAGCCTCTCACTTAGCTTAGAAAAGACATTTTTTGTGCGATTCTCCATTTAGCGGGCTTGCTTGGTATGGATCCTGAATCTTCGTTTTCTATATTATTCACGGATTTGAACGATGCTGTTCGTCCTTTAAGAGTAAGACAACCCTTAGTTTTCTTATCGACAAGCGACTTTTTGCTTATCCCATTGGTTTATGCCTGCAGATCACAAGTATTTTCAAACTATTCAATTCAATGACGAACTAGGAAACAGGCGTGTGTTGCAAAACAGCAAAGACATCCTTAACAAATGCATCACCGGTTGGTAATTAATTACGTCCATTAATTACGTCCTCCATTTTCGAACATCTGCCTCCAACTTTGCGACTGAAGCCAATCTGAGAGGACAGGAATGGAGGGGACCTGCAGATCAGCGCATTCTTGATTTGATTAGGAGACAGGACTGGATGTCACAAATAATTGGTGGCCAGAATAGGGACTTTGAATCTGAAATATGCCCAAGTGAATGAGGGCCTTCCTTTTTATGCAAGCATCATAATAAAAGTCTTGTGCAAGGTAGCTATATTCAAACTATTTTGATGCGCTAAGAATTGCCTTTTATGCGCATTTATCTGGCGCATCGAAACGTCAAGCTGACTTCATTTAGTAGGACTGAGTAAGTTTTTCATCTACTCGCTGAAAGAATGAAATACGTGAGCATGAGTTACAATGAGCTATGATAGTTTTGAGGTATACAGGTTCATTCTGACGTGTGTATACCTTTGTACTAGCTGTTTTGTTGACACAAAACTTAGAAGTCCATATCTTTTAGATTTTCCAAATTATACAGTTGAGGAACATCTAGATGCAACTCAACTTCCTTATTTCTGATGCTTAATACAACATAGGGCAGCTCACGTTCTCAATGATCCATAATGGCTAAGAGTTATGTCATTCCCAGATAAATAAACGTAATAATTATCCATGATGAAGATGAAACCATTTTGTTTGCATTATGAACCGGCTTACGACTCTCGGACCAACCGTCAACTTAGTCTGATTTTTTTTTTATTTTTTTCTCCTCACTCATTAGGGCAAGTCCCATGGACTAATTGGGGGTACAACAGAAGCACAAATAGCTTTTGTAGCAATTAAGCACAACAGTTAAAACTGAACAGTAAAAACGTTTGTTGACGCCTTCGTTTGTCTGGTCTCTTCTCTAGCATGGCTTCGTCGTACAGGTAGCAGTTCAGCTTCGTCGAGCCACCTCGTCCAAATTCGTCCGTCTTCATATCTCCTCCAGAAATCAACATTCTTGCGGAGATTCCATTCATAGCTACTTGCACGTGCATTCCATACTCCAGTTTGAGACCACAAACCCGGTTATTTACGTCGTGCCTCCTTTACCAAGCTGTAAGAAGTACTTCTGCTGGCACAATCTAATTGTATACGTCCGGAGGGTGATTAGTCCCGTCCGGCCGCCCCTCTCATTAGTCCTCAGAGTTGCCCCTGGGGTTACCAATGGTCACCACGAGGAGGTTGAGAGTAGGTTTGATGATTTACATTCCGCAAATTCCCTTCGCTTTGTTCAGCCTCGATCGCGGCACCTCAAGTTCTACTTGGATTAATATCGCAGCACATAACTATGTGTAGCAGATCTTTTGGAGTAGTGCTCTACTTTTTGCCTCCGTTGCTGGCAAATTTTCTAGCCAGAAAAGCCTCAAATTTAAACAATGACCCTCGCAGCGTAAGGTGATTGCATCAAACTTTCAAGGCATGCCGTTTTTTTCAAAGAGGTGAACAAGTTAGACTTCAAAATTTATTGTCTAGATGGCAATCCCAGATTCGGATTCCTAATCACCATTTTTTGGCTAAGACAAGAATATCGCTGGCACGATTCTGATGGCCAGCTATATTAATTACCTTACTTGGTTTTAAAGACAAGCACTAGTCGTTTTGTCTTAGCAGTAGACCACGTGATTCGGCAAATGGATTTTTAGTTCAGAAATTGCTTTTTAAATATCAAGTTCCTAGAGTCAGTTTCGCATTTGACCGATTGAAACATCTACAAGGGAAGGCATTCAATTGAGAACTTTTTCTCCGTGTGGCAAATTTTATAACATGATTGAGACTTTTGATGAGGATTATTACCGTATATAGGTCCGAGTTGGAGCTCTGACCCCGGGCGGACAGGCTGAACTTAGTGGAAAGATTTTCCCAGGAGACGCGCTTATGGCCATCAATGGAGTATCTGTTGTTGGGTCAACTCACAGTTCCGTCATACAACTTCTCAATGCCGCGGTACCCACATCTAACGCCACTGTCATTCTGACTCTTAGGGGTCAGCGACCTGCTAGCTGCCGATCACCTGATGAAGTATCGATACAACATAATGATTCCATTCACACTGCTTCCCCGACTCATCAGGAATATTTCAGTGAAGAATCGTCCGTTCAATCAAGTAAGTGTATGGTGACGCCAATCATGACAAGACCTTCTGTTTACCAATTTTTATCAAAAATTTGCATTGGAATTTACATTTGTCATGACTAAGTAACTTTGACCGTTGCATGCGTTCGCATTCAATTCATGGTTTACTGAAACCCAGAAACAGTTAAATGATTTAATTTTTTGCCATTTTTTTTCCATCAGCAGATGACATATTAGCGCATATTTATAAAGAAACAATCATATCATTTGAAGATATTAAGTTTCCACTTAGCTTAGAAAGCTATTCCTGTAGCGTTTATTACAGAACATGACAGGTGTCATTTTCAGCTAAATTTCTTTCAGAATATTCGGTGTCCTCTTCAAGTGAGCCGATATCACCCTTCCGGCGACCTCTAAACGTAAACGGTAACCAATACACAAGGTCTTCCATTTTCAAGGTTAAACTCTATCGGCGACCGAAAGAGAGCTTTGGGTTTTCTGTAAACAGAGCACTCAGTCCGGATAAGGGATACCATATCGGTGCGTCAATGTCGAATATCCCATTTTTATGACATCAATATTTGTGCCTTCTTCCAGAACAAAGGTTTCAAGTTAATAGGTGAATCAACGATAGCATTTCATTATACGTAGTTACTGATATTGTAGAATCTGGCAGACTAACCAGGTGAATATCTTTGGCTAATGTATATTTATTATTCAAAGCAAGAAAAATTTGATGTGCATAATAATCATGAAAGAAAAGCCGCTGACATCTTTCTAGACATTTTGTGGACGGCATTCCGATCCGCGTACTTGTTCAAATCGAACACAATTATTTTCGATTACTTGAAATTGATGTGACATGGAGCAAAAGTTCAATGGTTTCAAAGAACGAAGTCCTATAAAAATGGAGTTTAGCCGTAAATTTATCATCTCGAATAGGCAGTCGAGAAAAACAACTTTGAGTGGAAAAGCAAGAACGGCATTACCCTCAAGAGACTTATAAAAGAGGTGCGTCTTAGCTGTGTTAGAACCCTTATTGTGCAAGTTGTGTTGATGAATTTGGCGATTTCGAATTTTATTTTCTAAAAGATGCGAATTAAGTTCAAAATCAGTAGTTATATTTACAAGTAGGCAAAGATTCTAACATTGGCGGTGTACTTACGAAAACAGACCATTCGTTTTCCATCTTTCCTACTAGATAGCCGCCGGACTTTTGTAACCTTGAATCTAGTCAATATTTCTCCGAAAAATGCAATTTTTTCATCTTAATAAGTTTCATATTATAAGATGAAGCAAGAGACTGCATTTAATTCAATATCTCTGAATGTCAAATGGCTTTAGCATGTAAACTTTGACTAATCGAGAGTGCTTGACTTTGAATTAATATTAAAATAATGTAATTCTAGTGAAAATACCTTCTAATTTGGTTCATTCCATCCTTCTAATGTACATCAATTCGTGCGAAACACGAAATTTTGGTAGTCCACAAATGCCATTTAGGAAGGAAATGTCATATCAATAGGGGCCCTTTAACGCACTACCACTCCAGTGAAATTTATCCATTCTCTTGAGAATGAAACATATATTTGTGGAACAGCGAAGAACGCGAAGGAAGTTGCTTGAATGGCACCGAATAAAAAGATAATTATTAGAGTGGCGTTTTTAATAAAAATAAAAATTCGTTAGCTTTTCAGGGAAGATAAATGGGGCATTTGAACCGTCAAATACCCAAAAGCTAGGGTCTTGCATTCACTTGCATTTCGCGTGACTAGTGGCTTCAAAATTCTTAAGGCGTTAAAAGCGGTACGGGTCATTATTTCGCAGTTTGGAAATGAACACAGTCAAACGAGTTTTCTACCCCAAAACAAGCAAAAAATATGGGGACTTCTCCCAGACCTGCTTTTCAGGATATGAACTGGTATTAAAGTCGAATGTTTGAAGTCGAATGATTGAATAATTAAATGGTATGGTGCAAATAAGTTATCCAACTAACAGGAGCTATGCATTTTGCTTCAGTGCTACTAAATCATTTACCAATCTGCCATTAAGTTTAACTGGTAATGAATACTACCAAACTGAACACATCCAGACAATAACTGGAAATTTCTTAGACAATACTTGGGGATATTCCGTTATTAGCATCAGATCATATAAGCATAGTGTGCATATTGCACATCGATGGTTCATTAAATTGCAAAAACCTAAATTATCCGACTGCGAAACAGTTTAGTGCCTCCAGAGTCGGACGAAGCAAATTTCCACTTAAAATCCACACGCATGAGAGAAAGAATCACTTTGTGTGTACTTTTGTGTGTAAAAATCTGTCATTATGAGCTGGAGTCCCCTCAGCACTCGGCTTTCCATAACAATCTTATCGAATATAAGATTTGGCTAGGGTGAACTTGATGTAAAATAAATTTTGAATGAGGAAGGATGCCACTGGTCTATGAATCTTGGACCGAAGTTTTGACGAAGAAACGATTTCAATGTACAGTCAGCTTTCGGAAAAGAGAAATAAGGCGTTAGTGCGGATTTAAATGTTGTTTCTGGCGAATCGAGCCAATTAATAATAACAGTTCTCCAGTGACTGCCTCCCTGTCGATATGTTCCACAGAGGAATTTTTCTCTGCTGATATTTTTGGCATCATAACAAAAGTGATGCGCTACCATTAGTGCAAGACTCTTGGGTACAGCAGAAATAAAATGTAGGTACGTTAACGAAACGATCTGCAGACAAAATATTTAGAGGAAGGAATTCATTTTTATGGAAAAAAAGAGAAGAGTGCTCTTAGTGTCACCTGCTGTTCAGGGAAAACGAAAGCAAAAGAATAGGGATTTAAAAAAAAAGTTAAACGCATATTCTGACTAAAAATCTTCGGTAAGTTACTTTGCATGTAATTGTTCAATATTATTTAAATGAGAGATGGTGTAAATTAGTGAGTGGAAAGAGGAAACTGCCTCCTAGACGGCACGCAATAACCTCAGAGAGTCAAAATCCGCGTCTTCCTTGTAGACATAACGGTTTGAAGACTGTTCATGGAGTGTCTTGTTTAGCACAAAGGGTGTTTACACACGAGCCTTTGAGCAAAACTGCCGCTCTTATCCAGTATACATTGTGTTTAGCTTCAAAAGTCATGTTCGTCTGCTCGTAGGTGCTTGCCAAACATCTAATAGGTTCAAATTGATAAACCATGGTCAAGTAGTGAGCCTCGTGTTGGCTGACTTCATAAAAAAAAGTAGCATGGCATTCTATTAAAGAGCTGTTCAAAAAGTACAAGACAACTCATAAACAGGGCAGATACGATCATGAATAGAACACACTAAATCCATAATTTGAGAAAATGGACAAACATTTTAACTACTTATATCTTTTAACTCTTTATTTACAGCAAACTTCTGAAATTCATTTTATTACCCCGACAGGAGCCATTACTCCGGGTGGACCGGCGGCCAGGAGCAGGCAATTACAGGTCGGAGATAAAATCACAGAAATAAATGACCATCCCCTAGCTAAACAATCCCACGCTGATGTAGTGGAACGACTCTATACTCAATCTTATCATCTAGAGCTCACTGTTGAAAGACCGGATGTTCCAAACACTTTTCGAATTCCAGGTACCTCAACTTCTGTCAACATCAGCTATTTCAAGTTTCAAGTGCTCCATTATTGATAAAAAGGATGAAGTCATTTGTGTTAATGGTTGACTGAAGACTTTACGGTATAACAGTCTGACAGAGAAATCTGTTACCGAAACAAAGTGTCGTTAACAGCTTCCCCATTGTTATTTTATAAGTAGCTCACTTTCCAAATTAAAGCTCTTCTGACTAACTAAAGGCGGTAAACTTTAATATCAGTTGAACAATGGGGACCCCTAGTTTTTGCTCTTTTCGGGTTGCAGTGAGAGAAATATATGCTTAATCTAGGAATTTAATTTGATGAAATAAACTCGGAATTGTCGTTTTTCCTCAAACTAGGTTCAGAAGCACGCTAGACAACTGACTAACTACTTGCTATACCGATGGATGTTGACGTTGCTTTATGTCTTTATCACCTACTTACAAATTGAAGGTGGGGCCTTAAAAGCTTTTATTTAGTCATGCCTGACTTCATAATGATAATGTCGGGAAAAGTCCCTGGAATTATCATAAATACGGACAAACTTCTACAGTAGCTATAATAGATCATTACCCAAATACCAAACTTAGCAAAATAAGTCTTGAGGTCGATGAAATACCTAATAGAAAAGTAGCATTCAAGCATATATTATAAGTTACGGAAAGTAATTTTTAGAGGATGCTTAAAAAGGTAATCAAGTTCGAAATTCCTGACAAGGGCGATTCTACAAGTGGAATTAAATGCGATTAATGGAAGGATGGAATTTTGAAGTGGGTGATCACCCTAAACATGTTTAATCCAAATTAGACTTAACAAAACAAAAGTTCTGTTTTTTTACCCAAGTGTTTAAATATAATAAGGATTTGACTTAATAATAGTCTTGGAAAATAACAACAGAACGCAGTCCCTTCGACGATCTAGCAGCCAATCAAGTGAGCGAAAGAAAGTTCAATACCCATTTCTCCTCGAGCCTGTTCCCGAAGCCCTCGACTCCTCTTGGAACTCTCGATCAGTGAGCTCCCTACATTCTTTAAAACTTTGAGAAGTACAAAGACTTGAACTAATAGACTCAAAAAAGCTTGTTATTGAGGGACACTATTTAATCACTATTGTAATAAGTCTCCCAATATTTTTAAATAAGCCTATTAAAAGGCCGTCATTAAATTGCGTCGAAATCTTTTTAGTCTACTCCAGTTGGATGCAGTTTACAGGAAGCAGAATGCTACACAGTGGATTTGGTCGCAGACATCCGTGGCTTTGGATTTTCTGTTCGAATGAGCCCAGAGGTCCAGCATGGCTCCATGGTCATCCTGCGAATACAGAAAGGAAGTCCAGCATTCCGCGATAAAAATATGCAGGTTAGCGCTGCACTAAATTCAAGCAACAGACATATATTTTTTTTTTCAACCAATATTTTTTTCTTAATAATCGGCTTTTATTCATTAACAATTGGTGAGCTAAGCCACTGTAAAAAGTGTTCCCCACCTAGAATTTTTCATAATAGGTATTAAATCTGAAAATAGCGATACGGAGAATAAAAGCAATTAGGAAAAGTTTATCTTTGGTTGATTAACGTGTTTGGAATGGTATTCAACAGAACAAGCCTATTTGTGTTTTCTAACACAGAACAGCAACAAATTGTTCCTACGAGTCGCGCAAAACTCGGAACTTATTCGGATCATTATTTTGATTGAGAGGTAATAAAGCGGAAATTCTGTTCTGAAAGTTTACTGCAAAATATTGAAGCCTTGAAGCGAGATTTAATTTTCAAAATATGCAAAGAAATGGGGTGGCTGCTGACGTGCAGACCAAAAGGCTACCAAATGCCACTTAATAGACCTTCCTTATAAGCTATTAGTAAGTTAAGGTTATAAGAGTTGGTTAAGGTAAAAAGTCCCTGTAGATACTTAATGAATTTCATCAGGAAATGGTGATTTTATGCAAGTAAGCATTTATTTAGTGACGTTGGAGAGAAGTAGAAGCATGGTGCTTCATAAATAAAATCCTAGTGTGGCCACGCTAATGTAACTAGCAGACTTTCATGTTCAGATACTGCCAAGAATTTCAAGTACAGTACGCACCACGCTCTCTGCTTCTCCACTAGCAACTTCCTAAGCTAACCATGATGGGTGCAAAAATACCGCTTAAATTCCTTTCATCATTTCATAGACCCAAATATAAAGTCAAAACCTTACTAGAGAGCTCGCATTCGCGCTTCTGTGTGATTAAAATCCATGATAATTATAAATGCCTATTTTTGCTTACCTAATTATTAACACTAATTTTAGTGCTTATTTCAAAAAAAGCCATCTAACCTGAAAAAAAGTTGGTTCAGCGATTAGATTGCACAAAGGCATTATTTTTCAATATTTAACGGTAGAGGTATCAGCCATGGAATTTTCCTACCAAAAAAATTTATAAATAAAATGCAAGAAGCTTTTTTTTACGGATTTCATTTCGCCCTAGAAAGACGAATGCAAGCATCCAAGCATCTAGGATTTGTAAACGTCAGAAAATTGTAAGGCTATTTCAGTCAATCCGAAAATTTCATGGTCAAAACCCTGCAAGATTCATACTAAGTACTGGAAAGAGTTAAGACCTTCCTAGTATTTAGCGAAAAATATTATCTTGGGACGTTAAAACTCATTTGTTCTCAAATCGAAGAACTTGACAGAACTTAGCAGTTTATCAGTTTTCATGCCAAAGTGAAGCTTGTACCAAATCTTTCACAATCCATGAATAACTATAAAGACTCCTTAGTGCCAAACATTTCTATCGCCATTAGGATTTGCATACTCTCCTTATTATTACAATCGAGATTTCCAACCGATTGGATTTATCTGATTGAGCGGAAAGATGAATACTTAGAATATGAAGCTATAAGAGTGGTGAGCAAAGCGATTAAAGTGGATTGGTCAATAGAACAGGGGTGTATTATCTGCCTCCTCCCCTCAGCTTCTTCTTCTCTCAGAATCCGACCCAAACGTCTCCAACGAATTAGAGCCCTTCAGCTACATCATTACGAAATCACAGCTTAAGTTGATCAGGTCAAATTCAGTCTATCTATAGACCTCGTTAGTCACTAGTGCTATACCACTAATTGAACCTAAGTCACCACAGGAGCGTGAATAGATGAAAATAATATTTTCTCTCGAAAATATATGGTCGCCTCTGGAAGCCAATCTGACGAGGATTGTAAATTATGCTTAAATCTGGTGAATAAAGCCTGCTCAGATTAGATTTATCAATTCAACATGTTTCTGTTTCAGGTTGGTGATGAGGTACTGGAAATCAACGGCGTCCCAACACAATCTCTGACCTACAATCAAGCGATCAAAATTATCAAATTTGGCGGAAACCATATAAATTTGAAACTTCGCAGAGTCAACACTCGGGCTTTTGATCTATCTATTTAGTGCGTACAAACAAAAATAAGTTTTGCATGTAAATTATGTGACAAATATGAAGTAAAGTACATTGTTACCAAATATTGTTGATAAGATTTGTAAAGAATTTTTAGATTAATTTTGGTAACAGTCAAATACTCGCTACGGCGCAACAGTTTTTTTAGTCTTCTGAATTTTCTTTAGCCTACACTGCTCACTTTGTACTTTTCTAAAAAAATTTATCTAGTGGGTGCTTTCTACAAACAAATTTTTTTATGAACGGCGAGCAAACCTTACTTTGATTGATTTATTAGAACGCCCTGAACTGCATTTGGATAGAAAAGTGCGCGGTTTAATCAATGACAAGAGGATTCGAAAGAAAATGCATAGAAGAGACTCCTAAGAGAGTAAATTACAGTCGCATTTCAGTGAACACTTAGTTATGCGTCCTGGCTTGGAGCCATGCATTTTTAAAACATTTTTTTCAGTTGTCCTCAAGCATTGCAAAAGCTTGCTGCCTTCAAAAGATTGTATACTGGATCTTGTCAAGCTTTGCTCACCAAAGTTAGAGCATCCGGGGTAGGATTATTATGTTTAAAACAACCGAACTCTTAGATCTGAAGTTGACGCTATTAGGTGTCGCTCATCAGTACTTTTTAAATTAAATTTACTTAATAAAAGGAACGTTCTAGTAAAGTAAAGTAAATCTCTAACATGATCAGGAATATGGCACCAGTGATCGTTGTTTACTTAGTTTTCAGTAAAATTTTTAGCGGGTATATTTTCTTTCGCTTCTTGCTCCCTTCGATTCTTTTGCAGAAACTCATGAGATCGACCAAGATTGCTTGGACATATTTTTGAATGGAATGCAGGATGTTAATCTAACTGATATAGCCTGGCCAATACCTCATTTTTAAGCTATAAGATGAATAATCAGAATTCCATGGCAGCTAAAAGTCAAACATAAATCAGAATAACTAAAAAACCGAAATTTCTCGAATTAATGCTTTTAAGTCATTTTCAAAACTAGCCATAACCTCTTTTTAGCTGATTGTGGCTGGGATATTTAGCTGAGCAGCTACGAACTCGTACACAATTTGCTAAATAACAGAAATACAATCGCAATAAAGCACCTAAATCCCTTGCTGAATCGCTTAATTCTCAGGGAATAAATGAAGCTGCTGATAAACTTTAAATCCAAACAACTAATCTAAACAGTAAACCTTGAAATTGCGGCAGGTGTGTACCTGCTTATGGTGATAGACGAGCTACTTTTACAACATATCCTAAAGGTTCCCAAGATTGCTGAAAGACAGATCACAAAGAGCAAAAGGTAAGTGAAAACTGTAAAGCGGAATCCGTAATTACCTCAAAAATAATTTATTTCGTGGCCAAAAAAAGAAAAATAGCCAATTTACGTCTGAAACGAACCAGTGGATGAACCTCAAGTAGTCATTTGATAAATAAGTTAAGCTTGTAATGGTGTGAAATGATCCTTACTTTTGACTTAACATTCGAGAAAAAATCACATCTCAACCTACTAAGCGGTAATTTCAAAATTCCGAAAACGTCAACCTCTGAAGTGAAACTATTCGGAGAGGCACGATTGGATAACCCTGAAGGGGAAAGGGAAAGGACATCCAAGAATGAAATAATCATTCACATCACGAAAAAGAGCCAAGTAAGAAAATCATTCTTAGCCTTAATAAATAATATCAGGCGGAGAATTCAAGGATTGATTTTTTGATTAAATTTTAAATCTATATAAGGTTATTTAGTTATGACAGTTTTCAAGAGTCTCTCATTACCTCCTAAAGTCGGGATTATGTCATTTTAGCTTTTCGAAGAGGCGGTCCTCTGTTTGGCATTTCCGCAATAGCGCAAAGGGTGTTCGATTTCAAAAGATGTAATGCTGTATTACGCTCGCTGAAAATACTTGTTTTATAATTAAATGCTCGTTTGAATGTAGTTTTTTTAGAGAATCTTTGTGGAAAGCCCTCTTAGGCAGTCTTCATTAAAGACGGTTACGCTCGCTAATTTGAGTCACCAAAGTTGAAGAACAAATAAGAATAGAGCAAAGACAAAAACAGCCACCGGCAAGGCAGTTGATTCTGGTTGAAGCCCTTCTTTTACCACCAATCAAGTTCTAGTTACTTATGAGGCTAACTTTACCCTTCAGGATTTGATTTCCCTAAACACATACCCAGCTTCGTGTTTCAGGAAAGTGCCCATCCGTATTTATCGTGGGGAGTAGAAGAATGCCTCAAGCACTGGATATGCCTCGTATCAAGCGCAGACATACGTTTCCGATGGATATGCTACAACTAAACCATCTTTATGCCACCTCGGTTAATGGCTAATCGATAATGGATACTCCAAGTGTTTTAACTTTTATTACCATGAGAAATCCAATTGACACTTTTCCTTCAATTGACGCTAGTAATGTTCACCTTTGATTTAAGTGAAAGACGACGACTAGCGAGAGTCCCATTTAGAGGCACTTTCTTACAAGAAGTCTGTGGGTGATATATTATCACTGCCAACTTCCCCAGGGACAATTTACCTCTCTGGCTGTTTCTGCATTAAGTCCTCAAAAGAGCTGCATTACTGGGTTGAGGCTCTGCATTCTTGAAATAATGAAAAGATTAGCTAGCCGATAACTTTAATAATTTACCCTCTTCCCTTGCTGGTTTTGTAGATTTTTACAGGCTGTAGCTTTATGAATCTTGCGCATAAATTCTTAATCAATTTTGAAATGCGTTCAAATAATTGCGCTGATGACATATGAACAAATTTTGATAAGTTAGATTGCAGTAAAAAAATTATTCATTGTGGTAGAAAAAAGCAACGGTGATTGATTTTAACTCTCCTCTAGTCGGTTTCGGTGGCTCAATGATCGTTCATTAAACAATGTTCATAAACTTATGATGTTATAAAGAATAAAATCTAAGACGCAGACAACAAGAGTTCAGATGCTGTTTAAAAGGGGTTAACGCTTAAGCATGCCACTCCATGCTGAAGGGTGGATCATACTGCTTAAAGATAAGTAAAATGAATTTCTTGGGAGGAAAGTGGTGTTTGGGGATGGAATATTCAGGAAGTAAATAGCTTATGAGAAAAAGTGTACAAAAGCCATATCCGAAACCTTATAAGAAGGGGGATATGATTGGTCAAAACTCAAGTAGATGAAGTGAACAAATGTAAACGAGGAAATCACCAAAGCGTGGACCTCTGGATACGAATCCTTTTGCATGTTAGGGATATTCACAGTCGTTTAAAATTATCCAGCAGACTACTCCCTATAATTTTAACCAGGCAGCTAAATAGAGGATTAATGTGCCAAAGGGAATGGATCCAAACACATGAGTATCATTGATACATTCGTTAGCCTCAGATGTTATCGGAATTGAGAGTTTCGCCATTAAAAAAGCAATGCAGATGCATCATTAATACTGATATGGCGGTAAACTCAATTGGAAAGCTAGTAAAATAGGTTTGATTAATGATAAATGTTTTGCCAAACAATAAGTTCAGCGTATACTATATTATTCGATGATTAGTTTTACTTTGCTATTTGTGTAAAAGATGGTTTAATATAATGTCTAAGTTTTTCATATCACAATTGGGCGCAGAGTTATCAAGGTCTATTGCGTCGTTAAAATCAGCGGGCTTCAATTTGCTTGACTTGTAGCCCCAAAAGAACTGGGTTTTAACCGGCTCTTCATTGCTTATCGTAATTTTCATGACTCGGTCACGCCTAAAAACAAAAGGCGGGGTAAGTTATGTTCTTGGTCGCGTAGTATACTAGAGTCTGCAAGCAATGGGAAAATATTAGTACTTTACCCTTAACGCTCAGTAAGCGTGTTGGTTGTTTCTTTCAGTAACTGGGAACCACACGCCCAACAATGTTTTTTCAATGGTTCATATTATTTTTGATTAAAAGATTGTTTTCTCGCATTTCGAGCTTTTATTTGTACACTGCAACTTATTTAAACCATAATCCTTGCATAACGCCTTGTGGTAGCTGCTCTGTTGCTGCCTCGCGGATAAATCATACTATAATAATTTTTATTCTCTGATTACTAGGTGTCTATGTTTTTATTCCTACAGGGACCTCTGGGGTGTCCAAACTGTCATATACGGTTCGCCACAGCTGAAGAAAGAATTCAACATGCTAGAGAGAAACACAAGGTGCATCTGTCAAATTATACTTGTACAGCCTGCAAACTTGCTGGCTACGGGACTGCCGATGCACTGCAATTGCATTTGAAAACAAAATGCTTCGGTTCGTGGTGGGAAACATGTCTAGGCGAAAACACAACTGACAGAAACGGTATTTGAAAACCATAAGTGCCAATACCTTTAATTTCAGATCGTCTCGTTACTTCGGTTATAAATTCTGTTGAGAAAGCCTCTTGTTCGTCCAAGAGCTCATTGAAACGCACCCATTCGAAGTCACTGTCCCTCGATAAATGCACGGTTAAACTTTCGCTTTTAGACTAATCTAATTTTTATAGTGTTTCAAGTGTACATTTTCGCATTTTAGCTGAAAGTATTCCCCCTGAAAATACTTGCCACCCTTCCCTGCGTGCTGCTATGCTAGAGAGTGCGATAAACGGTTAATTTCCCTAGAAATTTGAGCGTGCACCCGTAGTGTTGCCTTGTTTACGGTCTTTAGTCTTGTTTCAGGTGATGGAAATACGCAGGAAGCTCTTGAAATATCGATTTTACCTTCCATCAAAGGAACCCAGCCATTAAAGTCTACAAGCGCTCTTTTTCCCTCACGCAAGAGGAAGACGTCCGCTCCTGCTGGAAAATCTGCGAAAATCCCTAGAAAGGAGCTTGATTCATGCGAATCTGAATCAAAAATCAGTGGGTTACCGGAAAATCAGAAAAAAAAATCAGTTACGGACTTTGCGTCAGTGGTGACGGAGCCGAAGAATCCATGTAGGCGCCCAGAAGGGCTAGCTAAACCTGCTCGAAAGAAATCCTTTTTACTCGAAAACCTCAAGGCTCCTCTTTTGAAGAAGAAAAAACGGTCCAGATCTGATGACATTCAGTCTATTGGTTTCTCAGGAAATTCGTCATCTTTGCTGGAAACAAAAAAAACTCGAAAAAAGGCAACCTTATCTGATAATGCTCCAGAACCGAATATGTTATCTAAAGAAATGCTAATGCCGACTTCAAGTAAAAGCGTGAAAAAATCTCGTTCTAAGAGGTTGCCTCCAAATGAAGTTTCAGAAGATTCTTCTCAGACTCCTAAGAAGATTACTTCGAAGGAGGTGGTCACTAAATGTAGATTTAGCCAAACTGAATCAGATAAAAAGGATGTTACCTCTGTAAGCCCATCTGGCGTAAGCCATCTTGCCCTCACAACTGTAGCAGCATCTACTGTCGGGTCTCGAACAAGAGCTAATTCAATGTTATCGAAAAGAGATATCAATGGAGATGTATTTATAAATGAATCGACCAAATTATCGGAAAAATCCGACCAAAAATGTCCTAAAAAAGAGCCGTCTTTGAATGCTGCAAGCGACTCCTCAAAACCTTTGACTGAATGTAACACCTCTGCACCAAGTATGGTTAATGGCAAAAATGCTATTGTTATAGTGACTGAATCATCTCTAACTGAAGAAGTAGCAGCAATTAATCATTTGGAAAAAGTGATCAAGGAGGATGTGGATATTCCTAAAGAGGCTACTGCAAAGGGAAGCGCCCCAGAAACCCAAGGTTCAAGTCATTTTCCTGAAGAAAGCCATTTGGATTCTAAATGCAAAAGTCAAATAAACGTATCAGGTCTGGGTGCCAAGGATGTTACAGAAGCTGTCTTATCCATAGGAACCTCGAAAAAATGTGAGCAAAATGTGGAGATTGGTTCTTCCACCCAATCATCGGGAAAGTGCATCGATTCCAGTGATCTTCAGCAACAGAATATTGAGTTCACAAATCAATCAGAAAGTACTAAAGATCGTACGAAGTCTGCTGTGGACACTAAACACGTTGAGTCGGTTGAGAAAATTGAACAGAAGTATGCTTCTGAAGAAGCGAAACCGGAATCCTCTGAGTTTACTAAAAGTGCCGATCTTACAACGCCCAGTAGTTTACAGGAATCATTTAAAGCCATCACGTCTGTTAGTGATGAATTAAAGCCATTGGGTCTCCTTGAGAACGAGAAACCAACTTCTTTAAAGGACAACAAATCGGACTCGACAGACGCGTCTCTGGACATCAAGCGCCTGGAGTTGAAACGGCTGAGGGAGTCTTTAGGAATTGGTTTCCACCAACTGAAACCATTCAAGTCTTTGACCAGTTCAAACGCAAATGGTAATTACTTCGGTTTCGCCGATTTTTTACTTTCTTCCTAGGTCCGGGTTCACCTGTAACCCCACCGGCGTTAGCAATTAAATCTCCTTCACCATCATCGCTATCTTCAAGTGTTTCATCTAACGTGTCAGGAAAGTTTGTTCTCTTGGACTGGGATAGTTTCATCGCTAGAGGTCCGCGAAAGTCTCGACCCATTCAACAAGAGCAAAAAAAGTGCCTTTCTGAAGAGGTAATTACTTTCACCTACCCATCTTCAAATAGCCAAAATTGTATTTTGGTTCTCATATATCTGCTCAGAAGCCTACTGTCATTACGCATCTGGAGAGTAGTGTCAGGGATAACTTCGGAGTGAATTCGAAGTCAAAACTTCAAAGCACGGAAATGAAATCTACCACAGCTTCAAAGAGCTTGAATGTTTCCGCCAATGGCCCTTTAAATTCTGAGGTGAGTTCGTTTTGTTCTTTCCGCCATTGTTAACGTTTTAATTTGGCCGGGGTTAATAATTTCGGAATAACAGGTCTTTAAAATAGGTCTTTGCAAAAGCCGGAAGGTTTTCATCAAAAGCTTCAACTTCTCGGAATTTATATATCTTTTGTACTCAGAAAACCACGGCCTCTACGACCTCGGGAGATTCCATTAAACCAAACTTTGGGGTGAAATTGAAATCAAAGCTTCAAAGAACGGTAGCTGAATCGACTGTAATTTCGAGGAAAACACTAATCCCGAATAACGATTCACCATTGAATTTCGAGGTGAATTTAGTGCTTACTCATGTTTATTTTTTATATTTTAATTCAATCTGATTTATATACAATGGGTTAGTAATGAGAGGATATTAATGTTGAACAGCGACTTTTTGGTGGTGGCTTAATCTACCAACTTTCCAAATTCTGTATCCCTTTTCTGCTCAGACGTCCACGACCACCGCAAACTCGAGAGGTTACTTGAAGCCAAATGCTGAAGAGAAATCGAAATCGAAGCTCCAAATTGAGGGTACAATACCTTCATCCTCGAAGAATACGGAAATCTCCAATGAAGACTCTACTTTAAACGAAGAGGTGAGGTGTGGAGATATTCTCAATGTTATGCAGTTAAAATTTAAAGAATGTCGAACGGATTGGATCGGTTATGTCTTTGTGTAGACAGATTTAGGATCTGTTGTAAAAATCAGAATCCTGGTGGAGGAGCTCGGATTGCATTATTAATCTCTAAGTTCTTGTGATCTATATACAATTGGCTATCTTACTAGCGAAGTTTTTTTTTGTGATTCGTTTTCGTCTCGTTCTATCTCTTTTTCTGGGAATGCGAACTCAATCTTAGGTAAATTATTTAGTAAACACTTTATTTTCGTGTATTTGATAAGATGGTTCGAACGCTTCTAACCTTTCTTAGTTATGCATATATATTGGTTGAATAAGTGCGGATAAATCAGCCGCTGATTTTCCCTTGTGATTAATATAGTGAACCTTAATAAAATCCTCCGATTCTGCTTAAAGTTTTGGATTTTCTCACGTCTTTGTGTCCGGACTCATTATTATAGTTCCGAGCATAAATACAGCGATGTGAGTTTTCATTTGAAACACAAAAAAATCACTCTTTATGCTGTTTGTTCGTTGAGTTCTCCATACGTGACCATTAAGACTTACTTAAATATGTTGCTAATATTATTGTTTGCACTAGTAACTTATTATTGATATCACTTCTTATTCTAGCCTCAAGAGTCTAATGATTCAAATGATAGGATGAACACCGACGATGCTAGCTCTGTAAGTGTAATTTTTATAGTGCTGGGTTGACCTTCCGGTATGTCCCCTTGGGATTTTTATAAATTTCAGATATCAACCGTTCCCTTGCGACAGGAAATTGACGACAAAGTTGAAAGTGAAAGCGATGTCGATAGTGAGGCACAATCTGGCCAGAACGAGAGGATGACAATGCTTAGTTGTCCAGTTTGTCGTTTGGGGGGTTTTGCAACCAAGGCAGAGTTGAAAGTCCACTTGACCATCTCCTGCCATCAGGAGCCGAAAAAGAAAAAAAAGGTGAATAAGGAGAGACGTCCAATTGAGTGGTATTGTCCCGGTTGTCCACGATCATTTGGACCATTTGAATCCGCCAAAGCCCTACTTGATCACCTGCCCACATGTCATATCCGGCGGGTGGCTCTTTTCGGGGCTGGTGGTCGAGGGAAAGGTAAAACCTCTTCGTTAGATCCAAATGACCTTCCCCTATGGCCTCTACCTCTTCCATCCACGCCGGTGACCTTTGGATGCCCTGTTTGTGGATGTTTCTTCGCCACTGCATCAAGGTTGGACCAGCACCGATCTGAGGCGGATCATTTCCATATAGTGGGTCGCTTCCTCAATACCAATGGGCACTTCAAGTCCTCCAAGTAGACTTTATTATGTAAACTAGATGTATGGAGGGTTTTGACAAGATTGGTTGTACATAGAATATAAAGTTTTTTTATGAAATAATTGAGCGATTACTCTTCACTTTTCTTGCAGTTACTTCGATCAGGTGGAGCTTATTCCTCTTGTCATTTTAGGATTTGGCGTTATTATTAATCCTGTCGAAAGTTCCTTGTTTTGTTAATTTACCCGTTAAGATATTACTATAATAGTTTGTGTTTCGACAGTAAAGTTTGACGTCTGGTTTGCGGGTTGGCCTGAGGAATCTGTTTTCTTATATATGACCAAATGTGGCTTCTCATATGCGACCACAGAAATTACTGACGGGCGATTTTTTATTAGTATCACGTATATTTAATTATAAAGAAGGGAGAATTAGGAAGTTTGCCTATAAATCGCTGTTTTCGTCAGGTGCTGGGGCGACGCTACCTTTTTGTAATTATAAATTCATTAGTACTTAATAAATTTAAATAGCGCTATTAGTCACTACTTTGGATTCCGCATCGAAATGGTCTGAGATGGAAGCAGCTTTCACCTGTTACAGAGAAGGTACAGCCCAGGAATGGTGCTTAGTCAATAACAGTTTTCTCGCCTTCGAAGGATTTATGAGATAATAGATCGCGGTTTATAGCGTGTTATATTGCGAAACTACATCATTAGGCGTGTAGTAATAAAAACAGCAAACGTAATAAGGTCTTAGGTTTAACATTGATCATTATGTAAATGGAACAGTGAGCGTCAATCCTGTTCAAATCAGTTGAGTAAGAATTCTTTGCCAGACCGCCTTTATTTGAGTGTAGTCATTGTTTCCGGCATATTAGCAGTTTAGAATTTCATTGGTTTCCTAATAGTCCAGAGCATCTCAGGTTGAATTTGATAGTAATTTTGCGTTTGGGTCCCTCATATCCTCTGAAAATGCAAAGAAAATTTGCATAAGGAAACTGAAAGCATTTAACGTGAGGTGGATCTGTTGAAGTGAAAACATTTCGGCCATTCATGCGCACATTTGTTCCAAGTGTGGTCGATGCTGGAGAGATAAATTAGAATTTTGGTTATTTTCTCCAACCCTAATTTAAATCTACAAGATTTTCAATTTAAGTAAGTTGAAAAGGACGAAATAAAAAGAGAATGGGCACTTGAGCGAATGATATTCAATGAGCTCGTTGGTGTATTTCCGCGTTTAGAATTGGAGTGATTTGATCGAAATTTTAATGGAGGCCTGCGAGATAATCCGAAATTTAGATTTTATCGCTTAATACTAGAAAACAGTTATGTTGCCTGAACGCGGATGGACAGTAGACTGTTGTTTTCTTGACTCATCTCTCCGTTCCGTTTTATCAACACTTTCCTGACTTGGGTTTAAAGAAAAGGCGAAGTATGAAAACATACAGAGACAGAAGAGAGCCTAATTGAGAGTATTTGCTGATTCTGCCTTGTTTTAAGAATAATGTACCGACACATCAAAGCTGATCCCTCGATACGTAGAAGAAAAATCCTTACACTCAGCGAGTCGATCTCCTTGTCATTCCCGCCACTAAGATGTGTGCCTGGGTTTGAACACTCGACTTTTTTTTAGAAACGGCTATACTGAACGATCATTTACTGCGCGGTGCGTATCTGTGCATCACTTTGTACACAACACTAATGAAATTCAAATCCAGACTTCGAGTTCATTATTTTTCACTATCCAACCCCAGCAGATATAGGGCTGAACACGCCTAATCTGCTGAAACAGGTTTCTCTGTGTTCAAGTCAGACAACGAGTAGCTATATGTTTATCCGGTATTATTAATAACTAACGGTCGCCGGATTTTGCAGTGTCCCTAGTTTTTACCTAGGCCTTTCCCCAGCCCATTTTTGGGTTGGGTAAGATATGTAACAGAATGTGCAATGCTTGAATCGGCGGTTTGTATGCATTTACTCGCAAATCCGTTATGCAAATCGCCCACCTCACCTCACTTAGAATGAGTTGGATTAAGGTAACAACAGTGTAGTACTGGGCGTTGCTGTCGACAGAGATCTGGTCGAAAGGGAAATTGCAAAGCTGACCATGCTGGTACTAGTTATTTTGGCTACAAAAGGTGCATATAATTGATTCTTTAACATGGAGGAATGAAGAATTGCATTTTAAGGCAGGTAGAAGAGACTGAGAGTGGCGATAATTCAGAGCCAAGATATACAAGACAATGGAAGAAGGCACCATATTCTTCAAAACACTGCGACATTTTTCAGAAGAGGATCGAGAATTGAAAGGCATTTCTGGCAGCAGAAATGATAAGTTCAACCTAATAGACTCTCATGCTGCTGAAAACGAGGTAAACAACCTGAAAATCTGAAAAGGGAACCTTTGCGATGAATGACGTTGACTCTTAAATAACGTTTGCTGTTCAGAAAACTTCGCTACCCTTCATAGTGATAGTGGCACTTCCTCTAATTCTGCTCAGGAGAAACAGCAGTCCCATTGGTTATACTGCTATATTCATGCTTGTCACCACATTCATTCACACATTCGTTGTATCTTATTGGCTTTAGCTATTCAGTTGTCCCTCACAAAAGCTGACGTCCTTAGTCACGGAGCCCTTGATTGAGCAACTCTGTTTGATGGACTTTACCGAAGTTCACAGCGTGTTTGGAGTTCAGAAAGACGGCTGTAATATACAATTAGAGTTATGTGCCCGAAAGTGACAAATTCGAAGTGCAAGCATCCTTGCATTTGACTATGTATCGAATGGGAATGAAGCTAAACATCCGCAGAATTTATGTTGTTGGATCACTTGTTTTGCAAAAGGTAGATTTCGTCGGGAACGAATATTAATATAGCTGAAAGAGCCTTCTGCATATCGACATAGCTATGAACTTGACTTAATCCATTTTATATCTGCATTCTTAAATGTTTTAAGGAATGTTTCAAACACTAACAAACAGCGGTTTAGATAAAGACGCGTCAAAACCCCAATTTTCCATGAGGTTGTGTATTTACGATCATAGGAATGACCGAAGTAAGGATGCTCGCAATTGGCTCATCTGATGCACCAAAATGAACAATTCAAGTGATCACGTGTTATAACCAGAATACGACTAGAATAAAAACTCTCTCTTCGTTAAATTTCCGACCTTTATTAGGGCTAATACTTAGTATGCTACTCAGAATCTTCATTTGTACTTTTGCGGTTATTCTATATTAGCTACTACTGCACTTTAGGGAAGTGGAAGCAATTTGCGGGTAAATGGCATCGAGAGGCAACTACTCAGCCAAGTATAGATATAGTTGCGTTGACCACCTAGTACTTATGGCAAGAATCAAATTTGGATCACAAGGACAATCAATCGGTTTTCCAACACAGGTCAACAAAAGGAGCTTGTTGATAGATTTTCAGAGCTAAACAAGGAATTAAAGACCCTATCAAGACTCAGTGTAAAGCGTCCAAAAAATTAGGAATTTTATATAAGGCAATTACATTCAAAAGCAATAGTTTAGAATGTGTTTTCCCTGCTTGATTAATGCGCCCGGCTACTGTCTTTCGAGGCCTTGTCCTACTCTGAGAGTTATGGGGACCGATATTGCCTTGGCTTGTGCTTTAGATTTTCTATGATATCAAGCCGCTTTTTCATAAAATTTTGCGTTTACTTTTCTATGAGGGGGGCGAGGGAAGCTACATATGAGGTTTCACACAAACAACCTGTCAAGTGACGGAAAAATTTGATTCAGCGCAGGCAAAAGATACATAAACACTCCCATTGATACATGCATCCACTCAATCTCTCTTTTAGTAATTTTGCAACTTTAGATATTAGCTTGAGAGCCGAAGTTTAGATGTTTAGAAAATTAACTAGCCATAACGCAAACTGGTGCAAAATGATGCCGAATGTATAACGCTTCTATGGTTTAAATTTAATCTATTTGAATAATCCTGAAACCATCCTCGATACCTAGCTCCTTAATTAAAGCGCAGAGATGAAACGTTACTAAGTTGGTCACACGCCTTCAGTTCTTTCGTCACTGAAAAATTTTAATTGAGACTAAAACCAAGTTAAAAATGATTTCCCATGATTTGAAGTTTATGCATCCCTATTAAGCATATTTACTTGGTTGAGAGTGGATTTTTACATTCGCATAGTGATTTACACATGTGATTTATCAGCCTGATCAAAGGACAGACTTGAACACTCAGTACTCTGTCTAATCCTGTTGGCTCCTTCTACGTATGTATGACCTCCACCGCTTTAGTGACTTTGGGATGTGTGAGTATTTTAGTTACTTTCACTGTGAACTGCAGGTAAATGGCACATATTTACCAGTCATTGTGCTTCTAATCTCTCTCGAAATGGCGTCGTCCTAAATTTACATTGCATTTCGAATTGCATTAATCTGATTAACGTGCTTATCATGATTTCCTGTTTACATCCAAGTACATGTTCACAAATTCAAGGCAGAAAACTGGTCCAAGCTCGAGGGTATGGCGAACGGCCATGAATAGACTCACATACGCATTTCTCGTTATCCACCTGTGGCTCTTTCCATGGATGTTCTATCTTATCGTTTTCGGTGCCACTCACAAGACAATATAATGTCGTATTTCAGTGATAGCGTCTCTCTTCTCATTAAAAGCTGCTCGAACTACAGACTACATGCAGAAAAGTATCTGTAGGAAATTTCAGGAACTGAAAACCTGCAGTTCGGGCAAATCGTGGCAGGAAAGGTGGTTTATTGGCAGATCGCACCTTAGGGCAGGACACTGTAGCCTGTGAATAGTAAAAGTTGATTGAGGAAAGTGCTAACAGAAGCAAAACAAGTATCCAGGGAGGATAATGTGTAAATGTTGTTGAATCCAACTAGAGGATTGATATCTACTTCACTGAACGCAAAATATACGGAATCCAAGAAAGATCGGCCCAAAAGACACGATAGCAATCTAACCGTCTGGGAGCGTGCGTTTGACGGTCTCATACGTTTGCAATGACATTAGAATAGAAAAGCCCTTAAGTCACTATAAAACCAAATAGAGACCAAACTTTCCCTGGATGCAAGAAGTCGAGTGAGTGCATAAAATGCATAACAATAAAACGCGCGTTTCAGAGATAACCGATGGTCGCCAACAACTAGGAAGAGTCTTCTTGCCTACAAAATGCGATGGAGTAAATGAACACTGAGGTAGAAGAGAACAAAGACTGAATTACTGGGGAATTCTCTACACAAATCATATACTTATAACCCGTTCTCTTGGTTCCATATTTAATAATCCTTTTAAAAATACATGGCAAGAAGAAGTAACAAAATATAGCAGTTCGTCCAACTAATCAATAGCTTTTAGTGGAGTTAAATAATAAATTTGCTTTTAATTCAACAAAATTAACGATTTGAAGGAAACCCGTCGCGAGTAATCGAGTCAAAGAATTTTCTGCAGATTCTCAAGGATCGTCTGACACTTAATTTCAAGCTATTTTAATGCAAGATTATTCTTTTGTGACCCATTATCGATATATTGCTATTTTTAAATTGTGTCGCACTAGCCAATGAAATATGCTCGCAGTCGCTATGGCGTTTATTGATTTTGCAATAACTTTAATTGCTAACGTTAATTGGCTTATCGAATCCCCCTATCATATAATTAAGGTAAACGCGTGGAATATAAAGAATCGCCGATTCCTATTGGTAATGCTCGGTTTAAAAAAATTGGATTAAGTCTGGGTTAAAAGTGTTGCCGTCTGTCCACAAAATTGAAGAACTTGCCCTTTTGAAGTGGAATTTTGCCAACAAACCCAGTCATCAATGCAAAAGGCACCTCGCGTCTCTCAATGCATGGTTCAGCCCGAACCACATCAAAAAGGCATCAGCTCATCCACAAGGAAGTAAAGAAGTTGCAAGTCACGAGGTTACAAAAAACCAGTTACAGTGCGCAAATTGTTTTTTTTACTTAATGTCGCAGTCAATACCAAGTCATTTTAATTTGAATTTGATCCTTGGATTCAAAACCTTAAATTTAATCTACAAAAATGTTCTTGCTTAGAACTCATCTTTTCTGAAATAGTATTAGAATGTATTTGCTTCAGCATTTTTTTCCATCAGCATCGCTAATCCTTTGATACTACCTGAAATGGATCAAAGCAACTATCTCGGTGGATTTCTATAAAGATCATTTCTACTTCGGCCTATTCAGTTGGCTTTTAAGTAAAATTTGTCTGTCAAATATCAAAGCTCTTTGAATTTAATTGCCCTCTTTAAGTATTATTTCAGGCAATCGAGTGGGATTGGTGCGAACAGCCTTGCCCTAAAAACGAATTCGCAATTTACGAAACCTTAAGAGCATACTGTTATTAAGATTAATTGTATAAGAGCACCTAGCTCATTGTTGCCCTTGTTCACTGGAAAAGCACAGAATATCCCATTATTTTCATCAGAATTCAGTCGCCTACTTCATCATTTGCCCTCTCTCAGGTACGCCATCTCAATTATGCTGACTTTTGCCCGAGTGAAATCCAAGCAAAGTAGTCCGAATCGAGGCAGTTTTCATTTTTGGCAAATGCTGTTTATTGACTACATTTTTACTGGATGTTCATTATATCTTAAAGCTCCTTAACCGTAAACACCATTTTTCCTAGGAATTTTATAGAAGAGGATTGATACTGATGTTAACTCAAATATACAAATTCAAGATAATGAGTCCGAAGCAAAGAAATAGGGAATAACAAAATGGAGTACCGAGGTTCCATTATCAGTCTTTCCTAATTTAAACATGAGTTATAAACATGCGGACTTAAAAATAATCGAAGATGCAAGATCATGCGGATCTAAGCAGCACAGAGACATGGATCGAGTATGGAAGCCTGTTTTGGTAATCTTAGCTCACTCACCAATGATTGTCTTCCTATTTAAGATGGAGTTGTAAAAGCGGCTTAAAAATTCAGCGTACCTGCATAATGAGGTGTCTGGCTAAGAAAAATATCAGTAACATCTCAGCGCCGTACATTTTATTCAGTCTTGACTTTTTATTTTGTCATTTTTATTGTTCAGAATGTCTTTTTAGTCGGACCTATGTAGCACTTTTTTTCGGACTTGGTTCTTCATATACCATCAGCGTTCTCATTCCCTTTTTGATCTCTTGAAATTGGGTTTCGGTGATGGGACTTAGCTCCAATTACTTTTATGTTATGCACTCATTTAGGCTCTCAATTTAAGCTCGAAGTTGTTTCATCTACTCTGGCGTTTCTTTTTCATTAACGCCACCCATCTTGTACTCTATTCAGAAATAAGTTGAGAAATCACCAGCCTAACAAATTAGAAGAGCCATGAAATCCGCCAAATATGCAATACTAATCATAGAGAGCAGAGATATTTCTACTAGTTTTTTTTTTGTTTTATTTGGAAAAGGAGCCAGGTGGCGGAAAGTTACAAAAGCAAAGTCTGAAAGTAAATTTCATCTGTACTTACACAAGGCATCACAGAGACGTAGACATCGTACTGCCACCGATGACGACAGATTCGGTCATATTACATAAAGCAGAAAGCGTATTATCAGATCCACAACCGATTCTAACTGTTGACTCTACCTTAATGAGGTCAAAGTTTCCACTTCGCACGCACTTTTAAGAGTTGAAAGATTGCCAGGTAGATTTAATAAATTTCATCAGAAGAAACTCATGCGAATGCATAGTGGCCACAAAATTTATGAGAAGACTGTTAAAATGCACTTTGAAATGTTCTATCATCACGATTTTGTAAAAAAATTTCCAAAAATCTGCGCTACCTCACCAGTTGTTGGTTTTACTTACCATAAACCGTAGACGTGTTTTTGTTTTAACTGGAGTGTGACATTAGTGCAACTGCCACAACATTCATTGGAAAACTGGTCGCTACAAGTTCAAGCCCAGGGACAGACAGTTAAACTCCAGTAAGAAAATGCCCATTGATTACCGCGGGCTTATTTCCAATTTCTTTCATTGAATAAGTTCTTCTAGGCTCTAAACCATTCCACGACAAGGATTTATGCCATTATTATAAGCTTGATTCCTCCTATTCAGGTCGCTTCAAAACACCATACATAAACTAAAGTTATTTTTGAAGTGAAAGTTTTCTTTGATTTTGGATCCCCGGAATGGCTGTTCCTTCGTCGACTCGCACTAATAAGTGCAAATGGTCAGGCCAATCACTGAATGCATACTGATGGATCTCGATGTGCGCAACCACTTTGATACTATCGTTGTTCGTCTTCCTAAGTATTTAATATCATTTCGTTTATTCGCACCCTAAAATGAGGCAAAATTATACATTTCTATACTGACTTTTTTATGAAATCTTGGTTGACTTATGTGGGCCTCTATTACCCAAGCCAAGTTTTGAAAACACAAATTTATGCGCTGCAAAAACCTGAAGTAAGTCACAGGCGTCAGCAAAAAACGACATAAATAAGGCTAAAATTTACAAGAACTCATGTCTAAAATTTATCTTACGCTATGCATATCAGTGGGACCAGGTCCATTTGAAAGCAAGAGATCGATCAGGCCAAAAGCATCCACGTGCAGGATCAACACGGTAAACCAGCAAACCATTTTGAATTCATCAAGATGAACTGCAACGAAGGTGAAATATTACAACCTGAAACGATGGACGTCTTGGACTCGTGGTCGAGCGTTCCGCCTTTGGCTCTAATTGAGGCTAATATTCCGAGGATTACTGCAGGCACCAATCTGGATGTGATTGCGTTGCAAGTTAAAAGAAACAGACCAGCAGATATTATGGTAACAATTTTCATAAAAACTGGTCAATACGTTTTTTATGTAAGCATTGTAAAGTGGAGGGCAGTCGTTTTTTTTTAAATTTCCAGTTTTTATATACTTTGCATAATATTCAACATCGTATTCGAGTAGATGCAATTGCCAAATGCAAAGAGACAAAAATCGCTCGGTTTAACTAAGACCAGCAGTTCTAATCGATGTAACCCGGTGCCGCCCAAGGATCCACTTTAGAGACTCACAAGTACAACGCTTCCGTTTTCATGAGGGATGGCAAAAGGATCTAAACACGAGCAATATGTATCCTCATAACCCAGTGAATAAACAATTTAAATTTTTGGTTAGCTTCTAAAATTTACAGTATTCTTGGGGACTGAACTAAAAACTTTGCATCAGATGTACATTTTTTTGCACAAAACAGCAAATACATATCATATCACTTAATAATAGCCCATGAAACATTAAGTGTCTTATTAACTCTTGCGTATGAATACTAAGAGTTGAGAGTAGATCCCAGATTGATAAACTCGTAAAATACAGCAATTTAGATGCTGAAAAAGACAACTTTACTAATAATTTAGACGATAGGGGCACAATATAGGGCAATTTATTATCTTACTTGTCTGGCACTAGTACTTTTGCGTCAAAGATTTATTAAATTGATGAATACAGAGCGTCAAGGGTGTAGGGTTCCATAGAGAAAGACGGCAGTAGATTTTATAATGAATAATTTCATCCTAGTAGGGTTCACAGCTCGACTTTCTATGCCAAAATGCTACCTACATTTAAAAAGGTTGCATTATTATTTGGGTAAAATAATACTAATATCTACATTCCAGATTTGGCGGGAAGATGAACTTTGAATCACAATCTCTTTTATTGAGAGTGTGTGATAATGAAAGGAATTTGGAAGGCCCAGATAACGTGTCTTCCTGGTTCATTTGATAATGTATGCTTCATTCAGTCAATCAAAGTCAACTGGAAAATAGGTATAATATAACTGGTTCTTACGTGATCGACAAGGATAGAAATTTGCCGTGGATAGTAAATCGCAAGGGGTTACTCTAATGTTAGTACATTGATTATACTCAATAGCACGCAAATGATACGACTTTCGCTATACTTTCTGTAAAATAGTTCAAATGAAATTCTGAGTAAATAAAAATCTTCAAATGCTAAGGTAAAAATTAGTAAAACATGTGGATTCGTCAAAAACATTAAGGGAATCTGACATTTAGCTATAAAAAAAATTATCTGTGTGTTTTTAAGATAGAGACGCACAGCACCTTCAATTTTGAAACGCGTTCCTTGAAACCATCTTATCAGATCAGATTATAAGACATCGATATATATATATATACAGTATCACCTAAATCATTTCCTGAATGTTTGACGCATCATCATATATACTCTGGCGGGAGATCAAGATTTTCATGGTAGGCTTCCGCAAAAACATATCCATTCTTGGGCCTAAAGTTCGGCGTATATGGATGGGCTCATACGTTTAATACACCAACTTGTATTAAAGGGCTGCTAACACATTGTTAATGCTAAAAATACTGTTACACCAATTTCGAATAATGACATGCACTTATTGGCACTATTTTGAGAACTATCCAAATTCCAGCATCACAAAGTGAGCATTCAAAGCGATACCAGACAGAACGAGTTTCCTGATGTTTCAGCACAAAACTGGTTAATGGCGATGATCCCTGACTTATTAATGAGTTGTCCTTGAAAGCTTTTCTATTTTCACCGGTCTTCACCAGATACACATTTCCACACGCACACATTTGTTAATAATATTCCAAGGACTGAATTTAGGGGAAATTTCACAAAATCGACCTAATCATGAGATCTAATGATCGAGGACCCTTTTTCTTAACCTTAACTACCACCAAAAATGACTGCCTCTCTATTCAGGCGATTTCTGCCTGACAACCGGATAGTCTCAAGACGTTTTAGACTTAATCTGCCTTTGGTTCAACCTGGTACTATGTTAGATTGACAATTCACCCCAATAATTTACTATAAAAAGTAAACGTTGAGCTTAAAAGCATTCGAACTCATCACCGCAATTTGGCAAGGATTTAAATGCATGCATTGAAAGAAATGCCGCTTTGTAGGGGACACGTCTTTTCAACCGTGGGCTTTTGCCACTGTAATGAAACCTGATTGCTGGTATAAAATGCCCCATTTATTACTTCACATATCTAGTTAACTGCATATGAAGAAGCGAATTCTGGTTATTAGCGAAAAACTGTGCAGTTGCAGGCAGCAGTGGATTGCTGTAAAGGAATCAATTGGAGGACACCTCTCGCCTCTACTTTTGGCATGCTGTTTGGGAAAAAAAACGCATTTTGAAATTCCCACACTAGCTTGTCTTTATTGAGGCTGAATTCAAATACCCATCCATCATGCATGCACAGTTGGTGTCCTCGATTGCCTTACCTGAAGACAGACGTTTGGCCATGTTCGGTTCTAGACCACTTGCCTCCCTTTACGCAATAAAAAGAGTGTCTTCTCGCAGATCAGACACGAAGCATTCTTCGAAATTGTGCAAGCGCAGAAGCACAACTGGATTTTTCAATGAAAAGCAGGAGAAGAACTTTAGTACAAGCGTTCGTGGGAGTTTGAGACGAGTTTATGCATGGTATTGTGCTGGATAATATTAGACATAGATGGAGTGTATTAGTTCAAGCGCCTCCAGTAGTGACTAGGACGTGCTGTTAATTTAACTACCATATTGTTCGAAATAACATGATTGAAATGCTTGACCTCTTAAATCTTCCTATGGAATCATAATTGGGGAGTGCAAATGATAGGAAAGTCAGTTTTACGGAGTAAATTGTACTGTTGTTTGTGTCCTTCAAATATCTACAAGTATACTTGGGCTCGACTTTCCTCTACGTAGGCTTGATGGATCTAAACTAGCCTGTAGACGAGGTAGAGCATGCGCTATTTACAGTGTGAATGAATTAATTCAATTCCTGCAGTTTACAGTTCGGGAGGTTCCTGACAGATTTCAACTGAAGTGCATGTTTCCTAAAGGGTGACACTTTCTGTCTACATTCTTCTGTGTGTTTAATAACGCAGCGCACAAACTTTGCTTATTTAAATATAAATAGCCACAATAAATGAGTAACCTGATAAAGTAGCTTTGATTCGACAGCACGCAGTCAATTTCATTCAAGGATTGTTATAGAAATCATGTCGCCTACCAAGGTACATCATCTGCGATAGATACATTCTGAATTTGTTTCCACTTCCGGCTAAATTTACTCTTATTAACTTAACTTGCATTTAATCACTTAGATGAGGTCGGCATAGTTGACGATAATCCAAGTACAACAGAGACATTGGACAAATGTGATAAATGAAATCACAAGGCTCGGAAGGTCTGAACCCCCGTGATTGATAGTTAGCTTTCCAGATTTTATCATCCGTTAAGCTCGAAAAGTTCGTATGAAAGTTGTTGTCGGAAGGATAATTAATTCTGAGTGGTTCTGCATACTGACGGTGTGCTAGTAGGCCACGCGTCGAATAGGCAGTTAACTCGGCTCTGAAACTTCTTGATGTACATTTCCTAAGCTGCATCATCAGCTATTGTGGTTGGAAGGAATCTTTCAGGAGGTGACTAGGTGACAGATTTTCACTGTAACAACTCGACTAGAAAAACGATTGCAGGATCATTCGCTTGTATATACTTCCTAGGTCACAATGTCATGCACTTGTTCTTGCAAGGATCAGTCCATACAATCATCAGGTTCATGGCCTCAAACACAAAGACGTGTTTAATGGTTGCTACGTTTTATTTAGTTTGCATTCCAGATGTGAGCGATTCAATGCAGAATGCTCAATATTGCTGTTGCTGTACTTTTGCGGGAACAACCAACCAAGGTTTTACTACGCCATTGAGATTCCAATGGAAAGTAGAGGCACAATGAATGAGATTTAAATCAAGATTTTGTCATAGAAAGAGGAATAAAAGTCGGAAGTCTCCTGTTTCAAGGGTTTCACAGTCGATAGGCCATTTGTCATTCACTTGGTAGTCATTTATGACAATTTGAATGGTTCCATTTTTAGTAATCGACAAAAGTGATTGGAGCTGAAGCGAACTGCCTTTGAAACTCCGGCCAAGCAGTAGCGTTCGTGAGAACTGAGATTAGCACTTTAGAGGAACCTTCATGGTGAATGAATCATTTGTTTGCTTATCCATCGGCAGCATTTTTGGATGGGAGAAAAAGCTGTTCTTTGATTTGCAAAACACACTCTGCATTGATGACTTAATCACTGAAAATGACGATTTGTGAAGCGCATTGTGTAAAACAACGTCCCAAAACAACGCCCCTTGAACAATGTTGGGATGCAGAATGAAGTGGCGCTTCTTTGTGGTATGCGACAAAGGAAGCGAAGTTATACTTTTTAAAGGAGTTTCCCTCCTAGGTGATATTATTGAATTAAGGAGCTCCCAATCGGCAAGCCCTTTACAACGCAATAGCTCATCAGTAGGAAAAGAGTTCCAGTTGCTGCAAGTCATCAAACATCAACCCCTAACCTTTTCTGCAACCCCTCTTTTTATCATTTTTCATCCGAAACGCCTGAAAACCACGGCATCTCTTTTCCCAAACGTTTTGATTGATACCTGCAGGATTCTGGCAGTAAACACGATACACTATTTTACTTCACCAAATTAAAGTTCTTCATTCCTTTTTTTTTATTGAGGCTTCGAAACAATTTGACTTCAGAAAACAGACATTTTTGCAATAGAGGCTTAAGTACCTTCCTGAGTCTTTGACTGCGATCTTACGCCATGAGAAAAAGGTTGCGAGGACAAAAATTTGGTTTGACTTCAAAGAATAGCTCTTTATCAGCTCAAAATTCTCGTGAACTTCCTAGATCATACATTTCATCTCTGAAGCCACAAACGCGCCTTGAAAGAAGGTACCGCTTGAGTTTCTCTTGGCAACAGACTCGTTCGAAAAAAAAATGTCCAAATGATGGATGACGTTTCTTGATAAACCATGCAAAGTCTATTAATTTTTGGTTGCTTAATCAATTCAAGTTGTTTTTTGCAGAAGACTGCCACTCACAAAGTTAGTTTCCCACAGAATCCTCCTGCCTTTCAATTGCCCCAACGAACTCTTTAGACGTAGGGCTCGTTCTCATTTTCGAACCAAAAGAATAGCAGAACCTTCACAGAACGTTGAGCACTTAATCCAGCACGCTCCAAGTACAGCCAACACCGGTAGATGTTGGATTTAAATCAACACGAATCGTAAAAACCGCTTTTTGTGTTGCACCGATCGGAGAAATCGCGTTAACTATTGTCACCCAACCATTTGTAGAGTGAAGTGGCGATGAAAACGTCAAATTATCCCAATTTCGACATTCATCATCGCATTTTTCAACATCACCCGGGATCGCCAAGTTAAATTTATTCTTTCACAAACAAGACAAGTTGATTGCGAAAATCTCCGAAAAGTTGGATGTAACGACACTCAACATAAAGCTTTATTTAAGGTGTGCGGTAGTTATAAATGGCTTGAGATGTGGACTGAAATAGACCAATTCGCGAGTGGTAAATAACTTACTTTTTGATCTATGCCTGTATGTCTGCTAAAAAGCCGAACTGGAAGGTGACGTTTATGAGTGCTTCCATCGATTGGTTCATAAAGGAGGTCAAGCTGGAATGCGGTTGTTCGTGGTGATGAGATCATGGACTAGACTGCCGGAGGTGGCAGAATATGGAATAAATGGGCGAAATGAGTCGGTTTTTTTGATTACTCAAACTTTACATTGGCACACCTGCCAAAATTAGCTGTAAATGAGTAAACTGACAATACAACAATCTTGTCGATTGCTCTGCTTCATTTCAACACAAATTGAAAATGAAGTAGTTGAAATAGTTGTGTACAACTCATCTATTTAAAGCGGGAACTGCGGCATCGCAGTTAGAAAAAGCCTCATAGGAAAACATGTGCACAAAGTGGGTAGATGCCTTCCGGCAGATGAGGCGACGTACAACCTAGCCTCAAATCTCAAAGATGAACTGCAGTAGCCAGAAGCCAGATTCATGTCATCAAGTGCAAATATTTTGTAATGCAGTGAATTCAAACAAAAATGCTGAAATTTAAAGAAAACGGTCGCATCTAGTCCCTTCGTTAGTTACTTGTACTTAATTTACTTCTAATCTGCTTTCCAGTTGACACCACGATAGATTTATCGCCACCGTAGCTGATTCCTTCAAGTATAAGCTGAGAAAGTGCCATCTTGTTTGAAAACTTGTCAACAAAATAAATTTGTCAATGAAGGCTATCACAGTGCTAGTTTACTTCAGCTATCATGGCCCTCATTACGACGCCATCAGGGGATTATGGACATTCCATATAAAGTCACAATAATTTAAACGGCTTTTTGTGAGTGCAATGCAACAATGACGCTTTCACTATCATGAAGCTCTAACAAGACGATGAGGCAGGCATCGTACCTCGAGTAGGTAGCAATGCCAGCAAATCTAGGTGCTTGCATGCAGTTTCACGTCGAACTGGAACGGAGTTGAAACATGATAGAAAGGCGATTCAGAGGTCAGAAAAACAGACTTCAGGAATGCCACAAACATCCTTGCAGGGACTGAAGCTTCAATTCCAAGCCTTCAGAGGGTGTGTGTTGATGAGCTGGCAGGGTGCATACAAATTTCAAATATTCTCACGAGCACGCCAGTATTTCAGTTGGTACGTAATGCAAAACGAAAACTGGAAAACTGTGAAATGTCAAAACATTCTGTCAAGTATTAAATAATTCATTCACTCACTCCGTCCCAAAAGAAAAGTGGTGGTCTTTCCGTGCCCTTGCACGACTTATGAAGGATGCAAATATCGCCATATTTGGGAGTTAAGAAAGTCCGCACCTTAAGTCTAAAACGTCTTGAGACTATCCGGTTGTCAGGCAGAAATGGCACGTGAGTTCTGATGTCTTTTAAGTTAAACGAATAGGGAGCCAGTCATTTTTGGCAGCAGGTTAGGTTAAGAAAAAGGGTCCTCGATCATTAGATCTCGTTCTAAATGCCAGTCAAAAGCCGAATCCAAGATATTAAAATCACCGTTATTTGAGCTTTTTGCTTATCTGTCTGGGTTATTTTTTATTGGACTTTTGGAAGGTGTATTCCAGCCCTGACATAAAATAAATAAGATAAAAGAATGAAAGTAACATTTTGAACTGGGCTCTTAAAATAGCCAAAAAGAATTATCATAACAAAGAGAAATGTCAAATCATAAAAAGCCTTTAGCACTTCCATTGTGCATCTTAAATTATTAAATGTTGCGATTAAAGGAACTTTCGCGATCAGAATGGCATCTGCTCTGGCTTCAAAATACTTTTAACCTCTTTTTTTAGAATGGGTAAAATCTCTGAGACAGCATTCTTCGTCCAAATCAGGTCTTGAAATCGCTTTTAGTTGTACAAAAAACTTTAAAGGTTAAAAACGTTTCTCACTTGAAAGTTTAAAAGCAGGTAAAAGTTATATAATATGTAAAGCTTTCGTCAAGCACTAAACTGGCCATACGAGGATTCCGTTCAACCTTGATCTTGAACTAAGGCATTTCAAAAATTCCAGCAAAATAGTCATTCATGTGCAGTGTTTTAATGCTTTCTGGAGTGTGGAGTAGAGCACTGTGTTAAGAAAACCTATAGGCTGTGTTATTTTCTTTTGTTTTCTTTTTTTTTAAATTGAAAAATAATAGAATTTAGTAAATTTACTAACTGCATGTTTTACAACATTAATAGGTTTAAATATATAACAAACATGGAAATTATTTGCAATCAGACACCTAATGGTTGGATAATTATTTAAAACTTGTTTGCTAAAAGTAGATCCATGAAGTGTTAACTAGGCGATATTATTAATAGTGACTCGAGAATCGGTTCAGTAACCTGAGTCTTAAAGTGTTATTCAGATCGGATCAACATTCCACGTGAAATGTCAGAGATTCTATCTGCGTTTGCTCCTTAGATCTTTTGGATCAACTTTCTACAGCATGCGATTCATCAACATGCGCTCAGTCATCTCGACTAAATTCAACTTCAGCAGTCAAAAGTGCTAAATAAACTGATTATGTTGCTAAGGCAGCAGTTAATACAGAAGAGTCACAAAAGTTTGTGCCCCCTGCAGGTTAAAAGTGAACAGCTATTAACTGCTATGCTTTCAGTAAATAATGCTGTTCTTAAGAACAGAAGCGACTTTATGAATATTAGCATCATGAGGATGACCACTCGAAATTCAATTCAAAACCCCCAGATCCATCATCGAAGGAGATTTGCAGAGGTGAATCTGCTCAACACTGCATTTGGAGTTAAGGCTGCAAACCCCACCGCTCAGAGCATGACATTCTACAAATTATATCAAAAGGGAAAGGGAAAACTTGCAAATTTTAACTTGTATAAATTTACTACTTCCATTTTTTACTTGTCTGCCATATATCACTGCAGGCATTTCCAATTCGCTGGATTTGCTCTCGATCAAGACTTAGGAACTCTGGAATGAAGGTGCAGTTTTTTGGATTCACGGTGAGAGCTCAGTTAGGTATGTTGCATTTAGTATCATTTCTAATAGAGCAAAATACTGGAATGTTTTAAGAGTCAAAATGTCAACCTACTTAAGCCCCACGTCTATCATTATAAACTTTGCCAAATACATATTTGCATGATTAAATTTTAGAAAGTAAGCTTTGGTTAAGTTAATACTAAGAAAGCAGAACCACTGAGCTTTCTGAAAAACTTCGGTTCTTTGGTATTTCTGGTCAATCGTTTTACTACTTTCAGGCATAATTTTCTTTTAACCGTTAAACAAATGCATTTTTAGCTCATATTAAATAGAAAAATGCACCATATTTTCTGTGATAAGATTTATCCGTACATTACTATCAAGCATAACTGTATAAGGTGTAACCTTTGCCGGTTACGTTCAACTCAGAAGCACTGTCTTACTTGCAATTAAATCCTGAAAACAGGATAAATGAGCTGCATTTCTTTAAAATATATTTTAGGCATCTTAAACGAAGGATTTTGAGATATCTGATTTGGAGGAAGCTGTTTAGTTGAACTTTTGTCAGTTGATTGTTAAAGGCCGTCCATTTAGTAGGATATTAAATCAGACGAACAACATAAACTATTGACTTAAAAACAGCTGTTGGCGTGGAGAAATAGAAGGAGGTCACGAGAAAGCGACGAGTCTAGGAATGTACAGTGCTTTTCTTTTTATACATTTAGTTCAGGGCTACCATTTGTATTGTTGGCATTACTGTCATTGAAAGTGGCGGCAGTAGTAGTGGTTGTAATAGTCGCACGAGTCGCATTGGGGGCATCGGGTGCAGTAGGTCTTTCACTCCCAGCCACAGATTGGTTGGGACAGCTCATCAGAAAACTGGTGGTAAGATCTATAGGAAGTGGGAATATGATGGTGGAGCGATGCTCTGCTGCGATACCTGAAAGAGTTTGTAGGTAGCGAAGTTGTAAGGCCACTGGTTTATCGTTCAGCATTAGACTGGCCTCTCTGAGGGCTCGGGATGCTTTCCGTTCACCTTCAGCTTGGATAATCTGCAATAGAATTTCATTTTATCTCATCTCATCTTATTTAGTCGAGAAAATTCGTGATCAAACCAAAAATTTCGTGTTGTTTTGTTGGCCTCGTTCAGTGTAAACCGACACCGCCTCTTGCAACATGTTTAAGCCTTTATATTTATCCTAATCAAGAAGATGGTAAGAGCATAAGTTATAATATTTAATCCGGAGGGTGCGTTTTCGAGTTCTCTCATGCTAGCACTGAAAAAAGGAACTATTCAGATACTAAGGATTTGTGGCCTGAGCACACAAATCAAGGGTGGAGTTTCATTGTCTAATAGAGTTTTGGGAGCCTGCCACCTTTCTCCCGTTTTTAACTTTAAGCATTGATGACATACTTAGTTCTGACCTTGTTCTGATATGAATTTTGAACATGTAACTATACCATGACAGCAATTGAAGTTGATTCCATTGTCAGTATGGCTAGGGTCTCCAAATGTGTCCTTTGTAAGTTTCTTTTTTGTAGCCTGTTTCTTGGCTAGAAACGGTTCTAGCGCCTCAGAGACTTTTGGCTGAAATAGTAATATCATAGAATCACAACATTTAGTGCTTTTAGTCCAACTTAAGAATAACCACACAGCAGTGATTTTGGCTAATTTTACTTCTGACTCTCCACTGTCTGCTATTTCATTAAGCACCTAAAAGCCATAGTGAATACTAAACAGGCTCAGTTTTTAGTTTGCATTCGTAAACAACTGACGCGAACATGATGTCTGATCTCTCTTAGTTTGTCTGCATTGTATTCTGCCAATTACGCTCATATTCAGATAAGACTTCGGACTCTATGATCAAGTTCCTTCAAATAAGAAATGTCAAAATTGCTCTTTGATGGAGAGATCTTGTCGATTAGGTAACTTCGAGGCATTTAACATACATAATCGTGCTATTCGTGTGTTATTGTGGACACAAAGTAAAATAGTTTTTCTTTATCACCGGCATATAATGTCAGTCTTAAACTGTTCGGTTTAATTGCTAAACTGGTAAGTAATGATCAAAAAGTGTCCACAAAATAGCTAGTTACTTAAATACCCACATGGAGTTACTCCACTTGATGACAAAAAAGCCATGAGTATCTATTCGCTCTCAATTCTCTGCAATTTGTCGGGTTTGGCTCAGGTAGAAATTGTTGACCACAAAAATATTTTAATCTTTGAGAAATCATCAACGCTACAGTCTTATGGCTTACTTTTCGAAATAGTGAATCGTAAAAGACAGATATGATCTAATGAATAAACAGAGGGTGGATCTATGAGCGATTGAGCTCACAAACAGCTAAATTCATTAACATTCATGTTCTCTGATTGTCCCTAAGTGATTGGGCTGCTTGTGTTGAGGCGGAGCAGGAAGTGAAGGAGCATGGGTTTTTCTTGAAATGGAAAATGATAGTGTCTATAAATCTCGGAGTAATGAACCGCAAATGGCTGTCATCTTGTAGAGCACCGTCAACCAGAACGATTGGTCAGTGCAGTAGATAGATGACCGCCAATAAGTTCAAAATGCAACCGTCCACTACCAATTTAATAAAAGCTTTGACACCAGCAAGAAAACTCAACATCACCATAGGAGTTCTTTCCCATGAATCTAAAGTGTCTGACACTATCAGAATTACTTAGATAAATAAATCGCGATAAACATAAGTATTAGAGAGTATGGTTTATCAGCTACATTTCAAAAAAGTTTATTAATTTTCGGTAAATTTTAATCACTGCCTGTAGGCAAAACTTGTGGCTCTCAGATAAGGTAGAAATGAAAGATTGAAAATACGAAAGTAGCCTGGCAGAAGGTCTCTTTTAGAGTCATTTCTTTAGGGCCTAGAAATTGGTAACATTTAATGCCTCCTTATTTATTCCTCTTGCAAATGCAACGTCAAAATTTAAGCTAAAAATATGAACTTAAGAGGAGAAACAAGGAATCCTTTTAGTCAAAGTTTTTGCTTCCTGAGGGACTTTATATTCGTTACTTTGATCTACGAAGAGTAAAAAAGATAAATTTGATCTATACACTTCCGATATGGTTCAGTTGGCACCTAATAAGACCTTATTAACCAAAAGAACAACAAATCAGGAGGAAAATTGAAGTCTACCCAAGCTATTAAAGAACGATCCTATCAAGATCGGATAAAACAAATGAGTTTTACGCTCCACCTTTTTTTGTCAGATTGTTTACATTCGGGTGACAAAGCTATTCGAAGCACATTTATTCTCATGCTTGCATGTTGATTCAATTTATTTACAAGACTAGAACACAGAATTATGCTTCACTTAGGCTCGTCTCCTTGAATTGATAATTCATCTTCCACGTAGTTTTATTGAGAGCATAGTTTATTGCTTGCATCTCTAATGGTTTGGATGATAAAAGAAAAGCGAGGGAGCTACTTATAAACTTTCGATTGAAGCCATTCTCCACAAATTTTATTTCACCAAGGCCATTCAAGGAACACAAACCTTTGCTCGGGCCTCGCGAGTAGCTTCTGCTTCGGCAGCCATTGCCCGCTGCAGCTGAACTGGCAAACGAACATCTTTGCTGCAAATAAAAAAATTAAAACTTCTTCACTAATATTCCTGATGTGTTTGAGGACGGTTGTTAACTGGATCAAAAAACCACACTTTAGACAATCACGTAGTAGTCCATGCTAAGAGGATCACTAATGTCTGGTTGCCATGTATGAATTTAGAGAAAACTTGCTTACCCGCAAATTAGGCTCTCGCTACTGGCTTGACTGAAGGAAAGCATGAAACCTGTTTGCTTGACTTTAAGGACAGCGCACCCATTTACTGGGCTTCTGTAATTCGTCTATGCACCTCCATTAAGAATCCAAACACTACCAAGTCCTAAAAACCCATTAAAGCGCCCCAATTGGCAGTGAAGTAAAGGTAGAAGTTCTGCTTATAATTAAAAAACTGCTTAAATTTTCGGAATATAAACTGTCAGTGTGGACCCAGGAATCCACTGATTAATAACCTGCTGGATTGATTTGCCACATTCCACATTTGAAAACAGCGATCTCCCAATGAAATGAGAGGAACTCATTCTCGATTCAACTTACCATAACTTGTTTGCTGAATTAAGAATTCAGTAACGTAATCTTTTATGCAAAGTAAAGGTGCACTTTTGAGTCTCTCACCATGGGCGTCGTCAAGTTAAAGCTTGGCTGGACATTTCACTTGAACGAGAGGTTAATGGTTCTTTTCCCTTAATTAAATATCCGCGTTCCTAAAGAATTCCCTGACTTGTTGAGAAGGTATCTTTTAAAGTATCCACTCCCCATTAAATTTCTCTCACGCGTTTCTAACAGTTGAACATAATGTTCGGAGGAACAAATTTTGCCATCAATAATCTTGCAGAGAGATGTAGGGTACCCTGATATAGCTCTCACTGATAACCATTTGATCGTGACATAAATTATCCCCATATTACAAACTGCAAGTTCGAGTGACACGGATTTTGAAGGCTTGAACTAGCGAAAACAATTTCATTTATGAGCCGGGTAGAAATTGACCAATTCTTAAGGGTGACTTAAAAAAATGCCTAATATAAAATAGAAGCTATAAAACTAAAAGACCAATTTGGTTCGCCCAAACCTCAAGAGCGAGCCACCGCATCTATTTGCTGCTCTTTTTCCAAAGTCTTTCAGCATGAGTTTTGAGCTCGAGCTTCTCAAACCAGCGGGGAAACAAAACCAGTCAATGCATTATCTGTTCTGTTCAAATTATTCGGAAATCACTGAGAAATAATTCCAAATACTGAACTATTTTGTATCGTTGCAGATCAAGAGTGCACACCGAAGTCAAACCATTTGAATTTATTTTCATAAAGAACACTGAAATTAAACATGGCGTGTGCTAGATGTGTTCTAAAGCCGAAACGACAATAATTTAGGAGGCATTCATCATAGAATCTGTGCTAAAACCTAAAAACTATGAGGTAAATGTTAGTATCGTAATACCGCTTCTTTGGTAAACATTGAAATCAAGATAGGAATTGCCGGTTCATTTTTGTGTGGACTACAGCAACTGCGACTTTAGAGATTTCATCCCACATCGCCAAAGTAATTTTGGAAAGAACTGGCGCCTTCGTACCATAGTCCATGTATTAGAGATTCACACCAATGCATGAAAGCATCAATTTCTAATGCCTTAGGAGCTTCAGTAAATCATTTCTCACGCTTTCTGTTAGTGAATGGGGGTATTTAAAATTTGGTTACACCGTTAAAATGCACTTTCAGGTATTTCTACAGAAGCCAACCAACCAGAATCTCAAGAACAACTTCTTATATGTCAATTTGTCCGAAACCAGTGCTGAACCTTGCAAGTTTATTGAAAATACGAAAAGATGAATGACCTCAGCATAGCAGTAACATGGTCTTTTTCAGCCAACTACGATGGAAGCTAAGAGCGTGTCTTTACGAACTGATGGACTACCGTTGAACTTCAGTGCGAAAAAAAAATGTCATTTTTAGATTGGCTGTTTTGTTTTCAGTGAGTATTACTTGAGATGGACTTTATGCTGGTGCAAAACGGCTATAAGAAGAACAAAGCAAGAAGTCTCCAGTTTGATTGCAAAGCGGAATTCAACAATTTAATGGCGACGAGATTGGGAACTTAGTGACCTAAAGTACGCCTCGTTTTTGGAGAAAGAGGTCACTAAAGAACATTTAAATTTTTAATATGCTGGGGAAAAGACAGTTTCAGGAATTGAAAAGTTCTAATCCTAATAAGTGAAATAAACTCAAATGAGAAATCACAGGAAATCATAAACAAAGCGAAAAATGTTAATGGAAGTAATTAACCTTTGAACTTTGCTGAGTTGTTCTTCCATTTTTCTAGATGAGGCCACAGCTTATGGCCAGCTGAAATGTACGACATTTTGAAATGGAAGTCATGTATCTGTGAATTTCCTAAACACCTAAAGGTTGAAAGGAGAGAAAATGACTGTTTTCGACACTGACCTACAACAAATATAGTGCCCGTGCGACCAGTTAATTTTGGAATGTACATGGTTTCAATAGACAAGTTTTATCATCGCGTATTCTGTGAACCCACCAATTGTTGTCTTGGGCCTCACATTACTGTCAAAGCACTCGGATCATTTTGAGTTCGGACACTCTAATCATGGCATTTGACATCTTCAGGCACCAATATAGTAGCTGTTTTATCCGATTAATTCCATTGAGGCATCCAGAAATATACTATTTGCCGCATATTCAAGGTTACTTTCTCTTAAAACATTCAACCTCTCTTTATAGGCATTAAAGAACTTTTTGAAAGCTCGCTAATCTTCAAGCACAATCAGCATTTAAAACCCCTGTTTATTTAAAACTCTGTGCTCTGGGACTAATTGTAAGCCATTTTACCTAAATGCATGATTGGATCTGCTTTTATAATTATGTCAATTGAGTGACTGGCATAAGTTAGATTTAAGTGAAGCTAACTTATGAATATGGCGAAATAAAAAAGCAGATTAACTTACATTTCAACCCGCTCTACTTTAATTCCCCAGGCTTCTGTTGCATCGTCCAGAACGCTCTTAATTAAACGAAACATGTGGGTTAAGTTTATCACCCAGCAGAGAGAGCTGGAGAAAAAGTTAGTCCGATCTATGGCACTTTTATGGCATCATGCTTTGATATTATCTGGCCTTAAATTTTATTACCTGAAATGTAACGATGTGTGCCAGGATATTGTAGAATGTTGTTCAAAATTTCGGTTTAAAAAAATGTCCCTCTTGGAATATTTCAATATCGGACCCAAAATAAATTTGACCAAATAAACAATCAAATAAACCAAATAAATAAAATAACCTAAATCCAGAGTGGCCCTTTAACCTTTGATGCTGGTTGGAAGTGAATTTTTCAGTTTACATTCGCCTAGTCATCATTTAAGACTGACAAATAATTTATTTCAAGACATCCCTTTATCTCTCCAGGTTCCTGATCATTTTTAACCCTCGAATGGCATTATGTAGAGCGGATATTTTGAGCATATTAATAAAAAGAATGACTGTCATAGATATAAAATGTGCTGCATACCTAGGCCAGCCAAATTACTTATGCAAATGCGCTTTTCGCCATGTTTTAGATCCGAAATTGCAATAGCTGAAAAGATCACTGAAACTAATAGTCCTGTGCCTCGAGTGTATAACCATTTTTAAACCAAAAATCCATAGTTTTCTTTCAAAAAATTTCAAATTATTTACTCAATTTTATTAAAATCTTAACAAGTTTATAGCACGGAAAATGCCGTTTGTTGGATAAACAACTACTAGAAAGGCAAATTCAGTAAAATGGATTGTACCAATGCCGTAAATGCCGATTTGGAAATTTTTTAGCCAAATTCAAATTATTTCGAATCACCCGGAACACAATTGACTACGCTGCTGCTTTTGATTCCCATGCGTATTATCTAAATTAACGAGTTTTCAAAATACAAAAACACATGACTGCTTTCTGTAACCTTGCGTCAGAACTCCCGTACAAATAATTATCCCGCAAATTTCTTTGGTTAATTTTCTACAGAACGTAACAAAAATTGAAACCCTTATTTGTAAGCGTTGAAAACTATTGTCTCGCAATTGAGGAGTTTATTAGTATCTGTTATGCTGACCAAACGGTACTAAAACTGCATTGTTGTAAAAATACGGGAACATTTGAAAAGATTGATGTGTCCTGTAACCTCTTTTCATCTTTTAGAGGTTAAATCACTAAAAAAAGGTTGGTTTCTATATTTGAACCTAATGGCAGACTTGCATATTTACCCTTTGAATCGAATGGAAATCAAAGAGCCTCGAATGAACCAGCTTGTTGCAGCGTATATTATTTTTGACACTTCGTACATTTAAGCCGGCTATGAACTTTCCAAGGTATAGTGGCATTATGATTCTCAATTTATCTCACCTCGGTATCTCAGGTCATGCCATGCCTAGTCACTTTGAAAGTTAAAATTATGTGACGTTGGTATCAATGGTATAACCACAAAATTCAACTTTCAGCAACCTTTCCTTCTATTTATACTTTATTTAAAATTATCATTTGGATCCTTTTTAAAAATATTATCCCTTAGTCTCCAAGTCTTCAAGCTTATGGTTCAATTAAAAAAATTTTCAAAAGTGGCACTGTATAGGGAAAATATGTTCGAATGTTGTATCTACATTTTTGAGTCTCAAATTCCCTTTGGATTTCAAAAATTTGCGATAAAATAGTGGAGCTTAAATTTAACTTTAGTGTGTAATAGAAGGCTGCAGGTACCTGCATTGAAGAGCTGATGACATCTCTCTCAGAAAGAATCTCCGAGAGTCGTTTCGTACCAAGGACGTTCCGCAGAGTGGTCTGAGCCAAAAGACGTGTCGAGTGGTGAGCATTTTCAACATTAGCCACTGAGATCATGGCATCAAATACTTTATAGTAGATCACAGCGTCAACAGATACGGTCACTGAATCTTTGGTCAGAATCTAAGTTAAAACAGCACCGTTGAGAAAAAAAATAAAACCGGTTTTTATTTTTAAACTTGTAAAGAGTACCAGAACACCAAAGAGACAAGATTGTCAGTAATGTTACTAAACAAATAATTTCAAGTCAGTTATTCGTGGGACAAATTTCTAACATTCTGTTTGTTTAAATTGCACCAACTATTACTCCCAAGGTTATGAATGGTTAAACGATGCTTTGAATGCACTTTACTACTGAGCAATATAAGTATAACCCATGGGTGCCTTTAAATTATAACAAATAATTACTTTCGAGCGTTTGAATTTGGGTTTTTGTTCTCTTTTAAGATAATTAAGACCGTCGGAACGGTTTTTGTATTAAAACTTTTCTTAATTCAAATTGCAACAGGCAAATTCCTGCTTGTTAATATGTCATCAGCCAGCACTCGAGCAAATAACTTATGCGTTGGTCGTCATAGCCTGGCATAATTTTACTGCATAATTCATTCACATTAGTGGATAAACTGGTTTCACTTCAAGTATTTCCATAAATTGTCCATTCGAATGTCCGATGTCTCAGCAAAGTGCATTTTCCATTTTCTCAACCGATAGTAACGGATGTTCTATAACCATTCTACCGAAATGTTTAAACTATTTATGAAACATTATATTATGATATCATTTTAGCATCAGGTTTATTACAGAACATACAGAAATATCTGCATTATGCAGGAACAAATTATAGATAATAGGTCTCTTCTTCATGTTTGAAGCATCTTGAAGAATAATTCACCTTTAGATTATCACCAAAGACCTTATCTCTGTCAAAATGAGCGACTTCTATACATTTCATCAATTTAATTTCAATCATTTGTGTTAAATGACTAGGCTTTTATCAAGAGATCCATCCAAGCCACGTGAGTTTTAAATGAAATTGTAGAAATATTATACTTTTCAAATAGCACCCCGGGGTTTCAATTAACTGGTGAAACACTTTCATCGAAGAGCATTCTACTATTATTTTTTTAAATAGATAGTTTCATTAACCAGTGGGCCTTGAAAAGTCAGTTTCATTGCTTCTAGACTCATAAATCTTTGTAGAAAGTAAAAGTTGCCTAATGAAAGCGGCTCCTTTCTAACTCAGAACTTTTCAGGTCGCGGGACTAGTTCATTCAACTTACACTAATGCTTTTCGCATGCGTATAAAAGTGCTAAAATATTATAAATCTTGTCAAAAATATATGGTTCATCATATTCAGATATTCACAGAATTCACCTCTTGGGGCGGAATCTCGGAGGTGATTGTACGCAGATCAACCATGAAGCACTCCTCGACGCAGGGTAGGCAGAGAAATACCCCTACATTTTCGGGAAACAAATTAAAATCACTCTAGAGAAAATGTTTATCAACCTATGTTTTTCCGTTAATCATTTTAAAATGCAAGTATAGTGCTATTAAATATATTATCCAATCACTTTATTTATAAACCAGTTCAAATATTCCCTCATCAATTTCCTGATTTAACTAAAGAATACAATTGCAGTTAACAAATATTTGAATCGGTAGCTAAACAGTAAAAGTTTGTTCTTCTTTTAGATTTTCTATTTATCAAACCATTTGGTTTTTGAAAATAAGCAATGGCAAATGTACTGTGCAACCATATGGCTGAATAGAAAATATAAAATAGAGATGGTAATTTATATCTTTCTTCATTTTTAAAAGGGTCTAAAGATCGCATTTGGGTTGAAAATAGATTGACTGGCTAAGACGCAGTTTGGTAATCGAGGCGTGGTGAAGAAGTTTTTAAACTGAAATTCGCAGTTAAAGCGCCTTGATTTCGGTGAGAATAAAGTGCATTAATTCTGTAGAAGGCTACTGATTCAAGAACTAAAGGATCCTGACAGCCGATTTTTGATTGTGCAATAAAACCTCAGGCTTGTTTATGTTTCACACGTTGAAGTTCAACAAAGACTTGAAGTGTTCATTCTGGCTTTCCATTATATTGCAAGAAATGAACCTAATATAAGGAATACATCCAGTGTAGCAGACACAATCAAGGGTCTTCCAAGTCTTTTTTTGTAAAACAGCTGTATAAATGTAAGGCTAAGGTTTTTCTCAGCATCTAATTAAAGTTGTAAAATGAACTTTCAGTATCGAAAGCAAGTCTTAAACAAATTTAACAAATAGAACATTTATTATTAGTACCAAGCTAGTTGACTTTTAGTTCCTTAGGTGATGCTTCTTTCCTTAAATTTCCTCAGTGGCAACTTCTACAACCAAAAATGCCACTCCTCATTTTGTTTAGCTGAGTTTAACTTAAAGAAAAAGCAATACAACCTGCATGAAGTGGACATTCAGGAGAGAATTTCTTTTATGCTAAGAGATTTACCAGAAAAAGGTTGAAATTCTTTCTTTGAACTGAGAGTTGCAGCCGAATGTTTGTACAGCTTGATGGTGATTAGTCCGAAATCACGATCACAAAGGTAGTAACTTGGTTACATTTCTCTGTTATTGCAGAGCCTTAACCGCGCAGTTAGGGGACGTTCCATTAGAAAAGTAGGCTAGAAATGTGACCTACATGTTTTACAGCAGTCCAAAAAACACTGTATGCTGCAAGTTAGTTTAATCAAGCAAACAGTTGTCATTAGGATTCAGCGAACTTTGAGCTTGAGGCAGGAATACAATCCATTCACAAGCTCAGTGCTAGTAAGGGAAATCATTGAGTTTCTATTTAATAAATACAAGTATATTCATTTCAGTGCAACAACTTGTAACAAATTGAAAATACCCCGAAAGAGTAGTTTCAAGTAAGTTAATGCCGTTAAGCAGTTAACTCATTGAATTTCCATATTTTTCCTGCTGATTTCAAAGTATTTATTTTTAATCTTAGTGTGTAGTCCAATATTGCTCGAAATTGACCGTTGCCACTGCTATTCTCATCGGCCCCATTGTGGAACTAGAACGAGTTTCTTGAAAATTCGCCCCGTTTGGAGAGCAGTTTTGTCAGCAAGCTTTTTTCATGAGTAAAGACCTCCAAGTATAAACGAATTCTCGGCTTCGATGTGCCCTTGCGCTACCGCAGAATCTGCTATAAATCTGACCTGAACTTATTCTACAGTATTAAAATCATATTTTTTCAATCAAGACATAATTTAAGGTTAAGTTTTGTAATATAATCCTGAAAAATAACAAAATATACAAAATATTAAACTTATTTTAAATTGGGAAATATTTCAGTATTTGCAAAAAATCTAAAGCATAGGTTTTTGTTTTTGCGATTACCCTGAGTAGAGTCTTTGTTTAAAACTACCGCGATTCGGAAATCAGATCAATCAAACTAAATGTAGTGGCGCGATAGAGTGAATTTTTATGGAGGTTTCATATGCGTTTGTGTTATCTAGAAATATACTGTAGGCATCACCGAAGGAAACAGGAGGTTGATTTCACAAACGCCAGTTTCGAATTTCCTCAGAACAGTGTTGGATTTTCAGTTGATATGTGACACGTAAACAAAAATTTTTGACAATCTAATAATTAATTAAGTGGTAAATAATGTTTTACTCCACCTGGTCCTTTCATGCTGCCTGGCATAGCTCGTCCCAGTCGAAAAATTACTGCCCTTTCGTACTCTTGCACAACCTGTGAAGATTAAAATAAAGTTGGTCAAACCTTTTCAATTTCTTAACAACTATATCAAAAATAAATAAGATGAATACTACTTATATTGGTCTGCCTAAGGGAAAATACTTCTTAAGGCATTAGCCATATGAAAAATTTAAACACCGGATGGTGAATACGATTGAGTTGTAGATGATTTAGGATATTTAGTCGGAGAAATATATTTGGATTGCGATCTTGCAAAATTACATGAAGACGTTACCGGAAAATAAAATTTGGCCTCCCCTACGGATTGGAGATTTAAGGGATAAACATGATGTTTTAACCAATCGGAGCAGTTGGATTACGTTTTTTCCACAACATAAGCAGCCAACTTAGATCAATTTCGGTACATATTCGATAAACCATTGCAATAGTATTAATCGGTCTGTTTTAGGACCAATAACTAAGTGATTCTAGTTTTTCAAGCTGGCCAAATGTCATTCCTGATAACGTAGATCGTATATTTTTTTAATATGGTTCTCTCAACTACCAAACTGCCTTATTTTTAGCAGAATGCTTTTTTTCTCCAGATAAAAGTGTCACGAATGGACTGGCAGTAAGCAAAATTACTGTTGAAGTTTTGATAAGCCAGCAAGCAGTTTATTTTGTGCACAAGTTAAACAAAATTTACCTTGAGGCAGACGAAAACTGACACGGGCAAAAATATCACGAAGACAATATAGGACAGAAAGTAGAGAATGTGCTCACATATCCCTGAAAGTGCCCCATTTCTGCCCGACATTTTTGCCCTTAAATGGAAAATAAATAGACCAGTTTAAGGTGAAAAGTGTACTAGTTCAGGCGCTCTATAAAACCAAAGAATTGAGATAATAGTGCTAATGTTGAACATCTCATCATAAGGTTTATATGGTGAGGGCATATTTAATAGATCATGCGTTGGAAAGTTTAGGACTAGTAGGCAACAATTTCCGCTGAGCTTTTTGAAGTAAGATTGAAAAAAACACGCTAATCATATATCTCTGTAAGGCATTTCTTAATAAAAATCCTCTCTTTCAATAGAGTCCTTTGGAAAACATCCAGTATTTTTTAAAAAGCAGAAACTTTTTTAATATTATACCAAGAATATCCCAAAAATTCAATGATATCCATCTTGATGGTGTAATAATTTTTTATGTCTGGTGTGATTGAAAGCGAATTGAAAAGATGTTTAATATGCTGTTGCAATAAAATGGGAATGTAAAATTGAATTTTCTGTTTGAAATCTTAAGTTATTGGGCCAGTTAAATAAGTCAAACAGCGCAAATTTCATTTGAAAATTAACTTTGCAATCCAGAACTGTACAGCAGTAATAACGAAAAGATAAACTCAGTAAGATAAATTTGAAGGTTATTTTATGCTTGACTGATCACTTTTTGTAATAAACCTTCCGCAACATTTCCGCACTCTTCTTCCAACATGGATGCCTAATTTCGTTAACTCATTGGTTAAGCAGTTCACGCTCTGTATCTGCTCTAACAAGACTAGGTAGCTCACATCAATAATAAACATTTTTATTAAAATGAAAATCAAATCGGGTTCCTTACCATCACTCTTCTGCTTGATACATTACTTTGTGATTCACAGCAGAATGAATATTTTGGATGTAATTAGTAGCATAGCTTGCACACCTAACGATAATTCATTTCATCTCGACGTACCCAGTTTCCGACAGTTGAAACTGAGTTGTCTGTCGAGCAGAACAGATTTTATCATCTCTAGTTCAAAATTATTCAAGAGAACATCTTTGCTTAACTTCTGACCACAAAAAATTGGGAATTTCGTTACTAAATAAATTTTTGGACTTCTCGACTCAAGGAGTAGTATTTCAGTGCAATCATCTATAAAATTGCACTGCTAGACAATTCATGTGTCAAAGAGGCATCGAATTTGTGGACGATTAAAAAACGGAGTTGTTAAACCATCAAAATTTCTGGAAATCATTAAAAATCAACTTCATAAGTAGCAAAACTAAAGCTGAAAATGCTCACGAACTAACTCCTAGAAGGCACCTTTATATTTATTCCTTCAATATTTTAGACTGAACTTTAGAAAAATGAATCCATTGATGCTACTTTATATGCAAGATTTCATTTTGTTTAATGGCTTTTCTTTGGACTGATAACTCGGATCAAAATGAATCGCATCTTGCATTGTCTGTTAACTTAAGATAGAAGTGTTTACTAACTGATTTACTTATATAAACGGCAAATTTCATATCAATCATATTTTTTTTTAAATAAAATTCAACGCTAATGTGGAGCGAGAAGTTCTAAAAACATTTGAAACAATCCTGGACACATTTTTGAAAATATCACAATGCGACAAATACCATTTTTTTCAAAAGATAATTTATCAGATGCCTAACAATATTACCTCATAAGATAAGACAAAGTTTAAAACTGCCACTTGAAAAAAAAAACCTCAATTTCAGGTACAAATATGCGTTTTAATAGTTTATTTCTCTCTGAGATTTACCTTCTGTTTCGAAAAAGAGGTTTAGTTAAGACATCCTTTCCTGTCCAACTTGAAACACATTTCATGAAATGGTGCATGGAGAGATCCACTGTCTGAGGTGATAATTAAAGCACCACTTATTTTTGTAAGTTACCCACTTCAGTGACACTAAAACCACCTTCGCAAAAGTTTTCGCTCCTTCAGTCATTGCCGTAATTTTCGGTCATTAGTTATCTGATGAGGTTGTACTAATGGGCATTCGGCTTTACAAAAGTTGTAAGCGAGTTTTCGGGATTTACAAATGTTTTTCAACAAGCTTTTTTTATAATTAGGTTGCTTTTAACTTTCACTACATCTTTGCTTTTTAAACAAATAGTAATGGCACATGAAACAAAAGTAGATGAATATGTTTACATTGAAATATGATATTTGGTGGAATGCGTTATGCCGATGGTTTCATTGTTGCTTTCTAAGCAGTTAACTAAAATGGTGATAAAAGTTTGGGTAATTCAGTGAGTCTATTGTGCTAAATTTTTATCAAGAATGCACATAAGTCCACTTTCCTTTTCTCTAAATATCGTCCATTCAAAAGCGTTTGAGATAACTGTAATGTACCTATCCCACGTATATTCCTGTTTCGTATCAACAAGGTGTTTGTTTCACAAATTCCATTTAACTAGTAACGTCTGGAATGTTGCATTAGGAACAAACAAAAGGTCAAACCCCTGCAGTTGCATGATTTCGGCTTCATCGTAATGAAGCTGTCAAAGCCCTGGTCAAGAGATTTAATCTAACTGAGAAGAGCAAAAAATTGAACCAATTCAGTTGTGTTTAAATTATTTCCATGGAGCTTGCCTTCTTCTTGCAATATGGAAAAACGTATCGCTGAATTTGCTAACTTGCATGTTTCTATTTTCAACGAAATATATAATCTCGACTTATTTTCCGTGCTATTCCACTTTCATTGCTAAAAATCTTCTTGTTAGCTGAGGGCACTTGTTTTTTTACTGTTCCTATTATTTTCAAATAAAATCTGGAGTAAATAAATGAAATCTTCCAAATAAAATGGTTTCAGAAGCCTTAACAGCTATGCCAGGTGGTCAAACCTACTCCTCCTCAACCTCCTAGTGGTGACCACCGGTAGCCCCAGGGGCAACTCTGGGGGCTAATGAGAGGGGCGGCTGGATAGGACTAATCACCTCCCGGACGTGTAGAATTATATTATACCAGCAGAAGTACAACTTCGTACAGCCTGGTAAACGAGGTACTATGGTCTCAAACCAGACTGTGGAAAGTGCAAGCATGTAGCAATGAACAAAGAGATATGAAAATTGTCAGCCTTAACATTTTCGAAGACGGACGAGGTGCCACTACGAAGTTGAACTGCTACCTGTACTATGGAACCATGCTAGAGAAGTGACCAGAGAACCGAAGACGTCGATAAGCGCTTTAACTGTTGTGCGCCACTTGTAAAAGCTATTCGTACTTCTGTTGTACTCCCCATTAAGTCCTTGAGACTTGTCTTAATGAGTATAGAGTAAATAAATAAAGCAACTATTCCAATCGGAAGGTAGCACTTTGATACAGCGATAAAAAGTATGAACAGTCGAATCTACTTGCTTTATTGGTTTGTTAAGTCAATCGTAATGCGAACCAGGGTAAAGCTAGTGATTCAGCACTTAATGTGACTTTTCCATGAACGTGCTTTCAAAATTAAACTAGGAAATACGTCTGTATTGAGATTGTTAATAGAAATAAGTCGTTTGTGATTAACTTTTGAAAAAAATCAAAATAAATTAAATTTAAATTGACAGTGAAAAATAGCGCTGATCTTTTTTCAAGAAGAAGAACCGCAGTTGGAAAGCATACTGATGTGAAATAACTCATCGGCTGTAGGAAACTATGAAACAATCTCACCTTCAAATTTTAATCAGCTTGAACAAGGATCACCAGTAAATAAGGGACATTACCATTCAAGACTCAACTTTCAGAGGTCTGCATTACAGCCAAAAGAACTAAATCTTGAAAACTAAAAGGTTTTTCTCTGATCTGTAGCTTTAAGAGATGGTTAGAAAGGCAAATAACTTTCGCCAACGCTTCTTTTAGTTTGGGGAGGTGAAATGTAAATATCCACTGGACATGCAATTAAAATGGTTTTAAACAGATAGAAAAGGAAAATAAAGTGCAGCTTTTATATGAGTTTTTTAATATGTTTTGCTTCTTCTCGACAATTACTTAAAAATGGTTGTTAAGACCTGATTGGTCAGTATTGGAAGCATTGCCATTAAGCTGCCTCGCATCAAAATGAACGATTTAATGAACCTTGAAACAAAAGCCATTCGATTAAATAATTCGCGATCAAAGTCAGGAAGAAAGTGCACTATTTTTGTCTATATGGACAGAGAAGTGAATTTAGTTTTAAATAGTCCATTAGCCTTAGGAGTAGCAGCAAACGTACACACCCAACAATATTGTTTGGTGGCGGTGTTGATTCCTATTTTATATTACCTCAGAGACCATTCTATTAACTTATATATTTTTATTGAAATTGATTTTGGAAGGTAAATATTTGTATTCGTTTGAATGTTGACGGATTTCGCGCTCCCATGCACGACTGCGGAAACTATTTTAAATTTTCCCAAATTAAAATTGTTCATAGTATTTTAAATAAATATCATCTGATTCAAGAGTATCAATATTTACCACAACTAACTATTTTTGCTAAAAAAATTGTCATTTAACTATCAACGGTAGAAAATAAGGTGGAATTGTTAGCATGATTTGGAGGCACACTGATGAGCTTCATTGTACAAATCGCCTTTTTAAGTGTAGAAGTTTTGATTCCTGCTGAGAAGAGCTAACCATAAATGGAATTTATTCAAGCAAATTAAAGATTCTTTCGATCAAACATTAGTTTCAACGACCGTATAATAAGGATTCGAGTTATAAGGATACTTTAATTTAGAAACAAAGTTGAGATTTAACTTGTAAACAATTTTCATTAAACCTTTAGCTCGTTACGAGCCTCAGCATGGATTTCTGTTTATACGCCGTGATATTCAAGAGTTGCATAACGGCGCTAAAATTCTGGTCCATATACCAATGCAGCCGAAGCCCAGGATCACACATATCTGCGTACTTATTTCTCTGCTAATCATTTGAAGTTTTAAGATGGACAACAATTCTTGCTGTTAGTCTAGTCTCATACTGAGATAAAAGAACTAAAATTAGAGGTCAAGCAGGAATTATTTTGATGATCAGATGTCAATCTTGCATAGTTGAATTGGTTCAAAAAAAATAATCTTAATTCTGTTTTTTAAAATAACCATTTCAAGTGACGCAATTACTTAAATTTTAGAAGTGATATTTCTCAAAATAACCGTACATTCTAGTTCATCATGTTTTGCATTCAGGTTTGAAATTGTAAATTTAAATTTCAAATGAGTCAAACGGACAGCATAATGCTTAGACCTGCATAAATCTTCACCATCACGATTACTGAAGCAAAAATGAGATACTTTAACTGGCAAGGCATTAAACTATGAGCCTTTAAATTCTATGTGTGTATTTATGATTAGCACATCGTTTTTGATGTGGAAGTCACCAAAGTCACTAAAGCTGTCCTTAGCTTTTTAAGCTCCTTTATATTAAAAACCACAAAATTGTTTCATCTCTTTGATTGATATCAATGCCATCTACCCATAAAACTTGGTCAAATATTGGAAACGTTAGAATTATGATTTCATAAAAAAATTATCGAAAGTATTTTTCTCTTCGCTTATCATATTGATGAATTGGCTAGTCGGAAAGGTTGATTTGCTCCAAAACACACATTGCAGCATTACCTCATAATCAATCCCATACTGGCGAAATGCAGATAACAAAAGACTGTGTAAAAATAAGCATTTGATTCGCCTTTAGTTGTGTGTTTATTTATTCCAACTTTTCGCCTACAATTCTTTAGGAGATTCAGACGCTCCAACAAGAAATTTTGTTAATTCACACTTGATTATCGGCATGTGAGGGACTTAATAGCTCTGTTTATTAGCTAACCTCATTGCCTCCTCGAATGCCTTCTCTAATTATATCTATTTGGGGTAAAAAGAAAAAAAAATAAAACATTCTCCCAGCTAATTTATTGCTTTGCCACCAAATTTGTAGAACATTACCAGGGATCCATGAGTAACATTCGTCAAGCTCAATTGTGAGAATCTGTATTAGTCCAAGCCTTGCGGAATTCGTTTTATACCTTCTTACTTTGTAAAGGTGTTTATTCTTTGCTAAACTAGTTCGCATTAGCTTGTCTAAATATTGTTTTTCAATCCTTTATATCAACAGTTTACCTCATATAGGTACTTTAATGGTAACTTAATGATCGAAGTTGGTATAACAGACCTAGGAAAAATGTCATTGAGCTCTTCTTTTGAAAGAGGTAAATTAACCTAATGATGATACATTTGATGGCAGCCTACCCGATTATCTCTTTTTTTAGACCTGCATTTAACTAACCTGAGTGACTTTTCCTATCAGGAGGTATGCGAATTTTGGGTTTTGAACTTGCGTCCTGAGAAGAGTCAAGTTTGTAGGCAACCGCCAACTATTTTTCCCAAATTAGCTGCTTTCCTCGGTGAGTCAATGATTTTTTCTAATAGTTGGGAAACGAGATATTCATGCAGGTTCAACCGTAAAATCAAGGTTGTAAAAAGATTAAGCACCCTCGTTAGCAGTATCTTTGAAAAGTGGTGCTAATATTGCTGACAAGCAGTTCAAATTACACGGATAAATTTAAATTGTTTTATTGCCCCGATCCACATCTAAGTATTGCGGGCTTCATTATCACGACAAATATAGTTTGGATCACTTTTCTATCTTTTATTTACAGCTTTATCGCTTTTGCCACAATGAGTAGGGAGATTCAATGGTTCGACTGGAAAACATCCTTTTTAAATGGTTGCTTGTTATCTCAAGCGTGACAATCCTTGGACACAAGCATTGCCGGTCTTAAAAGGTGATTGAATCGATCTCGAATGTTATTGGTTCTGAGAAAGGCTCTATACACACTTCTCAGTTAGAGAGAGTACTGATTTCGAGGACTTAAAATTGTCGACACTCTTTTTATGAACAAGTAAGAGGCGCAAAGTCATTTTTCTCAAGCGAAAAATCATCCTACCACCATTTTGCTTGATCGGCTTTGCAGCTTAACAATAGCTTTATCAACAATCATAAGAGCTTAAATTTTTCAATCTTTCTTAAAAAGGCTATTCAAGAATCCGACTCAATTTGCTAAGGTACTTTTTCCAGTGAACTTTTCTTAAGTTGAAAGCTTAAAAATAGCATGAGACACATTTAATGTCTTGTAAAGGTTCATTTTAAAAAGGAACGCTCTCTGACTTGTAGCTGTGGAAAGCGAAAGTGTCTTGAAGCCTCTCTGAGAGTACTACCGATGATCGAATATTCGTCGTTGGGTTTCAAACTTACGTCGTCTGGTACGTTGAATGTGTGTCATGTGGAAGGTACTGTTAAGCGGGAAGTTATTATTGTCTTATTTTGCGGTTACGTTATTCGGAACGCCGCTATGCTCCCGCCCATTGGTACGATGGCATCTGCCTCGTGTTAGCAAAATACTGAGCAGTTTTAGGTGGCCAAACCTTATGCGGACAAAAACAGTAAAAGTTGTTTTGACACCAAAACTTCTGTTTCCTTTGATTATTTATTGAACTGTACTTGTTCAATTATGTTTCCGACGAAATCAGCTTTGCAAATGAAATGGGATTGATTACATAATGAATAAAATTTTCTCCATGCGTTTTACACAATTGTATATTCAGAAGTCGAAATACTATGAACAGACAAAATACGTCATAATATTTGTACTCCTATTTAAATTATCCAGATTTTGACTTTATAGTCTCACTGGCTATCTTTATCTTGTGTATTCATCTTTGCATCGGAAATGCTCTGTTTAATCATCCACATTCATTTATTTTTAAAATACAGACGTAGACTCAAGCCTATTTTGATGGATTGTTCTTCAATGTTCATCTCTGAGGGCGGAAAGTTGCCTTTGTACTCTTGTTATTGAAAGCCTACTACTTCGCAATTTTTTAGCTAGTTGGCGTTTTAGTCAGTGAGGTTAGCAATTTCGATCCTGGTATAGGATTCAAATGAGCAGGTGATTAGGAAATCTATAGGTCACACATTTTGTTTTACCCGAAATCATAAAATAATTCACTTGCAGTTACTCAGTTTTTTGAAAAATATATCATGCAGCAATCCAGTTCCAGCAGTTAAATTACACCTATTTGCCACCTTTAGATGCAGAAAAATCGCTTTAGTTTTTCCCTATTCATCTAGCAGTAAACGTTATAGGGGTTTTTGTCTCGAATGAAAAAAATATCTCGTTCTTTCTAAGAATGTTCATTTGTAAGTTATATGTATCCACTTTCAGGGCTTAGCGATTTAATGGATATGTTTTCATTTATTTATTTGTCTTACTGTAATCAATCTGTAAAACTAAACTTCAAGTCATTAAATCTCATGTCACTGAGGGCAATCAAGCAACCATGATGCAATACATTTATTGTTTACTGCCACATTATCTGCTATCAAGTTGCTTTCAATTTGATTGAAAAGAAATTTAGAAATCAAGGCAGAGTTTAAATTTTTTTATATTTAAAATAATTAGAATTAAACTGACACTGATAAACAAAAAATTTTCAGAAGTAAACGTAATCAAACAAAATGAACAATGCATTTTCGGTTCATATAGTCCTTACTGTCATGTTAACAGTGATTAAAACCAAACATTAGATTGTTACTAGCGTAAATACCTGTGATACAATCGTTGTGATCATGCGGTTTTAAAATATAATGAAACTAAACAGAGTTAAAATATTTTTGATCATTATTACTTCACTAGGTTTAGCAATTAACATTGACTTTGTATTATAAAAATTTATCTCTTGGGTAAATAAATATTACGACGTCCGCTTGTAATTTCAATGTCTGTATTTGAAGTTCGATTGTAACATACAAAATATGAATTCAAGGCCTTAAACGAACGTAATAAAATGGTAAAACTGTACGTAAATTGCCATTCTTTTTAAAATATTTACAAAGCAATGTGAATGTGAACATACTGGTTTAATAAAGAACCAATAGACAGCAGCTGAAAGGGTTAAATTCCGTGATAAAGGTATTCATTAAGTGGCTCTAGTAGTTATTTAGAACCACAGTTACCCTGATCCAATCAACGCGACCTTAGCCTCAGCGGCTTTTTTAATTGGTCAAAATGAGAAGGGCTGCGCATATGAAGGAGCTGAGTAAGTGATTTATTTAGGCAGTGACTAATTTTTTTCCACCCCTTCTTAGTGCTTTCTGAATCCCCGCAGGCTCACAGCCTTGTCGATGGTTAGCCTTGATTATCCTCTTCATTTATTCTCATGTGGAATTTTACATGGAGAATATACGTTAAAATATTCAATGTACACGTAAATGCCAATTGCATTATTTTTTTAATAAAGCCAGTGAATTACCATGTAAGGCACCATTTTTCTACATTAATTCTGCTTTATAAATAATTTTTCACAGACTACAATCAAAAAGGTTTATTTTGCTGAATTTGGAAGTTTTTTTGCAATTCCCATGTATATGTTTTACGTACATTAATATATTTATTACAAATTGAAATTTAACATGATAATTTATTTATTATTCATATTTATTTATTATTAAGTTATTTAAATTATTTTGAGAATGCTATTCGGTATTTGAGGTTGTCTTAAAATGTACAAATATCCAAAGGAAAGCGTTTGCAGTGTATTTTTTTAAAACGGCTTGAATCAGTGATTATTGACAGCAACTCCTTTTGCCAAGGTACTTGCCCACGTTATTTAAATGGGCTAAAAACTCTAAATATTCAGGTTCTTAGCAAATTTCGAGTCGTTTACTTGATTTCATTTAATCCTTTTAGTCTTACACTTAAACACTCCAAGAGTTTGGAATAATAAATCAGTCACTTATGCGATGGCAATGAAAAGGTTTGATATTTAAAATTTGAGCTGTACTCGAATCATTGTCTGTTTAAACTGATCGAAAGTGTTTGTGTTTGCAAATGTAAGAATTATTTGGCATAAAGCTCGCTCTTAATCATAAGATGAAACGATTACCATGGAAAAATGCTTTGGTCTCTCCAAACATGACATGTTTTAATTAGCGTTGCAAAGCTGCTTGAAATCACTCAGGTATCAGGTGGGATAAGAAGACCTTCTAATAGTTAGAGCAAATTTGATCTTTTTTAAGCCCTAATGAAAACTGATATTGCGTATACCATATATGCTTCAAGTTTACAGTACAATAGTAGGGTTTAAAAATTGTCCATTGAGAATGAAGTCTCTAGATTTCAAATTCGAATTATTGGCAAAGATCTTGAATCGGTACCAGTAAGCATCTTCCTATGTCCCACCTCAGTTCTTCAGTCGATTTCTACTTGTCCACAAACTGCGCCAGACTTACGTCTTCCATCTTCATCTCCTCGGTGCCATGGAATTCAATGGCCATTGTATTCGCCAATTTTTTTATGAAAGACTGATCAAACCGCTTATTTTATTTGAGGCATTTGCAGCTGCCATTCGCGGTGATAAAGGTGGAAATAGTGGCCCACTGGGACCGAAAATTTGACAGTGTCTACAAGAAAAAAATGACAATGCAAGGAAGCGTGATAGAAAAAATGAACCGTGAAGATTCAAGTGATGTGTTGCTAACCAATATTTCGAGTTTTCCAAGCATGAACATTGTCTCTGGACGAATCTCATTATGTGATTCTAGACTAGCGATACCACGACAAAACTGATTTTTTTTTGAAAATTAGTGGCAGCTATAATTATTTGCAGTCTTGAAGATTAATATTTGCGCCTCTTTTCTGCAAGGCTATTTTAATAAACTTGCCGATGACCCATACGATCAGTGATTGACTTGCAAGATTAGCAGCTATTTCTATTTAGCTTAATTCATTTTATTTAGACCGATTTCTGAAAGAATTTAGGAAACCTTTTCTGCTTCAACTATTCTACCCTGAGTTTCTCGAAGTTTGAAATGGCCACTGAAGCGAAAATTGTCTGTAATTGTGTTTTCTAACTAACTTTGAAACGAATTGTTTTCTGTGTATTCAAACACTTGTACCCAAAGGTTTTCAGTGTATATGAAATATGAAACTTCTAATACGATGCCTGACTAATAAATTAAGAAATTATTTTTGAGTAAAGTATTTAAGATTAACCGTTTTACAAGACGTCCTGCCGGAGATTGTTTGGCAGTGTATTGTCTTACAAGATATGCAGGAGCAAATAAGTGGCGACTTAACACATTTCACATTTACGCCAGTTAAATTAACTTCCATTTATGATGGCTTTGAAATGCGAAATTGCTCTCTGTAGGTGAGAGTAAGCGCATTTATTTTTATTTTTTCTAATAATAATTAAAGAAAATTATAATTTTTTTAACCAATAGGTGATTTATCTGAGTATAGAGGGTGCAGCATTTTGATATATTGGCAGAATTGGATTTGATTGCGTCCTGGCTTTTGCCTAAGATTTATTTTTTATTTATTTACTCCCCCACCATTAGGGCGAGTCCCAAAGAACTTATTGGGGGCACAACAGAAGTACAAATAGCTTTTACAATATGTAAAACACAACGGTTAATACAGAAGACAGTAGAAGCGTTTATCGATGTCTTCGGTTCTCTGGTCACTCCTCTGGTGTGAATTCATCGTACAGGTAGCAGTTCCACTTCGTCGTAGCACCTTGTGCGTCCTTGACATTGTTGAGGCGGCCAATCTTCATACCGCTTCCAGAAGTCTTTTTAACCCTCTGGAGGAGATTCCATTCATTGCTACATAATCCAGTTTGAGACAATGAATCCAGGTTTTTACCTCGTGTCTCGTTTACCAGGCTGTACGAAGTTGTACTTCTGCTGGCATAATCTAATTCTCTGCGTCCTGTAGGTGATTAGTCCTATCCGGCCGCTCCTCTCATTGGCCCACGGAGTTGCTCCTGGGGTAAAATGAAAACAGGTCGCTCAAGAAAGTACCTGCCAAGCCGTACAAAGATTGGGTTCATGGGCTTGGCACTAATAATTGTCTCGCAGTTGCGCGCAAATTTAAGTTTAACTGAACTGTTTTCAGCCCAAGAAGTTTTCACCGATAACCTTGCTGAAAACATTTAAACTGACTTGAGCTTACCATTATACATTTTATGTTTAAAACTCTCCATTCTTTAAGTCATCTATGCTAAAATTTCATTGGTAATTTTTGACATTGCAAGGTATTTTAGGAGGTTTCACTAGATGAGGAGCTGTCTTTCAGCTAAAAACTGATCTTGTAGTCACCGGCAATGAACAGGCAAGATCTCTCACTATTGTAGTACTGTGGCCACAACATTAAGATTTGAGAATGATTTTACCTGACAGCTAACGAGAGACTCGAACAGCATCCGAAATAGCCAGTTTATATTACCTTACCAACCCCTTTACCATAATCATAACAAAACCTCGTCGAGCTCTCAAGGAAAGACGAGGATGAGAGAACCTGAATGACTTTTGAGACCGGCGATGATCTGACTTTAGGATTAAAACAATATAGCTGAAAAGGTGACTGTTCAAAGATAAATATTCAATGGAATCACTAGGCGGTTAGTACCGAGGTAATTTTCTACTAAAGAAATGCTGACCAGTATGAGTCAAGAGAGATTGTCTAAAGGCTGACCTTCTCTTAAGATACTTAAACTTTTATTCACGTTTTCTTTGCATCTAATTTTTCCATTGTAGTAACACTTTATTACTGAGAAAGGCTAATAATAACACTCAAGTTAATTTGATAGGAGAGAAAAGGGCCTTTTGGCTAGCGCAGTCAAATTGTAGGACTTCAAGATCAGAATCGCGTAAAAATCTGGTATAGAGAGAGAAGCGAATAAAGATTAGTGCAATTATTATCACACTCAGAAGTAAATGTGTCTGAACAAGTGTCAATAGCTCCATCAACCAGAGGAATGTTAAGTGAATCTTAATTATCCTTATCAGGCGATGAAGTGACAGGTCAAATATTATACATCTGTCAGAAAATTCAGTTTATTAATTCTTGTCTGATCAAAATTATGTCGAATGAGTAAATTAATGAAAAATTTCTTCACTTAGTAAAAAATTGATTTTCATCCCGTAAAATTTTGAATTTCAAGGCCAAAAACCACATAAATACTAACATGACAATCATTTTCATAAATGTTTTCGGTCATTCATATGTTTTCAAGCTAATTGTGTGATAGCTATTAAAATTAACTAAATCTAGTTATACAGTTGTTTTAATTTTGGTATTTAGTTGGTTCCCATTTAATGATATCACTTAATTAGATCTGTCATTATTTGGAACTGTTTATTTTCTTTCTAAATAGAGAGTTAAGATATTACGAGCTAAACAAAGGTATTTGAATTGTTAAAATTGTTGGGTTTCAGAAGAAAAAAAGAATTTCATTGTAGTTTCCATTGGCTTGAAAATGATTTTTCCAATCTTAATCTCAAAGTGGATAATTAATCCACAGAAAAAAATTTTGAGATATGATTGGCAGATGTAGGAAAGAACGTGTACGTCTTTGTTCGTTATTTTTGAAAACGATTATAGAATAATTTAAAAAGTTTGATTTATTTTTCACTTGCTTTTTGATTTTCTCTTCCAAAACACTGCCTTAAATTGCATTCTGTGTTTCTTCAACCTGGAAAAATTGATGACCCCATTTTATGAATTTTCTCACTTCTTCAGGTCAGAAAGTTACAAACTGACCTTTACATTTAAAGCCAAATAAATTTTTGGGTGGTTTCGTCATCAGCCTGAAATCTTTTAGGGCTAGAGTCAATAAGTATTCTGTCTCCTGATGGCAGTTTCGTCCGTTTTTGGACATTTCTTCTAATATTTTTTGAAACCATACCTTTCTCTGATGCTATAATGGACTGAATCGGGAAGCTTAAGCTCCGCTTCCTACGAAGCAGTTTCCCAATTCAATAAAGAATATCTGTTGCTAGAATCATTGCTACTGAACCAGAAGGGATTAATTTTGTTAGGTAATTTCCTGTCATTTTGTTGCCGATTTGCAACACTGAAATGGTTTTATGGCTTCGCTCTAAAAGATTAATGTACTGAACAAGTCTCAGGGCCAAAATTTTGCGCTTAATAAACAGTAGTACAACAATGTTTTGAAAATTTCTAATGCTTTGCCTTTAGTTGACAAAAGCTGTACCTGAGAATCAATCTGGGAAGTGTCTGTCTTTTTCACTAGCTGGTAAAATCAGAAAATTATGTTGGCATTGTTGTTTATATTAAATAAGGCAACTATCACACCATTTTGGGGCAAAAATTATATCGAATTATGAGTATTTTTTTTCACTGAATTGCCTCCCTGAAAATTTAATGGAAACAAAACATGGCCTGCCATTATGAGGATCACAAAACTATTTGTAAAACAAATCATATGCCTGTAATATGCTTCAGGCGAACCTAATATCTTTATCATAGCTACACATATATTTGCGTCACGGGAATAATGGAATGAGCCTTTCCAAGTGAAGGTTGCCTAGATTTGCAGCAAATGTCTAATGAGCACATGAATTTTCCCTAATCTATCAATGAACAATGCACTTTAAAATTTTAAAGCAAGTGATTTAAATTATTTTAACTAGCAACGCATCCTGGATAATTAATTTCTTTTGGAAAGTTTGTTTCAATCTGGCGAAAATTAGCAATGTTGGCACCTACTGAAATATCGAACATCAGTAGCATTCTTGAATTTATCCATCTTCTAAGTAGTTTGCATTCGACTGAAAGTGTAATTAGTTTAAAGCATTTTTTAACTTCAATGAAGAAAAAATGGTTTTGAAATCATTATACAGGTAGGTTGTTAAGTTCAGGTTTTCTTTGATTGTGTCTTTTACTTGGTTATGCACCTCCATCAGGCACTCTAAGTGAGATTTATACTTAGTTGACACGCATTGAGCTTGTAGCATCAAATGCGCCAGACGCGGAGGTGGCCACCGCACCGACCACCTCGCGGTGCGATTTTTAATTTCATTTAGAATTCATCGCTCTGAATTATTCAGCAAATTCATATTCCACCCATGGAAGCATCTGTGTTGATGAAATAGTTTTCAAGTACAGAGCGCCGTTGATAGAGAAGGCTTGCATTAACTTTACAAAGAAATTCATTCACGGGAAACATGAAAGCCATGCTTAATGGCGTTTCTTGAAGAGTAAAGGGTTTCGCTGTACTATACATATGTACTCCTCAATACCATCGTAATGATATAGTATGATATCTTTGGAGGAAATCCACCTTGTTTTGGTTCCTGATAATCCCAAAAATAAATATTTTCTCAGTTGGGATATTATGTACCTCGGTCAATGTGAAGTGTAAAGATAATTCGGTGACGAAACTAAAAAAAGGGACTTTTGTCAGAATTCTGAGGGATTGAAGGAATAAAAAGAGAGAGCATAAGTGGGTCACTTACTTAAACTAAAAGCTTTTATCAACGAAACCACTTATTAAAACGTAAATCCAGTTTTTCAGCCGCGCTCTGGTACATGAAGTAGCGCCGTTCGCAATGAAGACGATTTCAGGTTTGAGTTAGCTATGTTGTGCATCATATAACAGCAGTCACCAACAAATTCTGGCTTCACAAAATCACTTTATCTTCCATCCGTACTAAGGAAATAGTTATTTTAATTCTGAAGACAAAAGTAATTATGATTTACAAGCAATTTATTAGTATTTGTAAGGAATTCGCCCTTTGTCAACAGCATTAATAGAATTGCCCCATTTCTGGCATTACGTCTCATGCTAAGTTAGTGATCTTCAACAATAGTAGCACAGACAGGTAGGATTCTAATTGCTTCCATTTACACTTTACACTCCAAAAATAAGTTCTCCCCTTATCATTCCTCACCCGGACTGAGAAAAGACCGTCATCTCCAGTAAAAGTGCGCATTGCCTTTGGATTAAAAAGTCAACTATTTCAAGTATTTAGGGTTTCTATGATAAAAAAGTTGTTACCAAGTATCTGTCCTCGATTTTTAGTTTGATCGGAAAGGAAATTCAATGGATAGCTGCTGCTTTAAGGTCGTCTTAACAGTTCCTTTCAATGAATTTAATAAAAAGATAAATTTCCTGCTAATAGTTGGCTCTATTTAAGTAGGATTTAGATTTCATGGTTCCAGATTGCAATAGAGCTAATCTGTTTTCCTTAAAAGACAGTGGTGGTGCACACAGTCATTTTCTATAGATGGGAAATCGGAGCAGTCATTAGCTTTTGTTGATTGCACCCAAGAATAGAGGTTGATGCAAAATGTTCAATCGAAATATTAGAAATCTCATTTGGTTAATACCTCCAGATTCATTTTTGTTAGCTTTGCTATTTCATTATGTGCCTTTTTCATCATCATCGTTGAATGAAAGCTTCATAAGAGCTTAGCATTCTCTTCTCCACAAACTTGCACTCGAATCAATGCCCAGCTCGCAGGGGAACGTAAATCCTATAGAACATCATCGTTTTGTTAGAAATTACTCGCTTTCACACTCCGGCTCGTTTTGCTGGCATAGATTTCATTGAGTCAATTTTAAGTAAGTATCCCCTTTCCAAATGAATGAAAAATCTTGTCTGGCACTTAATACTTCACTTACTCACTCACTCACAAGCTTGCGATGAGTTCAAAATTTAAAAAAAATTGAATTAAAAGTGTACAGATAATGTTTAAGTTTCGAATTTATGATTTCTTTTCGGCTTCAGTAGTCTCAGTTCAATTTGAAATCGACCGTGCTCAGTAATTTCGCTGATGTTGTTGGCTTTTTAAGATAACATCAGCGACGCAATTTACTACTCCCGACCCGTGCAATCTGAATAAATAATGGATCACTAACTTGTGATTTGTTTTTGTCATTTGCATATTGTCAAACTATTCCTTCTATATTTCATTGGAAGACCCAGGCATCCCTTCTTATTGTAATAACAATATAACTTCTAATGATTTAACTAGAAAGTACTATTTGAAAAATCATTTTGTTATCTTATGCCAAGTAAGTTATAGGATTTATTAAAAAAAACTTTCATCATTGCTGAAAAGAGTGGCAATAAGTTTCATAAATTCTGGTGGTCCTGTGATATCAACATCGGTCTCCTGAGTGCTAAAGTGGCTGGCGACTTAGAGAAGACACGGATGATGTCTTATTTTCTGACTAATGAAGGCGGTGATTGACTTTCAAGCGCTTAATTCCTCTCCCATTTAATTACGAAAGTCAGAAATCTTCCTTAATGAAAAAGCAAGTTCCAAAGTTGGGGCGGAGATCTGCTGGTGAGCAAGGATGCGCTGGCTGATCATTCAGAGATCGGGCCTTAACAAAATCTTAGCTTTATGAAATGTACTAAAGCCACATGATTTCTTCATTATTCCTAATCAGACTGACTCTTAAGTCACGAATATGACTTTCAACACCATCTAACCAGGACAGACAGCGTGATTCACTTCACAAGAGTGTGGATGTAAATGCGTAGCCAAATAGTGGCATTCCAAAAAGGCTCCGAAATTCAAGTCTGAATAAGCTCCGATTCTAGCCTTCGTAGCTAGAACACCCAAGGTAGCGTTTCAAAAATCGCAGACAGACCACAATTTGAAAAAAAAATGAAGGGAGCCGAAAAAATCGTATTTAGCTAAATGAAACACTGTTTGCTCTGACAAAGACGTAGAAAAATTCGTTGCCTCCTAGACCGCAGCAGGTAAACGAATCGTCGAGGCTTACAAATTGGAATGAAATTGGCTTTATGCGTACAAAGTGAAGATTGTAGGTTACTTTTGCAAGTTAAGTTTTGTAAGTTATTTCCGCTTAAGCATTGGATTTGGCCTGATCAATTATTCAGTTAGGAATAAAGAATTGACTGATGAGGTCTTTGTCTTAATAGCGACCCACCTTAACACATTATGACCTTATAACTCTCTCCTATACTCAAAAAAACTTCCAAAATATCCTTTCCAAATAGTTCAAGGACTGACATTTGAATTCGTTTGTCCCAGCAGCCTGTTGACCTTTTTTATGAGACTGAACAACTTCGCTTGATGGCATCGGCTACATGCCTAATGTTTAGGTCTAGATATTCCAAATGCAAATATGTAAGTTGACCTACTAACGCGATGCGCAAATATTTTCGCTTAACTTAAACCAGATGGGTTCTGCGTTTCATTTCATCCGGGCATAAACGGCATTGAAAAACTCAAATATAACACAGCTGCATGTCTGCATATGGAACAAAGAGGTATTCCAAACGATGGATCTGATCTGTGGACTTTTTGTTTCTCTAATATTGTTTGAATCTGAACTGGAATGGCAGAGACTATTTTGATTCTTCGCTATGCAGCAGTGTCAAAATATTTTTCTCTCTCCAAAAGGATCCGAAACACTAATTAATGGAATGCAGTCATCTAATGTGGAAGTTCCAAATACAGCTCGATATATCCATTCGCTGCGCCAACTAAAACAGCCAACATGAGAAGTAACATAAGATTTGGCTGGCAGCAAACAAGAAAAAAGCCAATCGACTGGGATCGGAGCATTCTGACAACCATGAGATTAGCATTGAATGACTTGAAATGTTTATAAGGGCTAGCTATGGAAAGCCTTGGAAGACGGATTCCTAGTTCTATCATTACATCTATTACGGTCATTAATTCACTGATGTGTGAATTTTCTTGTCATTAGACCATGTTTTGCTACTGAATAAGTCTTCATTGCTGTCAGTGTACAAAGAAGAAACGTCATACAACAATCAGTCAACTAGTGGTGAAATCTTTTGCCTAGAGAACATTTTTTGATGAAATCATTCGGCAGAAGGAAAGTAGGATGGAACTGCTGAAATCGTGCTGCATTAAGTTTAAACATTTGAGTTCAAGCTAGGCGAGTTCAGCTGGTAGTTTTTGATTCTCAAACTGTTAAATAAACATTATTCACGTGGAATCGTTAAAATTTATAGTAAAATTCTATTTCATTACAATGTCGAGCGACTTTGTTAATTTTTGCTTGATTGCATTCTTTTTTTAAACGAGCATCTTCGTAATCTTAAATTTACAAAACACAAAGTCTCACCCAATGGTGAAGTAGATGTATCCCACGAAATTGTTTACCATTATAAGTAGGCTTAACTAAATCAGTTTCTTCCCATTCAGGGTGTGGGCACAGAAGGATGTCGGTAGATTGTTGATCCCATCCTATTTTATAGATGCAATTTGAATTTAGTGCCAGAAACATTAATAAAATTCACTCTTTAATCTGGTTACATTACTTTGCAATGGCCTAGAAAACGTGTTTGACGGTTGATAACCAACTATTTAGCTGACATTCATGCATGCTCGCTCTTGAAAGTGGGGCCATCCGCACGCACATTCTTAATCAACCATTAACTTGACCAACGATTGACGGATCTGCGCTTGAGTAGTACCTACTTGGCCGTCCGTTTTAAACATTTAATTGAAGTTTCGACCCAGATCCAAAGATGGTGCCTGAGAGAGCAAAGTTGTTATGCTCGCAATTTAATATATTCTCGTGTACAATGACCACACTTCACCCATCCTCATTCTGGCAAACTTCTCGAAATTAGGTGATTCAAAGAGTTTGTCTTTAGGTGTGTTAAGCTCGAGTTAAATATTTACGAAAATACAGATCCACGCCAAAACACCTATACTAATAAATCGAAATAAATAATCGAAACTTGTTAGACTCTTGGAGTACTTATCCTTCCGAGGAACAAGACTTTTTGTCCAAAGGGCGTAGGTATTTATTGTATGACCTATTCACGGCTCAGGAAGTACGTGGATAAACTAACAGTTGTTTTTTAGCTTCTGAACAGACAATCACACTTCGCAATTGTTAGTGTGGATTATCTGCTTAATCAGCGGCCGAACAGTAGCTCCCACTGGTACGCCTTTGCTTTTGCGTGATGTGAAGCATTAACCACTTAACACTCCAGTTACAACTTTCTCTCCATTACTCAGTTCTCCTATTGCCAGAACTCTTTGTAATCTTCTTCATTCTCCCTACATTTCCATCTCTTTGGTCTTGAGAGCCAGTTTACTTAAACAAATTTAAGTAGCATTCATCGATTTTTTTATGTTACATGGTTCATTTTCACTTTTACTTAGCGATATATAGGCATAGTACTGACCTTAATAGCATTCACACTGAATTCCTCCCATGTGCTCAACTGTTTACATTCCCTTCGTGAAATGCTTGGTTTTCGTTTATGGTGGATCAAAGGCACGGATCACTTTTAAACCTTTAAAGTGAATTCACGGTTATTTTTGTTAGTTTCCTAGTCTAATCAACTTAGACAAAATACTAAGCATTATAAATTCATTGCTACCAATCCCACCTGTATGGAAGTACTTGTACTAGCCCCTTTCACCAACGCTGATTTTTCCCCTGAATTTCGAAAACGCAATTGTACCCATAAATTTTAACAACTATTAACAAATCTACCTGATACCTCGTTTGAAAAAGACATGGCTTATTAGTAAAGCAAATGTTTGCCTACCCGATCATTAGTAAGACAGAAAGTAAGGTTTAAACGGAACGCCTACAAGAGACCGGATCTTTGATCATTTTAATCATCAAGGCAAAGGAAAATGCATGACCTCACAAAATGTCATACCTCTGAGGGGATTTGCGAAATCTGAAATTTTCACTTCGATAGTCAATACGAATATCTGTTTTTTTTTCTGTACATCAACTCACAAGACATCATTTAAGAGGCACTGGTCGCGCCATGGTTGACAACTATTTATTCTGACCACATACTTTCTGGCAACCAGAAGCAGGACTCAAAACCTTTCGGAAGGAAGAGCGTACTAGAAATTGTTACAAGAAAAAGATAGATTATTTTATTTTCATCCTTTCATAGTGTTTGCTCTTTTTATAACTCAGTGGCTTACTAAGGTTTAGTGCAAACTTCACCAAGTGTTCATGAACAAATTCTTAACTCCTGAATGCAAATGACAAGGAACAAATTTCTTTGCGATAAGACGCACTCAGAAATGTGAAATTATTATTCGGGTAAGGAGAGAAGGATGATATAGTAGAAGGAGAGCCACCGATCTAAGTTTTGTTTAAATATGCATTGCAAACATTATCATCAAACATAAATTGCAAACATTAAAGGAAACGGTATTTATGCAGTGAAGTGCAGCATTAAAATGTGGAATGCTACGCTATCATTCTCATATAGTTATCTGAATGTGGAATATAAAGAGGCCTATGAACTGCGCTTGAACAGCAAGTGCTGTTTGACCCTAGAGTAATTTAGTTAAACCTAGAACTGGACCGAACCAAACCCTATAAACCCTAGAACCGAAAATGCAGAATGGACTTCTAACAGAATTAGAGCTTTATTCGGTGTCCCTTACTGTTCTTATTGCCAGTTGTTATTTGCAGCCGCTAATTAATGAGGGAATTGATGACCATTGTAGCATATTTAGTCTTTGTTGTATCCTGTTAACCATATCATTTGTGGAAAATCCTTTGGGAAATTTAGTTTTGCTCCATAATTTCTCATTGGGGTTCCTGTGACAAACTGTAGTTAGGTTCTGTCCTTTTAAGTTCATTTAATTTCATTTGAATTCATTCCTAAGTCATCTGTACAAGTTCAAGCAGATTAAATAGGCGTTCACGCATCAAATCTATATTAACTGAGTTGAGTAGTTTCAACGATGTTGCTACTTAGAATATTTCTTTAAAAGACGCTTTGAGGCAAATTTAAAAATTGCAAATTTCGCTTGATATAATTACTTAACTAAACAACGTTTGGCAAACGAACGTTAAAAACGATTTGAAGTATGAAAAATCAAGTATTTGTAGTTTATAACCTCAGTATTCACAATTTAAACAAATTCCCTAATTGCGAACGCAGCGTTTATTTCGAAATTATTATTCCCTTATCGTTGCTGCAGATTAATTTAAAATCAAGCTGAATCTTCTCAGGCTTCACTTCGCCGTCCGTTACGGATCCAAAAAATTGTTTGACGAATAAGTGAAATTTTCAATCCAGGTTTGAGTTACCCTAATCTTATGAGGGCGACGTCTGTGACCTTCAGTTTCGAATGGCCACTTCTTTCACCCACTTCCAGGTGATCACTTCTGCCACTTTAGAACCAAACAATTACATATAGTTGCTTTCCTTCTCGGCATCTTGCCCACAAGCAGTAGGCTGTTCGGCTATTGAATCCAACCACTCTTTTAATTGAAAGTCTACCTTCGTCATTTATCTCCCACATCCTTGCGTTAGATCGGAATGGTTAGGTCTACATCTAGCGCATTGGTGAAATCAGCTTGGAGGACCAGATTCAGTTGATGCCCGATGATGACTGACATTACTTCAAGTTAGCAGTCAATAGTTAGATTTCCAACATATCGTGGACTCTCAGTAGTAGTCCCTCACATATTGATTGGTTAAAAGAGCACTGATGAGAATCGCTGTTTAGCATAAGGGGGTATTTTTAAAGCAAAGTAAAGTTGGGGAAGAGATCAAGAAGAGAACCAGTGCATATATTCTTAGACCTATCAGTTTCCTACGCGACAGATTAAATGGCCTCAAGTTTTACCAGACGTTTTGAACCGCTGCACTGACTAATTGATAGAAAATGGTCTATCATTCCTAATTCTATTCAGAATCGTCGCTTTTCAGCAGCTTACATTAACCTTGGAAGTAGGCACTTCTACCTGAGGAAAGCCAAACGACGAAGGTTTTACTATTAACGAATTTGACGCTTATAATCAACTCAGATGAAGGTTCTTTAACGTGCCCAAACGACTTAGGGGAAGTAACGAGACATTTTGAGTGAAAATCGTGCTGTCGTGTAGGTGGATGGCAACAGCCTAAAGAAGGAGATTGGATCAGAAGATTCGACAAATATCCACGCAGTTAGCTTTGTGGTAATGACTTGCATGTCCGAAAACCAGGTGACCTCATCAATTCCATAAATGCCACAAAATCAGCTGAAAAGATTGGGGTTTAGGGATAAACAAAGCCATAATCCAGTTGATAGGTTGTAATGTTGCGGCTTTAGAGACATAAGTCATTGATTATATCCAAAAACTGCTTTATTGAGATAGCCACATTTTGGGAGAGCAGTAGGACATCAGTGCGCCGAACGAGATATTCGCCTTTTACATGCCCGGAATCTGTTCCACTTGGACAATGCAAAATGAACTAACCAGTTCTTCATAATAATTATGAGTTTAATACGTACGATTCTCTCAAAAATTCCCATTATTTTTGCGCTTGAAATAAAAGGGTTTTCAGGGCTGTTGCGAAATAATAAAGTGAAATTCTATAAACCCGAATCATCACAACTGTTTCTGGTTGAATCTAAAAATCAGCTAACGAACTTCGTGAGATAGCCAGAAGAGCCCTGGCATGGAACCTATCTTTCAATGCGTTCTGTAGCTGTTGCCTCAAAAATCAGAAACAGATTGCCGTGGTCAATTTCAATAGCAAAATTTCAGGGAATATTTATGTTGTGAACCATTAAATTATCTCAGTTGGGATCGGAACTATACTTAATCGAAATAATAAACTTCGGTTTATCAGTAGTAGAACTACTTTGTGAAGGAACACGGAAATGAAATTTGAAAATGAGTCGACGAGTCCAGTTGCCTGCGGTTCCAATTTTGGTATCCGAGGTGGTCTTAGCTACCTGGTTTTTGAATAAATCGCACGAAATCAAAAGCAATTTTAGTGAATGGGTATGAATTTACATCATCTGATCTTCCTACGCAACTTCATGTAACCTTGAGACCGGTCCTTTGCTCAGGATTTTTAAATTTTGACAAGCACTACGAGAATATCGTTTGAAGGAGTGACTTAATGACGTTGGAGAAGGCGTAAACAACCTCGGGCTGTCGTAACTGTCATGAAATGCGCATTCAAATTCAATTTGACTGAATTAAAAAGCAGTCAGAAATATGTGGAAGGTGTCGCCTAAACGCTATAGATATTTTGGATTGTAATATAGTAGTATCACCCCAAAATAGTAAGCAAATGGAATGGAATATCAGAAGTCATTGTTTGAAATGATTCATGATTGCACTCTACCGATAGATATAAGTAGCTTACCGCAAGCCAATAAGCCCAGTCGGTTCACGTTGTGGCTTAAGAGACCAGACATCCTTCTCATTAGTGATTATATGTAAGTGTTAAGACACTGTGCCGGGCAGCGAAACTTTTCATATCACTTAATTGGCCTTTAACCGCCTGTTTATTTCAGCATTTCGGCTGTGTGGACCTCTTACGTAGGTGCATGTCTACTTGAATAAACATAATTCTGCAAACAGCTGTATCATGCATTCTAAAAAGCATAAAAGCATGAGTCAATTTCGTGCCTGTTTTACGTTCCTTTAAATAACCATTTTGGGGTCAATCAATTTTTTTTTATAAAATGTATATTTGGCTTTCATGAAGCCATCAGACTCCTGTCACGTACTCGATGGTTTATCATCGTATCAATTGGACAGTTAGACAGTCTCACATCTGCGCATGTTGGTCTTTCCCTCGATATCTCCTTTAAGTTTTTCGAATCGTAGCAAATTATTCGCTTGTAGGGAAACAAGTCAACTTGATCCTTGCAAGTGTTCCTGCGGCCACACAGCTGCAATCAACCTGAGATTTTGACAAACGATAAATTATTGTCGCTCTTTGATCATATATAGCATGTATAGCTTTGCAGTCGTCAAATAGATAATATTGTTGATGCTTTATCAAGTATGTTCTGTCATTTTTTACTAAAGCAGGACAGGTAAGCTCATTGTGTAAGTAGTTCACTTGCGAGTGGCTGGTAAGAGAAACCTAAAAAGATTATGCGCTTTTCTAACCTCTGCATCTTTTGTGGAGCGTCGTTTGACGTGTTGCTTGTCAGAAGCCAGTGGTTTCATTGATAGCTATTTCAATGACAACTAGAGTATCAGGAAACTGAATCCTATGACTGGCCAGTTGATCACGCCAGCACGACATTGAAAGGGTATGTTATACAAGGTCATCAATTAACAGGACTCGGTGTTTGTAAGGGTCGATCATCTCCCCTCCTCAAAATCTCTTCTGTTTAACCGTTTTATTAGTCACAATGCTTTGATCTCTTTGATCGGATTACGAGACCAGCTAATCCTTGTCTTCTGTTGCCCTCATTTTTTGGACACTGGATCTCTATGATTCTCAACATGGCATCGACGGATCTTATTTTGAACTATGAGAAGACTCTGAGGTCTCGAAATACATTGACAATCACTCTCATGAAAAGCGCAGTTACTCCATCTTTATCAATAACCCTTAAATCCAGCAGATGACGAAAAAGGAACTTTCAGAAGTGATGAGGTTCTGACTCAATAAATCCTCATCTCGAAACTCAACATTTGAAGGCTGTATGCATCATCTACGCAAATTCTCTTTTGACTGGTTCATCTAGTCCAGTAATCTCTTGTGTTTACAAGAATTCTCACATCTCTACGACATTCACGGCAGTTAAAAATAGTAGAATAAAGTGACGAATAATTAATAGGCAAACATAACTTAGGCTACATTTCAGATTAGAGATCATTTTGCTGAAGTAACGCAAATTTTGATTCATTTGACGGTGCCAAAACTTTTTTCGACGATTACTGTATTTTTTTAAACTTGGACTGTCTGATTCGAAAAACTATGTTCAGAATCCATACTTCCAAGGGAAACTGCTCGCAAACGTTTATTCGCTGATCAGTAGGTATAAACTCAATAATGATAAACTGTTGATAATATCTGCTAATAATTTGAGAGAAATGAAGGATAAGTCCAGTGCTGCCATTGCTGGGTGGCCCTCATATTCCAGAACGATGGAATATGCCGTTATTACTGGTTCAACCGAGACTCAAGTTTTACGATAACCTTCTCCTCTCCCAGGAGTTTCTCTCATAACATTTCCGAGTCAAAAAGTACCCGAGTGAAGAAGCACTAGATTATGATGGTGGTGGTGGTGGTGGTGGTGGTGGTGGTGGTGGTGGTGGTGGTGGTGGTGGTGGTGGTGGTGGTGGTGGTGGTGGTGGTGGTGGTGGTGGTGGTGGTGGTGGTGGTGGTGGTGGTGGTGGTGGTGGTGGTGGTGGTGGTGGTGGTGGTGGTGGTGGTGGTGGTGGTGGTGGTGGTGGTGGTGGTGGTGGTGGTGGTGGTGGTGGTGGTGAACGAAATAATGGTTCGAATAGAAGCTGCAGCAGGCCTCCAGAATGCGCCTTACTTTTAATCCACCCTACTGGCTCTCTTGAATACCATACTGTAAAGGTTGATCATGGAATAATATGCGAACTCTACCCTGGAAATTGGCAAGTTTCTTGCATTAACTGACCCTCTTCTCCTGTGATGTCGTTGAGACCACCCACACAACAGCACCCTACATGAACGATCACGATATTACTAAAACATCCGTTCTGGTAACCTATTTCCCCATCAAGAGGAGGCCCCACAGCAGTAACGACTGCTTTTATGACCTAATGCCATAGTAACGAATTATCTTCAGGTCTCCGTTTCATCAAGGCAATAAAACGCCATAGGTAGGCAGCATACCAGTGGCCCAAGGAACTTTCACTGAGCGCTCCAAGTAGAAGTCCCATACATGGCGATACAACCGCATTGTAAACGCTTTATTAATAAAAATTTGTTTATACAATGAATGCACCGTCTAAAATCCCGCATTAGTTGAATGCTCTTCAAATTTCGCCATTATCATCTAACTCAATCTCAGCTGTTTCGAAATGATCATTGGGCTTGACCGAAGGCGACTGAGGGCAACCGTTCAATAAGGTCGAATCGCGTTCACTCTTCAACTTTGAACGCATACTTCCTGAACGCGAACACACATTACTGGACTCTTTCGAACCTGAACGACGACAACTAGCAGATTCTGACCCAGAGTCACATTTTGATCTGGAAATACGCCGGTGTACATTTGTAGAAGACTGTGCATTCTGGCGACCTCTCCCTGACTTACGTGAAGGATTTGAGTTCAACCTAGAGCGACTTCTATCCCCGCTTTCTGGGGAAGGTTCCCGTGGACGCTTACGAAAATCGGATTCCCGAAGACGGCCTCTCGGAGAAATGGAGCGAGCATGTCGCTTCATAGTGGAAGACCTATCACGATTTAATCGTGAATGTTTGTACATAGACCTCGATCGTGACCTATGACGTCGTGATTGCTCATTCGACCCTATTCGCCGACGCTTCCGTTCCACCGCAGAGGATGCAGACCGGCTTCTATGAGATCGTTTCCTACGACGATCTGCTGACGGACTACGAGAGCTAGATGCACTACGTTTACGTGATTTATGATTATTATGACGATGTCGACTTCTACCATGTCCAGAACCATGAGACCTTGACCTTTTGCGAGATACCTTGACACTTCTATCTCGACGACACTTCTCAGAACGACTGCGTAAACGTCGACGCTCATGGCGACTTCTAGAACGAGAGCGAGGCGAAGACGAAGTCCTTTCCCATCTACGGATCTCGCGGGTTCGTCCAGTGCTTCTATTTCGGCTCAAGTCTTCAAGTTCCGAGGGGACTTTTTGATTTGCCTCTTTCAGTACTCTGATAAGTTGTCGCGTCTAAAAGAATTTTTTAGTCAATTTTGGCGTATGGATAGATAAATAATAAATGAAGGAATAGCAATTACCATTTTAGGGTTATCACTGTTGTAGAATGTATAAGCCGTTCCTTTTTTGTCACTTCTTCCAGTTCGACCGATTCGATGGACATAATCCTCAGCATGAGCGGGATAATCGAAGTTAACGATGTATCGTATATCTGTAATATCTGAAAAAAAGATTCTCGGTAAAGAAAGCGAAATAAAGCAGGGCGAATAGAATTGTGATTAAGAAAGGAAAGATTGCCAAGCTTATGGTGAGGAACCGCCCGACAATTACCACCTGGGGCGTTGACAAGGCGGCCATTCAGTACACTTAACCGCCAGCACCAGACCGCTTTGAATAAAGGGGGAGAGGAAACCAACAAACACCCAATAGGAGATGCAGGAAACGGGACAGACAGCCCCCTGCATCAACCCCACTTCGATCACAGGTAGAGTAAAAGCAGAGGGAAGTCTGCTCGGCTTGCTTTCGCTTTCGCACTGTTGATTTGTGTCAGGGGGGAAGAAACCAATATGATGCCTCTTTCAGAAGCACCCCAGGCGCACCCCATTCGCTACGGGGCATCTGCGGGTTTGGCGAGAGGCCAATGTCCACATAACCCCGTGGCATGCCAGAGTGAATGGCCTGTGAAGCATTTCAGAAAATATGGCGATTGTAACACAAGACAAAGGCAACATATCAGGCAAAAAGGCATCAATGACGGTACACTAGTCTCGTAGCTTACCAAGACCTCGAGCTGCAATATCCGTGGCCACAAGGGTTGTTATTCGGCTGTGCCTAAAGTCTGCAAATGAATGCCATAAATCATGAACAACAAGCCTACCAGACAATATGGCCTCACGTTCCCTTTGCTGTTTGTTTCCATGCATGGCTGCAACGTTGAAACCGCGATCTTTTAGGCGATACATGAGCTCATCTGCTTTTCGACGCGTCTCAACAAAAACGATGGCCTTGGATTTGCCAAAATTCTTCAGAAGCTCAACTAGACGGCCATACTTATCGGTATCTCTAATGACCTCAACATGCTGTTTGATATTGTGATTGGCGTGGAGATCTTCAGAACCGATGTTGATTTGTGCAAACTTTCCGAGAAACTCTTTGGCGAGCGACCTGACCTCTTTTGGCCAAGTTGCAGACCACATGAGAGTCTGCCGATCAGGACGAACTTGGGAAATGATCCGTCGGAGAGAGGGCTCAAAACCCATATCCAGCATTCGATCTGCTTCATCGACAACCAAATAGGTAGTACGACGTAAGTTTGTGTCACCTGACTCGAGGAAATCCAAAAGCCTACCAGGAGTGGCTATCACAACTTCAGGAGCGCGACTGAGGTCTTTTAACTGTGGCCTTTTGGAAGCACCACCATAAAGACATGCAACCCGAAGTTTACAATTTGAACAGAATTCTCGTGAGACGGATTCAACTTGTTGTGCCAATTCACGTGTGGTAACAAGGACGAGAGCTATTGGGCCATCGTTTCGTTTCATCGGCGGCTGGGCTTTAATATGGACAATGGCGGGTAATATAAAAGCGGCTGTCTTTCCAGAACCAGTTTGCGCAATGCCAACGACATTTCGACCGCTTAGAGCTAAAGGCCATCCCTGGGACTGAATTGGGGTTGGTGTCTTCCATTTGTTATTTTCAATCACCTCAATTACACTGTCTGGAAATCCCGCCTCAGCAAAAGTAAAAACAGGTTTGGGGATGTCTTTCCCATCAACTGTGATTTTCGACTTTTTCAAGAACTTCTCAGACTCTTTTAAGCTTCGATTTCTCACCGCGGTGCATTCGCGATAAAAATCTTTCCTAAACTTTACAAGATCTTCTTGATTCCAATCAACTTCGCGCAAGCGACGTCCAGCGGAACCTCTCCTTTGACTACAGAAAAAATGCATAACGTACTAATAGTTCCATACCGAACAGGCGAACGCGACCCACCACCCATAACCGAGAAAAGTATGGAGCAAATGGTGGCGCCGGAAAGAATAACTATTTAAAACACACATTCTTTGATTCCACGTCAGTGTTCACTGAAGGCAATCGAAATTTCAGCTTTAAATAGAAATATACTCTTAAAATTCGCCTCACTTACTTTTGTGTTGTTTATATTTACATGAATAACAATGGTAGAAAAGGGCAAACAGAAATACATAATACCAGAATAATAGTTTTGAAATACCCCACTTACTAGCAAATGTTCGAGTTGATTTGTAATGAGTTTATTAAATTATCGCAGGCATTTTTAAATTCGGGTTCCAGCTTTGTTAAATTATTCTCAAATTAATTAATAATGGGTCGCTCATATTGATCATACATATGGCGAATGGATATGCTTACATTCGTCTCTGCATAATTAAAAGGCGAATTTTTTTACCTACCAACAGAGTTCGTCAAAGATATGGATAAAGCGTCTTTGTATCACTCATCAAAATCTAAATGGTTAATGAAATGTTTCTGTATACATACTGACTTTGTGGAAGTTGCTGGCTGATAATATGAATGAGTTGAGTAGGTATCAAGGAACGGCTCAAGGGGCTTGTTTCTGATGTTTTAAAATTCATTGTGCTCTCACTAGGTTTTTTAGATCAACCGTGATCCTAGAGACACGTTAAATCTAGTCGAAATCAAATAAGCAAATAAACAACGAGATTCGATTAGAGATATTCAAGAAGCCTGATCTGTTTATTTACAATACAAAGTTGATAGCATTTGGACGGCTGGTTATACTGAAATTCAGCCTTAAGTATTAAGACATATGTTAACAATCCATAAATATATTGATTATATGGTTAATTCAAAAATGGTGAAAATGTAGGCGCCAGCGAAGAAAACTAGGCAAGAATACTGAAATATTGGGTTTCCAGTATCAACTGACTGCAAAACTTCTAATTATATTTAAAAGGAATGTTAGCTTTCGAGCGGTTACTACTGGCATTCTAGCCGCTCGAAAGTCTGATCTGACTAACATGGTGTGTAAATAAATGGTGAAGCAAGGTTTCAGATAAAAGGTGCTGACTTCGGAGACTATTTTCCCCTAAAATGTCAAATCAATCAATGAATTAACCCTATGTTTCGGAGATTGCTAATAATCTTGCTGTCGTGAGGGATCCCATAACTTCTCGACTGGCTGAAGAACAGGGTTTTGCGACTCGAAAATTACTGGGAGGCGACCATTTGATGACATGAAGTGAGGTGAGTTACATAAAAAAAATCAGAAAACGGAGGTGGCTAGGGGTGGGTAACGAATAGATTCCCTTCTTGAGGTATGCCTTAACTATAATTTTCAACAATCGGTTTGATTCTTAAGAATTTTCCATTCTATTAAACCACAAATATTCATTCATTAATTAATTTACGATACCGTTCCATTATAATCCTGTTTCCATACTTGTAAGTTTCTGGACAGCAGGCTTCTAATTTTCCTTGCATCGCCCAACAAGAGTTTTAGGCAAAATATTGTGGCGTTCACACAGATGTACCAACTTCTGTATTTACAATATTTATTGAGAAATAGCGCAGTTATTAAATCATCCAGGGTCACGGTTTCTTATCCAATAACGGGCCTTGTCAAATAAGTCTCGACAGCCTCTCTGTATATAGCCTTGGGTGAATATGTCAGAATTCTTTTTCCCTGATAATCCAGAAAGGCCGGAAGTTTCTGAGTTTTTATGCGGAGTCGTTGAAGGTGACTGAGTTTTTCGAATTAATGTGAATTGATTTATAATTATTAATGACGTATAATCTATATTTATCTGCTTCATTTATTATTTTAAGGTTTTTATGGCAGACCCTGGACGTATCCTCAACGCCGGGAACTCTTCAGACGGTAATTCCGACTTGTTAAAGTGCTACTGATCTTCCTTTGTTAAACTGCTTGGTCAATAACTTTTAGTTACCTCTAACATGTTGAGCTTGTGTGAGTATGAAATGGCCCTCCTATTCATCTGTTGTAGAATGCAATCGATGGGTATGAATGCCTACCTCTACGCACCCAAGGATGATGTGAAACACCGGTTATCATGGCGTGAGCCTTACACAGAAAAGGAAGCAGAAAACATGCGATCTCTGATTGCTGCTGCCATAGACCACAATATTTGTTTCATTTTTGCTATCTCGCCAGGCAGTGATGTCGTTTACTCCGACGATGCAGACGCCAAAGCTCTACAATCTCGTCTCGAACAGGTACTCAATTTACCTTCGCATTTTTTGGCCATATTAATGGAATTACGTTTTCTGAAGCAAGAATTGTTTATTTATTTTGCTTATTTTAATGACTCGATTGTGGAGCTAGTATTGCCTTTCCCTGCGCATCAATTAATGCAAAGTAGTTACGATTTGGTGTCAGCTAAGATCTTCGCAAGCGCTTCCCATCAATACGATGTTGTTTCTTTTACTGTTTTCATCGGTTGAACAGAATGTCTAGTCCTTCTGCTCTATCGACCCAGTTTGTGACTAGATGAGGCCCCGTGATGTGATGCGGATTCTCGGTCAGGTGTCTGCTTGTCATCCCATACTGAAGACATTTTCATTGAAAAGCGTTGTTCACATGCTTGGAGCAACTCCTGCTCATATAGTTTCTTTCTTGTAGATTTGTCTTAAAAAGTCCAACTATGCAGTCGAATGCCAACAGTACTTTCGACTTCTCTTAGTAGTTAAATGGGGCATGATCTTCTTCCCCTCTTTCCTGTCAATGTGCGAACTAAGTTACCACAACAAAAGGCTTATAAAATGATTCTAAACTCAACTATCATCGAATCTTTGATCCTTCTTAGTTTTTCTGTTTTACTTCGGATAAGTGTAAACAAATCGATGTTCGTTAAACGAGTTTCAACTGTGATTATTTGTTTGCGGTTCGTAATCCCGCAGACATAGGAGAAAGGCATATTGAAATCGGTTCTACTTTTGGTCCCTTACAAACACTCAATTTACCGGCTCAATAATCAGCTTGGGTACTTTATTGGTTTAGCTGGTGTTTCGAGCTATTGTTGGCCGTCCGCGGGAATCCTCTATAACAATACTTCATTTGATACCAATCAGGCCGTATTATTTCCTTATTCTTCTCTACCCAGGCAGTAAGTCTCGGTTGCAATTCCTTCGCCTTGCTCTTCGACGACATCGACACGCGTCTCAGTCCCCCCGACCAGGACGCATTCGGTTCACCTGCCCGAGCTCAGGTAACGCTCACCAACAAAGTGTACGAAGCGCTCGGACGTCCCGAAGTCTTCCTCTTCTGTCCCACCGAGTACTGTGCCAGTCGAGCCCTTCCCAACGTTCACCACTCCTCCTATCTCGCTACTCTTGGCACTGATTTAGCTGAAGGTGAATCTGAACTCTATATATTGGTATGACGGTAGTTTTCAGACATAGCCTAGCCTAAGTTAAAGTTCTAACTACTTGGTAGCGATAGGCTAGGAAATTGATTCGCGATGTGTCTGGCCATTCTAAAAAGACCAGAAGTTTCCCGGATTCGGGAGTGGATTATTCTGTCAATTCGTACCTTCTCTTAAGTCGGGTCAATTCTTTTTTAATTGTTCATATCTCCTACTGCATTACCATAAGAGGCATTTATGATTGTCCCCTCTAATACTGTTGATAAACATTCTACTTCCAATCTCCCGGTTTGTGGAATGAATTATGCCTTTTTCCATCATCTACTTAGTATGCTGAGATGTTGTTTGTTGGATTCATTCACTTCTGTAAATAGACTCTGGGTCTTGAAATGTTACTTTCCTTCGCGTTAGGATATCTAGAGCAATCCATTTCTTGGAAGCGAGGTAGTCCCTGTCTTTTCTACCCGCCGTCGGTCTTGGTGTCTCTTCGGATTCGTCAGCCAAGTTACATCCTTGTTTTGTCAATACTGAAGTAACGCATTTGAAATTATAATAACGTAGAATCAAGTTTGAGATAACAAGGATTAAAAATGTTTGCTTTGGGGATGACTGAATAAAGAATCAGTTTTTTGCTCTGGCTTGTCCAAATATAGTAGGGACTAGTTGGGTTCAACTAGTTCATGCGCCTTGCTACTAAAACCACTTGGTGCTTTGAATTGTTGGTACGTTATATCTGCTAGTCTGACTACGTTGAAGTCTCGAAAAAGAAGGGAATGGCTTTTAAATACGAGATGCTAAGTGGGCTTCTTCGCCAACTTAAAATTATCACGCGCCCTGTTTGTCTTCCTCCTTCTTGATGGGCATATACAATAGCTTCCAACGTGGTTACAATCCTCCTTGAAGCAGATCTTACTCATTTGTCTATTGGAGAGCTAAAATAATTTCGGACTTTTGAGTGGATGTGTGTATCTATTGGCTTATGTCCTCCAGGAAGGATGCCTGCTGAAAGTTCAATGAGTCATGAATCGAGCTGTTTCTTGACTGTCGGCTAGTGATCTTTCCTGGGAAAAATGTATAAAAAATGTATAAGAAACGTTCGCGTTGCTTAGGTCATAGTGTTATCAAAACTTTATGGGACCTCAAATACTGGTACAGGACATCACTCAAGAGTCCGGTTATTTTTCTATCCAAGAAATAAACAGAGTTTCCAACGCTCATTTAGCTTATTTTTTAATGGGAAACTGCTGACGAGGCATTTTGATTAACGCTTACGATTTTTAACCTGGATGAGAACAGCTTTTAGCTATTAACTACATGTCCGACGTGGTTGAAGTGTACCCTAGGGCTATCGCACTATTCTGCGGGAATCCCAGTATGAAATAGTGAGAAAGACTGGGCCTGTCTATTCAATACATACTGCCATGGGTCTGAGTGCAGTTCACTTGTTTTAGACCGCATGCGCTGGCATCTCTAAGAGACTGGGCTATCGCGGAATCGCGCGGGGCTACCCACTTTATCGTGTAACATGGCGGCGCTTTAGTCTGAATCCGTTAAAACGGTTGACGAATTTCCAAGCTTACGGTCTCAATATTTATGCTACACATTTGACCTGAGTTCGTAGAAGGTGGATGCGACATTTGGATGATATATTCAAATTAGTTAATTTCCAGTAGAATGTAATCTTATTCGCATCTGACTCATCAGATAACAATGGCTTGAAATCCACTGGTTGATGTGATCACTCTGTTTTAATAATAGGCTTGAGTTTTCGTATATCATTCTCAAGTAGCTCCATTTCCACTCATTTTTTTTTAAACACAAAACATAGGAGGTCTCCACCTTTTTACTCATCCAAATCTGGTGTTTTCCCTAGTCGTATTTTCCGTCATCCATATCTCGAGTCACCATCTCTCATAGCATTATTTTCTTATAGTGGTTAGGGGCGAAACATATCTCTTTAAACAAGAGCCCCTATGTTCGATCATTCTAATTGGCAAGGATGCTTTAAATTCTTTAAAACGTTAGACATTGAACTCAACTGAAGACCGATTTTTTCTATCTGCATAAAACTTGAAGCTTTAGCGCGGCATGAAACGACCATATTTTCGGCTTCAATTGTTCGGAAACACCACTGTGTATCGAAATTTCCTAGTAAAAGCTTTTCAGGCGCGGTAGTAAAATCGTATCACTCAGGCTGGCTTTGGCAGTGCTCACGTCCAGCGGCATCGCTAGCTCTAGAGTAGAAAGTTTAGATGAGAGAAATTTTGGGCATTAGGTGCCTATGTTCTCAACAGCTATTAGTGACTCCCGTTATAGTTCGCCTGTTGAGCAGTTTTCTCGGTTCATGATAACTTGCTCTTGTCAAATAAAATAACAGAACGACCTTAATTCATCTCTAGATATTTGCAGTTATGATTTAACAGAGCCTATAAACCTCATTATTAGCACTTCAGCGATGATAGTATGGGTGCTGCTGATGAATCCTTGCCTGTTGCCAGAAATCTCTTTTAAGGTGACTAATGTCACTCGTGGCTATCAATGAGGGACAAAAGATAGATTTATCCTAAGGGTTTTACACCATTTTGTTCTCTCATTTTTTTTTCTTGATAATTCTCTACTGTAACCAGAATACATCGCGTCATTTAATCCAAGTCGATGAATTAGGGATCAATGAAGTGGATTTCCACACCCTAGAGAAAACGGTCGTTTTCGATCTAGAATAATTAAAAAGTAAACTATTGGCCCTGTGCTATTATGGGAGCTGATACCTACAAGTACTGGTGGTGTTTCTGGTAGTGCATAAGGCTTCATTTTAAGTCAAAAGTTTAGCGGCCTTCAGAAAAAATTTTCTCCTATATAATTTCCTCTGTAAGAGGGGATGGAGACACACCCATATTCATCCAAGTATATCACGCTGAAATTTGCTCAAAAACGGAACTGAAGAGCCTATTAATGTAAAAGAGAAGACCAATCGTTAATGGAGCGCCGTTGGTATGAACAGTTATTGTTGGACGAGGTGTTATTCAATGATTTCGATTCCTCTAGTCTCCTCCAACGACAATGTTTGCTCAGCTTTGTGCACCTTGGTGCTCCAACACCACTGACTATGGATATTCTATTTAGCTCCTTCACTGTGCGACGGTTAACCATGCAGTTCTAAAAGTTGTCTTCGAGTTCATGATGCTAACCAACGTCTCCTCAAACTCTATTGGTTTATACTCAATGGCCGTTAGTAAGTTTCTCCTTCTCTCCCCAGGTATAAACGTGATGTGGACAGGTCCCCTAGTGGTGAGCAAACGTATTTCCACCCTCGGCATTCGAGATCTCGCGCGATTACTCAAACGCCCTGTAGTGTTGTGGGATAATCTCCACGCCAATGACTACGACCAGCGTCGTGTCTTTCTGGGTCCCTATGCCGGACGTCCTCTCGCTCTGCGGCGCCGACGGCTCCTCCGAGGTGTTCTCACTAACCCCAACTGTGAATTCGAGGCAAACTATGTCGGCATTCACACACTCGCTCAATGGGCTCGGTGATTTATCTATTTAATTATTATCTCAGAAAAATATTTCTCAGATGTCATTCATGTCCTATTCGATTAACTTATCAGCTCATATCTTTGCATAACCGATGACATACTGTCATGAGGAGGCCTAGATATATCGATCCATAAGGCAGTCTTCCTATTGGCTCTCCTTAAGGTCGCTCCTTTTCTTTAATTTTTCCATTTTCATCCAGTCACTTGGCCTGGTTAGTGGAATTCACATGATTTGTGTACTTATTATAAAAATTCTCTTCTGTTTCGGAGTATTTCGTTTAAACAAGGGCTTGCTATTATTAAGACCAACTATAGAGAATATCCTGTTTCAAGGGAGAAGTTTGCTCAGCGTTTTTGATGTTTTCACCGGTTCTAATTGGCCAATAGTTTCTTAGTATTCTGCAGAACTTTTAGCTAAAGAATTTGCAGCCCGATATGTGAGCTCACGTTCTTCACCTTGTTGGTAGATGCTCTGGCCATTTCAACCGATATTTCCATATATTTCTGTTTTTATGGTATGGGTATGCCTCTGCTTGGCCTTAAAATTTTTACCTTTGAGAATACTTTCTGCTCACAATAGCCAGATTTTGCTGACATGAGTAAAAGTATTAAGGTTAAATTAACGGCTTCAACTATTGGATCGATTCGTGGTACTGCAGATCCTGAATATTCGAGGTATTCAACCTGTTTTGTTTCTTTTCCTTCAACTGAAATACAAGTTTCGGAGTGTGGATTCATTTTAGAATTTCCGATTTTTAAACTCAGTTGCAGTTATTTCCATTTGTTTCGAAGTTTGGATCTATGATTTTGCGCATCCTATCACTTTGGCATTGACGCATTTGAAAAGGAATGACAAAGAAAATAATACTAAAAATTTCCGAGTGAAATAGTTTTTTTTACATTGTCTTTCCCAATGCAACAAGAACTCATAGTTGCGTATTAATCCCTAGCACAGATTATCACGATCGTAGGGTTATCTTAAGCTTTTAACAGTTTGAGTTCAAGCAGAAAAACTTATTTATGTGCTTTTTATTTCAGTTCAATAATTTATTATGTTTTTTAGTAAGGCTTAACAAACGCTTTTATGCTATTAGTATCACCGTCGTCTTTTGAAATTCACCACGAGGTAACACACTTTAAGTTGATAGGACGGGTTGTGATTGATGACTAAACCTGAAATCACTTCAATACAGATGTTGGTATGGTCAGGTCTGTGCCTAACTAAACATTTGACACGGGTTTGAAACCTATTCAGTGGTTAGATTTGTGACCTATAGGGAAATGGGAAATCTTCAACCAAAGGGGCTTCAAGGTATATTTTCTTGTTAAGATAAGAGTTGTATGATTCTTTCGAAATAGGTCTTGAAGTTAAATGGTAATCTGGTCCAAAAACTATCCTGGTTCGGTTTTTTGTGTTTACAAAAAGCCAATGTTTACCTCAATGCCATTCAGATTAACCTTCTAACCGCCAGGATTGTCAAGTCTTTGGATATTACCCTCTCTAAAGTCGTGAGTTTACTTCTTTCTTTTTCCCCTTTAGAATCGGCCATCCTCCCCACTCGGAGAAGGTGGCGATTTCCATAGATCTCACAGACACAAATGAAGAATTGGAACGCGAGGAGAAAGAGGAAGAAACTCAGGTAGAAGAAGAAGGTGGTAGCAGATCTGGTACCTCCTCGTCCCCTCCCGTCTATCGGCCCAGAGAGGCGCTCCATAATGCTCTTAGAGATTGGCTTGCCCTCATGCTGCAGGTAGGCCGTTCATCTGCTTTTTGAAATGTTTTTTTTAGCTAAAGGGGTCGCACTTATTCCTAGCTTGCAATTCTTTAGGACTACACCGTTGGAAATATTTTTTGTTGTAACCTCATAGTCAGTGGAGAAGGGTGTTCCACCGCTACGGCAGTGGCCTGGAATTTCCGACTCATTTTTCTTGGCCTATGACTGCCATTGATTCTGCATTCTTTTTATAAATGAAAATTGTCTGCTCTTAGCAAATCATCAACAGATCATCAGCGGTTTTCGATCTTAAAGCAGTACAACTAGCTTTCAGAGAAACCATTTGGTGACCTTGTCGTAAAAAGAAATTTTGGTCTGTTTTGTTTAATCTTACGTTGGCTAGAGAGGGAAGGTCCCTACCCTTTATCCCCTTCGCTTTGTAATCCAGCATCGACCAGTTTGGATGATTATTCTGACGTGTATGAACGCTGCAGTACTAGCGCACTTTTCTATCAGTTGCTATTTACAGAACATATGCACTAGCAGCAGTCTGTCTCAGCCTGTTTGAATGACTAGGAATTGAGTTGTTGTTAGTACGTGGCAAGTTATTGCCCTTATGAGAAAACTTATCTGTCGCCAAGTCATCTGCCTGTTGGGTTATTATGTCACGTTCTACGGAATCGTTTGAATTGCACAGTGCGCAAAACGTCGTGGCTCAAGTACACAATATGCTCTAGTTTCGTGAATTTCAAAGTTCTCTACTTTCCTGCCTCTGATGATTGATGTTTGCCGTTTGTGTCCTAAACAAGAATTCAAGATGTTTTGAAACGTTAGAATGCAAACTCGTGGGATCTGAACTTTTCACTCAATGTTCTTGGTAGTAGAATGAATCTTGAGAGCTAATCTCCAGAGCTCAAAAATGATGTAACATGGTGGATTGAAGTGCATAGGAATGCAAATAACATGTCCACTCGAAGAAGCTTTCTTGCAGTTCCCATTTTTCTTTTAGATCATCTTTTCTGTTCATTTCCCACACTTTAGCAAACATCCACTATGTGAGCCTTGACATGTCGTTCATCTTCCCTATTTTGACCCCTAGCGTTGGTGCGAGGTGGGGATTTTCTATTTATGGACGCCCTCTTTCATTCGCATCAACCTGCAATTGTCCGACCCGACACCTAAGGTGTCATAGGTGGTCGACCAAGCATGAATCAAACTGCTTGTAACTGTTGTCCAGAATCTCAGAGTTCATGTTTCGAGCTTTGCCAAATCAAAATCATTCAACTTTTTATGCCTTAGACAGCACTTAGAAAAAAAAAGTATTAAAGAGTAAAAATAATGAGGTCTCCCTGAAAGCGGATTGGTATTTTGATTCAACGACTGGCCAGGTGATTTGCACAGTTATACGGCTTCGCAGCACAACACTCACGTACACACAAAGATCGATTTCTTTTTTCCTCTGTGAGTCGTTTTTGTTGAAGCTGGTGACCATTAAAAGGGATACTGAAAGGTAATTTCAATCTCAATCAACTAAAAATAAAATGGATTTGTTGGGGCTCGTGACTGTTAAAGTTTGCCATGTGTGCAGTTAGTAAAGATCAATATCACTCGTCGGTATTTAATATGTATGTCTGTGAACGGCTGATGGCCTTTCACTATGGAAAGAACAATACTTCTTGAACTTGCTTTCAGAGTGAGAATTCTGTCTCACTCAGAGGTGATCGAGATTACCATGGTCAAATCTAGAGGGTTCTTACATTAATTGTCAGCTGAATAGATTCCTAAGTAAGTGCTGTATATCCCTCTAATTGCAGAGATGGTTGTATATTCGGCTGGCTGCATTCCACCCATCCCTCAGTCTTTTTATTGTAGTTTTCTGAACAATGTTCATTACTCCTAAATTAAAGTGTCCTCTAATTAGCCTCATATGTCGTTGATTAGATAACCTCTCTCACGATCATTTTACAAAAAATTACCTTTCTCTCCGACGTCGCTCATATTTTGAGCCTCTTGGATTTCCTATCAACTCAGATACTTGCTCTCATATATTTGTTAATCGTATGGCGCTGTTAATTCGATTTTTCACGAAGCCAAACCCCCTCCAGTTGGCCAATATTTCTCCTCGCGTCTACGCTGGTGCACACGTAATCTTTAATAGTGCATAACTTCGAAGAAACATTGTTCTTCACCGCGCTCTTTGGCTTTCAGACCTTGGTATCATGTAGAACTTATAACTTGACTTTGCGCTTCGGGAGGTTCATTTTTCTTCTTTCTCGATGGTATTTGAATCGACAGAAGCTGGAGTGAAAAAGGGCGGATTCTAATCCCATTAGCCTTCGAGATTCGGTGGTACGTAGAAAGAAATATGCCCCATTCTAAAATGTGCAATACTACCGAATGCGGCTTTTCAGTGCCGGTGGGCGGATTTTCCCAGTAAGCATTCCTTAAGATACTCAAATGTTCAATTTAAATTGGGTACCGACTTGATAGTGCTATTTTAATTCACAGTCAAACTAGCGGCAATCCAATGTGCTGTTGGAATGTTTCTTCCAAACTGTACAGGATTGGGCAAAATGGAACGACACCGATGAAATCATCACTGGTGGAAAACTTCCCTAGATATGAATAGTCTACACAGCGAATAGAAGGTTATTATAGGATCTATAAGACCTGGGTCGTTTAAAATGACGTTTAATAGGTTTTCATTGGAGTCTTCAGCTAGAATAACGGAAGTTGATTGCAGGTGGAACGATTAATCCAAGCGCAAAGACGACCAGAATTTGTAATTAGTTTGGATTCTTCTGTTCTTTACCCCCTTTTTTTAAATTTTTGAACTCCTTCGATCAGTGATGCAATAAAATAAAGCGATTTCATGATAATTTTTGATATTTTTTCTATTCATCCACCCATTGGGTGGTACAATAGAAATGCAAAGAGTCTGTGCAGCATGTGAACACATACACAGCAATATATCAGTTAAACTGACGTCTTCTGCTCCCTATTTCTTCCTCGGCATGGTTCCGTCGTGCAGTAACAGTTCAATCTTCAGTTGCACTTCTTTGCGGCAACTCGTCCATCCTCGACACTTTTTAATGTCTTTTATGGTCAATGGGCCTTTGTTGTTGGATAAGCTTTTTTCGCAGGCGGGAGGGGGCAGTTATTATAGTTCATCCTGCTGGATATTCTTTTCTTCGTAGTCGATTTTCGTAGATTTGCTTTTATTGCTCCATCTGGCTCACAGATGTTTTGGATTATGGGGCCAAGGTATTCGAAATTTGAGGCACGTCGAAATGACATTCCTGCTGCTTCGAGGGGCGCTTGATCCTCATCGACACATTGGCGCAATGAGACATAGATCATCTGCATATTCCGGATGATTTAGCAGCCATCATCTGAACCTCACCGTCATTGAGTGAGGAGAAAGCTTTAACCAAAATGACTTGGAAGGCCAGGTTGACAAGAATTGATCCCTCTTTTGAGCTTTGTCTCATACTACGTTCCATCATAAAGTAGTCCTTTATTCCCCTCAATTTCCCAATCGGTAAGTCAATCAAGGACTTTGTTGGGTGGACCACTTGACAGGAGCTGCCCAGATCGATCATCCGGTTGATTATTGCAGTTTTAGACAGCTAGTTAAAAGCCTTTTTCTGTCCACGGCTTTCTGTATTATGGTTCTTGCCCCAAGTATAGCCTGTTCAGTGGATCTTCCTTTGCAGAATCCAAAGTGGATTCTCAAGCGTATTTCGGCAAGGAGGTTCTTCAAATGTTGGTACAAAATAGACGCATACAACTTGCCTAATGTATCTAGGTAAAAGCTTGATCTATAGTTTGCAGGATCTATCTGCAAACCTTTACTCTTGTAGATACTTACAACTTCAGCATCAATCCAGGCTCGAGGTATAGAAGTGGTCCCATTGTAGAAGTCACTGAAAACTTTTAGAAGGTAGGCATTTAAATTCTAAATGCCCCATTTCAGTAACTCAGATCTAATTCTATGTACGTCGAGACTTTTGTAATTGGGAAGTCTCTTGGTATTAGATCATAGTTTTTAATTTCTTCAGTGATTCTGGCCATAGACAGTTGCTGGTAGCGCGCGACTAGTATCCTTGCACTTTGTTCTTTCCATGAGGGACTGTCCCTCATTATATCCTTTAAGATCACGAAGGCATTTCGAGGTTCTCTCTCTGCGAGGTATACTGGAAAGCAGGTTGTTCTCTCTTCTTGATAATTTTGTTTCCGTTTTCAATACAAATTATTTATCCTTTTCCTTTGCTGTTCGTACCTCAGGAATGTTTGTTTAGGTGAGCTTGAGACCCAATTTGTTCTCAACTGCTTTTGTAGAAGGGGTTCTCTGTTTCCCTTATCGCGTAAAGCTGTATCCCATCCGTTTTTCTTTTTTTCAGCGTTTTGTCCCGCAGTTTTGGTAATAGCTTTTTCTATAAATATCAGGATATCTTCATTTGTGGTTGTCAAAGGGTTCTGAGGTAGTTCCCTTTTGAGGTGTTCCTGGTATGTTCAATTCGATTTCCTGATTTGTTCGAGGCCTTTGGGCAATTGCCACACTTGCTTTTGACCTTTTATGCCCTCTATCAAAGTTCTATTCTGTCGTTTAACTAAGCGCTTGCTAATGTGTGACTTGAGCTTGAGGATAGTTGTTTGTAGGCAGTGATCAGAATTTGCAACTGCCTTTCTAGAAGTCCGTATATCACTTATAAGGAATCTATTGGACCTTTTCATCAAAGCAAAGTCAACAATAGCACCTTCCCCTGTGGGATGGTACCAAGTCGATCTCCGAGAAGTTGGTTTCCAAAAGAAAATATTCATCACATTTGAACTAAACTATTGGCCTAGGTCTAGTAGTCTTTGTCCGTTCTCTGTAGGGCCATCTGGATCAGGTGATGGACCGACAAGTTTGGCTCTTATGTTACGAGCATTGGAGCCTAATCTGCAATTGAAATCGCCAAGGACAATCTTTTGTGTACATTCAGAGAGAAGTATTTTATAGGTTTTGGCCACTATCTTTTTGAAGGATTCTTTAACCATTTTATCCTCCGTCCAAATTTTACTCCTCCACTTTGGAGGGTTAATGTGGCAAGTCTATTCGAGAGAGGGTTAAATTCTGCTTCTATGTTCTTTTTGACCAGAAAGCCACCCCACCATTCGGTCTAGAGCTTGTACTCTGTCCAGAGTTAAAGAATGCGTAGTTTTCTATATATAAAGAGCAGGATTTCATCTGAGTTTTCGTAAGGGCAACGATCTCAATACCCCTACCAGGAGTCTCTTCAACTATCTTGTGGATTTCCTATTCATTGCTGCATGCACGCACGTTCCGCAATCCAAGTTTACGGCCATGAATTCAGGTATTACGCCGTACCTTGATTAGAACTCTCTTGTTGGACTCAGGCTGTACTTCTGCTGGCATGATAATATATTTGTACATCCGGTGGGTAATTTGTCCTATCCGGCAGCCCCTCTCTTTATCTTTCAGTGTTGCCCCTGAGGTTACCGCTGGTCACCACGAGGAGGTAGAGAGTAGGATTGAACAGCAGTAGGATTGACCACCAAAAGGGCCAGCAACACCGGGTATTCCCAGCCGACCCGACGTAGTTTCACTTCGGTGATAGGGCGAGAGCCGGTGTTTTTTACGTAGTATAGTCGCTGAGATAAAATACTTATTTCTCTTTTACCAAAATAACTACGTTTCAGCCTACGTCAACTGGTAGACCTACTGCTGTGTATCTTAATTTTATTTTGCGAATGTGAGCATTGATCATCGAATTCGCCAAATCAACCTCCGACTTATTATTTTCTCATCTCTATCAGGACCAGCAATCAAACTCAGTTCTGGCAAAACGATCTCTTTCTTCCTCCTCCCCTACTCCCATGGAAACGGACTCCACTGACACCTCGGAAACTCCGATGCAGGTTGGTTTAATTAAAATTAAACGATTGACCCTCTGCAGTCTTTATAGCATTATTTTCGTTTTTACTATCTTAAGAAAATTTCATGTGCTATGTCCCTTCATTGTCTCGTAGTATATTAACAATGGAAATTCTTTTTAACTTATGAATGTCATTTGAGGAGTTCATTCTATGCCTTCTAGCAATGGCCAACCTAAAGGCCTGCTTAAATGAGATCTTATGCCGCATATGAGCTCTCTTGAAAGACGAAATCATAACGGAAAATTGAATTCACATGATTTTATCGTACAGGTAGCAGTTTCACTTCGTAGTGGCAACTCGTCCGTCCTCGAAATCGTTAAGGGCGGAAAATCTTCATACCTCTTCCAGAAGTCTTCTCAACTTTCTGGCGGCGATTCTATTCATCGCTACATGAACGCACTTTCCACAGTCTACTTTGAGACCATTAATCCAGGTGTTTACGTCGTCTTTCTTCTACCAGGCTGTACGAAGTTGTACTTCTGCTGCTGGCATAATCTAACTTTAAACGTCCAGTGGGAGATTAGTCCTATCCGGCCGCCCTTCTCATTAACCCCCAGAGGTGGTTGAGAGTAGGTTTGACCACTTTTAGAGGTTCTACTTTTTCTTTCCACTCAATTAGCCATTTCAAGAAAAGGTTGGCTACGTAGAATTGATACTCAATTTCAAATCTGACCAAATTCGGGAGGGTGGATGTGATGACAAGTGTAGCTAGAATGGTGCGACGGGGATCTTAAGGTAGTTCCGTGTTAATATTAAAATATTTGATGCTTACACAGGCCCTTAATCGAATTCCGCGTCGTGGTTGGCTCGGAAATTGTGCTCTGTGCTTGTAAGTCCCTATCCACGCCATCACAACCGCGTCTCTAGCATTAGATATTAGCGTGTTGCCAAGGTCAGCAAGTTACGCTAATCGTATCGGGCTGTGTCGACCGACTCAAAAAAAAGATTTGTAGCACTTAAAAAAATATTATTACTTTTCTTTATTTATTCTTCATTCGATCTTGTCAATTGACTGTCAGGCTCCAATCCTTTTTGAAATAATGGAAGATATTCCTGCAAATGCCTTCTCCATCATGTTTTCCATAAACACACATTTTTTCTATTCTAGCACTAAGCGTGGATTGAATTCTCAAGCCTTAAGTTCCTTTTCATTCTTTTTCTTGCAATGGTGTTTTACCATTTTATTTTTCTTCCCAGCATCGGTTTGGAGAAAAAATAGATTGAAGGACTGATGATATGTCTTGTTGTCACCTAGGTTGAACATGATGAAGTCATCAACTCCAGATCCGAGTCCGGTTGCAATACCGTACCAGAATTCTTCTCAGGTCTGGTTCCTTCGCTTGGCATCAGCTTAGATGATCTACATTTACTCTCAGACCTCTTTTATCTTCCCTTCTCTCACGGTCCCACGGCTCTAAAGGCTCTCGAATTGAGCCACTGGCTTCGAGACAACTCCCATCTTGCTCCCGTGGATAAAAGTATTGGCACAGAGGTAGTTCTTTCTTGATGTTCTACGCACTGAATAATTGTAAGTATGCGGTCTTTGTACGAAGTTGACATTAACTTTAGCACAATCCGTGGAGCAAGAAATTCTCGGAGCTAATGCAAATAATCAGTAATGTGAGTCAATTAAGGGAGAAGATTCAACAGCTTCCACATCCTGGTGTTGTATATGACCTTGCACCCTATCTCACTGATATTACTTCAGTCTTCGCTATGCTCCTCGACTACTTTCGTTGGCTTGGTGTGTCTTCTTAACTACTAACAAAATTCTTCTACATTTGATAAGAAATAACTGAACTCCTTTCCTGTTTCAGAAAGCGGCGTTATGGCAAATCGGAGCCAGGCTCATTTGAAACGTCTCCTTACATGTTCATTGACATTACTGTTTTTTCTATACTTTTTGAATGCATTTGCTTTAATTTCGGTCTTATTTCAGGGTTTTCTCCGGGTTACAGCGAAATGACAATGTCTGGAGACCACGAGCCTTGGATGTTTCGAGGTGGTCTCATAACGGAGCTTCAGGTCGTTGGCGAACATTTGTACTTTTTTACTTGATTTGACTTTGCGGTGTCATTCATACGTCTCACTGCTTTATCCTAGTAGGAACGCAGATTATTCAAGTTTTAGAAAGTTTGTAGATTTGTGTTGCTGTTGAAGTATATACTATCGTTTTTTGGGTGCAAACCGAACTCTTACTGTTCGTCAGTAGTGTGATGTTGGGACACATTTTTGACTCATCTGATGATATGGGTTCAAAAACGATTGGCACCTAACCGTTGATTCGAACGATCACCCAAATTTCCAAATAGGAACACCTCAGTCAAATGACCTACGGTGTTCAATTTAAATCTTTTACTTAAGCTTTTATTTGCAAATCATAAGTACATTTTTTCTCAATTTCGCAGTTCTTTGAGACTTTGTTAATTAAACAATCTTCTAACAATATTCGATAGCACTAGCATTACTTATGGCTTTAAGAATTTTGAAAGAGTTTTAGAACGTTAATCAGGTGATAGAAGAGAAATGTAGCTACTTAGTCGTCGATAGCCGTGTTATTGATTATCGGTTGATATATTCATTAAGGTCAAAGTGCATTATCCGAAAATACTAGTTGGGCGGCTTATTTGGGAAAGGGTTCAAGGTGGGGATCAGACATTGGAATACCGAGTCCCCTAATGTGCAGTTCTAAATGGACCCATTCCAGCCAGCTTTTCTCTCTCAGTATATGGCCTTCTTGGCGATCAACCAGGGTTTCTATCTTCGAATGACAATCTAGTTAATCATATTTTTCCCTTTGGCTCATACTCTTAGATTCGAAAATAAAGTAGGTGTTATACTTCAGACCTACTGAAACGCCGTATGAAAGAATGGCTGTTCATTTATAACCCCGCTCAGAACTCTGCTTAGCCCCCGGCTCATCTTCACTAGGAGAAATAATATCGCCCTCATAGGACCTTGAGGGAATGAAGATTGAGATGCTTGGATTTCTGATGTTGTACACAGCCGCACTCCCTGTCTGAATTGTCCACACAAGATGGTTGTGTTTTCGGCTTTTTTTTTCACAAGACTACGTCTCGGCTATTTATAAGAAAATACGTTTTCTAGCCTGTTCCATCACGATCTCACATCATTTTTTCAATGGAAGTGCCTATCTAGCTTTTGCACCTGATTAAGGACCTCATTTGGCCTTTAAAGACCAGCCATCCAGCCAATTCCTGTGGTCATTTCTGCATTAGTTGATGTTATTCTAAACATCTAATGTACACCTTTTCGCGCTAATTTAGAATGGCCGAACATCCTTTTTTTATGGCAATTTGTAATTTTGTTTGTTGTTGACTATTCATTCGGTTTCTTACAGCGGGTGCTACCCCTTGAATCGGCACAGGATCTCTTCCCAGCGCCCAGTCGAGTAGGTCCAACGATGACCACCACTCCAGCAGGTCAGCCCATTGAAAGTGTCGAGGAATTCTCTTCCCAAGCACCCTCGACACCGACAAATAGCTCGAGAACGACCAGCACCTTTCAACCACGACGACCTTACTTACTAAGACCCTTTCGGCCAGAGGATAAGCCGAAAGTATATGCTCTCTGGCGTCGGATATTGATGCACAGGCTTGGACTCCCTCAAAACGCCTTACCAGAGAAGTACAAAGACCTCCCTGGTGATAGGTGAGACCGTATGAGTTCATATAAGTTTGCTTACACTGTCAGTAATCCATGCCAGAGGGAAGAGAGAGGTGCGTTTGGGTATTGCTTTTGTTTTTGTTCCAAGTGCTAACTATTTATGAATGCTACTGGTCGAGACTAGGCCAAAAGGAGGATGGGTGGCGTGTACGATCGATACTCACCTACTAAGGCAGTGGTATGAACTTGTGGTGTATTGCGAGCCTATAGCAAGATAAATTCGTGTGCGATAAAGGATCCTGTTCCTGTGGATTTGCTGACAGATGTCTAGGCATCGTGTTGTTTACTGCAAATTTGAAAGCATTTAGTAGATAATAACGTGTAACTTCTACTTATAATATTAAAGTAGGCTCCAATACTTGAGACTTGCTAATCCCTCCTTTTTCAACTGTCCCTTTCCCTGTTCAACATTTAGCATAGTGAAAAGACACGATCGCCTTTAATGGTCTGCTTCTGGTTATGACCCTTGGCAAAATTGGGTTTTAACTGTTGTCACTTCACCAATATCATGCCCCTTCATTGAAAGACGCCCATACCTCGTCTTTTTCCCTCCAAAAAGGTATTGTCTGGTCTACCTGGAGCGTTTTCCCCAGCATTGTCTGGTGGTGGAGGGACCGCCCCTCTACTTCGATCCCGCACTCTCTTCTACCTCCACGACTTCGTCGATTGCAGAGAGCTCGACAGAATGCAGCTCTTCCACGTCAAATTCATCATGGGATATTGTGGCCTTCGCCTTTGCTGCCCCTGATATTGTGACATTGACCCGGGCACGCGATAGCATTAGACATGGAATTCTGAGGACCAAGTATCCCAGGGATGAGGTCTTACAAGGTAGAGAAAATGGAATGCGGGAGCAGCACCCCTCGGTACTCCGTAAACCGTCAATAAATAATAGTGCTCTCTCTCAGCTATCTGTGGAAGACTTTATCAAAGTACGTTGATGAGTCGTTCATTCCAGTTTTCATTTGTAATAAAATCGAATGTCTGAGTAATAGCATGGACGTTTTCAAAGATCGTTGCAAAGTTATGTACGCCGTTTTCGATTGCGATTAAAGTAGGATTCTGTCTGACCGGGCCAGTTTCAAGCATTATTATTTGTAAAAATCGAGCGTCTCTAGACTTCGTACGTATTGACGCGGCCTTACACTTAACGTAGGATGGTATTAATTTCTAAAGTGAAGCTTTTCTGACCTTTAATTCTCGCGGCTGTTCGATTCTTTGGCTGATACCAGTCATTTCTTAAACGTGTGGGTCTTTTACTCAACGGCTTTTTTATTGTCCAAAAGTATGTTTACATCTGAGTGACCTTTTTGGTACAAAACTATTCATGAGAGTAAAAAATTGCCAGATTTTCAAGCTTAAGGTAGTTTTGCTCGAAAATTTTTTTGCACTTGTTTGTCTCAGGCGTCATTAGACTGGATCCACAATGAACGGATCACTCGAGCTTCTTCTAGCATCATTGCAGAAGTAGCAGCTACAGAAACCCCCCCACCAGAACCTCTAGGAGCCGCCATCTCAGAACAGCAGCAGAAGCACTCGCATCAAATTCAGCGTCAGCAGCAGCCAATGGCTGTAGAAGGTGATTTTGAAAATGAACCGAAGCCTGAAAGTCCTGCCGATGAAAAAACCGCCTCTAATACAGATAAAAAGTCAAAATCGAAGGCAAAAGGCTTTGAAATCGTGGCAGATAATGTTGGAAATGAAGGAGAGAAGGAAAGAGAGTCATCCGGTGCTGTAATTGATGTTACCCCAATTTCGAAGTCTAACGAAGGCCAAAAAAAGATGGAAGAGGTAGAAGAACAGACGAAGTCAGATGCACGGGCAGTTGAGGCCATTCACTCTGCAATGGTGGCACATCCAGCTAGCATTTTCGTCGAGCTAGACGACTGCAGTTTTTGTGGTTCAGGGATGCCTCTTTCCGGCCCATCAACCATGGCTCCTGGAGTTATGATGAATTACCACATGGGCGTAGGCTGTGATCCCCCTGAGTTGGTACTGGATGAAGTCGCCAGACGTCTCTTTGTCTGCCTCCTGGCGGGCCTGAAAACCTGTGCCTCTCATGTAAGTACTATTCACTCCTTCCCAAACAGTCATCTAGAATATCTTAAACCGGCCTTTTTTTGAAATAGGAAAGTCAAATCAAATGGTCTTTTGTAATGGGTGTATGTAGATATGATGTTTGACTGTCTGGGCGTGGATGCGAGCTCGCAAATCGGATCTCTAGAGCACCCTTCCCATACACTACCCTACATTTTTCTCTTAAAGGGGGTCCACGTTGAGTTGGATACGATAAACGAGACTCGAGCGGAATTGTACCGACGCTTCGGTTTTTATCTTCTTTCGGCAGCCTCGACGGACTTTGTCACCGTCCTCGGACGCCTTATCTAGCTCCTCTGTCGCTGCCATGATGGTTGTGGTAATACTCCTCTTTTCTGAATAACACTTGACTCTGCTCTATTGTGTTATTCTGTAACCACTGTTTTTAAAGTAAAACTTTAACGACTTATTCAGAGGAAGTGAAAACCGGTGATTAAAATTATCCTAAGGCAGGCACTGAAAGTTGGACTAACTAACGTCTCGTCCCAATCCTTGATATACCAGGGTCGGCCCCGTTTCTCATAAGACATTCCGCTTTTGAGAGATCGTACCAAACTTGCCTTTATTTTGGTATAGAATCTCCACAAATTCGCCTGTTTCATGTGGTTTTAAACTGCAAGGCGGGACTTCAACTGACATGGGTGTACGAATCGCGTTATTCACATCATACGTAACAAGAACATTTTCAACAGATTTTTAATAGTGCTGTAACAATTAGACTCAGCAGATTGGATACCTCATCAGTCTCTTTTATGGTAGAGGTTATTTGTTCGTTTGAGTACTAAATTTGCCATATCGCAAATAACAAATCTGTTATGAAACCATAATGGACCACAGAAACGGTGTTGTTGGATACGTGGAGTGCTATTCATAAGTTAGTACGCCGGTAATGCGTACAATCGTTACCATGCCAATTGCTCAGCACACCACTGCCCCTGCTTTGAGCAGGTGACCAAAGTACCTGGTGGAAGGGTTGTTCTACTCCGTGCCATCTTCACCCCTATTCAATCGTTGCTAAATCTCAAAACCGGCGTCAAATCAGCAAATACATGCACGACATGCTAGCACAGTCATACCGCTTGAAACCTGTTTTGACAGGCCGTATGGGACCGGACACGCTGCAGAGCGATGTCTTTGTCACATTCCATACAGATTATACATTTACTCTGCGGGCAGATACCGTGTCCAGGACGGCACCTGGTGCTAGAAAAAAATGATGGTGATAATATTCAATACACAAAGAACGGAAGCGAGGACATGAGTAGGGCACTTAGTCAGGTCTCACTAATAGAATGCGAGGCAGTGTGCCTGCACAATGAGCGGCTGCATCCATGATGTTGGGGGGGGATGCGCAAGAAAAGGCAGTCTATGTGATGGTGATGGAATATTTGAGCCATTCATGTATTATTAAGACCATATGACTAATTATGCAACAGCTGTTAGGTAATGCCAAGTAGTCTGAGGGATGCTGACCAGGTGAGCGGACCGAAAGGAAAGGCGATAATTCAGCTCCTGGATGGGATGTCGCATACACTTCGATCTCCGGGAAAATAAGATGAGGCTCTACATATTCTTCTAGGCTTTCCTCTCTAGCGAATTTCTCTGAAGTGTTTGCTTCCTCGTATTTGAGTAACGCTAATTCATAACTCAGCAGTGCACTGAAATACTGCCGGATCTTCCTTTGTAGTCCCGTTAGGGAAGTTTACTCTACTTTTTCCAAACTTCTTATAAAAATAATTTTTAGTTCTGAGTTCTGAGAATTTTTTAATCAAGGAATCATTGCGAACATCAAAAAATGTACGAAGCAAGTTAACATAGCAACTTACCTCTACGCACTGGCCCATTAGTTGGTTTCATGGTCATCCGCTCACTACTAATTAAGATTGTCAGTATTTATTGCCTTATGTTCTGAATTGTGGACGAGTCTTGTCTTTCTTTATGTGAAAACAGAAAAAAGGGGCAAACAACATCGGTGCTAATTATTAACGTGGCAGAATGAGAGAAAAATTAGCTAAACAGTAAGTGCTCAATTAGACAATAGACCTGTTTTTTTAAATGCCTTTGACTGCTTATAGAAAAAGCGACATTGATTCTAATCAATTAATTATTAAATACCAGTAAATCTTACCGGACATTCTGACCTAAGGATCACTCAGTTTGAGTGTTTGAAGATCTGATGGTTATAGTTGACGCTCTATGCTAATTCACTAAATGGTTATCCGATGATTGAGGCAACATAAGCGAAAAGAGATGAAAACGAGTGATTAATAAAAATGAATCGGTTGGAAAGCGATTAGAGAATCGCAGATCTACGGTTATCATCCATTTTATAAAAAGGCCGGAATGGGTTCAATGAAGGGTGAAGGCTTCTTAGATTGTGGAGGGGGACGCCATTACCTCTGAAATCCCAGGACTACTCAAGATACTTCCGCCAAGTCCGGAGTCGGAAGGCGCAAGATAATACAGAAAACACGTGGACAAAGGATGACATTTCTAGGTAATAGTTCTTGAGGTTAACTTTTATTAGCCACATTTGAGAGATGAAGGCAAATGTGATATGATCATTTGTCAGGATCCAAATTGTGTAGGCAGTCCTTGTCTGACTTTTACAGGCCAGTCGTCATGACCTGATAGTTTCGTGGAGTGTAACCATGTCTATTGCAGATGGCAAATTTGAATCGGCGAGTAGAGGCTCATAGAAGACCTCAACTTATAGAATTTTAATGGGATAATCGCTATTAATTATGACCCCGGGAGGTCGTTCCATTTAATCTATGAAAATTCTGCCCATTCAAGATGAACCCAAACATGAATACTTAACATGAAAGCTCCGACAAGTTTAGGCAGACAAGCTCCACCGGTAAGAACTAGGATCAAGTGGGAGCTATACAGAAACTAAGCCCCCTCTTAAATAATAAGCAGCTAGGGAACATTCCTGCATTTCTGTGGCGAAATATATGTATCCCCGGGTGTTGCTAGTTAATATGACAATGAACGTCTAGAAAAACCCTCTTTAAATTTTCATGCATAGCGCACCTTTCGAATCATCAGATTCAATAAATAACCAAGAAGGCACCTAAAAGTCATAAGCACGATATTCAAGAAGTTTTCAAGGGTGACTGAAAACTTTGCAGTCTCCATCCCAGGGTCGTTGGTAAAAAAAGCTGCAAGAAAGGTGAACTGTAACAATGTTCGTTGAAAACAAGGAAACACTCCGGCATTTTGGCCTGAATATGATGAAACCAGTGCATATGAATGCTCCACCTCTGAGGGTTTCAAATTCTGTAAAAGAGAAGGATAATTGAGAATCTGAATAACAAGGATATAGTGTGAGTGCTACCAAATATGAACTTCTGGACCTCAGAGACGTGGGAGGAGCTCGAGGACGAAGCAAGGCATAACAAATCATTGGCCTAGATGCGTAGTTTGTCTGCCATAACCACTGCTTTTACGAATTAGAAGAGGAAGCATGCATGCGCCTCGAAGCTTTAGTCGAAGAATCACTGAATTCAACAATGAACGCCGCAAAATGAAAATCGCAAATTGCTGCAGACTTTTCCTCTCCTAAATTTTGACATTGGAAATGATATAGTCCTTTTAATGGTTGCAGCCACCCGATAAATGGCTGCTAAATCGACTGAATAAATGATGTAGATTAGCTAAAGGGGCAACCTCACCGACACATCTTTTGAATCACTTAAAGAAGTTAGGGAAAAAGGTCCTCAGTCTAAGTTTGACTAGGGTTTGTAAGGCAAGTAGACAGAGTTAATGTTGGCGAAGTGAACTCTGATTTGACTGTTGGAACTGGTGGCTAGAGTGAAATGAGCGCTTAATCAAATCAGAAGTGCAAATCTGACCTTCAGTTACTAATGACAGGACAACTCTTAATAACCCACCTATTAATATCTAAGAATAATTTGAAAGGGTACCAGGCTGATGAATAATCAGAGGAAAACTGAGCGTCAATACATATCGTCATGGCCAGCATAACTTCAATAATATATGGTCTCGGAAATCACCAAAACTTTATCTTTGAATAACCTCCTCATCGGTTACCGCTTCGGCTTTTACCCGCATGCAGATCACCGCCAAACTTGTGAACTCGGTGTTCCTTCGCTTTAAGAATTCTCAACGTCATCTCTTCTGAAAACACGGGATGGTTAAAAAATAATGCCTAGACGCTTCCAACCTAACCCTAGTGTTCATTAGCAGCCAGCCTCGTATTACTATTAGTGCAGAGCTGCCAGGAAAGGAGTGCTGGATCTCAATGTTCTTCACTTAGAAGATAGCTTGCATTAAACTAAGCTATTTCATAGAAACCCACTTGGCTTAGTTGAGCTGTGGAGTGTGCCAACGCGATTTTCTTCCAAAATTATTTTTTCAGGGCTATTACTGCTCGAGCAATGACAAAGCAGCTATTTTGGGAATCGCGAAATCCCATTACCGTAACCCGACACAATTAGTCAAACGGATTCGGCTATTTTGGCGATTTAATGAGAGTATCGCGTATGCCTATGAATTTTCACTGATTGTTAACAGGACTCTAAGTTAGTTCATTTTGACCCAGCAATGCACATTTAAATGACTTTCCAACGAATTGTATAGTTAGGGGATCAGTGGAAAAATGTTAAAGTGCAGTCTCCCCTTAGAATCCTTAAATCGAACAAGGTCTTCATCGATTTACCAGGCCCCAATCAGCACAAAAATGTGAGAATGGATTACGCCACAATGAAAAATCAATAACTTCGCCTAAAGTTTGACAGTGGTTTGTAAAGTTTAAAAAGCGGACTTTTTGAGAATCGTGAGTTGAAGAAGGATTCAACGAAGTAAAACCACTAAAATGGATAGGATTCTATCTCCATTTCGGACAGATTATTGGTGCGTTCCTGACTGAGGTCTCATTGAAATTATCTGGTGGAGATCAGTCGAAATTGCTCTGATTATACAGGTCTTGAATAACCATTCTGCTAATTGTTTTCCCAGGTGCAGATTTAATTATTTCAATATAGCAAGGGTCTTCAATGGTTTAGGTCCATCTTTTTGAAGAGTTCTGTTTTGTGGATACAGGGAAGCCAGCTCTAAAAAGTCGTAAATCTCGGGGTTTCTTGTCCAGATGCCCTTTCTCCTAATCAGCCTTGTGTCAACGAGATAAACAGTGGAGGGCTACTTTCGTTCCAAGAATACCAACCCTTAGACCCCTCCGGCTTCGTAAGATCACATTCATTCCTAATTACTTAAAATACTTTTACAAGTGCCAAGACACTAACTTTGGCGATCTCAAACGTTTGTTAATTGTCATAGTCCATTCTCTTGAAACAGATCTCCATTCAAAATCGCTAGGGCTGCTCCAATAAAGCGATCAATCACGATACGTCTCCACCATGTTCTACTTAGTGGCTCAGCCTTACAAGTCCAGCGTTCCTCAAGTTATAGAACTTTACTAAGATACTTTAAAAGTTTGGCTTCACACTTCTACTGCCAATCAATCTAACGAACTAAGTGGACTTTGACCTCAGTAAAAAGCAATGTCCTGTTAGAAAACCGTTTTTTAATTTGCCTTTTATTGAACTAAATTCAAAAGCGGGACGCATGAACAAATGCTCTAGATTAGGAATTCAACCACGGACCCAAAGTTTTCGTGAGAATAACCCGTATGGGTTTTAGATTGTGAACATTTTCAATGTTCACAATTACCTGTTGAAACGCGTTTAAGCAGGAGAGAAGTCACCTAGTTGCTAATTGAGAGACCAAATGGACTTGATGTTTGATATTCTGGTTGCTCTAATTTCATCGTGCGATGTTAACTTTGATCGTCAATTTGACTGAGCCCTCTTCTGCTCCGAAAGCCTTAAACAGGAACGAGGGTAACCGTATATCAGCAGAAAATCCTGAACATTTTAAAAATTGGGTGAAATAAAGTTTTCAGATTTTTTTTATAGTGCTCAGTTAGAATTGTGAATTCAAGAGTAACCTGGAGACTAATCCAGGTGCACAGCAATTCAATCATCGGATTATCGATCTGTAACAATGCGCACATCGACTTACCTACACTGAATAAGAAAAAGTAGGCCAATACCCTGGTTGTCCTAGAATCAGATGGAGGCAGGTGTTTGCTCCTCTGGGAGGTCAACTCCGTTTAACCCCTATTTCTGAATTATAGCAAGAAACGCCGCCCACTTATGTACTTGTAGAATAAATTGATAAATATCAATGGGGAAAAAAATAAACTCATTCAGATTGCGTGGTTCCGTAAAGTTAGCCATCTTGGATAGACCGCTTAATTCTCCGAAAAGAGTAGGGGACGAATTTCTTCATCTGCGTTCAGACTATGAGACGAGGCACTGCCCGATCTAGAATATCTAGCCGAAAAACTGGACAGAACAGTCCTGTCCGAGCCCACTCAAGCAATGGAGTGGGAGAGAGGCTGCGTGTGATTGGTGGATGTGGTCTGTCCAATAGGAACCACGTACACACAGAATGAAGTTCGCGCGAATGTGTGCTCGTGCCCCATGCAGGGCGCTTTATTACAGGCAAAGCGGCACTGCTACTACTAGTACGGACCTTCATTTCTCACCGCTGAACACAGTGATTCCCACCTTACCATGACTGCTTGCATCGAAAAGGGCGTGAACTGCGATAACCTATGGCGACCCTGGTACATCATAATTGTCTCCTGTCTTCAGATTTATTTGCTCTACTCTGGTGTTGCCCGATATATCACCTTTAAGTCTCATTACTTCGATCCCAAATATGGCGGCAATTGGAATCCGGAGCCACTAAACTTCTGCCTAGCCATGCTCATAATCGCTGCGTTTTTTGTTGGTTTCTTCCTCTACTTCAGCCTTACTCGGAGCTCGAACCTTGCTAGTGAGGGTATAAGCCTAGGTCAAGAACTAGCCCTGTATACTTCTCAAGCTGGATCCTTTCCTTGGCCTCCCCAGCATGCTCAATCACAACAGGAGGGAAGCAACGCCGGTCTCTATGCCACCGCAAATGGGGTTCTGGATAGGGGGAATCTCAACGCCGGTTTAGGTGCTGGAGCGGAAGAGGAGGGTATGCCTCCGTTTGACACCTGGTCAGCTCGGAGTGCAGCTCATGTTCCATCCAGCGATTTTGCCGGTTATCCGGTTCTCCCCACAATGTTTCGATCAATGATATCAACTGGAGGTACCACTGTAACCGGGGAGAGGGAAGGATGGGCCTCTCTGGCGTCCATGTGGAGACGTTTTCAGCGCCATTTCATTCCCACTTCAACACTAATGCATATTCTTTCTGCCTACGCCTTCTCACTCTCTCTGCCAGTTCTTGATGCTCAGCAAATCTATCATCAAGTTCTTCCCTATGGTGAGTTGAACTCTGGGTGTACTCAGGGCCGCTGTAGTTACTTTGTGAGTCAGATCTGAAAACTTGGCAGTACAAGAATGCACCACATGGGACGTTGGTTGATTAGCCCACCTGGAAAGGGTTGACCACAAGGTTTACTGCGAAGATTGTCATCGGAAATTGTGAGGTTTAATTAATTTGTGTGAGCATATGCATTGTTCGTCCATTAATTGCTAACTCCACCTCCCTCCTAAATACATCGGGTGAGTAAACAGTTTTTACTCTGAGCAATTAAGTTGTCACCCTGAAAATTTCGCTATTGCAGCCGTTGTATTGTTGATTTTCGATGTCTGAACGCCAAGGAACGGAATTCAGATTCGACCGATTTGATAATTATGCTTAGTTTTGTTGGTAGATAGCTTACAGAAACCTTGCTGACAAGTTTGCCAATGAATTTTTGAATAGTTCGCTTAGCGGGTCTTGAGATGTTTTAAACGGACGGTTATCGGAGATGCGGAAGTGACAAATAGTTTACCTTGCTATGGATTGAACTCGAGGCTACCTGAATAATAAACTAACCTTTGTTCTAGGTCCGAACTTCGTTTTTAACTTGCACATTGCGAGCCCAAGACCTCAATTTTACGCTTCCGACAATTATTTATCCTCCTTAATGAATGCTCTGCTGACCGTTGCCTCGCACAACATTGGCATTTTCCGACGAAGATAAAAGTTACAACTCAAGCGATTTCTACTTAGCGTGAAGGTCTTCTGACTGACTAGAAATTCGAGATTGTTTTATTTTTTTCCTTGCTTGGGGTAATACATACCCCATACCACTTCTAAGATTTGGCAATCATGTAGCTTACGGTTGAATTAAAGACGATAGGAGTTTTAACAGAATTAAGTGGTAAATCCCTTTTGTGTGTGAGACCTCCAAGAGTCCAATTTTAGTGCCAGTCTGTGAGTCACAGCTTTGGGGTCCACCCTTCCCCCTCCCTAAACCCATTCCACTCAGGAGCAAACATTTGCATTTTTGAGATTATGAAATGGTTAGCCACGTCGATTTAATTCAGTAGTAATGTGCGCAGGGGTTGCTGTGGTCCGAGTTTGAGTAGGTCGATTCATGGTTTCTAGAGCTTCAAAAGAGAGGAGTCACCTTGAGAAGGGTTTGGTTAAAGTCCCTCAGTTTGACATCGCCCTCACTGTGACCAATCTAATACGGCGGATGAAAATTTAATATGAATGCTTTCTGTCCAGTAACAAACTCATTTACTCCTCCAAGAGGTTCTTTTTGGTACAGTATTTCTCAGCCTTAGTACCACACATCTCAGAGTATTCATAGAAAAATGGACTACTACTTAGCCGGATATCTAGAAAAAAGTATTTGTCTTGGTGTCTTAGATATTTAGCGCAGTTTAATTGTAGAATGGAAAGGGGTGACCGGAGGTATTAGGACCCTTTTTTTGCATTTCCCCGCTAAAGTAGTGTAATTTGAGACCGTGGATATTCATAAATTGGGGGTCATCTAATTAGAAAGTCATTTTACGTCCACCAGTGCGCGAGTTCGACCGAAATTCCTTTGCATTGTGAAGGCAACAACTAGCAAATTTAGTTGCAGCTTTTCTTATTTGCTTCTCAAGATCTTTTAAATTTTTTAGAAAGGGTTTGGAAGAGCAATTTGAATTCGCTTCTCCCGGTGTCACCTCCCAATGCTATGTCGGTAGAGTTCTTTAACCTCCTCCTTGCGTTTGCGGCCCTAGCTCATCGATATCCATCCGTTTTTTGGAGAACAAACCATTGCTTTGCCTTCACGTTCTCCCTTCTTCTTGTGATTCTTGGGATTCAAGGACTCTTCGAGATCAACGCCACCGAAATCATTGTCAAACTCTGTTGGAATGACAAGAATCTAGCCCCGTCCCTGGCGGGTCTTTGTCGATCAGTATCTTCTGAAACCGCTGAAAATTTAGAGAACGTGGATTTTCTCGAACCAGTGGACTTTGACGAACCTGTAGTTGATCCCTATGATCTCCGCAATGCTGTTGCACTCTTCTTATCCACTTTTGGAACCTTGCTTATGTTGCTGCTGACAGTTTGTGTCTTCGACTACGGAATCGATCAATTCGTGGATAGGGTTAGAGCTCTAAGACAGAGTGTTGCCCTGAGACCGAACTCTCAGAATGCCGTCCCGACCGATACTGCGTCCATTCAAGGTGGTGGAATCGGAGGTGTGTGTGGATTGAAATCAGAGGGACATAGGATTCGTCGACGGGCCATCGTTTGCAGGCGTGTTATCGCTGTTGTCGGAGCGTTGTGCGTTTTAGCAATAAAGATGCCGATCCTGATTGCTTGTGGAAAGGCCTTCGAAACCGGCAGACAGCCTCTACTCCTTGCAAACATAGTGGCCAATATCTTCTTCTTTTGCGTCTGGTTTATCACGTGGTTCGCATTCTGTCTCAAATCGGAGTGGAAATTCAAGGTAACCTAATGTTACTCACCACTCATGCTTCATGGGGTCTGAAGCTTGGTTTGTGGTTAGAGCAGTCGATTAGATGATTCCGATGATTATTCGTCTGAGAATTGCCCCTGGAAAACGGCTTTCTATCCTACCTTAGTGGTTCCAGTTAGCTCAACAGGTTGGATTTATCAAATTGTTTATGGGCTCATTTCTTAGCTTCCTTAGAGGATGATCAAATCAATTTATCCGGTGTTCATGATCCCACCCTATGGGTGGAACCCTTTGCAGAAACTCGGTTCCATGTCCTAGTCAATTTACCAGTAGAACTGACATCTCGCTAGTTGACTTGATTACCAGACTATTTTACTAATAAATTTAAGTTAAATATTTCGTTCCTGATATTTCGGCTGCTCTAAATGTTTAGGTGTTTACATTTCTACTTTTTGACCCAAGTTCAGAACTATTTGTTTGGAATGAAAAAGCGCGTGCAATTGTTTGTTTCGAATGGAAATTGTCAGACGCCGAATAGAAACGCTAAAAAAATCGCCAAATGTTAAAAATCATATGGCTTCTTTTGAATTTCCAAAGCGTATATCTGTAAGTTAAAGACTAAGCACTGTTTTTTTTCATTGCTCTAATTGATGATCATACTTACCGGAAGAAGTCGATGGATGACCTCAAAATCGTGACCCCGTCCTGAAAGATTTCTACCATTTCTGCGTCTTTTTTGGCTATTGAGGTAATTAAAATGGTTTTGTTTGAATTAAGGACAACGATATGCACAGTTATGGAAAATTTAGATCAACACATTTCTTTCAGTCATTTTCGATCAGTGAATAAGCATTGTCCCTCCCTAGAGGCTCCAGCACTGCTTTTGGAAGGCATAGTATATCTGCCTTAAGAAAAACACTAAAACAGTATGAGAAAGCAGGTGCCCGATTCGAGGTTCGTGTTGAAGTAAGGCTAAATTACGTGATAAAAGCCAATAGCAGAAATCCCTAACTGCTGAATGGCCTTTCAACTTACTCATCTCTTCTTTGAAATTTATGCGATTAACATCTTTTCTGATCCGACTGGGCTGCTAAACAAAAATCAAAGACTGAACTATCCTTTTGCCTGTAACCAAACTTGCCTTTTCGCGGGTTCGTTATTGATAATAGTTAAAATATTTGATGAATCCTAACCGGTTTGGGCCAATGATGACTGGGCGGACTCATCAGCGCCGGTCTCTTATTTACCGTCCAGATACACATCCGGCTACGCTCTACCCACCAGTAGAATTTTCAGCCAATTTTTCCCAAATTCTCTCTTTTTATTCCTTTTCTATTGTACTGACTTCCATTTTAATGAAAAAGCCAAATATTCACAGAAACTTACCTCCCTCTAAAGCTTCGGCGAAACAACGACTTCATCTTGTCATCGATTTAAAGTCGTTGTCTAAGAGCAATATTAATGTTTCAAATTCTAAACCCGGAAGATGGCATTAATAAGTAGTGCTTAAGAATAGTGGCCCTGAAATTAGCATTTATTTTATCCAAAAATTAACAGAACTTCCTGATAGTCAATTATTTAAGCTCTTTTCATGGATTGAATTAAGTAGTGGACCCTGCAGAATTATAGTCAGTTTCCATTTTTCAAGTTTAATCAATTATTGACCGATTTGAAGGTGCCTTTTAACCATTCCTGGGCTTCCAAGTGCTATGAAATCAATTTCCGCCGTGCCATCCGAATCCGCAAGCTTTGAAAAGGCCTTTGCATGGTTAGGTTTTTTACATACTACCTCACTTTTGATTTTAATTTGGAAGTGAAATAATTTCAGCAGTTTCACCTGGACATGTCCTCTTTCATTACCATAGCGTTCTTTTGTGAGCTTGGACCTTCGAAATTGGCATTTTCTATGAGAATAATGAGCCTTACTCAACCAACCTTCAAGCTACTTTTCGTTGTCTCTGCAAGACCGTTCTCCGATTTGGCCACATATGTCCGGTGCTTAATCATATTTCATTTAACTTGGGAAGATGAATTTCATGGAGAGGTTTTGCGTAAGTACCTCAGAATTCTTAAGGCCTGGCTGTGTAGAATACAGGTCTAAGGTATCTTGAGTCTTCCTTATGGTCACTTCATGATTCATTTTACTGTCGCTTTTCTGCCTTACGACTGGTAGTCTTATTTGGTCACGTAAGGTATATAATGAATCGATTAAGCTTGGCTTTTGAAGTGAATGCCCGTGCTTGCGTGTTCCGGGCTTCTTTGGGTGCAGAGACAACATTCAAACTGTACAGTCGTACAGTACTCACACAAACATCGGTGAGCAGGTGCGTGTGTTCATGTTTAGGGTGGTGCTTGCCTTTTGGACCCTTGTTCGCGTCACGTGCTCTTCCCCTCCGCCTTGGCTTACCGCCCAAAATGACACACGGCTTTGTATTAACGTGTTGAGTCGTAAGCTGGACCTTATTAACCGTTCGATGATTGTCTTCATTAGCGTAGATATGAATTCGAGAAAGTGTTATCAAGAGCACCTTTGACGATTCATCTAACTTCAGGAGCAGCAAGAAGGCTTGGGTGTGAGTGTTAAATTCGAGTGGTATCTGAAGCTCAGTTTGAAGGTTGGTTAACGCATTATAGAAGGTGTTTGAACTTAGTAGTAGTTAAAATGATAAGTTCAGAAAAAAATTTCGAGCAGACCTTTTTTGGAATCCTGAATTGCTGCAATAATGACTGGGGTAGTCTTTCGTTAAATTATTCAAGTTTGAGATACATTACCTCGAGTCACCTCTGAATACTTGCATGTCTCTGTTATTGTTGGCAGTCTCGCTTAGTCTTTTTTGCAGCTCGGACATGGCTGACACTTGTAGTCACTATTTTAATGCGCTTCACCATTTGAATTCAATATCGTAATTAATGACAATATTACACCAAAGGAAATATGGCATCAAGTAGTTATTTAAGTATTTACTTCGAAATTTGAAATATTTACATTCTGTTGATTTGTTTTGCGCATACTGCGATAACATTGCTATCAGGCAACAGTTGAACTTGAGCTCAAAATTGGAGTGTTTCGTGTCCTCTCTCAATACTACCGTTGATCTGATTTAAATTTAATGTATTACAAAGTCCACAAAACGCATTCAGCCACACTAAAATTTGGATCCGAGTTACCGCGCTCAACTCCATCCCTCTAGGTTGACATCACCTTAAGCATTTGCAATTATGCACTTAGCGTACAATCAGAGAGCCATAGAGATATGGAGTTTGGCGTTGCATTTGCGAAATTCCCTCAGGAAAACTTTTCTCAAGACGGAAGATTTAATAACTTTGGGAATCTTTGTAAGAATAAGTGGGGGGAACTATCCAAAGCCTGGGAACGCTTTCATCTATTGAACCCGAACCGAGTGTTTGATCAGACATGAGGTGCAAGACGGCTTTGAATGGAAAATTCCGGGGACACCTTTGAGCCTTTCAAAGATATTGACAGGCCTCTGAGTGGTATTAGGACGCTTGTCCCCCATTCATTCAACCCTAAGGGTTGAAGCTACCATCCTCTGCAACCTACCATCAAGAAGACCAGATGGTAGCGAAGCAAAAGCATTGAAACAGGGTGAACCGTTTGATCGATTAGATTGACTTGGTCTATTCTTTGGTGCTTGGAAATACAAAGACCGTACAGGCTCCTTACTTTCCTTTTAAGATAACCTACTCGCCCCTTTACCACGCTTCTGTCATACCCCGAGCCGCTAATCTGAATCCCCAATACCTTGCATGTGCAACCACCCTTCCGCGTCTGGAAGGTAACAATGTCAACGGTGGCACCACCGGGACCCTTCTAGCTTCCGCCTTTGGCAATGGAATACCAGGAGCTGCCGTAGTAGGCGCTGGAAACGGGGCGGATGGTGTTGGTAATGGTGGCATAGGTCTTCGTCTGATTTCAGGCAGTCCTCCACTTTACGCCTGTCTCAACAACGGAGGATCTACCGTTCCCAATGTCAACCCTGGACTCCGCCGTCTAGCCTTGGTGGTCCCTCCACCACCCTCACCTCCCGCCGTTCAGGGTTCTATTGTTCAGACGAATAGAGCCTGTTCTAGCACACAACAGAATGTGGACTGTTGTAGTGTGGATACGGAGGGCAGTAGTCGTCAAAGTGGTATGTTTATTACTTGGAGTAGCTTGGAGTACCTATTACTTGGAGTACCTATTCTTTATAGGTACCAATAATTACGTGTGCCTTCAGAGCTCTTTAAATACAACTAATCCACTTGGATTGAACGGCTTGCCCCAAACACAATCATATAGTAACACCAACCAGACAACCACCTCGTCTATTAACCAACAGCCACTGCGACCAGCTAATCAAGAAAACACCGACTCCCTCGGTAAGTTGTTGCTAATTACCCGGGGAACGGTTGGTCTGAAGGACAATCCTCAATGAATTATCTGAACAAACACAGCAGATACTTTCCTTTTAATTTTTTTTTTCAATTTTAAATGTATAAAACTTCGCGATACTTTAAATTATATTAATTACTATTTTATGTGCTTAGGTGCACTGAGATGTGCTCTGCGGCCCAGTGAAATTATTTCTCCACCAAGTCTTCGATTTATAAATAGTTCACCTTTTGCGGCGCAGGGTTCTGGTGAGGCCGATGCGGGACGTTTTTTGGACGACAATATCCAAGAATCGCATGGATTCCTTCCTCAATCGCCTTCGGCGAACAATGTCACGATAAAAATAAGTGGAACTCTTGGTGCCGGTGCTAAGTTGGAGGACCCTAAGCAGATACAACCTCGTGTCACGTTTAAAGAATTTTCGGAAAAAACTAGGAGCTCGAATAATGCCAGTGAACACTGCTCCTCTTCAAATCCAAACTCATCGAGCGACAGTGGAATCGACAACCACGGTCTAATATCAGTTTCTGCTTCAACAACGCCTGCAACACGCAGTGCTTCTCTATTCTCCACCCTACCAACTCTGTCTCGAACAGGTCTTAGCCTCTCCTTTAGTGGTACCGCGAATAGCAGACCCTCGGAGCCAACCTACTGTAATCAGGAGCAAATGTCTTCATCGAACTCAACACCCAGAGCATTTGAATGCCCTAGTATGCCTCCATTAAATCTTCCACAGAATGAGGCGGGGGAAGTCTCTTTCGCTAGCCTCTCGCGTAGATTTGATCTGAGAGCGACGTCATTTGAACCACCTTCCCCATTACAGCCCGCTTCAAATGAGCCCGCTACTGAGGAGAGATTGATGAGTAGGTCAGTGAGCATAAGACGAGATGAAAGACCGAGTACAGGACGATTGTGTAGTCAAGTGTAACTAGTCCAGTTTGTGTTTTCCTCCGTCGACAGCGACCTCTTGCATTTTATGTGCCCTTGCTTCTGCATCCACTTCATGTACATTTTTATGTAGCCAAGTGACGAAGCACTTCAACGTCGTCATGAGCATTTCCACAAATGTAATATCTTTATTTTCATCCGAATACGTGTCTTCAATGTCATGAATGTTTATTTCTTAACTTTACAGATTAAGGTAACCATCCTGAGACTGCATTTGCATAGCTTCAGTTAAAACAGCTTGGGATTGTCAAATCGATTCCAATGTGGCATATCAGCTGAGCTACGCATTGCAGTGGGGCTTAAATAACGGTTCTAGGAGATTGAGGGCTTTTCATTGGAATGCTGTACGTTACAACTGAATAAACCCAAGTAACTAGCTATCGTATCCAACATCGGACTTAATCAAAGGTCTGATTGCAAAGGTCAGGGGGAAGTACTTTTCATGACCTCTATTGATTTCACTTTTTTGTATTCACTTTTTAAAGCACTCATAGCTTGCACCAATAAATTTATTAAATAGTTAGCGTATCGACTTTTGGGTCGGTTACTGACTTACATTCTGTAAGAGCACAAATTATGCAGTATCCACCTTTCAACTTCATTCAGTTCGGTGGAATTGTGGACAATCTATGTGGCGGAAAAATATCCTGGAATTTCTGGCTCGCGGTCTTCTCGATGGGTGAATTATAACACCTCCAAGCTTATACCCACTGGCAAATAAGTGATCAAAAAAAACCATAGATTACTAAGGGCTCTGCGGAACATTTATTCATCGAAGATTTTCTCTCAAAACATTGAATGAATCAGTTCGGTAGGAGCCGAACTCTCAGAAGAAACTGCAGATTGTGTTTTAAAATGGGCCTGAAAAGATAAACTTTATCAGGGCCATTTTCATTTTACAAACAGTAAATCCATTGCAGCCACTGTTTGTGGCACGTCCCCCGGGGCTAGTGAAAACAGATGGAGTAAAAAAACAGTCACAATAATTCAGTATTTCCGTTAACTTAGTTGATCAATAATATAAAGATCAGATGATTCTCAAGTGATTAGCGTTCGTTGCTGCTAGAACTAAAAAATTCGGCAATAAGTATCATTTCTCGACTATTCCTCCCCCTTCTAGGTAAAAGATAGTACTGTGTAACTAGTAGTTTATCTGAGACATATTTGCATTAAATCACTTCCAGAAAGATTTACGATAAATAAAATTTTGGAACGCACGCAAGTGCTTTGCTTTGTTGCGACTTTCTGCGACATGCTACTAACAACTATTTAAACAACTGTTCAAGGTTATATTAGGTCGAGCTAGGCTATAATAAATGTTGTTTGGTTTAACTTGACTAAATTTTAGCAACCTGGACGTAAAGCTTACGGACGAAAAGAAATCCATTCCAACTATGATCGAATGCCCAACTTGTGTTCTACTTCTTAAAATGTGCCATCATCAAAGAACTACAACCCTCTCGTTTTGATTCATTTAATCAGCAAGATGTTTCAGAATCAATTTCCTTTACAAATTAACTTGGTGTTCTTGGATCACTCACTGACCAAGTAACTAAAAGAACAAAGTAATATACATTGGATCCAAGGAAAACGGTTTCGTGAATAGCGGTACAATGACTTGATGCTATCGAACATGTAAAGTAAGACAATAAACCCTGATCAGAGAAGTACTCATGAGCTAATTAAAGAATCAAATGAAAACTAAGAGAAGTTTTAGGAATCAGGACTGAAAATTAACGCTATTGAGAAATAAGACAGCAGCAAAATAACAACTCAAGGACAAGTGTGAACCTTGTGTCATAACAACAAGCCTTAAAGACAGCGCATTTCGAGAATAAACTTGGCAATAAAAAACCATATGCAAGCATTTTCGTTAAAATAATTTATCAGACAGAGTAAAACCTTGACAAAATAAAAAAGTTTGTTTGTTCGCACAAATGTCTAGAGCGCATTTGTAGTGTTGTGTTTTATGGGAACAGTATTTTATGGGGGAGATGGCCTTAATGCCTCAGGATTCATTGTCTTTCACCGAAGATGAGGCTGCAAAATTGCTGGAACTCGATAGGTAAATCGAACACTCTACATAGTGCGATTCATATTTTTTGCTTCTTTTATTATATTGGACTTTCCTCATTTATTTAAGTGCTTGAGCACATTTAAACATATAGTTTCAATCATTATGCCAATTAATCTTGAAAGTAATTATGGATGCCTGACTAATTAAAATCAATAGCACGTTTGTCTTTGTAGTTTAGAGTTCGGATTTTTTCGCATCGACGTCAACGACAACCGAAAACTATTAGAACGAGCCGTTTTTTACTTGGATGGCATTATTGCCAGAAAGGTCTATGAGCTAGAAGAGGCCAGAGCAAAAGAAGAGCATGAGCTATTAAAAGCCTTGAATGATGAACCAGATACCTTAAAGTATTCCACAAAAATTCGTGCGGACACTTACAAAAAATACTTAAAAATACAAGAAGAAAGCATTTCTCCCGTCATTTATCTTCTCCTTGGTCATTATCAACTCCTGCTTAATCTTTATGACGATGCATTATCAGCATACTTGAAATACGAGTCCCTAGTGAATGAAGTTGGACGCCGAAACTTGTCTTTTCTGTATGGTTTCGCATTATGCTCTTTTCATTTTGGTGCTTTTAATAGGTAGGAGCGTTTTCATTAACACCCATTCCTAGTTCAATTCTTCTGCTTCAACAAATTCTTTATCTTCAACCATCATTCCCTCGTCGGAAAGAAATTCACATTCGTCTTGGTTACATGTACAAACTACGAAAGGATCTCGACAAGAGCCATAAACATTTTCGTCAGGCTCTGAGGGATGAAGGTCCCAGCACCTGGGGATCCACAGAAAGTAGGTTCTAGCTCTTCCACTAAGGTCCCCGTTTTCAGTTCAATTTCAGATTGGCCACTTGTTTGAAGTTTGTGGTCGAATAAAACAGGCCAAATCGACCTACGAGCAGATTTTAGACAATATTCCACAGGATGCTGCGCTCCACGTTCAACATCTTTGCCTGAGACAACTTGGTAGGATTGAATGTCTTCACCTCTATGAAAAATATTTAGCCTGGATTTATCAGACTGGTGGTTGTACTTCTCTTGGGGTCAAGGGTGAGCCATCCGCGGCGTCCCTGGTCCAGTCAGAACTCGCCATTCAACTCCTGCAAAAGGCCATCGAAATCGACAGTTCCAATGGCAAGACTTGGTACCTTCTAGGTCGTTGTCAGGCCGCTGTTAACAAGGTCCAAGATGCCTTTCGGGCCTATCGGAGCTCTATTGACAAAACTGAGGCTAGTGCTGATACCTGGTATGCTTAGTATATCTCCCTGAGTTACCTCGTCTATCCACAGGTGTTCCATTGGAGTGCTCTACCAGGAACAGAATCAACCGATGGACGCTTTGCAAGCCTACTTTTGTGCCGTTCAATTGGATAAGTGTCACGTTACCGCTTGGGTTAATCTCGGTACTCTCTATGAAAGCATGCACCAGTTTAAAGAGGCTCTCAAGTGCTACACCAACGCAGTCAATGCCGATAAACATGAAACGGTACGGTGGTGGGTTGTAATTTTGCCATTTAGGCCCTTCAAAACCTTTATTAGAGGCAGAAATTTGAATAATGTTAAAGTTTAATGGCCTTTGGACGTAGAGTTAAAAGGGAGGGTTCAAAGAAATCAAGAGGATCTTGCTTCATCTAAAATGTCAGGTTTGTTCTCATTTTGAATCCTTCTCTTTAGTCTTTTCCAGTCCTTAAGGTCTGCTCTTCGCCTCTGATTGTTTTTAATATTTATTTATGGGAGCACCTGATTATGTCAGCCCCCATCCACAAAAATTACGTGTAGGTCTCTAATTAGATGGTATCACCATAGCAAAGGTCCTTGTCTACCCAGCCACGCTTACCGCGTAGGCCACGACGTTGAGGAGCGATTCCATTTAACCGTGTAGCAAAGGATCTATAGCAGCATGGGTCTTCATGCATAATCTTTTCAAGTGAATCCTATAGAGTCTACGTTCGCCTCCTTTATTTAAGTTAACTCAGAGATAGTCTTCCCTTTTGTGATCGTGTCGATAGATTGCTCAAAGGGTTCTTCGCTATCGGTACGGCTCTGTGTGTCCAACATCATTGTCAGCATTTTGTCCAGTAGCTAACTTAATACCATATGAATTTTGTCTTTTCAGATCAAGCCACCTGTGAAGGCACGAATCACTACCCTTCAGCAGTTACTTCCGCATCTGGGGGACAAGATTGCGGCGGGAGGAGCAGGTGGAATGGATGCTGGTTTAGTGAGTGCAGCAGCGGGTGCAGGTGGAGTGCCTCCCTCAGGCAAACTACCGACTGTAGATGCTGCTTGGGACCTACCGATCCCATCAGAACTGACCCAAAGGCAGGTTCAACTTATGCTGCAAGAGGCAAATCGATCTCAATGTTCTGCATTCAACAATAGTGGCGCCCATTGGGTTGCGCTACTCAATAGCAACGCCATCAAGTTGGAGGAGGATGATAATGAGGTAGAGCTGATGGACCAGAAAGAATCAACTGGGGTCGTGGATGGGGATGGAAAGAAGTCGAAGAGGGGATCGACGAAAGCTTGCGGTGGTAAGTTGGAATCTGCTACCTATCGATGATGGCTTTAGTGTCATTAAACACGAATGCCATTTCACAGAGGATATGCAAATTCAATATAATAGCAGTTTATATTTTGAAAATAGCAGAAGAAAAGCCGAATATTGTAATTGTGTCTGCATTTTTATTTGCGGTTCGGATCTTATAATTTTGATTGAAACTTTTTCAACCACACATTGTCTATTATCGTTTTCTGCTAATAATTGTCATTCTGCACATTTTTTTGCCCTTCTATCACCTTAGCAAAGGATATAGCGCAGTTCTTTTTCAAAATTTCAGTTCCCTTTCTTCTACTGAAGGCATCTTGTTGGTCAGCCTTTAGATTTGTACCTAGAATTGTTGAAACTTGAGCTTTTTTACTGTGAATCTCGAAGACAACGACGATAGCAGAAAAGAAAGTGGATACCTCTGTTCTATACGTATAGTTGTGTTTGTCTGTGGAACCTCGTCTATCCCACTGTTTACAGGCTACACTATAGGTGTCGCAGGATCATGTGGTGGACCCCAGAAGAGGGAACAGGCGTATCTACCCAATTTCGATGGGTTACCTTAGTCAAGATGAGAGATAGCAACCCCGTCCCTTAAAACATTCCTATTCTGGCTTATAACGGCACTGATCCGGTGCTTGGTAGTTTTGAAGCTGTTTGTTTCTGTGCCGATCTTCGTTTCTAGAATGTTAGATTTAACGTCTCTTCGGCTTTTTAAGCCTAGGATCAACCTTTCAGCTTTGATTTGGTGACAGTAATATGTAATTTATTTTTTTAATGCAATTATGTTGTCTCTACCCATCGCTCCCACTTCTTCGGATTTTCCAGAGTAATTCGCTTTAGACTGACCTCATAATTTCTGGTTAAGCTCTCTAGATTTTTTATTTTATTTTTATATTCTCCCCACCTATTAGGGCAAGTCCCAAGGGCTTATTGGAGGTACAACGGAAGTACAAATAGCTTTTATATCAATTAAGCACAACAGTTAACACAGAACAGTAAAATGTTTGGTCACTTCTTCGTTTGTCTGGACTCTTCTCTGGCATGGCTTCGTCGTATAGGTATCAGTTCAGCTTCGTCGAGCCACCTCGTCCGAATTCGTCCGTTTTCATCTCTTCTCCAGAATTCAACATTCTGGCGGAGATCCCATTCAAAGCTACTTGTACGTGCATTCCATACTCCAGTTTGAGACCACAAATCCGTCGTGCCTCCTTTACCAAGCTGTAAGAAGTTGTACCTCTGCTGGCATAATCTAATTTAATACGTCCGGAGGGTGATTAGTCTCATCCGACCGCCCCTCTCAACCAACCAATCCGCTAGGTATGAAACTCGGGTGGCGTGAATACTGCTCATGACAGGCTTTACAATGCCGCTTCACTTGGATGCTTAGTTAACTGGCTTGCCTTACCCCTCTTGGCTTGGTCTTCGTTATGATAGTACCTAGCAAAGTTTATATTGACTGAATATTCAAATAAGGGAATCGGTTTCCTGTCGATATTTGCATCATTATAGTTGCTTATGATGTATATTCAAAAATATAAACCCTTTTCATCCTTTGATTCAGAGACATCCTTAAAGAGTCAAACAGCTCCACGACCATTCAAACGACTTAAAGTTGAAGAGGACGACGATAACGACGTCAACGAAAACCAAAAAGAACAGAGTCACAAGTCACCTTTTTCACCTGAAGAACAACCACCAACCACTGAGGAGATTAGCACTCTTTACACGCTTATGGTAAGTTGTATTATAGATTTGTTTTACTAATATTACTGTTCACTTGTTCTAGTACCTAGCCAATGGACGAACTGCAAAACAACGTCAACAATACGAAGCCATATATAGGAAAGCCTTCAACTATCTCATCTACAAGAAAGAGCATCCAGAAGACGTTATTGAAGACCCCTTCACTGGCATTAATCCTACCATTTTCAAGCGTCAGTCAAATGCCAACTCTACTACAGAAGGCGGCACCGCTGGCGGAGGCATTGGACTCAAACTGAGCAAATCAGAGCCCTCCGTTACCAATGAAACGATTTCGGCTGCCGGAACTGTAGATGGTGAGAAGGCGAGTCAGAAAGAGCAACAACAAAATCAGCAGCAACAGCAACAACAACAGCAACCCGTCGACGCTACTGTTGCGGATTTACTCTCAGTAGCTGCTAATGATGATGGCCTGACTACTGACCAACTCCCCGATGACGATTTCGCTCTCTTCACTGATGAGATCTTTGCTCAGGTTTGTATCTTCTCATTTAATTCGTTTTTGATCACGTAGACTGGAATGATCTGTAGTAGCGACAACCATGAATTTACTGAAAAAGAAGGAAACTTATTATCTAGAAATTGAAATTGGAGGTAGTCTTCAGAAAACAGGGGTATCGTTCTTTGTGCGCTGTTTCGTTTGCCTTCGCGAGGTATTTCTGATTTCAGTTATGGTTATGGCGATTTCTCGTCCGGACCTTCCCTACCAAATCAGACACAGCCGGATTTGATGGTCATTAAGATTATTGGATTCATGTTTGATCTTGTATCGTTACTTACACTCTCTTTTATACCTCCGATTTGGAATGACTTCGTTTATTGAACCGCTTCTTTTAATGGTGGTCTAGCCCTTAAAATTTCTGCTTTTGGCAGTTCGTGACTGATGTCCGTGCCTCATGATGACCGACTTTCCAACGACCTTCTTGAATCGAACCATCTCGATCAATACACGCAGTACTGAATTTGATGATCTAGGATTGTGCTCCATATCCCAAAACTTGTCACTGATTTCCATCTAAGCTTTCGTTCTCAGGTTAAATCCATAACTGGCTTCGTTTGTTTCGTTCAAGTTTTGTTGATAGGGGTTAGATGATCCGTTATTCTTCTCAACCCAAACTAAACTGATTCTAACTTCGAAATGTTTCAAACTTCCTCCCTACCGTAGCTTAACGGCACAGGAGATGATCTAGACATAGCCCTTTTCCAAAATCCTCCCGGTTCCTCAAATGGCGGAGGGGATGTTGACGGTCCACCTTCCAGCACTGCACCTGTATCCGCCGAACAAACCTCCGCTGAAATAAAGTTGGCAGACTGTGATACAAAACTCCGCAATCCCTCGCCTCAAATGAAACGCGAAACACCGTCAGTTCAACAGGATGCCCCCACTGCGACAGCGAATATCCCCGGTTCAGCTAGTGCTCCAACTGAAGTCCCGCCGAAACCTTCAACACCTACCAAATATGTCCGGAGCCTCCGAGCGATTTTAGTCAGACCAATAGTTCAGCCAAAATGGCCTCTTCGGGCTTTGAACAGCTCAATGTGCGCCAAGCAGGCAAGAGTCTATCTCCTCTCTTTTCTAGTTTCCTTAGACTCCAATCTTTATTATATTGTTTCTTCCAATTACAGATAATTGATGCCGTATCTGGTCTCGGACGTCTGGATGGGCCTTGGTGGTGTAGTCTTTTGCCCGAGGGTGGTACTCTACCTTCTCCACCTAGCAGGCCAGACCCTCCGTGTCCAATGGACAAACTGCTGCCCCCGACACCGTGTATTAGCGTGGACAAACGTAAAGACGCCATGTCCACGGATCTGGCTAAGTTCTGCCTCATCCAGCCAGTGGTGGTTATCCGCGGTATGGCCAGTGCTCTTAGAATGGATCTTGCTTTTTTCTCAACCAAGGCCCTTGTCGATGCGAACCCTAACCAACGAGTCAAGGTAATCTAAATATCTCCTCAAAAGATTACCTGTAGTTCCATGTCGTTTCTACAGATTCATACGCAATCATTGAGCAGCACTGATAAGAGTCGAATACCTGGAGTTTCCGCTTCCACCACTTCTAGAACGGCTGATCAAAGTCCGTGGTATTTGGAGTCACCGCGTTCCCTCAGCACCATCATGCGTTATGCTAGTTACCAAGCGGCCTCCTTTAAGGATGCCCTGAAGGATGAAAAGCAAGGATCAGGACATTCTGGCGACTCCTCGTCGAAGTAAGCATTTGCTATTTCGATTAAGAAACTATGTAGTCATTTGGATGTGCGATTAGTTGGGTAAGCTGGGAGGACATAGGGGGATCCTAGGTAGAATGAGTGCGTTCCTTTGTGACTTTTTCTATTAAGAGTTAACCTTCATTTTTCTAGTTAGAGCAATGGATGTCACTCTTGGCATTTGAGGATACTCGTTGCTTTTCGGTTCACTCTATTGTAATGCATTTCGGGCCTCCCTACATTAAAAAATTTGTCTAGCTTGACTGATTATTTCGTTATCTGAAAGCGAGGACTTTCCACTTCGATACATCCCCTTTCTTCGCTTGAACCTGGCACGATTAGCATTTGGCGTGAATATGAGTACAGAACTCTCACTCTAAGCTGTTCCTCATTTTTTTCAAAGAGCTAATTAGCCACACACGATAGGAGCAGTAGTATCAAAAAAATGTCAAGAAACCCTCGCTTTGAAAAGGTTCTGAAATGGTTAAAAATCTACCCTGATTTTATTATCGAGATAAAAGGGTGTTTTTAGCTGCTGCTCAATGAACGGTGTCTTCGTTGTGATTGTACGTTGCTATCAATACCATCCCACTTGCATCTCCGACAGTGGTTAGTACCAACCTGCCGAGGCTTGAGTCGGTATTGTTCCGGATTCGCTCAAATCGTAATTGATTTACGTGTACCATGTTGGCCAGCTCCATATCAATGCCACCTCCAATGACCTGCTTATTAGTCCAGTCTGTTGAACCCTAGAGCATTTTGGATTGGAGACCCTACAGTTATGCTTTCTGATATACCCTGCTCTATCAGCTCATTAAGCCGATGCTTGTAAGGGTCTTGACTGAGAGCACAAATTCAGAAACTCTGCCAGACCACTGTTAGCCCACGACATCACTCAGTGGAAATTGGCTTATACCGATATAAAAGTGAACAGCCAACTGCGTTTTTAGCCTTGGCTGTCATCCCTTGTTCTTATCAGTCGGCGATGTCTTCAATTTATTTACGAGGTGTCTGATCCATTGTCTGGCTCTACAGCTCCGGATTCTGACCTCCGTCAAGTAGGTGAAGAAATTGATGTAAGATCGCCGGTTAAGTGAGTTCTTCCAACGTGAATTTGTCCTTTACCCTTTCGTCTGTCATAAGCTCATGTTATTTGGACATCATAGGTTGTTTAACCTTCTGTTTCCAGCTACGGATCGAAAGTGCCCCTGGGCACTAAATCGGCTGGCGGTTCTGCCTCCTCGCCTACTGGATCACGCAGCAAGATCCGATTCGCAACTATCTACGATCTCTCCGATGAAGCCAAATGGCTCTCACAACTCTGGGAGCTTAATCGACTTCCTTCTTTTTTCAAAGTCACATCCGCTGGCAACATGCTCTCGCACTTGGGTTACCCTCTCATTGGAGTGAACACAGTCCAGCTAAATATGAAGGTAAGCACTCATTCTAGTGATTGATGGGAACTCTACCTGTTTTTTTTCCTGAATCTCATTTTTTTCAGATTCCATTTGCCCGGATCTCTGGACATCAGGAGGGGAACAACATGTGCGCAGTGAATATAAACGTCGGGCCAGGTGATTGCGAATGGTTCGCTGTTCCTGAGCAATATTGGGGAGCTTTGCATAGTCTCACGGAACGTCAAGGTCTAGACTTCCTCACAAGTTCCTGGTGGCCAGATCTAGAAGAGCTTCGACAGGAAGGGATCCCCGTTTATCGTTTCCTTCAAAAACCGGGCGATCTCGTCTGGTTCAATGCCGGCACAGTCTTCTGGGGCCAAGCACTGGGCTGGTGCAACAATATTTTATGGAATATTGGAACCATGACACCAAGACAGTACCAACTCGCCGTGGAGAGATTCGAGTATAATCGGTTGAGGAATGTTAAATCACCGGTTCCGATGATTCACCTTTCTTGGCAATTGGCGAAGAACGTGAGAGGGTGTGAAGAACAGCTTTGTGCCCTCATAAAGTTAGTTTGTGGTTGGGATTGAATCCAGTATTGACGTGCAACTTAATTACAATTCAATAGATCGGAAAGTGAAGCTGTTGCAGGAATCTTATTTTTTTCTCTTACAGGAACACCCTTCTCCGCACTATGGTGAATTCTCAATTGACGCTGGATTTCTTGCAGCAGCTTCAAATTCCTGTTAAACGACATGGGAAGAAACCTGACGACATTGCCCACTACTGTCAGGATTGTGAGGTGAATTCATTTCCTGGAACTACTAACGTAATAGAGTGTAATTTTCTCGCCTTGAACCGTCGTATGTTTTAGATCGAAGTGTTCAATCTTCTATTCGTGACAACGCAGGAGAAACGTTCGGAGGTGCGCTGCTTCGCGTGTGCCCGCCGTAGTGATCCTAGCTTGCAGTCCTTTAGTGTCCTTTCTGAATACTATATGTCTGAATTGTCTGGCATCTATGACAGCTTCCAGGCTCACACAGTAAGTAGCTTTCTCGTACCTCCTTATCTTGGTTTGGATAGACTTACTCGACTTTTTTTTTACTTCTACAGCAGCCCGTTGTGGCCTACACAGTGGGTAAGTGAATCGGCACCAAACGCGAGTTCAGCGCTTCTTTTTTTCTCTTTGTTTTAATAATGTGCCTACTCCCCGTTCATGTCTGTATCTAAAGTTGACATTTACTTATTTCCCGTTATTTTCTATTATCTCTCAGCACAGCAATCGTTCATGTACTTTCGGTCTTGCCCTTTACTGAGTACGTTTAAGTACTCAAATCCAGTTTATATTTTCAAGAAAGGAAGGCATTATATTTGTCAAAGTTCCCCGCAGATTTGACAGTCAGAGAGGTCTACCGGACGGAAACCAATTGCCGGCAGACAGGAAGAACAGTGTTACACCAGTGGGCGTGCCATGACATACCGGGTGACTGTTTAAACGTGTGGATATTGCGTCGTAGTCGGGCGAGATCAGGAGCGTCACCTACCCCCTGGAAGTCCTCTTTTGGCATCAGTAGATGCTCGAGGTGGTCCGCCAATTCGCTGGAACTGCTAAAGTGGTATCCTAGTTGTCCATCGGGGAGTAGCTCAGAAAGAGCAGGGTAGGCTAACGCCAGGACTGGTACCTCCGCGCCAAGTAAGTCAACAACCTACAGTTACAAAGTGGAGAAGATAATGGGTGTTTTGCTAAAATGAACAAGGAGGAATGAAGCTGCGTGTGGATAAACCGAAACCTGCGCAGGGAACCGATGATCATGCAAAATCAATGAACCAATAGGGTCGATAAGCCAGTGAGACAGTTCTAGCTCAGGTGGGGACAGAACCTGTCGAAGCATCACAAGGCTAGTCCCAACCGAAATGACATACATGTTGGTCACAACAGCAAAAAGGCATTAGAAAATTGGAAAGCCGATTTCTCCTATTAGGACAGCTAGGTGTAAGTTATTCGCATTATGACTCATAAACTTTGACAGCACAACTTCATCCAACTTCGGAGGTGTGGGGTACAGATAACGAGTCTGGTTCATACATCATGCTGACTACGCAAGAAAATAATTGAGTAGGTACCTTCATAGGAAGATCAAGGTTGGAGGTACTGCGATGCAAACAAACACCCAAATCAGCGGATCCAAGAAGGAGAAGATAATCACTCCATTCCAACCATGGGGTAAGGACCTCTACGTGGTCCCAGTTGCGTTCCGCAATCATTGACTGAAATCGCGATTTCATTGGCCCTTTGCCTACAAAGTAACACGTTGATTAGTCGATTCGTAAGGGCAGAGTTTGACTGAAATGGCACGGGGTAGCTAGCTTACCTGTAACGATACAAATTAGTTTGTGATAATGAATGTTCGGTGATGAAGCAACAACAGCATTATAAATGTCCAAGGCCTCCAGCATAACAATGAAATCGTCATCTGGTGTCCAGGAACAACCACTTACTAGAAGAGCGGGTCTGTCTGTACGGAATTGGCACCTTCCAGACGTCCCAACTATTTCTGTGAAAATAGTGCCTTCAGCTGACCCGTCTGGACTTCGGAGCTGTGGGTAATGTCGAGATAAACTGAAAAATGGAAACTTGCACTTACGACGATACGCAAGAAAGTTCGGTGATATTTACCTTAGGTATTTGGATGGGAAGTCAAGAAATGAGTTCATGAGTCGATAAGCGGAACTCACTGAGCTAATTAGAGCCACCGATGCGGAGGTCGGTTGAAGACTTGGGTGATATAGGAACGGTTCAGATCAAATCATACCAGTACATTCTAACAGCTAGAGTTGTAAGGCCGAAAAGGCACCTAATTAGGACTCGTTCAGGACTCTCACCTGTGAGCAGGGTTGTACTCGTATCGGGAAAAAGACTAGCTAATTAGAACTGAAAATATCAAAGTCTCAAAAAAGGGCTTCACTTGTGTACAGGTGGAAGAATTTCTGTATTATTAAGTCACTAAATTATTAGAATCTGGTCTGAACTAAGTTTTCCGATATAGTTAAAGCTAACAGGAGAAAGGGCGGACTAGCGTGGATCTCCCACCCAAAAAAGAACACTTATAATGTTCTGGAAGGTGGAATTTTCCAATTTCCAATCCAGCATTGTGAGAAATATAATTCCTCAAGGGACCTGGATTCGTGGAACTCGAACCCATTATGCGAGGTTAATCCTCTTTACTTTGAACTATTGTCTATCATATGGTACAATGGTGGCGGCCTCGAAATTCAGCGGCGCGCATTCAGAGATCAGAAATGACTACTTATACTGACGGAAGAAAAGCAAGGCGTATAAGCTTAGACGTCGCTATTGTCAAGAAGGAGAGGTCTTTCTAAGAGAGGCGGTTCCATTTGGGGCGATAAAGCCCCGCAAACATCCACTACAAAAAGGTTTAAAGTGTGGAACCTCATTTTAGCGCCCAACGATGGAGGTGAGGAGGCGCTATAAAATTTACAAGAAACCAAGGTGAAGGTGCCGATGACTAGTGTCTTGCGATCTTGATGCGGTTTTAAACGGGACAAATTATGCCTTAATACGGAGGGAAAGTATAAAAGGCAGCACATGATTGAAATCTTCTGTACGGGCTGACAAAGAGCACCGAAAGCGCTAGGTAAATATGAAAGAAACTGGCCATCAGGAGAAGAGTATTTCAGATCTCTGGGGAAGTACGGTTGGGATAAAGCGGGATCGCGATTTTACTTTATGGGTTTGTCATAGTCTTGAAAAACTGTGAAACTTCAAAAAAGGTATCCAACTAAATTGAAGAACGTAAATTCAACTTACCGGAGAAATAATTTATGTGCATCATTGAGTTCGGTGGGCTTGAATTCTTCAGTAGGTCTATCATAAACAACTGTAGCTTCAATTCCAGTTCGCTTAAGCAAATCGGCTTTAAGTGTATTCGAAACCACAAAATGGGAACTTCTAACGAGTGCCTTTGGTTTAAAAAACCAAGCTGCAAAAGTCAACTCCGCAAATCTGTATATGCTGTAAAGAAATGGACGCTTATGAAAGTAAATTGATCGAACGCTACCTCGCAAAAGGGGTATGCCGACGGGATGCAGATGATATTAATGTGTATCCATAGTTATGCCAATCAATGCAAATTGGGCATCCCCTGAACAAGGCAAAGAAGTTGATAGCAGTAAAGGTGGGCACAGCCGGTGGTGATTGAACGAAAAGAATGTCTTCTTTCATATGAAGAAACAGATGGATGAGCAAGCAGATTGACAGGTAGATCCACTAAAGATGGCTTATATAAAGCAAAATAAAGTCGATCAGCATACTTTTATGGGGTATGAAATTATCTGAGGCAGCTTGTCCAAGCATGAAGGTGGTGCTGAGAGGTAACAGTAATCAATTTCATCATCAGTATCGGGTTCGCTGCCCTCATAACCCGAAAGCTTCACTTGCCAACCTTCCTTGGCGAAGGACTTGGCGTGATTTTTTATTCGAGGAGAACGAGTCACATCGCCCAAAACTAGCACATGTACTGAAGGTTGAGAGGACATAAGTGTTTTCGAATGCCCAAAGAGAACTCTTAAATAATAAGAAAAGAAAACACAGACAATAAGTACTAAAAAATAATTGCATGGGAAATAAGGAATTAATGGAGTGGTAACACCAGACAGTATACTATTCGACTTAAGTAAAAATAATACTTGAATAAATTCAGAATTTATATGAGCAGCAAGCTCACGAAATATAAAGAAAGACTCCCGAAATATGTGAACTCCCAGAAAAAACACAACAGCACGGAATATTGGACAAGGCCAATTTCAAATGACCCCTTGCTTCTAAGCAGCACAAAGGCATCTAACAAATGATAAAAGTAATGTTTTTTCATTAGTTATTAATTGTTTGTGGTGAATTTGTTTTTGGGCTTTATGTATCTATTTTCAATAAAGGCCTTTTCCTGAATCAGCAACGTAATTTACACTATCGATCTGTTGAATACTCGAGATGCGACAACAATCAGAAGCTGAAAGCTCTGTTTTTGAGGGACTCGGGGGCTGCATTACATTTGATAAAGCGCACTCTTTACTACTTCTAGGTATTTTGACGTATCAGATGATGTGACCTCTGAGCCCACTTTAATTATAAATCCTAAAAAGGTTAAATAGTGCATACCCCACTTTTGCATCAGAGAAAAACAGTAGTATTTCCTTCCATTTTTTCATTTCAATAAATCGGTAAGCACATATCACAGGTTTTACTTTACTTAAAACTTATTTAAGTAGTGTAGATGGTCACCCCAATCGCCAGAAGCTCTTGAATAGTCAGAGATATTCCTACTGACCCCAATATTATAAATATAGTCATCAATACGTGTTTCATAATTTCTAAGAGTTTATTTAGGTAACATGCTCCAACTTCTGCACTCTTCTAATAGGCTTTTGACCCTTGTAGTGGTTAGACAAAATAACAAACTATGGGCTGTGTAAATGATAGAACCTCTATCCTTTAAGAGTTAGCTCTTCGGTGTCGATTTCAAATTTTACGATTCTAGATCATTTCTCTGTGCTACCTGCTACCTGCTGCAAAGTCACTAAGAATCAATGAAAATATGAAAAGAACAGAACCCATTAAAAGTCAAATCTGGATCGTGCTCATTTAGCTCGGTTAATATTAGTCTTTTGAGGGTTGGCAAAAAACAGAAACTGTCGTCCAAAGCGGTTGGTTCTAATCACTATATTGCCTCGATTCCGCTCAATCAATCATTGCTCTAGAACTCGTTTCCTCACTGCTCGCTGAGTCTTCTTGATAGAATGATTGTTCAGCCACATCTTCCGTCAGTACCACAATCAATATCTGATCTAAGCGCATCTTTCCGTTGCCACATCAAAAGCATGGCCTCTTGTAACGACCTTCTGTAGACGTTACTTGGTGGCTAATCAAGCCGTCAATGCTAGCAATTAATTTGGCAAGAAAGGCTGTTAAAAACGAGTTTCTTTTGGTATTTCTAATTGCCGATCTTGACATAGACTAAGGACTGATGCTATCACGAAGCATCTTAAGCAGCTAATTCTATTAATCATATGCTGAATAGGACGTATTTGAACTTAAGCACTGAAAACTAACCATCAAAAGCAAGTCCAGCACATGAAGTTTTTCGAAAACATTCATAAACGAAATAAATCAAGGCCTTTAAATGAACTGTGAAGATAAAATGGCTAATTACATTGTTTGTATGAGTAAAATCAACTACGTAAATCAGCCCATCGAAAACTCTACATCAATTACTAGCTCATGTTTAAATACTCTTTTCTGATTGGTTCTGAGCAAATGATATCCATAGATACTTTACCCATCAGCTACCTTACCGTCAATCAAGGATGTGAATGTCCGAATTTCACGCTGTACATGATGCGCGTAAGGTATATTAATTGCATCAAACACCTTCGACTGTTAAATAGAAGGTACCTTAATTCTAGATGAATGTAAATAAAATGTTTAATGTATTTGCCTTCTTGCAAACTGGTCGTTAAAATCCCTTCATTATTTACCGGAAGAGATTTCCAAGGCCTGAATGCTTACGTTGTTGAAAAGAGGTGATCTATCGAGGCTAGTGTATCAACTGGCACTAGGGGTAAACAAATTTGAAAAACTTTCATTTTCAGCCTAAAGATTACCCCGAATCAAATACTTTGATTAATCATATTATCAGTGGCAATGTTTGTCAAAAAGTTGCATGTACACCCTGTAAGAGTATGAAGCGGTGTTTGATGCAGTTTCGGTCGCTAAACGCAATGCATTAGGATAGGGAGACATCGAAATGAATGCTTAATTAGAAGTGATCGGAAAAGGCAACGAATGAGTGTTGAAAATTGGAGAAGCCACCTTGTCGTACTCTATCTGCTACTCAGAAGAATACCGCTCAGTGACCAACAAAGTGAACTAATCTACTCGGCATAACATGGACTATATTTACATGGTCTGAAGAAAGAAAGCTATTTTAAAAAGTATACAATCAGAATCTGAAGCTCTCATTACACATTACTATATCAGCAGCCCTTAGTCTAGAAGGTAATACTTAGGGCTTAGGACTCTACTCTGACTCGCCATTGTGTAGTGTATAGAACAGTGAACTAGACCATACTCCACACCTAATCGCAAGACCGCATTTCATGGACCTCACAACGTCCCAACTTTCAGTTAGGGACAGAGTTAAATTCTTAAGGATAAGCCGGAATGCTTGCCAGAGAAGTGTACAGAGTTAATTATAACGGGTATAAAATCGAAGATATCTGCATGAACTCTTTATACTCTAAGAGAGTTTATATCATCTATAAGGATACAGTGCATCTCGTTCTGGTAATATGATCATGAAAGCGGCTAACTGGCCGACAAATGACTGTTATTTATCTCTTATGAGAGCACAGCATCAGAGTTAGAATAGATTGACGTTCCGTTTTACTTTAACGCTCGAAGTGAATCTAGATAATGTTTGTTCTAGGAAAAATTTGAGATCCTTTTAAGAGATGGAGATTAAAAACTTGTAAATTTGTGCAGCGCATAGCCGTTCTAATGGTGTTTTAATGAAATAGTGGAACAGGATAATCTAGAGAGCCCTTTTACGTAGCTTTCTGAACCAACATTCGTGGCGAAAACGTAGGAGTCATTCGTCTGAAATGCTGATTCGTGTATGAACTCACCGAAAGTGAGAGAGAGGAGGAGGAGGAGGAGGAGGAGGAGGAGGAGGAGGAGGAGGAGGAGGAGGAGGAGGAGGAGGAGGAGGAGGAGGAGGAGGAGGAGGAGGAGGAGGAGGAGGAGGAGGAGGAGGAGGAGGAGGAGGAGTATTTCAGAGTCACTCATTAATAGGTAGGTAACATCACAAACAATGCTTTAACAACACTGAACTATTACTTACAAATGGAGTCTCATTGTTAAACTAAATGTTACTTTCTAATTTTAGACACGTTTCCCTAATGAGCTATTCAGTATCATTGATAGAGTTATTTTTATGGAGAATGGGACAAAGCACTAGCCTCAAACTGATGCAAATTCAGTCAGTTAGTCCCACTTGCTCAACGAGGTAAGTTCGACAAACATTTGCACAGTGGTCTATCGGCCAGATAAATTTCCTTTGAGGCCCCTGATTTTTCCCGTATAAAGCGTAAATTATCAGCTCTCCAGAAGGAATGGAAAAGAAATTTTCCATAGAGTAAAGGAAATCAAATATTCATAAGTCATATTTTCATGACCATCACAGTCTCACAAGCCGATTTAGCTTGACTTTTAATGCAGATTTTTCCCAAGTAGTTACCACGTTGATTTACTTTCACATTCTGTTAAATGATTCCTTAAAAAGGAAAAGGTTCGAACCAACTCAGGGTGCTGAACTCGTCAGATCGTTCAATTTACTTTGAATGCTATAATATGCAAATAATAAATAGTTTTATTGATACTGCATTGGTAATACCTACATGATGTTCCTCTATGCGAACACAATCGGTTTGGGGTCTCAAACATTATAGGTAGTCATTGATAGAAGTGAATATCAAAACTCCAAATATGAAACTAAATGCCCTCTATAGCCAACTGCAAGATGGAATATATATCTGCTTAGTAAAGCTGTCAAGCACCACATTTTGACGCATAGACAACCACTTATTTCATTAATATTCTATGTATGCAACATGAAAAATCCGCAAAAAGTAAGGCGAACCACATTAGAATATAATGCCTTCTAATGGATGGTATGAAATTGGCCAGGATTCACATAAAGTCAACGTTCTAACTGCACTTGATACTCAGTATTACTGTCCTTCATACACTCATTGTAGATGATGCTTTGTGGCTAACTGGACTGGAGTAGCTTTGAGAGGGTTTTCTATCTAAGATTAACTAATCTTACCGAAGACTCCATTCGGAGCCTACCTGATGGGTTTAATCTATGATTTTGTTTTGTTTACGAAACACAGCCTATGGTGAGGAACAAGGTGATAACGAACCCCAAGTTGATTAAGTAATTGCTCCATTGATAAAATTTGAATATCATGACTGGCAGTCGTCTTAAATTTAAAATAAAAGAGTGGCAATCTATTCTGGTCTTAATTGCAAATGAGTTTACGTTAAAGATGCTTATTCCTACTGTTTGAACGAGGATTTCGAGGTCGATGTTCATTGCGATATCGGCATAATAATGATAGTACTCAAATAATAAAACAGTTTATAAGATTTCAGACTATTTGTATCAGGTGTAAAATTACTGCAAACAATGTTTTTCATTAAGTTCTGTGCTCTAACGAAATAAACTTTCCATCAAAACATCTTAGTTCAAACCAAATAGAGAGACACAGACGGAGTCAATTTACTGCTTGAATTTCGGCTTGGTCCGGGTTGTCAAGGTGGCCGAAATGCTTTGGCTACCACCAAACGTACTTTTGATTACCTCGACAGTTGCCGATTAAACCATTACGTGATTGTAAAATTAGACGTTTTATCGTTCTAGCACGACCATAATGAATTTAGAAATCACCTCATCAACATTTTGAAATAATATTTTTCTGTAAAATTTGTCAATGTACATTCCTGAAATTTACTGTAACTCAAATCCTTACCCAATTTCTAGGATAATCCGTATACTCCGAAAGCAATTATAAAGAAGCGTACCAAATCAGAAAAGCTGTCGATAACTCGTACCTCTTCTTCCGTTGGTTCCTCGAGGAGCTCTTAGAACTACCTGGGGTTTAAAGGTAATAGTTTCTGAGCTGGAAATTCGATTTGACCAGCCACACATAACAATCCAATCTCAGTAATTAATTTTAATATCTGTGTCGACAGCGAGTTCGGTCGTCAGAAGAGTCTCTAGTTGACAATAAGGAAGACAGTGAAACTGAATATGACCAACCAAGAGCGCACCGGGGAGACTCAACCGCACATTTTCTCAACTTCTAATTCCACGGGGATTTTGTGGATCTCCAATGTGTTGAAAGTGTTCCACTTTGACCAGCAGGTGAGAGCGCAGTCAGGCAGGAGGAAGAGTCAATGAGTTAAAACCAAAGTAGACGCCTTGAAATTCTAGAAAGTTGAGAGATGATTGTAATAAGCATTTGCAAAAACTCTAACTACTGATATTTCAAATTCAACATCAATAAAGTGAACGAATTTCCTTCTAAATGCAAATGCCCTCTTTATATAGCTTCCATTGTGTGACTATCACCAGACGATATTAACCATTTAGCATTCAGCAATGAGTTGCGCTTGTGACACTATTTAGCAAAGCTCTTAAGTGGCACAAGTTCAGCACAGGCATCAGTCAAAAAAGATCTTTACTAGGAATAAAAACCGCATGTCTCACCTAGTTTTTGAAGATTTCGCTCAACACAATGTTTGCGTTCATGTCCTTTGCGAGCTTCCATCCAGATGTGCCACTTGACTCTTTCTCATTTAAAATAAGTGCACAATTATTTACAAAGCCGCATTCTTGATAATCCCCTAGAGAGAAGAGAGGATTGAAGTTGTCGAGGTTTTTCAATTTCACATTAGTTTCGTAGTCGACCCTTAGAAGTTAAAGAATAAATCAGACACGAATGCGCCCTAAAGGACAAACATTAAGATATCAGCGTCTAGATCAAAGGTGCCATTGACTCATTAGATGTTAAAATTCGAGAACTAAAAGGTAAATTAAGGAGTATTCCCATTTATGGGACATAATCAAAACTCATTGACTTCGGGGATGTCCACTCGTTCTGCTCAAATAGCCAATGCAAGAGATATTAATCCACATTTATGAGCCAATTCTGGTGAGAATATGATTGTAAAAGAAAAGGCATGGATAATCGGCAATTTCAAGTCCATTTACATGAAATTTGTCAGGCCTGATAAAGCTTTCTAAAACAATTGTTAACCAAGTGTGTGTCCGTGCCACCAAGTTGCATTTTATCAACTATGCGGAATCCTAAAACTATGCCATCTTTGAGGAGTTCAAGAATAAACTAGATATTTTATTGCAAAGGAGATTGAAGAGAATAGACTGTGTTTGACTATGATAAAAAGCAGATCAAAGGATGCTTAAACGCAACAGTAAATGAAAAAAATTGGGCTGAAATTAATCGAAAGTGCTGTGCAAAAATTTAAAAGGTGAATAGAAGAATGCCTTTTTGACTCTCACCAACCGCTTGTTTTGCCATGACGACATTACTTTTACTACTTGCTTCATGTCATTACTCAGCTCAGAATTTTACTTTGCTATCAAGATTTCCATATTACCTTCAGCACATTCTTCAACATCTCATTCGATAAGAAGCAACTGGGTCAGCTCATCGACTTTGAGTTGCCACACGAAGTGGAAAATTTAGTTCACAATGGAGGTAAAAATGACAAAAATGCTGTACTGAAGTTCCAGGACAGTGAGCAAAATCTATCACTCAGACCAGTTGGTTCGATTCTACAAGAGGTATCACTTTCATAAAATCGACTTCCAAAAACCGCTCTAAATGAGTTATGCCAATTCTGATGTTCATGCTTCTAAACAGATATACAGATCCATTGATTTCTCGAATAAGAATGTGGTGAAACTTCGTCACCAGCGTGTTAACTACTACAATTTGTCCAGCAGTCTCATCGATCTAAAGCCTGTCTCATATATCTTCTTTCTTTTAAGGATTTTAATAATCGAAGTCCTCTAGTCCCGAGGCTAGTGGCTTGCCTTCGCTTTTCAATGATGGCGGCGAAAAACTTACCACATTTGCCAACGCATACATGCAATCTCTCAAAGCGCATTCGACGGTATTAATATAGTCACTCATATTGGTACATGGCTAAATGGGAGGTCCTCAAGTAGAGAGACTTTAAAATACTTTATATCCCTAAGTTACTTCAATTTCGGCTTTGATTCAAATCACAGCGTTTAAATTAGAGCTCTTCTGCCTATCAGTTTTCGAGAAGGTCAAAAGAGCCACTGCATTTAAAGGCGGCACAAGTAGCTTAATCGCAGGAGCTGTAACTTTTAGAGCATAAGCACTTTAGCTTTTTTTAATTTTTAAAAGTTAGATACCCAGTAATAATATTCGAAGTGTGATTTACACAACACGGAGCCGTAAATGGGAGGACACCCTAATAAAAATTGACACATCTACCCTATGTGACCGAGCGAACGCTAGCCACGCCGAATTCCATACGTAATTTATTACCATACTGGATAAGCAAATACGCTCCAATTTGACAAATATAAATAATCCTTTGCCTCCATTTTTGTGCCAGGGAAGAGGAAACTGGAGAGAATCAAAGGGACAAATCGTTACCATATTTTCTAAATCATCAGTGATCAACAATGTGAAGACATAATTTGGTAATATCAAGGATGGCGGCACTGAAAAAGAATGGCCATTCAGAAAATCTTTATTTCTATTGGAAATTCGTCGTAATGACGAAAGTGTATTCTACCAAATTTACGATCAATGATCAGGGCTTCTTTCTAATTCCAGTCCTCTGAGACTTAAATTTTGTTGAACCTTCGTCTCAGAAAAGTAAGATTGAACGAAACTACCTGACAGCTTTTGAAAACACCTAAAATCCAGGCTTCATTTTTTTTTCAAAAGGCTTTCGATGTAACTAAAAGAATCACAGTGATTTCGTATTACCAACAGTAAAGGCAGAAGATGCTTGGTGGGGATTACGGTTTACTTATTCGAAATAATCAAAGTAAACCACTCAAGAATTGAAGCAGGAACCGAGAACTTAGACATAATGAAACAAGAATAAGTAAATTTTATAGATGATTGTTCGATATGGATTTTATTTTCACCCTGTCTATCTTTATTTCTGTTTTGATGTATGAAGAGGAGAGCGGACAACTGAAAAAAAGCTAACCAAAGTTTTCAAGATTTGGAATCTTGGTTCCTGGCTTAATTCTCACTTTTCTTCCCATTCGATCTACTATGCTGCTCATATTGTTTCGCGGGATAACCGTCTCACTAAGCCAAACCAGTTTTCCTGACCTTTCCATCTTAACGTCTTATGACTGCTACTAACTGGCAGAGTAAGCTAATTTCATTCAACTTAAGCATGACTGAATGGATCCAATATGCAAGAAATAAACATTAGGATACGCACGACACACATGGTCATGGCATGATCCAAATAAGAATCAGCCTCTGGATTTATAAACAGCGAGAAGTTTAGTGTCGACCCACCGAACCAGAAGGTTCGAATTTCACCATACTACAAGAATCCTACCAACTAATAAATAGAATTTCCAATCTCACTAGTATAGCTATTTCGAATGATGTTAATATGACAGTAAATCGCAAATTGTTAAACAAAAAAAAACTGACTGCTGATGATGAATAAAGTGTGCAATGCTCTGAGAAGAAGGTTTAGCCCTAAAATGAGAGTGTAATTCAAGAACGTTATCTGGAAAACAAAGAAAATATTTGGGATCGTTTACAGAATATGCACCATGTTTCATCTGTGAAGCATCCAGATTCATCAAATTTGAAGACAGATGTCTTAATGTTTATTTGGAGATCCTCCCCTTGGGTGATCATCTCCGACATTTGTTTACTAAAAGAGAAGAATTGTTTATTAATCGAATTGGAGAAACCAGTTGGCATCATGAGTGAGTGTGTCTTTCATCGGCCTGACCAGAACTGGCGTTGTACATATCATGAAACATGCCATTTGATGCCAACATATTGCCAACTCTAAAGTATGAGATTCAATCAAATGTTTCGAGAAAGTTATAAATTAACGTAGAACAATCGTAGCAATCAAGACTGGCATAATTTTTTAACGAACTCCCAGAAATGCAATTCGCTTCAATCTAACAATAAGGGTATTTGCGCTTGGAAATTTTCACATGATCTCTAGGCTAAAACTCAGAGATACTTAAGATTTCCACTAGCCCTGAATTCTTCAGTGTCCAAATGAACATTTTACTGATGACTATTCCTCAGCAAAATTATAGTTTTCCAGATTCTCGTCGTTACTCTGCCCACTCGCGATTCGCGAGTCAGCTCTAGAACTCGGCGCCATTTCACTTCTTTAACTTACATGCATTTAATCTTTTTCTGTAATCATTACTAATCTAGTTCGTAATTATGTCAAACCATTTAAACTATCATCTACAATGACCAAATCATTAACCACGAGTTTCATTTCCAAAAGCAAGCATCTACGAACAGTGGGTAATCGGGGTTAAGTCCTTCTTAAAAGAGTACATTTCTTAGTTGGAATATCACGCTTATATAAAAGCATAATTATCTTTTGAAGTAGCGTGAATCTTCTTTGTGAATAAGTTGTTAAAAGTCCAAAAACGAGGTAGACACTGGGTCCGTGATTCACATTCTGAGGACCGAAAGTAAAAAATGACCTATGCACTTTAACCTGATAGCGTGTGCTCAAATACGCGGTATTAATGCCAGTCTAGAGGAGTAGATCATAGCGATATGAATGGTCACTCCTTCATAGTCGCCATAGTGGCCAAATGACAAGACAATGTGATATGGTACTTCAATGGTATATGCTTATCTGCTTTTAATGTGACTGATAAAAACAACTTTGTACGGCAACCTTTCACGATTGTTGCGATGGTCAAATGATACAAACTCGTTTACTGAAAATAATCAACTTGCGATATTCTATCAACGGCATTTGATCCAAATAGAACGATGAGATTTAGAGCAAACCCCGGTGGACGCTCTTTAGATGATAATGGTTCACGCCGAAATGATTATAACAAGTCGTGCATTTTGTTCTACTCCTCTGTCAGAGACGGTTTAAATGTCCAAACTAGACTTTTTTGGAGACACCAATTTACCATCAGACTTAAACTTAGGTTTATTTAATTCATTGACTGTAAGCTCAATGTAGCTGCAATCTTTTGATTCCATAGCAGCTGATGTACCCTCGTTACGTTAGAAAAAGAAAGCGATTTTCAAAGTTAGTACCTATCTAGAGGAAATAAATAGTGCCAGCTGATGCTGTGATAACATCAGTACTACCTTCTAGTACTAACCGAAGGGAATGCTTTTATTTAATCTCTTATTTATTGAGAAATGGATGTAGAAACCTGACATGATAGCAGGCCATATCTTAAAGATTTGTCTGACGGCTCTAACAAATTCAAAGAAATATGATACAAAGTGACTATTAAATAGAAAAACAACATTTTAATTGTCTTCGCTCCTTTAAAATGACATTTTCACTTGAAGAGGGGCGGCCATCTGACTATAAGTACTAAGCATCCATACTCTAAATTGAAGGAAAAGATGAAAGATGTAGACGTCATTCTGCACGCTTGAACTCTTGTAGTTCTTGTAAAACGAAGAAGTTCTATTCTTAAAGTTTTTCTTCAGAATATCATGGCACTCATGTGCTTATTCATTTCCTGGTTCAGAGCAAAGAACTCTGCACAGTCTTGTTCTCCACAAATTACGCCTCCGAGGCGCCGACCTTTCCAGTTAGACTAATGACAGTGATATCTTGATAGTAAGTTACTCCATAGATTCTTAATCCAAATACATCCTGCTTCATCGGCTAAGATCTGATGTACAGATTCCTAAGTCCCAGTTCTACGAAAATCGAAATTGCCGTAGGAAAACTAGATTGCCAATGGGCTGGTATCATTCAAACTAGTAGTAAAGTGGTTCAATAAAAAATTTTTTTTAAGTGCAAAAATTAAACGACCAATCCAGTCTCGATTCAAATGCGTGAGGAATGCAACAAATTACTGGAAATTTATGCCCGAAAAGGGCACACTGTTCAAGAGTTAACTTATCCAAGAAATTATTCTCAGACATGGGTCGCAGCTAGCCCAAGTTGACGAACTACAGTAAATCAGTCAAACTTGAACTCAGCGCTATTGTTCAGTAAGCAGACCACGTCGGTATAAATTTTGTGATGTGACTAAATGATACACAGAGATAAGCGGGAACGATTCAGAAGGATTGCTCATAGCCAATAAGATAAAAAAAAAACTGGCTAGACAAGTAACTTGTCACCTGTCGGATCAAGGCTATTCCACCTTGGTTTTACTAATTTTTTTACACGGCTCATAATGTAAAGTTTGAAAACAGAAATTAAAGCTTACCAAACTTGTATTTGCGTGGTGCGTTCGTTTAGATCAAACTAACAATCTCCGTAAATAGGAAGATAAAAGCAATTTATGTCTTGATTTTCTTAAAATTCGCCAAGTCAAAGGATTCATTCCTTTTTGGCATTTTGGCGTGTTTCGTCTTCCACAAGCACACCAACCGCAAAAGCGTAGATGAAGCATAGCCAGCTATACGCAGTCAGGAAATAGCCAACAAGACTGGATTATAAATAAAATCTTTCACTTTAAAAAACAAAATCTTGATGTCACTGAGGCTAACCCTAAGTGGGAATGTTCTACTGTACTTCACGATGATACATAAAGCCGGGTCGAACAAGTGCAAATAAACATAGATGAAGGATTTCTCTAGGCGCAGAACTAGATTTGCTTGCCTTTGGAAAAGACTTGTGTCAACCTAACTTATAAGGTTAATTCTTGATGTTGGAGTTTTCAAGGACTCATGCCGCATTAAGCAATCTAGTATGTACTAACAAAATTATCAGCTGAAGAGTCTCTGACCGCATACCGTTTAGAGCGTCATTCAGGCGATTTGAAATAGCCTCTAATGAAAGGAGACCCAAAATGAAGAAAGTAAAATACAAACAAACAAAAGGCAAGCCATGGCAGATTTGACACAAAGATCGACTTTTAGTACCGAAGGCTGTTAAACTTCTCAGAACATTTGGACTAACCCTAATCAAAGTAAATTCTCGCTGCACCACCAAAGGAAAGCTAAGTGAAGGAATTCCTTGCGATTGAAGTGCTAGATTGTTTTCTGCATGTGAACACATCTACAAAGTAAAGAACACAGTGGACAGAGTGGCTTTTCGAGGACGAAACGGATTTGTGTAAGCAAAATACTAATCTTCATACAGAACTGGATTGGTCTATAGCTGCTTATGATTCAAGGATAGGATACATATTTCATAATCTGAAAGAAAACGCCAGCCAGTCAGATTCTGCTATTGGTCAAAATTTTTGCCCTTTGAATTAAAAATAGTTGATATTTATCGGTTGAGAGGAGAATCGAATGCAATGGCTGAACCCCAATAGAATATATGCTTGATCAAGGATCCCATGACGACGTCGTATTTTAATAGTTCTTCCCCCGTCTAGGAGTTAGGCAACAAGTCAATAGTTCACATTTTTTCATGCTGGTCGTAATATTTTTATTCAAAAAGTATGTCAAGGGGCGTTGCATACAACTTGCACTACGTGACCCTGGGCGTCGTATTTCCAAGTTGCTAAGGTCACGTAGGTGAACATGAATAGTTCACTGATTTATGCTTTTTACGATTGCTGTCTGTCCTAATCTCTGTTTGTACGGATTTGGTAACGTTTTCAACTTCCCAGTTCGGGAACCTTGCAACTACATTCACTGCGATGTGAATTAGGGTGAGACAGAGGGTTGTGAACGAGTTTGTAAACTGGTTTGATGAGTACAGCATGAATGTATCCCTTCAATTCCCTTTGGTTAAGTCACGCTAATCAACAAAATCCATGCAAAGACTCAGGCAAAATTGCTTAAAATAAACATTAAACCGATCACTCCGGCTAATTAGGTGAAAAAGGGCTGCAGAACGTTCACGTTTCCTGGCACTGCTTATTCAAATGTATTTTCTGACAATTGAAACTTGCTTCTGATTTGCAGAGTAGGTGCTTGAGCCGCGACATGTGACGAATTCAAAAATATCCAAGTTTTTTAGGTGCATCATGGAGAGTGTGAGATTACAATCAAAAGGACTTAACCTTTCAACTGCGTATTACCAAAGAGCAAAAGCGTGATACCAACTGAGCTTGTACACTCTGGCCTGATAACTGAATTCTAAACCTAATCACGCTCCGTATCTGATTAACCTGAATGCAAGCAGAATGCATTTAATTGCACAAAATTGTTCGTAGGGTGGTTTGCAGATTGATAGGGGTATCAGCTATTGCGAATGAGACATTTCATTCAGATTCCTCCCACATTCACTGAAGTTCGTTATATTGGATTAGAGAATAAACTGATGTTATTTATCTTCAATAAGACAGCATTCGAACTGAATATACTAGTAGTGACAACAGTCTTCATCGTCCATTTAAGGATATGTAGATTCATCAGATGAGCATAGGAAGAAAATCCGTAGTTGCATTGCAGACTACCGGTATATTTCGCCCGCCCCCCCCCCCCTCCCCCCCGACCCCAAACTTTTGCCAATCACCGCTCATCTGGCACCATGACCATTTAGAGGCTCGGCAAAAGCTTTACTCTCGAACGCGACCACCTTGGTGACTATTTTGTCGTCCTTAAATTGTACTAGTGCCTAAGTTCTCGCACAGTCTAAAAACCGGGTTTCTCTTGAGTCAGATAAACTATGCTTTGCGTTGGTAGGACCCATTGCAATGCGGCATTGACCAATTGGCCAGGAACAACTGATTATTTCCATTTCGACTTATAGAGCTTATTAGTCACTAGCATTTCTATGCTTAGGAGGTTAATGCCATCACCAAAAGATCTCATGAAAGTGAGCATAGAAAATCTTCACTCAATAATCGTAATAATGTTGTGCCTGGTTCCAGAGACGTGTTATTCACAGACACTTTATAAGCGGGACAGCCAATCGGGAATTTTTTACCAAAGGTGCTTCTAGTTACCATCCCTCGATTTGAGGCGTGAGATACCCATTCAATCAAGATGGCTTGAGCAAAATTTTGCAGCTTTTCTAATGCTACTTGAAGTAAAATAACAAAATTCCAAGGAGAATATATAAATGCGGAAATAGAGTACTCAGAGAAGCTGTTGCAGTCAAATATATCCACCCTTTCCACAAAAAAACCATTTATAAAGTTCAGTTCACATACTCTTGCCCTTTATTTTGTTGTACTAATTCTAGTGATGGTGAGGTAAACTCGCAAATCGGTCTGATGCTACATGGAATACCACTGACGAAAGGATAGGATTCCGAGTGGCAAGGTTAAGTGGAACCTGAATCTGGTCAGGACAGTTGTAGTCATTTCAGCATTTTTCATGTGTTCCACTAGTCTAATTAAGATATGCCAAGTGCAAACAAATAAGACGGTTCTATACAAAAACTCTACTTGTTATGACGTATTTTTTCTCATATTCTTAGAAATTCGAAGTTCATCTAAAGGGAACCAGGAATTCGCAGGCCTGTAGAGACTAATTGGCATTTTTAAGCTCCGTAGAACATTGGGAAATCAAGCTAATCATTTTAGCGCGATTCTTTGTTATGTGGTGTTAAGGTATGTTGAGCGTAATCAACAGTGGTTCTTTCAATAGGGAAGATCCCATCACGCTGAGAATTCAGGATTTAAACCCCACCAGCTCAGCGAACTACGTTCAAATAAAAAAAAATAAAAATCATAACAATAACAATAGTGCATTACTATTTTTAGTACATGAGTAAATGAAAGTAACCAATACAACTTAGGAGAACGTGTAATAATTTTGCTGCAGATCAAATCACTTAATAAATGGCGAAGTCAAAGAGTAAGTCGTTTCCCGAGTGCTCCAACACATTAACTTGAGTTTAATTTAACCCTTATTGTGGATCCAAACGAAAATTCAGTTACATAGAAGTATCTTTAGCAAGTTTTACCTAGGTTAGGCCCATATAGACATTGGGCAGTAAGCAACTCGGTTTCTCATAAATGTTTGAACGATTGCGTTCCTCAAACTTCATGAGAAAACTGGCAGGTTGGCCAACCTCAAGTTCAAAGCTTGCGGGGTTACCTTGGCATCATTGGCGACTACTTCAACACCAAACAATAAAACTTTTATGAAAGAAGAAAAATTTCTACTTAAAATACACAAGGCTCTACAAAGAACCCAGATGAACTACCGTTGAAGTTTTTGTTGTGGGAAGTTTATTACAGGCTGAGACCTGACCCATACAAAGCGTTCCTCTTTCCCTTTGGTACATTTATGGACTCTAAAGAAACTTCAGAAAATCAACTATGGCTTCTTAGCTTTTGCCATCAAAACGAACTAAAATCATGATTGCTTACTTTGACGTATCCCATGACTGACGAAGAGGCCATGACTGAGTTAGTTTCATCTTCCTGCTTTTCCAGACTGGAACTGAACACCTCCAACCAACATGCTTTAGTTGAAGGAATCGCTGTAGTGGAAGGCCATCCAGATCTGTCGTGGTCAAACTTAATCGGATGGCAGATTTGCAAATATACACTTCTCTCACTACCAAAATAGCCTTAAATTGATGTCTGAGGATACCCTGAAGAGCTACTTCAATCTTTATGATTCTAGCCGAACTGCGTTTGTGAAAATCTTGTACAACTTCAAGGACTGAAAAGAAAGATGAAGGACTAGTTTGAACGATCGAAATCAAGGACTAAATCAGAACTATGATCTAAAAGGTGTCTTTGCAGGAGATGTCTCAACTCCAATCTTCCTGCAGCTTTCACTGCATGAAGGCTAAAATATCTCCGAAATATTAATAGCTACTGAAAAAATTTGCCAACTTTCTCCCAATCATTCAAGTTTCAATGCCTCTGGCCCACTCTATCCAGTTGGGAGCATCCATTAGCCAAGCAATTGACCATTCTCTTCGAAACTATCAAACCTATCAAATCTCGGACTCAATAATATTGTGCAGTGAGTAAGATCTGACTGTGGACGAACTGGTTCATGTCAAAGCCCAACCCTCTGATTCTAGAAATCCGGATATGAATAGAAGGATATCCAAACGGGAGAGGACGGCTCGTTAAGTTCGTCGACGATTGCAGATCGGGTACTTGACCGAGAGGGATCTCGCTCTGCGAAAGGTATAGGTAATGACTTGACTACAGAAAAACTATTTCTCATGGATAGAATCAGTGATCTCTAAACATCTATAACAAGTAAACTCAGTACGGCTATTGTGAGGTTATGTTAAGTGATCAAGCAAAACTGGGGTTTTATAACCTATTTCAAGACGCCATCGACCAGATATACCCAAATATCCAGTTGTTATCAAATTGAAAGGAATTCGCAGTACTACGGTTTTTGATAGCTGTAAACTTCTCATGAAAACTTTGAACACCATCAGACATGCTCAGGGGACATTTTCTCAAGTACACTGTGACGTACAGCCTTCTGCTCTAAAACATGACCTTCCAGCACATACTGGAAATAGTTTGTTCTAGAGTGGATCTGGTGAAGTCGAACACAGTTGGAGATTGGACTCTTGGGCACATTAAGTAAGCGGATGATCTGCTTGTGATGGCTGGTAAGGTCAGTGCCGCCGACGAATTGTTAGATCGTCTAATAATGATCTTTTGCCATCATGCTTCGCAGCTGACATTCGATAAAATACTCTGGATAACGTCGAAGGAGAAATGGACTTAGATGTGTAAAATCGCTTACTCAACTCGGAGTTCAGACTAATGTTTGTGGTGCAACATCCGCTGGTTTAAATACCAATATCGGTTAATCCAAGTAGCAATTAGCACAATGGTGATCCATATTGAAACGTCCCTAGTTAGCATTTAAAGTCAACTCTGGATTAAGGGAGTTCTTTGTAGGTCTGATCTTTTAAAATGAACTTTCTGTAAAAGTATCAGAAATATCTGGCAAAAACGGCCTAAGGTTAGCCTACAACCGTCAGGCAGATTCATTTCAGGGCTGTTATCTCGCAACGCCATGAGTTGCAGGGAGACTGTGCAAAATATTCCACTAAAAAATCGAAAAAGCAGGCTTTACCTCAGGAAGGCCATGAAAGCCCTGTCTAGCTCTCTAAGGTTGACACTACTTTTGTTATATGAGGTATCAAGAAGAGCTAAGAGTTTGGCACATTTGAAGTCAGGATTAGACAAAGTAGAGAGGATAGGGAAGCCAGAAGGCTGAAGCTTAACGGACTGGGCGCAAATGCAGTGAAAGTTTAAAATGCTGGCAGCCTATAGGCTTTGCACCCGAGACTGTTAGCGCCAATCTCTGCTATTAGCAATACCCTAAAAGTGGTAGTCACTTTATTTGAACACTGAAAACCAAACCCAGTATAAATAGCAAATTTTTCAGCTAGCCATGGTCATTAAGTTCATAAATGGGCCATAAATGTTCACACTGTTTAGTGATGACTAAACAAGAAATCCTCAGTCAGAAGAGCATCATGAAACCTCTGTTTTCCCTCTTATGAAAGGGCACTTCCTTTCAATGAAAGTCAAGCCTTGAAAGAAATGAGGATTAGCAACTTTCAAATGATGGCGTCCAATCATTAGCTTAGCAGGATCCCAGCCAAAAGAAATTGAGGATTTTTAAAGAATAGGCTTAAAAGGTTGGTATTTTCCTTCATTAAGTTAACAAAGTGTCTGTGTGATTGCATGGTTAATAAGTCACTGTTTGACTTGGAACTGGTGAAAAAATTGGCAGGCATATAGTGACAACACCAGGACATCAGATGCGAAGCAAGATTCCTGCAAAGATTCATCCCCAATCATACCATGAATAATGTAAGAACTGGCGGTGTATCGAGAGCTACATTTGAAGAGGATGTTTGGGTTGACACAACTGTAATCAGCCTCATATCGACGCGACATCATGGCAAGGTCATGAGGAAGCATCAGAAAGACGCCTCAGCTTAAAGAGCCATTCTACAATTCCTGGTGGTTATAAATCGTCCATAACAATATTATCAATTTGACAACTTCGTGCACTTAGCATCTGTTTGTATTCAGGTGTTAATGTGAATAATAGTGTTGCTACCATCAAGTACTTCCATGATAAGCATTTCTGAGTAAGGGGGTATTCATTCCATCGACGCTTTGTATGTGCAAACAATGTTTTTTTATTCTCATGAATTTCAGAAAAAGTTTTACAGTCCAATTGCAATTATTTTATATCCTCCTATTCATATTAGAGCATTTAGAGCCATACCTCCGACTCAAATCACAGAAGGACTGACCAAAAGCAGAACATCCAGTTGTAAAATGATTTAAAAGTGAGCAGAGAAAAAAAAGATCAGGTACATATCTATATTCTAGCACACTTTTCAATTTCTATTTCAACTCCATTTCGATCCCCAGCACTCCTGCTCAACTTGAACTTGAAATATAAGAGAATCTGGTAATCTAAAAGTCTTTCTATTTAATACAAAGCAAATAAAAGTTCAAAAGTGAGCTTGGAGAGAAATTTACAGCACAAAGAAGGTGCCTGAGACAATAAAATTGGAAAACTCAATGGAAAAGAGAAGTGTGAAGGACCTATGGGCGGGCGAGCCCAATTAAGGGAATTTAATGTGAGAAAAGCCCAACAAATGCCTCTAATTTCGTTCATTAAACTGATAGTTCATCAGACTACACTGAAAATCCAACCGAACCAAAAATAAGCGTTGGGTATTTTAAAGTATTACGCCAAACTCTAACGACAAGTGAAGATAGCAGAAAAACTGATTTTTTAAGGAAGTGACATTTGTGAAGCTTAGGTACCCAGTCGCTAGTGAATACATCAAACGGAATTGTTGCAGTCACCAAATGAATGCCTGATTGTGCACCGAAGCTGCTGCTTGAAAGTTCGTTTAATATAAATCATGTCGCTAAAGAGGGGAACTAAATGAGCCATTAGTTAAAAGCATTAAAGCAACTAGGAGGTAAATTACTCTGCAGAAAGTCTTTTGGTCCCATGGTCATCAAATTAGCCTCTTAAGAGCTATAGATTTGGGGAGAATTCGAATTAGAATTAGGTGAATCTGCTGATGCTAGATGCACAGTTCGATAGTTTAATGCATTAATCCATAAGCTCTGCATATTTTCAAAGCATACATGAAGGCGAGAGTTCTTTGAATAAGCGGGCCTGAGCACCGAGATTAGCGAAGACCAATTCTCTGACGGTATAACAATCGGTGCTGAGATAGTCGGCGAAGTTGCCATTCGAAGATATGACTTCGGTGAAGTGTCTATTCGCTCGGTAGTGGCATTATAAAGGAAGTAGAAAGCTGGTTAGGATGATTCTAAAAGTGACTGATTTCAAGCAGACTCTCTTCTAATCACATCCCTTTCCAGAACCATTTACACATTTTAAACAATCGAGTTAACACTTTTTTCTGTCTTTATTTGTTTTCATAGGCGATTCATCAAGCAGGACCACCACTGGTACTTACTAGAAACCGCTTGAGCGTGTGCCAAGACTGAAAGATTTCCTCTTTGAGAAATTGAACAGTTCAGGCTTCTCGCTATCCATTAAAGCAGAAAAACCTCAAATTTCAACGAGCGAAGAATTTGAAAAGATGTCCTTTTGAGTTTTCAAAATCAGCTTTTGCCCACTAAAATAGAAAGCGAGGAAAAACGAAATGACCATCAAAATGAGGAAACATGGTAAAGTATGTAATTCTGTAAGAGAACATGGTGGCTGATAATGCATCTTGGTGCGGTTCAAAGCAGACACTTCATATCATATCAGTGGAGATGACGGTAAAGAAGTACATGATCAAAAAGACCCAGAGTAAACCCCAAAATTGATCAGAGTAACACTAAGAAACGCTTGGAAAAGGTGATTCAAAAATGAAGTCAAAGTGGGCAGACCAACAGAAAGTAACGTTTCCCTTATTATCCCTGAGTATTACTTTCAAACGTTCTTATTCTAAACACTCACCCTGCTACTGCAACAAGGTTAAATGCTATATTTATATTCCTAAGGGTGGTTTGCAAGACCTGAAAACATGGCGAAAGTGCCCTTTCCTGAGACTAATGTTTGGTTTCTCCAGTCTCTGTGATTAATATTTAAAATTAAAGCCAATCGACGGAAAATATAGCTCACAAAATAACCAAACGTGAACCAAAAAACCCGGTTTTATAAATTTGACCATTCGCCATAAACTAAGTAAAGTTGAATGTAAGGTGGATATAAAAGCACACTTTGAAGCTAAACTTTGAAAATAGACGTGCTTGGTCTACGGATCTTCTGCCTTATTAGGCCAGAAGTCTCATTTTTCTGAAGATCAGCTCCTTCAGCAATTTACAGCATCTGAAACTCCGAAACGTCAGTTCCTAAATTTCTTCTGGTGTTTGCAGACGGACTTTAATTTAACTAAGATTTGACAATTTCAAGTATCAGTTAATCACTAGAACGTAAAGAATATGTATCGCCTGCATGTTGAGGTAATCTTCAGCATAGGAAGCTCTATTTATTAATGAACTTCGGTGGGCCCCGTGGTGGTTTCCATACCGCCATTTACCTTTATCGAAAGGTAGGGTTACATTTGGGTCTCCAATGACTGATTTACAGAAAGCAGTTTTCTTTAACAAATAAGGTACCCAAAAGAGACAGTTTTTGGGCTGCGTTATCAATGATAGTTCAAAATTTAATAAAGTGATTCGCTACATTCAATCACAAATTGTTTTGACAGCGGCTGAATTCCTTCTGAATTCGCTGCCTCAAGAGAGAGAAGTTCTGTGATAATGTGCGTTTATTTTGGTGATATTCCAGGAGTTTTCGAAAAAAAAGAGAAATGAATGCTGCGGGCGACAGAACCCAATCAGAACCTTTCAAAATATTCACTTCTGTTCGAACGTAGTTCATCCTCAACAGTGATTAGAGGAGTCTTATCCCACGTTCAATACTGAAATCTAAATTCAGCCTGCTACCGCTCTTTGCTGGCGAAATGAGCCGATGTCAGCAATGAAGTGGCTCGAGGACGGCGAGTACTTTTCGTTGTGCCAATTTTAGCAATTTTTTTAACTAACCAAACTCAAGGGATTCGCAGGTATACGATTTAAAAAATTGACTGGGAAGCGTAAGTCCCCAACGATAATGTGAAAGAGAATATGTTGTTAAAATCATCAATGAATTTTCTCGAATCCAGGATCCAGGTGTCGGCTTATAGGCTGGTAATGGATGCGAATTTGAATCGAAAAGTCGGTGCGAGACACCAGATATTTCCAAATCCAAGTTTTACTTAGGTTTGTTAGCGGTAAATTATTTGGGTGGTCTGATTGAATTATTTGTGAGAATCAAAATTTTAAATTGTTTTGTATAAAACTTGAAGATTAAAGCAAACGCTGGACTTGCAGAACTACTGTCTGGTGACTTTACTGATCTTACACCTGTTCCCAAAATACATCAATGGTACTCTGAAGGTCTTTTGAGCCGATAGGGAGAACTATAGATTGTGAAAACGTGGAGACCTCAACTGCGCAAACTTCTTTTCCACTCTCTAGAATGAATTTCATGGGCATATTCTGACCTTTTCCTTAATTGAATGTCTGCTCCTCGACGAGATTGACCAACAGGCTCAGTCCATTCCCTTTTCATCTTCAGTTTTGTTTATGTCTTCTTAACAAAGCCAACATTATTCACCCGGTAAATGGAAGCTACTTGTTTTAACTAATGAATTTTCGGAACATGACTAATTTCTATTATCCTAGTGGCAAATTTTCGCACACTCACGAAACTTGAATAATTGGTTGTCATGAGAGAGAAGTGGATTAAATGAAATATTGAAAATACAAACCCATTAAAGGTTAGCTTGTGTACACATTGAGAAGAGGCTGATATTAATTCGGTAGGCTTAGCATCTTACATTACAGAGCTTGTCATAAAACTGGTGTGGATTGGTGACCGACAAGCTCCTCGCAGAATGGCCTAAAAGATTGACTGATTGCCGCCAAAGCGGTCGCATGACGCGGGGACGGACCCGATTACCTGTACAAATGTATCCGAATTGGGTTTGTCAGACAAACTGACAAACAGACAAAACTGAGTTGGTGTGATGCTCTCTGCACGAAGCCAAAGCCAAGTAGGGGAGAAGCGTTTGTAGAGAATCAGAGGTTTTGGTGCGATATTTCCGGTTACCAACGTTGCCTTCAAACCTATAGCTCGAAGAAAACGGGAAAAGTAAATTAAAAGGCGTGGAGAAGAAGCAACTGGAAAAATAGAATCTCTGGGTATTTACTTAAGGTTATGGCAATCACAAAAATATTTCCCTCTCCAAATGAACTTAAGCCCTATCATCGCGTTTTAACAGGAATCTGTTAATAATGCAGCGTCCATACTATTGATAGAAAAGGCCTTTGAATCTAAATTTACTATTCCGTGGCAGTCGATACACCGATGGCAGACCGCAAATTAATCAAATCTTCCAGCTTCCGGAAGTTCGCCAACGTAAATAGAACTTAAGAACTAACTGCTTGACATACCTCGCCTTTTATGACCACCTGTTGGACAGAGAGAATGGCCAAGTACAGCTGGAAACTTCGCAGAAAAAAACAATAGATATTTCAAGATTCATGGACGAAATTCGTCTAAATTAAACTCAAATGGAAGCTTTGATGAAACTAACAGAATCCAGTTGTTCCAATCAGTAGGCAACTCTTCAATAGATCTACTCGTCAGATTATTGACTGAGATGTAGCACTAGATAAGACAGCGACTAACGAGTGCTAACAACAAATTCCCTTGAATGTATTTAGACTAAAGGGCAAATGTTGCAGGATTTATGCATTTAAACATCTAAAATCTGGTAATCAAGAGAGATACAAGTATGTCCGTAAATCAAGGGGAACAGGAAGTACTCCAATGGACAAACCTAAGCAGACTAAAAATACTGGATGCACATTACATTTAGGAGCTGACTTGAAACAGTTGTATCAAAGAGGCCAACGCAAAAGGAAGGCTATTTTTGAAGAACATCAAATGAATCAGAAAGAGATAGAAACTGGAAGAATTAATTTCAATATTTGAATCTTTTCGCATGACAAGGGAAAATTTTCGATGTGACCTACAAGAATAGGAAACAACAAAAAGGCGTACTCAAGAATGTGAACTTAACAAAGTTGAAGTAGGCCAGGGGTTAACCATTAGTCAAAAGAAATCAACTCTCCCTACTTTACTAACCGTCCATTTGGCTCTCAGGGCTTACACCATAATCAAACTAAAAGGCTGGATTAAAATAACAAATGAAAGCAATTTCAAAAGCTGATTTATTACGAACTTCTTGGCTTGAAACAATCGAAAGAGACTCTGATGGAAGAAAAATGATGTGAATGTGTTTCCGTTTGCTATCCGTTGCGGCATCTAGGGTTTATTAAGTAGTGCCTTATTAGCAGCGCAAACGCTTATAACGTTCGTTTTATTACCAAGAACCAAAGCTGTGAAGGTTATCTACATTCTTGTACACCCTATTCTTTCATCAGTTTATATCATTAATAGTTGCTTCAGGTGCCGATGCGAATTATGGATTTCTATTTCAAGTGGAGCAAACTTGCAACAGGTGGGATTCATCATAGCTTGGTCCCTGGACTAATCACCGAGCTGTACGAACTCGGTAATCAACTAATGAAGGGAGCCGTCGTCCCAAAGGGAGGAGGGCGAACTGTCTGAGTCATAGGAGTTGTTGCCACGTCTGTGCAGAGATGGTACAGGCAGCCGGTTGACTGAATGGTTAGCCCAGGACACTGACCTTAACCCAACAACCACCAAAGGTCAGATCCAGTAGAAAATTAGGCAGGCGTATTCACTTATACACTGCCAGATGGTGCCAAAGAGGACTTAGTATATAAGCAAACTAAAGCTAGAGTAAGTGACCTATCCTACAAGTATATTATTTATGGCTCTGTTAATCAAATTTGTTTATCCTGAACTTCCTATGCGGTCAAGGGTGTATGATTTGTAAGTTACTGGTTTTAAGTTTACTGGCCACACCTTCCCTTTAAGACTTCAAGGAATTGGATTCTTCAATATAGGTCAAACTACCGATGCTAAAATATTTCAGGCATCGAAACCGTGGGACTCAACATTGATCAAGGCTTGGCAAGTCTTTTGTAGGCCAATAGGTGAATAAAGGGCAAAGCATTAGGGAAATGGAAAGTGTTCTACCTCACCTCACTGATATTTCGCCCTTGGACACACTTTGACAGCTGCATGCTTTTCAGACCTTTGATTCGATGCTCCTTGGGAAGGCCAGGGACCACCTTCCATCAGATGAATCCATTATTGCTGATCACGATAACTAATCCTTACAGAGCTTGCCCAGTACCTGTAAACTACCATGAAGAGGCGAAGGTTTAATTCGCTACAGAAGAATAGGGGTTTTCAAACTGCTTAGTCTATGGAATGCACGGATATGGAATCAGTATTCACTCTCGAAATGGGTCTGAAAATGCTGTTTTACAATTTGGTCAGGAACTGGAAATTCTGGCATTGGAATCCACCTGACCACCGAAACTGTCGTTAACATTTACGAAAGAGAAGTATTTAAATCATTATTGGTCGTAGGCGTCAAAATAATCTATTTAATCACGATCATACCTACTACCAGTTTAGAATTTTATTCTTGAAAAACTGTCAGATGAATTTTTGTCGAAGTTTAAATACTGTTAGAAAAAATCTGACTAACGGCCTCAAAGACCCTTTCAGAAAAACAAGGAAGAAATAATTTTCTTGGACCGGTAAAACGTGCTTCATATGTACTTGCTAAATTGTCTACATTCTGACTGGTCATTTGTAGGACGTAGTGGCATTTGCATCGATTGGTAGGCGGCATAGCAATCGGAAGGGCCGGGGGGACCAATGAAACGCCTCGCGCGGACGGCCTTAAAGGTATGCGCACGCATCAATGACCCTTTGGCATGCAATCCCTTACTAGCTCCAAGGGCACGCAACCGCATCAGGGATATGAATTGAATTCTGGATAGTTTACGCAGTTATAAACAAGAATGCTGGGATGAAAGATTTCCTGAAATATCTCAACGAAGCAGTGAGCTGAACTTTGTTTGGGGTAGAATCCGCAATTTTGAAGGTGAAGCTTTAGATTGGCACTATATAGTGCTGCACTCTTTGGCTTTAGGCGGATGGATAACCTTAGCCTAGTTTTAATTCCAGTTTCAGCGTGGCCAGGCAGGTCCAAGTTCGAAGAGGGCACAACGAGCGAAGCCAGACTCAAAGTGGGCTCTAAACGCTGGGTGTCCTATTAACCTTACTCGATTATGTATCCATTCTACTTATTTCATCTAGGGGAACAACGCCAAGTACAGTAAAGCGGTCATAACTAACTGATAACCCTGGAACCATTTAACCAACTTTATGACTGTCATTAAATCGGTGCTGGTGATTATTCTAATTACTGACACGTCAAGACGAAAAGGTTTTATGTGGAAAAAACCAGTTGCTAATGTTCAAGAACTAAACAAATAATGTTGTAATGACAACAAAAGGTTCGACCGCATTTGCTTTAAAACAATTGGTGACTTCGAGGTGTGCAAGCATTTCCTGCCTATCAAAATCACAGCCTCCAGTTCAATTAGTGGATGAAATTGGGAGGATTTTCCGTCCATGATTAGGAATACTGCAATGTTTTCATTTACTGTTATTTACCAGACCCTACTACCAACATTATAGAGCAATGCTTCCGGTTTTCCTCGATCACGGGCGACTTTCAGCGTGACGTCGCGGCGCTAAGAATCCGGGTGAAGTTTAAATATTTTTTTAGAGGCCGAGGGAAAAAAAAGCGTTCACCGCCCGAGGGTGCAACTTTTACCATTCAATGATAAGTCATTGCTATCAGCAGAGATGAACCGTGTTTTGAATTTATGTCGAATTGGGTTGTGAACAACTCAACAGACAGGCGTGGCCCCTGGCCTCTACCAGATTAACAGATACGAGAAAAGAGAAAAAAAGATCCCTGACTTTTCGAACGGTAGGACCTAAGCGACGAACCTTTGGTCATCGAAACTGAGCCAACTGATTGCAGGGCACTGGATGCGTTAACAGATGTCTCTTACATCTAGGCTGTACGCATAATTTTTCATTATAAATTCAACTAACGTCAGATAATAATGAAAGTCTGTCCCCCGATCTAATGATGGCCCTTGTATACTACTATTGCTGAAATGACAAGTGCGTGGAATCAAGTCTTAAACTATGAAGCGTCGAGAAGAAAATCGATGATGCCACTTCTTCATAAAGCCTTTGTATTGTGAAATGACAAGAAATATTGACAGTTGACAGAAAGGCAACGCCTCAAGCTAGCAAACAAATCGTCGCCGAGCTATTCACTGTCCGTGTCGTGATACAAAATGGTTCAATACAGAGTCAAGGAATCAATAATGCAGCTAAAGTCGAGATCAAAGTAGGCGAGCAAAGAATAGTGAAAAATGAAGTCCAGAAAGACTAGCTCGAAACCAAATTGTAGAAGATCAAAGATGGGTTAGGGTGTTATAAAGCAGGAAGAAAATGGATAATTTAGCAAAACAGCAAGATCAAACACAACGCTGAGTCAGAGTATGATCGCCGCTGGGCAGGTGACACTGGAAGCTCCAATAGTCTCGCGTTGATCACTTGCCCAATTGCTTGTCCAGAGCCGCCTTAATATTGGAGAAACGATCGGCACCCGTGTAGTCAATCTCACCACGTTCCCAGCTGCTCTGACGATCCAGAGCCGATGGCGGCAACTCTGGCAAATTCAGAATCGGACCCTTACTCACTTCCAGGGTCGCAAGATGGCCGACCAAACCACCCTAAGTGATAAAAGAAACAATGAACTTGCTCTCAATATTAGAGCTTCCAAACACTCACATATGCATGCGCAACAGTGAAAAACAACAGCAAGAATATGACTTAAATCAATAACTATTGAATTAGACCCAGAGAAATCGCCACCTTCACCATGCAGAGAGAAGGATATGATGGATGATCATAAGGGCGAAGATGTCCCAGATAAAAATGTAATAACCGTTTCCTTACCTCCTCCTACTAACATTAAGGGTAGCAAGCATGCAGCTAAACAGGTATGGTAGTTAGAGCTACTGCAAGCGTACTTACCACAACCTAAAATTTCGAAATAACGACAAAGTGATTACGAGATGAATGAATTTGGCCAAAACATTTTGAAGAACAGGAGATATTACTACCAGAAACTTATTTAAGGCCTGTAACTCAATTTTACAGGTCGGTTGAACTCCTCATTTTCAAAGGGATATGTAGAATAGATTAAGAGATTAAAGAGAAGTTACTTGCCTACAATGAAAGCTCGATTAATGTTTTACAGTGGATTTATTTAACTGACTCCGCTCCACTAGTGGCTAGATGAAGCCAATAGCGATACAAACATAAATAAACGCTAGAATGCTTACCGATCTTTTTGCTTAATTGAAAAATATGAGCGGGCGATTATAGTTTAGCATAAGCCGGCGGCAAAACAAGTTAGGAACAGCCAAATTTTCAGAAGCTGACTAGGAGGCAAACAAGCCTGATTTGCAATATCAATCGGAAAGTTTCCTCACCACTGAAGGATTGAGCTTGGGCCGGACTTCCGTGATGAAAAGATGCCACCAAAAGTTAAGATACTGCAGAGATTGTGAGGAGATTTCGTCAGAAGGAATGAGACTGCCAGTCTCGGTATTGACGTTCTGGTGCCAGGGTTTGGCAGTACCAATGAAATGTACTACACGGATAAGTGGGCCGAATCGTTTCATAGCGGGTGGGTATGAATAGAAAGCCTGAGCGATACAATTATCCGTGAAGGGTAGATGACGTCGAATGTCTTTTGTTGACCAGTCAGAGAAGTAGAGATTTAAAAGACCCTAAAGAGCGAACACTGAGTTCGTGGAGTATGTAACTTTCACAAGTCATAGAAAGGGATACTTTACTAACTTGGTCCCCTCCATCAAAACTGCCTTCTGAGAGAGCCAAATTAAGGAGGCTACGGTAAGTGTCCAGACTGGGAATGTAAACGAAAACGCCTGAATTGAAACAATCAGGCCAGCCAGGATCTGGAGCAGCGCTGAGCTCTTCACGATCGAACAAGTCATCAATATTTTGCAGAACCTAGTGAAGCATAAAAGCTTATAAAGTATAGGAACTCAGCAGAGGTTCAATGAGAAATTAGACGAAAAATACTTGCCAAAGTATCAGCATCCATGAACACACACTTTGAATACTGTGTCAGACGCCAACAGTGAAGTTTGGTGAAGGTAACACCAAGATCAGGTCGTGAGAGGAGCTTCAAGTTTTCTGTATCATTGCTATCCAGGACATCAACTAACACAACCTCGTCGAAAAAGCCACCAAGCGTGGCTCTAAACAGTAAAAATTAAAAAAATGAATTTACCTCATTTTGTTTGAAACAGTCTTTGTGATCATACACACCATTTTCTTCGTTGTAGACACTTTCCTAATTGACACTGCCAGAGTCATTGCGCCACAGACGTACTCATCATTCGTAGCGAGGGTAACAAACGCTTCAGCCACTAAAATAAAAATATTTATTAACTTATTTGAAGGAAAGGAAATCTGCACAAGCACCCCTAAAACCGACTCGCGCAGCGCCAACACGAACCAGAAAGTCACAGTGACCGGGATGTCCGTTCTCTTATTAAGATAGATGTCAGATCAATAAAACAAATGCAGCTTGAGCCCATTTTCAAACTAAATGAATAACCGAAGAATAAAGTTATTTACAGTTGAAAATTGTTTGTTAAAAACATGGATTTTCTGTCATTTTGCCCAGTATCCAAATTTCTAGTGTTTAGTCGACAACTTTGCATCATTTACGGATTCCAACTAAACATTTGACAAGTAGTTTATTGAAACTGAAACTGCAGAATAAGTGGTTTGAAAGGAAGTTAGTCATTAACCACCTGATTATAAGACAAAAGAAATTTGATTAACCATTTCAAACCGCGAACTGATGTTGGAAAATTCACCTGGGTGAACCCTTAACCGTTGCAACTATTCTTTATCAATGTTATCAAAGACAACAGCATTACACTCGGAATGCGGGGTGCATTGAACTGCAGAAAATACATGTCAAATGCAGAAGTCGATGGAGAAGCTTATTGGGGGCAAAAAAATTTTGACCTGGAGTTCACGGGCATACGTACACACGTCTAGGGACGTTATGACGGATTTTGGACAATAAAATCGAAGATTATAAGTAAACTGCCTTATGATTCCAAAAATTGAGGAGTTGTTCTAACTTTAATCCAGTTGAATTGTATGTTTATGTTTACAGTGCTGTAAATTGATATGCCAAACAGTATGTCCAGTTAAGAGATAATTTTCACTCGTGATGAATGTATTCTTTTGCCTTGAAAATGTGCAATCCAAATATACTACATATTTTTATATCAAAGTCAACAATAATTGGTCTTTTTAATCTGCACCTTAGATAAAGTTCACTAAAATTACTGTCAAAATAAGGTCGATAAGAAATGTTATTCATCGATGCATGAATCTGAGAGCTGTAATAAATATTAAAAACAGTTGGGAATAAGTATCTGGGTGCTTGAAATAAAACTTGTTTTTTTCTTCAACCATGAGCAGCCTTCACTTTTCCTGACATTACTCGCTACTTTTGTATCGGAGAATTTAATGAGGAGTTTATCCTTACAAAGCATTCTTCTCAGCCTGGATGTTAGTGAAAGACAAAACAGGTTTAACATCTGCGCCGTCAGGAGCACAGGGTTCCGCCTGATCTAGCCAATAACCTCCATAAGATTATTGCAGGTAAGAGGATTGTGTGGCTAACTAAACTATTAACGAACTTCAAGATGAAATATACACCGATGTGCATTATACCTTTTGCAGATCTAAATACCACGTTTAGTGTAAAGTTAGTTTCAGGCAATCAAAATAAGGCAAAGACAGAAGTAACCCTTTGACTGATGGCATCAAAGGTTTCCGCAGCTTTGTGACAGCAATGTTGCCTTGCAGCTGGGAGGAAGCAGATCAACAGGAGGGGCTTCTGACGAAAAAAATATTTCATATTTTCTCCTAGTATTAGGGATGATTGCCTACAAGTTTAAATAATTGTCAGTGTTTAAGTTTTTTTTATTTCAATCTAGATAAATAAGGTCTTGGCCTTTCCGTATTGGAATCAAATGGTTCATAATGGAGAAAGTGCACTATAAATCATTTGAAACATGAAAATTAAGCAAAAGGATTCTAATATTATTAATTATGTAATCCGGTGAATGGTTGGACGCACCTATTTTTATTTTATAGGTTTTGATTGCGAGAGACATTCTAATGGTTTATTGAGTCAATCATCAATTTACACATATTCGAGCATCCAGTTAGCGTCTGGGGAATAACCAGACCTTTTGCAAGTATTCGCCAGAATATATCGATGTTAATGACTGAATGGGTTCCTATTGATACTTTAGGCAATCACTTAAGCTAATACCTCTCGACTCAGTTGATTTAGAAGAGGATATGTGGGAAATTTCTAGTCCAGCGAAAACTGGGATCCACGAGCTGGATCAATGGTATCGTTTAGAGGAAAATCAGATGAAGTCATGTGATAATGCTGGCCATTTTCATACAAAGACCACTTTCGTGTTCAGAAATTCAATATCATTTAGACAAGCCCGAACTCAGCGCCGAACATCCATGCAGGCTTTGGCAAACCGGTACAATGAATTCTTACCATTTTTTTCGGAAAATTTTGATAAAAAATCAGACATTAGACCACTGTCTTCAAAATAGTATTTAAAATTTCGAAAAAGACCCTATCAGGTGTTAAAATTAGATTCGGAAGCTCAGTATAAATCAACAATTCCTCGTGGCTCCCTTTGGACAATTGATGGTTGAAGAACCGATATTTCTACAAGTCCAGATTAGTGGCAACAGTGAATGTGATAGTCAACCTGAAAGTGCCGTTGACAAAGTGCTTGGCACTAGATCAAAAATCGTTTGAGGTATTCACTCTCTATCTACCAATTATAAGTCGGTTTCCCCTTTATTCTATGTTTCGCAAATAAAGGAACTAAACTTTGCCAGAACCCACAAATGAATAGAAGCCATAATAGGAACTGGCTCTGAATGGGATAATCATGAACTTTTGGCAATAAGGGAATTACCGAATGATTTTAACCTTAGAGGCTCCATGCTACCTATCCTCTGCTCGAAATGAGTTATGGACTTCATTTTTCGTTACTGCAGGCTTGGGTTCAAAATGATTTATTCAAATTGCTGTTCGTATAACCAAACATTTTGTTTCTTCGAACATGGATAAGCTTAAAGTCCATCAAGAACTTCACTAATTAAATAAGTAGACAATGGCAAACAGGCCGCTCAAACTAAGTAGACATTGCAGTAAATTAGCTCAATCACCAACAAAAACGCACACTACAGGGACCAAAAGTGCAATTCCATTTAAAACTTTAATTCAGTCATGCCCAAATTTATTACAGACAAAATGAAACATGCGACACCTCAGTCTTACAGAAGGCCGTGACTGCTGCTATCCGTATATTGGTAAATTGTAATAATAACTTAAATTAAAAAATATTTTTCTTGGTTGTGGAAAAACATTAATGTACCATTATTGCCGAATTCGACTATTTATTATTTAGTTGAATCTAATACAATGAATGCATTTAAGCTGCACTTATGTTTTGAATCAGGGATCTGGCGTTGGAAAGCGTTAATGGAGTTAAAATCTTCCTCAAAGAGTGCAAAAAGCATTTCTTTAAAACAAATTAGTTTACTTATAATCATTCCATTTGTCGGTAAAACTCGCATATCGAATTTTAGCGGTAACGAGAGAGGGTTACTAGTACCAGGTACTAGTTTTCGAAAGATTCCAGTAAATAATAAAGGGATTTAGTTAATACATATAGCAAAACTGACTCACTTGAAACAGGTCCTAGTCGGATTCGCCTTGAGATAAGCTTTACTTGGGAGCAAGACTGATAAATTGTGACTGGGGTCTTCACAAACAATCCGGGTTACATTGAGTTTTCCATACAAACAGTGGCGATAAGAGTGATCGTGTAGAAATTCAGGAACGGTTATTACGACTACACGTTTCTGATAAATTATAACGCAATTAAGCATGTTGGTTCCTTGCCTAATTGATGTTGCACAAGCGGTGTGATAGTTCCGTAGCATCACCATCAAAACGACTTATTTGCAGCATGTATCCACAAAAATAGGATAAGGACTTAGAACAATTAAGCCCCAGCTATGATTCCTGATAATGGAACAAGGAATGAAGACATTGAATAACTATACAGGGTTCAGTTTGGTGCTTGAAATACGCCCATAATTTAATCAAGCTAAATCGCCTATCTTACGATACGGGAAGGAATTGGGTGTAAAAATTGCGTCGGTCGAATGTAATGGAGCTGGTCAACAAAAATCACGCGCTTGGGTTACGAGCCTTGACAACATGATGCAAAAGTGCGTCACGTGGGAGTTCGCATTCACCAAGTGGCAATAAAAAGGTATTGATGATCCTCTTCGAAGTATCCGTAGATGTAAAAAAAACAAGCGAATAAGCTAAAAGCAGCGCCACTTACAAATGTTCATATACAGTATTCCAGTCTAAATTAAACACCGGCCTACGTACTTCGAACTGAAGTAAAGCATTTGTTTTATATATGATACACCCGGTGCCAGCTACTGCAACTAACCTAGCTCGGATTTGGCGAACTGAGATACAACAGGAAATGTCGATTATGCCGGCGAGCGGTACGTTGGAGTAGACAACAGATAAATTGAATGCTCATGATGAAGTACAGTACCACCAAAAAGCTATATCATCTTAAGTCTCATTCTGCTTCGTAATAGCATATTACCTCAGCAGTCGCTAAATGCTTTTGCATTTCCGAATGAAAACTGGAGATGGTGCCACGTGGTAGTGCCGTTATCTAAAGACTAATGACTGTAAACATTATCGATGATTATTTAGTTGAGTTGTAAAATATACCGCATCTAAATGACAACCAAGGAATATGTATTCTGCCCTAACATGTCTGGGAGAAGCATGGTTTCGCATCTAACTCAAGTACACCTCAAAAGGAGATCCAAATTCCTCCTCGGTACGGTTGAAAGACATTGAAGCGGCACCCAGTTGCCGATTCAGAAAAAAGAGAGCAGGTTCATGAGCAAGAGAACAACAAAAAGCATAGAAATTGAGCCAATAAAAGTGAAATCAACGTGATTTATAATGATTGATAGGTGAATTCAATAGATGAGCTTCACCATTTACGCAGCCAAAAAGTCTTGCAAATGAAAAGTATGTCACCCATTAACATAAATGGGTTGATCAGCTATTTTTCATGAAAAGATAACATACAACTTATTCATGCAATTTAAATGAATTCTAATTAGTTAGATTCAACAAATTTCATTATCTAATGAATCCGCCGCTTGAGTACGAGTATCCTCTAGATTGATAAAACAAAATAATTGGACCAGATTAGAAGTTTCAAAAATGGTATATTCAGTAATAATGTCGAACTTGGGTCAAATTATACCTTTAATATTTTCTGTTTGCTTCCTACTTTCCGCACTGCCATTTCATTTGTTAAATTGGAGATGTAAGTGATACCATTGTATTTGAACAAATATCAGGTCTAATAACGCAATATTCAGCTTAGTATGACTTGAAAGTCTAAGAAAGCACAGACTGAAAATGACACTCGCAATTGGATGTGATAACTTCTGGCATGTCAGAATGCTGTCGTTAACAATTTGCATCAGGATTGCAGTACCATATGGCTGGATTTCAATTACCCATTTCTTTGTTCTGCAAATTAAGAATTATCAAAATTAGGCAAACTGCTTTTATTTAATCGAAGATTGGAAAAGGAGAGGGTTTCCAGTTTTACATCCTGGGGCGAATTTAAGTACCTCAGAGCCTCTCAAACCGAGAAAATGGCATTGAACTACCCCTTAACAGATCAGCGTGCAGACGTTTCCATCGCTGAGTTTCAAGATAACTGGTTTTGTTGCGAAGTCATAAATCATTTGCTTTTGAACTGTGGAGTGAAGTTAATTTCTCCAGAATTAGGTGGATAAAGAGATTTTGAGCCACTGACAATTTGACCACGTAGAATAAAGGATAGTAAAAGCAATCCTGATAAAATAAAGATCCATAGAATCGTATTGTAGCTAACTGACCCAATAATGCTAGGTATTATTGCTAGAGTAATCAACGATTTTTTAAATAAATACTGTTATTCTTGACCGAATGATAATGGCTAGGGTGGCGGATCACTACAGAGGAAGTGCTATCCACACCTCTGCACCTGTATCTCCGACTCGGTGCGGCATTTAATCATCGAAGCTAAGAGTCATGCTGGCTTTATCCTCAGAACTCCCTGAAGGCAAGCAGTTGACCTGCCGATCAACTTGAAAATATTTACCCACCGTGAGGTCCTTTAAACTTTGCCGCTACGACAAATTGTCCATCCTTCTGGACAAGGGACAGTTGAAATCGAAATCTGATCAATTGAAGAATCGAGTCACTTTTAATGAAGGTGATCTATATTAACAAGATGGGACGAAAGTAAAGATGTAATTGGTCTTAAAAATTAACTCGATACAGAGAGTCCCGTAATTCGCTGTATGCGGGTTATCTCTAAGGCTTTCTCATTCTATATTCATATTCTGTTCATATTTAACCCACAATTGGTGCCAATGAATAAATTTGACTTCTACATCACTTTAATCACACTTTGCATTGCAGTTGGCTGTTTAAAGGACGTTACAAGCAGTTAGTAGTCCCGAAAGTGACATGAAACAGGCCAGTGAATAAAAGACTCTTGGCTGCTCGTTGATCGTAATCAGAGGAAAAGGGCACATTTTAGTGTTAACTGTATCAAAATTCAACCAGGTGTGAGCTTGAAACTTCCGAATTAAAGGGTATTTCAGTGTTATCTCCTTTCAAGCGATCTTGCATCAACACAGAGAAACCAAGCCCGAAACATAAATGCTATTTTCACCTTTGATGTGTGTTGATATAAGCATCTAGGCGCTTTCAAGCAAAGGGCTGATTCACACCGATTGTAAATTGCTTTGTTCAAAATGAAGGGAATTTAAGAAGGTGACTGAAACACGAATAGGAGAATGAGGATGACGTGACGTGACTTGACTTGACTTGACGTGACGTGACGTGACGTGACGTGATGATGCTCCTGCAAAGACTATAGTAGATGAAATTGCTGGGCTTTGAAACAGGCACTGTGAGATGAGAAGTTGGAGTATGATTTCTTAGTGGCGTATCAGATGCTCCTCGCCAGCTTTGGGGCATCAGAGAAGAAAGGTGGCTCCATGGTCCGAAACGATCAGCTGATATCTATGAAGGCTGGAGGTGGCTTTATTGTCCAAACCACAAGAAAAGACCCAAGACACATTTTCGCAGGTAGTTGGAAGAGATGAATGACTTAGGATCACTGGTGTTTCGCGACAATGTCAAATCATGGCGACGTATTGGAGGGGCAGACGTCAATAGAGAGCCGGATCCTTCTAGCTTTACTTCCCAATAATCCCTTGTTTTCCCCTTGAATTCAGCAGAGTGATCACAACTACTACACTCCATCTCGCCACAGTCACGTTTCTCGGCTTCTACCAGATCAACACGGCTCCCTCCCATTCATCTTCAATCTCAAGCCTAACTATCTGTTCTGCCAGACCACCTTGCGAAAATAAGGACAGCAAACTAGTTAGAGAGATTATCTGTACGTCGACAAAGAAGTGCTAACCTGATTTTCCAAAGTAAAATGAATGAATGCCTCCACAGCTGACTTGGGCCAAGTGAGCAGTGAGCAAACGTGTTCAGCTGAACCTCAAGTTTGCTCAATAGGTTGCATCTCGCACCACCTTCCAATAAAACAGAGGAGGCAAATGTTAAAGTCTATGAGGCAAGCTTGTGAGGTGGCAGCAAATTAAGTGCCGCTTCCCTTAAGAAGAATCAGAGCAATGCATCAATGCAACGAGTTGGTTTATCTCATAGAAGCATGGCGAGCAGTGGTGAGCCTTAGATGACAGGGAATATCCCTGAAGCCATTCACTGCAAGGGAGAGCACTCCTCTTGACCTGAAGACGCCATCAAAATGTTTCTAAGTTTCAATTGACGCAATTGCTCTGCTCGTCACTTGCTGCATGCATCGTAGTTATTCTAGTAAAAGCCTTGAATTCATTTGCAACTGATGCAATGCAAACTAGGCACAACGATTGAAAACCGGGTAACTCGTGATGTTGAACGGTTCAGAGGTGATACTAAGACTGCTTCAAATAACAGAGCATCTGAACGCAAGCCTGTGGTGTGATACACGTCACTGCTCAGCTCTGTACACACCTTGATTGTACCTTACCAACCGCAATGTCTCACCCGCATCTCCCTTGATGATGGACTGTATCGTGTCGTCGAGACATGAAAGCCATATAGATCGGTCGCAACACGCGCTCAGTGTTTCAAATCAACGTTTCCAGTTCTCAATGCTGATCCGTAGTACAGTCGAGTGAAAATGAGGAACTTTCCACGCTCGAACTAAGACTCGCACGATGCTCTTTGGCACTATCAAATGTCCAAAGCAATAGGATCCGCATCGTGCTACGATTCTTGCCATAACCACTGCCCATCAATAGGAGGTGTAAAATATCGCCGAAATGTTAAAAGGAAGCATTATCACTGGGTTGCCAGGCTCTTTACTGCCCACTTCTCCATCATCGCTATTTCTCATGCAAAGCAATAGCAATGAATCTCTAAATATTTCTAAGCCTAAGATTGCTTTTATTCTAACCACTCGAACCGGTGACCCGTAGAGATTATTCAACGACAGGGAATCTGGTGTATGTAAGAAACTGAAGTAGTTTGACTAAGAGAATGGCTGATTTACGCTAGGAAGGTTACTTTCCGGATTCAACCACTTTGTTGTCCTGACTGAAGGAAAAACCTCGAAGGTACAAGCGTTGACATCGACATTTCTTCGCAAACAAACGCAAGTCAGAATGGAAACGAAGGAGCTAGTGGATTGAGGGAACTAAAGTGTGCAATGAGTAGGCATTAGGAAGAGTACAGATTGTAGTAGGAAGAGTCGGGAGCCAGTTGACAGATGCAGAAAAGATTGAGTGGTAGAAATTGGTCAGAGAGAGCAAGTCCCAACCGATGGTTGAAGCCCTCTCACTTTATTGTCGAAGACACTTGTTCAACTTTTCCTGAATTTTGGAAAAGCGATCGCAGCCAGTGTAGTCAATCTCACCGCGTTCCCATTTTTCCAGGCTCTTACCGGGTGGACCCTGTCCTTGACTAGTGCCTAATGCAAGTTTGTCCTCCACTTCCAAATCCGCCAACAGATCAAGCTGACCACTCTGCAAAAAGGACACAACGCATGCCTTGCTGCAATGCTTCGTTAAAATAATGGCAATCAAGAGCCGACTGCATCTTCTTCAAAGCGAATATTATGAAGCCATGCGTCATTACCTTGATAGGATCCAAGTGCGCAAATGTGCGCCGTGACAAACAGAGCTTACCACCTCCTGGTGACAAGCGAAACACACAAGCAGACGCTCAACAACATGAAGCCTGCGACTGAGACTCATGAGGTGGCAACCAACCATGCATGCCTCAGCGATTACCTGCGAATCCAACTAAGAGCAGCTTCCCTTAACGGGTTGGTCAGGCATGGATTCGCTGCCAATTCCAGTTCTAAAGATGACTTGCATTTATAGTTTGACTGCTCAATCGGACTTATAGCCCTAAGTCTTGGAAGTGCAGAAGTGCATTTTCTACTACCTCCAGCAGATGGTTGATTCTGCGATTGAGCACCCACTCCCCTTCGCCACTCTTATGAGTAGCAGCGAAAATTACTTAGTGGTGTTGTTAGACAAGCTATCTCACCTCACGCATGCGGCCATAATATAGAAAACGGCCTTCTGTCACATCACAAGGCTCAAGAATACCAAATGGAATGGTCGAGAGCTTTTGAATCGACTTAATACCCTACATATCTAGCATCACTCCCAACCAGTAGTACAGCGCATTCATATGAGTTGAGAACGGTGATCTGATGGTATTGATTCATCTCCAGTTGTACTCGCTTTGCACTTCCGGCACGCCATAGCAACGAGTACTCGACAGTTAGAAGCAACGATGTGTTGTTGCGCGCAGTTAGTACTAACATTTGAGTGCGTTCCTTGCCAACTCCGACTTCAAACTATTATAATGGAAAGGTTTCACAAAGTCTATGACCTCACCTTCGTGCAGCTTTTGGGTGCACTTTGCTCAGCCAAAAGTCTACTAGCAAGTCTACTAGGAGTAGGAGACGCTGAATGCCATTTACTAAAGACAGCGATTTCGCGTTTCCTCTGTAAGGCAGACAGAAAGAGAAAGCAATCGACGTCTTTGCTCAAATGTCTCTCGCCATAAGCATAGACCATTTTCAATAGTAATCTCCAGTCAATGCGAACCTCCCACAAATTGGCGCAATTTCCCATACCGTGTGAAAGTGAGATCCACTTCACTTGTACAATGGTCACAAACTCGGAACCAAAAGAGCTTGCTTAGTAGAAGGTATTAGGTGTTGGCTGTGTGGAAAAGATAGAAAGACCACTTCTGCATGGATTGCTTGGAGGTCGTTTGCTCGATATGTCCTTAGAAGACGCATTGCTCCACCTAATTCATGGCCCTCGGGGACGCATTTACTTCAGTGGCCGTGACTACCTCAAGATCTTCATGTGATACACTGTTTACACTTAGGCGTTTTAGGAGAGACCTGAAATTGAGCGGGTGATGGCCTACTCTGTGTGGTCGAGGAAATCGTCACACTCGTAACAGTGTCAGTTCATCAACATTCACCAGACATTGCATCGAGAATTCAAAATTTATTTCACCTCCAGCACTGCAAGGGGGAGATGCTAATCTGCTCTGAAGAGTTATCCTAGATACAGGATTCGTGGAACAGCATCAAATGCATTTACGATTGTGCACCCAATTGTAGGCCCTGTAATAGGATGAAGGAACTTACGTCGATGCATTTAAGAATGGGTCTAACTCCCTCATTGAAGTGATGCCACCAGAGGTTTAGGTACCTCGTGCAATGGTCCTCGGCCTTGGCACCAGATTGCAGTGTACTAGCCTTTGTGTTGAAGCGGTCACGCCATGGCTTTGCTGAACCAATGAAATGAACCACGCGCACTCTCGAACCGAACTGTTTCAAAGCAGGTGGACATGAATAGAAAGTCTGGTAGACGCAGTTGTCAGTGAAGGGCAAGTGAACAGAAAGGCCTTTTGTTGCCCAATCCGAGAAGTACATGTTTAATAAGCCCTAGTTGCAAAGAAGAGACTTGCATGAGATGAGACCTTGTCTGTTGAGTATATCGTGGGAGTAGGGTTATTCTTACCTGATCTGCACCATCGAAACTGCCTTCCGTAAGGGCTAGGTGGACAAGAGCGTGGTATGTTTCCATGCTGGGAACAAAGACGAATACACCGGAGTTGAAGCAGTCCGGCCATCCCACATCTGGAGCAGCACTCAGCTCCTCACGTTGGAACAGGTCGTCTATGTTTTCCAGCGCCAGTGTATCAGCATCCATAAAGACGCATTTGGTGTATTGTGTGAGACGCCAGCAGTGCAGTTTCGTGAAGGTGACTCCAAGCTCGGGTCTGGAAAGCAGCTTCAGATTCTCTTGATCCTTGCTGTCCATCACATTTACTGGCACTATTTCATCGAAGATCTGTTCAAGACCCGCCCTAATCAGTTGATGAGGACAGAGGACATCTTACATAAGTGGCTCTGTGACTGCGTCGGTGACCATGCATACGATCTTTTTTGTGGTTCCAACACTCTTGAGTGAGCTTGCAAGAATCATGGCTGCGACAGCAAACTTGTCGGTGGTTGCGAGGGTGACATAAGCCTCGGTCACTAAATTTGTAAAAAAGCAGTTTGCGTTAAAATATATAGTGAATAGCTCTGAGGACTCACTTATGAGCTCTAAGCGAATGCTCAATAATTTGCACTTACTTTTTTTATGCTTCTTATTTACATCGAAATCGACTCATTTAAACAAAGTTAAATTGTATGATTCCGGTTGAACCCCGACTTCCTGCTTTACGCATTGAAAGTAACGTTATTCTATTACATTCTAGTAGAATACTATTAAATTTTTTGGCTGTAACTTGTAATTTATTTGACTAAACTTTTTTGCCATTTGAATTTATTTGTTAAACTCGACAGACATGAAAGCCCCCTCTAAGGCTCTAGTGAATTCTGAAGATGCTTGCATGTTTTGAAATTAACTAAGGACTATTGCCTTTTCTTACCATTGTATCTAAAGCTTTACATTCTTATCTGCAAACCACTGGTCGTCAACCAACTGATGTGGACTGCGTGAGCTTTAACAACAGAAATCGCTCCTTGTAGAAGCGCGTCACGTTAGAGAATAAAAGGTTTTAAATTCATCCGTTTGACTATTTAACTACAATTAAGAATCGGTCAATTATTGAGTGGTACCTCTTGATTAGTCCAAGTCCTAGATGTTCGGAGAAATGAGGTGGCCCTTTTTAACTGGCTTTAGAAATCATGAACTTCAGTTGTTTGAATGAAAACTGACCCAGTTTATTAGGCAGGCATTCTAATTCTAGTTCGATTCAAGGCTCTCACAAAGCTTCTCTCTCGGTTTGCGAACTTCCTGGCGTGCTGACCCTAATGCACTTTGTTTAAAGTCTAGAAGCTCTGCAATTTCAATGGATGGTAGTTTTGTTAGATTCTAAAGCGTAGATTTAATGTTAGTAGCCGGAAATCAATGCAGATTCATCTCGACTTGGACATCTCATTCTTTGTTTCTAATCAAGCACTCTCAGTGCAATTGACCAGCGGATATTTTCCAAACTGACCTAAGCTGATTTCTGACAATGGCAAGTCAATCAGTGCTTTCAGCACCAGTGTCTTAATGCGAATCACTTTTATTAAGCATACTTTAAGTAATCCGATTCGAGAAGGAAGAGAAGGAAAGTCCAAACCGCTCCTTCCGGTAGATTGAGCTTGGTTTTATGTCAGACGATAAAACAAACCGTGCTAGCCAAGCGAGTTCTATTCAGCGTTATCATAAGAGTTTGAGATCACAGTCTTCAGATGTGTGAGCACCGAGGCAGATTTGTTGATAGGTAACATGCACTTTACTTTCACCTACGAAACGCAACTTCTTACGAGAATTAGCACTCATTAATGGAGCCTTTCCTGCACAGTATCAGTGTAACAAAATGTAGCGTTTTTTTTATTATTCAACTAATAACCAACCCCATCCAATACACTGCTGCTTTAGAGGCATCCAATTCGATTTCTAGATGGTAAAATCTACTCTCGATCTCCTGTAACCACCGGCAACTCCAGGGGCAACTCTGGGGGCTAATGAGAGGGGCGGCCGCTTAAGACTAATCACCCTCCGGAAGTACAACTTCTTACAGCTTGGCAAACGAGGCACGACGTAAATAACCGGATTGCATGCGCATGTAGCAATGAATGGAATCCCCACCAGAATGTTGAAAGATTTCTGGAGATATGAAGACGGACGACGACGGACGAGGTGCCACTACGAAGCTGAACTGCTACCTGTACGACGAAGCCATGCCAGAAAATAGACCAGACTGTATTCTGTGTTAAATCATTTCATTGGCCACCGCTAAAAGCGTGACACCGATCTTAGGTAAGGAAAATCATACTTCTGTTGTCGCCTACTAAAAGTTAGTGAAATACTGCTACACGCCAACTTGCTAAGAAATGGAACATCAGTAAACCAGTACAGCCCAGGATTTCAAGTCCTCTCAGATGGCGTAGCTTTCAAGGCTGTAGACCGCGATGCCGGCAAAGACATGCGGCAGCTTTTGCGGTTCAGGTTTGCTATCCCTTAAATGTAAGACCGCTTTGTTTGAGTCCTTATGGAGCCAATTTATTTTTCGGCTTTTTATCAGAGCAGTTAAAAGCGCTAGACTAAAATAGACTTAACTTTAGGTCTTGTTCATGTGAAGGGGTAACATTTGAGGAGCTTGCACCAATTATCTTTATAGGAAATCCCATAAAACAGCGTGAATAGAGAGTTCTTCGACTCTTGGTGGCCTACCTCGGTAAATTCAGACCTTCAGCACTGATTCCTCCTTCATATCTCTGAGAATCGAAGAAAACTAGAAAGAAGATGCATGAAATGATGGCTTAGACTTTTTCAGTTATTTCTGGATGAAGGATCCTGTTAGAACAATTGGAGCTTTATTAGCCACCAATTGACATCCTTGGGAAATGCGCACGGTATTAATGAAATGTGCAATGATGAATGCACGTAAAGATGCCTGAAGCCAAAGCTGGTGAAGTTTCAACTAGTGCATTTATTCAATATATGAATATTTCAGATAGCACAAAAGGCGAACATGATTAAGGCATCACATCTCCAGTCAATATCCAACTTAATCCTCGACCCAAAGGTTTTACAACACATTCAAATGAACCTCAACGACTGCTCTATCACACGAACTGTGAAAATACGCTCACTACAACACAAGTTATCATTAATGGTCTAAGTTTGAAGTAGAGTGGCAGACATATGAACGGCTCTCGGCTGAATTCTAGAGTACTAATGATTTTCAATCTCTGCTTAATGTTTGAGCAGAATGGAAAGTAAAATGTCTAGTTCGATCGCTAAATCGCCAATACCTTCAATAAAAGCTTTTGAGATTATGTACGATGATTCAAAAATAGGAGGAAATCTAATTCTCGATCGCAGTACCCTCTATTGTTGTGATCCTCACGCTTAGCCTCAAATGTGCAATATTTTTGCGACAGAAGTCTCCATGAATAAATAAATGACCATGTATGGAGAAATCCAAAATTGAGATGCCTTTACCACAATGAGATGCAATATATACAGGGCACGAAATGGGTTTTTGAAGAGGATATTTGGACTGAGTGGTGTCATGCCACCATGGATTACCCATGTGATTTTATAGATCGAAGTGTCGGGACACCATTATTTGCCCAGATGAGCTACTTTTCTGATTCCATATTAGGCCTCACTTTCTGTGTAGTATTTACTTACCAATTAAACTGGCTATCTAACTTTCAACGTGTGTTCACCTACCTGGCCACCACCTGCCTGCCTGTTTTAATCTGGTATTTCCGAAAGGGTTCGAATTTTGAAAGAGAGCTGATTGTGCATGTTCTGCTAGAGGGTAAGTTTGAAATTCATTCAAATTCTTCATTTTCAGTTGCCAGCCTAAAATTTAGTGTCATGTAGAATATCAGCTCATATGGGGAATTAAATAGATCAGACACCTCAGTTGCTGGTTTCGCTGCAGTCGGAAGTCAAAACTGCCTCTTCTACAAATTTACGATTTTATATTTGATAGCGATTCTGTTGTACTCATTATTATTCATTCATTAGTTAATTATTGCTCTTCGGTTTTTAACCATCCATTTATGTTTCAGATGAGTCGGTGAGTTGCTTGGCAGTCGATGTACAAATAGAAGAGTTTGCCTTTATCAGTGAAGAAGATTTTCTCAACAACCGTCGAAAAGTGTGGCCACAAACTGTGAAGCCTAGGCACGGGTTGGAATACAGACTAATGGGTAATACTGTTTGCTTCTTGGAACTGGCAAGTCAACAAGACTGAAGATTCCCATCCTATCTATTTCAGATGATTCCGGTCAAAAATTCTTTACGTCAACTCAAATTTATTCTGGTAAATGACTCTTTGGGTGGTTACTTTTATTCAAAATATGCAATGTGTGATCAAATAACATCATGCACTCGTGCTTTCAGACTCGAGAGGTACAACTGAACCGCTGGCGCGGTCTAAAAAGGGCCATGCAAAACTAACTGAATGCCGGAAAGTTGGCACAGAAATGGTTGAACTTCAAATCAAGTTGCCACTTTTTTTGTAAGGTGCAGGCTGTCATTATTTTAATTGTATTGTAATGTTAAGCAATGCCTCAAATGAATGTACCTATTTTGCAGTCCACAGACCATGTCAAAATCGACGAAGAAGGTGGAAAATTTCCAAGACACTCAATAAAGATGAAGCATTAGACGCATTGACGCAATGAAGGGATATTCAGGCAGTTTGGAGCAAAAATCAAGTAGGGTTTTTTTGAAGATGAAATGGATATCACTTGGAAAGTCCTGACTGGAGTCACAGGGGATATCTCATTAATCCAGGCGAAGGGTGAAACACATACTGAGGAATCGTTCAAAGCATAAACAAATAAATTCTCCCATCCACTACAAATGTCTAACTCCATTTCGACGTTTTCCCGTATTTCACCAATAGCCAAATGATTGAAATTACCGCCGAACAACTAGAAAGGCTGAAAAAATTTAGTATTATAGATTTCAAAAAAATGCGAAGGTATAGATCATCTCATGCATTGAGACCTATTTTCTGTGGAAAATTAACATTTTAGCTTTCCAGCACGTATTATTGGGTGCTGATAATTTTGGGATCCATCCAATCAAGAGGTGCGAAATACAGTTTGCTATTTCCAAGTTGTGTGCGGGTTCTTCTTACTGGAATTTCCTCTCTGATGCGTTTATGAGAAGATATCTGACGTGTTCTCAGCTGGATGCAGTATATTTCATTTAATTAGACCACATGAGCTTTTATGGAGGGTGTACATTAACTAATGCATTAAATAATTTTCGATTTGGTTTGCGAAGTGAGGTTTTCGAGTGTCAAAGAAAAATCGCGCCTCGAATGTTGATCAGGTCTAGAAAGTAGCGCCAAACTAAATTCGATTTTCCCAGCAGACGCTTCGTTCATTCAATGCCCTTTGTTGCCTTAGCAACCGAGCTCGTGAGCCGAAAACAATCTCAAAACCTGTTTGTGTATATGCAACTTTAACTACCAGGCCTATTATCAAATTCGTTTCATTTTATATTTACAAGATAGCACTATCTTTTATTAAGTGAAATGTGGGTGCCCTAATTTACCATTAATGCCAATAAGTTCGTATGGAATTCAAAATCCTATTCGTGATCTTTTTCATCTCATCGAATACACCAAATCAAATAAACAAGTTGATGAAAGTTATTGCTCAGTACCAGCCGAACTATGTTTCTGCTTTTTCCTCACTTCGGATTCTGCATTTGTTGCGTACACTTATTTCATTACCTGCTACGAATCGCCAGCAGCCATGAGGTACATTATTGTGCGACGTAATATTGTCAGTGGAAAGCGGATTCGTACTTAATGTTCAATTAAACAAAAGTTATCTTTTAGCCTATTTGCATAACTATAAATCGCCAAGTTTACAGTGGATTTGCAACTGAGTTAGATGCTTTAGTTTTATTCGTAATTTTTTTTTTATAAATTTTGCAAAATTTAGAATATCATCCATGTCACTTATTTTCTAATCCTTTGCAGTCTAATTCCCGGGAAGTGAAAGTTCTTTTGCATTGTATAGCTCTCATCGTACGTACCACGTGATGGCATGGAGAGCGCCATTAATAGTCAAATTAGAGACTTAGATTCAAGCACATAATCAACCATTCAAAATTCCATACTCTTACAAAAAGTGAATGGGAGTGATCTTACATTGCATAGCGTGCATACTCGGCATCTCCGCTAGGGTGCCGAAATGTTAAGAACTCACCCATAATGCAGCATTATCTGAGGATCGCCTTTATCGTTGAGATAGACGGATTGAAGTTTCGGCACTTTGCTTTAGTACTCCACGGTAAAAAATGTTTTATTACTTTTCCGTAAACGAATAGAACTCTGCTTCAATGTAAACCATCACATTGACAAGCCCGCATCAACTGAGTAAGTTTTACTTGTTGTGATCGGGTGCCTTTTTAAATTGGAACAATCTCTAACCTTTTTACAGATCAAGCATATGAATCAGAGCTTCGGCAAAAGTATTTATACCTTCGAATTACCGAGCTTACTTGCTTAAGATTAAATACTGGCCGAAGATAAGTCCAGATCATGCTGCCACTGTCTATTGAATAGTAGTCTTCGGATGGAAAGCGGTGAAATTGCCTTTGCAATCCGCCGTAAATCGCCAACTACCATTCAAATTAAAAGATCTGCGACCTTCTCTAAATTTAGTCCAATTACCATTACGTCTATGTTAGTTATTCGTTGCCCCTTGTTTTCTAGACTATGAGCTGCCAGCAACTTTGAAATGAATCCACGAGGAGAGAAGATTGAAGACATTTTGCTGGTGGGTTGAGAAGTTCATTTCATTTAACAAAGAATGAGAATATCTATTCTTTTTGTAAGTTTACTTCATTTAAAATGCATGGCTAGACAGCCCTGTCGTCGATTTGATCAGATTTAATTATTGTATTTTTTCAGTACTCTAGTGATTCTGATCCATGTTTTAAACTCTCCGAGTCAGGACCCATATCAGATTTGAATGAAGTTGAACGAATTGCTTTCATGGACTCCCAGCAAATTTTTTTGGCAGAATTCTCCCTTACAGCCAAATTCGTTACCATCAAGATGGCTGTCGCTGGATTAGAAAACCCCGATGATGGCGGAAGTCTTCTAAAAATCGGTGCCGGAGTTTTCAATGCGGACGGCTTGAGAATTAGGTGTGATAAGGTGTCTGAAAGCTGTTCGATGACTGTTCACTTGATAATCAGTTTTGACTGTTCACTGTTCCTTTTCAAATTGTACTTATCGATGAGGTTGACATTACAAATGCATTTCAGCAAGATTGTATACTTTAGTGCTTGGGTGCTGGACCAAAAAATACTAAGGGTTTCGGGCTTATCTCGGATTTACAGGGCTAACAGAGACTATGATTGAAGATAAAGCATTGGAAGCTGTCCTCGACCTGCAATAAACACCGCAACTGCGCAAATGATTGGCATTACAAACCATTGATGAAAACTTTCACTGTCAAAGGTAGCCACACCGAGGAAGCAATTGAAAAAAATAGTATTTTCTTTGAAGTTTTGGAGCATTTTTCATTGTTGGTTTTTAAAAACTTTACCAGAAAGACCTATTAGAAGTAGCACCGAATATCTCAAAAAGTGTAAGGATTTGTTTTCCAACTTGAAAATTGCCCTGCTTTCTTCATGACACCGCAAACAACATTAAGCGAAGGTTTCATTTTTAGAAGGGTTATGATGTAAGCTGACTATCTTTTTAACATCCCTTTCTGGATCCTTTGCTGTTTGTGGGACTTTCATCTACTCCATAGCTTACAACGACCATGTTTCGTCATTCCTTTGATTTGTCGTGATCTCCGGCCACTGTACGGGGTTCAATATACGACTTGGCTAAGGCCAAGGTCATTTTCGTTAGAGCTATAAATAGCCAACCTTAAAGGAATGAGCCGTGACATGTTGAGAATGAGAGGGTATTTATCATCATAGAAAAAATCGGGTCAATTGAACTAGGTATAAATGCAAAATAAATCTTCATTAGTAAAGGGGCAACAGAAGACAGAAAATGAAAATGAAGGCAATATTTCATAGGGAAAATAATGCTTTTCACGGACTTAAAATTGGTGCCAATACTTTTAACTTCAAAAAGCCAAAATTCTGCTTCTGTAGCATCGACTATAAAATCACACCGACTGATGGCAATTATTGTGTGCTCCTCGGGCCGGATAATTGTGCAAAACGTTCATGCATCTGGGGGTTGTACCACGGTTTATCACCCCTTATTCATAACATTCAAAAAAGCACGAATATTCGCTCAGAATGAGAGAGTAAGTCTCATGCTAAAGGCACTTTAGATATACGATCGTAAAGCATCAGCTTTAATGCCCTGGTTTGGCTGAAAGCAATCCAAGCTCTCAAAGCAAACACTCAGGAGGCATAGGGGGGAATCCATTAAGATAATTCTAAAAAAGGTCAAATTAATAAAAGTTGATTTACGATTCAGTTGGTACTATAAAGCTGCAAATCATCGAAAGAAAGTAAGTCTAGACATTAATACTCAGAGAAATCACTGTGCCCAACTGCGCCCACTTTCACGACAAAAATCTCCTTGTAGTAAAGCTGATTAATAAGTTCTCTGCCTCCATGTGGTTATAGTGTGCTTAACAAATCAGAGTCAACATAATGCTGCAGCACAACCTGATCTGGTCAAACGTACATCGTCTAACATGCAGAGATACTGTCATTATCTATGTAATGGTGACCTCTTAAGCTATTCTACCTCCTATTCGACTGAAGCACAACGCATGGTCATCTCACTTTTACTACAAGGGTTATTTCATTGCGAAGAAACACTATTTTTCAGCCATCAGCCATCTGATAAAGGCCAATAAGAAAAATCGAATCAAAGTTAGGGTATCTACTTAACATTCTTTTTACGGTTCTAATGATGCATTTTCAATAAAGGTGAGTATTATTGTACTCAAAGAGATTTATCAAGAACTGATTGAAATCTATAGTATTAACCGAGTTGACCTACGGTTTAGATTCAAAAAACAATGAAATACACGTGTTTATTCTAAGGAAATAAAAATATCAGTATTTTGCCCAGATTTATATAATTTTAGAGTCACACAGAGCAAACATTCTTAAATGCATCGACGTAAGTTCCTTCATCCTATTACAGGGCCTACAATTGGGTGCACAATCGTAAATGCATTTGATGCTGTTCCACGAATCCTGTATCTAGGATAACTCTTCAGAGCAGATTAGCATCTCCCCCTTGCAGTGCTGGAGGTGAAATAAATTTTGAATTCTCGATGCAATGTCTGGTGAATGTTGATGAACTGACACTGTTACGAGTGTGACGATTTCCTCGACCACACAGAGTAGGCCATCACCCGCTCAATTTCAGGTCTCTCCTAAAACGCCTAAGTGTAAACAGTGTATCACATGAAGATCTTGAGGTAGTCACGGCCACTGAAGTAAATGCGTCCCCGAGGGCCATGAATTAGGTGGAGCAATGCGTCTTCTAAGGACATATCGAGCAAACGACCTCCAAGCAATCCATGCAGAAGTGGTCTTTCTATCTTTTCCACACAGCCAACACCTAATACCTTCTACTAAGCAAGCTCTTTTGGTTCCGAGTTTGTGACCATTGTACAAGTGAAGTGGATCTCACTTTCACACGGTATGGGAAATTGCGCCAATTTGTGGGAGGTTCGCATTGACTGGAGATTACTATTGAAAATGGTCTATGCTTATGGCGAGAGACATTTGAGCAAAGACGTCGATTGCTTTCTCTTTCTGTCTGCCTTACAGAGGAAACGCGAAATCGCTGTCTTTAGTAAATGGCATTCAGCGTCTCCTACTCCTAGTAGACTTGCTAGTAGACTTTTGGCTGAGCAAAGTGCACCCAAAAGCTGCACGAAGGTGAGGTCATAGACTTTGTGAAACCTTTCCATTATAATAGTTTGAAGTCGGAGTTGGCAAGGAACGCACTCAAATGTTAGTACTAACTGCGCGCAACAACACATCGTTGCTTCTAACTGTCGAGTACTCGTTGCTATGGCGTGCCGGAAGTGCAAAGCGAGTACAACTGGAGATGAATCAATACCATCAGATCACCGTTCTCAACTCATATGAATGCGCTGTACTACTGGTTGGGAGTGATGCTAGATATGTAGGGTATTAAGTCGATTCAAAAGCTCTCGACCATTCCATTTGGTATTCTTGAGCCTTGTGATGTGACAGAAGGCCGTTTTCTATATTATGGCCGCATGCGTGAGGTGAGATAGCTTGTCTAACAACACCACTAAGTAATTTTCGCTGCTACTCATAAGAGTGGCGAAGGGGAGTGGGTGCTCAATCGCAGAATCAACCATCTGCTGGAGGTAGTAGAAAATGCACTTCTGCACTTCCAAGACTTAGGGCTATAAGTCCGATTGAGCAGTCAAACTATAAATGCAAGTCATCTTTAGAACTGGAATTGGCAGCGAATCCATGCCTGACCAACCCGTTAAGGGAAGCTGCTCTTAGTTGGATTCGCAGGTAATCGCTGAGGCATGCATGGTTGGTTGCCACCTCATGAGTCTCAGTCGCAGGCTTCATGTTGTTGAGCGTCTGCTTGTGTGTTTCGCTTGTCACCAGGAGGTGGTAAGCTCTGTTTGTCACGGCGCACATTTGCGCACTTGGATCCTATCAAGGTAATGACGCATGGCTTCATAATATTCGCTTTGAAGAAGATGCAGTCGGCTCTTGATTGCCATTATTTTAACGAAGCATTGCAGCAAGGCATGCGTTGTGTCCTTTTTGCAGAGTGGTCAGCTTGATCTGTTGGCGGATTTGGAAGTGGAGGACAAACTTGCATTAGGCACTAGTCAAGGACAGGGTCCACCCGGTAAGAGCCTGGAAAAATGGGAACGCGGTGAGATTGACTACACTGGCTGCGATCGCTTTTCCAAAATTCAGGAAAAGTTGAACAAGTGTCTTCGACAATAAAGTGAGAGGGCTTCAACCATCGGTTGGGACTTGCTCTCTCTGACCAATTTCTACCACTCAATCTTTTCTGCATCTGTCAACTGGCTCCCGACTCTTCCTACTACAATCTGTACTCTTCCTAATGCCTACTCATTGCACACTTTAGTTCCCTCAATCCACTAGCTCCTTCGTTTCCATTCTGACTTGCGTTTGTTTGCGAAGAAATGTCGATGTCAACGCTTGTACCTTCGAGGTTTTTCCTTCAGTCAGGACAACAAAGTGGTTGAATCCGGAAAGTAACCTTCCTAGCGTAAATCAGCCATTCTCTTAGTCAAACTACTTCAGTTTCTTACATACACCAGATTCCCTGTCGTTGAATAATCTCTACGGGTCACCGGTTCGAGTGGTTAGAATAAAAGCAATCTTAGGCTTAGAAATATTTAGAGATTCATTGCTATTGCTTTGCATGAGAAATAGCGATGATGGAGAAGTGGGCAGTAAAGAGCCTGGCAACCCAGTGATAATGCTTCCTTTTAACATTTCGGCGATATTTTACACCTCCTATTGATGGGCAGTGGTTATGGCAAGAATCGTAGCACGATGCGGATCCTATTGCTTTGGACATTTGATAGTGCCAAAGAGCATCGTGCGAGTCTTAGTTCGAGCGTGGAAAGTTCCTCATTTTCACTCGACTGTACTACGGATCAGCATTGAGAACTGGAAACGTTGATTTGAAACACTGAGCGCGTGTTGCGACCGATCTATATGGCTTTCATGTCTCGACGACACGATACAGTCCATCATCAAGGGAGATGCGGGTGAGACATTGCGGTTGGTAAGGTACAATCAAGGTGTGTACAGAGCTGAGCAGTGACGTGTATCACACCACAGGCTTGCGTTCAGATGCTCTGTTATTTGAAGCAGTCTTAGTATCACCTCTGAACCGTTCAACATCACGAGTTACCCGGTTTTCAATCGTTGTGCCTAGTTTGCATTGCATCAGTTGCAAATGAATTCAAGGCTTTTACTAGAATAACTACGATGCATGCAGCAAGTGACGAGCAGAGCAATTGCGTCAATTGAAACTTAGAAACATTTTGATGGCGTCTTCAGGTCAAGAGGAGTGCTCTCCCTTGCAGTGAATGGCTTCAGGGATATTCCCTGTCATCTAAGGCTCACCACTGCTCGCCATGCTTCTATGAGATAAACCAACTCGTTGCATTGATGCATTGCTCTGATTCTTCTTAAGGGAAGCGGCACTTAATTTGCTGCCACCTCACAAGCTTGCCTCATAGACTTTAACATTTGCCTCCTCTGTTTTATTGGAAGGTGGTGCGAGATGCAACCTATTGAGCAAACTTGAGGTTCAGCTGAACACGTTTGCTCACTGCTCACTTGGCCCAAGTCAGCTGTGGAGGCATTCATTCATTTTACTTTGGAAAATCAGGTTAGCACTTCTTTGTCGACGTACAGATAATCTCTCTAACTAGTTTGCTGTCCTTATTTTCGCAAGGTGGTCTGGCAGAACAGATAGTTAGGCTTGAGATTGAAGATGAATGGGAGGGAGCCGTGTTGATCTGGTAGAAGCCGAGAAACGTGACTGTGGCGAGATGGAGTGTAGTAGTTGTGATCACTCTGCTGAATTCAAGGGGAAAACAAGGGATTATTGGGAAGTAAAGCTAGAAGGATCCGGCTCTCTATTGACGTCTGCCCCTCCAATACGTCGCCATGATTTGACATTGTCGCGAAACACCAGTGATCCTAAGTCATTCATCTCTTCCAACTACCTGCGAAAATGTGTCTTGGGTCTTTTCTTGTGGTTTGGACAATAAAGCCACCTCCAGCCTTCATAGATATCAGCTGATCGTTTCGGACCATGGAGCCACCTTTCTTCTCTGATGCCCCAAAGCTGGCGAGGAGCATCTGATACGCCACTAAGAAATCATACTCCAACTTCTCATCTCACAGTGCCTGTTTCAAAGCCCAGCAATTTCATCTACTATAGTCTTTGCAGGAGCATCATCACGTCACGTCACGTCACGTCACGTCAAGTCAAGTCAAGTCACGTCACGTCATCCTCATTCTCCTATTCGTGTTTCAGTCACCTTCTTAAATTCCCTTCATTTTGAACAAAGCAATTTACAATCGGTGTGAATCAGCCCTTTGCTTGAAAGCGCCTAGATGCTTATATCAACACACATCAAAGGTGAAAATAGCATTTATGTTTCGGGCTTGGTTTCTCTGTGTTGATGCAAGATCGCTTGAAAGGAGATAACACTGAAATACCCTTTAATTCGGAAGTTTCAAGCTCACACCTGGTTGAATTTTGATACAGTTAACACTAAAATGTGCCCTTTTCCTCTGATTACGATCAACGAGCAGCCAAGAGTCTTTTATTCACTGGCCTGTTTCATGTCACTTTCGGGACTACTAACTGCTTGTAACGTCCTTTAAACAGCCAACTGCAATGCAAAGTGTGATTAAAGTGATGTAGAAGTCAAATTTATTCATTGGCACCAATTGTGGGTTAAATATGAACAGAATATGAATATAGAATGAGAAAGCCTTAGAGATAACCCGCATACAGCGAATTACGGGACTCTCTGTATCGAGTTAATTTTTAAGACCAATTACATCTTTACTTTCGTCCCATCTTGTTAATATAGATCACCTTCATTAAAAGTGACTCGATTCTTCAATTGATCAGATTTCGATTTCAACTGTCCCTTGTCCAGAAGGATGGACAATTTGTCGTAGCGGCAAAGTTTAAAGGACCTCACGGTGGGTAAATATTTTCAAGTTGATCGGCAGGTCAACTGCTTGCCTTCAGGGAGTTCTGAGGATAAAGCCAGCATGACTCTTAGCTTCGATGATTAAATGCCGCACCGAGTCGGAGATACAGGTGCAGAACGAGAAAGCCTTAGAGATAGTCCATATGCTCAGGCTCTTTTGTGAATGGGTTGCAGGAGATATCTAAAGCCATCAATGCAGCCAAAACGGTTGCAGATGGACGTTTATCTGACCTTATTCTCCCTGTTCCATCGGTGGTGTTTTTCATCGCAACTGTTTCTAGTAGAAACGCATTGTGGCTATATTACGTCGTCGTGCACCGTGAACTTGTGATTCCAAAGTTGGACGACGTTGATTTTCGTGCCTCGTGCGTTGCACTGGCTGCGCTCATGTCTCACCTTTTGATTCGAAAGTTCCGAACTCACACCTGATTGAATTTGGATGCACTTAACATCAAACTCCGCTGTGCCCAACAAACTCTTAAAAATGTTACTTCCACTGATTTCTTTTACCCTGTTCTCAATTTTAACCGATTTCGGAAATTATAATTTTGCGAATCCAAATTTAAATTATTGCGACAATCGAAAAGTGTGTAGCTGGGCTGATGTGAATTTCCTATTAATAAAAACAGAGTATATTTAACATATGTATGAATAATATATTGTTGATATAATCTTATGGATAGTACACACAAGCATGTAATAGAGTCAGGTGATTAAAATAGGTCACTTATGCGGTTGGGAAGCAGTCTTTTGATGTCGGAATATAAGCGCATTAGTAGGCAAGCCTTTAACTAAACTCCACGATTTCCCTGTGATTGTATGGTGCCATTAGTACTTTCATACCCGCATCTTGAAAGTCGAACATATTCGCTTGATTTGCTGATTTATTTATTTACTCTTCACTTATTTGGGCAAGTCTCTAAGATTGATCGGGAGTACAACAGTTAACATCGACGTCTTCGGTTCTCTCGTCGCTTCTCTGGCATAATTCCGTCGTACAGATAGCAGTTCTACCTCAGTTCCACTTCGTAGTGGCACTTCGGCTCTCCTCGACACTGTTAAAGGCAGAAAATCTTCATACCTCCTCCAGAAGTCTTTTCAACTTTCTGTTGGAGATTCCATTGATCGCTACATGCACGCACTTTCCACAGTCCAGTTTGAGGACATGAATCCAGGTATTTACGTAGTACCATGCTTACCGAGCATGGCAAAATCAAATTTTATACGTCCAGTGGATGATTAGTGTTAGCCGGCCGTCCCTCTCATTAGCCCCCGGAGTTGCCCCTGAGGTTAAGGGTGATCACCACGAGGAGGTTGAGAGTAGGATCAGCCACCAATACTCGTGATCAAAACTCGTATGCTGGTCTTGCCAGGTTCTTTTCATTTTGTGTTTAGCCAGCTGTGCTTCAAGTATCTCTTCATGTCTATCAATTTCAATTTAAAACAATGCTTCTAATGTTCTGCTTGAATAGTAACTTGCCAAGACTAAAACGCATTTGTGGTTAAATTGAAAATGTAAAAAATAATACACGTCTTTAAAAATAGTGATGAAGTTACTTGAGCTGGAGCGATAATCAGGTTTGCATTGAAGCCGTTGTTGACACGACCGATCTCGTCGTCCAATCAATCAGCGACCTTCTGCATCATGACAAGGTAAGGACAAAAGTGCGTTAAGACAATTGAAGCTATTAAGAAATGAATCAAGCTTTATCTAGCAAGAGTCAGTATTCAACAACTGCAAAGCTAAAGAATTGTAAAGAACTTTAAAAAATTCCTTCCAAAGTTCGCAATTTTCAGCTGGATTCGCGCAGGACTAGCGGGTTTTGCAAGGTGTCTGCTACTTGTTTAACAACGTATGTTTTAATAATCTCTAATGTAAATGTAAATCAGTTGATGTACAAATAGACAAACTTTCTTTTTTTGAAAAGTCTTTTTTATTTAAAGTGGATTGAAAATAAAGTCACTTTTACAATGGGTTCAATCAAACACTAACAGTATCTCAGGACTCAGCACCTTTTGCAAATGATTGGCCGAATTGTGAAACCTACTTGCACCATTTCATTTGTGTTGCCATGACTCTTGAAATTTCAATCCATTGCCCACTTCTGGATTAATCAAGCAGCAATGATAAGTGTTGTAATCATTGGCATGGGATCACATTGCTATCTTTGGGTCCGACTCAAACGAATTTTATGCCATTTCAGTTCAACAGCGTAGATCTTCCAAAAGAGATTGGAATGGAAATAGAATTGATGATTCCTGGTTCAAGGATATTGCTAATATTTTCATATATTTTTACTGAATTAGGAGGTTATGAACCCAAATTTGACTTCACTTACAATGCCAAAACGTTGGCTTTTGCGTTTAAAATCAAATTTCAACCAAAAAATCTGGACTTCTTAATTTTATTATGCGAGATCGAGATTCGTATTTTAATGCTATGAGTTTCCTTGGTCAATATTTGCTCAACGCAAACATAAGACCATGATTGGTGGGTGTCACGTCGAAAGTGCTCCATGATTTCAATCAGCTTTTCAGCGGTGTAAACACCATGTCCCTCCCCAGCAAATGACCAATGAACGTAAAAGGGTAAAGACAATGACACTTGCTATCGAAATCCATAGGAGAAGTGGCCAAACATAAAACCAGCTTGAGGCCATCAGAAGCGACTTGAAATAAATGGCTGCGCAGCTGACTGATTTATATAGTGGAAAAAGATTTCTCTTCGCTTATACCGGTTGATCAGAGTGATTTTTGAAAACTGTGGAAAAATAATGTACTCATTTAAGCATCAAATCATTTAACTTAGATCAAATATTTAAATCCCTCTATAGAACTGGGCAAATCGCGAAATAAATATCGTCTAAACTAAATCTATTGGTTCGATGGGAGTGGCAGTAATGAGGTGATTTCGTCTTGGGGGAACAATGAGTAGAGTAGATATTCTACATCCAGCTATGTCTTTATAGCCAACATACTTAACCTTTTAGTACATAATTTTTATTTTGTCGATCAAATACTGTGGATTATAAGTAGATCTGTTTTGAGTGCAGCTTAAAGGTCTCAGTGTGCAGATTAAACACTGTTTATTGTCTGCTCATTAGGTAGCGATACTAACATTAAAATTTACATCAAAAAATCATTGTCAATCTTGGAATTTTTTTTGATTTTAAGGCTAGTTGTAGCAAAAATTCCAGCTCGTTCCTCTCCAACTCAATACTTCTTTTGGCCTACTTGATCAACCATAAACCACCCTCGACACTGTGACATCCATTTTAAATGCCGTCATCGAATATCAACACAGTGAGACGATCATATTCCATATTCAGTGTCTAAATATCCAGTCTCATCGATGTTCTTCTGACGACATTTAAATCAACATATTTAAAACAGTTTCAACGATGATTCAAAGTTCAGAACTCTAACAATTCTAAAATTTCTGAATGAAATCTGTAAAAAATAAAACAACAATAGTGAAAGGAAGAAAATTGCGTATGTAAGTGAACTTTCAGCCATGAATTTCTCAATCCCGGATGCCGAAGCTCTACTTCTCAGTCACAAACGTGTCCAAAGCAAATACTTTATGAAAGAGGCTAGAACATCCCTAGCCAAAAAAACTGTCTTTTGGTGTTGAGTATTTATGATTCCATTTACTTCGGATTTTCTTGAGCAGAAAAAATGCAGGTAAAGGAATTACAACAGTCGACATTTAAAAAACGTTCACAGAGCTTTTACTAAACCATAGTCTTCCGAAACTAGTCCAAACGTTTTAAAGATTTGCAATCAAATTTAGAATCGGCAATTTTTTTTTCAAACAGAGGCCGAGATAAATATTTAAAATATTGTGTTGATGGAGGATGCGAGAGTGGTATTGGAAGATGTTTGATGTGATGCAGCTAATGAGTGTTCCACGTCATGCTTCAAAGAGCACTAAAGTAAAGTGTCAATATGCCTTAAACTCCTTGCAGCATCACGCATTCATCGGAGTTTTGAGAACAGCATGCTAGGCCTTAAGTGTACTTCAAATATATCGGTATTCTGACCCTGTTCCATTTGAAACTTCTCCTCCAACTGATCCACTGTAAAGGTCAGTGACCAAGATGCCTCTTTGGCTTTCCGACTCATCAGTTAAACTGAAATCATCCTTGGCCCGAAATATTGTTTTAATCTCTAGCCATCACTGCTCTCCTTTTACATACCCGAAACTCTTCGTTTACTTTGTTAACCTTCCTTATTAAATTGTTTCATCTAAATGGAACTTTTAAAGCAGAAGATCAAAGAATTTTTTTGCAAAACCCTGTTTAGCATGCACAGACATGAATAGTACTTTGCTCCTTCCCTCGACATTAATGGTGGAGCTGTTAATCTATCTGTGAAAAGTTGGCAGCTCCAGTGGAACTGCATTTTAAATTTTCTTTTTATATTTTGGGACTTGTCTCAATTAATTATAATCTTGGAATATTAATAGCAGCTGTTGTCCATGTTTGTAGATGTTTGTATTCAGATAAAGAGCGGGAAATTTTGGGGGAATCAGGAATTTTCCTAAATACCTAAATATATAATCAGATTCTGCAGAAGTGTATGAGGCGCACTGTCCGCGGTGCGTTTAATGCTTGGTTGCCCGTATCTAGATTTGAGTCGTCATGGGAATAAAACACATTTTCCTGGTTCATTGAAGCCTTACCAACTGGGCTTGAGCTCTTCACTACGCCTGATGTCTTGGCACCTCCAAACGATGGGAGAATATCAATTGACAGCGAATGGGAGCCAAGCCGATTCTATCTTTGATCACATTTGCCTATCTGTTGTTAAACTGTGTGGCTATGCGGCTGTTTTCATAAGAATCCGTGATCTCCCCTGTTCTGACCTACCCACTTACTATGCGTTTTCTAACGTTCTGATTAACGTTTTTCACTTCAAGCTCATGATTTTACCGAAACTGTTATTTGAGCTACAAACCATACTTTATCATGGGTATGAAAATTGACTACGAAAGGTCTTCCAAAGGGAACTAGGTAAGAAAAAGCTCAATCAGTGCAAATCATGCCTACAATGGGCAATAGTCAACTTATTCACCGAACACTTACATAAAAATAACTCGTTAAAATTTGCTACACTCTTCATGTGGATTAATGAGAGTGCTGTCTCTTCAATATTCGAAGCATGTGGGCACTTAATTTTAGTTGCCTCATTTATTATTTATAATTGAAATCATGCTCTTCATTAAGAACTGAAATTGCGCTTCTACCTCAAAATGAAAGACATCCTTTTAAATTGGACTGAGAATAGAAAAACAGTTTAATTAAAACCCTATGCTAACCCATCTCAAAGATAATTCATTCATTCATATTCCCTCCACTTCGAATAAATTGTCATTTAGTTGTAAAATCAGCTCGAATATTTTGTCAGTTTGGATTGTGCACCCTGTTCTATCGTATTTAAATGCATAATTTTGAGAGGCCAGAAGATCTAGATCTTCTGTACCGAGTGCATAGAGCACTAAAATTTCATAGTTCTTAGAGTCAGAATTTCGTTCCAACCATACTTTCCGGTACCCATGGTCATAGGAAGGCTTCTGTGACTCAAATACGCACTTAGTCAAAGTTAGCTCCTTACGGAATATTTCGTTAACTGCGACTCAGGTTTTTAGCAGTCATTCGCAAGGCTAATACTTTCAGAGCCAAAACCTTTCTCAAATAATAAAATGACGTTCGGTAAATCCAGTTAATTCAAGACCGAACTAAGTGCTACAATCTAGCGCCGGTTAAGTCTCCCTCAACACTGAGTTTGGATGAGTCCCATACCGAAATGGATGTGAGGAAAATGCAATCGTAAAGACTATCCTAGTTCGCGAAAATGGTGGAACTTGTAACGTTCTGTTTCGTAAAAATAGATGTTTAATAACTTTATTATGATAAAGTGCTTATGCAAGCAAGTGTGATCGACCTATTGTCATGCAGCTCAAATCAAACAACTCAAAGTAAACAGGAAAGTACAGGATTATTATGGACAAAGCAAGGGAGTATATTGTAAGTAAACAGAGTGCGGAACTAAGAATAGTTCGATGAATAACTCAGGGCGAATTCCAAGCAGTAAATATCCATGATTTTTACATTCTTACATTAAAATCAAACCTAACCATTGCATTAGGTGGGATCATTATGGCTGACTGTCTGACTGACAGCATTCAACACACTATCCATAAACGAACAACGCAGTATCACCGACTCGGTCAACGTCATCTGTAATTTCCAATCATCACGCTATTACACTTCCCCAAATAACGCATTGCTTTAAGTTCGAACTTTTAGCTCAGTAAACTACAAGTTAATCTCATATACTCGTGTAAAACTTCACACCTAGTGCTTTACTGTATTCATTTGCAATATTATACTGTGACACTCCCACGAAACTCTTGTCTGAGCAGAACGGCTGTAAAGTGATCATTACGGTTGTGTGTAACATGGTGCCTTAAACCCAGCCTACTGTTTGGATGCATGAAAAGCTCTTTCTTTGCCTTCTTTCTGTTCAGGGGAATTAAACACAAACTTATCATTGAAACGCCTTAAACTCACTTTGACGTCTTTGCTTGCAAGCAGAAACTCTGGATAAATAAGGGAGGAAAGGCGATTATGCAAAATATTAAAAATAATGAGTGCATTCAAAACTTCATCCGATTAAGGAAGGTTGAGGCCATTTTCGCTGAAATTGATAGCTATTTCGCTAACACATATAGAGCGTCGTAAGAGTTTGAAAAGTTGGACATAAACTGCCGTGTAAATCAAAAATAATATGGTTTGAGCTGTTATTTCTGAAAAAAATTGGCTATAAAATTAATTAATAAACTACTAATTGATAGGATCAGAGTATATATAGTCAGCCACTTTTCTTGCCATAACAGTCTCTGTATTGCGGAACCTGATTGGTCAAGTCCATTCCGCCAATCCTACTCACTCTTCCTATTTGGTTTTTACCTAAATTTCTGACAAAGGGATTCTCAAAATGCTCTTTTACACTGTTCTCAAGCACTACCTCCCCACTGCCCTTTGGATTTTTAGTTGTTTTTGCATAATTCCCTCAATTTACATTGGCTGGAAATGCGGACTCTGTCGACCTATAGCATCCTACCTAATAGTGCTGGCGATTGTGGATTTAATAACAGGATGTGTGCTTGCGTTTCTCTCACTGGATCACTTCCTTCTCGGTTTTATTTCAGGTGAAGAAGCTCATTCAACCTACAGTATATTCGAAGACATATTCGGCGAGCTCGTAGACGTTCTACTGCTCATCTCCAATTGGATAACCGTTGCAGTTGCAGTTGAGAGGTACATGGCAATATGCTTTCCTCTCTATGTTCGAGGTCTGACTCAGCGTGTAAGGAAACGCATTGTCCTCTGCATCATTCTAATATCAATCATCCTGCAGTTTCCTTTGTTAGCCAAGTACTGTCCTATCTTTCACTCGCTATGGAAATCTCTTGGCTCCTTCAACTTGTGGTTTACAAGAGTTTTAGTTCTACTGGTTCTTCCTTGTACTATACTCATTTTCGTGACAATACGACTGATTCAAGCGATTCGGTCATCATTTATCTTGAAGCATGGGGACTACGTAGCGACTCCACCAGATTTTTCAGGTGAAAATGATTGTAATTCAATTTTTAAAAGCTATACCTCCAGGTCCACTCGATTAACCGTTGCTCTCCCATTGAACAATCCAATGGCCAGAGAACGCAGTAAACAAGCTACCAGGGAGGAGAGAATCATAACCATCAATCTAATCTGCTTAATAATGGTATTTTTCCTTTGTCAAGTACCTTTTATTCTTCTCTCTGTGGCATTTAAACTTTGTGATTCGGAACCAGAAAGTGTTTTGATTCGGGATCGGAATCTCATCTTCTTTTATCATTCAAATCTTTTGAAAAGAAATGTTCTCAATCAGACGTTTGATTCGTCCTCGTTCCTCACTGCGAATGCCTCTTCGTATAACCAGCTGTCGTCCACCGATACGATTTTAGCGTACATTAGAGCCTTTTCTGTTATATTTTTGATGCTGAAAGGTGACTTATACTTTCTCTTCTACTGCTGGTTATGCGACAACTTCTTTAGGGCCGTCAAGCTATTCCTACACATTTAAGTTTCAATTTACCCTATTAATACAGTCTACAATGTTTCAAGCCTGGGCATTCATAAAACAGCCTATTTATAATACATCTTTGTGTCATATAAATTTCTTACTCATAAAACCTTTTCTTATTTAATAAATCATAGAATTATATCAATATTTGCATAACTTAAATTGGCCTTTATTTGTTCATTAATGCTTTCAAGTTGTCCGAATTTGAAGGCATTTCAAGTGTTTACCCAGGTGACTTCAGTATATTTGTTTTTTTCTGACTTCATAATAATTGTTTTTTTTTTGTATTTTGCATGATTTTAATTCTTCATTTATTTTTAGCACATTCGAAACTATTTTTGCTAGAATATGTTATGGTTTTCCTTTACAAATCGGTTTATTTGTGACTATTGAGGTAAATTTTTAGTAGTAGTAGTGGTAGTAGTAACGCATTTCGCATCCAAAAATTTGTAAATCAAAGTGCATCTCTGTTATTACGGTACCCTGGACCATAAATTGACATACAAATATCAATCGGTGAATGTCAAAATACTACTCAATTTTATTTGGCATTATTTTATCTCGGACTAAGAACTGACCGTGCAAGATTGGATTTTAAAATTACTGAGCCCCGAGCTGTCCGATCGCACAGCAGTTTTGATATTCAAGTAGCGTGTTTGAAGCCAATGTTTATTGGGCTCGTGTTGAGAATTAAGGCTTGCGTGTCATAAAATAACTAATAGAGTATTTATACGACTCTTTGTTTACTCAAAAATGAAGTTGATATTTACTTGGAATCGAAAAAAGGCCTTTTAGTGTGAAAAATTGTCAGGAGCCAGTATCATCATCGAGTTGGTGTGAAAACTTTAGTCTACCTCTTCAAATTACCGGCGAACATTCAAAAATACAATTATAAAAATTACATGTCCCTTCAATATAAGTTCCAAAACTTTGAATCCTGGACCGATTTGAAATGAACATTAAATTGTAATTTGCTAAGCACATTGGCTTCCTTGTGCATTAAAGTGTTCAGGTAAGCCTTCTGCCAAATCCCACTTCGGTGATTTGGACTTAATATCTGGTGTGTATTCATCGTTCAGAGCTTCCACAGTCAATGCCTGAGAGATCGACACCTATCTAATGTTTAGAAATACTCTTTTGCGGTAAAATTCGAGTTCAAATGAAAACCGAACCATTGTTGCTCTTCAAGTAAGCGGATTCGATGATAAATCAGTTACTTATGTTCTAGTGGCGCACTATGGATGGACCTTTATTCTTTTTCAAACACGGAAAAAAACTTTTGTCAGCATTTCACCACATCATCAATCCAACCAAGATCCAACATTAAGACTTATTGTTTAAGTTGCCACCCAATCATTTACCTTAAAGGGTTAATCACAAGTGTACTAAATTGCACCATTCATATGTCAAGAGGATAAAGTTTCATTCCAATACGTGCATTTCCATCGACGTGAGAGGTGGAAGCATAACCTCTTTACTTAACCGAAAGTGCCTTGACGACATGATGTTGTTTAACATTGAATAAGCAGATGCTTCTTCTTTTTTGAACCCACTAAGGTAAGTGCTTGTTGCCAATTAATAATGAGAATTTTGACAGCTCAAAACAGGTTGTGCCTACGGATGGTCCAAACCTCCATCCTGACATCCTTTTTCTCCTGATCTTTCTTGGTGTATTTCCAATCTAGAGTCAGTTTACATCATTTTCATTGGCGGAATGAATGATTTTCTTTAACCAACACTGCACATTTATAGACGTTAATACAGCATTGTATAAAGGGCAAGGAAGGATTCACTTTTCAGAGTCCTTCTTCCTTCAATAACTTTGTCTAACCACATCATAAATTTTCATGTCCTCTTTAGCTCTCATTACCATTAATTTTAAGTTGTGAAAGGGCGTTTTCAAATTTGGCAAAATTTGGCCCATTGTCAGCAAGCCTTTGAACAGGTCTCGATATTTTACTCTTCATCTTTTACTTAAAGAGCCGAAGAATGTGCTCTTCGATCCCCACTTTGTCAAAATCTCTCAAATCCTGGGAGAAAGGTATGAGACTATCCAAAAAGTCATCAGTAATGAAGCTTAGCTTTTCAGCAAAGTCAAAACTACTTTTTGATACATCATTGCCATTTTTGATAATTCGGTAGTTTTATTTTGTTAGTTTTCAGCGCCTAAAGACACAGTAACTTAATGTACCATAATCATTTAAGGGATGCCATAAGGAACAATTAACTGGCACATTTTAAGGCTGATTTCGATGCGCTTTTGCCTTCTCTACTACATCACATAGTAGTGCCAACAACAATGAACTTAATTTCATCTTCTAAAACACATGAGATTCAGATAACTTTAACTCGCTTGTAAATAAAATAAAATAAAACTGAAAACCAGATCATTCTTTGAATCGAAAAATGATAACCATGACTGCACCTGATACATTTTATTTACTAATTACTACTTGTTCAAATTAAAGCTCTAAAGATTAGTTGACTTTGCAAAAAATTGTGGCATTCTATCTTGAATTCATTTAGAAAGTCGCCTACACCATTAATTTGAAGTTCAGATGAACAATTTCAAATGAACAGACTCTTTTTGGTTGAATATCAATCTTCTCTAGAGATCTAAATGGTTATACAAATTCGGATTCTAAGAAAAATACGTGGACGTTTTCATTTCCAAATGAAGCGAAGTTGATCATTCAACTGAAATCTAAAGAGCTCTGCCAGTGATCCAATTCTATTCCTCTAGTGTAGCGAGGTAATACTACTTTTCGAGGTTCGAGACTCGATACTTCTTTTTAAAATAGAGAAAAGCTTCTAAGTTACCAGCTTTGGTAGTTCCGGCTTATTCTTAACTGAGACGATTTATAAAACTTAGAAAAGTTGAAATTAAAATGAATTATCAGTGTGCGCTTAAACTGACGCCAACTTTAGCAAACACATGGGCTTGTTCAGAAACTAAACTGTGAAGACGAATCTTGCGTGTTTTTTCTTGCTGTCCTCCATCGAAACTGTCCGTGTTTGTGCAAGTTAATTGGCTTGGAGAAAAATACACAAACATGGCTGAAATCTACTTTTAAGTCGACAGATGGCCAGTCAGTATCTGCCCTACTCTGAATTCGAGTAGTCATTACATGCTGCGAAGAAAGACTTGGGAGAATGAACAAAAAGGACATGGTCATTATTGCCTGAAGTTATTTAGTTCGCTATCTAAATTTATGTGCTTTCAATTAGTAACTGAGAGAAGGTTGTAAATCTCTCACAATAAGATAAATAAGCCTTTGAAATCTGAGTAGGTTCGCGGCCAATTTTCAACACTTTTTCTTTCGTCACATTTTGTCATGAACAGATCTTTCATAAAACGGTAGATTCATTGGGACTGTAACAAATCTTTACCTTGAAGTGCCAAACCTTCTTTAAGGATTTTCTTCGATGACGAGTCGGCATTCCTTAGAACCGAGAACTTTTCATTTCAAATCTTTCATCAAATTATCAAACTATACGTCAGCAGAAGTGGTTAAACAGATTACTTCTGTTGAGGATTCGATAAAATTGCATCGGAGCTGAAAGTCCTTGGCACATCATCATAGCAGATAGCATAGAATTGAAGGATGGACTGTAAATACAAATAGACAGAATTTGGAACGCAGTTTCATACTGTTTCAACTTCATTTCGAAAGAAATTTTGGATTCAAAATACAACCAATTTAATTTCCCTTTATTGAAGTTAATGACAAAACTGTGATTACCGAGCAATAGCAAACACCAAAAGATTATGAACTTTTTAGGGTCTATGAATGCCTTGGAATATTTGCAGACACAATACATTAAATGTGTCAATGGGAATTTCGTGTTTTTTTGTGTTGATCGGACTTTAATTAAACAAAATTTACCAAGGTTCGCTAGTGGAAATCCAACTCTATTCTTCTAGTGTAGCGAGATAATATTTCTTTCGGGACAGGTTTAGGGCGGGGCTGATAGTTCGAGATGTAATGTCTCTCGTTAAAATAGAGAAAAGCTGCTATGCAAAAAATTAACTCCAAATTTGGGAAAAAGGAGGGTTAAATAGAGGACTATTGTGATACTTCATTTAATCTTTACCGAAATTAAAGGGATTCAGCTACCTACCAAAGTGTTTGTGTCTCACAGTGAACCGTTGTATTGCAAGTTCCACGACTCCGCTGAAAAAGAGAAAATTTGGATGTCTTTTCGAAACATATGACTGTATGTCTTCCTGAGAAGACTGTCTAATCCAAAATTTGAGAGAAAAAGAAATATCTTTAAGAGAAGAGGTTAAGTCCCAAGGTCATGGTGAGAGGTCTAGAAAAAAGCAACGGATGGAGTCAGTCGCCTAGTGATGGTCAGAGTGATAACGATTAGAAATTATGTAGCTCAAAATGAGTCTTCCACAAGTTATGCCGGTTCGTTTTTGGCCATTTGGTTCGATTTTCAGGACTTTTGGACAAGGAATGATGAGATAATCAATCAGACCAATCATTGTTGGAATGAGTAAGGAAGTCAAATTCAAGCAGTCAAACAAGACCTCAAGTTAATTTAAGCAGTTCCTTTTTTGAAGCTAAGTGAGTAAGATTTGGAAGCGAGAGGCATTAGGAATTTATGAATTTGCGCTCACTATGAGTTTAGTAGCTGAGTTCCAAATCATGCGCTTGTTTTCTCTTACTGCTCTATAGCCACACTTTTCGAACACCGGTTAGTCATGCTTATCTTCATTTTCAGTGCCTTCTTACAATCCTTTGAGGCCATCTGAGGGCCTTCAAAAAGGGAGATCGCACTGGATCCTGATTATCAACGGATAGAAGGGATTAGCTGTACATGAGATGCTATGATTACCTCTATCTTTCGTAAGACTTGAAATATCTATACTTTGGACTTTTTCTTCATTCGAGTTCGCCGAGTCTGAATTATAGTGCCATTGTCTAAGATGTCGGAGTACTTTCTTATTTTCTGTGGACAATCACAGACCGTCAGCATTTTGCCACTTCAATATGGTGCGCGGATTCCCTAGAGGTTCCAATTTTAGTTTAATGGATGTGAGATATTCCAGGATTGATCTTTTGTTTGTTCCTTAACAAGTTCTCCTGGAAATCTGGTGACTAGAATGAGAGAGTAGCGCCATGGAACAAGGCGGCCATATAAGCTAGATTCTTCGAGAGTATTTTAAACAAAAGTCTGCTTTCACCTTTAGTGCTTGTAGTAACTGAGTCTAGCAATTCATTACTGCGTTATTGATACTCCAAGACCAAGATATGAACTGTGATAGCCGGGATATTTTCAATTATTCCCTTTCTTGGCCCATTAAGCCAACATCTGAGCTAGTTAATCAGTTATATCTGCATCGAAGCTGCTGATTTCTCTCAGATTTTCTGAGTTTCTCTAAGGTCGGACTTCCAAACATCTGACAGAAAACAACTAATGAGATTCCCCCGGGTACCATTCGTTCATCATGCTGATTATTTATTCAACACATCCATTAGAGCAGTATCATCAATATTTAATATTTGCCAGAGTAGTTCTGAAAGAATCCACAAGCATTTTGAAGAGGATATTTATTTTAAAAATATTTTCTAGTAATACCACATTCTAGCCTGTCGTTAAACACTAACAGCTTTTCATCCAACTTAAATTTGTTTGAAATTTTTCTATACTGAATTCGATCCAATTTAATGAGATCCCTTTTAGACTGACAGTGGGCTTTTATCGGGAGTTGCCCCTGCTCGATGATCACTTCGTCCGCATTTTCTGTTTATTTGAAGAGATTTCTTCTGTTTGAAAATTCATCTGGTTCGAGAACTTGGTAATGAATCATGTACTTTTGGGATCCTGAGGAGGAGACACGAAATCAAAGCACTCATTCAAGAAATGAACCTCCGAGAGAGGCCTTGGATAAATAGGGGGATAGTTAAATCGAGTGAAATGATCTGGATGGGGTGAAGGAAACAATGACCCCGAACGAGACTGGTTGTTCTGGTGAATGCTTCTCGTTCTGACCTGAATATTCGTTTAATCCTGATGGACCCCTATTCTTGATAAGGTCTTGGTCTAACCAGTTTGGCTGACTGGATGATTCTATCGAAACCTCTTGAATTATTCATTCTACTTTCTCTCTGTCGGTTACGGAAGTTTTGAAAACTAGCAAATATTACAATTCTGACGATGCATCAAGCAGATATTAGCGAGAATTCATTATTACGAAGAAATACCTTATCTACCAAGCGATGCTCATTTTCTTTAAGGAAGAATTTATTTGTTTATCCATTTTGAACAAACCGATCTGTCGAGTTAAAAGAGTAGCATATTCAAAGGTAACTAATGAAGCTGTTTATGGCGCTTGTTTCTATCAATATCTTTAGCACGAAGTATCATTTGACCAGCCTGCAAAAACTGACTCTTAAAGCTTCGACGTAAATCATTCTGCATCAGCCTTTATCTGCTCATAGACATAATCTCTCACTTTGCAACGCTCATTATACTGGTTGGTCTTATGAAATAGGTCTTACAGCTAACGTTGAACAAACAGTTTCCTTTTGATCGTATACGACTAGCTCGACTTCCTTTATAGGGCCAGATATATACCGGAGGGTCAAATTGCTGCAAAAACATATGCTCAAAGAATAGTTTAAATCAGCTTCCCTACAGCTAAGTCATAGTGGCCATATGACCATGAAAGTTTAAAATATATAAATCATTCAGTATCACCTCTTAGACTGAATATTGATGAGTACCATAGCAGCATTTTACTCAATGCCTAGGTGAAATAAATTAAATTTGCGAACCCATTCACTTGAGAAGCAGCGTTTCCATTAACCTAGCAAAACCAGACAATTCCAGCTTTGAATCAAAATTTGCAGTAAATTTGCTAATTCGGAACCCACTTCTATGCTATGCACAGGGCTAACAGCATAATAAATTCGCTTTTGGAGAACGCCAATGATGAGAGCACAACATAGAAATCGCAAGTTGATCAATCACTTTCTCTACTGCGTAAATAGCTCTCATTAGTAGTCCGACAGGCCCTCCCTTATTAGCCATTAATAGGTAATTTTTTTTATTCCTCCCCACCCTTTAGGGCAAGTCCCAAGGACTTATTGCGGGTACAACAGAAATACAATAAGTTTCATGTTATAGCATAGAAATAGTTAGTTGAGTTCATCGACCCGCTGGTCATTTTTCGGCATGGTTCCGTGGCGCAATAGCATTCAGTTCTTCTGCTGCATCTCATGAAGTACCTGGGATAGAGTTCTTCCCAGCTGTGATGGAGCAGATGTGTATTTCATCTTGCTAGAGGGACTTTTCGTCGCAGTCTTTTTTACTATCTCCCACTCTATCGTTTTTCTCATTCGTATTCAGCCTTTCTACTATTTCTAATTCAGTTTGATTGCTTTCTCTTCTCTGTTTGTTTTTCCCTTTTTCTGATTTCGACCGAAGGGTGACAGCTCCTAAAATGTCTTTTCAGCCACCCTTGAGTCTTGTATCGTATAAAGCAGTCAGTAAGAGGGCGCTATAGTCCAGGGTCGAGCATCCCTTCAGTTCTACATTCATCTTCTCCATGATCTTGTTTTACGTGCGTTCGCATATCACTTATTCTGGCGAAGGAAGGTGTATAATTTTCGTCTCGAACTTTAGGGCTTTCCTTTGGATCAAGTAGCCATGAATCTGAGTGCTCTTGCCATATTTCGTTCGCATCCTTAATTAATTGAAGCATCCAGTTCCTTGTATGTGAAGCTTTCTTTGTTTCGGCTTTTTCAAAGTTACTGTTTTGTATGGAGAGTATCAGGCTATCTTTGTCCATCTTTAAGCTCTTCCATAGGTTCAACCTCTTAGTCTGTATAAGACTTACTGGGTTACTCATTGGGAGTTCCTTTCGGAGTTCCTCAACAGTTTTGTTTCTTCGCGAATACAGCCCAAGTATCATACGGCAAGCCGTATCCTGTATTGCTTTAAGTCGATTGTAATCTTTTACTCTCAAGACAATGGTTGATAATCCGTAAGTGATTGCAGGATCAACAAAAATTCCCACCAGGTGCGCTTTTAGGGTGTTTTTGAGACTTCTGGAGCTCAGAAACGGTCTCAGTCATATTAGATGCCTTTTTACCCTGGTTAAGTTTGCGATTATTGCTCCGTCTGGCTCACCGGTGTCTTGAATTATGGAACCAAGACATTCGAAGTGTGAGGCACGTCAGAATGACATTCCAGCTGCCTCAAGAGGCATTTAATCTTCACCGTCACCGATTTAAAACCAGAAGGTTTTTTCGCTGCGACTTGCATTCTATATTTTTGCATCGTTTTCGCCAGATGCTCTATTAATCTGACAGCTGCGACTTTATTTGGCGCAATAAGACATAGGTCATTGGCGTATTCTAAACGACTTAGCTGCCATCTTTTACCCGAGCCATCAATCATCTGTACTGCACTGTCCTTGAGTGAGGAGAAGGCTTCATCCAATAGGAGTTGGTAGATTAGGTTGAAGAGAAGTGGCCCCTCTTTTGAGCCTTGGCTCACACCAAGTTTCATCTCAAAGTAGTCCCTTGTTCCCCTCAATTTGCTCGTCGGTGCGTCCATCAAAGACTTTACTGATTGAATAATTTGCTTAGAGCAGCCTAGATCTATCATTCGGTTGATTATTGCAGCTGTAGGCAGCGAGTCAAAGGCCTTTTCCAGGTCGACAAACACTAGCACTATTTTCTGCTTCTGGTCCACGACTTTCTGTATAATGGTTCTTACTGCAAATATAGCCTGTTCGGTCGATCCTCCTTCACAGAATCCAAATTGGGTTCTTAAGGGTAGTTCGACAAGATGGTGCTTCAAACATTGGCACAGAATAGATGCATATAACTTACCTAATGCATCGAGAAGGAAGATTGATATACAGTTTGTAGAATCTGTCTGCTAATCTTTCCGCTTGTAGATACTTACAACTTCAGCATCGATCCAAGCTCGAGGTATAGGAGTAGTCCCATTATAGAAGTCGTTGAACACTTTTAGTAGGTAGGCATTTAGACAGTGATTGTCCCATTTCAGTTGTTCGGATCTAATTCCATTTTCGCCGGGACTTTTATGTAGTTTTAATCTATTTTTAGCTATCCCGATCTCTTCCATTGAAATAGAGGAGTCTCTCCGTAGGAGATTATAGCTTTTAATTTCTCCAGTGATCCTTTCCTTAAACAGTTCCCAGTAGTGTGCGACTAGATCTTTGAGTTTAACTAGTGTCCTTCCAGTTTGTGTGTTCCATGAGGAGTTTTTCTTCATTATGTCCTTCAGCAACATGAAGGCTTTACGAGGTTGTTTCTCAGCGAGATGTACAGGAAAGCTGATTAATCCCTCTTCTTGACATGCTTTTACCAGTTTCTTATCAGGTTGTTCACCTTGTTTCTCAGCTCTCTGTACCTCATAAATGTTTCCTGAGATGGATTTGAGAGCCAATTTGCTCTCAGCTGCTTTACAAGCTGTAGTTCTCTAGTTTCGATGAAAAAGGTGTTTTTTTTCTCTTTTTCACCAGCGCTCCGTTATAAAACCCTCTTCAACTACTGTACCAGACACATATGACGCCGCTGAACGACCGACTCTGTCTTTCCATTCCAAGACAGCGTTCTACTACTATTTGGAGGAAAATAGTGTTGAAAGAAGGCTAAGTTCAACAATTGAGTAGCTCAGTGTGCATGAGCATGGCATCGTAGAGTGCGTAGTGGATGAAGTAACTTTTCACCGATAACCTTTCCGTGAAGTACATATGAAATTGTATTTTACCTTTGATCACAATGAATAGGGAAGGGGCAGTTACTCACTTCACTATTGACAATTCGTGACACTTATAATAATTACAGAGAACGTTGTCGCTGTTTTTAATGAACGTTTTGTGTCCACAATTTTGGAAGCAGTAGCGTATTCTTCGATTGTGACACCGAGATACTGCTGACCTCTTGTTTGGCTGCATATAAATGAGCAATCATTTGATAAATCATTTCAGCTTTTCCACTTCAAAAACCAGCGGACTTAATTCGGTACAGAATACACCACCCAGACCATTGCTAGCTAAGCATTTAGAAGCTTCACACTTGAAAGCACCCTTCCTCTATTTTTAAAACCTAGGGAACTCAGCCACCAGATGGGCGGAGATGGGTTGCATATGGATTAAATCGTTCTAATCGAGTAACCGAAGAGAGTTGAAATTGCACATCTAAGACGACCGGCTTATGTGAAAATTCTATTGTGAAATGATCGTAGGTACACAATTTCTGTCTTTGTGTTTTCTTACTATAGAAATACCCAGTTTACTTGAATTTCAATCCAACGCAGGTTTAAAACATTGGTCATGCCAAGTAATCTAGTAAAATACCGGCGCATAAGTCGCTGAGGGAAATCTAAATGGCTCACTCATTTCTGCAACAATTTGGAATAGACGCCGAAAGCCATAACTTTATTTTGCTGTTTTTAGAACGATTGTCAACAGCTATTTGCATCGGATTATGTATCTTTTCCCTACCCATGTGAGCAGTAAACCACTGAGGTTATAAGGACACACCACATTGTTTGGGCCTACCTTAAATACCTGTGTGTATGTCATGACGAAATTCGAACTTCTGCATTCACAAGAATCAGTGGCTTTAATCATTTCTGCATAGTTGCTTCTATGAGTAGCTCCAACTGGCTATTTGAGTCGTCTGATCGTTTGTGACGAATCAGAAGAACTTGGCTCTTTATTAGCATCATTACGTTCTCAAAAAAATACCCTGAGATTTTCTTCAAACCTGTTGCGCAGCACTCAGGATGGTAGAATTGAATCTGGAAAAAGTAAGCTTCGTTCGAGGGTCAGGCTGGTAATTCTGAAATCAATTTTTCTTTAAAACTGTTAACATGTCAAAAATTGAGCGGCCCAAGTTCATCAGTAATTATTTTTGAATTTTTGCTAACACATTAACAGGCAACATTATCCATGCACCGGGAGTTAGGCAGCACTGGTCCATGAGGATATGATGAATAACTTGAATTTGTCTATTTCAATTTCTAGATTCTTCTGATGCCCTTGCCTGGTAGTATTATTACAATTAACACTTTCTTGAAAGATTTTATCCTACCACCCATAAATAAATTGAAAATTCCGATGTTCATGTAAAATAAAATTTTATTACCATGCAAAATATTTTTGATCATTTTTATTAACCGATCTTACCGAGCCCACTTAGAATCCCTTTCTATGGACGTTCCAAAAGAGGTGGAGGCTGGATTGTACGATTTGGCTCGGAGGGCGGGTGTGCCTATTAACAAAAAGATCTCTTCGTATGTGTTTTTATAATTATCTTTCTAAACTTATCAAATGGGTACTAGTATGGCGTGCTTCTGATTTTGCACATGTCTTTTTTACCTATGTATGGTTAGATAATGATTTTTTAAAAACCTCTTTTCGTGTTTTTTTCTTCATCTTCAGCATTCTCTTGGATTTGATCAGTATGAACTGTGATCCAACTGTGATTTTCTACATACTCAAACATCCACTCGGTCAATTTGCCACTCACAATCCTCGTATGGGTGGGAGTTACGGGAGTTTTCCGAAAATATTAGACAGACGATCCTCCCGCTCATCTAAAAGAAATACCTGATATTTTATTCTTTTCAGCCTTTGTACATATATGTATATTTCCATTCAAACATAACCTTTTCGTAGGCGAAGACAATTTCGATCTTATTAATGTGTTGGTCTGGAATTCGCGATGCTGCAGGCTTTCTATTGATGGTCCCATTTGGGAATTTCACATCCTCTTTTGGCTGGTTGTATTCAAGCTGTCTAAAATAATTGGGTGTGATGGTTCCCCTTTGCTTATAGATACTTCCTGGGAGGTCGCTTGTTCATAACTTCTCAATAGCTAGCTAAGACCACATTCATGTTCTAGAATAGGTGGTCTCTGACCGCACCAACGCGTGGAGGGCTCGTCCGAGGGGTTTATACGCACTTTGGGTATGCAGTGTGTGAAAATCATTGTTTATTTGTGATTTAATCATCCCATCAAGGAATATGTGGGCCAAAAATGCTGCTTTTCACAAAATCCTCTCACAGAGCTCTGGACACTCGTACCATTTTCCACAAACCCCCTTGCCTGCTCCTTTTAATCGCCCATATTTCGGAAATCATCTCTCTGCAATGTTAACATTTTCTGCTCTCAGTCTGCGGTGATTGCCTATCATCATAATTCAGTTAATTTTAACATCCTCAATGCAAACGTCTAAGTCTTGACGATAGAAAAAGCAGATGAGTAGGAATATCGTAGTGAAAAAATTCAAAATCGTGTCTACCGGTCACGAATTTCGAATATTTTGGAAGCAAAAGCAACCCGAGAAATCCTCAAGATCGAGCTGATGAATTGGCCAAAGTCGAAGCACGAACTAAATTTCATTAACTTTGAATCTCAGTCGCCATTAAGAGGCTCAGGTCAAATTCGATGTGCCTGAGTTAAAAACTTTCATTCGCTCTTATTCACCTGAAACTTGAAAGAAATGAAAGGCCTTGGGTTTGTTTGCTTGCATTACTTTCAAGAATTTGGCCGTTAATAGGCGGCACGCGCGTTAGGAAGTTGCGAGTTCGTCTCATTTGCTGTTTGTTGGCAGTCATGTCTCACAAAGTCTCTTTGATTTAACGTGAATTATTAGAACTAATATGTATTCTATATGGCAATGAAATCATGAATAAGTTTTCAAGTTTGAAAATGTTACTACATAGTGCAACCTGACTTTTGTACAGGGCAGTTGCCGTTTAGTGGTAACCTGCTTATTGAATGTAAGAATATCGTTATGCGCATTGCTCTATCCAGCGACTAAATAGTTTGTTCGGTCATGAAGGATAGTCAGAATTAGTTCAATACGCATTGTTCTATTTTTGATGCGATATCTTGTTCATTGATATTTAGTCAGATGCAAGGATGAAGTATACCTGTCCAGCCTGTTTTCAACTTGTTGCGGAGGAAACGTACCATGCTCACTATATGAAGTGCAAGCCGGCCGTCGAGGCTGCTCGAAAAATGAGACCAGACACTGATTGTAATGACGCTTCTACATCGGGATACACAATTTCTGCTAATCCAACAGAATACGGAGAACATGATGGAGCTCCAAGTCAAGTAGGTGGCCGTAGGTACTATTGTGGCCCCTGTAACGAATATTTTGCTCTAAGGGGTGATTTCGCAGCTCATCTGGAAAGCATGGAACACAAAAACCGCCGCGAACCAAGTTCTAGAAGTGGACTTGATAAAACAGCCCACTCATTTTCACCATCTGCAAGCCTATCATCGGATCGCGTTGGCAGAATGGACAAACCTACGAAAGCCATTCCAAACGCTCCACAACCACCGTTGAAAGAAGGTGATGCGAACCCCATGGGACAAAATGAGATCAGGTCCATTATTAGGGAGGAGTTAGCGAAATACCTCAGGCAACTTCTGCAAGCAGTGGAAAGCGACATCTCTACAACCGACGGCACGGCCTAGAATTGCCTCTCACCAAAAAATGGTCCCCGAATCACGGCCGGCTCTGAAAACTGAATTATACCTCCCTTGCTATTCCACGTACTAAATTTACTTTTGAGACCACCTTTCCCGCTGTTTGTATCATCGACTGACCCAAAGTATGATGGGCTAAGGGTTTGAGGACAGGTAGCAATACGCCCGCATCAGTTGGTAGTGTTCGTTCTGCGCATGCAGCCCTGCTGGCTAATCAGAACTTCTATAACGAAAACACGTTATCTTAATGACCAGATAACGCCGTTCCGCACTAACCCACCACTCTGTCAATGAAAGAATGCAAATAAAGTAAAGCGCATGTTGAACCATGAAATAGCAAATTCGATTTTACAAGCGCATTTAAAGGCGGAGACTGATGCGTACAAAAGGGTATCACTAAGACACCATACGATAATCTAACTTCGCCACATTAGCCTTGTGCCTTTTTCCTTCCACGTGAAGAGCTAAATTCGCCATCGAAGTCAGCAAACATTCACAGGCATCACAACGAATGGACGGTCCTTGCTTTCTGATATACTTTGAGCCCATAAATGTCTCGACAGGACTTGAGGGTGTAGGAGTTGCGCGTGGTGGCGACCGTCTCGGCTCATCGTCATTAGTTTTTAATAGCGCTTCTAACATCGATCTGAGCTCTCGGCGCAGTATTGCGGGCAATTCTTCATTGATTATTTCACGAACTATTTCAGCGAGATCACTTCTCTTCGGGGCGATGATAGAGGGGGATAAAGGGGTGGTTTTTGACTTAACTTCAGGCAAAGTATTATTTTTTAATGGTACATTTTTGGGGGGTCTATAAGAAGGTATTTTGGACTCATGTTCGGGGGTTTTAATGTGGCTTATCATAGCCGCCTTCTCAGCGAATTCGATATTACAGAGGGTGCATCTCCATTTGGGAGATGGTTGCTGGGGTAATATATCGGTCGTCGGACAGTGGAGCACTGGAGACCAATGATTTCCATGGGAAAATCTTGATGTCGAGTAAGTGTGGACAGGTTCAGTGATCATACCCTTGCTTGGGACATCACCCGACTGGGTGCACAATGCAGCATTTGGAAGCCCTTCATTGGAAAACAGGTTATTTTGAGAGCTATTTGTTTCAGAGCTTGAGAGCTTTGATCCCGGAGGAGTGTCCGGTGATGTGGGTAGTACAGTGGGTTCTGGACAGTTCACCGCAGAGGGCTGAGGATTCCTATTACCGAATTAATTAACGGTCAATGGAGGAGTAGAAACAAACCTTTCGTCAGGCCTAAAATTAGATCTCGCGGGAGGTTTAGGAATAACGACGTCGTTACGATGCGCAGAATCTTCTTGGAAACAGCCTTTGGTCATGTGAGTCCAAAACTCTGATTGCTCCGCGAAATTCTTTTTACAAAATACACATTCGATCTGTTCACCAGTCATTTTCCTGCGGAGCAGAAACAATCCGGGATAATGATAATACAGTATAGCAACGAGTGTTCGTGAACGATTTAGACTATTAGCAATCAATGAAGAAAAAAATATTAGCTTATGAATATTCGATGCAAAGCGCCCGCTCAAAAACTCAACCTAATATAAAATGAGAATTCTGGATAATATATGAGAAGCATCTAAACTACAATGAATATCATAACAGACACAAAAGTCACGTTAAGGAAACGTTCCTAGACCAAGCCCAAAAAACTGGTAGGAAGCCGAGATACATCAAGCGGCACGAACTAATCGGCAAGTTCATCGAAGAGCAAAAACAAAATGCTCATGAGATAGCCGTATACACAGCAGAACTCATACGATTCGAGCCATATATGTACTAAATCTCAAATAATAAACTTTAATCTTTTAACTTTGACAATTTTGAGTGTAAATATAATAAGTAAAAACAAACAATCGAATTTTAAACATCAATAACAAGTTATTTATTCCATTAATCCATTTAAACGTTTTGAAATTGATTTCGCTAGCTTAGAACTGATTCAAACGAATTGTAGAATTGAATTCATTAATCAGACGGTTTCGTTGTTACCACCTTACCCATATATCTTTGTATCTACAGTCTTTTGAAATTTCATCTCGAATTTCCGCTAGCTAACTCACCACATCTTTTTTCCTGCTTCGTTTTTTAACCTACTCTCCTTATTTACCTGCAGCAGTTACTCCTTGAGCGCCTTCTTAACTCTCTCTTTCGTGATTTTAAAAATCTCGAGTATCATGATTCGTATCACTACTCTTGCGAATTTCAGTGCTGTCAATACATAAATCTTTGGGGGAAGCACTTGGGCAAATGTTTCACTATTTTTTTTAACCGCTATTCATGCGCGATGATTTCGTCGTGTTTTAGAAAATAAGTTTTGATTCTCATCAGATTCCTAAATAACTACTTCTCTGTCTAGCAATCAGACATGCGTTGTTGCCGCTTTCAAAAATCACACATTTTGTTTACCAACTCTGATTACTCGGCTTTCCATAAATGCCGAGATTCGCTCATGACTTCAAACTTTCCGGAAAACGATGAATTCCAATTTTGGAATACGTGCTTTTAATATTTCTATGGCAACAGCCAATTAATCTTTAGTTATGAAATTCTGTTATTTGGCCTAATCACTTTACCAATTCATGATTCTTTAAATCCTCCTTTTACTAGGTTTGGACGAATCTCTTGATAAAAATGTTGGTAAAAACAGACAAGAATCTTAGGCATTAATGGAGGGCGTGAGACATATAAATCAAATTAGATGCCTATGGATGTGAACGAGATACTGTGTGTTTCGGTAATTGATTAAAGTGACTATGACAATTTTCATAATTCCTCGCAGGGAGCGGATTTTGTTGGATGCAACTCATTCCACATCCTTTTGAATGAAGAAAGGGATTGGGAATCTGAAATATGTGGCTTTATTTTTGAAAAGTTAGCAGCTGACATGCAAATGGTCTCCATTTAAATGAAGCTCCAGGCTATATTTCGCAAGTTTTCTCGAATGGGGGTTCTCCAGCACATGCAAAGAAAACCCTAACTCGAGCCTTCTGCGTCGTACCAAAGCGACTCTATTGATTGCAGTTATTTTTTACAGTACGAGTTTCAGACTTGCATCTTACTCCAAAGATAATTTTCAAGTTTCTCCATACCTCTGATGCATTTAGGGAGACTACTTCTTCAGCCGCGCCATTCTCACTTGGAAGAGAAATTAATTTTTCAAGAAAAAGAACTTTTTCTACCACAAGAAAATCACTTCTAACAAATTTTTGATCGTTCCCTTTGCATATGGACTTTTTTCAGCCCTTCAATGTTTTCAAAAATTGAGGAGATAATGGCGCACAATTCATCAACTTGTTCCGCACGCTTGGTTGTCTAGTATTCACCATCTGCAGCATCGGGTTTCTGCGGGTCACACAAACTCCATTCGGAATAATTTGAAATACAGGGTTGAAGCTAATCGAGCTTTGATTCGAATCCTGATGAACCCCTCTTTACGCAGCATTCCAAGAATAACTGGGCTGTTTGAAAAAGTCAGTGAATTGCAACTGCTGAAGGAAGATCGAGACGCTCAAAAAATTAAGATGGGCCAGTTCTTCTGAGCTAGAGCATACTGAATTAGGGCTTGCGCCACTAAACTCGCTTGTTCACGACAAAGATTGGGTGTTCTAAACTTATGCGGATCAGGGTGTAAGGTCAGTCTGCACCCTACTGATAAATCACCATTAATCCGATAAAATTCATCCAAAATTTTTTTCAGTATTCGTAGGCAACTTTTGTGTGATAAAATATCTTTCAGAAAAGGATGAAAAGAGGGCCCAAGATTAATTTCGGAGTTGTTTACTTCAGTTCTTTTGCAAATTTCCTGAACTTTTAAGGCGATTTTCTCTTTAAGGACTCCGTTTCATCTCTCTAGATCGAACCAAAAGATATTCAGGTGTAGATTTAGACACTGAGGCGTACTTATCTGCGTAATGTGAAAGCATTTCATTTTAAGATCTTTCTTCAAATGAAAAGTAGGAAATGCCATGTAGTACGGGTCTAAGCTTTGGATATTGGCACTTTCACGTGAAAATATTATTAGTTTTCACCAAGAGGTGCTTCCGCATTCAATTAGGCCTTAAACCGGTTACATTCTATAAAAAAGGGTTCTCCAATTTATTAAAGATTATATCTAACCGAAGTCTTCGTCCAAATTTTAAATTGTTGTTGGGCTCGACAAAATAATGCAGGCAAAACACTGATTAAATGGTCGAATTCGGCTCTATAAGGGCCAAACTAATGTGACTAAATCCGATTTTGCAGATGTAAATAAGTGCAAAAAAAGCAGCCAACAAGAAAGCATTTTTAGAATCTAAACCTGTCAAGAGCACAACCTCAATTAGGCAGAGGCGACAGTTTTCTCCATATAGTAATAATGGAAGCAGGCAATCTTTGTACCATTTTAATTACACGATATAAATGGCAAGTATCAACTTTAAGTAGTCTAAATTCAGTTTATGTGAACAAAAGATAATGTGAATTTGAAGACCTGAGTGAATCGCGCCCGTTCACGCGACTAACTTCTGAGAGGTTTCCCATTCTTTTAACTCTGGTCCGTGTTCGTATGTGTCAAAGCACTTGCTGGTAAACCACAGATTCTAATCCTATTACAACTTCGCGTATTTCTCTTTCGCTATACAACATCAAACCAAACATCATCCGATAACCATTGGCATATCACACTCAGAACGAATTTTTATGCAATTGAGTCATTTAATGATTCCAAGCTTATTCGGATGCCTCGGTGAGGGATGTACTGATGCCGCTGTTGGGGAGGGAGCAGGGAAAAGTTTGGGTAAACCACCTTACAACAAAACCATCCACCGATTATTGATCTATTTATACGAACTACTTGACAAATTGGCTCTCAATCTACCAAATTACCACTGATCAAGATCACATTGTTTACTCAGTTGAACTGGACGACTTCCGCCTACTTGGCTAAGACTAACTTTAACTTACTTATTTACTGTAAGTCTATTTCTTTTGGTCTAACGATTATTATTCTGCGATTACTTCCTTGGTTGGCTTTGTGTACTTTGAACGGCATTCCCGTTCTTCACTGATTTGCTGATATGCAAATATCAGAAACTCTCTAGCTGTCGTGTTGCTCGCAAAATTTCCAGACCTGAAATTGTGGGGGCTCCTTAATAATGTAATGTTGTTCAGTAACAGAAAGTTATTGTAAGAGGCAATCGTTGTTGCATAAATAATAACGAAATTTTCCTACCACATGGAATAAATGAATGCTTCCTCTTCTACTAAAAAGTAAAAAAATTTTTCGTTGGAATGCAATATGCGTTGTAGCTGTAAACCACAGTTATCAAATAAACGTCATGGAGTATGCGAGTGTGCAGATTTACCGTTGATAGGTGAAAAATTGTGTGAAATTCCTTGCTGCAATTGTAAAAAAAAAGTGGGCGGGTACCAACGAAACGATTACCAGAATGCAGACTGACAGGGTAAGAATCTCTCCTCTTGACAGATAAAAAATTGCTCCAAACAAGTAAAATCCAGAGTGCACACGAAATTGAGTGCCGATCTTTTGGAACTGACCGCTCTGAAGAGTTGAGTCATCCCCGTTCGTGCAAAATCGTAATTTCTTGATACGACGATCATACTTGGAAACGAAAAGACAAGTCACGCGCGCTCACAAAAGAATCGGAGGCAGTCTGAAGACAATCGTGACTTTCTTTTCGAAGTACCACATTCTGAAGAAAGAATAAACGAACAAAGTCGGATCAGTCTCTCATGCAACGGTGAATTCCAATAGGTTTCATTTAGATATACTGAGCAGTATCATTCCTGTTGAGAACAATGCATTTTATCAACGTCTCACGCATCTCCAGCTGGAGTTAGCACAAAATTGTAAATTATTTACCATTTGATGTCAACTTTCAACCTTCTCTACATAAACCTTAGCATAGAGAAAAAGGTCCCTTCCACAACATACCTTGCTGAAAGGAGCCTTTGAGTGTTCCCATCCAATTTGTCGATCAGTTGGTGTTAATACGACTGCTACACCCAACCACTGATGGACTTTTTTCCCGATTGCCTGGGCACTTCTTCGAAAGAATGTGAATAGATAAATCGGTGGTAATTTGATAAGCCTTCTAGCTAAAAGCTAACTGTGGGGGACTATCGTATTTAAGGATCGATAAACTAATAAATTGATACTGAGATCCTGGAAATATTAACGTTCCAGAAGGAAAAAAAACAAAATGTTTCGAAGGAAACCCGCGAATAATTATTTATTTTCTAGGTGTTCAAGTTAATCACAAGCAAACGAAAATCGAGAGAGATTTCGAAGGAGCTTCCTTGCAAAGAACAGGGAAAAATCTAAGATTGGGTCATTTTCATGAAGCATTCAACAGAGTAAGCAATAACTTCATGTAGTCACTCGAGGTATCACCCTTGATCCACTCAACTAGGCTTCTGTGATCCCGATCGAAGGTCTCTTGAATGTCTAAGAGATCAATCTACAAATAGCATCAACACCGCATTAATCGACCGCTTTACTTCTGTAATAATGACAACGGACTGTGATCTACTTACCTCTGAACGAAGAATGAGTACTCTCATTAGAAGGTAATCATGCGTTCCGCAACCGTTCATGGAGTGGTAGAGAGCTTCGGAGTAGAATTTCGGTCTATTCACAGCATGTACAACTGAAGTCAGGTTGAAAATTGAGGTTATCAGGAAAGATTCAAGATTTATTGTAGCACTAATCTTACCCATTGCAACAAGCAGCGTTCCGAATTCCCCTTCAACGGCTTCGCTTAGCACCTGAACTAGGTTTTTACCACTTGCCTGGAAAAATGTCAAAATTATGCAAATTTAACCAGTTAAAATCAAGTCAATTAAAGTCTGTGTGTGAGCAAAACGCTCACCCGGTTGTACTCCTTTTCTATGGCTGCGATTTCCCAAGGGTTTTTATCAGAGAAGGCGGTGATGAGTAGGGACGGTAAGTTCCTCGGTCTAGTCACAAAGAAACAAGAGTCAAGATATTCAGAGACCTGAAAAGAACTGTTACGTACCTCTCTAAAGCATCTGTGATCATTTTGACAGTTTGTGCAATTTCATTCTTATCGACAATTGATTCGAAGCCTCGACGAATCTGCTGCTCACTAGGGCCAGGTTTTTTGGGTTTCAATAGTTGTAACAACATCTTGCAGAAATAGCCCGATGTTTCGGAACGAAGGTCCGACTCCAGAGTACGCTTGGGATCTTAGAATCAAACAGCAATATTTATGATATTTTGTGCTTGTTTATTTAACCTTTCAGAAATAATTTACTTTTAAGGGTTATTTATGCTCAGTGTGGTTTTATTTCATTTCAATACTACTTGGTCAACGTTTCATTTTTACAAATCTGAACTTTACCAAAGTACCATTACATTTTTTAATAAATTTTCAGGAATTTTCCATTTTCAATTATTTGAAGTTCTTTGTTATGGGAATTCGGACACAATTCTTTTAAAATAACCCCATTAATATTTAGAATGAAGTTACAAACGCAATTGGATCCTCAAATGTAACTTTGAAATAACATCAAGTAATAAAGCCATTCCATATTCCTCTACGGAGAATCGAGGTTGCCAAAAATCGATCAAGTTGGCCCCACTCTCGGCTAAAACTTCAGTGAGTGCAAATCACAAAGTCTGGTACTTTTGAGAAAAGTGAATTTCTCATCCTCCTTCAAAGGACTTGACAAATCACAGATAAGTGATGTTTAAAATGTGACCTGAAGGGCTGAATATTTGAATAGGTACTTCTAGGTCCCTAAATGGCGTATATCAAGTCGGTTGAAAGTCGTCATTGTGTTTGGATAATTTAATTATGCAGTGGATCCGTTCACTCTTCCTTTCGTTGTCTCGACGATTTAATTCGTTTCTGAGGCGGATTTAAGTAAAATAGCAAAATTCAAATCCAAAAAACGCCATCAAAAATTGCCGGTGCTCACCTCTAACTCCTTTATCACGGAGGACTAAAAAAAGAGATAAAATAATCATAGTAATTATGCATTATTGTTTGAAATGTTTGTATGCTTATTGAATGAAACGAGAAAAAAAACCGAAAAAGTACTTACCATAGATGTAGGCTTTTTTCAACTTCTCCAACTCCTCGTTAGAGCAGCCCGCAATGATTTCAATGATGGTATTTTCGTTAGTGCCAACACCTTTAAGGGCATAGTAGAGTGACTTTGCCATGAGATAATAGGGGCATTCTGTCAGGAGAACACAACAATCCCTGAAATGGCCGCTCAAATCACCTTCCAGGTCGTGAGCGAGTTCCTAAATTTGAGAGAAGATGCATTCCACAAAACGACAAAAATCAAAACCTCATAAATCGAAATGAACGAGTAACTTACACGCCCGTACCTTTGCCTGTATGCTGCAACAATCTTCATTCGTTGTTCACTGTTTCTTCGTCCCAAAACGTTAATGATGGCTTCTTCATTCGTGCCTGAAACAAAGGACCGGTGAGCAACGAAATGCAAGGTTTATCGCCCGTTAAAAATTGCACAAGACGTACCCCAACACCGCATAGATTTACAAAGTGTGTCTACATCGGCGTTGACATCGAAATTTGGGTAAGGTTTCAGTGTCGGTCGGCAGGGCCTGCCGTTAACGTCGTAGAATTGACAGAGTGAACGAGCACTTTGGGCTAAAGAAATATGGAAAATATAACAAAAAATATCGTAAATCTTCTTTTTTGCAACTTCAGTCATCCAAAACCTGGTATTTACAACTAGTTTTAATTTAAAATAAAGAATCAAATCAAGGTAGAAAGAATCGAACTTAGAAATTAGTCTAAAGCATTCACTATCAAGTCAGGCAAGAGTTTGAATAGAAAGTAATTTTACGTAGCAAATAACACTGCATATAATGCAGAAAGGGATTCCCACTTACCCATCACAAAGGAGTCCTGATCAGGTTAGTGCGGCTGAAAAGTGATGCGAAATCACAATACTTCCTTACTTTAAGCATCGATGACCTTACATGAGCCCACATCCTCGGATTAACCAATCAGATTCGCGCAGTTTTTGTCGATTAATGTTTGTGAGTCTGGGTGCGCAGGTCTTGCAGCGAGCAAAAGGGGTTTCGTGAATCGTAATTCGCTGTTTGCTAGTGAAAAATAGATGCACTATTTTTCTGAAAATAGTAGTTTTCGACAGTTCTGAACGATTACAAAGCATTTCAAGAGGTTACGCCACACATTTGTGAACCTGATTGTCAAAACTATCGCCTCCTATCAAAACCATAACAAAGATTTGATTTACATGCTCCGTTCTATCACGAATCGGGGCCCTACAAATTATAACCTCGACCGCTGCTTCCATCGGTTTTATTAAGAGCCCCATTCAAGTGTGACTACGGTGATTATCGTGTCGTTCCATGCTTAATGTTTACGATATTTCTTGAGTCCGATCATTCTTCAAAAGATTAGCAATAGAGACCGCAAAATACCTTTAATCCAAAATAAGAATAAAGATGATTAAAGTAATGTCAAACAACAAACATAGGCGAGAACAAATTAAGTTAAAGACAGTCACTTAAGATAGCGGGAAGGATGCCACCGATTTATTCCAGTTCATCAATCTAAAAAATTCGAATACGAACAATGTATTAAAAATTCTCAGATTTGGACCAGAAAATAACAGAAGCGAAGATTCAGTCTTACTAAATTCTAGTTTTTTTGGAACCATAGCAACCGGAAAAGTTCGCAAACTTTGGCTACAGCAATGATTTCAGGACAAACTCCAAAGGAATCTTACACTTTTAAGCTGAAGTGCAGTAATGAAATTGAACAGCCTGAAACTCGATTTTTGCAAAAGGGAACTTTAAAATCGATTGATTTTAATAAGCCATCTGGTGATTGCATCGTCGATCAAATTATCAACTTTTGGAAAAAAGCCGCTGAAACTATGCCCGACATATAACCAACAACCGTCGAGGATTTTATGAAAGATTTACACTTTGCTCTTGAACCGATCGGTTCTGTTCTGGGGACCACTTTGCTTTTTCAATATTAATTAGCACCATTCCCCCAACATTTCACGTTAATTACCAGCTTATCGCCAGCGCAGCCATGGAGTATTTTTGTTGAGCTGACCTCGATACGGAACCAGAGCCATCTGGTTCAGAGTGGTATCATTTGGTTAAAGGTTTGTGGGTTTTGTCAATAATGCATCTTTCTCATTTTCTTACTATGACTTAACGGATCACTGTTTTGCGATCGGGTTCATCTTAGAGCTCGTACTTATTCCAATTCGAAGAGACTCGCTGGTACCTAGGCACTAGGTAGTATCAATTAATCGCTAATCTTCTACAAGGTGCTTTAAGCAGAGCGCTGGTTTTCACACATACACATAAATCTAACAAAAAACTAGTAAAGAATACAATCGCAAGAGTTTGGCACATAAGTCAATTGGGTTTACTCATCTAACAAGCACTCCACTTAAAAAATACTTAAGAGAAATCTTTTGAAGCCTGCCAGAGCTCGCTTTCGATGAAACGCTTGCTTGTCAATCAACTCTCTCACCGATTCATCGATGAATGGAATTGGCTTAGCAGCCTCGAGTTTTTCACCGCTTTTGCCATCATCGTTCCTCTTTAACGGATCACAAATTAAGGATTTCGCCTCTTCGGGAGTCATCCTTATCTCGTCTATATCTTCACTGCTGAGAGGAGCAAGAGAAGCGTCTAAAATTAAATGGGTCTTTATGTGGCATATCACCTAAGTGACTACAAGAAGTATATGCATACCAGTAGTGATCACGTCATTCCAGACTGCAAGCCTATTGGCCGCAGGCTGATCTGACTCAAGATCGTGTCGCCATCTGATTAAGAAGGCGTTATAGGCGTTGGCAACGTCCACAGAAGCGCGTGGTGATAAGCCTGCGTGGCGATATCTACGAAGACATTGAACAACAAGTGGGTGGAGAGATTCTGGAGAAAGGGGTTCATCAACAAGCCGAAGAATACAGCTCTCTATTTCACTGCAAGCTGAAAAAAGTGCGATTTTCGATTTTATGGCAGTCGTCTACTTTTACCTGATATGCAAGTTCAGTTCATGGGTTCTATAGCAGATTATCAGGTTACACCAAATCTGGAGAAAGGCTACTGCACTCAATATTCTATCTGGTCCACAGATGTCATCTGCTTGCAGTGATGGGGTCCTACAGGAATATTTAATATAAAATCGGACGATGGGTTAGCAACTGCATGCCGATGTAGGCGGGCACATATCAATGTGCATCCCCGGGAGATATCAGTCAAATGTTCTGCTGAATTTTTAATAAAAGGGCTGGAACAGGTAGTAACTCGACGAAAAAAGTAAAAGAAACAACAATATCCAAGTACCATTTGATACGAAGCCAGATTTTAGAATCTCATTAAAATCGCCAATAGGATCGATAAGTCCAGTGTGTGGGTTGTTGCCAAAGCTTGGGGAGTTCATCTGCGAACCGATATCTTCCCTCTGAAAAGGATGGATGGTAACCTCAATTAATCTGAACGTTTGCTTCCCATCCTTAATATTTTCAGGCTATTTTACCCATCATCTCGTTTAATCCCAAATAAATCAGCTGCAAGAAGCCGTCGGCGTTTCCTATTGGCTGCAACCTCGTCCTTCGCTTCACTGACTTGCTTCGCTCGCAGAATTAAGGTTGTACTAGTAGTGGGATTGATATCGGGGATCACTCGATTTAATTCCCACAAGGCCTGATTCAACATGGAGGTCGAATAATTGGCCAGTTTCTTTTCGATTGCAGTGAGAAGATCCCTCAATCCGAGGAGATTATCGGGTTTCAGGGAAGGCCACTCATCAGCCATCGAGTCGATTGGAGAGAGAGTGGGCTTTCCAAGACCTCGTTCACGTAGGAGAGTGAAAAATTTTTGGAGCCAAGGGTTGCAAACATGTTCCAGGTTCAGTGACATCCCTGTTTTTATCATATTACCACTGAAAATGAAGAATTTATACAATCTGTGGTCGAAAGCAAATCAAAGTCACTCTTTTTGAATTTCAGCTTTTAAAAAATATAATCCTATTAAAGCCTCTAATTCGAACACTAAGGACTCAAACAGTGTAAATCGGTCAAAATCTTTCTCTCAAGGCCTTTGTAGAATTATTTAGAATTCGGTTCATTAAATTTTCTTCGCGGTAGTCTACGTCTAAATATCAATTAAAAAGGTCGTAAATTTTAAAAAGTCCTAGAAAATACTAAGATCAGTTTGGATGGTTGGAAGAGCTAACAACCCATGCATACATAAGGTAACAGCAATGTGAGTTCTAAGGGCTTATTTGAAGAATAACTTATCGGAATTTGTTTCTATTGAATGAAAATTCATTGGTTATTGATCTAGCACATATTGAATCTCACCCTGGATAAATTTCAAATCTCACACAGAAATCACAACTAATCAAGGTTTACCGATTAAATTTGAGAAAGAGTAGTGTAGGTTTGAAGCCGTGTGAAAATTCCACTGCAAAAACTCATGTGAATCCACATGTTTTGGCAATCCACAAGTGTGCCTGAATTTGAAAAATCCGTGGCTTTTCATAGCGGTCGGAATGATACGAGCAATGAAACATTTAGTTTTCAAGGGAAGAATGAAATTACGTTCAAGTGAGGAATAACCTGAAGCCTAAATACCTGACAAACCGAACCTGACTGGTCAATGCAAGAGTTTCAATCCGCCGAGATGTCAAGCGGAAGGCTACCTCAAGACCTATCAAGTTCAGAGGTGCTAGAAAGACATCCATTAGATTTTCATTCATTTTTTTTCGACCAGAAGAACGGAAACTAAAAAGTAATCAGCAGAAATCGGTTGCAACCTCGGCCATTCTCTCTCCAACTGGTTTAAGTTCTCAAGACTTGTTGTCATGTCGTCTCAATTAACATTGTTTTTTTCCCAATAAAAGGATTGAATATCGATTAAAGAATAAAATTTAACTTAAGATTTACTGACCTTATTTCCGAGTTTTCTTCATTATCGCCCAGCATCATAGCGTCAATAAAAGCGTTCATAGCCTCAATCTGTTCTTCATTGGGTCTCCATCTCGACCCAGTCGAACTTTTACTGTCAATTGCATCATCTTCGTCATCCTTGATAGTCACGGGCAGACTTGGAAAAGTGAATGATCGGATATCCTCACGAAAGGCCAGGTCGTGGTAAATAAGCCCAGCTCCAAACTCGTCCACTCTGGTCTTATAAAAATTATAAGATTAATAGTATTAATCGAATAAATTAGTGGAAGTAGATTGTTCAGAAAAGGGATTTAGCCACAAATGACCCAATAAACAGATTTAGAGGGATATGCACCATAGACCCACGTGGGCATAAGAACGCCAAGGGTAGGGTGAGAGACTCGAGAGTAGACCCGACGAACTAGAGCTACGGAATCCATCTCGATCAAAGCTTGGACCAGTGCCGAGACAGCCACAGTTGCAGAATCCCCTTTCTGCTTAAATTAAATAAGTAGAATAGTAAAAACTCTACCCAATCTTCAGACGCTTTATCCAAATCGGTAACACTTGGAGAATCAGCAACGAAACGCATCACTGTACTTCCAACGAAAAGATTTGGGGTGATCTAAACAAACAGAAGAGATCATTCAAATATATACCACAAAGCGATCACAATTACAGTTCAATAGTTCAAGTTTTCAAGTTGTTGAGGATTTGTACAGGTCATGGCCTTACAAATGTGAATCATTACGCATAAAGCTGTTAAACCAACGCAAACTAATGTTCCAATGTATTTTTACTACTGGAACCATAGAACGGCCAAGTGGAATAAAACTCATTTGCGTAGGCCAAAGAGGAGCTCACAATTCACCTTTTGAGACATCTAGGCTTGGAACGTCACCACCGCTGAATATGCGAATTAAGTTCAACTTCTAGACTAGAAATGCATATTTCCCATAGTAATTAGCCATTTCCCATCAAACACTTTGGAGCCAGAGAGAAATTGAAGTTCAAGCGTTTATATCTCGCAAATGAATAGCAGATATTGGGGCATCTTGAGGAAAAATAATGTCTTGAGCCATCAGAAACTTTATCGATAAAGCAGGCTGAGATGCTTTTCCTGAGTTGTACAAGAATATTCGCCAGATATGACAAAAATGGCATATGAATAGACCATGAGAATCTGATCATGACACTGATCTGAATCACTTATTCCTTGAATTCGTTGACCATAAAAGCCACCTGGAGTAGTGCTAACTGGACGTCCCCAACAGTGAAACTAGTTTAAGAACAATAGTCGGCTATAAAACTCTGGAAGGCCAAGCTATTAATACAAGGAACGTCAAAGATCATCAAGAACTGGAGAATTTTTTTCCTAATATTAATTACGATTTAAAGCAAAATGGTCTGGATGTAGAAAAAACTTGGAGAATAAATATAAATGAAGGTAGACCCTTCCCACCTTCCCGACCCACTTTGAAGTTCTAATTATTTCGATACACTTAACATTCCCTCATGAGTAAGTATCGCAAGAGCTTTCGCTAAATACTGTGCGGCTACTCTTTAAGCTGACGGTCTATTTCATCGATCTTAGATTTATTTCGCGGCTTAAACGACATTCGTTTCACGGACTGATCGAATTAGGTTCGCAATTTAATCACCATGATAAACTATTAATCGGCAATTAACGTACGTTTGATGATTTTGTGAATCCAATGACAGAGAGGCATTTCTGATTGTCTATTTAATCTTATCTTTATCTTCAGCTGTGAATGGGACTATTGTAGCTCCATAGCGATATCCTGAAACGCAAGTAAATCGAGTATGTGCATTTTTTTAAAGAGCTACGAAAAGACAACTTGGTGATCAAATGGCAAGGCCGAAACAAAGTTTTCGAAAGACTTCTAAGAAGAAATCTGAAAATAAAGATACGGCAAGTGAAGTTTGTCTCTTACCAGTTACTTGGACGCCTGAGAGTAGGAGTTATTCAGAGTTCACAATTTAAAAATTCGTGAATATGAATGCTGATTCGGGAAAAGATAAAACAGTGATCTTAATGACTTCCGATTGGTAATAGAGTTCAAAGGAATGAGAGGAAGAAAACGACTGAAATGAGTATAGAGAAGGTGATAAATTGATTTGTTACATTATTTTCATGTTCAAGCTGTTGAGTCGTGCACACCATGAGAAGCTCTGTGTCCTTCTTTTTCTCTCCTAGTTGAGTTATTAAGATGGATGCTATTACTAGTGATAATCTAACCGATTAGGGAGTATTGTTTAAGATTCAAAATGAGGCTCACCAGATAGTGTTTCAGTAATATCCACCTCTGTTTGGGCCTCATCAAGAAGATGGAAGGTAGTGATAGCAGTAATACGGGACGTGGAATTAGGACTCGGAGAAGGCTCGCCAACAAGAGGATGAAGTGAGGGAAGCTGTGCTGGGTGAACAATAACATGACCTTGAAGGGGGACACGTAGCTCTGTCCCACCGATGGTCAGTTCCACTTTCCATGGTCTTGTGGAAGACGCGGTAAACTCCAGCAGTCGAGCCCCGCCACTTTCAGTTACATCTCTTTGAGCAATAAATTCGGGAACCGAAATCAAATGGTTTTACGGCAATTATAATTTGAAAGACCATCAGATCATCTCGAACCTGCCAACAATGAAATCTCCAACGTTTCCTCTCTTTTCAGATAGAGAATTTAAAATTCTGACCTCTTCAAAAAACAATTTTTTCTTCTACATTCGAGACCCAATCATATAGATTAAGGCGTTAAAGTCAACTTACATACTTTGAACAAGAAAGTTTTGGTAGTCAATTGAATAACAGCAGTTTAGATTATATACCTTCAATTAAACTAGACCTTACTTGAAAAAGATTCTATGTACTTAATGTGTACCGGAGGTGTAGTGATCATGTGTATTCAGCTGTTTGAATAAAACTAGTTAAAAACTGGTCAGCCGACGAATAGACGGCTAAATGATCGTCCTCCAATCACTTAAACTTCAACTACCCTCCTTTACCCCAAGACACCCCCCTTAACTATAAGCGTGGCAGGTCCTGAATTAACCTCTAGCTAAGCACACAATTGCAGTCTGATACAAGCTACACTCTTCCAACAGTTGTCAGTAAGGAGATTTGCATTTTTTTCGACCTTAATGAATTATACGCTTTTATGTTCAACTTGGAGTTGAAGCTAATACAAGTTATTCTTGAGTTTTTTCATAGTTGCTCCTTTATCAATATTAGTTAAGGAGAGATGGCCGCTGTTGGCAAATTCAACTAACCGAAAACGGCTAATGCAAAGGCTTATTGAAAGCCCTAATTAATTGGACAACATCCAGACACTGATCTCTAAAATTTAATATGGTGAGCAAACGGCAAACCGAATGCAACAGAGAATGGTGGTGAAAAAAAATGCGTGGGCATTACCTAAAAAACGATATATTCAACCAAGCCTTCTTATGCAGTTTAGATATAGATCCTATATTGAACTTCATGAGGCAGACATGATACGTTCAAATAGTTTTCAATATACTTAAGCAATGGCTTAAAACTATTAAAAATAATGACGATTTGAGATTTAGCAAAATGATTACATCAGCTCTAAGCTAATCTAGGCCCTTCCATGAGTCAAAAAATAGTTTGCGCAGAAACATTAATGACTAATAGTTTTCAATACTAGATTAGCCACAAATTAAACAAATAACAAGTGGCTGCTATGAGATGCTTCGTCTCACCAAGTTTGATCCAACCATCCGGGTTATAGAAAAAAGGATGAAATGCTCTTAAACATGCCCTTTATTGGGAGCAGGGTTATACCAAATTAAGTTTAGATTTTTGTTATAGTCATAGTAACCATTTAGCATAACTGGACTGCAGGTGAATTTCTTGAATTCGAGTAACTGAACAACTGTTAATACCTACGTATTCCAAAATGATGCACAATGTTGTAAGTCCCATGCAGTAGAAATCAAAAGTAAATGAAATGAACGAGCCGATATAGTGGCCAGAAAAAAAGCCAATAGACAATCTACCATAAAGCATCCACTCCAGTTGGCCTTAAAAAACATTTCTATTGGTTAAATTGATTATTCAAGCAATAATAATAGGCGTTTAACAATTATTTCTGCTAAGTCAGTGGTTGTTTAATTAAGGTTGAGGTTCTTGTACCATTAACAATTGTTAACATTGCATTTCCAAGGTTATTTCAACGAAAATGCAGATTAACGGCCATTGAAATAAGCACTGTTCGAAAACGTTTTTCCAAGAGTATTTAAGCTGAAGCGCTAGAAATAGACTCACTGAAAATCAAGACTAGTTCCTTTGAGCTCACTAAGAATCCTGTGCAACGCGATAACTTGTTTCCGAAAATAATCTTTTGAAACCCCTTCCTCCAAATCAAAAGTAATTTCTTCCGGAATGCGTAATCCAACAAAATCGATGCTGACACGCGAATGTTTCAAATTTAAAACAACTTCTTCCAATTGCTCACAATTCATTTCGCCTTTCAAGTTACTCAAAATAACCAAGTGTTTCAGTGGGTCACCCCTCATGCCTCTGCAAGGTAGTGGAAACATATGAATTAAATACGGTTACCTGGTGGCTTTGTTGAGATGACCAACTCCCACAAAGATGCTATCGATTACTAAACCAGGCACAAGAGTTAAGAATTATTAAAATCATACGATCCCCTAATGTATTGCTAGGCTGGAAACCAGAGTCCAAAGATTCTAGAAGGTCCCAACCATAGGGGCCAAGTGGACGAATTAGAGAAATGTGTGAAAAATTGCCACTGGAATCTGACAAATCGTTTTCAGTTATGTCGGTTCCGACGAGAACAAGAGCAATGTGTTCCTTTGATTGGAGAAAAAGCTACAGATTCAGGCATAATATAGCCAAGGATCATACTTTATGTTGAGTTAAAAGTATAAGACATCTTGTTGCAGCTTCTAATGGCTCCCCGGCCATGTGCGGACCGACATCCAAAATTATACAAGTGGCAGAAACCTGAAATACAAATCAAATAAAGTGGACCAATTTTAGTTAACCAGTTAAATTGATTGGTAAATAGGCAAAATTAATTATGGCAGGAAATATAGCCTGATAATACAGTATAATACAACAAACGAAATGCTGGAGCTCACAATGCTGGAATAGAGTGTTAAAAAATTTATTAATCAATAAAATAACTTTGATAAAGGGATTTAGTTCAAATTCAACAGAAAGTCATATTTAACAGTTCTGCACCATCACAACATAGAGGACCGAGCGAATACGGCGCCAGAGTTGCATAGTGCCCTGGGGTATTAATAATCGCACAAGTGGTTAAATTATGCTTCGTATCTTTTATTTTTTGGTTTTGATGTTCCCCAGCTTTTTTAATAATTTCAATCTGAAGATTTCTTAATTTTGATTCGCATCTGAAATAATAATTCTTTGCTCAATTTTCCTACAGCGCTAACATCCCACGAATAGTGAAGCTGACTATTCGAACATATCCAGTGACCTTTTCTGGTATTCAAATGTTAAATGCGTACCTTTTTTATAGCTGAGCTGGAGGAAGCATGTTCTGCTCTGAATAATCGATTTATGAAATAACGCTTCGATGCACCCAATTCTCAATTGGGGTTTTTGATCGGTCAGTCTTGGAGGAACCATCTAGTTGACATGAAAATCTTCATTCAGTAACCCTTTTTAACTAAATCTTCACAAATTTCAACTTCTACTTGGAATGAGTTATTCCGCACCACTTTGGTGGCGACACAATAAATAATTTATTCTTTACCATTTCTTTCACGATGATCATAGTCAATTTAGTACTTCTGAATTCATACCACAAACGCACTCGACCTCTCTAAATAACAAGTTAACTATGCTCAGATGGACAAATATCAGGTAAAGTACCATTTAATGAGGTGAATCCCAAGCCACGAATGGTTTTTAGTACCCCTGAATAAATCTCCATTAATCGCAAAGTGTATAAAATGAAATGAGGAGTGATCGGCAAAGAGAACACAAAGATTTCATTTAGCGATTCGTTTCGTTGCCCAGCCTGGCCTGTCCCGGTAGGAATAGAGTGTCCACGGACTCGTAGTCGAAAGGCCATTTTTCACTACTTTCACTAAGACAGTGAATCACCGATGTTCGAACGAATGTTAGCCCTCAACTTGTGTGCCGGAGGGAAAAATACCAAACGTAGTCAATAATTGTGCCATGTTGACATCACTGCGGCTCTTAGCCGAAAAGTTGAGACTCTACTCTGGAAACTAAGAAATTGCACTTACAACGAAGGCACAAGATAGGGCTCGGGTTTTGATTTTCTTTTATTTCATTTCATTATTTTCCAATCGCTATTTAATGTTCTATATCTAACCATCTGTCTATTAAACAGTCACGCTGACTTTCAAATGACAAAGTCTGATCAATATCATCACATGAATGTCAGTTTAAAAAAAGGCTCGGTGAAATGAAGGCGGTGCTAAAAAACGTCGAAGGAATCGCTAAATCTGCCGCGGACTGCATCGAACTTTCTACCGAACAGAGCGAAAATGAGGTTAAAATGCGACAAGCGTTGGCAAAGATGCGTTCTGCCGTCCCTGAAGCCGAGTTAGCCAACATCAACTTCAATGAAAAAGCATTCCTTTCTCTCTATCGACGTTTCATCAATTTAAATGCCACAGACTCTCTAGACTGGAATAAAATTCAACGGCTGGATGAAAACAATGTGAGGGAAAACTCATTTTACTAGGCAGTCAAGTATTGAGCGAAATGGCCAAATATCCCGAATGTTACGCTACAGATTCTATTGCAATTAAGCAGTCTTTTTGAAATTAAAACCATGATTATTTAATAGTTGTTTGCTACAACAAATTAATCAGTCAGTAAATATTTCGTTACACTCACGTAGTATCCTTTAATTGGACATATTCACTTTCAGCTCAAGAGTTACGCACTCCTTAATAAGCCGAAGGCAAAGGATATCGCATCTGCTTTGTCTCGATTGGTTGTTCTAAAACTGAACGGTGGTCTTGGAACATCCATGAATTGCAGTGGAACCAAGTCGCTCATTCCGGTTAAAGGAGGAAGAACCTTCTTAGAAATGAGTCTCCTACAAATTGAAGTTCGTTTAACCATACCTGACGTATGAACACAGTAGATAATACTATATGTCGCTTACATGGTCACGTATTATTTTTATTCTAGGATCTCAATGGGACGTACGATTCAAATGTTCCTTTCGTCCTTATGAATTCCTTTAACACTCACCAAGAAACGGTGGAATTTCTCGATAAAATGCAAAAACGTAGGGCGAGGGTCTTCTCGTTCCAACAAAATAGGTAACATTTGCGCCTACTGGTTTACTGTACTTCTAATTACGTTTTCGCTGCTACCTATGCTAGGTACAATAAATACGCCTCAGTTAGCTAATGTATTCTATACTTTTCTTGAAAGGTTTCCAAGACTGAGCGAAACGTCCGGATTACCAATTAGTGACACCTTAAAACTGAAAGAGCATCGTGACCAAACGTGGTATCCTCCTGGTCACGGAGACGTCTACCGATGTTTCCAAGAATCGGGTCTCTTGAATGAGTTCATTAATGAAGGCAAAACTTGGATTTTCCTCTCAAACATTGACAACATTGGCGCTGTTCCAGATCCTGGTGGGTGAATTTGCTAGGTATATAATCATTGTTGTGGATAGAAACAAAAAAAACCGAATCCGAATGTGCATATATCACTCAACTGCGAATTGGACACAAGATAGATATTCTACTCATTAAATCCGATAGATAATAAGTTCGGAATTTTCACTCGAGCATCAACATTTCAAAATTGAGTCTACTGAAGGCAGCCTGTCACAAAACGGATCTTTTCACGCTGTACAGATTTTTCTCAATGGAGAAACGATGCTAGCTCAACGTCATCAAGCCCTCGAAAGTGTCGCTCGTGAAAAGCACACCATAACTCCATCGTGTCTGACTAAAGGGGATTTTAGAATCCAACAAAAAAATCTTGAAAAAAATGATTGCTATCATTGGAAATAGTGCAATTGTATTTCCACTTAGAATAAATTAAAATGGAAGTGTCATTAACCTTCTAAAAATAATTTTTTTGCAAATCAAATGGTTTGGAATATATGCAGCGCGTATGGACGGATTTTTGTGATCTTCACGCTGACCATTTTAATCTTCATCAGCAGTGTTGTGGAAATAGCCGAGATTTATCTGCATTAAATGAGGATAATTTTTTAGACCTTATAACATCGTAAAACATTTTGTATTGTGATAAATAGTCCTTAAAAGCAGCAGGCTCACCTTTAATTTGGGCAAGAATTAACTATAGTATTACTGAAAGAAAATCGCTTTAAGGAGCTATGAAGCATTCGCAACTGCTTCGTAACTTTACAGCAATTCTCTGTTGGTTGGAAGAACAGCAAAAGAGTGGCGAGAATAGAATCGATTTTCTGATGGAAGTTGCCGACAAAACGACCGCGGATCGGAAGGGTGGAACTCTAGTCTTCTACAACGGAAGCCTTAAACTCCTCGAGATAGCCCAGGTGAAAGACTGATTCAAACAATTCTGCTTTGTTAAATTAAACAAGTATATTTTCAAGATCAGCACTCATTTATTCGTGACTATAGAAGTTATTGTTGCCACTAGGTACCGGATGAGCACGTAAGTGACTTCCTCGACCCCAAGCAGTTCGCAATTTTCAATACCAACAACCTCTGGATTAACATCAAGGCTCTTCACGACCTACTTATGAAAAATAAGATTGTCATGGACTTAATTGTGAACAGAAAGACTTTGGCTGATGGGATCAAAATAATTCAACTCGAAGAAGCGGCTGGCGCAGCAATTAGCTGCTTTAAAAAGGCCACGAGTATGCAAATTTAGTCAGCACTGGCAATATCAAATAATTAATATGATAATTTCCATTACAATTTGTGTTCACTTTTAAACTTACCACTTTGAAAATATGAAAAACGTATTTCATATAGACTATTTGATAAATGATTTGCATTTATGGCCAATTATACAGTTGCAAATCCGTTGGGACTTAAAGTAACATCGTTTTTTCGAACATAATAAACGAAATTGCAGTAACTAAGATTTTACCGTAAAAAATCTAATGACGTTTGATAAATTAAATCCTTTAGGCTTGAAGGTTCCAAGGAATCGTTTTTTACCGGTAAAGACGACATCCGATTTACTGCTTCTGCGATCAGACCTATTCAATATAATGAGTTCGAACCTGACACTCTCAACCGAGCGTCAAATAGCCGAACTGCCAATCATTGAACTAGATTATCATTTCAAAAGCGAAGAAGACCTTCAAAAAAGAATTCCTATCGTTCCCAGTCTGATTAATCTTCGCCATCTTACTCTCTCTGGCGACATCCAGTTTGGAAGTAATGTCGTGCTTAAAGTACGACCATTTCAAACAATAGTCAATTCTTTGAAATAGGAATGATTATTGCGATCTTTATTATTTAAAGGTAGATTTGTTTATTTTCTATCCTTTATGACGCTATAGTATTTATTTTCTTAGAACTGTTAAGCAGTTAACACTTGTTTCGTAATTTTATTGTACTGTTTTCGCACTATCATTTGCAGGGAACGGTGCGAATAAAAGCGAAAGATAACGAACAAATCATCATTCCAGATGGAACTGTCCTTGAAGATGAAGAGGTGACGGAAACTATCCGGCAGCAAAGGCGCCAGTCTAAATGTGCTCTTCGTGCTGATCATTCGCCCTAATTTGTTCATTTGAATATTTTGTTTTATCAAATCTCTTTTACGTTTGCAATTAAATTTTTCTATTTTTTTCTTTAATAATTACATTACATCCTGGAAAACTGCATGTATGTTAGTCGTATCTGCTTGAGGAATCGGAAAATATTATTTAGTAATGAAACTAGATTCAAAAGCAAATACTATTGAAATCACCTAGCAGTGGCAGTAGATAAGATGAGGATTGTCAGAAACCAGTCATTAGAATGATATTTAAATTCCCTCTAGAAATGTCTGCGGGCGTAAATAATGCAAGTGATAGTCCGCTTCCAAAAGGTCCTTTCTCTCGGTGCCTTCCAGTCGATCACTTTCAGTTGTCCTTTTCAGCATAGCCACTCTCCATAAGTACCCATTACGTACCCAAGTGTCCTTCTGATTATGGGTCCCTCTCTCATCTCACATGCACTCTGTAGTCCTGCTATATTCTGGTAGTGCCATAAACCTTAATGGACCTAACTCACTCAACAATACTTATTGAGCGAAGACATCAGCAAAGGGAAGAAAGTATTGGAACACAAAGATTCTTGATGTTTTTCCCCAGGCTGGCTCTTTGCCAACAGTGTCTTACCTCCTCAGTGGTAGCCCAAAAAATGGATCTTCATTCAACTATCTAGCCAATAATGCTGATTTCTTTCCACAACCTCTTCGGTATTTGGCCGTACAAATTGTCACTAGTTGTTCATTAACTTGAAGACTTCCCTCAAGTCTCCTGAAATAGTCGGATGGCGCATTCAAGTCTGATCGGATCCTTATTTTCGCAAAAGTTCAAAGTATAGTTGCCATTTTCTTCTTTCGAATCGATTTTTTTCTGATTGTTTGGAATGAAGACCACTGTTATTTATTTTAATATTTATTACTGATAGAGTACATACAGCATTTATCAATTGCTCCAAATCTATTTCATGACAACACTTTATGATCCATGCCGAGATTTCAAAATATTGAAAGGAAGAGGGCATTGAGTGCTTGAACAAGATCCCTGTAAGAGTGCGTTCCAATCGTGTTTCTTCCGCATGCCGGCTGACCCACTCGACTACGCGATTGCTGAACGTCGTTGCAAGAACATGCGATTCAATTTTCCAGTTTGAGAGCGTCCTTACATTTCTGTCTAAAAGTATATTGAAGCCCGTAATCATTAATATGATGAAAACTGGATTTTAAAAACTTCTTTTTTGCAAGTTAAAGTATCTGTTTTAAACAAAACTGAAACAGAATTACCGAAGCTTCAAACCGCTAAAATTTTCCAAGCTGCTATTAACATTGGGCAGCATAATTTTAACCGATCCAGGTACTTGAAATACATTTAAAATGAGGCCTAGAATTTTGCATTCCACTTATGATCTGCTTAAGCGTTCTGACTATTCATAGAAGTCCATAAATGTATATTCACAGAAATCTCTATATTATTTTCCCTCCACTCATGCATATTTCACAGACGGGTTGGCAAGACTTGTTCTCTGTTCGGTTTGAGTAGACACATTGTTTTCTGCTAAAAGTTCGTATGGAGAAATGATTTAAATGTTTGTATTTGCGACTTTGCGAAAACGAGGTGAAAGACAAAATAAATAAGAAAGGTTTTCTGGCAGACTGACAACTCGGATCATGCCAACGTTTGCTTCGAGACATGGCCACCAAAACAGCGATATCGGTCTGGACAACTAAAAATGGAAAAGGTAGTTACCATTATGTCCAAAGGAAAGGAGGGGATAAAAAAATGAAGAAGATCCATTCTTCTGCCTGTGACTTGAAGTTCGCGGGCAAGTTCTCAGTCCATGTACAATTTTCCGATAAACTCTAAAATGCATTAAGTCAGTGAAAACAATCTTCTAGAGAGTTCATAACTATTAATTTTATCAAATAGCGTCACAGAGTGTGAGCATGGCTCCAAGGTGACATCGACGCCACCGGAGAATCAGCAGAAGTAGCTGCGCCACTTGTAAAGTGAAACAAGAGAGAGGCGTTGAAAGAGCAACGAAGAACCAGTGGGGCTCATAAAACTTCTTTCAGATACCGGACCCACGGTTGACCTCGATGTGAGTCTCTATTTGCGTGCTTTCGTCAGCCACTCTGCTTCACCTACCCTCGTCTTCTCCACCACGTCTCGTTACCCTGTTTCACCTTCTGAATTTGCACCCCCATTCAGATGAGTGTCTAATTAGGGCAAGCATTTGGCTTCTGTATTGTTCAGCTGTTTGCTTTTGCAGTAGCGATTCTGTTATTTATGTCTAACTGTAATTTTTTGATAAAATGATCCACATGCAATCTTGTTGTCTATCTATTATAGCCATCTGAACAAAAGCCCAGCTTGATTGCAATTTCAAGGGAATTTCAGGAATGAAATTGAAGTTACGGAGATCTTCGGGCACATAAGAAAGAATGATAGAGGATTTTGGTCTCAAATAAGCATCACAAAATGAAAACTAGAGTACTGGGCCTGTGAATATTTTTTCCCATTCGGAATAACTTTTGCAAATGATCTACCAATTTAGTTTTCAGAACAACAAATAGATTAATTGCTCACTCACCTATTTTGATAGCTATGAAACTGACCATCAACTTGCAAAATGGTTCGATTTTGTAGGACCAACTTAAGGGGATAAAGGAATGTCCCCAATTTGTGGATCATCGTGATCAGGGGTTCGAGATTAGCACTTTTAAATGGCGACTACTATAACCTCATTGAACTGTTTTTCATCAATGTAAAAATTTTAACATATTTAGACTGTATTTCATGTTGACCTGTTTTAATAGCTCCGTTAGAATGGATAAACAATTACTGGGTATTAGCAAGTTTCACAAAGTTTCCTTTTCAGGTTTGTCTTGTAGACATTATTTATCGCACTGAACACCTCTGGAAGATTTTTAAAAAGCATATAACTCTTACCGCTCGTCTGTTTGAACAGCTTTGCGTTACGACCCAACAGCAATTGAAATCTCGCTCGCAAAAAAACCAACTCCTAGTCGCTATAGTGACAGATCTCTCAGTGACCCAGTTTCAAACAATCCTTACCACTTCCGGTGGTGGTCAGATGTTTGCTGAGGGGCGCCGCTTCGGCTCGCTATTGTCAGGAGTGACATTGAAAGCCCATTTTGAAGACACGAATCCACCTCGTCTTGGGGATATCGGGATGCCTCCCGTACGATCCCTGTTTCATCCACCGACTTTCGAGTCCAATTTTCATATCGTATATACAAACAAGCTCGGTATATTTTGTGGCCGCAAAATAGACATTTGAAAAAGTGTATGTAAAAATAAACAGAATCATCTTTTATAAGCAAGATCTTTTTAAATCGATGGGAAAATAATATTTAATTTTTTATGAGCCCTACCATTACCAAGCGATTCGCCAGTACAACAATAATAAGCTATTTGAGTTGGAACGCGTAACTGATAATAACAAAGAACAGTCTGAAGCCTGAGCGCACAAGTTACCCAAATCAGAAGAAGCAGCACCTTTGGATAAGGAAATTCAAAAGTATCTCGCTTTTCAAGATGAATAGCATTAGTTAAAATGTAAATTTTAGCACATATGGGACCCAAGGAAGCGCGGTTCTATCATGGGCCCCTTGATATACACACATTCTATTTGATTGTGTACATGCGCTTTTAGTTGTACATTGCCAAACAGTAAAAACAATCTGGCAATCGGAATGACCAATCTTCAACGCAAATCCCCTTAAGAGGTTCTCAGTCAGAATGATATTGGCAATGACACTGGAATACCACTGTTAAGGCCGCCTGGAAGAGGATGAAAGACGTGGTGGCTCGAAGAAAACGACTTCAGATATCCATTTCAAGTCTTATCGAACTCAAAATTGTTAACCTTCAAGTAACGATTTACGGCGTGAATGCCATTGAACCTAAGCAAGAAGTAAACATTTATGAAAAATTGCTCTTTCTTATATAATGACAATGGTTTAAATTTGAGCCTCTTCCTGAAACAGCGTGATTTTAAACAGTAATTTTGCAAGAAGCTCAAAAATTCAGCCCCAACGAGTATTGTGGAACAGTTGAAAAGGGCATTAACGTCAACTCGAGAGACCGAAGGAACATCAGCTTTCCCTGATCCATTACGGGACAGCATGATAAAATAGTTCCATCAGCCTATCGAGGTCCTCTTCAATGTCAATTGACACGTTGGCAAAGAACAAACGAAATTGTGAAAGGCAGATCATCAGTATTTTTAGTCTCAGCATTCAACCAGTAATCGTTTTTAAAATTCACTGCACTTAAGTCCAACCTATTCAAGAAATTATAGTTAGATTTCAAGTCGCTACCCTTTGCAGAAGACAGAAAGTCTACAATCACTTCCGACTGTTTTTAAGATATCCTCCTTTTCCTCCCAGACATGAAGTTATTTTAACCACCTTCGAAGCTTCCGCAAATGGGAGGGGCTTGACGTAAGTTAGTGAGAAGTAGCTGTTAGACAGAAGTGGCAATCTTGCAGCGGCAGCAGCAGCAACACCGAAGAAGTAAAACATGCTAGCGCACTCGTTGGCGGTAATGTGAGTGCAACACACAGTTGGGTTGTTTGCGATGTGCTGGTGGTCGTTTATGGGGCCACTCACACATACAAAATCACGCACACTGGTGGTGGTCCATTTGCGCACCTTGGTAACCAGTATTCACCTAGACAATCTACCAGCAGTCGGCTGGACAGCTAAGCGGTCATGAAGACAGCGGAGGTGTGTGAGACGTAGATGCGCTACCAATGGACGTGCCACCAACCGGGGATCACAAGACGGGTCTCTGCTCCACACTGCTTTCACACCCCGTCCTTCTCACGAGCAGACAGTTTGGTTTGAGAGAAGTAGGTGTTGCTGAGTGTTACATCACATGGCACTTTTTGCATACGTATGTGTGGGTTAGAAGGGACTGTCACTCCTCCAGTTTCCACACTAACACTTTGACACTCGTGAGAGTCACTTCTCTATCGTAGTAGCAACTCAAGTTGACACAAGAAGACGTGGGCAGAGATACTGACTAACTGTTGGTGGTAAGGGAGGTCTATGTGATGAAATGTTATCACGAGATTGCCGGGATTCAAATATTTTGCACAGAGTTATTTTGGGCTTGCTACAAAATTAGTACACACGATCGCTCGAATAGAAGGACTAGTGCTGAAAATTTATCTGAAAAAAAAGAATGCACCATAAGAACATGAAAATTACAGGTTTTATTACTGTTCTATTAGTTCCCTGTTGATGTGATGGTAGTGGACTTCTAACCTATTGGATCACTCTGTTTGTTGCCATAATAGCAATCGTGGGTTCTTTAGACCATAATACAACCTTCCATTTAGCAGAGATTTAAATTGATTGAAATCTTTATTCTAAAAATCACTGCCCGGTCGTTTGGGCAAAACCAGTCTAGACAACCAGGTCCAATGCTTTCTTTCGCCTGAGATTCTCCTAGACATACCCACGTAGACCGTAAGGGAGTGTAAGATGGCACTGAGGATGATGAAAGGTTTGACAGACAGCTTTTACCCAAATCCTAAGATCAAATGTCATGCATCAGCTCTCAATTCGCGTAAATATATGCCTTCTTCGGTCTATTAGCTAAGCGCTTTTCCATTTACCCCACCGCCAGGTCTCACCGCTCATTTCTTGGAAACTTGGATCACAGCATTTTACATCAAAAGATGGCTTTGTTGCATGAGTCTTTTTTCTTCTTTGGTCCAGTAGCGATGAGTCCTTTTCTCCTTATTTTATTGCGAGGAAAACCTCTTTAGTTTACCAACAGTTTAGGCCTTCTTCGCTGTATCAAGAATGCCAAGTATTTCAGACGAATTTTTACCATCAATACCTAAAGATTTGCCAGCCTAGGGTAGTTCCATCACTCAAATAATGTCAAATGAGGGTTCCAAACAGGACTCCAGGTGTAAGGAGCGACGTATAGCGTGCAGAGAGATGACATATCTGGTTATGTAAGGTGGGAGCGATTCGGTAATTAAACGAACGCCGTTAATGGTCATTAAATGTACATTTGGTGGGTGTCCAGTTTCACATACTTTAGGTGAAAGTTTAATGATTTGCAATTTGGGGTAAAATTTGTAATACTGATGGTCAGCAAACGGACATGTTCGATTTGAGTTGACGGTATTTATTTGCCTATCATTTGATTCATCTAATTGTTTATTCTAAGGTGTATTTTCTTTAACTTGGCGAAAACAAATTGTAATGGATTGATACTCCAAATTTAACGCTTCTTCAAATTTGAAATCTGTTGTTTGTGCGAAATAAAGGCATTAATAAATAGTTGGTATGTTTAATGAGAGATGATCAGTCCAAGAATCTTTCAACTTGAACCTCCTGCTTAATCTTTAGGCACTTAGGATCTAATTGTGCTCGAAGAATTTGCCCACGCCAGGAAATTTAACCCTCAGACTTCAATAAAGTAATTCTTACCTAAGGATGTTAATTTACGAACCAGAAAAATAGTGAAATATAACGGAAAGGTTAAGTGTTATGCATTTTTTGTCATGACTACATTTAGTGCTGATGAAATGAAATCTCAAAAAGAGGTGGCCAAACCTACTCTCAACCTCCTCGTGGTGACCACCGGTAATCCCAGGGGCAACTCTGGGGACTAATCACCCTCAGGACCTATAAAATTAGATTATGCCGGCAGAAGTACACCCTCTTGCAGCTTGGTAAACGAGGCACGACGTAAATAACCGGATTCATGGTCTCAAACTGGACTGTGGAATGCACGTGCATGTAGCAATGAATGGAGCCTCCATCAAAATTTTGAAAGATTTTTGGTAGGAGAAACGAAGACGGACGAGGGCGGATGAGGTGCCACGACGAAGCTGAACTGCTACTTGTACGACGAAGCCATAACAGAGAAGAGACCAAACAACCGAAGACGTTAACAAACGTTGTTTACTGTGTTCTGTGTAAACTGCTGTGCTTACTTGTTTTAAAAGCTATTTGTACTTTTGTTGTATTCCCAATAAGTCCTTTGGACTTGCCCTAATGGTTGGGGAGTAATCGAATATAAATATAAAAAAAATCCCAAAAAGAAATCTAAGTCATTTTATTTTGGAAATGTGGTTGCATTCATTTAACATGGTGGGCTGGTGAAACCCTTTATCTAAATCGCATAAAACATGCTAAGTTGAACGAAAGAATCTTCGGAGACCATCATCTTTCACAAAAATGAGGTGCAATCAAGACGCCGCAGTTCACATCCGCATTGCTGTTAGTAATCCAGATGAGCTACGACGGACGGGAGAAGGCCAAGTCAAGCTATGAATATTGCAACATAAAGCAAGAATACGTTTAAGGGGTCGTTAAAAGTTTTATGTCGCCACTCAGTCAAAATGCATTCTTGTTGACTTTAATTTTCGCACTGGTGACAGCTTTGTAATTATCTAAGACTAGTCTTATATAATAGTGAAACAGTTCATTGCCAAATCTTCCCATTACTACTTCAATAAATAGAAAAGAACCCTACCACCATTTATCAATGAAGATTTGAACACTGCTTCAAATAGCAAATAAAAACAACTGAGATCGCCATCGTTTCGATTTTTCAGTCCCCTTGAACTGCCTTTTTTTGCTGTTCCAGAAATGTCTTCTGCATTTGTGCCGTTATTAGACTATGTTTGTGCACTCGTTTCAAAGCGGATGCGATGAATAAAATGAAAGGTTCACTTATCTCCTCTCAATCATTTCGCGTTAGGTTCTCTGAAATAATTTCGGGTAGAACAAAGTAAGTACTTCATAGTGCTCTAGAGAGGGACAAATCTATGGGCGACTTCTTGGGGCTAAAGGATCTTTTATTTTTGCTAACCATACTGCCATTTTTGGCAATAAAATCTTGATGACCTTCACCTTTTCTTGATTCAACACTCTCCAAAGCCTTTCGAAAGACCGACTCGTAAAGAATTAAGTCAGACCCACCGATAGGACTGGCACAAAGAGCAACATTGCTCGTCACTTCGATTACTAAAGGTTTTCAGCAGAACGGGCAAAGCTTGTAGGGGGTTTGCGTTGGCCATTCTTTGACTGCCACTTCTCATGCACATTTACATGCCGTATGATTTCTAGGACAATTGCGGCAGATTTCTACTTTCAGGTGATCGCGCCCCCAATTCAGCCATCGGGAACACTTAGAATGTCAGATGAGAAGCAGAAAATTCACCGATAACTACGAAACCGCATAGAGGTAAGGGGGGCCGTCTAATCTCGTCTACAACAGATAGGTGTTAAATGCCCAGATTTAACGGTTGGTTTATTGAAATTATCCCACATCACTTCTCTTTATTATTTGGACACCCAGGGTCAGTAGGTTTATGATGGTTATTTTTTTCGCTTCATCAATGTACAGCATGCATGCCACTGACATCTGAGTGAGGTAACAATTAGACTTGCCGCTGCACTGCTGCATCGTGTTTAATAGGAAAAAACCTTGATTTTGTGCCTTTAACAATATGTTCGAAGCTAGTAATACAAAGATTGAATATACTTATAAACTTGAGCTGAACATAAATGAAAATTCCCATAGAAAGCAAAAGTGTCCAAAATGTGCTTTTTTCCAACAAATCCTAAAACAGTGAAAATTACATGCGTCAATTCAATTGGTATATTTTAATGATAACTTCTGACTAGCTAACTATTTGATCAGAAGTCCATATTTGGATACAATGAAATTAGAGGTAGTCGGGAAAGTTGGGATCCTACTTCCTCTATTTTAAGCTGATTTCGTTCTGGTTCACTCAGTTCTAGAAGCAATATTGTGGAATTTTGTTTAACTTGACCACTAATACTAATGTTTTGCTTGGTGACTGACAGAGCAAAAAATGAAATACAGGAAATGTCTAAAAGCAAATGCGATTTACGTAAATTAAAGCAAAAAGAACTACATTCGTAGTCACTGGTCGTATTAATAAGCAATGAATGCCAATTCGGAGTTTAAAAACAATTTCCTTAACAAATATGGTTAAGCAATTTAAGGAAAGCATTTACTACGTATCAACCAATGAGCATAGCGCGCGAGACTGCAAAGCTATTCGCCAATCAACACCCAGCCGTGATAGAACAACCAATCGGTTTCTCATTAATTATTATAGAAAGGCATTTCATTTGCAAATCGCGCCAGCATTTATTAGTTTTGCAATAAGTCAAAGAAATGACCTACATTTGGAATTATTCCGTCCAGCCTCCTTCAAATTGTACTTCCACATTCTTCCAAATTCCTCCTCCGCATGAACTCCTTCAAATCTTCGCAGCATGGAAGAATGCCAGTGAAATAACATCTTGGAAATTTCTATCGGCATTCCATCGACCAGCACCACTGGGAGTCTTCCGTCTTCGAGGTGATTCTTCCACTAATGGTATGAAGTTAGCGCTAGCCAAACTTGATATATAATCAGGTTACGCATGCAGTTGTCCATTACAATCTCTCCAAAAATAGTTTCGTTTATGTAACTTAATCACTTCGCTTCTCGAGTCCATGATCCTTAATGCTTTTTGTAATATGGATATTCCCTGTCTGTTGCACATAGATTACCGCAGTGATAAAATTGGGACTAAATTCAACTGCAGGATGAAAACATTGCTTGATCACTATTAGGCCATTTTGTTAGTTTGTCATTATCCTAAGGTTATTTGAAATAAAATGCATTTAAGCCGATTAAGACCTTTCGTCCAGACTTCATATTAAAATCTATTTAGTTGATCTCGGCTGCCGATCAGGCTTTAGCACCGTTTATGTGATAATCGAGTTGTATTTGCGGTTGTATTGATGATGTATGTTTTTGATAAGACATCTTTATGTATTACAATGATTCTACAGGCCATTACAATAGCTTCAAATGGGACGTTCCTAATTCGTTTGCGGGTACTGCTTAACATTTAAATTAGGTGGTAATTTTCTTATTTTCAAGGGTTATCCGATTTCGCTAAGTACTGAAACTTGAAAGTGTGTTAGTTAGACAAGTTTCCTAACGATAAATAAGTCTTTTCCTATTAGACTTGTTATCAGTAATATTTTCAAACTGGTCAAGCGCTTGTCATGACTACCTCGAATTCGTAGAACTGTTCGAGTTTATTGGGGAATAAAATCACATTCTCGTAAATCTACAAAGAAGGTGGTTGATTCTTTAGAACGATTGTGATAATACCAAATGAAGGCGACTATAAGCTTTTTATTAATACCGGTAAGTAATTTTTTACCAATGGTTGACATTGTTTTTATTTTTAAGCGCTGATCACGAAAAGTTTTGCGCAGTCGGTAACACCGAAAGAATCTAAAGTCTGCAATCAGACGCCTTCGGATTCAGACAGACTTTCAAAACAGATCAAAACCGACATAGACCTGTTGCCTTGCAAAGCAAACGTCCCAGAAAGTAGGTCAACGCGGCTGTATTGTTTATTACCCTAAATTATGCTGTTTAAATAAATTAAGTAATAATTTCGAAACTACTTGTTCACAATTGCAATTACTATGGCCAATAAATTCTTTTGACAGTTTACATTGCAGATACAGACGCGTAAGTTATTGACACTTTCTATCGAGTGAATTATATTAAATATAATAATATCAACAAATTGTCGTTTGAGTAATAGACTCTAAATGTTTCCCCACATTTGCATGGAGCAGTTTAACATACACTTTTTCATGATCATGGGCATGCCTCATCCAAGAATAATGCATTTCCTTAGTTAAGCTATTCCGAAGTTTTTTGTTACTGATTTGAGATCTACGAAAAGAATAGCGATAACTTTCCCAATTACAAAAGTGGTATTACCTATAGTGGAATAAATGCTAGGGGCGAAATAGATACCTGTCATTTATCTTTCAGGAGGCTTAAATCAATTTGACTTTCGAAAACTTGTGGATTCGTGCCTTCAGTCATCTGGAGGTCTGACAACGACCAATACTTCCGAAATAACAAATAACCGACCAAAGTGCCTTCCAAAAATACGACTCTCCTACCCTTCACTGCTCAAACGCTCAACTGCAAGACGCAGGTAAGCTTTTGTACTGATCTATTAATAAGTAATAATATTTTATTATAAAATTGACATGAAATGGCTGCGGTTGCAGAACGAAGAAACAGTACATTTGCCGATTCTGCTGCCGCCAATTTACCAAGTCATACAACCTCCTTATTCACGAACGAACGCATACAAATGAGCGTCCGTTCCCCTGTGACGTTTGTGGACGGGCGTTCCGAAGGCAGGACCATCTGCGGGACCATAAGTAAGACATGTTTAGTGGCATCGTAAAATGATTTGATTTAAGCAATGCTCTAATTTGACTTAAGGTCACGAATCCATTAAAAGTTTGTAACTCTTGTTCGCTACAAGGGCATACCTAGTATACCGTTAGAAAATAGATGATTATTTTCACTTTAGATACATTCACAGTACTCAGAAACCGTTTGCTTGCGAAATCTGCGGGAAAGGATTCTGCCAATCACGAACGCTTGCACTGCACAAAATAACTCATTCTCCAAGTGAATAAAACTGACGGTCAAGTGCCTTTTTAACTAATAAAAATGCCTTACACGAGCAAAGATTGGTCAGCCACACCTACCTATTCAAAGGTATCTTAAAATTACTCTTCTTTTTGTGTTTGAACGATAATGGGACCTCTAGAGTACATTAAATTTAGTTAAGAGCCATTTTTAGATGAATGATGGACTGGATTTGTTTACTGTCTTTATTGCATCAATTAAACGACTTTTCTCTACAAATGTCAATATGGTGCAGAGGTAAAGCAAATTCAAATCCCACTAGCACGCATTCAGTGATGTGAGCGGCCTCCCGCACTTATTGATGCGGATCCATGAGGAGGTGGCATACTCTCTAGCACAGACTTTTGCACCCTACTACTTTAGAATTAAATTTACTTGAATTATTAAGTTTAATTAATGGTTAGGGTTTAGCTTTCCTCTTACCATTTGCCTCGATAATGCCAGCATTTTGCGGAAGACAGCCTAAGATCGCGGTGGCTTTCAGAGAACTCAACGTACTTTTTGTGTGGCGTGGTACCATAGGTAGGAATGATTGCTTTATGTCCTTTTATGAAACAGTACTTTATACGAGGTAGCTTGATTTGTTAGAGAAAGAGTGCAATATCAATCGAATGTTTCAAGGTTGCCTTTTTGGAGCAAAAAAACATAAGATCAGAGGTATATTTATTACTGCATCATTACAGATTTAGCTCGTTGTGTTCGCGATCTGAGCCTGCATGTCCCATTTCTGGATACCATATCTGGAAGACTTGGTATGACCTGATGAATATCTCACACGGCACTTCACTTCACAAAGTAAAATTTAAGTCATTCAACACTGAAAGCTACGCTCCTCTTGAATTTAGCAAAACATATTTGCACTTCTCGATGTATGCGTCCTGAAAACCAGCTAGATTTTGCGCGAGCTAATGACCTCAAGCCAACCTGACTTCATTGATCGAGTCCATATGCCCTGCATAATTATACTTGCCGTTTATTTACTGTTATTATCATCAGAAGGAATCCCATAGAGCACAGGTCAACTGCAGTTGGCAGTTTTTCATTCGTATCCATATACCCGAATTTATTGAGATGTGATAATATGCGCCTAGAAGCTACACCACCCCTTGAAGTTATTATCTCGATTTATCTGCTCCCAGTTTCGTTACAGACGATCAAATACCTTCACATGAATTAAGCAAAGTAAACGCTTAATGACGCCTGCTCTGGTTGCAACACTCATAATTCGCACCAAACTGGTCAAAAATTATAGATATATTGAGAATGGAATATACCTCCACAAAAAAAAAACAAAACGCAAAAATTCCTAGATGGACGCAAGGGAAGTTAGAATGACAAGGGGATTCAAATCACAGATAGGTGGATAGAAAAATGAGGATATAAAAAGTGGAATTCAGTTGCGACTCTGCAAGTCACTGCTGCTACTGTACACGTGGAAGCGTTCAGGAAGCATCCCCGCCTCATTGAACTCGTTCTGTCGGTGACGTGCATTCCAGTGGAGACAGTGCGCCAAGTCGCTGAACCAATCAGCCACCTGAAAGAAAGGATTAAATGTTAGGAGTTACTTGAAATAAAAACAATGTCACTACAACTACTGTTTTGAGTCCACACCGAGTCTCTCAAACTCAGTTATATGGCGTATGAATTTCAGAATATGGTCAGGACAGTGTAAATTTTGCGAAGACAGAGACAGGAGTTCTGGCGTCCTTATATAGATTGAATAATTCCCGCACGAGTAAAGCAGCAAGAAGCGGTCCGGAAATAGAAAGCTTCGATACACATTAGGCTCACAAAACAAATCTATTCCGGAAAAGACCGTTAGGCGGTAGCAAACGACGCTTCTAGGTGGGAAACTTCAAAAACATCCACAAGATTCCAATTACACTTAGACGGACCAAAATTATAACTTTGTGTGTAATAAACATAATTAAAGGTGACCATATTTATTTAAAACTGGGATTGCTCAATTACACTTTCGGAAAAGATTCTTTAGAAAAGAAGTAAACTCATTGATGAGATTAATGCCTATCAATTTTCGGCGAAAACATTAGAAAAAAAAAACTTTTGAATGAATAAACATTTTATGGGGACACATTTCCATGCGATGTGCTGAAATATTTTAAATACATAGAGCAGGGTTTGATCATCTTCTCAGCCAGGAAAAGAAAGTAAACTTTCGGGGAGAAGTTCTATAGAATTTTCGAATCTCTTGAAATAAAACATGAACGAGATTGAGTGCAAAGGTCTACGAATGATTGAGAAGCGGCCCAATACGATACCACCGCCGACCATTGGCCATCAATCGAGAGCGAAAAGATCCAGCAAGTATGGCTGGTGCGGATAATATAAAACCACTATGTGAGCTCAACGATTGGACAGGAGCCATTGCATTTTTAATTAAAACTCTTTTTCTAAATGCCAATTTTTAAATAATAAAATCAACTAATCTTAAGATTACCTTAGGATGTCTCAACCGACGAGAAGCATGAATTTCGAATCCAGTAACTACTAACAAAAATGGGACTAGCCTCCGCTGTTTGCATCATGAAATAGAATAGGTATGAGTCCAATGACCAACGGGTCAATAAAGTTCTCGTGAAGGGTTTTAAGAAATTCTAGGAATCTCATTCTCATAATAGCTTAACTTCACTAGTGTTATTTGTATTACTTCGGAATTAAAATGAGAATCGACGATTACGAACAGGATTTTCGCTGCTGAAACTGGGAACAGGATAATGTGAGGCGGTGAAGATAACTCGATCTTCTTTGTGAATGGTATGATAATGACCAAGACGTCCATCATTGGAGAGATTGACAGCATTAGAGCGAGCATCTGGAGCTATGAAGACTTCCAACTGCGAGCAGCAAGGGAGAACAAGAGGACGACAACTCAATGAATGCGGATTGATTGGAGTTACGAGAATGGCAGGAACTGCTGGATTGATAATAGAAGCACCTGCTGACATGGAGTATGCAGTACTACCCGTAGGAGTGGAGATTATCAGACCTGAAAGATAATAGAGTGGCTCGTTATATAATATCCACGTTTTGAACAACATATTGCTAAGGCCTTGACTGACTCAATCAGAATTGGTTGTTTTTCAGGTCATCTCGAACCTGACATATACAGGCTAAAATCGCGGAGTTAATTCCCGCATAGATTATCCAGATCCAATGCATTTAGGAACCATTCAATGAAGAATAATTCTGAAAAATGGGAGAGTGTAAGCCAACTGCAGAGGTATTGGACAAGACTGATCCATTTTAAATGATCAAGCAGAGACAATAGCTTTCTCTGCTTGAGCATTAAAGTCCCAGTTCCTGACCTCCATTTAATTTTGACATTGGCCGAACCAGCGATAGAGTTGGCTAGCCTGGCGCAAGCATGCCACTCATGAGCTGCCAACCTGGAGGTGTGATGGTCGGCGTCATTATGACACAAGCTGCAATAATGACCAACCTTGGCGACTAAGGAACGAATAGTAATGTGCAACTGTTATTAGGTAGGAGCCATAGTATTTTTATTAAAAGCCCGTTCACAAAAAGAAAATTTTTAATCGTTAAGATTGTAGTGGTTTTGACACCGCCTCCGAACAGTCTCAGGACGCGAACGACCTGGCTTTCGAGGGATGAGTAATCTTTTTAAGAGCACCTTGTCATTTACTTTTGATGTTAACATAACTACTGCGGCTTGGAAAACATTTATCATTATTCTGATTGGAAGAATGATTGGGTTTATTCAGGGCTTTTTAATAAAGAAATGGGACTTTGAAGCTCATGAAGCAGACTGCCAATTGACGTATAAGGAGGATCCTTTCTTCAGAGCCCTTCCCCCAGCAATAGTGACCGTTTGCTTCTCTCACCATAGCAGAGATCCTTAAACAGCTGCAGTCTCAAGATACTACAATCCACTCGAACCAAACTTCAGGTGTGACTGACGCAAGTCAGCATTGAAAGGGTAAGAGTATTCATGCTTGAGCGTCTGGCTGAGGAAATGGAAGCTGAAGCAACTAGAGGGGGGGGGGGGGCAGAGTCAAAAATTTGCATCGCTATCCCGATTCGCGAAAACATTTTCTTAACTGAATATGGAGATCGTCAGTTCACCTGCATCCATCATGTTGAAGGAGATGATAACCTTGAAACTTCCAAGTGGCATATAAGAATGGTGTGGACGTATTTGTGGCTTATATGGTCAGGTCATCGACGAAAGGAGTCGGGAAAAGAACCTATATATCATTGAGACAAACTGAAAAACAGTGCATTTACAGCATATTTCAAAAGATGAAAAATTAGAAAATGGGATGGAACAAATTACTAATAAGCACTGGGAAAAATATACGAAGGCTAACAAAGTGCTGAGGCTTTTCTCAAAATCATTTTTGATGCTGCTTACCTGACTCTGATCGAAACTGAAGAAAGCCACGACAGTCAACGCGAACAGCAAAAGGTCCCTAACGGATTAACGTTTATATAAACTTCGGAAACAAGACTGGTCATTCGAAACGTCGGGAAATTAATTATTCATCTCAGATTTTTCCATACTTTCTAAAATGGTCAGGCCATGTCCAAGTTACTGACGGACCATAATCAAACAGATTCTCAGAAGTGAAATTATGAGTAAACGAAACATTTAAAATAAACACAAATAAGATGAAGTGCTCGAGAGACATTATTGAGCAGACTGTCTAAGTACTTTAAGAAATCCCTCAATAATAGGATCAAATTGAAGCTTCTCACCAACAACACCAAGCCATTAAATGGGGCCTACACGCTAGATTAATGTCAAAACCGACAGGATCCGGCGCACCATCACTGAAACCTCTAATAATCAAAATTTGACAAAGGCTCACCATCGCCTTGAAATCGAGTTACCTCTTTCCCATCAACACAGAGCACTAAGGTGGTGAGGTAAGGGCAGATCCCTCGAATGAAGGTCGCCTCATTTAGGACCTACGAAGAAAACAAGAAGCGTATAAAGGGTCAAAAAGACTCAAGCAAAGGACAGAGATAGAACGTATAGAGAACAAATAATCGACCCAAACGGTCATTGCGTTTGGAGAAGGGGTTTGAGAAGCTTACATGGTAGAGATTGGGATTATTCTGCGACTCCGGAGTACATAAGGCGTCAAAGAATGGTGAGCAGAGTTCAGATCCCCTACCTCGAATGACTTGGCAGCAGAGCCGAGAACGCAAAATGCAAGGACCACCCTCTAAACAGGTTCACAGTGCAAGAGTAAATTTTTTTTCAAGATGTAACGATATAAGAACATTTGTAGTAAGGAGCTTAATGAATGAAAATTTCATAAGAGTGTAAAAATGTCGACTTTAAGAGATAGGTATTGAGCAACATCTAGTGGTATAGGAAACCCTTAAAATTCTACTGACAGGCCGCAAATAACACAATTACAATTTCATTAATAATAAGCTTTCACTTCTTGCGAGGAAGCAGTTCCACGAAAGATCTATGGGATTCTTATTTGAGTACAACCTTAAGCCTCTTTCAACTTCTCGTTAATGTCCTTATTATTCTAAGGGTTTTCAGCTCCATGAGCTATGCTCTCCCAGATTTCAAGGTTTTTTACTAGTAACTGAATGAATGGAATTATGAAAATCGTGATTTTGAGTCTGTTGTCCTGAGCTTGCACTTGTTTAAAAGAACATGCCAAAGACATATAGTTTGTTTTAGTAGCTTTTTCGCAGGAATTGAGTTCTAGCCATTTGAAAAATATTTCTCGTGGAAATGTGCTCCAATTTCATGACTAGCAGAATCTAGCCCATCTACTCATATTACGGGGTGCCAAAATTTCAGCTTGCTTTCAAGTCAATGCTTCTATCGGCAAATTCAATTTTATCTTCTGGCGCCCTTAGGCTAAAACCATATCGGTGTTCTAGTACCTATCAAAGGGTCAAACTTCTGATTGGCACCATAGCTCAAACATGAGCAATTTCAAGTACCCATTCTGACTTGATACATCCGCAAAATGAGGAAATATTTCCATGTCGCCTTCGCATTTCTGTATGGAGCCCGGGAATTCAAACGAAATTGCGGTACATCAAAGTGGTTACTTCTAGCCTGTGAAACCTCTCTGTCAGCATGGGTTGAATTCTGAAGGCATGCATAAAGATATAACGTATGATATTTGAGACTCGGTAAAACCATATGGACGAAATCTGCATAAGCGAAAACTCCGATTAATCCAACCACCAAGATTTTCGATGACGCCGCTCTAACTCATGATAGCAGCGAATACAGCAAAAACTAGATGACTTCATGGATATGTTCAACCTAACTAGCGAAATTTCAAAAACCATCATGAGAATGAGTGGCTTGACAAAAAAATCATAATGAAAAAAAATAACTGTCCAACGGTTAAATTTAGACTTACCAGTATAGAACTTTTGAACCAGATGCGGAAAATCAGCAAAGTTGAATGGAGTAAGAAATCCCAGACTGCCCATATAAAATGCTAGGATCGGAGGAACAGTAGCCTAGGAAACCAAAAAAGCAATGAATACAGTAACGAAGTGCAGTAAAATAGAAAGAAGAAACTTCGGAAAGTTCTAGTCTACAATCTGCTTAAAAGTTCATATCGAAAGTGAAAGTCAACGGGGATTTCTAATGATCTACCTGAAACACAGAGGCAACATGAAGGAGAGTACCATCTCCCCCCATGCAAATGACCATGTCTGTGAGACCAGGTTCACTGGCTATTTCACTGTCAAATTCAATGATAGCGCTTTTGGAATTGACCATCTTGTTGTCTGACTGCCATAAATGTTCGAAATTGTTTACACCATCACTCAGTTCAGATACTAGGTGAACCTGTTTCTGCGATAGATTCGTAGTCGAGCGATCACCGGAAGAAGGTGGTTTTTCTCGCCGAAAGTGAGCCTCCAATATTGGACGAAATCCCTCATCTGCTGAAAGAGCTTCAATACTAGGTTTTTCCAAAAATACACACGAGTCGAAAAACTAAAAAGAGACACGACACAGTACAATTAACGAAATGGAAACTACTGTAAAAAAATTTTAAATCAAGTAGTTGAACCTTAAGCAGGAAGTAGACCATCGCTTTCAGACCTGATAAGACACTGGGCGAGTTCATTTTGTGAATGATTAGAATATTCTTTGACTGGCGATTCCAATCGAGCCAGTAAACATGGCCTCTTTTCTTCAGGCTACAAAAAATTTGTAGATTAAAAAAAACTTACCTGAAGGAATGATGAAGGCAAACAATATCAGTCATATCGATCGCACTACCGCAATGCTCAGTCTTCCTCATTTCGAGGTCTCTAGGTCATTTAGATTATGAAAAATATGAAATAATCATGTAAATTAGTCTTGCATTTTTCAATCGCTCAGATTTATTTATTTGCAAAAATGGAAGGTTAGAAGGAGGGCAACGTATGGATATAATTTGATTCACTGTGAAACTCGTTTTCATGTTGCAATTTTCATGTCTACAATGTCAAAGGTTTGACTGACTTTTATCAAATGACTGATACTTTTCCAATGAGAAATAAAAGCGTGCGAACATAATTTTAAGCCACAAACTCCAAAAAAGAGACGAATTCGAACTAATCAATTTTATGACTCATTGCAAGCTATCTACGTTAAAGGCTATTTCTGCTTATCAGGATATAAGGTATTCATAGAAAAGCTCATTTCACTTGAGTCTTGGAGTGTCCAACCAGAAAATTTAATGCAAAAGGTTTTCTGGATCAAAAGTAATTAAATCCACCGCTGAGATATTGCCAACTGTTTCTTAATTATTTTGACGTCGGAAAATTCTTTAAACTTGTTTTGTGCTCCACAATGCTCAAAAAATGGTTCACTTTTTTTCGACGAAACAGTTGAAAATTATTGAGCCCTATTTAAAAACCCTACCTCATGGTTTGTGTTTCATGAAACTTCATTTTCCGCATCCCAGATATTAATCAATTTTATAGCCCCCAATTAATTGGAGACACACCAAATAGACCGAATAGCTTTTTTATCCATATGCCCTGTTAACCGTAAGAACTTCTGTCTCATATTCATATACTCCGTGTTTTGTTCCCGATAATGAATATGTTAGGTCACACATGTGATTATTGAAATTAGAACAATATATTGAGTACAGTTGACAATTTCTCCAAAGACCAGTACAAATGAACATGGTAAAGTTTGGCTCTAAGCTCGAGCGGCGCATTTTGCGCCATAAATTTAGGATAAATCAGTGCTTCTGATTATGTTTTTAATCCAATCTTTTAGTTAGTGAAAACAACAAGCAATTATCATCGAATATTTTTATTCAATGTTAAGATCCTGTAACTATTTATTGGACCAAGATGAATAAAATTGGCTGATATAGTAAAAAATTAAATTAACGCTTGAGTGTTTTAACCTATCAACTTTTAAATTCAAGGTCGAAATGGTAGGCTTGTTTTTGTCGATTTCGGCCATTGATGTTCGCCGGTGCGTCGTTTATTTTCGTTTCTAAATATCTCTCTACTGATAACATCGGATTATGTCCGAGAAGCTTAGTGCGTCTGTAAAATGTATATTGATCGGTGAAAGTGGAGTTGGAAAAACTAGCCTTGTTGTGAGTTATACCAGAGATGATTATCCAGTTCAACACGAACCTACGGCATTGGATACATATGTTGGTAAGTAATTAATATTTATTAATGCCTTTTTTAAATTCTTGTAATAACTGTAGTTATCATCAGGCGAAGGATCGCATATTTGTTATTTGCAGTCGTTTGATGCATTTGTCTGATTTTACAATATTTAATGCTAATTTAGTATAAACTTATGAAGCTTTTTATGAGATTGTTTTATTTACAGTATTTGGCTCACGTCTACCTCCTTACTTGTGAACCTAACAAACCCCGCCTCCAATTTATTAGTTTACATCTTTTGCTCCGTTGTAGTGGATCTCCGTGTTGACAATCATCAGGTAGACTTACAAATATGCGATTCTGGTGGTGCTGTAAGTAAGAAGCTGTCTTTCATCGATTTTAAATGCCCTCAGATACTGATTTAAATCTGTTCTTTGCATAGATGCTTTTTTTTGCATCTACTCTAATTAATCCTTTTGAATTTAGTCGACTATTTAATTCTCCAACTTTCTGAATCTAACATGAGAAGTCGGTTTTTCATCTTATATGTTTCGTTTTTGAGTCTACAGCGACATACTTCTAATCTCCTATAAGAAAAAAAGCACCTGTTTCCTATGATGACACCAGCATTTCATTCGCACAACGCACAGGTACGCACTCTCCAGACAATCTACCGTGAGCATGTGATTTGGCTCACGGTAAGAGGTCTGGCCTTACTTCACTTGAATCTACCATATCTAATACGTTTATTTCACATCTATCTCGTCATAAATCAGATGTTCCATCTTTCAAATAACCAGGTACATATAGCTAGTTGCCTTCATATTAACGGAATAACTTTTTTTCGGTGTTGAAAATTCCCTTTTGTTGCGATACTCATTTCTCATTTTCCTTCAGTTGTCTTCTTTTTTCTAAGAATTGGATTTCATTTGAGAGCAGTTTTGCCAAACGAATTACTGTGGTGCCAGTTAGTTTTATTGGTCTTGCCCCCACAAAAGCCTGTAGTAAGCGGATCATCTCGTCTGTTTTTAAAAAAAAATCATTTTCATTCCGTTTTACGACATTTCTCATTTGAGTTGCTTTTTTTTTAATCAAGGTCACTGCAAAATCTTCATGCCAGAATGTCCTTACCCCATGGCAGCCATAATAGGCTATTTCTTTCACGGTTTATGCTTCTAAGTACAAACGACTTTTTAAATTTGGCCTGGTATCGCAATAGCTTTTGATAAATTTTCAGGCAAGTTAGGATGTGAACAGAGATGTCCAAGATATTCCATTATTAATTTAGACAGTAGTTTTTTCCATGATTAACTTCAGTACTTGGTGAAGACAAATGTTTTCTGAAATTACTTATAACTTCTGATTTGAGGAGTCATTTGGTCATCCCTTGTGTTACTCTGTGTGGGTGTAGTTTGAATGACATTATGTGCACCGATAAGAATCAAACCCTTATCAGAGGAAATGCTAGAAGCGCACACAATTGCTACACCACCGGTATTTCCCTGGATTTTGTAGGATTTGATGTTTCCCACTCGGGATTAATTATATTTTGGGATTCTTCGCAGTAAAATCGGTTATTCTTAGTCCAAAGGCCCATATTCTTTTGTTTTAACATTTTAGAATGGGCTGACTCCAATCATGCCCCAGCATTTGTCTCCCAGACACGCCCTCTTAATTCGTTTAAAAGTTCGTTTCCATTTACTAATGTTTTCAAATGCATGTAAGCTCAAGTTTTTAATGAGGAAAACTGTATCTCATCTTTTACTTTGAAGTGAGCAGCATCTCGCTAATTCTTTAACTGAAGAACTCCTTTTTAGATCCATTCGTAATCCACCCCGAACCAAAGTTTGTGGTCATTCCAGTCATTTCATGCACCGATTTGTAATGTCAGCAAGGCTTGTGGTTTTAAATGGCTTTTTCGGGCTTGGTTATCATCTATACTGGCTGTGCATAGATTCTAATGCCTATATCTTAGTTTCCAAGGCATATTTTGTTTAACCGCATATGACCCCTCAGTAACAGCTAGCACTGAAAACAGTTTTTACAATTTCGCGACACTTTTTATTTCACAGCGCAATTCGTTAAGCATGGGGGCGATTGTTCACGCGTGAAATCTGTTTTGTGATTTTCATATATCGACTGTGTTTTTTTTTTTTTCATTCATTTTCCCTACCCAGTGGGCAAGTCCCAAGGACTTTTTGGGGGTGCAGCGGAAATACAAAGAGCTTGTGCAACAGTTAAACACATATACATAGCAGTGTAACAGTCAAATTGAAGTTTTCGGCTTCCTGGTCCTTCCTCGGCATGGTTTCGTCGTGCAGTAACAATTTGTTCTTTTGTTGCACTTCCTTGCGGCACCTCGTCCGTTCTCGACACTTTTTAGTGTCGTTTATGGTCGATGTGCCTTTGTTGTCCTTGTCCATTTGTTCTAATAGGCGACCATTAGTGTTTTGCATAATAATGATTCATGATCCCTTTCCAAATGGGTAATGGGTAATTGGATAGGGAAGTTGTGTGGTTCATTCTGCTGGATATTCTTTTCTTAGTCGGTTTTCGTGCTCTCCATTCTATCCTTTTCCTCAGTTCTTCTGCATTCTCTACTGCATAGTTTGGTCCTCTCCTTTTCTCTGCTGGCTATTCACGTTCTGTGATGGCAACCTCAAGGTGACAGTCTCTAATATGTCTCTTTAGCCATCATTGAGTCTCATATCTTTCAGGACAGTCTTGAAGAGGGCAGTTTGGCCTACGGTCCTGTATCTCTTCAGTTTTGTGTCATTCTTCTCCATCATCTTGTCTTACATGTCTTCGCATCTCCTTTGTTGTGGCGAAACATTTGTGGCTTTCCTTTGGATCAAATAGCCATGATTGAGGCACCCAATCCCTTGTATGCGGGGCTTTCTTTGTTTTCCCATGTTCAAAGTTACTCTCAAATATGAAGAGTATCAGGCTCTATTTGCTCGTTTTCTATCTCTTCCATAGGTTTATCCTCTTTGCCTGTATTAGACTTGCTAAGTTACGCATCGGTGGCTCCTTTCGGAGTTCATCTACAGTTTTGGCTCTTCGCGAGTGCAATCCAAGATTCAGACGTGGAGCCATATTCTGAATTGGTTATAGTCAATCGCCATCTTTTACTCAAGACAATAGTAGAAAATCCAAAAGTGACTGTAGGATTAACAGAAGTACCTACTAGAGTTACTTTTAGGGCACTCTTTAGACTTTTTGAGCAGAGGAATGTTCGTAGTCGTGTTTGTTGTCTTTTTGCCCTGACTAGGTTTGTTTTTATTGCTCCATCTGGTCCACCGGTGTCTTGGATTATAGAGCCAAGGTATTTGAAATTTGAGGCACGTCGAAATGACATTCCTGCTGCTTCGAGGAACGTTTGATCCTCATCGACACCAACTTGAAGCCAGAGGGTTTTGTTCGCTGCAATTTGCATTCCTTATTTATGCAACGCTATCACCAGATGCCCTATTTATTTGACGGCTGCAACCTTACTTGGCGCAGCGAGGCATAGATCATCTGAACCGCACTGTCATTGAGTGAGGAGAGGGCTTCGTCCAATATGAGTTGGAAGGTTAGGCTAAAAAGTGGTCCTTCATCTGAACTTTGTCGCACACCACGCTCCATCACATAGTCCTTCGTTCCCCTCAATTCACGCATCGGTATGTCAATCACGGACTTTATCGAATGGACCATTTGACAAGAGCCTCCCAGATCGATCATTCGGTTGTTTATTGTAGCTTTAGGCAGCGAATCAAAGGCGCTATTTTCTGCTTCTGGTACACGACGTTCCTCATTTTTTTAAATTCATCCTTACCCACTGTGCAAGTCCCAAGAACTTATTGGGGGTACAACAGAAATACAAGAGCTTATATAACAGTTAGACACACATAGCACAGAACAGTTAAATTGACGTCTTCGGCTTCCCGGCTATTTTTCGGCATGGTTTCGTAGTGCAGTAACAGTTCATTCTCCTGTTACACCCCTGGTCTACGACTTTTTGTATAATGGTTCTTGCTCCAAATACGGCCTGTTCAGTTGGTCTTATTTCGCAGAATCTAAATTGGGTTCTTGGGTGTATTTCGGCAAGGTGGTGCCTTAGACGCTGGCACAGATCTACTTTTAGTCGTCTCTATCTCCTCCATTGAAATTGGGAAATCTCTTGGTAGTAGGTCATAGTTTTTAATTTCTTCGGTGATTTTGGCCACAAACAGTTTCTAGTATCTTTGCACTATCCTTTAAAATCATGAGGGCTTTCCGAGGTTCTCTTTCTGTGAGGTATGCTGGAAAGCAGGTTATTTTTTCTTCTTGATAAGTTTGTTTCCGTTTTCGAACCGTGTTGTTCACCCCGTTTCTTTGCTGTTTTTACCTCAGGCGCGTTTCTTGAGAGGGGTTTGAGAGCCAATTTGTTCTCAACTGCTTTGTAGCAGGAGTTTTTGTCTGCCATATTTTGCCCAATTGATTAATTATCTGAACTGCATTGTCATTGAGTGAGGACAAGGCTTCATCCAATATAACTTGGAAGATTAGGTTGAAAAGAATTGATCTTTCTTTTGAGCTTTGTCTTCATCACAAAGTAGTCCTTTATTTCCCTCAATTTCCCCATCGATAAGTCAGTCAAGGACTTTATCGAATAAACCATTTGACAAGAGCCACCCAGATCAATCATTTGGTTGGTTATTTCAGCTTTAAGCAGCTAGTCAAAGGCTTTTTTCAGGTTGACAAACACTAGCAGTATTTTCTGCTCCTGTCCACAGCTTTCTGTATTATGATTCTTACCCCAAGTATAGCCTGTTCAATGGATCTTCCTTCGCAGAATCCAAATTGGGTTCTTGAGTGCATTTCGGCAGGGTTGTTCTTCAGACATTGGCACAGAATAGATACATATAACTTGCCTAACGTATCTAGAAGAAATATTGATCTGTCTGCGAACCTTTACGCTTGTAGATGTTTACAACTTCAGCATCAAGCCAGGGCAGGCATTTAGATACTGAGCGTCCCATTTCTGTAACTCAGATCTAATTCCAATTTGTTCTCAACTGCTTTCGTAACAGGAATTCTCTGTCTCCATTATCGCGTTTACCATCGCTGTATACCATTCGTTTTTTTCTTGCTCACCTTTTTGCCCCACAGGTTTGACAGCGGGATATCCTAATTTGTAGTTGTCAAAGGGTTCTGAGGTAGTTCCCTTCTGAGGTGTTCCTGGTATGGTCATTTCGATTTTCTGATTTATTTGAGACCTTTAGGCGGTTGCCACATTTGTTTTTGACCGTTTATGCCCTCTATCAAAGTTCTATTCTGTCGTTTTCCTAAGCGCTTTCTAATGTGTGATTTGAGCTTGAGGATAGTTGTTTGTAGGCAGTGATCAGAATTTGCAACTGCCTTTCTAGAAGCTCGTATATCACGTATAGGGAATCTATTGGACCTTTTCATCAAAACAAAGTCAACAATAGCACCTACCCCTGTAAGATGGTACCAAATCAATCTCCGAGAAGTTGGTTTTCAAAAGAGAGTACTCATCACGTTTAAATTAAACTCTTGGCATAGGCCTAGTAGCCTTAGTCCATTCTCTGTAGTGTCGTCTCGCTCGTTGAATATACCGCCATGTTTGGCCCAATCTGAAATTGAAATCGCCAAGAATAATTATTTATGTACATTCAGAGAGAAGTAATCTATATGTTTTGGACTCACTCGGAGCATAACATCCCATCCGTTCAACTTTCACTCCTCTAATTTGGAGAGTTAGTGTGGCAAGTCTATTTGAGACGGGGTTGAAGTCAGCTTCTGTGCACTTTTTGACCAGAAATGCGACCCCAATATTGGGTCTAGAGCTTTCAATGTGTCTAGAATTAATGAAAGCATAGCTTTCTATATATAAGGAGCAGGACTTTATTCGAGTTTCCGTAACGATCTCCATACCCCCACCAAAAGTCTTTTCAACTATCTGGCGGAGATTCCATTCATTGCTACATGCACGCGCTTTCCACAGTCCAGTTTGAGAACATAAATCCAGGTATTCACGTCGTGCCTCGTTTACCAGGCTGTACGAAGGTGTACTTCTGCTGGTATAATCTAATTTTATACGTCCAGTGGGTGGTTAGTCCTATCCAGTCGCCCCTCTCATTAGCCCCCAGAGTTGCCCTTGAGGTTACCAGTGGTCACCACGAGTAGGTTGAGAGTAGGTTTGACCACCTCGACTCTAAGTGCATTTGTTGTTAGCCTAGACAACCAACAATGATAGCTTTGAGGGCCTAAAGAAAATTAAAAAACAATAAACTTCAAGGGGTGTGCAAGCACCCTATTCCCGTCGGTACTTTCCGTTTCGTCTCCAAACGACCACTCGAAGCCCACCATTCAGTTTTCGGATTCGGTCGCTCTTCAAACTGAGATTCTTCCCAGGCGATAAAGTGATATTCACACGTTTGCTTTGGCCGATTAATACTGCATACATTTAGTGAAACCTATAATCTCTTCATTTCCTAATCTAAAGACTCGATATGGATTGTTGGCTAACCCCTATTGTTCATGAATGGAATTAGTCAGTGTATTGATGACGTCAACCTTCAAGACTGCCCGCACTTTGATCTCTGCTTTTTACAGCCCTCTAGGCTCCTTTGCGGCTAAAGCATGAATACGCCTCGTGTCCAAGAGGCTTTATCTAGCTTTCTCGTTATGAGAAGCGCATTTAATCCTCATTTGTCCCTCCATTTCCTGAAATGGAAATGCAGCAGATTACAAGTAATCGGGGAATCGTTTTCAGTTCATGATACGTCCACTCTTTCCCTCTCATATTAACTTAGAAATCACATTCATTGAAGACACAAATATTTTACCTAGGATTTTCCTCGATTTTTCGCTCACATTTTAGTTAAAGCAATCATTCTATCATTTTGGAGAATTCGTGAAGTTTAGTAAATCTGTTAATCTTTCAGCCTGGCCTACGCTCCTTACGTGAGCTGGTTTACCCAGACGTCCACGTAGTAATTCTCTGCTTCTCTGTTGTTCAACCGGAGACCCTCTTGGCATTGCGAGATCGATGGTTGCCGGAACTTGTTGTCTCTGGTCTGGCGCTTAATCCTGCTGCTCTAGAGACTGCTGCTCGAATAGGTTGCCTCCCCAAGACCTCTTCCAGTCCTCAACAACCTGGACCGGCCTTCATTCTAGTTGGCTGCGCCTGCGATCTGCGTAACGACATCAAACGTCTTCTTGACCTCTCAGCTCGTAATGAACTCCCAGTCAATGATGCAGTTGCTCAACGTCTTGCGGTCGAGTTCGGTGCTGAAGCCTACATTGAGTGTTCGGCGCTTACTCAAAAACAACTGAAGAAGGTGAGTTTTGCCCAACAGTAAATTTTCCACCAACGTAATTTTTCTCCTTACTATATTCTTTTAGGTATTTGATTTAGCTGTGTGGTATGGGTTACATGCCAAAGAAGCAATGCAGAATGTTACCAACGCAAATGCACTCTCGTCCGGACTAAATGGACGAAACAGTAATGGTGGAAGTGCTTTTAGGAAATCAAAACACCGTCGACAAATTAGTCTGCCAGCAGGTCAGCAACATATTACGACGAATAATAATGATCTTTGCGGGTCACAGCGGTCTATTTGGAAAAAACTCCTGTGTCTTCGTTGAATCCCTTTATTTATTCTACTCTTCCACTATATATAGTGCAATACCTCTGATCTCATTTCTCCACCTCTCTTGTCGATTGCTACCGTCTTTTGCTGTTCCTTCCAAGTTCTCTCCCCCTTCCGGGTATATTTATTTCAATACAGACAGCCTAATAACTGATATATAGTACAGATATTTTTGTATGAACTTTTCCTTTTTATTTTTAATTTTCGCGGTTTAATTATTAGTGCATTGTTCGAATCCTGTTTGACTCCAACGTTCCAATGATATGTAAAGCCAAGTCTTCGGATAAGATGATGGCGTCAAATGAAAAGAAATTTTCAGAAATTATGGAATCTAAGCCCCGACTCATAAACTAAATCTTATCTAAAGACCCGCAATGCTATCCTTCGTTGAAACGAATGATAAGAGGAATCAGGCAGTGGCCACTTAAAAAGAACGAGAAGTCGAAGCCAAATAAGATCGGTCTCCAAAATTTCGGTTGGATTTGATTAGAGTAAGTATTTGTATAATCTTCTAGTTAAGATTGAATGAATTCAACTCATAAACTGCTTTTGCTTAAGCTGAACCAATGTTAAGAAAGCTTCACCTCATTTTTTTCGATTTAATTTTGCAATTTATATTCAAGCCATCGCTCATTTATGTATGCTGCCTGGGGAGTTTCAAGGCCCATTTTCTTTTGAGTAATTCAGATTCACTACACCACTTTCAAGAACTTCACCTTACCTGCTCAAGAAATTCGCATGCTTAGCGTTTAAACCAGCGTTCAGTTCCTTGAATAATCAAGAAGGTCGCTGACGTCCTATGGGTAAATCTACTGGCAAGTTATCTATTCAGATACAGACACAATGTGGCTTCAAGTTGTCTGGTCCAAAATAATGCAAAGATCTTTACTACGTCGAGTTGGAATAACGAGGTGTTTTTAGAGTGCTTGACAGCTTCTCAGGAAGCAAGTTTATTTCATTTCGGAAGGAAATATTGCTTTGTGATTTACAAATTCTAGCAATAGTTGGAGAACCATTTAGGAGGCTATTCCATTTCATTAACTGCACGAACGGAAGTAGGCTCAAATTGCAAAAGTTTCCAAGAATATTGTAGCATAATAAAAAGAAAATAGTTATGCTTTCGAAATCCGTATCATTGTTGATTTGGATGAAGGGACTATCGTTTTTGAAATAATACCTCCCATTGCAGTTAAACCAACCCTCATCGAGAAGCGATCCTATGGCGATATCGTAAGTTCCCTGGCTCTGAACAGTAGTGGAAATGACCATCTATTATCTGTTAGTCAGCCAGCGCTACTGTTTAATAAGTTTGATCGACCTCGGGACCATACGTCCACAGCGCCTGATTTACGTCGAAGCAGAGATAAGGTCGAAAAGTTGTTAATTAGAGGTACCAGGTTCATGAGTTAAGTGGAAGGACGATGAGTAGGACAGATGAAGAGATGACTGGCCAGCGATTGTATCGACTGACTCTGCGGACCACCCCTTGGTAGACCTTACATTACACGAGAGGAAATTTTCATCAAGACCAGCGCGGAGTTCAGAGTAGATGTTCTAGTGACTAATATTTTACCCGAACTCCGTCTTCCTTTTCACTCTCCCTATTAGTTTCTAGTTATAATTTTATAAGAGCTTAGTAGCGATGTCGACTAGCTGATTAATAAAGCTGGACTTCGTCACAAGCAGGTTTCTTTCACTTTTATTTTCATGCAATAGCTAATTTATTCCTTGAGGTACAGGTTCTCATTAAAGAAACCTATATTTACCAATTAGCCAGATTTGCACCAATGTTAATTATTTATATTTTTGGCTTGATTTTTCATAAGCAACCAAATTTTATGACCTCGGGATGTTCAAAGGTTTGACCTTTAACTAGCTGGTGCGTTTCCATCTATGCAAAGTAACTTTTTCCCTATCGGCAATAAGGTCACTGCTTCTGGCCAGAAGAAATCGTATCTTACAAAGCTAGGAATTCGGAGGATATTATTTTCTAGAAAATATTCCTTCATATCTGACATTTTCAATAACATGATGAATGAGTGTAGAATTGCTGTCCGACCTTGTCAGAGAGGAAAATGAGGCGATCAATCGGTGATTCACGCTGATATTTGTCCAGAAATTATCCCCTGGTTCATTGTCTCCATGAGTTCAGTTAAAAGGATCAACCGGAATGGTCAACAAAACGGGATACAAAATAACTCGTAAATAAGGGGTAAGAATGTAAGAAGATTCTAAGTCTATGGTAATGTTTGAGAAATGGCCAAAAGTTGTGAAATGACGATACCCAGAGGAACAATCACCGAAAGAAAAATTTTTAATTCAGGAAAATGCGTTAAGACTTCAAAATTCATGAAAAGGTTAGAAGAACTCTGAGATCTCATTTTTGCTCTTCTTGACCCAGTCTTTGTTTGAATATGCAACGTCTAGATCAGTTCTGACGATAGAATCAAATTATTCAGTTGTTAATTAAATGCCAGGCATTTGGAAATAAGGAATTTTAAAGCAGACAAGAGAGTAAGTGAAGTACAGAATTTTCAAAGGGCAAAAGGTAGCAGGAAGTGGGAAGAAAGCGCAATGGATAGAAAACTACATCAGACCAATGAAATGCTCAAAAGAGCAAGTTTAAAAATTAGATAACGATGATAACAGGGTTCCCAAACGTCTCTAGATCAGCTAGGTTCTAGCTTCAGTTCTATTTAGCAGGGGAAATGACCTACTCGATGATGGAAGTCTTCATTAATTTCGTCGGTAGCAAAAGGAGTAACCATTCACTTAAGACGCAGGATTAGAATCGTCTGTCTAGCTTTTCTTTGCTTACATTTTTTTTCAGCCTGTCATGGGTTAGATAAAGATTGGACGGAAATGCTTGGTTTTCAATTTCTCTATCTTATAGAGCCGCATATTTAGAAGTTTATTGTTTTCTACAACAGAAATAAATACTAAATTCAACCCACTCTAGCACTAGATAAATCTTTTACCGATTAACCCGGTCGTATGTGGTGGCATCTCCCCTGACTTTTGGTGACCTCTTTACAGATATTTACGTTGATGCATCCATCAATTGCTAGATAAGTCACGTCTGTAAGTTTACCAAAATGAAAGTGAATTTAGATTTAGTAAACCTGAAATAAGCCATTCCTCAATTAGTTGATAAAAAAAATAGAATGGTGAATTGGGGAAGCGGAGTCTTAATCGACTGGTCCTAGTCAGATTCCTTCTCGCAGACCTTGGTCTCCTCCAAATTGCTTGAAGACCCTACTTTTGGCTCCTGTTTACGTACGATGCTTGAAATGGACGCACTATTTGTACGGTCTCCGTTAACTTTGGCTTCACTTCGGATAGATGTGCAACAAACGCCATGAGGAAAAGGCGTCGGAGAGAACGCTTGAAGATGACGGATGTTTTTCCTGTACCATGACGAAACCCAGGCGAGTCATCATGAGGCCAACAGAAGAAAATTGGCAGAGTAAGAACACAGAACCCGGTCCACGCATTTTTAACTCTTGAGTTTCCTTCCACATTTTGGGCCCTTTTAACTGCTTGTCTGAATTGACCTATTGCTCTGCCCTATAATGTTTGTACACTTCAGTGAAAGCCTAGAGGAGAACTTAAGAAATATTCTCGATTTATGCTTTCAGATTGTGCATTTCCGTTTTGATGTGCGAAGACTGCATAGCGTTGTGAATCAAATGGGGGGCAGCAGAAGATTGCATATCACAGTTTAACCTGAGCAATGAATGCAATCCGCTTTCGAAGGCATTAACCTGAAATCCTCTGTTCTGTTCTCTGCCCAATCACCTGAAGCCCCTTGAGGGATCGTCAAGACTTTCCTGCATTAAAGTAATCGTGTACATTTCCTTCCAAATAAAAACTAGTGCAATTATATCACTAGTATTTTAATTCTAACTATGGGGATTTTATCAAGTCATTTTGGCTTTATTCAAACTAATAATATTTTTAATTCGATTTTCCGCGTCTAAAATATTGAACTGACCAGAATTCTTATGGGGGTCGCTGCCTTTTCAAAGTGTTTGAAAGACGCCTGAATGCGAGCATCATCTAACAGTTGAAAATAGGACAATAAATTTGGAGAAGTAAAAGACCGCATAGTAGACTTTCGTCTATGGAAATGGAACGCTAGCTAGGTTCGTCTACCAACTGTTTGCACAAAAATAAGGGATTAACTATCGACTGAAGGAACGACGGGGATCGTGCTGACAGGTGCTCAGTACAAGGCTAGTAACCGCATCTAATAATGATCGCGAATAGGGCTTTAGACCATCATAGTAATTGTAATGCCAGTAATGGCGGTCCGATGCAAATTCCGGGATAGGATGTAGTATAATAGTAGCCTTAACGACTGCCTAGAGTCTCTCTCGAGGTTCCATTGTGAAATGAATTTATCAACATGGCCTTCTCATACACCTTGACACCCAGGCGGATATAGACCAATATCCGGTCCGTGAAACTGGTGAGTTTTTAACTAAGAGCTTCTTACTTTTTTTCTCTCGCCCTGGATTGATGAAATTAAAATTGGTCGAGTCTACTGAACTGCAGAGGATCATTTCGAGCTCTGGTTGGGAACCGGCCTGCACTCACCTAAAAAAATTACGGTTCCATTGGTCTACCGGTAGGTGAAATTAACATTTTCCGCAGTAAATCAACAATTCTAAGTCGCTTAATTTTCTAGATCTGATAGCTCTAGCAAGTTTCATAGCTTACGATACTGCATGATCTCGTTGGATTAGGTCTCTTGCTCTCGTATTTTGCGAGTTTTATCAAGCATCCATTTTAATTGACCGCTTAGAAGTGAATTGACATGGCCTAGAAATGGCTGAGAGTTATGAACTATACAGAAAATCGTTTTAGTTCAAATTTCTACCAAACTTTATTTACTTTCCTAGTTTGCGCTTTGACTCAATGCTCATAAATGTGTCCGCCTTCCGTCAAGAAGCCCTGTCCCTTTAAGTCTGTTGCGTATAAAAAATCACATTTTTGAGTTTAGTAAACAAAAGTGATATAATTCCGAAACTCAGCACTTTGTTCGCTAGAGAACTATCTAAGTGTTATTTAACGTCCTCAGAATGGTAATTGTATGACGACCTGGTTAATGAGAGGGCTGATTATTTAACTACATGGTTCTACTCTTCTGATGTTTTTTAGGATTTCTTAAAAGCAATCGCTTCTTTCTCGCAGTAGTATCCAATCGATGAAAGCATGAGTTGTTCAAAAAAACCACTTATTTGTCATCCAGACAGGTAAACTCTAAGTCCGAAAATGGCGGAGATATTCTTTGCCGAAAACCGGACCCGATTTCGCCTGTCCTTTCCTCCAATAACTTGTGTAGCATCACAGTGCGTTGGGCTTCTCTTGACCTCATTTTAATCTTCCTTGTTTATTATCTGCTAAGAGATGTCGTTTGTCAATTTCAGTAGTACTGCACTGGGATTCCGTACATTCGGCTCACATTCATCACTACTCATACGTCTTCACTTGTTGGTTTATAGCCCGTTTTTAGAGGCGAGGCTTAAATCCACCAAGCTCTTACACCCTTAATTTATTTTACATTAAATTAACCCGTTAACTTTTTAAGAAACCCTTTCGTTCGCTCTACTTAAGCCTCTTAACATTAGATCGCAATTGGGCTCCCATTTTTGGGTTGTCTTCTTCCTTGGCAACTATTTTTTTACAAGACACCTGAATACCGATCAAAAACCAGTAGCAACCTAAATTAACATTCTCTTACTTCAAATGAAATAACATAACCTGTCTCATATAGCATCGTGCCCGTTTCACTAAGAATCCTTCCGGCAAACAATGCTTAAATGAGCTTTCATTAACATGCAGCTAGGCAGAGACTCAACTTCACGCACTTTGTCTACTGCCCAAACGAATGTATGCACTTTTCTGAGCTTACATGAAACGCCTATGGGAAGCACTTATTAGTCTTGTTGCACCGAATTGTATCGATGTACACATAAGGAGCATTGAACCGAACAGACTTTTATAAGCAAGTCTCGCCCTTTGTTAACCAGTCTATTTACAAAGACTCGGAGGTTTTTCAAGCTAGCGACTTCCTTTTGGTCTCCATTAATCGGGGCCTAGTAACTCTACAATCGTCTGTATAAAGCTGCAAAAGATGCCTAAAAGAACATGGAGCTTGAAAGACCCAGCCAGCGTGATTCACAAATCTCAACAACCACTTGACAATTATTCCAGCGCTGGACAGGATCGAGTGTTAGGCTGAAAGCTTGCCCAAAAATACCATATTGTTCTGGTAATCAATTAGGTGCGCTCAGCGTCGACTTCTAAGCGTTTCGACTGCATGAGTATCTTAACGGTTCTCCCCGGATATGGTCTACATAACACTATAGCGCACTGACTTTTTTAAATGAATCATTCATTACTCAGTTTTTGTTCAAAAAATTCAATGCTATGAGTAATTAATGGTATGTTCAATAAAATGTTGTAATCCTCGGTCTCAAAAAATGTATTTCTGGTCTAATATCTGGAAATTACATGTCTTTGAATGCCCAATTTATGATTTGAAGATAGAAAAAAAAATCGCAACGGACAAAGCAAGACTATTAAGGACCTGTCGCCCACGTAAACATTAAATCCGTAACAGTCAATTACAGCCCATTACCGATCATATTGAACTTTCAGTGGTCTTTACTGTTCGGAATCTTGTACCAGCGAGCTGTGCCAAATATATGTGGTTGTCCAAAAACTGGGTGAACGCTCCATCTACTTTGTTCCATTTCGTCAGCATTTGCAGCCTGAAAGCACGGTGGGAAACTCGCATCAAAATCCAGCAAGTAATTTGTGGATTAGCATTAATGCATGAAATACGAATGAGTAAACAGATGAATTTCACGATTGTCCAACGTCAAAAGTGAAATAACAAACTGCTTTTCCTTTAGACTGAAAAAAAAACAGTAAAATAAAAGCAATTATTGCTGCAAGTATTTTCTAAATAAAAGCGACAAGATCAGATTTTGTGAACAAATAAAAACTCTAATTTCGACTGGTGGAAATCAACAGTTTATTTCGTCTTTTGAGAGCACGATCCAGTGTGTGCTCAGCCAGACTGAGGCTAGAAGTCGGAGACATTGGAGAACCCGGAGGAAGATAGTCGTAGTGCAGTGTAGAAGGTATGGAAGTTGCATTAATTTCATCTGGTCTATTCCTGGATATAAGGAGATTCCCACCTCTGTTGCAATAGTGGCGAGAATGAGTACACTCAAAATTGTTAATATCTTCGTATGGTAGCACCACGATTCGTTCTTCTTCATCTCTAGAAGGTTTGTCAAGATACTTCCTAGGTTCGTAACGTGCAGATAGTGCGGAAAATGGATATCTAAATGGCAGCTTAGGCATCTGCTGCGGATTTCGAGGACCAGTGTCTGATAAAGCTACATCAAATCGACGCTGAGGCGTAGGGACCTTAAATTCTCTCAGTCTTTTAGTCATTTCAGTGGGAGTGATTCCGACAACTTCTGCTCGAGCAGAGAAAGAAGGATCCCAGAGATTAACATTGGCTGAATCGAGCTGATTGAAGTGTTTGTGAGAAAAATGACATCCTTCAACTTGAAGCTGATTTTGCCTAGCAATGTTATTATGAATTTTGGCAACATTTTTGAAATCAGAAAGATCGCGATAGTTAGCCTGGTATTCTGACTGGAGCTTTCGTCGGTGTACTTCGGGTTTTGAAATTCCCAAAGCAGAGGTGGAATGCTTCGACAATGTCTCGAACTCGGAACACCGACTAAGCCGATCCTCCGACTTGAACTTTGCCTTTTTTGATTCGAGTGATGAAAATGATCCTTTAGGTTTTGGTTTTTCCATTTGGGACCGTGATGATTGGGGTCGGACTCTTTTGTAGGCATCTTCAAGGGACGGACTAAATGATCGTTGATATTCTGGACATTTCGTCGGTCTTGGATTCGGAGAATCCGATGGAATGTCTAATTTTAACTCTGGCCAGCGTTCAATCGGTTTTTTCTGATCTTTGGGAAGTGAGCGATCTTTGGAATGATTTTTCGATTTACTTTTCGTGGGTTTTTTAACTTCTGCGATTTCATCTGACTTAGGTCTTTGAGGTAACTTCTTGTTCCGGACTTGAAGAGATTGACCATGGCTCTCACGAGGGGCGGATTTAGCGCGTCGATAGAGAATATTTGGGTAGGCAAGTTCTTTGCATTTGCCACTGCGGATTATGAAGAACGGATCCTGAGCAATTTCGCCAGTCTGATATTCTGGACCCCATAAGTCATATGAGTCGCTTTGGTCGAAATGTCGCTTGTGTTGAAAGATAGGTTCTGCTGACTGCCTTCCGTTGGTACGCTCAAGAGGAGCTGCGTTCAGCCATGTTTTGTCCCAGTTATACGTATCTCCGTACGTGGTCATCTCATATTAGCACACCTATTAGTACAAAGAATGACTCTACTGATGGAAATTTAGAAAAGTAAGAATAAAGGGCACAAAAAATTCGGATACATTAATACACTGAAAAAAACAAACTTGGCGATAAAATTTAGCATCCAGAGTTAAAAATGAAAGACTTACACGCCAACAAATGAGACTAGCTCACCTAGTCAAATAATAATTTGTACCTGTTCAAAAGGTGCCATTGCATCTGTGTAAATAAGAGCTACGAATCGAAAAACGCCGTTGGATTCAAATAAACTAATTTAAGGTTGTTCGCTATTTTTAATATTAGTATTTTATAATGCTGACAATCATTGCGCAGCAAAGGACTGCACAAAAAAAGTCGTTATTGTGTTTATTAAAGTTTTATTTCATTTTATTTCAAATTAAGGCCAGCAGTTGCTTATTAAATCTAAAAACGTAGTATTAATTTCAAAATCAACTTGAAGTTTTTTCAACAAACCCATTTCAACACCAATTAAACTGGTTAATTTAATAACTATTTGAACATTATTAAATTCGTGTGTATGTGGATATCGAATGAATGCCCGTTTAATTTAAATCCGGTCTAAACAATGTCATCTAGCCCTATATATCGTGTCGGAGGTATGTTTTCATGATTTTTAGTTTATGTGTTTAACATCACGAACCCTAAGCAAGGTGGTTTAACAGTCTCACTTAAAGCTTTATTCAAATTCTTATAATTTTGAAACGCGAATGTCGTTATCAATCCCAAATCTGAAGTTGGTTTCTTCTTAAGTCTCTTTGTTTTCATTTCTTCCTTGGTTATTATTTCCTCCCTACCTAGACTATGTTTTCGTGGAAGAGTCCCCGTCTATCCCTTATCAAATTCGTAAAATTGTGGAACTTGAAAAGATTAGTGCGAATGAAGTTGAAATGAAGGGCAAGTGTTTTTACAGGCGTCGCGATCTACCCCCCGAAGTTGCAGAGCAGCATTCACGTTGGTTGTCTATTTTTAATTATCCTTATACTTGCAGACATCTTTTCAGCTGATGGTCTTACTGATAGACAAACTTATCAGCTCAGTCTTCGAGAACTATTTGTTTCTCAGGCCGTTGAAGTTATTCAGGCTATGCGGATTCGTGGGAAATGCAATGTCATTATGCTGGAAGACGTTGTGGCTGAAAACCTTGTCGATCTTCTCAAGGAAACCGCCACATTCTTCTATCACCTGTCTTATGATCCCGTTAGTAGGTCAATTAAATCCGAGAAAGGGTATATCCGTGTTGGAAGTGAATTTCAGGCAACTATCCCAAATCTCATCGGTAAATATCACTCCTTTTTTATTTAAAGATTAATTTTTGTTGCAACAACTTTTCCCGGAAAGAAGTAAAGTTTATATAACTTATTAAATACTTATTAAATAAGTATACGCTTCCTCTGTAGACATCTATTCTTTTGCCTCATAGGTGTTGCAGAAATTTTTTTTTCTAGTTAAAGATGTACAATCAGGCAAACATTTCATAGGCACTAGTGACGCGTTACCCATGTTTCGAATCCCTCGAGTTGATTTTCAGATGCAAAAAGGTTGTTGTTCTTAGGACCGTTAGTTCCATGCCTTCATTGCTACTAAAGGAATTTCCCCTTTTATTTGGGTGCTCACTAATGTTTTCATTATCTTGTTCCTATTCGATTTGCGTTTTTGGTTTTCATCAACGCATTCTGCACTGCTCAATCATTCTGTGTCGCTCGGCCTAACCGGTCCCTAATATTATGATAATGTAGCGTTTTTTTATAAGCTTTAGTATGGCCAAAAAGTTCGGCCATTGAGAGCACTGTTTCAAATTGCTTGCCTTCGGCATATCCGGTGTCTGTGTGGGGTGTGAGCTAAAAGATTATCAAAACTTCAGCTTACGCAAAATTTCCTTTGACGCATAGTCATGCCTCACTCCATGCTGAGGAAATGTCTACCTACCTAACTGATCCGGTTGGTTCTTACCAAAACCGAGCACAATGCTTTGGTAAGCTGGATTGATGAAATTGGGATTGATTAAACCATCGTCTGCATCTCAAAAAACCCAGAGTTGTCCAAAATCAAATGTCCTTTCTATTATCGATCACTTGTTTTCGTTACCGCCTATCATTGCCTTTATGTCTTAATGTGTTTTCCTAGATTTCGATTAAAAACAAATTTGAAGCTACCGTGTTTGTGCTTCTTAACCATTACTTTATATTAACATGTTTCGATTGTCATATTAGGTTACTTGCAAACCTTTAAATGACGCTAGAATTGTTCGAATCATCAACATTCCAAGTTCCATTTGAACCAAATGTTTCAGGATTAGGTAAGGTAATCTTGCAAGACTCATTTCGCACGATACAACAAAGGTCATGGCTTATATTTAAGGAGCTCCCAGTTGACCATTTTTTATGCAACAGCATTGAATCAATGAGTAGTACTGAGTGGACTAACTGCCAGCTGTCAACGGCTTAATTAGTTGACCTGTTGTTCATACTCGGTTAAAGTTGATGCTAAACTTTCTCTCTAATTAGACTCCACTCAGAACAACAACTCTAACCACACGGGTCAAGAGCGGGAAACGTTAGTCTGGTCGCCACCATCTAATCTTTCTTCCTCTGACCTTGACTCCTACATGACCATGTGCAAGTCACTGGCTACCTTAGCGCGCGCCAATTACCCACCTTCTACAATGCGTCATCCCACCTTGGTCTCCTGTGTGGCCTGTGCCAGTCGGGACACCACTCTTCAATTTGCCCTGGACACATTGCATCAAGCCGGACATTCCATTCGCCGAGCTTTGCAGATCCTCGCACCGCCCAACCAGCCACCTCTACTCAGACTCGACCAAATGGAACGGTGGTCAATTACCGAGGGCAACCTTTTCCAACAAGGTCTCCATAAATTCGGAAAATCATTCCACGACATTCAGACGGACTTGTTACCCTGGAAGACCCTCAAGGTAGTCGGCTTTTTATTTTTTACACTATGGTCTGGTTTTCCTTTACCGGGAGAGCTATATTATGGCTAAACATTAATCTTGCCGCTCGTAGGCCTAGGATGTCCAGTTGGACAACTTGTGACCAGTAAATACAGCGAGTTTTTTCGCTTTTGAATTGCTCCAAAGGTCAATTTCTCTCGTAATTTTAGGTAAAATAGGTTAGAGGAGTGAAATAGTCTGGTTTCTAGATCTGTGGTCTTGTTTTATGTGCCTGCAGAGCAGTTGTTCATGTGTGCACATTGAGACGATTGGCTGGCTCTTTTGGGGCACATATGCACCCGCGGACCCATGGCTCAACCTAAATTCAAGACGTCTTGATCGAATGTGGAGTGGCCGTGAGAGGACAGCTACAGATTGAACTTATTTACCTCTTATGAGATGTCTCTTCAATATTGAAATTCGGAAAAGAATTAGTATTGACTGCGGATTTACAGAGAAATAACTATACAACTCTATCACGGGGAGAGGGAAGGGAATCACGACTAAAACGACTGATTATTTTTTGTCTCCAAGGTGCCGACCGATAAGTTCATTTTTCATCCCCTAATTCGCCTATGGAATTCATTTAAAGAATTGTAAGGCTCAAGATATGGGGGGGGGGGGGTGTTAAAAATTAAACAACATTTGAAACTGTTGACTGCCCTTGGAAACGCGTCAGTAAGCAATAAGTTAGTAAGATCTGAAACTAGGTTTTTTTTATTCTCATCAAGAGCTCACCACCATAAATGTTTCTTTAGCTACTCATTTAAGCAGATCTAGCTGTTTCTTTCCAACTTTTCACTTTGTCTTTTGTCATATAGTCATTGTACACTGACAAATTTAGCTATTCTTGGCATTAAATACTCGTTTTGCCCCTTCAGAGTGTTGTGGAGTTCTATTACATGTGGAAAACGACTGATCATTACATTCAACAGCGGCGGGTCAAGAGTGTTGAATCTGAGAGGCGGTTAAAACAGATCTACATAAGCAATGTCGCCAAAGTTGAACGCTCTGTTCTCTACCCTGACAACTTCTCTCAGTGTGGAGGTTGTGCAACAAGGTGTTCCTCACATTGGTACGCCATCGGCTCTCCACCCAATCTTCTTAGGGTATGCTCTGGCTGCTGGTCTGATTGGAAGGAATATGGCGACCTTAAGGAAATCTCTGTCTATGGTACGTGTGGCCTCTAGCTACTCCACAATCTCCACTCACGTGCTATAGATGTGCTCATAGCTTCAAAATCGGAAGTATTTTAGAATTCATAGCAGCGGGCGTGAAGATGGAACTGATGAGCCATGCGATGGCATGATTCAAACGCTTCTTGATGAAAGCAGTATCTGGACTTTAATTGGCTCTTTGTTGATATCTCCTTCATTAGCGCATGCGTTTTGTTAGTATAATCTGAAGACTTAAGGGCTTAGAAAGGGAACAAAACGTGAAAGTACACAGTATCACTTTAATATACTTTCATTTTTTCGCTCATCGCTCGGTTGAAAATCGCGTAGGCACCCTACTGATATTATACAACTCGAGTCTTTTAAGAATCACATCTTTCACCCAGAACCATGTTCATCACTGAAGGGTACTGCTTCATCAGCTTGGAACTCTGGGTTCTATCATTTAGTATGAATATGGTAGGCTGTCAAGCGCTCGGTTTTATGATAACTTCCTTGCATATGGGTTGCTCCGTTTCCAAACAAATGTTCGCAGCTTAATGTATTTTCGAAATAAAGATCTAGTACTTAGCGGGTGCTGGTGAACAGCGCATCACTCATGATTCCTCTATTTTTTAATTTGTTTTCATTGCCGGGGCTTCACATTTCATGGCTCTGCGACTCCGAAAGTCTTTTGGTCACATTCTTGATTCCATTAAGGATGCTCTTTTCTTCTGATTGTTTAGATAAACTGGGTCCAATGACTTTGCTCTACAAGTGTCCACTTCAATCCTGTGACGAACAGTTTGACGATAGACTGAATCTCATCTGCCACTTGGATAGTAAACACCCTCAATACGGAAGCGCTTGCGCCAACCAAGTCCAACCAACCTTTATATTTTCTCCTCACACTCCCACGTCAACTAGTTCTTGTTTAAGCAAGCCCCGTTCAGCCACAGTCAGTCGGAATGCAACCTTCTACTTCCTCGCCTCTGCGAATCTGCGTTTCTCGCGTCGTATGGAGACTGGGAGCGAATGCCGGCAGCGTGCTCGACGTCCCTTCAAGCCTATCTCACTGGAGATGGCTGTGCTCAAAGCTCTTCTGGTCTCCCGACTTAAAATCCACCCTGAACTCCTTCAGCGTCTTGCTGATACTGTTTATTGCAAGAGTGCCCTCATCCCATCCAAAGAAGCAGCTGCTGAACGCCTCTCCTCCTTCATCAAGAAGCTTCGTCATCAGGATGAAGCCGAGTGTGCCTTTGGGTCCGTACCTATTTTGCTAAAGTTATTACCGCTATATTCACTCATTCGCCCGGCTCGTTTAATCAATCGTTTATTGGTTTTATTTTTTTCTTGTTTCAGTAGTAAAAGAAGTAAGTCCACCACATCTGGGTATATTGTTGTACCGTCCTGTCTTCTTGACTTTTAATGATTATCTGGGTGTACGTGTTGGTTTATGCGGAAGCATTTTAGTCACAATTTCATTCCCTTGTGCTGCATGCAGTCAATTATTTTTCAAAATCACATGTGACGTATGCTTGTGGGGCTCTGGTGTGTGTGTACGTGTTTGCTGAAGATTAGAATACAGAATCCTGCTTGCTTTGTTACCACAGTTTTCATTATTTCACCGAATCATTCCAGCTATGTCCCGTTGTTTCTTTAACTGACAATATCGTTTTCTCTCCTCTTCCTCTTTACAAATAGATCTATCTAGTAGTGATGAGGTAGAAGCAGCATCAACTGATAACAACAATCGCCGTCTCTCCCCCCCTATATGGCTGGTCGACAGGACCGAAACCCTCATGTTCCACGCAACCAAATATATAAAGTAATTTTTTTACTTAAATGTAATCAGTAGTACAGTTTGTTTAATTTAAATGCGGTCTCTGTAGACAAAAGCGCCGAGAGGTACTACCTTCACCAGCACTGCGCCGACTTTGCCGTCGACCCTGGTCAACTGAACCACTCCCTGCCGATTTAAAATCATGAGTAAATGAAAGCAGTGCTGATAAGTAGCAGCAGTAGAAGAAAAATTCGAGCGTAACCGCTCTATCTCCTCATTGTCAGCATTTTGGACTATGCTATCCACCTCTTTCAGGTGCATTGTAAATTCTGAGGTATTCTGAATTCTATGTGTATGTTTTGAATGGGTTGCGAAGACTTCACCTATGCCACTCGTCCACTATTTCTGCCTCGTTTTTGTCCCCTCGTCTGATAATCTCTTGTTCAAGTCGCACTTCAGCCCTCTATCTCTCTTTTTTTAGTGGATCCTGCCGATATCAGTAAGGGCGAAAAACAACTGGTATAATTTCAATCTCTATTGAAGACTTCTCAGATAGTATGCATGGTTGAAACCAATTTAACTGACTTATTTGTGGGCGCTTGATGACGATGGGCTTGAAACCATCTTTAAACACAGCTTGAAGATTTATCTTAGGATTTCATCCTTCAGGGTCATAGTTTGCCCTGAGTTTGAGCAGAATCTCTATGGGAAATCCCATAGCAATCTTTGACAAAAAGACCTTTCGCCGGCAGAGGAAATTTGCAACTTCATGGGTACGAAAGAAGGCTTTGGTTAGGTAGTCACTCCTGATTGGAAAACCCAACCAAGGTTAAATCAGTCTTATCATCCATAAAACTAGTGCACCTGCCTCGTACCTGGGTGTTTCGAATCCTACAAAGGGAAAGGGTGTTTTAGGTGTCACATTTTAGACTGTGATTCTCACTTCTGGGGCAGCCGATATCTAGTGCCGTCTCTCACCTGGACGGCTTCTGGTCATGCTCCAATGGACATCAAAGGGATATGAGAAGGATTTGAAGATGGGAAAAAGTAGGCCGCGTAGGAATCGAATTCTTTAATGTGCACTACGAATGCAAATTTCCGATTTCCTCAGACCCTTTCCCTCCCCAAATTACAGATTCGAGAGCTATTCATTAACCAAGTCTATATTTGGATATTAGTTGGAATGACCATAATCGCATAATAAGTGGACTACTGGACAACCTTGCCTCAGTGGTTCAGAAGTTCTTAATTCATCCTCTTACAACAATGTTTCTATCGAGTCACCAATTTTTTGAGAAAAACCAAGAGGGCTTAGACATAATAATTTGGACGCATAAAGGATCTTCGGTCGGAAAGCAGGCCAAGACCATTCCATTTTCATTGAGCGTAAGAGAAGTTAACCGTGCAAATTTTCGCTAAAAATAATGAAAACCTCCAACGAGGCGCCTTGTAATACCAAACTTGCGTTCAATAACTCTATTAAGGGAGAAAATAGTTCAGTGTGTACATTCAGTAAAATTAATATGGCTTTTGTGATCGTGTGATTGTGTGCTAAGCACTAAAATACGTACTCGGGAGGAGTAAAAAGCCAACACCTGCAGGGACTTAGCTGACAGTGCAAGAGTATGAATGCAAGCGATCTATAACTCTTGATTCTGACACCTCAGCTTCAATACTCTAAAAGTAACTTTGCTCAATTAGCATGACGCTATGTTGAGGGCATTAATATCTCCTGATAATACTTACGTAAATCAGAGAAAAGTAAACAAGTTAACTTGTATAGAAAACTGGCTCCATTTCATCGACACATCCATGAATTCTGCCAAGTGAATACAAGCCCAAGGCGATTATGAGGGAAATCAACGATCAAATCATATATTGAGGGGAACACAGAGTACAATTATATATGACTGAGATTTTACCATGTGGCCTTTGCACTCTGGTCAATGCGTCATCGATGTCCATGTAAATTCCGATGATCGGGCCTCAAGTTGATCAGACGAACGCTTACGTTATTGCAATAGTGCGAAAGTGCAGTTTTTATTTGTTCCTCTTCATATTTACAGATCAGGGGCAATTAATACACCAAGTCAAAATATGTCTCTCGAAAGTATTGGACTTCGAAGTAAAATTTTAGTTTAAATTTAACGAATCTTGGCCTGTTGTTCTATTCGCATTAACTTAACCAGTGTTTAGTTAAAGAAACCGTTGAAGCTGCATCACCAAACGAAAACGCATCCAAATCACCTCTTTGTACTTCTTTACACTAAGAACTATTTCTTTTTGGGTTATTAATTGATGACACCGGTAGAGAGGATCAATCCAGTTATTATCACTAAACACTAACTCAACTACCTCGAGATATTGTTGAGGAAATATCAATTTCCTAAGTGAAGGGCAATTTGTAGATAACAGGGTTATGAGTACGTGCAGAAATGAACAATTATACACTATTAATCAGTTAATTGTGCAATTCAGCTGATCCACTTTGTCTTGGGATCACTTAATTTGCAGCTCTTGGAGAGACAAAGGCGAGAATACTGATTAAAAGAGCACCAGGTGCTTGATCAAGGCTGCTTGTAGGCGTAGAAGACGATGTTTTGGCACGATCTCCAATGAAAGGCAAGCCACATTAAATGTCTAAACTACTTTTAATCATTGTCAGCCTGCAAAGCTTCGACAGGTAAATAGGCATGTAAACTATTCGCAGTCGACTTCCCTATCCTAACCATCTGTTAAACCTAGCTCATTAGTTCAGATGAAACTGCTTGTGAAAATTTGCTTTAGGCTGCCAATCTCTACCGATTTCATGGGTCTGAATTTTCATCATTTAGGAACTAAGAGGAAAAAAGTATTGATACTGAGAGTGCAAATAACAACTTTTCTACTAAGGCAGCTCGAAGGTGGGCATTGATAAGGAGGCAGGGGTTTAGCCTAATATCAATCCAGCGATCACTTTGTAAGTCCCTGTCTCTAATTTCCACTTCAAAAACAGTGCCTGATCCCACCTTCGCAGATCCTCTTTCTTATTCAGTCGAGTTACTAACTCAGTTTCCTATTAAAATTGGTAAATCTATTCCCTCAGCTCGAATGATGATGACCTCCCGTCCATGCGGATTCCCTGCTAAGAGTACTTTCAGACTGATGTCATTCTTCAGCGTCATTCGAAATATCAAAGTGGTCCGTTAAAGCGATCTCTGTTCGCTCATAGGCCATTTCTGGGTGTTTAAGCCGTCTAATTTGGATCTTCCAAGCTTGACGCTAAATAACACTTCTCTTTAGAGGAAAATATTGCAAAAATATGGCTGAAAATGCTGAAGATAATTCTTTAATCGCAATACTAGTATGGCACTTTAAGGTGGTATAAAGTAATACCGGCACGGAGAGTTACTCCTCTTTATCCGGTCAAATGTGGAGGGAATGGCATCAGAGGACCGGTTTAGGTCATTTACCCGGTCATAATGCATTAAGAATCGGGGATCTTAACTAGAGGGCGCACTAATTACCCCAATCTTATTTTGAAAAGAATGCTATCAAATGAGAGTAATTTGCTCTTGGAAGAACTTTGTCCAAGGTAAAAGAGGAGTTAGCTCCAAGAAAAGCTGATCAGAAAAGTGGAATAGAATTGCTAGAAGTGCAACTAAGCAGATTTTTAACTACTGAAACAGCGATGAAAGCGTGATTTCTCTCCTTATCCTTCCATGTACCACAAAGTTTTCGATCTACTATTCCTAGTGCAATTCTTTTGATCACGTAGTCAGCGATCAACGAAGCTATAAACAATATAAAAAGTAGTGGCCTTTTGGCAAGAGGATATTATTTGTCAGTCATCTCTACTCATTAGTACCACCAAATGCACTCGTAATGATACCGCTAATCAATAATCGGGTAACAATAGCTTTGAACTATTTTGCCTCAAAGATAATGATGACCAGGTATCTGCATCCTGGAAACTGTTCTCAGGTGCGGCCCTCATTTATTGTCTGCTTGTATTTGGTTGGGAATTCTCATTCTAATGTCAACATGGGCCACTACGCAAAGTTGCTGTCATCAGTGTGTTGTAGATCACGGATATAAGCAACAAAATGCCTGTCTGTTCAAGAATTGCTTTAAATTATTGCTCAAGTGCCGTAGTATGATTCAGTTGTTATTAGTATAATCTCGACTGATACCTCACAATAGGCTGACTGAAAGCATTGCGAATTAAATTTAAAACATCCAGTGGGACCCGTTTTTCCATCTATTGGTAAAATATGGACATTTTAATTCCACTGCTCTAGAAGATCAACATTTTCCTTGACTCTAGAAGCCCAAATTTCACTTTTGCACTAGAAAAAGTCGTGCGATATTACCTAGTCAATTGCACAATGCTTTTTAAAATGACTGTGCTACATTCAGCATCCCTGACTACCCAAATAACTAATCTTTTTGACCTGTGACTGAAGAACTGGGGAATCGTCTCCTGTACTTTCTCAGTTATATTCGCAACATGACGGAAATGATTAAATGAAGTGATCCAGTTGAATAAACTACTGCTAATACATGCTAACCTGGTTATAACTAGGTCGCACGATTTTAAAGCAGGACAGACATCGGTGGTTAAAACGAATGTCGCTCTTCAAGTGTAAATAACGACTTGGCGACCTACTAGCTCTTCTTGTCTAAACAGACACTCCTATTCTACGCATTGCGGTCAAATTAAGTTCATGAATCCTGCAAATATAACTGAATTCGTATACGGCCCCGTCTGTCCAAATGCCATGTGGTTAGCAATCCACTAATTAACGCTCTTGAACTAATAGATTTGCAGAAGTATTTGGTCCATCATTGTCCCGTTCAAAGCTAAAAGTAAAGTTTGAGCAAAAATTATTGCCTACGTTCAATGCCATGTGTTCTCGTGTCGAATGGATACTTCGCACTAATTTACTCTCGATCGGTTGTACTTATAGCTTCATCGGGTAAGGATGTCTAGTGATCACTCTACAGACATGACAAATCAGTAGAACCAAAGATATATCTATCAATTTATATCATGCCGAAATGGTATCCAATCAGTTAATACCCGTTTGTAGCCTAGCACTACAGTTATAGGTCATAAAAAGACTGAAACTGGTCATACTGTATAGGAGACATCAGGATAGCAAAGGGAAATAATTAGTTGAGTAGCAGCATCTTTAAACTTGAAGAGCTCCGGAAGGATGTCCATTTTCCATTAGGTCTAGACTTGTCCACGATAGGAAGACAACCTCCAAGACTTTACTTTTCAACCATGATCTTATCATTTGCTCGTGCTACCGATACTCCAACTTTGTTCCTCCCTTAATTATTACCATGTCATTAATAAACTTTCTATGGGTTGACGAAGTCTGCGTACCCTAAATAAAGGCACTGACCACCTCGATGGCACCTCGAAGAAGTGAATATTTTATTTGCACGGGTTAAGGAAGCTGATGCTTTTGTGTCATCTCTGAGGCCAAAGATTTTATTCATTTCGTCCCCATCCATTGAGCAAGTCCCAAAAACTTATTGGGAGTACAACAGAATGACAGAGAGCTTATGCAACAGTTAAACGCATACACAAAGCAATGTGGCAATTAACTAAATGTCTTCTGGTCTCTGGTCCTTCCTCGACGTGGTTTCGTCGTACAGTAACAATTTATTCTCCAGTTACATTTCTTTGCAGCACCTCGTCCATTGTCGTTTATGATCGACGCGTCTTTGTTGTCCGCGTCCGTTTGTCCTTATTCTGATATTCTTCTCTAATAGACGACCACTTGTGCCTTAAATAACAGTGATTTGTGATTCCTTTCCTACTGGGTAAGCGTTGTCTACAGCCGGGATAGGGCAGTTGTGTAATTCATCCTGATGGATATCCTTTTCCTCGTGGTCGATTTTCGTGCTCTCCACTCTATCTTTTTCCTCCATCGTGGTCAGTTCCTCTACATTCTCTACTGCATCGCTTGGTCCTTTCCTCTTTTCTGTTAACTTCTTACTTTCTGTGATCTTGACCAAAGGGTGGCAGTCCCTAGTCTGTCTTTTTAGCCAACATTGAGTCTTGTACATTTTAAGGCAGTCTTTTAGAGAACACTTTGGTCTACGGTCCAGTATCTTTTCAGTTTTGTGTCCTATCACTCCATGGTCTTGTCTTTCGTGTCTTTGCATCTCTTTTGTTGTGGCGAAATGTCTATGGCAGCTTGCGTTGGTACAGAGAATATCACGTTGCCTCTCTCCTATCAATTTAGGTGTATGGCTTTCCTTTGGATCAAGTAGCCATGATTGGGAGTTGTCCTGCCATATTTTTCTCGCATCTCTAATTAAGTGGAGCATCCAATGTGAGGTTTTCTTAGTTTCCCCATCTTCAAAGTTACTTTCACGCATGGAGAGTATCAGGCTCTCTTTGTCCATTTTCTATCTTTTGCATAGGTTCGATCTCTTTGCCCGTATATAAGACTTGTCAAGTTAAGCATTGACAGCTCCTTTTGGAGTCCCGCTACAGTTTCGGCTCTTCGCGAGTACAAACCAAGAATCCTACGTCGAGTTGTATTCTGCATTGCTTGTAGTCGATTGTTATCTTTAGCTCTCAAGACAATAGTAGATTATCCAAAAGTGACTGGAACATCGACAAAAATACCTACCAGAGTTGCTTTTAGTCCACTGTTTAGACTTTTTGAGCGGAGGAATGGTCGTAGTCGTGTTAGTTGTCTTTTTGCCCTGACTAGGTTTGTTTTTATTGCTCCATCTGGCCCACCGGTGTCTTGGATTATGGAGCCAAGGTATTTGAAATCTGAGGCACGTCGAAATGACATTCCTGCTGCTTCGAGGAACGTTTGATCCTCATCGACACCAACTTGAAGCCAGAAGGTTTTGTTCGCTGCAATTTGCATTCCTCATTTATGCAACGCTATCGCCAGATGCCCTATTTATTTGACGGCTGCAACCTTACTTGGCGCAGCGAGGCATAGATCATCTGCATGTGACATTTCTGTGTCGTTTCTGTGGCTAAAGATAAGATGTCTCATCAATGAGGAGGAACACGGGTGAGCTTAAGTCAAGAATCTAGATCGTGCTATGGGGGAAAAATCTTCGGGAAAATACTTTTTTAACGCAATGCAAAGCATCTTCCTCCTCTAGTCTACCTAGAAAGTGTCCTTTCGGCGAACTTCCTCTGATGATCTCCCATTCACTTATCTAAAATCCCCTTCAGATCTTGCAGTGCAAACGTTACCGAGTTTTTGAAACCCGTGCTCATTCAGTTGAGAATACTCCATAGTTAACATGGCCTGCAGACAAAGCAAAGTGCTATACTGACCCATCATTCCTACCAGTCTTCATTGGCCACCAATACTCATTCTTTCGAGATATTGATACTATCACTTTTTGAATGAGATTTCAACTTCAGGCTTCCGAGGGAATCTAGACATGCCCAGAATTTCATTTCATTTCCCGAAACGACACTTTAAGCTTTTTCATTAGCAGTTTAAGAGAGTTCCAAGAATTGCTCATTCTTGTAGGTACTTTAGATCACGTTCTCAATTTAATAAAGTGCTTAATACTTACTCAGAACTACTTAGAACATTGTCTGCAAAATACTCATAAAATAACAAAGCGAGTAGAGCTAAGTATTTAAACCCTCTCCATTTCCGCACTTTAGAAAATGCTTTTGAGATTATCGAACAGCAACTGAGTTGACCTGCCATTGTTAGTTGCTAACCCGAAATGTGACTTACCAAAAATGTTTAGGTAAACCAGCTTAGTATCCTTCCTAAGAAAATTACGTTGAATAATGTTGCTGAAACACAGAGACAACATTACTGCACTAATGTATTAGTCTCCCTTAACTAGTCATCTAGGATCAAATTGCGGTCTCCAATGATACCACTATAATGGCATAGAAGGGTAGATCGTCTCTTGATTTAAGCTTACCCGTGGTTACTCCTCAGTGATTAGACGTCCAATCTTTATCTTTAGCGAAAAAAGCTTATACATTAGGAAAGGGATCATGAATTATTGTTATGTAAAACGTTGATGGTCGCCTATTAGGACAAACAGACAAGGACAACAAAGACACATCGACCGTAAACGACACTAAAAAGTGTCGAGGACGGACGAGGTGCCGCAATGGAGTGCAACTGAAGAATGAACTGTTTCTGCATGATAGAACCAAGCGGAGGAAGAACCAGGACGCAGAAGAAGTCATTTCAACCGTTCAATTGCTATGTATGTGTTCAACTGTTGCACAAGCCCTTTGTATTTCTGTTGTACCTCCAATAAGTCCTTGGGACTTGCCCAATGGTTGGGGATGAATAAAAAAACTATTATCTATAAGCTACCTAATTTGCAGAAAAGATCGCATAGTTGTGTTTTGACCTCTGTCCGAGAAAATTAATGAGAATCAACAAACTCAAGCATCTCTCCACTCGATACGCCTACGCTGGATGCTGATTCAACGAATAGCAAGTCCGGGCAAAATGAGAGAAACAGGGAGCCCCTTGGTGAAAAAGCTCGGAAATAATTCTTCTAGAAAGTAAATTGCTCTTTCAACACCTGAACAATTAGACTGGAGGGGATCTAATATGGTGAGTCACAAACTGTTAGACTCCTTCAGACAGAATTAATCAATCGCTACAGCAACCTTGATATGTGAGTATATTTATACCCTAAAGGAAAAGTTTCTCCATTCTCTACAAAACCTCGAACCATGTAGTAGGGACAGAAACATTTCCTCGAATCTTTGACCTGAAAAATGGAAATTCATTGTCTATTGTAGAGCCACGTAAAGATGAACTAAGATGATTTACACCGCCACTCTACCTGGGGGTATTTCCAGTTCATTTACTTGAATCCCGCGGTTGAGAACTCAAATTCTTTTTTGGGCATGGTTCTGGTATAGTCGAGGTCAAGCAAATACAACAAATAGATAGATGTAAATTAATGCATTCTCACGTTTCTTATTCGTTTGCTTTACAATGAACGTGATTTTCATTGGTTAAACTGGGCCAAATTTTTGTGCTTGTATTCGTTAGGTGAGTCTTCTTTAATCTCACTCTGAAGTCCTATGAACTAATACGCGAAGGTCTATATTCATACGTGGTGCATACCACAACGTTGACCCTTGTAGAACCGATCATGAACCATTCTTTGTGTGAATATCAACGACGTACTTTGGCTAATTTGTTCGCGAGGATTATTCGTGGAATAGATTCATTGAAACATGCAGAAAAGCAAAACCTCATATCCGCATGTGGGCTAAAGATGTCCAATGCTACAATCGGGTGATAATGTGGAGTGTTTCAATGTGGCCAAGCGTAGATCTCGTGTTCTGAAGTGGGCCATGAATCTGACCCCACCATTCTGGTTCGAATTTCTAATTTAATCTTTAAAACTATTTTATTGTTGGCTGTTGTGAACTGAGAAGCATTTAAGGCATTTAGATGCAGAGAATATTGCAGTGTCTGACCTTAAGCTAGGTTCCAGTGCTTGCCAAAAAAGTCGAAGAGTTTTAATTATGAACATTCAACTAACATCGCCTTCTAATCGTCATGTGGATTTTGTGATTATATTTATGACAGCTTTTGGTTTTATGCTTGAGGGCAAAAAATTGAAAATGGCCTTCTTTTTGATGTTAATGGGCAAAACGATGGCCATAAGCAGGAACAAAGGAAAATCGGTGAGCCCACACTGAAGTGCCACCAGGGTAAAATGGACTGGAAGCTTCAAATCAGTAATCCTCGTATAATTTTATGAATAGTGTTGAAGTCTGGGAAGAGCTTCTTCGTTAGCTTGTTCAATCCGCGGTTTTCATGAGCAAACTTGTTTTTAACGCTTAGAATTCGTTATATTACACATACGGCAGTTAAAACTGCACTTCAAATACCAAACCCCAAGAAAATGGCCTTGAATTTTATTACTGCATTGTGTGGTGCATTGTGCACTGGCCAGATGATCCATTCCGATTTGGCTTTTCAGTTAGGCCAAGTAAATTTTTTAAAGCCTCCCATAATAATTAGAGGTACGGACTAATACTTTAAACGCATGGCAATCATCAATAGTAGTAAATGGCAAGTTTTAAATCATGCATAAATAAGGGTTTATCTTGATTACAATTCTCGAAAATTACATATATATTGTCACATATATATATATATATTGCCACGGTCTACAGCGCCAAAAATTACTGCGATGACAGGCGACCTTGACCTGCGGGAAAAGTTACACAGACATCGTGCACACATGCTTTTGCGAGGTCCCACAGTGATTTGATTGGATTCAATGGCACTGCATGACTCATTGGTCAGCGCAAATTCGGTAGCTGATTGGATAAAGGTGGTTTAGAAGGGATTTGTAAGCGCAGATTGATTGGTAGCTGTCTTCACTTATGTGCGTACATGCGACCATGAGTCTGCGTGAACGAATGGGATGGAGAATCACTTAGCTAAGCCTCAGGACAGGAGGAATCGTCTCGCTCACCCTCTGGCACGTTCACTTGCCTCCTGCCTTCCCTCTTCTCCCCCAGTCTGGGGATCAATGCTCTTCTCGCTCTGTAGATGGAAAATTTTACCTGAACGAATCAAATCCGTACGTACTCTTTGCGTTTGAGTCTTTGTGCTTCGTCTGTTTTGTTTGATCATACTAGCCTCACTCTAATGCGTGGCTTAGACGTTGCCGTGAGAGATGGGTGAATTAGACCTCTTCGGCCTCCCCTTGTAATCTGTATCATAATATTTAAATGTCATCTTTTGGATTCCTGTTTTCCTACATAAATAGTCTTTCTCTTCAAGCAAAAACGGCATTCTAAGAAAACAAAGTTCTCAAAATGCCAATGAGCGGCTTACGGTGTTAAATACCAGATTAGTATGGAAACTTACGGCGATATACTGGCCGTTTCCTGGTTCTAGCATTGAATTATGCACAGTTTAATCTAAACTCGATGGTTTTCACCTAGTGTGATTGAAAACATCCGAGTCTACTAATTGTACTGAAAATAAGACTTCCGTTTTCGATTCTTTAAAATGATCATACTTTTTGGTCCTGCTCTGCTAAAAAGTAGGCGCTTCTTTGTGATGGAACAGTTGCCCTTTCACGATTCAAAATGTCGGATTAATACTAGCTCTTGCCAATGCTTTTCAACTTTTCACAGCGAAATTAATGCAACTTACATTGTTTAAACACCAACAGACGGGTTATATTTGCTCCACTCTACCTAGGTTAGGGAGATACCAATCTCAAGCATGAGCATAGCCATTTCAACCGCAATTTGCACTGTTTTAATGATATTTTAGTTACGCATTGACTTTTTATATGCCACTCATCTGCACGATCTGTATAGTCTTTACAGCAAACACCAACATGTTTCTCGAATTTGTTTTTCGATAACTAATTAAAAAAATTATTTTTGTCTTTGCCATATAAATAGTATGCACGTTGTGTTTGTAGTTGCGATTGCTCTCGTTGATTAGGTTGCTTCTAGAAGTCCAAATTGTCTGATAAAGAACTCGATCGCTTAGTGGTAACTGAGTTTTCCTCATCTTAATTCAGTCAATGCATTTGGTGATCATACTTGTTCTTTTTCCTGCAAACCACTTCTAGCCTGACCTGTCTAGACAACGCATCGGTCTTGCATTTGAGCAATTCCGTAAGACTTCAACATTGGATGTGTATTTGTCCATGTTTTTCACAGGTTTTGGGAGTGAATTTTTCATTTTTGCCAAACTAACGTTCGCTAATATGCGTTCGGAAGCAATGCCTTGCCACCCTCTTGTCTGAGTTTCATTGGCCAAGCAAATTTATTGAAATGAAATCTTTTTTTATTGAAAGAGCCCTTTTATTAACATTACATTCCATTACATTAACATCTAAAATTACTTCTTAAATTTCAATTTTTGCAACCGTCGTACCTGCTTTCAGCTAATCTTACTACAATTAGGTACATAATTGCTTTCAGGTTGCTTGACTCAACGATCTTCCCACCAGAAGTTTTAAGAATTGCACTTTGAGTGTTGTGAACTTTAATGCAACGTAAGTGGCCACTTCCAATACCGGCAAAGTTTACCTTTCTACTTACAACTGTATTCTTCAGCTTTTCATTAAGTTTCTAATGCTAGAACTTTAAATTCCCTGTTTACTACTAATACACGCAAGTTCTATGGAAAAGGAATTAGGATAACTGGTTCAAACGTGTTTCCTATTACTTGGTCATTTTCGCGATCGTCTATTTCAGCTATGGCTTTTCCGTTCGTTCTCTGTGCTGTTTAAAATAACTGATCAGCTATGACTGTCTAGCTCTTCTGAATATATTCGTCAAATACTTGCATTGTGCTTAGATAAACTTAGCATTTCCAGTAAATTTGGCTAAAAGACGCTATCAATTAGCCTCTTACTTTTTAATTGTCTATTTTCGCATGGCTTCCGTTGTGTCATTATTCTCCTTGGTTACATTCTGATAGTTCAAATGAACGTTCAATCCCTTCTGTTTACTTTTATCACCGTGTTTAAGTTGTTCTCCCAAAAATCACAAAAATTAATCGGTCGCATGTCACATATGAGAGCTTCAATTCAATTTCTACTAAAACGTGGGGCTGAGTGAATGGTACTACAGTGCATACACCGGGCCAAATATTGTAAGTGTAATTCGCCTAACACCACTTCTCATCAAATCGTCCACATTGCGTTTTCTAGTTTACACTAACTACTTCAACTGATTCCGTTCAAAATGTGAGCCTGACCGTTCGAAGTCTATCGATGAAAAACACCGCCTAATCTGAATAGAAAAACAGTCTCCGTCACGAGTTTCACTGTGCATTTCTCAAAACGCGCATGTTTGGCTACATTTAGTTAGTTTTGTTAGTTGCGCATTTTGGCTGTTTCTGGTAGTTCAAACGGCCAAACTGCTGATTCATCCATCCTACATCTAATTTATGGCTGTGTTGGAACCCAGTCCTGGATAGAGAATTGACTTTATTTTTAGATTTATCTGAAACGCAATCAAAATTTTACTTCAGATTTAGATTTCACTAATAGAACTCGGCTTGTTAACTTTGGTCTTTGGTGAAGTAAGAGTCGATTTGCATCATGAATCTGGTACCAGGCGTTTCCCAGTTACCATTAACTTTACATGTCGGAAATTAAAAATGCACTTCCGAAGCAACAGTTTGCGGTAAATTTTCTCTTTGACTAAGGGATATAAGGTCAGATTAACTACCATTTCAACATGGTTACCTTAGCAGGTTGGTTCAATGTGCTCATGCAACTACACAGGCTATTATCTATTTGAATGCCGTGTGTGTTTTTGGGTATTCATTCGCACATTTACTTTGCTCGAGATTGCTCAAACATGTCGAACGTTTATTCTATCTGTGGTTAGTTGAAAATTTAGTCATGAAACTAATCAGAACATGAAAAACGATTTCTCGATTGGTAAAAATGAGTCGGTTTTCCATCTAGTCGTCGTTCCACTAGGGAGAATCAGCCTATGTTTTTACTGTTTTTAAGTAGTCACTGCCATGCTTACAATATACTTCTCAGCCCATAATTAGGAAGGTTTTTGGACACAGATTTGAATGTAATTCAAGCATTCTATAACTCAAAGTGCCGTCTTACAACAAGTGAACAAGGTGAGGGGTCTACTTGTTAGGGTTATTCATATTACGTATAAATAGTTAAATTTATGTGCAGAAATCTGTCAGCTGGAAGAATTCTTTTCATGACGGATTTGGCTAATGAGGTCAACGAGATTTGTAGACGCACCGTTTGGTGACTAAGTTGATGCTTTCGACCTTCCAAAGTATATTAGTACTTCCACTCAAATGTAAAAGGATTTTTCAACTTTACCAAAGAAAAGGTTAACTTTTCGTAGTTATTTGTCATTCTTTGAAATAGTACTTGTTGAAATAATCTGCAACAATTGTAGCTGATTGCTCTCCTCAGTTATCTGGCGTAATGTGCACCTCATGGCAGCACTCACAACAACACGGTAGTCTTAGGGCTCATTCTGGAGTTAAAACCCAATCGGAATCCACTTGAGATCTAACTAAAGTAGCGCAAAAACGTAATCTCTTTTTTTATATTTTGAATGAAAAGGATAGTGAAAGGGAAGCCTCGTTCGCCTGAGACCCAGTTTTCGTCAGTCGAAAGCTTTACCTTATCACTAGTGGTATGACCAGTGGTTGAGTCTCATTTGGTTGAAATGCAATATTAATTGCATGTACCACAAAGGTCATCAAACAAGCCATGAACTGATAAATTTATCCGTTTTTTTAGGACATTAATAGTCATCAGGTCTACTTGATGGGTAACTATCAGAATGAACCCCAGACCATCTGGCCTCTAACCTCTTACCTTTTAAATTGTCCGCACTTCGTCTCTTCCCTTGTTCGAACTCCTTACTGTCTTATACTAAAGAAAAAAAAAACCGAAATCTTTTGAATTTTCAACGCATAAATTCGCATTTAGTCGGCATTTACGCAGTTTTTCCTACCAATCCAACGGTGATTGGGTAGTTTCACCAACATAATCAAGGCCATTTTGAAATTTGTCGCTATTTGAAATTTATAAAATGTAAAGTGTAGCTCCTTCACCTATAGAACTCTAGCTCCTGATTAGTGATACTGACAAAGACGGAAGACTGGAAAAGAACTACTTAGGCGTCTCACTGATGTTTTGTATGGAGGTTGCATATTTCTATAAATCAATAACTTGGAAATTACATGACCTACATAGACCCATTTAGACCGGCAAAATCTGTCATTCAAGGTCATCTCGAAAATCAAATTTAATTGTGGCCTAACAGATATAAGTAAGTGACAATATCATAACCAGGGCCATCGTTCGTCGTACAAGTTTTCCACATCACCATCATGTGGTCAGTAATGTAGGATTTTTCCACGGATCATTCATACATCGAGAGCAACAACCTAAAATTTAATCGACTTTCCCATAATTAGGACAGTGGCTTTCTATTCTACCCTTCTTTTGCGCCATCGTTCCGAGTTGCCTATTGGGAAACATTTCCTTGGCTGCCGACATGACCATGCAGGAATAGTGGGAGTTTTGGGCCGCAGCAACCCTATGCTTTAGTTAACCCATTCTAATCATCCAGAAGGTCATTCAAAGTCTTCAACCGCATTTATCTGCTTGTTAACTTCATCATCTCGACTTAAGCCTTTTAGATGTTTCAGTTCTACTTCACGCTGTGGCCATAAAGCAGTTCGCTTATTCGTTTAAATGTTTCAAATGACTATAAACTTTTAAACTGGTTGATGTTTTGGATGATCTATTTGCAAGTTTTTTGTATTTAAGTAGTATGAGGTGACGAAGGAGATTATGTTATATTAATGAACTACATGGGATAGGAGTATTTGGACTGTATGCGGAGTATGTTTTTGTAACTTATTTGACGTATTTTTCTAGCATAAGTTTAGTATTTGTCGAATTCGATCAAAGCCGAATCCCATTTTGTTTATCAGATGTTGTCTCTAGACTATTTGATGAACGTCAGTAAGGACTTGGCTTGTGCTGGAACTCTAAAACAAAATTTGGATTCTGCCAAACATGCTCTTAGATATTGTCTTTCAGCGACTTGATGCTAGGAGATCACATCCCTTTGGCTAGCGCGAAGTAGTGATTTCAAAACTCTGCTTCTGTGCTGTGTGAATCTCATTAAGTAAACAAAGATAATGTTGTTATCGTCTGGTCGTTAAGTGATCTCTCCAAACAGGTTTCTAGTTTGAGGTGGGCTTATGCAACCCTAGACTTCTGATTAACCAGTGTGAAGGCTTATGGTAAGGCCAATGGACCGCTAAGAGTGCTTTAAGGCCTACCTACTGGGTTTACATTCGTTCACCGGCTTGAAATACACTGAGATAGTGAATGTAAGCGATGGAGAAATTGTCGTTTTGTACCATTGTGATCCACAAGTCTAAATTGCAGGAAAATGTCTTTGTAAACCTATCTTGGAGATAGGTAAGATATTCTGTGCATTGAATAGTACGGATGACCATTCCAATCACTGTATATGCGCTAGAGATTTTCGAACCCAGGCTATCCAAAGTAAACCAAGCAGAAAAATCCCTCGGACGTTACATTCATCAATTATTCAGTTCTCTATAAATTATTTGCTTTTACATTTCTGACATTATCAATCTTCTCCCTTAACTGCTAGCTTGGATTTATGGTTTTGGCTTAAAGTCGTTTAAATTTCAGTTCCAAAAGTGAATTTATGCAAAAAACTGGTTGTTTCAGTCATGTATCTTCCAAATGCATGCGCCCTTCAATTTATCAAAAAGATGTTAAGTGCTGTTATTGTGACCGAGGAATTAATTCTCTCCTTAGAACATGGCATCTAAATAATAGTACTTTGATTCGTGATCAAATTTCTCAAATATTTTGCATGCGAGTACTGAAGACGGTATCTATTTAGTGTGCGAACGAATGTGCTTACTGTAACTTTGTGGTGTATTTGCAAATGAACACTTCCACTGGGTGTAATTAGGAGGGAAAGTTCTATTTCGAGGATCCAAATAGACGTGCCAAACCTAAAGCACAATGATTGAAGCCTTTTTTCAGTGCTTTCGCATGTTCTTCAACTCTCAGATGTTCATAAAAGGCTTTTTCTTAGCGAATGATTGGAAGACACATTACTCCTTTAAACTGGTAAATCGAAAATTATGCGTGCTCTCGTTCTTGTTGATGAACGAGTTTTCTTCTCATGCTTCAGCCAACACACGGGTAATTTTTAAGAATACTTCAAAATGGTTTTGGGATTTCAAATACTGTTTCATGTTTTGGTTTTTAATACTTGAGTATGGAATGCATTTGGAAGCTTCCTTTTGAAAAAGGAGTCCTAGGATGCACTCTACTTAATGCCAAGTTCTCTCGTTCCGCTACTCCACATTTTAGGGAGTATTAGATTAATTTTATAATTTATCTGGGCATGAAGCCCGTTACTTTTTATTGTTCTTTCCGGATGCTTTGCAGCTATTCTGATTAATGAAAACCCTTATTAATCCTGGCAGTCAATGACAATAACGTTGGGTTACATATTCACAAAAGGTCGAAAGTATAGACCTGCACCAGAATCCCACTTCTTAGCCTACTGACTTTGGAGTGACAACTGCCATCAAATAGCCTTTCCATGGTGAAAACCAATGTCTGACCATGCCTCAATGTGCGATTTGGTTTCAAATAATTAACTGTCCTTGATTTTAAACGCTTCCCATAGATTTCTATCATTGAATCTACTCCAGTGGTAAGTACTATTTTCATTATTTTAAGAGCCTTAAATTTACTAGCAGACCGTAAAGGATTGCTGACATAAGCCCTGTCGGGTCAATGGCTTGAAAACAGCAGCAAACGCAACTATTAAATAACTTTATCGTGGTGAATAGCCATCCAAACTCATAAGTTTCAAATTGTAGAATTCAAGTTAATGGAGAGGTCGCTGCCTGTTTGCTCTGGCGGAGTAGTGGAGTACATAGCTTACCACATGGACGGTCTAAATTGGCGAAGCATTTTTGCTTATTGTTCTCTCTCTCAAACGGACCTCATTCTTTTCCTCTGCATTTTATGCTTGTCGCTCTTTGTACTTTGCACCTTCCTGCTCTCTGATCTTTGCATTTTCCGTCACCTCTTTCGACGTCGGCGTTGGAGATTCTCTTTTGATCAATCCACTCCAGAGCCTCCACATTTTTCTCATGCAGATGATGGTTTGCACCAGAGAATAACACTGATGAGTGATATTGTAAAACCACTCCATCGGTCCTTCATAATGCACTTGCGGACTTACCTTTCCTCAAACGTAACCACCATAACCACTACAACCGCTGATATCACCAGTGCTTCCACAAATCTCTCTACTGTGATTGAATCTATGAGGCCACTGAAAATCTCTATCGATAGGAAGGGAAGTCCAGACTCATCCTCGAACCAACTCTCTACACCGAGTTGGAATTATTCTCTTAGTTTCTTCTGTTTTGGCTTGAGAATTTCTGCTTTTGTAGCTATTTTTATTGGTACAGTCTACACTTGCTTTCTCGCCCGAACAATTGGAAGCACAGTTTTCGCTTTGACCAGACATATTGGAGAAGTTTCAATGTCTTCCAAGGACCTTGTGAATACCTTTATTAGTGAGAGCTATGCAATCATAAACCAGGCTGTTAAGATGGACGTTGCACAAAATAACTACGAGAGCAATCTCCGGCCTTTTATTGAGGAAATGAAGCTCATTTGGGGCGATGAGGCGATGAGGCTATACGCAATGGCTTTGAATGTCACTCCAACGACACAGTGGTTGCGAGAACACACACGAACTCATCTACTTCATTTCAACACTTTACTCCGACGTCTTTCCTCTCTCTTCTCCGTGGCGCCCTTCCTCAGCGAAGGAAATATCAAAGCAATCAACGATATCTTCCTTTCCTACACCTATGAACTCGCTCGGCTTACTCCACATCCAATTTTTAAATCCACCTCTTGGCGAGATGTTAGAGTTCTTAATTTCACCGCTGTTGCGCTCTGCCAGCAAAGTACTAGCTTCTTTCCTACTTGCCCGGATGTAGAATCTCATCTAGAGATGATTGGCACTAAACTTGATGCCTGGCCAAAGTATGAGAAAAACCGAGATTTTACCAAGATTACGGCTTTCTCCCTGCTACCTCGAATGCTGAATGCAGAGGCCCACGTTAGGAAGTGGTTGCCCTTGGCACAAGACCCTACTGGTAATATTCCATTTCTTTTCGATGAGTTCCTTATTCCTGAAATTGATAAAGAAAGGGCGAACCTCAATCAAACTCTCGATCTCTTGCTGGTAAAGTGGGGTGAAAGTTCGGCTAGAAAGTACTTAAATATGGCTACTGTCTTGCCAATTACTCTTGCGATCACGCTAACGCTTCTTCTCTTGCTGTCTCTGATTGCAGTCCTAGTTAGCTCTAATTGCTGCTGTATTTCTATAATGCGATCCAATCGACTGCGTAAGGATAAGCGAGGTAGAAGAGTTGCCGCTTGCTATCGACAATTCTTCGCGATTTCGGCTACTCTTCTCTGTATGACCGGTGTTTGTTTCGGGATTGCCGGAAGCCTCGGACAGAACCAACTGTGTGACGTTCTTTTTGTCCGCTCACAGCATGCAGACGTCTGGCTGAATCATTTATTGGCCAACACTTTCTCTCGGCTGCCAGGTCTCCGTGATATGCTCGAGATAGATAACATCCAAATTCGAATTCCTGAGAAAATATTTAGCACTTTGGACACTAACTACACACTAGAGTCGCCCCCCTTCCTTCAATCCGTTAATATGAATCGTCCAGTGAACCTAACAGCTTTGTGGCACTCACAATGGCTAAACGAAACTCTCTATAATCTTTGGTACACTGAGGTTTGGCCCTTAATGGAGCAGGCAAATCTGTCATATCGAATCCCCCGTGTTCCATTCTCCAAGACTTTCAGCCAGTTCAGAATGGCGGTGAAGCTAGATCAAACTTTTGATAGCCTTTATGTTGGAAATATCACTGAATATTTGCCCGAACCAACCGCTAACTACTTTACTCGGATCGCTCTAGCATTAAAGGCAACATCAAATCGTGATTCGAAGGAGATAGATCAATTGGCCAGCTATTTTACCGCCATTGGGGACTTAATAGCGCTCTATAAGTTGAAATTTGAACAGATAGCCCAGGCCCTAAAGGTAATCGAAGAGAACAAAATGGTACTAGAACCTCTTAGTCCACTTATCGACGTCTCTGATAAGATAATCAGCTACCTAGCCAATAAGACCAACACAGAATTAATTTCACAGTTCACCAACAATACTGCGAACATCTTCATCAATTCTCAAATCCCAGTCGATAGATACGTGCTTCCAGTGGCCCATCGGATCCTTGATCAACTATTTCCTTACCCTCATCTTCGGGCCACTTATCGCAAAGCTCTGTCTCCAATTTGTCCCACTGAAATCAATCGTCCAGCGCTCTTCCTGACGTTACGGAGTTTTGGCTTCGCCTTGAGTCTTTCCGCTCTTGCTCTCTTTATTGTAACCATCGGCTTCAATCGAACGTTCTAGAAGCAGAACAGTTCGCTTTCCTGATGTTCTTGTCAAAAAATATTGATTGTTCAAATGATGCTTCCGCCTTATTTTCCTCTTGGTGAAGATTTTGTTACTCAGTTTTTTTACAAAATATATTTTCTTGTAATTTATTTATTTATCTACTCAAAACCCGTGAATTTAGTCACTAGGCATCAGTATTTAGGAGTAATTTAAGCCTCAATCCAAATCAGTTAACATTGTCAGATCCCATCAAAGGCACTTAGCCGTCCCATGCTTGTGTTGTTCTATAGTGCGTCTAGAAAGCCCACGAGATCTGTGGTCATCCATCTAGTGAAGCTTTCTTAAAGGGTGAAGTATGAGCAATCCTCCCTCCGTAAAGAGCAGCGCGAAAGTCGGACTTCTGAAGTAATGTCGTACTTAAGATGTTAAAGTAGGCTCTGAGTTTACTGTAAATGGGATAATATAACTACGCGAATGCCAACAGGGTCGAGTTTCGAAAGTTTAGTTACTAAGGCACTGAGACGGAGCTTTGACGGAGCTAAACTCCTAATTACTCAACTGACTAAAGGTTAGTAAATGAGAATATCGAGCCATAAGCTACTTAGCGAAGCTAAATTTTTGTGAAATCTAAGGAGCATGGTTGAAAAGAAATTACACTGGGATTTATGAAAGGACCTCGTTCACAATTGCAATCATATTGGCTCAGGGGATTCTCTAAGGTAAAAAAATGATTTGAACAAATCAACTGGGGTAGTGACCTCAGTAAGAGATGAGATCGTACCGAAAAAAGAAGTAAATGACGTCGTGTGCTAGAGAAGAGGAATTGTAGTAGTGGATAGACCAGGCACTGTATTTTATTGCCCAAAGTATTCCCACTCGTCTGTCATAAAGAGTAAACATTTTTCAAAGCTGGGAGGTAGCTACTGCTTTAATCGAAACCGAGAATAAATACAAATCTACTGCTCTTTTCAGTTGAGTTAAATTGTTTGACGTTGGAAAAACCCCAGTGGTACTCTACTGTGGTGATTTGTACAAAGGCGTAGAGTTAAACTGAACCGGCTTCTTGACAATGGTATTATCTGCTTTCTTTTTATTAATCAAGTTTTGTGCATAGCAACAGATCACAGTGGTACAGATTCATGTGGTTAAAACAGTACCGATGACTCGAGAGGAATCATGCAATAGGTGCGCAAAAAACGCCTTATAAATGAATGAGCAAGAGTTTGCCTCTTGACACGCATATTCTCTCATTTGACGAATGCATGACGTTAAATTAAAATTATAAGAATAACTAGTGCATCAGCTTTTACCTTGATGAAGACAACAGATTCCCGCCTGTCCGCACTGTGCCAGCGTAATTGTGAGATTTTCAACATTAATCAAGAACGCTCAATGACAAACAGACGAGGGTGGGTTCTTGGCAAAAGGGCATGAAAAATAAATGAAAAAAAAAACGGACGTAAAGATTGACAAGGTTATGAGTTTACAGTGAATTGTCAAATAGAAGAATTAGGAACTATTCGCATCGACACACTGATGAAGGAGCTCTCAGTAGTGTAAGCTGCGAAAGACAATAATCCATTGAAATGAACAGAATTGATGGGCTCGCGATAACTTTTTTTATTTTTCGAAGGTTACCCACCTTCTACTTCTGGGTTTGAGCGAATAAATAAATAATTGGCACATTTGGCATTGTAACAATCTCAGTATAGTGGCTGCGTGTAAGTTCAGGCAAATATTCATGAGAGAACTCATAAAAGACGGATCATAGATATCTAGAACGATAGGTTTGTTCACTCCATCAAATTCTTTTTACCGAAAACCATGAAGTCGTGTTCAGAAGTCGTAAGAGTCACAGGGCACTTCGCCTCACTGGGCGAATGCTTTAGCGGATAGAAGAAGGGGAAACCCCGGTATGTGTTTGAGGTCAAAGATGCTGAAAATTATCTCGAGAATTCGAAGGCAACTTTTATTTATCCCAAGCTACTCGCAAGATCCAGCAGCCTACAGAAGATCATTTACTAATTCAGCATCAATTTCGCCATCCCTATCCGATAGCATTAAGTTTCCTTTTGTTAAGTTGAGTTGTATTAAAGTGATTCCACCTCGAATCCTCCATTCTTCCTCATTCTTTTGTTTTCTGTAGTGAAAATCTTACTCTGTTGTGCATTCACCAGTGGCTATCTAACCACCATTTCCTATCATAACCTTTTAGCAGAAAGGTCAGAAGATGAGTGAATACTTCAGAAGGTGTAACTTCCTGAATAATGTACTGCTGAGAACAAAAAAGGATGTAAAACTCTTAATATGATGTAGCTGCAAAGCTTAACATTGGTCGAAATCTAAAACTATTCTAATCTAGAGAAACAGCCTAGAATTAAGCCTTGAAGTGAATGTGCTCTTCTGCACATACGAATGCACAAAATCCTGAATAAATGGTTACACCTATTGCCATTGATATTGAAACACTTTCGCCGTTGCAAAATCTGTTTACAACTGAGAGCTCCAGACCTCGCACGACTGTAATTTTCGGCACAATTGAATTTCCACTGGAATATGTATTTGAATTAATCGTATTGCTATGAAAATTTTTTATTAGAGATCCTAATAATAACTCGTTGACAAGTGCTTTTAATTTTGTTGCCTACATTGTGTTTGCTGATTTAAACTGCAATGCACTGATTAGCTCAACACTCTTGAGTTCAAATTTTAAGAGCGATTCAGCTTAAGTAGCTAGTTTAAACCAGCAAACACAATGTAGGCCACAAAATTACAAGCACTTGTCAACGAGTTATTATTAGGATCTCTAATAAAAAATTTTCATTGCAGTACCATTAATTCAAATACATATTCCAGTGGAAATTCAATTGTGCCGAAAATTACAGTCGTGCGAGGTCTGGAGCAACGGCGAGAGTGTTGAGCCAATCAGTGCAATGCATTGTGAGTTGATCAAAATGACCTATAAGGTTGCATTTGGTTGGCTTAGTTGGCTTGGTTGTTTGGTTGTTTCTATTTCTTTGGTTATTCTAGTGCGTAAAATGCCCATTTATTTCTAATTTACCTCGTGTCCTTTTTGAAATGTAGTTCCATGGAGGCAGTTAGATTAGCACTGCAATGTGAAACATAAAAACCAGTCCAAACATTGAGTGGTTGGAATTGTGGTTTAACTTGGGATCAATCATTGACAAGTCCATCAGTATGAATAAGTAGTTAAATTGAGTCGAAGCGATGTAAACAAAAGCATTGGCAATACATTTTGTAATATAAATTTTCCCCTTTATAAAAAGCAGAGGCAATACGTAGTTAACTGATCAAGTCTTCTTAAACTGATCTCCACTTTCGCAAGAAACTGAAAGCAATTATATTACGTTTTCGGATTTGGATCCATCAAATTCTGACTTTCTGCTTTAAAGGGAGTCAACTTGAAACCTTTCATTCTTCTGCATTGGTTTGCCTTCTGCTTTGCGATTTTACTCTTCAGCACTCACCAATTAGTGTATAATCGCAGCGTCCTTTTTAGCGTTACTTAAATACAATTAAGTAGAAGTTTTATGCGCGAAAATTCCGATACGTGGGTGATAATCTCGGAAGATGTGAACTAGTATAACAATGCAGTAATTTGCTCAAGTTGATGTCATTTATGCTGCTTAAAGAAAGTGGCGTAGCTGCAAAGTGTTGAAAGTTTCGAAACTCAACAAACTCAACGAACTGAGCATGCGCAGTGAGTGTATAAGAAGACAGTGATATTGAAAAATTTTCGGGGTTGCAACATTCGTGTTTCATTGAATGCCATATGCCAGGCCTTCAATATTAACTGAATTTCTAGCACAATATGGCTTTGCATGAATGGTATTTCAATTCAAATATTTTGCCAAGGATTGCAAGAAGACTTCGACTGCCAATGACTATCAATTTTCATTCGAAGTTGCGCTTTTGCATTGAAACCAGCCACTTCAGCTGATTCCCATTCCACAGTTGAACTTGATAGTTTCAAATAAGTCCATCTAATACATCGAATAATCCGAATCGAAAACACTGTCAGTAACACGAGTTTCATTGTGCGTCTCACATTCCACAACGTAGATGGGTTTGAATTTTAAAACTGACTGCGCCAGCTTGCGTTGTATTTTCGCGTTGCCCAACAGATGAGCTTATTTCATTTTGGCCTACGTTACGTCTACGAATGTTGTTTTGCTGGGATTATTTGATGTATAGTTATTTGATAAAACTTCCATTCTCTCTCACAATTCTCATCAAGTGCCTGTCTTTCTGTAGATTTCTCTCGAAAAGTATTAACTTCTGGAAAGATTAAGGGAGGCAACGTGAACTCGAGAAAAGATGTAGATTAATTAAATAAGTCAGGCTAACTTTCACGTGGTGTCGAATGAAATCCGACCGATGAGAAAAGTGAAGGAACTTGTTTAATCCAGGGCCAAGTGTGGGGTAAATCTCATTGCCGATTTCCTCGACTCTTCTCTTGTTCTCCATCGGACAATGGCTCGGCCTCTTCGTTCATTGTAGCTCTTAATTCTGCTTGTTTTTAAACCCATTTGAGACCCTGACTCTGTCCCGCCCCTTCTCGATGATAATAGAGATCAATTGGAACATTTCAATTGCTTTCTCCTCTCTAATCTATTCGTCTGCAGCAGCAGAACCCCTTGTTAATTGAGCCACACGGGCAGCAAACCAACATCTCCTCGTGGTGACCACCGGTAACCCCAGGGGCAGCTCTGAACTGCTACCTGTGTGACGAAGCCATGCCAGAGAAGAGACCAGACAAACGAAGACGTCAACAAACGTTTTTTTACTGTTCTGTGTTAACTATTGTGCTCACTTGTTATAAAAGCTATTTGTACTTCTGTTGTACCCCCAATAAGTCCTTGGGACTTGGCCTAATAGGTGGAGAGAAAATAGATAATAAATAAAAATAAAACCTCGGACAGGACTGGCTCAAAGAACAGCCTGAACCTGTAGATTTTAATTCTGAATCAAAATATCCGTTGCGACTAACATTCTCTTTGGCTCAAAAGAGAATTAACAAAACTGCACCTCATATTCTTCAAACCACTTCCAAAATGCCGGAATGATGTTGTCTAGTAACTTAACGACGTCTAAGTCGAACGTCGACTGAGGGCGACTAGACTGTCTAATGTCACGTTTATTGATTGAATAGGGAAATGAGCCATGAAGTATTTAACGTGTTGTAAGTGTAATTTTTCAGCAAACGAATGCCTGAGATGGTCTTTGTTCCTTTTTCAATCATGACATCATATACAAGCCCATACATACCCTATCTACGCTTCATCTTCGCATCACCACTTCAGCCATTTCCTTCACGTTGTTTGGCGTCCTGATTCACTCATTTCTGCGGTTGTATCAAATGGATCATGCTTCCGGCGTCACTATTCACTACCTCACCCTCTGCAACATTCGATTGCTAAGAATAAGTTCGATGTGGTTTGAACAGACATGGATTACCGCCAGCTGTGACAAGACCTAGTAATCCTGATAATAGTCCTCATAAATTGACAATAGAAACGTTATTCCACCTTTCACTAGTTGTGGTCCCTTTTGCAATAGTAGCCAGCCTTCGATGGTGCCTGGACCTAGAGGTTACCGTAAGCAATAACCAAGCATTTGAATCAAAATAAAGGACCAGCAGTCGGCGGAACGCCTAACTCCAAAATATTTTATAACTTAAATGGAGAGCGCAGTTACTTGAACATTGGTTCATCCACATGCCACTCAACCTCGTTCAAATCATTTCTTTAATTATTATGTCCCTCTGAACTGGGCAATCAGGAAGGCGTGCAGCCGATTCATGAGACGGCTCGCATCCAGATCAACCAGAGGATTTGAAATAGCCTCCAAAACGCTAAATTCATGAACTTTTAATGCCATTTATCTACTGGTACTTCGATGTTTAAAGCAAGTATGACTGTATTATATTTTTAAAAAAAGCCTCATTAAGCCTGATTTCCAGCAAATTTTGGCTACCGTTTTCCATAAGAGTGATTATCCAGTAAACTGAGATAAACGACAGTTGTCAAACTCCACAGCGAGAGCACCACTTTATTAAATTATTTGAAAGAGGAGCCACTCTATGTTCTCTCATTGACGAAACAATTATTAGATAGAATTAGTAAGTTGAGCAGCAGTTACTTCATTAGCAGAATTTTTCGAAAGATCTGCCATGTTTTGATTAAGCTCGCTCATAATGTCGTGTTATTTGTCATGGATTTATTAATATCTCACTTGACTCAAGTTCGGTACGCAAATTTAGGTGTTCATGGAGGTTGTTTTTAAATGGAGGATGATTTGTTGAGATTTGTCGGCCTGCCAATATAATGTGGAAGTGATTTGGACTATACGGTATCTGCCACATGCAACCAGTGTTTCGATATACATGGGAGAGGTAGACTCCAGGCCATCGACCAGAGAGTCCACCACCTCAGGATACCCATTTGATGCTCAATAAACACGTCCAAATAGGTCAGAGTTGTAGCTGATTTATTAGGTTTGGAAGCTGTGTTGGCACTTCGTGTGTCTTCACTGAGCGATGAAGAAGCCTCAGGTCAAATTCGTCGACTGGTAGGTACTTTTTAGTTAAAAATAATTCATTTGAAACTGGATTTCGAGATATAAGATGAACGTGATCTTCAAAGTTATCACCTGCAGATCTACAGTACTGGATACAGTTCTTCAAATCAACTAGTAGAATTAGAGCATATGAGCCATTCATGTCAATTTATCAACTCCGGCTACGGAAATTTGCATGCGTATTATTGGAGTACATAAAATGAATGCAATATTCAAGGGCAGTTCTTCCTTCGAATCAATAGTTGTTTAGATTTTAGAGTCTCTTGACACTGCAGAAATGCGAAGGTGACGTCGGATAGTTTCCTGGTTGCTTTCATTTAAAGTGCAGATAAATAGGCAGTGAGAATTATTTGCTAGAGATGTAACAGTTCAGTTATGGAACCGATACAAGTCACGAGGCTCGTTCTTTCAGCCGGTGGAGCAATAGTTGTGTAAAGATGGGTAGCAAGCGAAATTGTGACCCTAGGGACGGTTATAAAAGCTGCCTCTCCAACGTACACATAAAATAGCGAAATAAAGAGGCAGCTTTATGAAAATGACAAAGAAACGCAGAGACCCAAACTGCAAACTCCAACACCAATTCCATACTTTGAGCCACTGGCTACAAGTCGCAGACGTATATAACCATTTGTGCCGCTCGAATTAGCACATTGGCTGGGCAGCAATGGATCTACAGCGATTTCTAGGCTTCAAGATCCCTAGCCACCACTCATTCATGAGAGTGAGGCTGCCATAGCAGGACTGCGAAGAAGGGAAGAGTGGAGTTGAGCTCTCTGATACAACACATTTAAATCGACAGATGAACATTTTGGACAGTCGATTTTAATTTTGAGAAAGTCGAGCTCTTACTCTTTTTTCTGCTCATTATTTTTAATCTCAGTGAATGATGGGCTCAGGCCTACAAAGCCCAGAATGACCAAATTATTGGTTGATTTCAGTAGCCATTTAAACTTTAATTGCGATAATTTCGAGATCATGAACTAATAATCCACTCTATTCAATATGTCAAATTGTAATACAGCAATGCACACTTTATCGTATGTCTACCATTTCTTTCCTTATTTCTAGTTAATTTCTTAGAATTCTGTATTTTCCACCATTCTATTGCAGATAAATGACAGATGACTAAATTATCAAGATGTTCATTATTAGAGTACTGTGGAATTCTTCTGTGTGTTTGAAGGATGGCGACGATAACTAACGTAATAGATGAAAATGAGGGTGTGTGTATGTATGCACAGCGCAGTTTTGTCAAGAATACCTCGACAATGTTTCCAGTTGACTTGCTATTCTGCTGCTCATCGGTATTAATATTGAAACGATCTTTGGGTTGAAACATTCATTTACATGGGCATGTGAGGGAGCTTCAGTGCGCATACAATTGTAATTAGTGATATTAAGGAATTATTACCAAACTATGGGTTTGTGTGAATGACACTGCAATTTTTTTATGAAGTTGCCTGTTGACAGTGATACTCTACACAATATTCACGACGCATTTCATTTCTTTTTGTGGCTGTTGCTGTAAAGACATGACCTAACAACGGATAGTGTTGCTTTACAGATTCTCCTCCGTGCATCTCGAGAATCGAAGCGCCGTTACTCAAGATTATCCGGACACTTGTTTACGCGCCACCAAGTTCCAAACTGTCTAACGCTCTTTTACTGACAAAATTCTTATCCAAAACTAGAATTTTTCTTAACCAGCTTCTGTTTTCCGTCGTAGAGAAGACAGCAATCATGCTATTGCTCATCGAAATACGGAAGATGGATTGAAGCTTGCCCTCCTTCAAACTAAGATCAACCCTAGCAGTGCAGATTCGTCACCGATCTGGTTAGTGTTTGGTTGACTGCACTGGAATAAATTTTGCAGGTGTTGTTTTTCGAAGAACCATCATGTATCACTAACTTTGTAAAATCTACTTTCAAGTTGGGTTAAGTAATCAACACTTCATCAACATGCTCCAGCCTCGACACAACCCTCACTAATTATTCTCCTCAAATAAGTAGTGGTTCAGCATATTTGTCATCAGAGGATTATAGATCACCGCATTGGAAGGTCGTTAACACTTGCACGAATGGAAAGTCAAATCATCATTCTGCTAACTTATTTAATTCAAAGTGGTCTGAAAACGTAATAAAGTCGCCATGATTTCAAATGCAAAATGAATGTATATCTGTGCAACTAAAATCCAATCGTCACCAGCAAGTCCCCAATGCTTGTTACATGTTGAATAACAGGCAACATCGTCGACCTTGCATGCTATTCGCAGTGTTATCGAGAACGCATAATATTGTTGATGCAGTTATGTTTTTTTTTCAAACTTGGTGCGTAAATGCTTTGTTTTTTTGCTGTAATTTCCAGTTCTATTGCAGCACAGTGCATTTGACCAGTTTTAAAAGTTGTGGAAATAAACGTAACACAGAAGCTTATCTCTTCCGACTAAGATTACGTCTTCCGTGTCCATTTATATTTACATATCTACAAGCTTGAGTATGCTTATTTATTTTGCGAATTAGACTACTGTTCTTGCACCTTCCAGTGAGTCGCAAGTTGTCAACACCTCGACACATCAGAGAACTTGATGGATAACAAATCAGTTAGCCCTACCCATTAATTCCGAACGCAAATCGAATGAAATTTTGGTGGTTTAGACCAGTAACTTTCACGGAGTTAGATTAATCAACTGCCAGGCAGTCATTCAACCACGACCAACTGGCAGGTGGTTTAATGTATTCATAAAGCATGGGATCTAAAACTGGACTAAAAGCGTGATCATGAAGAGTAAAATTGAATGTGAAAATAGTACCCACATCAACTAGCACTGCAGGTCAGAAAATTAAAGCTCATTGGATTGAAATTATATGTAACTGATATAATTCCAAAGACCCATTCAGGAAATTTTAGCATGAATATGCTAAGAATTGAATAAATAAGTAGACTGAATGGCTTGCGGCAAACTAGTTTCAGAAAAGAATTTTCATTTTCGAAGCATAAATGCGAAGTTGAAGACAACTAGATTTCACAGAGTATATTTTGGTCGGTATTGGCTGAACCTTCTGATAACACTGGGTGTCGCTCTCAATTAAAGTTCTTCATAGCTCCTAATTTTGAACTGATTTTGTAGATGGACATTCAGAATAAATTACATCGATGCTATCTGAAAGCTTTCCAAGTTGTGCAAATAACACTTCGTTAGTAGACCATTCGCAAGGAAAATGAAGTTTAGGCTAGGCCCATTTTGTTTTATTTTCAGTTGGCTTAATTTACGTTCAAACTAATGTCATGATCATCACATCCGCTGGCTTTCGAAGTCCTTTTTCTATTATCCAACACAATTGTGCCAGTACGCAAATCCTTGCTACATTCAAACAATCCCATTCTCTTTCTTGCACTTTGGTATTTCCATGTGTTCCAATCCGTCAAAATACAATTGGAAAATGCGCCACCCTATTCCATGGCTAGTAAACGATCGGAGAAGAACTTATTGTTGGCAAGAGGATAATATTTTGTCACTAACTACATTGGTACCTATCCTTATGGACATTTACGAAGTCATCCTCCGAAATCATTAATTTTTCCTGTTGGAAATTGTACTGTAGTATCTGCGATAAATATCGCAATATAACTTACCCCATTTTGACAAGCAACGATAATAACTCAATAGTGGATAGCTTCTTCTCCTTCAGCCGCTCTTCACTGTCTAAACAAAATTTGCTTCAGTGGAGAAACTAACCCCTAATTGCCACACTTTCCCATGCCTTCCAAACACATGTATAACGTGGCGAATCGAATCCATTGAATTATGAAGTTCTGTTTTAAAGGGAGTCAACCTGGACCCTTTGCTGTGCTACTTTACTCTGTAAAGAGCTCACCAGTGGGTAGAGTCGCAGCATCCTTTGGTAGCGTTACTTAAATAGAATTAAGTAAAAGTTTTATATACGAAAATTCCCAATGCATTTGGAGTAACTCATAAGTTGCAGAAGGGTCAGAATGTGAATAACGTTTTCAGAAAATGTAATATAGAATTATATGGTAACCCTCTCAAACTGCACCAGTTATGCTACAAACAAAAAGAGTGTAGACCCTATGGTGGTCAATCCTACTCTTAATCTCCTCGTGGTGATCACCGGTAACCACGGGGGCAAATCTGGGGCCACTGAGAGGGGCGACCGGATAGTGCTAATCACCCATCTTGGAGCAGTCTTCCTTACATGTAGTTTATGGGAGCAGCTAATATGCTTTGAATATTTTATAGAGGCTTCGCTATTTATATTTTCTCTTAAGACGAGTTTGGGCACCAATTGATGCTGTGAGAAACTGATTAGAAATATTGCCAAAACTGAAGTGAGGTAGGAAATAGAAATTATTTACAAATTCTTCACTTTTGATAAAGACCTAAAAAAAATTTGTAAATCATTAAGTTCTTTTAGCCCCAATAATTTCGCTACCACATATAGATGAATTCATTCTAGTTCTTATACTTTGGCATTTCCATGTGTTCAAACGTTCCCAATTGAGGCTGCGACTTGCATCTGGATCTAACAGAAGATTTAAAATGGCCTCCAAACCTTTACGTTTATTAACTCGTAATTTTCATCTACCTGTAAGTACTTTGACATTTGCGGCAAACTCACCTGTATTACTATTTGGATAAATGCTTTGTCCTCAAGCCAGGTTTATTTCAAGTATTTACCACTTTCTTTTTTAAGAGTGAGATAAAGAGCACCTCTCAGACTACTGAAGCGCGACCACCAATTTGGTGAATTATTTGAACGAGGAATCACTATGCGCTGTGTCTCGTTGAAGAAACAATTATTGGATCTAATTGGTAGGTTGAGAAGCGCTTACTTCATCGAATTTTCCAAAATTCTACCACATCTTGATTAAGGTCATTCAAAATGTGGAGTTTCGGAGTCCATATGAAATCTTCTCTTAGTAGCAGCTGCAAGTAGCAGCCTCAATCGGTGCAAACTGCAAAAAATACGGGAAGGTTATCTGCCGTGAATATGGAATCTACAATTTTCAGATTATAGCAATTGATATAGATACTGCGGAAACGACATTTCCCCAAAATTTTCACTCCAAAGGAAAACACTTATTTAGGAAGTACTTTGACTAAAACTGATTTATATATGGACTAACTCTCTAGGTTTAATGCACGTTTTCCCTTTAGGACCGAAACCAGGATGAAAAGCAACCTTAATTAGCTGCTGGCGATGCGATGAGCTCTGTTGCCATTAAATAAATATGGGCCCCATTTGAAGTAAAGTACCCTTTAGCCCCTATGCGATGCAGCAATGAATGGGAACCCACTATTTAGTGAATACTCTAATCCTGCATCGACCACTGTGATCGAAATTAGACTTCATAATCTGGTCTACGATTGTTATGGGCGAACTTAGATTTTTGAATGATCACAACAAAATTCCCTCTGCCTTTGTTGAGTGATCTACCAGTGTCTATGATAGTACAGATTAATGACTAATCATTTCTCTTCGATGAGTCGAATCAGCACAGGAGGACTAAGAGTAAATAAAAAGGCATAAAAATTGGGATTAATAAATACCCTGACCTCAGTAGCAACTTATTCGATTTCTAAAGTTGAGCTTATTCGAACACTTCTTTTCGCCTTACGTCTAATTTTACTTAATCAATTTCCACACTGTCAGGTTTTATTGCTAACCGAAGCTTACACTAAAAACCATAAACGCCGTTGTTACATGAATGTTAAATAACTAGGAAACTAGGAAACTAACCGAATTGTCATTGAAAAATAGAAGCTGAATTAAAGTTTCCTCAACCTCGGAAAACTTTAATTCAACTTTCAACTTCGGATAATTGCAGTTCCTTCACATACCTGACGGTGGATTGTTGATTGACTGTACTTAATGCAGATTCAAGGACTACTTCTAGTAAAGCAGGTAAAATTTTGTACTAGCTGAGCCGAATCTATCTGTGATAGGGAATCTGAAAGAGGACGATTACAAGTGCGGCCTATGAGGAAAATTTTGCTGTTCTGAAAGGAGTTCTTTTTCGCATTCATGGTCAGAACTAGTGCTTTCACTATGAATATCGCATTCTGTCCTGTAATTTGCTATATTTTGGTTTTAAGCACTACTACGTAGCGCCGCTGCTAAGGAGACTTAATTTCAACATGACCAAGTTATAAAATCTCTATCATTATGCCTCAATGCCAACTGAACTTTAATAAAATATTTTCCATTAAAAAATATTAGGATAAAAATAATCAAAATATACCTGGGTATATAATAAAAAACTTTACATTTTGTTTAAGTGCGTGATAATTTTTCACATTTAGCGTGTCTCCAATCCTGACACATTGATTTTGTTGAGTTGGGGTTCGCACATTCTGCTTCGTGAGTGCCGTCTAGGATGTTTTTGCAGGTTTTTATAACACTATAACTGGTAAATTTAGACACGTATGGGTTTTACGCATGTATTCGTTTACTATTTCTGAGTAGCAGACTTCACATGCTTGTCTCAAGCAATTTTAAACGCCCTGTCTGTTTCCAGCAATTTTAGCATGGATTTTGAGAAGAAAATCGAAAATAGCATTGAGAAGTTAAACCTGAGTTCTGACGCTTCGATGAACGGGATTCACAGGGAAGAAGCTGCGAAGCAGCACAATCCGTGGAAAAATCGGGCTCCTGCAGCAGCATCTACAAACAAAAGTGAATCAGCTTCTGGAGACGGTACAGGAAACCAAGTGAAACCGATGGAAAGTGCTTCCGAGTCGGATGCATGGCCCGTTCCATCTGCGCGTCGAGTAACTGCACCAAGCGCTACAGTCAAAACCGATGAAAGACCGAAAAGTGGGTGAAATCGATTAGTATCGGATTAATCTTTCATCGGAGATTAATAGCGTCTTGCTTTTATTTTGTGATAGAAAAGCTCAATAGAAAGTGGCAGGATGTTGATATACCTCTACGCGATGATAACAGCACAAGTCGCGGCGGTTCTCGTGCTGGACAAGGTACTTCGATGATGCAAACCCATAACTCAGGTTTGTCAAATTTTCGGAATTCGCAAAATATCCAGCGGGGAAGTAATGGGAATGCGGGTCGTCGAGGAATGCATAACGGACCTCTGAGTCGTGGCAGAGGTGGACGAAACCTAAATGGCACCTATGGGCGTCCACGTCCTGTCCCTGATGGCAACACTGAAAGTGTTGCAGATAATGGTGGTAGTACATTAAACCAAGACACTATTCCCAAACCTGTCTCTGTATCTGCAGCGCTTTCAGCCGGGACTGGTCGAGGAACATTTCAACCGCGTAGCCGACGTGCTGGCAACAGAGGAGGACATTTGGCAGGTAACTTTATTGCAAGAACTCTTCCAGCACCTGCTCAGCCAGCTGTTGGGTCGGCGACCAGTAGTCCAAATTTCCACATCCCCTCCGTTGTACATCCCCAAGCCCTTGCAAATTATCATCAAGTTAGTCAAAGTAAGTTGTATTAATTTCCCTTTATACCATTGTAAATATTAGCCTCAATGTATATTTTTCTGCAGTGACCTTTGTAGTTCCGAATCCTGCTCTACAAGTTCAAGCTGTTTTCACACAGGGTAGCCTTCTTCAATCTCAAGATTCATCATCACTCCGCCCTCAACCAATCCAACCTGTAGTAGCAGTTTCCGGAGCGTCCACTGGTGTTATTCATCCATCGACAGGCGCTACCGTTGCAGATGAAAAGTTCACCGGAAGAAAGGTGATTGAACTTTCCAAACTAGTCTCAATTATTATTGAGAAGGGGCGAGACAATGTTAGAGCATCAGAACGATTTAAACAGCACGAATCAGTAAGAGCTGCAATGGGTGAAAATGCTTGGCCTTTATCCAATGAAGAATACTTGAATAGCCATTCGGAAAAGGACGAGATCGTGGGAATTGAGAGTGAGATTTACCTCCCTCTTAGCCCCGCTTTGAATAAATTTTTGCACTTTTCTAATCGAATGGACTTCATTCGGCATCACGTGTAAGTTGTTCTGGATATTATAGTTACCATTTTTCCTTGATTTAAGTTGAGGTATCTTTATTTTCCAGGGAGTATTATTTTTCCGAAAGAAATCTCAAGAAAGACGAGCATTTAATGAGAATTTTGAGGGAGAATGGGGGTGTGTGCCCGTTTACGGAACTACTGTGTTTCAGGCGGCTTCAGTCTGTCAAAACTCAGGAGTCCGATTTGGTGGAATGCGCAGCTTATATAAGCAGCATTAATGTCATCTATGACAGTGCCAATAAACCTTATGGATTCAGAGCGCTGTGTTCCTATGTACAAGATGCACTTGCAATCCAACCGAGACCAGCAACCCCGGTTTCCGTGTTCAGCGCCCAGGACTTTCCTTTTCAAAATCCTCCGGGTGTTACACCTGCTGCGCCCTTCCCGATTCCCAATGGCGCGCCACCCCTTCAAACTAATGCTGGGCCTATTTTCACGTCCCTGATACCGTTTGGTATTCCTTGCTTCTCTACTCCCAACGGGATACAAGGGATTTCTACTGGAGCTAGTGCAGGCGATCAACATGTTACAGTAAATCCGGCGGTACCCGTGGACGCCAACATTTACAGTCGCTATTTGTGGGATCCTTCGCAACACTTTGCCCCAACGAATTTCATGCCTTTCATGACTCCACCTGTATGTGCCCCTTTTATCGCCCCTCCAACGCCCGGTGTTATTGGTCCTGCGCCGACTTTTATGTCAAATTCTGTTCCAGTGGGATCAAGTCAGCAACCGAGGCCAATGGCAGGAACTGCACGGGCTCACGGTAGAGCCTCTGTTCAACGTCCGTTCTCTGGTGATAAACCACCTGAGGCGCCGTCCGAACAGAATCAGTGATTAATCACCAATGTGAAACTGTATATACTCAATTTTTTTTGTATAGTAGTGTTTCATCTGTACAGTGTATTTTGACTATCCCACCGCATTGCAGTTTTGCTAACCTCTTTCGATGACCCAGCTTTAGTGCATATTGGTTCCTCTCCGTTTGTCCTTCGTTAGCTTCTATCGCTCCAGGCTGCAAAAATACCAAAAAAACGTGCTCGTAGATATCTTTCCCCTTTTCCTATCTCTTCCCTTGATATTATATTGGCTTCATGTGAACTTGCATCTTCTCGTTCTCTCTGCTGTTGCATTTATCCCTAACGCTCTTGATGCCCTTTTTCCTCCCTTTTCTCCCAAACTGAGTTCGTTTTGTATATTATGTTGATTACTTGCAATCGCGCCATGTACATTATTCCAGCGCCATAAACCAACAAAAACCGCCCTTATTGCTCTTCTGAGGTGTTTTGGGTGGTTAAGTTGTACGCTTGTAGGGTTTCGTCTTAGTTCTTATGGAGTACGTAGTCATTCATCATCCTCCTAGTCGAGTCGCCATGCTCAAATTAGTAGGCCCTTGTGGGGGTTCCGTGTTGGGCTTTTTTATGTTCACAAATCGATCGTTTTGCAGTCAAATGTATACGAAAACGGTACCAGAGTAAGGCACTTTTGTGTTCATAAGGCGATATATCTGACTGCATGCGTCTCTGGCGTATACATCATGAATGGGTATATTTACGTGGTGAGCATGTTTTCTTGCCTCCAATGCATTATACTCGCCCATGGCCAATTAGACACTCTTGAATTATAGATGTGCTCATTAAGCAAGGGACAGTTACTGGCTAAATTGAGATCGTGGTTATTTCTATGCGTTATCTAAAGCCTGTCCAATGATATGCCTATTCTGAATTAAAGACCAGTAGGGACACTAAGCCAAGTGGGTTGATATTTCCGCACTGGTGAACAACAGGTCCGCGAGCCTGATGTTGCAACCGAGGAGTAATCATGTCAGCGTCTCGTGTAATCTTTGAAATCAGCAAGCCCTCCAGAAGGGTGAAAATTATTCTTGAATTATCAATCCATCAACATGATAAACAAGGCTGGCTATTCTATCATTTAGCTATTAAACCGCATCAAATACTGGTACTAAATATGCTTCTTTATCTGCGATTTATCGGGCAAATTTCATTGTCAATCCTAATAAATTTACAGTAAATTTGACAAATTAATTGGCTCAATCTGACATTCACTTGACTCCGTTTACATGTGATTTCATCATTCGGTCCTGTGGCCAACTGAAAATCTCCGTTTGTCGTTTATTTCAGAATAGATGTGTCATTGTAAAATCCGCGCTTTAATTTACAAGCTTTGTGCGCTCGTTTACCAATCTCACAATGTGATTTTTGTGCATGGTTTTGTGCAGAATAGCTAAAGTACTAGACCAGAAGGCATGAGTTAATGAGAGAGTACTCTTAGGCGTGTAGGGAGGGTGTCTATGGATATGAAAATCTTATGCAATGCAGCCCCCAAGAAATCGGATAGTCTGAGAGGCATTTTCAAAGTTCATTGGTCGAACTTAGAGTTGATTGAAAATCTACTTAGAGCAATTTAATGGTGTTACTGACTCTACGGGTCAAACTAGGATGTGGTTCATGATAACCATAAAAACACTGAAGTTGCCCTCTGTGGCACTCGCATGCTACAAGACTTATGCTAAAGAACTACCGAAAGGTTAACCAAAATTCCTCCCTGCAAACGGCAGATAATGAAGTAATCAGAATTAAGTTTGAAGCAGAGGAGTGTATGATGAACCGTGTGCATGAATGAAATAAGATCCATTCTACTGTTCCTATGTGCTTAATGCAGAATTCTAAAGTCATCGTTAATATATATAACAAATTTGCATATTGTAACCCCTTCCCAATCTCTTATCCAATTTCATTACAAGAGAATCAGCCGGCAGACTAGATTAAATAAATCCAGATTGAATGGCTATCGTAATTTTTGCCGGTCATCTATGGATCAAGATTTCATCTTTTAAACAGTGGAGCTGGGGCCTCTGCAAATTACCACTTAAGATTGCCCAAATCATTTATACGATAACTGTAGGGGTAATTCTCCGTTAGAGATCCAGGTCACTCGTCGAAGTTCCAAATTCATTTTTACTCCGCATTAGATTTTGGTGACATATGGGTCTAGTAAATTCCGAAACACTTTGAGCGCAATTGTTTATTTATCGAGTGGTTTAGTTTACCTCAGCCTGCAATGAGTGTTGACCAAACAATCAATAAAGCTAATGTGTACCACGTGACAAATAATAGAGGGCATTAGAGGGCCAAGAGTTTGCTCTTTGGTTTACCTTGAGTCGCCCCGAGTTGCAAAGTATGGAAAAAAGTAATAGATCCTTATCGGATTATTTCTCTTCCGAAGCCAATATGCCTAATGGACCGCAATAATTTTGTTTGGTATCCGCAGCTGAACAAACCATTGAATCTAGACATGAACTGATGGTTTCCCTAATTCTTACATTTTCGAGAAAACAAGGAACCCATCAATTTAGCATTGTTCAACTCATCAGATGCAAACAAATTACTGGATTACGTGGGAGAATACCGATGCAAGCGAATGGCCAGGAAAAGATTCTTAAACAAAAGTATTAGAGACTTGTCTAATTCCCTACACTGGTCTCCATGGGGCAGCTAGACCATGATAAAGGGTAGGTTGGATGAAGATATTGTAGCATTGGCCCCTCTAGTTTACATTATAATTTACATTTTGCTAATTTGCATAAACACTCTGCTGGTTATAGGTTAATTGCACCTTGCTATTTTATCGGCCTGACGTGTTTCCAACTGCAGAGGAAAGGCACGATCTATGACATCGCCATTAAGGTCACCTTGTTTATTTAGTCGGTAAACTGCATTTATATCAAACAGATTTGAAAAGAACATTTTTAGTGATGAGCAACTGACTTTGAGTTTGGCTGGTAAACTACCTCTAAAACAGAATAAACAGAATTATCGATTTTCCAAATAACAACTAACTCTTTAGGTAACACAGTTCAGTAGTGAGATAGGTGTTTTCTTAAGGCTTTGTGGTAGCTAATTCTTAAAAATTAATGCAAACATTGCAATAAAGCTACTATCAAAATATTCTCGAATTTTGTTACATTGTTATTCCTTTCACAATTTGCTCTTAGTGAGCTGACTTTCGTTTTTCATTATTTCACAAGGCATTTCGTCAAATCAAATGACTCCTGTTTTAGAGAATCTTCATATAGGAAATTCGATCAATTACGATCCATATCCTCCATCGATTTAAGTAAAACTACATATCTAGACTGATGCATTGGGTACCACAGTAGAAATCTGCATAGATTTTGGTGACCTTCACCTCATCTAGGGCATGCAATGTCCCCTGGAGTTTGACTACTATGCGGTGCACTTTTCTGTTATAGTACAACCTGATTGCAATTTAATAGCACTAAGTAAGCACCACTAGTTCAAATGCTCGAAAATCATCAATATGTTATAGGAGGCTAAAATTGGCTCTAAGTCGAGCGAGCAGTAGCCATCCTCAATACGAATCCAATCTGTCATTTAACCAGCTGCGTGTAATAGAGGTAGCCTCAGGTAGCATATTTACGTCACAGGTGGTCAAACCTACTCTCAACCTCCTCGTGGTGACCACCGGTAACCCCCGGGGCAACTCTGGGGGCTAATGAGAGGTGCGGATTACTTCTGCTGTACCCCCAATAAGTCCTTGGGACTTGCTCTAATGGGTGGGGAGGAAATGAAAAAAATTATAAAAAATGAACGTCACATTTCTGATTCGTTCAAATGAAGTTTCCACTTATATGGACTCTGAATCCATGAGTTACAAGCGGGTGCCAAAATACCTCTGAATGTAAGCAAAGCATTGCTGAAAATTCATGGTGAATAGGAGTTCTTGGAGAAAGCATATAGATGAATGCGGAAAATAAGGACATTTCTCAGAGGGCAAATGTTTTCGTTTCCTTCAAATTGATTTACTGAATGTCCATCTGTTCTGTTGTTCTTTAGTCATCCTGTTCAATACCCTACTCATGCATATTTTGTAACACAGTTCATGGTTACAATTTTCTGCCATTAATGTGGCCCATTACCCATTTATGATAATAATATTCCAACCCAAAGTCGGTGGTATTATTAAGCCTCCCCGAGGCTCGCTTTTTGCGAGCTATCCAGCTCACAAATAAATGTTAATTGAACTTCAACTGCAAATACAGTTGTAAAACAGTTATTTCGCTCTGCAAATCACCTCACCAAGGTAATGGCTCTCAAAGTTCAATGGAAAAAAAAAGGCACAAAAGGGCTCTTCGAAGATTGAATCGTTTTTAAAATATTATAAAAAATTGCGATGCTGCAAATATCAAAAAAAGAAAATTCCAAATTTAAGGTGCTCGCTGCTATCACTTGTTATCAGTCCACATCAGGTGCACAAGTAAAGCGTTTTGGAGGAAAATCTATTTCTAGGGCCTAAGTGCTTCGGTGAGCTGAGTTGCACTTGTGATTCGCACGAATTTCGATCACGCGCAAAAATTCACTTGGTCCCCCCTTATGTGACTCATCGCATAAGATAGATACGTATTAAACTCGCTACTCCGTCACCAAAACTTTACCTCGTTCTACATTGGCTAGCTCAAGGCCGGTTGTTTATTTAAAAACCGTGGTTAACAGATCTGTGTTTCTTATTGGTTGGAAAATGTCGCACCATGTGTTTGGATTTCATGTTGTTTATTGCCGCAGCTGTATCTGATATCAGTTTTCGTTTTCTTTTGACTCACTAAGAGCTGGAGTAAGACCGCTTGGTTGCTTGTACTCTTCAACTTAGTGCGCTGGAACCTGTTCTGTCCTGAATTAGAAAATCAAAATCAATCACAGCATAAGCAAAAAAAGTGAATGGAAGATGAAACGCAGAAATAATTAAAGTAATGTTGATTTTGCAGTAGTTAAAAGCTTGTGAAAATGCGAATACATGCAGATGAATTGCCCTCAACGTTTATACAAACTCCGAATCATCCGATCACTGTCACTGGACTTGGCAGGCAGTTGAGAGGGGGTAATATTAGCAATCCTAATCGTCTCACAGCTGATGCGAAAGCAGAAGGTACCGATGACGATGATGATTGCGTTTACTTCGGAACGCCCTTTAGGAGTGCGTTCATGCGCTTTTCGAGTCAATTGCGGCGTTTTGCGTGTGCGATGAGGAGACGAGATTGCGCGCACTCTGGAGAGCACCCGCACTCCACCTTTGTTGCCAAATTTCGGTGAGGGTAAGTGCACTGTGTATGGCGAGCGAAAATTCATGACATACTCACTCCACTCACGCACTCATGTCTTGTCCATCTCCACCCACCAATTATTGATTCTTTTCTGTTAGGGCAACCAGACCACCCGGAGTACTCGCTCTAAAACAGCCTGTTTGTTGGCCTTTGTTGACCGAGTCAAAACAGCGACTGGTTACCTCCCTTGCCGAAAATTGAGCTAATTTCGGCTCCTGCTAATTAAATTTTATTATCAACTACTTCGGTGCTTATATTCCATTAATAAACTTAATCATATTAAGGTATTTATTAAGCGCCCAGTGTAATATTGCTACTTTTCACATTTGGGGATTGTGTTTCTCACCTTCAAGGCCCAGTAATGTGTGCATCAAGGTTTAGTTTAAAATTCACAGCTTTGCCAGAACTTAAACAGTATTAATGATGACTATGCGAACTGACTACACACTGCGCACCTTTAATTGACCAAATAAATTCAACAAGTTCTGTTAGCGGCCTGCAGTTACGCTGATTCCGTTCTCAGTCACTTTTGTTGATGATTGTTTCAGGTTCGAGAGCGATAAAACCCGATTTCATGGAAAGTAACCAATGAGTCAGACAGATGATTACGATAACACCATTTAGGTGCAATGTAACCTATGGATACCGGATGTGGCGATATCATTAGCATAAGCTTATATCCATTAAGCGTCCTTTAAGCTTCAATGTTAACATGGTCCTGTCCGATGTGCCATCATCAAAGTCTACATTCGATCGTATGGCTGTAATCCGGTAAACAAAATTAGTCTGATAAGCAATTGGTCAACCTCGGAGGTAGCGTCATCAAATTATTTATGGATAAGGGAATGTTTGCAAGTGGATTCAGCTTGTTAGCAGTAATCAAACGAATTTCAAATTAAAATCTCGAGAGTTTGATTGGAAATCTGATTCCTCAATCTCGGGTGTGAAAAATAAAGGTACTATGTCCAATTCTAACGGTCAAGTAGCGTCTGCTAACGCAGCGATGCCAGGTTCCATTGGACTGCTAGCTGACGGCGCCACTAATAGAGTGGTCGACTTACTAGTTAGAAAGTATTATTCTACATCTAGGACACTGAGGTTCAAGAGTTGAGGTGACGCCATTGTCGATGACGTTGGAAAGGGACTCAGGACGGGCTACTCTAGGGAGGGTAAAAGAAACAGGTCGTCTCCTCCCTCGCGCTGGAAATCTTCGAAGATTTCAGTTGTATAGTTTGCAAGTGGATACGGTCGATTGGAAATATGTTCCCTGGGCTTGTATCCCCTTATTCCGTTTTATAGCTATTCCAAGGTCATTCGGGAAGTGAGCTCCGTGGAAATTTCCTAAAATATGCAATATGGCTGCAAATGACAGTTTAAACCCATAATATCGCATTTGTTAAAATTTATTTTTTATTTTTATTTACTGCCTACCCATTAGGGCAAAACCCAAGGACTTATTGGGGGTACAACAGATAACACACAACAGTTAACACAGTTTCGTCGTACAGGTAGCAGCTCCACTTCAGTTCCACTTCATAGTGGCACAAACTCGTCCGTTCTCGGCACCGTTAAGCGCAGACGATTTTCATACTTCCTCCAGAAGTATTTTCAACTTTCTGGCGGCGATTCCATTCAGTGTTACATGCACACGCTTTCCACAGTCCATTTTGAGACCATGAATCCAGGTATTTACGTCGTGCCTGGTGTACAAGGCTGTACGTAGTTGTACATCTGTTGTCATCATCTAATTTTATACGTCTAGTGGGCGATTAGTCCTATCCGGCCACCCCTCGCATTAGCCCCTAAAGTTGTTCCTGGGGTTACCGGTGATCACCACGAGGAGGTTGAGATTAGGTCTGACCACTATTTGTTCTACTAAATTTCTCTCTCCGCGTCGGCTGCCCATCAAATATTTACATGCATAACTGCAGGAACAAACGTCCCAAAGTATATTATCAACAGTGCGTTTTCTCTCTTGCCAATGAAACTTGTTTACCTCTCCTTATATGAAAAATGTGTTGGCATGAAAGTGAGTGCGAAATAACCCTACAATGGAGATTAATGCATTAAATTTCAAGATTATCTCTAGTAACACGAACTAAAGAGACCACCGAGTTAATCAAGCGTGTGCGCAATTGCGGCGAGCTTTGTTCAGGAGCTAAAACATCGAGCCTTGAGTTCAGACAGAAATGTGATAGAGGACTTTTAACTCATTGTGACAGTATAGGAAGGCTCATGGGTGTGGTTATTTTGGTGATGAAATTGACCTTCATATTGTATGCGCATGGCTAGATTAGATTGTGTATTATCCGTGAGTGCTGATTTGGCAAACATCCTGTTGCTCGTTATTTTCCTACCAAGAGCCTGTTCAGACACTTCCAAACTAACACGTGGGAACTCTTCTTATATGGAAGAGGACAAAGTCTCCCACAAGAAATGACTTGAATCAACCTCATCTAAAAGGTCGGAATGAGAGGAGTGTGGTTTTTGGAGACACAGGATTTTCAAGAACTGTTGCTACCAAAAAAAGGAAAGAGCAGGCTGACCACCTTTGAAGAATGAATCCTTTCTCATATCGAGTGGAGTTATGCTTCACTTGAGATAAAGATCAGATCTCTAATCTGTTTCCAAAATATCTCGAAAGCTTATTTTAACACGCAGGGACAGGTATCCAACTAAGGATGAGTAATATTCCAAAGTATTAGAGATGAATCCCACCCTTTTAGTATGAAAGATCTGTCACGATCCCGATTGAAAAGGCCAGGGAACAGCCGCTATACCGACAGCTGGTAGCCACGCTTCACTCGCGTGCAATCAGCTGATCGTTAAGCGTGCATGCCTTCAGGTTAGTGCCGTTTCCTAAATTGGCATGCTCGCACACCCACCTCCGCACACGTTGCCCCAGCAACCGCGTGCCTCGGTGTGTGTGTATGTACGTGTGCACGAGCGCCGTGTTTGCAAATCTCTTTTTGGCTCTCGCGCGTACAAGCACTGCGTTATGTACTTGGGCACGTTCGCAGCGTCTATCGATTTCAGCTTTTTTCGCACTTGGACGGACCGCGCAAGTTAGCTCCTATTGATGGAATTGACGAGACGCCAGTCTTGCAGAGCAGTACGCAATTTATGTCCTGTTATTTAATGACTAATCGTCCTTCAAGCCCTAAGTAGTGTCGGCTCAGCGGGAGAAACAGCTATCTTACAAAATTATTCTTCAGAATGAGTTGCTCATTCAAGAGCGGATATTTCATTTCTACTTGGACGTTCAAATTGACGTAGCTTAATTGCAGCGGCGTTTCTTTCAGGATCCAAATAGAGGCACCCGGGGAAAATTCAGACTGTGAATAAAGTCACACAATCTTAACTGGCAGTGCTTGCCTATGCATTTAGTTACCATGCGAAGCGAAAAAGTCGGAAAACCATAAATTACAAACTGAACTAGAGGCAATAACTCGGCTAGGGTTAAAAGCTCGGAGGGAGAGATATTTTAATCGCTTTTCCTAATATGATATTATTCATCGACTTCACTCCGATTTCAAACCATGACGTAGAGGAATTAGTAACATAAAACATAAAACATTTATAAACATCTTCAGTCGACAGCATTTTCGAGTTGCTGTTGACACTTAAACTGATTTGTTATACCATGAAGGAGAAGTGAACGGAAGATGAATAGCAATCATCCGCTTCTCATCCGCTTGTATCGCTGAGCCTACCATGATGAGTGAATCGATTTAACGGACAAAATGGAACTCGAGTATTTTTTACTATTTAACGATTTTCTCTTTTTGAATTTTACGTAACTGTGAAACCAGACGACCACAAGATAGAGGAAACATTAAAACGGTAAGCATAATTTTGAATATTGCATTGAATTGGTAAAATGAGGTTAACGAGAAATTAGACGGACTACTCATAGACAATAGTAATACACGTCCATGAAGTTATATTGAATTAAATAAATTTAGACCTATTTGTGTAGATTTTCGACTCGGGTAAACTTGCGCTCTTAAATACCTCTAGAGGAGGATTCGATGATATAGGCATTTCCAGTAAACTAAAAACTTTTACTTGGAGGGGCCACTCTTTGCAGGCAGGCATACTCAAGAATGCAATGAACCCTGGATTTAAAAGTATATAGTTTTGGTCAATTTCTCACAATGAATGGGTTCTTCTGAGGTCACTCATAATTTACTAGACCCTACTACTATGATTTGGGATCTAATAAATATTGTTTCATTTCTGGTCTAACACACCTTTTGACCGGTAACCCTCTACTTTGGCAGACGTCAGCAAACACATTAAAAGCAACGCATCAATGATTGACACCCTTGGGGTGGAGCTAACATATTGACTATTCACTTTAAGACGACACAATGAGTTGTAGAATGAACCATAAAGTAGGGTACTCTTATCAGGTGGAAAGTGTCTCACATCTCCTGCACTCATTTTGCGACAATTAGCTATTTTAATTTAAAAAGTTCCACTACTTAGATCCTCGAGATCTTCGAAAATGGTGTCTAGTCAACCTATTCAGATGAGAATCTTCCGAATTATAATGTCCCACCCGACTTTCACTATGCGGATACGCTGAATATGCGCCAACTGGTTGAATTTTGCAATCTCGTGAGCTAAGCTCCATGGAACACGTAAACTAGTGAAAGAAGAATGCCAAATGAGGAGAAGAACTAAACGTCGGTAAGCATTTTCACATCAGAAGAGGAATCAAATGCATATAAATTCGGTCCGCATCGCAAAGGCCGAGACGTTTATCTTCATTTGGCCTAGTGGGGATCAAATGAAACAGCTTGCTTTCTGATTACTAGTGAGGAAGAAAATGTTGAAATGTGGGTCAGCCATACATATAAGCACGGTGATGGACATGAGGTCAACTATATATAACTCCTTCAAAATAAACAGAAAACATGCTCCATCACAAGCCCCTACTGATGCAGTAAGAGGAAACACGATAGAAATGAGTGCAGGCGGCCCTTCTAGCTTGCACGTTCAAACAATGTTCCAGTAACTTGGGTGCACAGGGGTGGGTAGGTGGATGGCAGGCTAATCAGATGGACTGACCTGGTTCAATGACAGCATGCTTAAAGATACCACGATATGACCGCCTGTTCTTTGCTTTGTTTGTTAAGTTCAACTTGAAGTGCAGCCATAGTCTCCGATTTTTATAAGCTAAACGGAGTTTTAAAATGAACGGCATCATTTCAACGCAAAATACAGAAGATGAGAGGTTATGACGCATCTAGCAGGTCGCAAACAATCGAATCTGGCCATGCCCTTGCACCCCACTGCTTGCTTGCGCCACCGTCTCAGCATAATCGCGTACGCGACTCTTTTTCCTCTTGGCCCTTCCTCGGTCAAAAAATCTCTTAACTCACCTTGAAATCGTAAGTTCAACTGTGTTTTAGCAATCCTCATTGAATGAGTGCTTTCTGACCTTTCTCACACTTCTGGTTTGGGTTGTTTAATGCCCACTCGACAGTAGAAACGCTATTTTAAGGCCAAAACTATTAGTATCTTCGAATTAAACGCCGACTGATATTTTAGTATTGCCAGAATACTTTCGTTACCAAAGCAGTCGTCATCCATCCATCCATCCATCCATCCATCCATCCATCCATCCATCCATCCATCCATCCATCCATCCATCCATCCATCCATCCATCCATCCATCCATCCATCCATCCATCCATCCATCCATCCATCCATCCATCCATCCATCCATCCATCCATCCATCCATCCATCCATCCATCCAGCCATCCATCCATCCATCCATCCATCCATCCATCCATCCATCCATCCATTTTTTTCATACATGCTGAATCAGAAGTGAATGCTTCTGCAAGACCGAAGAAACATCATGGGGAATTGGGGATTAAGCGGTGGTAATCTTTCTTAAACGTCCATAAATAGTCAGCTTTGTGTTTTAGAACCTAGTATATTTGTTATGACTATGAAGTTAGCGGTGATTTATATGTAACGTTTGTTGTGTGGTCTCTTGGTAAAAAATTTCCATGTTTCTTTAAAGTTAATCGCAACTTCTTAAGATCTAGTACCACTTGGTGCTTACAAAAGGACATTTACTGCAGTGCATGATACTGGGAAAAAAAAAATCTTACAAGATTAAACGTATTCCAGCAATCGAAGTGGGGTGCCTCCACTCGAAGTCGATGGGTATCTCAAGTATAAAAAAACGTTATTGATAATAGTTCAGTAGTTCAGTCACTAACTAGTTAGGTTCTGTGGTCCACAGCTCAAGAGCCCGTTGGCCTGAATAAATATGCGGTGCGTTTCATTTCCGATATTGCTATCAAAGTTTTGGCGAAACTTTTGGTCAAATTGGATGTTATACTCTACGGAAAGCGCAGAAATTTAACCTAATAGCAGAATAAGTAATCGAAAATATCTCTGGAAGTGCGTATTAGCCTCTCCTGCCTCTTGAGATTTAGCAATTTTCTCTACGTGATCAGTGTCCAGGACATGTGACGTTATGCTGGGCTTTATTTTAATTAAACGACAAATCCCACTTGATCTATGAAAGAGTCCTATTTCTGTATCATCGTTGTGTTTATGGATTGATAACTATTCTTCTATTTTTTTTACTGTTATTGCATTAGTATTATACTACTTAATCTACTTAATGCGTAAGAGTAGTTGGGGGAACGTTTTTAATATTTTCGTTTGCCGATCGAAAAGCTCAGTTTAGATAAGCTACCAGGTTAGCGAAATGGTCAAACCTACTCTCAACAAGGAGCAACTTTAGGGGCTAATGCGAGGGGCGGTCGGTTAGGACTAATCACCCACCGGACGTATGAAATTAGATTATGCCAGCAGAAGTACAACTACGTACAGCCTGGTAAACGAGGTATGATGTAAGTACCTGGATTCGTGGTCTCAAACTGGACTGTGGAAAGTGTGTGCATGTAGCAATGAATGGAATCTCCGCCAGAAAGCTGAAAAAAACTTCTGGAAGAGGTATAAGGATTGTCCGCCCTTAACAATGCTGAGCATGGACGAGTTTGTGCTACTACGAAGTGGAGCTGATACCTGTTCGATGAAACCATGTCAGAGAAATGACCAGAGAACCGAAGACGTCGATAAACACTTTTACTATCTTCTGTGTTAACTGCTGTGCGCTCCTTGTTGTAAAAGCTATTTGTAATTCTGTTGCACACGCAATAAGTCCTTGGGACTTGGCCTAATGGGTGGCGAGTAAATAAGTAAATAAAAAAAATTAGACCAATTATTAGATCATTTATATCATCAAAAGTCATAAGAAACGGATTCGCATTGCAGAAGGAGGTCTGTCAAGGCAAATTTGGCCTGGAGTGAATTAAAGACTGACTTTTTCATGTGCTCTCCTACTCCTCAGGGTAGTAGCTAAAAGATTTGACCAAACGATCAGCCCGTGAGCACTAGCTGGAAATTAAGGAGGGTTCTGGTAGAATAGAAAATAATTAGTCATTTATGCTTTGCCGGTCAAAACGGCGGTTCGCGGGTGTGATAAATTTTGTAGACGTTTTATCCAAAGCGCCTGCTTTGACTCCAAAAACACCACCGCTGAAACATCTTCAGCCAAAAATGACCAGTTATTTCGGGTTGGATTTGTTTTGCTCGCCAGTAAAAGCCGAAGAGGAGCCTTGAGAAGGATGGGATATATGACTAGTTAGCAGCTTTTATCGAATCTCTAGACAAAAAGCAGGACCAGGATGATTTGGAAAGAAACGCATGAAGAAGTCCTGATGAAGACCGATTATATTCTACGAAAGCATCCCGAACGAGAGGATAGAGAGATCGGAGGTGTAAAAATGTAGTAAAATCTTCAACTCCTGTGCATATCTAGAATGATTTTAACCACGCCTCTGCAGATATCGTTTTGAATCAAACCGAATCAAGTTCGGATAATCATTAAGTTATAGAAAAATCGCTAGCAGCAAAACATGGCTGTTCAAGAGACGATCTGAAGAAAGGGAAATTGTTAAATGGACTAAAAGTTTTAATTAGCCCTATCTAAATGCAATGATAGAGTAAAAACCGAAAGGTCAAAGGATCGAAACTCCTTTATGGACTGCTATTAACTCGCCCTGGAGAAGACTAGTTTATAAAAGGTAATGAGTAAACTGCTGCAACTGGGTGAATTAGATAGGTATAGGCAAAGGAAGGAGCTGGTTTGCGTTTAAACATGGTGTGAGGCCACCCAGATAGTCGGAAACGCATCAGGTCTAGACTCATGAAAGTGCATCTTTTGACGTAATTACAAGACCCAGATATCAACCTTAAAATAGCACAGAGTGTGACCGCTCTGTCCACTGACCTTTCACTGGCAAAAGAAAAAGCAAAAACCGAACTGTCTTGATAGTAACCCAGGTGGGAGCGTCAGTAAATGACTATTCGAAATATTTTTAGAAATTTGGGGATTGTAAAAATAGAAGTGCCTGAGCTCTAAAGACGATGCTCCATCAAAGCAACAATAATGTCTCTTTAATGAACTGTTCTTTTACCAATATGATAATAGAGCAATGTCCAGCAGGTGGTCTAAACCGTACCCCAGGTGTCAAACATGCCTATTTATGCGTGAAACTGGAGCGCTTTGGTCAAATAATAAGTGGTCAGAGGTACAAGTAAACTGGAAATTCACAGGGTAAGGTAGGCACAAGTAATATCAGCTGAGAAGGAACTTTAAAATTCTTGAGAGAAAAAAAGATTTCAGGATAAGTTTATTCATATTACTATCTACACTATGAATATGACAGGCCGCTGGATATGATTGACTTGATCGTTGAACTGATTCAATTGTGAAGAATAATGGAGCTTAGCGCTGACATTTGTAACACTTTTTTACTAATTAAGTTTAAGTAGAATATCAATTTTTGTTTATATCTTGGCATACAGCATTGTACTGGTGCTCCCAAAAATTGGTGAAATGTGTCTTTATTCTCTAAACATAAAATGATTCTAAATTAATGAAGTCGTCCTCAAAACTATAGGTTTTGTCCAAAATGGTGCCGGTTTATATAGTTTAGCTTTTTTTCAAATTTCCTCTCCAAGTCAACGGCTTAACTTATCATCCTTGAAAACAGCTAACTTTCAATTATTATATGCAACTAAGTGTCAACTAGTTTACAGTGAAACAGCTACATTCCACACAGAGCTAAATACTCATTAATTAGTCTATTGAAGTGACTTTAGACACAAAGAGCGGGCGCAGTTAGCGGACCCTCGTCGCCCCTTTCAAAAATGCTGACAGAAGGAAAATTAATCACCTGGGCTGGGGTGCATGACCTTCACAAGGGTCTTAGCCCAGCCCGCCTACCAACAACAAAGCACACAACTTAACGCCATGTTATACAGAAACGACCGACAGCCAGCTTAGTCGGCATACCTTTAAGAAGATAAATAAAAACCTGACTAGAAAAAAAGGGGCACATAACCAAACTGACGGCAAGATGAAAAATGGCGACCTAAATAGGCACTTCAGGCGATTCGATGAGAAAAAAGCACAGCAGAATGAGAGAGTAGGGTCTGAGACACCAATTCTTTAAAGTGTCGATTGACTTACACATCCATGCCATTTTCATATATCGTGGCCGGAACGCAGGATCTAGACTCCCAGCCTGCGTAGATTTTTTACCTTCTTATGCATAGTTACATTAATATTTGTGACGAGTAATTTCATTTTAAAGTGAGTCAAGGTCCGCAGCAGCTGAAGATTCAACCAAAAAGGGTACGCGCAGCCCTTTGTTTAACCATAACACACCTAATAGCCAGTGTATCATAAAGGTCAAAGTTAGCAAACCTGTTGCTTGACCTTTGGCAACCTGAAAGTTGTCTTAGCACAATAATATGAACTTATCACGTGATCTAAGATTTTCATTTCTTAAGTGGATTGTAAGGTAATAAAAATAGTGGATGGAAGGTCGTAACACCTTCCGAACCTATTAATTGCTGATCCACTAAGTATTCGTTTAATGGGAGGTTCGCAGTCACATAGGTGTCGAAGTAGATAAGCTAACATCGAAAAGATTTTGGGAACTGTTGAAAATACATTGCTCTCCTAGGAGAATGGGTCGGATTTGGTCAGTGATGAACCGTAAGAAGCCTTTTTATTTAACAACCAATTTTCTCTCTTGGTTTTCAGTATTCGATATTAGAGACCAACCTAAATAGGTGAAAGACTAGGATTCATTTTAAACAATGATTTGAACACTACCGATCTTTGATGTAGGTTTGAGAATATCTGGTGGAAGAACCAAAAATCTTCAATACGGAAAATTAAAGGTTTTTCAAACTTCCTTGAATTTTAGGCGTATCATGATGTCATTCAGACGCTCACCTTTCATCCAACATGGAGATGAGTACTTCATAATTGTACCTTAATTCTCAGTAGACTAGTCAAACAGTATACCCTCATGTTTCATTAAGCTACATCGCTGGGTCAACCGATTCAGTACTGTACCTTTCAATGCACAAAGCCCACAACTGGGTAAAACTGAAAACCAATCATTCTAAAATTTCGTTACTTCAGCACACATAAACAACGCAAGAGAAGCCGGAGTGCTCGACTGGACAGGATTAGTGAGTCAAATCAAAATAGTCAAATACTCGTTGTACTTTTGGCTGCAGATGATCGAATTTCAAACAAAACTCGAGCGGTTTTGTCACGTTGGTATAAATAATCTGGGATTTGACTTCTGGAATTGCAAGTTCTACCTGAAAATGTTTTCTCATTTGAATAATACCTGAATATAGAAGGATGTATTGGTTAGTGGAATTCAGGATAATCGGTTAGTTTACCACAAGCTTCTGTATCTCCTTGATGACAAAGTCTGGTAATTAAAACCTGCGGAAATGTTGTCAAAAGGGCTGTCCAGGAGCTTTAAGGAGGCTAGAAAAAAAGGGATTTTTTCGTGGGGTGGTTACTCATTAGAACCATCTGGTACTCTCCAATGCTCTGCCTAGAGTTAGTCTATTCGTCCCTAAGTGCTATCAATATAGCTATAGGTTTACTGTCAGTTGACCACTGAGGCCACCGTATTACCTGAAATTACATTGCAGTTCGGCTCTTTACCATGTTGCGTCATCAAAGTGAACTCATTTTCTTCCTATTTTTGACTTAACGTGTTTGCTACCGACATCGAACTCCCACCTATTGCTTTTAATATATTTGGCCTCACGTTTATCACCACTAAGCACTGTCGCTGTGTCCACTCATTTGAGAAACTGGTAGAGTGGGAACCAGATGGGGATCAGGGAATCAAGTAGCGAGAACAACTAACCTTATCAGTCACATGAACGGCTATTTGTATACGAAATTGAAATGGAAACAGTGTATCTGTCGTTTGTTCAACAGTATCCCCTAGCCTTCGAATATTGCGCAGCCCGACACCACATCCAGGTCTCTAATATCATCAAAGTTTTAGAGACACACTGGATGGAACTTAATGGTCCCAGGTTGACAACCATGATTAGCTTGAGTGACTTATCAGTTAACAAAATATCGCTTACCTTAAATGATCGGGTATTAAGATGTTGATATTCTTGGTCAAGGGAGGTAAAAACCAAACTAAAAATTCTATCTAAAGGCCAAACTTCAAGACTTACTACGCAATTAAAAGAGGCAAATTCTAAACTCTCATCTAACTTAACTGGTCCTCATTTATTTGTCAATATCTGGAAGCGTCTCATAGTAGAAAGCTGTGGACTTGAAAAGAAAATTATTTCTGAATACAAAGGTTCTCTCGGCGTCCCACCGACAACAATTTCTCAGGTTTTCGGACATTAAATCCGTTCCAAATTCTTTACTAACAGTGCCTCTTTTAGTCTCTCGTGCCTAAGGTTTGAATAGTCTTAGCAGCCATTCCGATTACAATTGAGATAAACCGAGGGAGTTCACTCAGAAAATCATAGGTACCGGCCATTCACCCGAAACTCCCATGACAAATGTGCATCATCTAATTCAAGAACGAATTTGTGCCTGCATCTATTGCGGCGATATAAAGAGATGGTACTCTAAAACCTGAAATCGCTAGCGTCTTAAACTGGAAACAACCGAGAAAATAATTGTTGGCGACTGGTTCGCTCTTTATTTCAGTCTTAGATTACCTCATTCAACATTTCTGAGGCCATTGAGGGTGCCTAAAAGATACCAAGTTGTCAGTTGAAAGCTGAAAGCCGTTAACCGCTCCGTCAAGAATTCCAAGGTTTGATCAAACTACGATCTATAAATTGGTCTCTGTATGAAACACCTACAAGTTAGTGATGGAGTCCTTTAATTAGGGCTTGTCATTCGAACAGAAAAGCCAGATTGAGAAACATACTGTGGGTCAAAACTGGTTTCCGCATTCTGCTCAAATTCGCCATATATTCCACCATATTCAATACTTTGATAGGTTCCTTCAAAGTTTTCGATTGTAAACAAACTCTCAGCGAGTTATCTACTCCAAAAAAGTCTAGCAGCATCTTTCACGAATATGGACAAACTAGGCTTTAACTATTTTCTAGACCGGCATTCTCTGACCAATGCATCCACTCAGATCTGCTATAAATCTGAACGATCAAACAAACTAATGTATGTTAGAATAATACAATGTCCGGAAATTAAAGTAATTCCGTTATCTCAATCAGGACAAGCGCTCATTTGAAATCCCAGTAATAACATGGATGACAGGATAATCGAAATATGACTGTACATTAGTTGAGGCCAAACACAAGTACTAACATTTATGATAAAACTCGGTACAGTACCGAACATACAGCGAGGACTTATGAGCTAAGAAACAAGGATACCTCACAGCTAGGCTCTGTACAAAATATAGGGAATGAAGAAACCCACAAACTTAACACAAAGCGAAAAAAAGCAGAGTTTAGCATTGAATATTATAGTATTCCAATAAATAAGGGATAGTACATGTAGAAATAGCAACAAAAGGGATCATCTTCCACTACTAGGATTTTCTTCGGCTCTCTTGCATGCAACTTCCGGATCCTCCGGACAAGTCTGTTTACGATATTTGAAGAACTGCAGTAGAATCTAAAATGAAGGTAGGTCCACAATTAGATAACTGAGAGCCAAGTCAAGGGCCTCTGTCGGCGTAAATCAACTTACACAGGCATCGAATACTAGAATGCCCAAGCTTCCGAGAATCCAAGGCAATGTAGTCAACACGAATACCGCGTCAATTGATTTGACAAAGATTTGGGCAGAGTAGAAGGTGTTACCAAGGACGGCCAGAAAGAAGAGATAGAAGCTCAAGCCATCAGTACTCTTTCGCCGCCACTGAAAAGTGGACATCGTGCAATCGAATAGCGGGAGCAAGGAGCAATTTAAAAGCATCCCATTTTGAACTCACATTGAGGAAAATTTGGTGACATCGCCCCAAAATATACATAATTGCACTAATCCAACCGAACACGTAACCAATTTGTTCACCGGCAGTCTAAACATGGCGGGAAAAAGTAATCAAGTTTGAGGTATCTCACCGATATGAAGCTACCGATTGGAGTAAGGACAGTAGCGTTTGCAGGGGATTCAAATAATCGTCTCTTCGCGTAAGACGGTGGACCCAATGTAAGAGTGGGTTCACGGGTTTGAAGGTCTACTGGAATAGCACAAAGAGCAACACATCCCAACATCGTCGCAGTCAATATCTTTCCACGTCTACCTTTTAGGTCACTTTTTAAATCTGACTCGCCAATTTTTATTTCTCCTAAGAAAAACAAATCGATACGATAAGAATTCGAAATCCTTTGACGAAATGCTTATTACGAAGGAAAAGAACCAACGTTTGAGATTTTTTCTGTGAATCCGTTTATAGTAATAATATTGACCCATCAGAATCAAGTCGACTAAGACAGTATATCCGGCCAAAAATTTCTGGAGTTAGTGGTTAAAAAACTTGAAACAAGACTTTACCTGCAAAAAGAGTAGTCCTGTCAAAAAGCCTCCGACGAAATTAAGAGTATCCCCAAGCAGCCAAAAGACTAGTAGAAATTCAGATACAGCCGCATCGGGGATCTTTTTTCTGTAATTTTCGAGAATTTGCGGGAGGGCAAATAGAAACCACGCGGCAATACTTATGACGCCGAACACAATAGATACCTTGTCTCTGGTACTTCGAATGCACTCGCCAAATACATACCAAGCCCAGTCTAAGCCCCCTGGGCACTCAGCTTCTAGAGAGCCTGAAAGTGGCGATATCGACGAATCGTTCATTCTTAGGCGCAGGCAAGCGAGCGCAAGTGCTGATAATCAACTAAATGCATTTGAACTGGCGCGTCCCTCAATACGTTAAAATCGTCCGAGCTAAAAATATTTGTAAAAATTTTTATTTTTAAGTTATAAATTTATCATTTATTAGGCTTTTGTGATATTTGTTTGATTATGTGTCCGCAAGTGCTCCGTGTGCAGCCAAGAGACGGCGCTCTGTTTAAACCCCACTCATCGTCAAGAAGGGGGTAAATTAGAGCATTAATATGATTGTACTATCAAATCCCTATTTCATAGATATATAAGAAACACCAAAGGTAGTTTTTTCCTTTATTATGGATTAACGTGGACGTAGATAATAAATAAAATACTCGATGACTAATTCTCTGAAACGAACCATAAACTCACATTACAGCATTTTACATCAAATATCTCATTTGTCTTTTTATGGTTTTGGCCACCTATCATCTTACGTAGGTCAAATTAGTTCATGGCCCGTCCGGATGCTGACCACAACGGAACTGAATCGAATTCGCGTTTGCTGGCGCGTCCTATGCTGAAGAAAGTTAATCTATTTCATAGACCGTCTCTTATGACAGTGAATTTCTATCTATATATGTGTGAGCCCCTAAAGCGAAGTGCGGCATATGTGCTTAAGTGAACCACTTGAGAAGCCCTTCCTATGATGTCATCTTTTGGATGCCAGATAAATTTTATGGTGATAGCTGCGTCTTTAACACATTCCTAGAAATGAAAACAAAGAAGTGTGTGAAAATGTTACAAGTTGGGCAGAAGGGTGGATTTTATGTACACCGAGGGAGGACTAATATGCGAAGTCGTTTAATGCTTGTTAGCGGAACTTTTTTCATCTTCATCAATTCCATATTCGGCATCTAGAAAGTCTTGCTCGTGTTGATTTTTACGATACATGAAGAACTGCACCAAAATCTAGAATAACAGCAGAATATACCAGCTAAAACATTACAATTCATCAAACATTTGAAATCTGGTAACATGAAGAAGCGGCTTACAAATGCGTCAAATAGCAGAACGCCAAGGCTACCAAGAATCCACGGCAACGAAGTCAAGATGAACACGGTATCGATCGATTTAATAAAGATTTGACAGGCGTAAAAAGTGTTACCAAGAACAGCAAGGAAGAACAGATAGAAACTGAGACCTTCAGTAGTTTTGCGACGCCACTAATGAAAAAAAGACCATGTGAACAGACATTATTAATAAAAAAATCTTAATCATTGAGAGAAGAAACGTGCATTCAGAACAATTTGGTGACATCTGCCTGCGACATACACTAGCGCGCTAGCCCACCCAAAAGCATAGCCAACTTTCGATCCGATAGTCTATTTTATGCATGTAAAATAATGAATAGAAAGAATATTTAAATAAGCTTAGATCATAGGAGGTTAACTTTTAATTTCAGTACTTTAAAAATGAACTTGCGGGTAGGAAATCTGAGAAGGTATCACTATTTTTCGTAACTTGGAGAAGCTGACGTGAAGTTTTGGAAGATGATTCTAATGGCTGATCAGTTTGAATTCGATGTTCATAAAAGCTGAAGACCATAAAACCTAGCAATATCATTGCTAACACTTTTCTTTTATTGGATTCAGGATCAGAACTCTCAGATTCTTCGGATTTTTCGACATCGTTGCACTCATCAATGTTCATTTCTCAAATAAACCAGAATATGAAATTATACAAAACAAGTAGATATGCATAAAGTTAGATTAATGTTTCCTTAAAAAGTAAAATGAAATTGATTTCATAAATCTCGTAGTAACTAACTTTGCAACTTCCTTCGATGAAGACACAGATAGTAGAAATATTGACTACTGAGAATAATATCGACGAAGACAGTGTAGCCGGCAAGTAATTTCTAAAATTAAGGAAACAAAAATAAGAGAATTTAATGTATCGAAAGTGAAATTAAATCTGAACACTATATTTGTCATGATAAGCAATAACAGATAGCCATACCTGAAAAAACAATTGATTTGTTAAGAATCCACCAATAAAGTTTAGAGAGTCCCCAAGAAGCCAAAAGAAAAGTAGAAAGGGAGATATGGCCGTATCTGGGATTTTGCTTCGACAATTTTCAATAATCTGGGGAAATCCGAACAAAAGCCAAGCGATAATGCTCATGACACCAAAAGCGATGGAAACTTTGTCCCGTACTTCTCGAACACATTCACCCAGATTATACCAAGCCCAGTCCAGACCACCCGGACATTCAGCTTCTAGAGATCCGGGAGCAAAAGTAGTGGATGAATCTGCCATTCGAAGTAAACCTCAATTTTATCTCACATGGCGATAATACACTATATACTTTTGAACGGTGCGACCAAAGATTATTATAGCTTAATAGTTGAACTCAATTTCGTCATTTAAAAAATATTTTATTACAAAATCAAATTATTATTTGATTTATTAAATTTTGTTTTAACCTTTTAAAAGGTTAGCAGTACCGAGCTTTCATTGGGTGATGTTATCATGAACCACCTTGGCATAACTTGCGCTACTTTCAACATTTCCTGCTGATTTCTATGATAAAAAGCTTGAACAAATTTGTGATTAGATTGACCCGAGTCCTTTATCATAAGAGCTGACCAATAAATTTCTTTTCAGATGATTTTACTTTTTACGTTCTATGATATACTACTATTTCCTAAAATATGCATTACTTTAAACTAGCTCCCGACATAATTGTTGGTGATAAACAAAGAAGAAAACGAGATTATGTTAACTCTGAAACATCGGTTGGAATCCTTTTATAGGGGAAAGAAGAGCATTAAAATATAGCAATCGGTTGTTTAAGGAAAACTGACAGATAGAATACAATCGCAATATGTTTCAAGATTCTGCAGAAGCTGAAATGTAAGGGTCTGTAGTGCTATATAAATTCATTGCCATTAAGGATTCTGTGTTCTTTTTAAGTTCGAAACATCTTTAACGTTTCAATACGTTTTCAAACGCAGTTTTAGTAAAAACAAATTATTTCAGTCTACTTTTTGAAAGAAAATGTGCTGCTTAGACAATGGATTTTGCGAAAGAGCGCATGAAGATCTGCCGATTTTTGACCTGATGGGGTCGTATCATCTTTCATTGATATTTTATTGAACCCTTAATTTCAGCGGTCTGTTCAAATGCCGAACTCAGCAGGCTTTGTCTATTTTACTCCCAAATTAAGGGGGAACGCAGAAACTTTTATCTGAAATTAATATACTTGATATATTCCTTTCTTTGATTTCGCCACTTTCTGAAGTTTGCCGACTTTCGCTTCTGCATTGAATTTTCCATCCGCTCTTGGAGTTTTAACCTTTTTTTGGGTTCTTAAAATCTCTTCTTGAAATAAGTCTGTTTTTGAAATTGATTTTGCAAAACTATTTATTAAAGCATGAATGCGCAACGAATGTCACTGAAGATTATTGACGAACCATAAGCTATTAAGAAAGTGAAGGATTCAGATATATGCTCCGGCAATTATATCATTTAGATTGTACTAACAGTCACATAAAAACGCTTCCACATTTAGCTAAATAATTTCAGGAGCTAAATGTTGAAGTAGGTAAGTTTTCCAAAGCCAGTATTGGACTTAAAACAAACCTACTATGCACATCTCGCATTCAAATGCTTTATCTGCCATCAGCTCTTTCATGATCGATTCTTTCACTCTCTTCCTGAGTATGCAGTGGGATGATCTTTTCTTTCAAATAACCATCCCTATAATTATTACTCCATTAATCTGTTTACTTTATTTGGGGGCAATGCCCCAAAAAATACAAAGGTTTAGAGCAGTTTTGTACATCTGTACTAGACTAATTCCGAATAAGATATCCAGAAATCAGCTCGGCAATATTACACCTATAGGCAGGAATCGCTGCACCAAAAACCAAACAATGCTTCATGTTCAATGAATAATTAATAAAGAAGGGGACTGAACCCCTGTGAACGAGTAACAGAATGACCTAAGAGAATGAAAGGTCCTCAATCAGAGCGGAAGTAGGATAATACGTATAACACTAAAAAAAGCGGATTGATCACAGTCAGTTCCTTCGAAACTTAAGCAAGCATGACGAGGATAGGGAGCGTGGCGCAGAACGACTCTGTAATGTCATGCTGACGGATCGATCATATGTCAGTCCATCTTTACCATTATTACAGATGGTTATTTTAATTTACTCCCCACCCATTGGGGCAAGTTCCAAGGACTTATTGGAGGTACAACAGAAGTACACAAAAGTTGACGCAGTTAACAGTTAACAACAGTAGTTCAACTTCGTAGTGGTACCTAGAGGTCTTTTCATCTTTTTGGCGGAGATCCCATTCACTGGCGCATGCACGCACTTTCCACAGCCCAGTTTGAGACCATGAATCTAGGTAGTTAGGTCGTGCCTCTCTTATCAGGCTGTACGAGGGTGGTGATTAGTCCTATCCGGCCACTCCTCTCATTGGCCCCCAGAGTTGCCCCTGGAGTTACCGGTGACCGCCATGAGGAGGTTGAGAGTATGTTTGACCACCATTACAGATGGTAAAATTATTTTGACCCTAGTCAAGCTATAACTATTAATGTAGCCATTGAATTGGGCAAGTGCATTTGAAGCCCTGGGTGAAAAATGTCGTTCAAAAATCTGCCGACGATGTGGTGGTACAAGCATCTGCCTTTCCATTAGTTGACACTCGATCGAGATTTATCAATGAATTTAATTAAGCCATGTTCATTTGAATTTCATCACTTTGAAACATCCTCAAGCGTGGTGACTAGAGAGTGGTTCGCTGATTACACCTTGAGTATGAATTAATTACACTTTTCAACGAAACAGTTTGCACACCAACATGAATTATTCGGTTCCATAATTAGGTGTTATTTCAATACACCTTGTTAACGGAAAGACACTTTCATAGCTTTCAGACACTTGTGAATATCCTTGGGCTGAATTGGAAATAAGCCCATGAAAGTTCAAATAACTTACTGGGTCTACTGTCCATACTTCCCTTCGATAAGTTCAGGCCTTCACGTACTAAGGGTGGATACTCTCCTACCAATCGCGTGAACTCTGACTTAAGGGGCTTTTAAAATGCCAATGAAAGACGGCAAACGTATGTTCACAGTTGAGAAAGTTGTATAGGCCATAACGTCAATTCCAACTGCATCATTTTATTGGCAGCACAGATATCTATAAACGTGTTATTTCGATGCCCTTCAGAGCGAGGCAATATTCTGTTACGGAGGCAAACAGAGGTATCCAGAAATTTTTAACCGAAGGAAATGTAGGAAAAAGCAGAATAAAAGGTTGATGAGTAGGGTATCAAAATGAGGCAACTAGAACGAACCATGGCAGGAAACAAGAGACGATATTTTTACCTGTTATCTGCTAAAAGTACTTGCTATTCGGCCTATTCACAATATCACAAAGTGAAAAAGTTTGCATTCTATCACACCAGGATAGAAGGAATCAGTGAAAAAGAGGCTTGGGGAGCCCTTTGTAAATAGGAAAATGCCGATCTCTATAGACTGGAAGAACCTAAATTGAATGGATAATTTCCGACAAAAACCAAACCTTGGAAAAGGAATATTCTGTGAAGTCAGAGACGTGAACGGTTTCAGACTTTGGGATCATTATCCCATAGCGTCGGGTTTCTTCCCGAAGAGAGAGGGACAAAAGTGGCGCAAAATCTTCCCAGTCAAAAGTGGAAAGGAATGTCTAATGAAATATCCATTAAGTGATTGTTCAAAGATTAAACAGTGACTTAGTCACTCGGCTGGATCTGGTAGAAGAAAGACCATGCCGCTCGAGACTATATCCAAACGAATGATCCCCTTCTAGAACTCTTTACTCTTTTATGCACCCTATTAGCTTCTCAACGTATAAAACTTTGGTCAAATAATCATGGCTCTCAACAGAATTTTGCACGAATGACATGGCATGTTAGAAAATCCATCGTCTACCATGAGAGAATTCAAATTTCTTCACCCTCAAATCTAGAAACAGCACTACTTAGAGTCAATAGCGTATGACATATAAATTTTAAATCAGGGGAAGACATTTTCAACTTGTTAGTTCTTCACTCAATTTATAGGAGAAAGAATTCTCTATGTATTAACAAATCCACTTAATTTTGCTTTTTGGCCACTGGATGAGCGGCGAAAGTTACCAAAGTCCAATGCGAAGTATCATAAATATCTTCCACATTAATTTACTAACAATTTATATGAAAATTGTATCCCTAATCCACCCTAAAGTTGTTCTTATTTCTTCTTCGCAATATTAATATGGATAATTTACCACAATTATCCATTTCAAAATCAAAATGGCTCGATTATTTTAAATTGGTCTTAGAAACATTCGACGTGAGTCAATGAGTGCATGGAAGACAGCATTTGATTGCCAACTCAAAAAGGCCAACCCGCTGAATGCAGAAGCTCCTTTTCTTACTCATTAGAAATTGAGTTAGGGTTAAAGTAGAAGAACAACTGACATTTTTTCTATTTGAGAGCGAATATGGTCGACCCGCGTTGTATAACTTAGTACGTATTGTTGTCGTGTTATTCGAAAACGCGTAACAGCTCAGCAATCATCCACTTCCTTAATAAGTTATTTCAGCGTCTTAAGAATCTAAAATTGTCATTTGTCTCATCAATTCTGATTCGGTTAGCAGAAATGGCTCTTGGGGCTTTCCTAGTTTATAGCCAGAGATTAGAAAAACACCTATTTAAGCCATGCTCCATGAAATTTAGACAAATTTAATAGCAAAGAAAATGTCGCATTATTTGCAGAGCATCCATCTCGAAGTTTATCTAAGATAGCATTTTTCGGAAAATATACACCGAAAGCGGCAGATCTTAAGTGATTTCACTTAATTTAAGAACATTTGTATCTTAATGGAAATATTTGAATTCAAAAAAATAAATAAATAAACAAGACATGAATATTTCTTCAGCATTCAGTATTCCGATTCCATTGGAAGCTTGGTGATATTTGTGCATTTACACCCATATTGACTATACACCTAGGTCTGCAGAAAAATGGGGAATGGTGAAGTACTAAGACCGCCTGACAAGTTGATGAAGTGTGCTAATCTTCAAGTAGGCAGATTACTTGACAATGAATTTTAGCTTGACTTGATTTTCGACCACGAGTAGTCATTGAGGTACTTTTCGATGACTTGATTTGCAAAAAAATGCCCCAAATTTAGATGAAGTTACTAAGATCTTAGTGGTCTTGCTATTAGACATCAAGGCTACCTGTCAATATGAACGTTTAAAACCCATCCGCAACTTCAAAATAATTATAAAAGTTACATGGGACCCACCATATTATGAATCTCAAATTTCATATGGTGAAACGTGAAAAGTATGGCTTCAAGGAAATTTTTCCAAGGATGAAATGAATCTAATACAGGATTTCTTACGAATATTTCTCTTATATTTAAAACGAGGCTATGTTTAGAACTGATTCAAACTAGGTTCCGCCACAGTTTTATTGGCTCATTTTGGATCAAATATGACTTCAACAATGGCCAGCAAATAATGGATATCTTTCGGTGTCTGCCATGACGCTCTCCAGCCAGCTTTTCTGCGCAAATGACTCTATTGAGGTTTCATCCACAAAATGCAAATTTTTGACAACCTACTCGGGACAGTCACCGCTAAATACTCCGATCCGGTAGGTTACACCTGAGGACATTGCTTTTTTACCGTTTTTTTGGGTGCAAATTACCAAGAGATCTGCCCAGACCCCTCTTAGACATGGCCCCTGTGGTCACACAGACAGGATAAGTGACATCTAAGAAAAAGGATGGGGCCAAAGTAAAGGTACATTTCAGTTCAGAATTGCTGATATTATCGGCTGGTTCATAATGCCAGCACTCAATACCGACCAGATCCCTTTGTTGTGGGATCATAATAAATCGAAATCGTAAGATATTTAATAAGCTACAATCACCAAACTACAATGTTTCACGGATTATTTGTGACCAAGCGAGAATGAACTCAGATTATACCAGATGAAAGGAGATTTAATTTCTCCTTTGACTCAATGGAATCCAAATTTTGATATGAACTATTATTTGCGAAGATAAGCACGAAGTCAGACGGCATTAATCTTTCCAAGCGCGTTTCAAAAATAATTTCTAAATCAAAATAATTTCCTACGTGGGTCAGTGATAGAGTAAGCTGGAAATCTTATTTGGCCGCTTGCATCAAAACCACTCATTTTCATTTTCCACAAAATAGCAACTTACATCGAAGTCTGGACTCCTATGAGCATTCCATGGCAGGTTGTTACCACTACATTGATAGAATTACTTATTAGCTCAACTACGTGGATTTTTCGATTTAAGGTTTAGTCAAAAAACGGTTCTCCAGACTACCTAAGAAACGTGTGAATTTCATCCATTCCACTCTTGCAATACATGGAAAGATAAGTATAACTTAATGATGGATTCTTTTAGTGCCAACATATAATTAAATGCACAAACCAATCCGGATAAAAAACAGGCAGAAGTAATTCTGCTGATGTCATCGGATTGTGCCACAGTTGATGACTTATGAACTAGTTATCTTAAATGGCAAGCACCATTAATGGTAATGTGTTTGGAAACCATCTATTATTGCTTATTATTATTAATAAAAAAGATGAAAATTGTATGAAACTCAGAAGCTTGTTCTATGATTTCATGACTGTTTGTGTTAAATGAACATTTTTAATGGAAAAAAATTAACAAAGTAATGTACTACAATGAATTTAGTTGAACAATGGTTCTACGAAATCACTATAGCCCCATAATTAAATGAGGGTCTATGAAGAAGTTGAAACATTTAGCCTACCTCAGTTAGTTAGCCACACTGTGCCTCTGCCCTGCCTTTTAGATACTAATAACCAAATATGTTGAGAAGTCACCAGCGACTATCGTTATGGGACAACAGAGATATCTGGCACTAATATTGAAGAACGGTTAGCCATTGGATGAATTGGCCTACTAATTGAAGACAGAATCAACGTTCACTGTCTTCTGTCTTGGATAGCTACAAACGGCATCTAGACTCGATGGAAGAACCTGAAATAGCCTCGAACTAGGACTTGAGAAATCATGTTTCCTTTGTGATTTCATTTATCAAATGACTGCGACTTCGCAGGTGAATTAAAGTATACATTTAAGAGAATACACAAATGACAGAAGTGAACCGAAGAAAGACGTATATTAAACTAAAACCAGAGCAAAAGCAATAGGCAAGAAAATCGACGATTGGCAGTAAAAATCTTATTGCACTAGGCTTATGTTGTTCTTTTTTTCTAAGCTTGAGCGATTTCATTAAATTTATTAAAAAAAACATGAAAATTGGAAGCAGATTTGAATGAGTATTAATCTTTAAAAGCACCGACTATCAGGGACGCTTTCATATTAAAAAAATCATTTCTAAGATTAGCTTGAAATCGCATTTAACATCAGTAGAACCAAACTTACTCACTTCGAATCTCGGGATTCCACAGTTTAGTGAGATGTGATTTAAATGTGATGCTGGGCGACATGGCGGCTACAGAAGAAACTCTCCTCGGTTGATAGGCTATTAAATCAGACTGTTGAAATCTAAAAACAGCAGACAGCGCATTGATAGATTAGAGCGAAAGCGGACACTAATTTAGAGACCACATCCTCAAATAGATTCCTCCTGGCAGGTGTTTCCATCACACAAAATGACTTACACAACAGCCGTTTCGAGACTCTGCCGAGGCTTGATTTTGATTGCCATTCAGAACCACCTGTCGCTCCTTGTCCTGAAGAAGAGGACCTCTCATCATTTCTCCTGCCATGGAAGCTGAAGGAATGTAGCAAACTGATGTTCTTCAGGTCGATCAAGTTTTTTATATGACGCCATTGACTCGATTGTAGAGGACAGATGATCATCGACAGCCCTGTTCAGATCCCTTGCTAAGCTTTAGCCTCTATTTACCTAGAAATTTGGAACTAACACCACCGGATTTCTAAAAATTTTCAGTCAAACCAACAGAGTTTACATCGAAATTAATGTCTACTGATATATGTGATGGCATTCACTAATTACATCCGAGAGACTAAAATAAATGAATATGTAAGCGTAATAGCAGAAATCGCAAAAATGCCTACCCTTTCCACCAGGAATAGCAACAGAAATATTTTAGGTAACAAAGAGCGGTCAATGAGGAAAGCAAGCTCAAAAGGCATGCATTTTAAGGTTTGTTTCGAGAAAACCTCAGTGACTATAATCTTTAAACCCGAACCTCGTTGCCTGTACCCAGAAATGTGAGCTCTAGTACCCATTGACTGAGAACTATGACGACCATAGAACCATCAAAATCTTCATTTCTTTTGAGCTGCTTGATTTAAACTAGTACAGCAATCTTTTTGCATTTAGTAGTGTCCTCGAGAGTCTATCGAAGCTTTGCTTTCAAATGGCAACTTCAAGAGCTTGTAGCTTTCCAGTGTTCACTAAGATGATTTATCTGCACATCACTTTGTTCATTTCTGAGTCTAATGGCTCTTTAACGTAAGAGCATCTCTTTGTTGATGAAAGCATGTTGAAAGAGACCGATTAACCATTGGAATCGAGCACCTACTTGTAGTTCTTCTATTTGCCAGTAAGCAAGGCTATACTGGGCATGAACACGGCAAAAGCTTGCCCTCGTCTCCTCTTGGTGTTGCGCAACAGCATCCTTCCATTCATAAGGGTATTTTACTTCACTGAACTACTATCTTCCAAACCTTCATAGGCCACATTAATTTCCTTTAATTTTTTCTTGAGCAAAATCGACTAAAAGAGCTAATAAGTTGCTGTAATCTTCAGGAGAAGGTAAAGTTGCAGGCATAAAAAGGTCAAGTTTTCGTAATTTTTATCTACAAAATCAGAGCACAGAAAATTCAGAATAATGCCAAGTTTAAAATCCCTTCATATAACTTTCTTCATCCACGGCGGACATACTTTCATGATCATTGTCTTGCTCTGGCGATTTGTTGTGTCGGTACCTGAAGAATTGTGTAAAAATCTAAAAATTAAAAGATATTGTCAAGTCAAGACTAACCTTTCATTGTTTTGCAGATATTAATAAATTAAATTCGCTTTTATGTTGTTGATAAACAACAGTTGACAACTTACAACTGAATCGAACAATAACATCCCCAGGCTACCAAGAATCCAAGGCAGAGAGTTGACGATAAAGACGGGATCAGTAGATTTGACGAAGATCTGACAGGAATAGAATGTGTTTCCGAGGACAGCAAGAACAAAAAGATACACACTAAGTCCTTCTGTAGTTTTTCGATGCCACTGAAGTGCCAAAAAGATGTCAAAACTAGAAGTACAGCACATCATTGGTGGTGAAGAAAGCTTACGTTAAGATAAATCTGGTGAGTGCGGCCGGCAGCATACATGAAAAAGCTGATCCAACCGAACACATAACCGACTTTCTCTCCAACAGTCTTTAAGAAATAATAATCAGCGGGAGTTATTTGTTGAACATGGAGCTATGACTCTTAAGTAGTTAAGGCAACACACAGGCAAAAAATTTGCGAAAGGATCCGTGCTTTGTGCTTGGAATAGCCTTCGTGATCCATGAATCAATGATTGGTTTGTGGAAGTTGAGCAGTTTATCGAAATGAAGCTTATACCCGCAGCACCGAGGAGAACTGTGGCCAAAGCCTTTCCTTTAGTTGGTTTTGGCTCCGACTTCTCCGATGTTTCAACCTTTTCGTCATCATCGAAAAACTCCTCTAAGTCTACTTTACAAAAAAATTTACTCGCTTAATAACCTAATTTCGAAAAATTGAATTATATAAATAAATCCACAATTATACTTTTAAACATTTGTATTATGTGGGGGAAAATGAATTTCCATTAAGTTTACTTTTCAATGTTATTAAAAACATATACTCACATTGTTTTTTGTGTTTGTTCCGGTACTTGTAGTAAAGATACTGTCCGAAGAGAACACAATCGATGCATACGGTATAACCAGCCAAGAATATCTACGTTATTTGGAACTTTTATAAACAAACACATTGTTATAAAATACCTGAAATAAAGCAGTCTCATTTATTCAGATACCTGCAGAAAGAGTTGACCTGTAAGGAAGCACCCAATAAAGTTGAGTGAGTCGCCTACAATCCAAAAAAGCAGAAGAAAAACGGAGACGGCTGCATCTGGAATTTTGCTTCGACAGTTTTCTACGATTTGTGGCAGACCGAAGAGAACCCACGAAATGATGCTCATAACACCGAAAGCGATGGAGATTTTGTCAGTGGTGCTGCGGATGCACTCTCCGAGACCGTACCAAGCCCAGTCTAAACCTCCTGGGCACTCGGCTTCAAGAGATCCTGGAGCATATGTTGTTTCCATACTTGTTGCTTCAGTTCGAGTTTCAAGTGACTGTCACGAACGTAGCTTAAATAGCCTGTAGACTGCACCCCACTGTCAATAATTAGTTTCATCCAATGGAATGCAGGCTCTAACTGAAAAATAACAAAACATGATTTCAAGTGCCTTTCATTTTAGTGACGTTTGGTAAATTTTCTATCACCTCAGTTCCACTAACCTCATGACGAATGTCCATGACGTCTGATAGAAATGGGAAAATATTGGCTTCAGGAATCAAAATCATTACTACTCTATTCACTTGAAGAATTCTTCAGTTTGAGTAAAAATAAATGCTTGACTATGAAAAAAGTGCTTACTTTAACTAACTTCTTAAAAAAATACTAACCAAGATGCTTGAAGCAGTGGCCGATAATATATTGCCTTGTCCTCGATACTTTCCAATAGCCTGAGATCTGTTGAAATTTGACTGTTTGTCTCTAGAGAAGGAGATCCCATTGGCTGCCGATCATTTTGGTGTGGAAATTCGCAATTAAAGGCGTGAGATTCAAATCACTCTCGTCTCTTGCACAAAATGTAAAGCATTGGTATGTGAGGGCAATTGCACTCATTGAAATCCTTCACGCTTGATCCGATCTAATTTTGCTTGTAATAGTTTATTATTTCCTTGTTTACACAACCTTTTTAATGTGCTTTTTGTGCGATTTCTTAAGGATTTACACACTAGGACAGAAAAGCTCTCCATCAAATTTCATTTGTCGGTATGAATCTAAGCATTAAATATTAACTTGCCGTTTTTTTTTACCTAAACTGTTGTTTTTGCAAATGTTCATCAGCTGCTGTTTGCTGAACTTCAACTATTTTCTTTCTACAGTTATGTTGAGCCATAGGCAACTCACAATTAACACAATGTAAGTACCGTTTCCGTGCTCAAATACAAAAGATATATGGAGCGGAATTCGTGCGAATTTGAATTCATTTTACGTGTTACCTATTCGTGAGAGTAGACTCAAAGATGCCTTTTTTAAAGCAAAGGTTGAGCATTTGTACGGCAGCATTTCTGTATCACGACAACTGCCCTATAAAAGTCACTATTTTCACTGAATTTGCAGACCAAATTCGCCCCTGACTACCACCCGAAGGATTGGTGATATTTATGAGCCGGTGGCAAGATAAAATGACCCATCTATGGAACTAATCATTGGTTTTTAAACAGCGTTCAGACATTCATATTTTAATGATGTTGAACACGGTATTAAAAATGTTCTATCAGTTGGAAAATGACTGTCAACAGTGGATTTTCTTCACTGACTGTAATTTCATGCGAAAACTACGGTAAAAAAGGGTAATTTATAAGAATGCAGTCTCTTCATGTGAATTCCTCCATCAGTGCCAGTGTTTACCTTACGGTATACAGCCTCCTAAGCGATGGTTCAGAGATTTGTCAGGTGCTTGATCTTCAAACAATCAGCCTGCTGGCTATCTCGTCCTTGTCCTCTTCGACTTCTGCCCATGTGCGGGCCTCTGCTCGACTCGAAGACCTAAAAGCCTCTCATATTTGTTTCTCAGCCTCACGCAAGTCATACAATGCAGCTTAGGTCGCCATAAACTTTCTCGACCCTATCAAAACACCGCTTTAACCGAATAGCTGGCTATTTCAGCCTAGATCACTGCCACATCGTGGAACACAAATTCACACGAGATCATTGTGCACTATGGTAATTTAAGAAAGAAATCATCAGTGGTTTTTTTTTGCTCATTTAAATTGTAAAAAGAGGCCCAATAATGCATTTTCAAGAGTGCTCTGCCATAATGTTGAGCAGACAGTATTGGCCTGATGTAAAGGAATGGACATAGGTATCTGTGCTACTTGTATTTATTGATGCTGGATAACCGAATAAGCGAGCCCTTAATATTAATGTATGAATAGTCTAATAGCATTGAAAGCTTACCCATTACCAGAAATTCTCAATCAAACTGGAAAATTAATATTTTCCGCTTCTTCCCTTGCCACAAATAACCCCTTAGATGGAAGATTTCCTGGAATGAGTAGCGCATTTAAACTTTAACTGCTATCACGACTCCCGAACCATGTTAAGCTCAACTTCACCAACAAGAAAGAAGTGATATACTTCTAATTTAATCTTTCATTGGAAGTACAAACAGCGCCTTCCATGAATCTTTTTTCCTTCGATTTTGTTCCAGAAGATTGGATCTTACTTGACGGTTAGAGTTCAAAAATAGCAGGCCCAATAAATGAACCCCAATTCACTTGGGCACCACATTGGTTCTGAAGACTGAATCTTTTATTTCAAAATATAATATGTTTACAACTTGGTTAGCAAGTTGTCACATGTCAATCGGTTGATAGTGCATTTCGTCAGGCAGATGTCTATTAGAGGTACTTTAAGGTCGATTTGGCACTCTAATCAAAGAGACAGAAATGCCGCTCACATATTTTATCGCCATTTACAAAATTACAAGCAAAAGCACATGTTCACACCACTACATGACGAAATTTTACATCTTATATGATGAAATCTGCGCAACACTCAGAACTCTTTCGTCAGCCTAATATCACGGATGATATGCAAGAATGGAAAGAAATCTGTCCTCTTCATTTTCATCCAAATTATCTATTTTGTAAGTGTGAACAAAGACCTGGGTTCGGAATTTAAAGAAATGGTAAATAATCCCTAATTTCAGTGGCTTATAAGCTTTACTGGCCTAATATATGCGTTCCGATTTCCCATGCAAATACCTTTGGATGCTTGGGCAGGAGAGTTACCACGAGCTCAATGCTTATTGTGACCATTCACTTAATATACTTGCATGATGTATAAAAAGTTATATATGCCAAAATCTCTTTGTAAAGTTCATGCCTTAAAGTGTTTGTAAAAACAATGATTTGGGCTCGGACTTTGAAAAAGTAGTATGGCAACCACATCAAATTTTTCTTTTAAAAAACACTGGTGATGATCTATCAGCCGGAGGAAATCCTAAGGCCGAAATCCTCAAAGGATTGCCCTGAGTTATGGGTAGCACTTAATTGCAACCCTTCAATTAACTACAACCTGAATGGAATCATTTCCTTACTGTTGACGAAAAAAGTGTGCAATAGCACGTTAAATTGGCGTTGTTTGTATAAAGTTTGTGCATTTTTATCCAGAACTGCACTTGTATCTCCATAGTAGGCCGATTTCATGTAGAATAGGTCTGACTGCTTTAGCCAGCTTCCTTTTACCAACCAGTGGGAGTTTTTTCGTGATGCGACCCGTAGTTGAATTTGCTTACGTCTTGGGACGCACATTGAATAAGAGATAAGTAAAACTGAGCTATAAGTATTCTTTACTACTATAATTCTTTAAGTAGTACGATTTCAGTAAACATTTTCACGTTGCATTCACCCCCTTTATAAAGTGCCTTTTCGATAGCCTTCACAAAATAATAATAAATTGGAACTTTAAAGTAGAATTTTTGGTTTGAAGATTACACAAAGAATTTCGGCCGCAGGTAATCCACTAATGAGTAAGCTTGAATTAATCTATTTCATTTATCGTTCATCAGTTGTTTTTTTTGAGGCATCATAAATGAATGTATAATTCATTATTTCATGAATTGATGACAGCATTGGTCTCTGATGTGTGTGAAGTAGCCTTCTACAGCATTCTATGTTTAAGCCTTAGATGGAAGGGGTGATGCTAATGAAGAACAATGGTTAAATGATTATCTAGATCCGAAAACTTGCTCAACCAGAGACATTCAATGAGGTCATGAGATAGAGTGGTTCTGGTCCTCCAACTTTATTTCGCTTGTATTTTAAGTAGCGATGTGAATTATGACTTCGAATGGAATTTAAAAAATCAGGTGGCTGAATATCGTAATTCTATATACCTCACTGCATGATAAAAGGTTATAGAAAACCATAGATAGAGTAGTATGAAATGTGGGTGTTTATTTAGAAGCAGTGACACATGCCGTAATGGATGTTTGAACTCTGCACCAATGGTACACACCGAACCAACTTTCGGGCAGCATTGACGCTGTTCAAATGTGGTGCGTTGATCTGCAATGGAGAGGGTATCCTAGCAATGAATCATTACTCAATGCGTTAATCAAACTAAGTGATGATTAGATTTTAAATAATTAAGTGAAACTACAACCATTGAAGATTGAAACTCATCATGTTTTTAAGAAAATCAAGGCCATTATTATGATCCTTCTTTAATGATCAATGGTTATTACTCTTAAATCAGATAAACCAGTAGCCGTGAATTACTGGTCCCACGGTATGACATATCTCTTCCAATACCATACCAACCGGCAGATAGTCAATAGTCAATAATTTCCAAGCCTTCTCAGAGCTACTCTAAACTACATGCTTCCATTCACTTTGGTACCTAACAGTATAATTACTGGACTGCGAATAGGCAAGGTTTGAAACTAAATGTTGAAGATGATGATTTGGTAATTTGAAAACCACTTAGAAGTGCTAAAAATGTACACGACTGCGACCCTTTCAGCCGAATAGACATAAAGGTTAAACGATCGTTGATCTAAAATTTAATAACGCCCAAACGTATTTAGGGAAAGTCAAAATTAAAGTAAATTTTATCCTCCTCTGCTTGTTCTCTGGTCTGCGCATATTGAACGCTTTTTTTAAACACTTTTGTCAAGAGGTGGCACTTTTCGATGGTCATAAATGTGGTGCTTGCCGTTATCTAAACAAAGTTTAAAGAAGAATATTGAAATTCATTGTCATCTACCTTGCCGGATGAAACGACCGACTAGTTTATTGGAACGAGTTCAAGAAATACACCGGTTTTATTTTTAAAAGTCACAGAAAAGAGTACTTTTGAATCAATTACAGCAGGCAACATTTAGAGGGAGCAAGTCTTCTTTCAACATTTAATGGGTCACCGAGGGTGGTTCCATAAAACAAAAACGGCAAAATCATGTGTGTGAAAGGTGTGACTCGTAGTCACCTGAATTCCGACCCGATTTTAACTGGAGAATAAATCAGGGTTATAAAATAAGGGAAATAACAAGTTTGGGTTGATGTTGGCATGCGTTTTCAGACAAGGTCATTACAGCTGTAAGCATTAACTCCAGTATTGAATAGCCTTTTTGGAAAAAAATCAGTGAGAATCAGACTATTGAACGAACGCTCACTGACCATATCGATAGCTGGATCGGCTAGGTATGGAAGCTTCTGGATGCTAAATCTACTAATGATTTTTATCAGTCAGACCCAAAGTTTCTATACATTAGTAAAGGGGAGTTATGAGCTGAATATCCAATTGGAGGAGCAGCCGGATAGGACTAATCACCCACCGGACGTATAAAATTAGATAATGCCAGTAGAAATGTAACCTCGTAAAGTCTGGTAAACGAGGCACTACGTAAATGCCTGGATTCATGGTCTTAAATCGAACTATAGAATCTCCACCAGAAAATTGAAAAGACTTCTGAAAGAGGCATGAAGAATATCTGCCTTAGCAATGTCTAAGACGGACGATGTGCCACTACGAAGTGGAACTGCTACCTGTCGTATGAAACCACGCCAGAGAAGTGACCAGAGAATCGAAGACGTCGATAACCGCTTATACTGTCTTCTGTGTTGACTGTTGTGTGCTACTTGTTGTACAAGCTATTTGTGCTTCTATTGTACCTCCAATAAGTCTTTGGGACTTGTCCAAATTAGTAAAGAATAAATAAATAAATAAATGCATTTTTCGAATCAAGTGAAATAAACATCCACCGGTCGGAGTGATTGTCCACTCTGGTAAATGCTATTTTAGCATACAATGGTTCTCTCCTTCTTTGTACAACAAAATTTGACTGACAATTCGCCAAATTATTATTTTTCTTCAGTTAAATTTTAAAGCCAAATTTATTGGGCGATTCCCTCGTAAAAGCTCGAAATTTATTTTGCTGGTGGCTAGACAAAGATGCTTTTGGCATGACTTCCATTTTTATTAACTGAAGAGAAGAGAAGTGGAGTCATAAAATTTAATGCACGCAACATGAAGGTTTTGATAAGGACAAAATTAAAAGTTAGGAGAGCCAATTGTACAATAATCCATTATTTTATGAGGACGTTGAAAGTCCAAAAAGCCAATAAACGAAACCTTTAAAGAATTTGAAATATAATAATTTTGACTTCATGCGACTGTGTACTGAAAACAGGCCTGTTTGACAGGTCCTCTTTCGCAGTTAATTTCATTTAATACAAAGTTTGCACCTCTGGATGTTGTGTCGTATCTCTCAACATAAAAAGGTGACTATGAGATCACATCCACACTATCACCATATATAATGATTAACTGGGATCCGGTGCAATCTCTGAACAAAGAGACTATTAGTTGGGCTCAACAAAAGTGCGGCCGAAGCCAAAAAATTTTACCAAACACAGGTATATGCATCAGAATTTAGCTCAAAGTGAAACCGAGTTCCACAAACAACCAGAAGTCAAATCACAACATTGTTGACTGCGCACCGCCATCCAATTAGTTTATAGGGATGCTAGCTTTAAGTATCTACTTATCTAATAAATAGTACTATAAACTAAAGTAAATATGAGATAATTTATTTCGGCTCGGTTAATGCCACAACTTCTGGAAGTAGTACAAAATATCTTCGCGTTTTCATGTTAGGGGTTTTCTATGAGGTTTCAGCCTAGCACCAACTTCAAATCTTTCTATTTTTGTATCTGCTTAAAAGCTAGAACAAAGATCTGATGGGAATGGAAAATTCTGTACCAAAATTTCAATTTGGCTAATCCAGAACGCTAATATTTTGAAAAAAATGCGCGGTCTAGACAAATCATTCTGAATGGGCTAGTCTGAGAGAAAAATCTCCCACCTAAGTCTGAAGTTTTTGATGTCAGGAACAGAAATTCAAGAATTTGAATTACCTGATAGACTGATTTCTGAAGACATAAAAATAATTTTTTTGTTTAAATTTGATTCCTGGAAAAAGGTGGCTTTGGAGGATCCAAGGCAACAGTCTTGTCTCATGGCTTTGTGCCATCTCCATTATGAGAAAACACAGCAAACGGCATGGATTTTCTCACCTTTTGGAATTTTTTAGAGCTGTTCAACCGATTGCACTGCAGATTTCTTCACGGTGAATCTTAAAAAGTAAGGCCCGTTTCCGCCTGCTATTTCTCATGGCTGGCTATTTAGTGATTTACTCTGCTCATGATATCTTGAAAACGGGATCAGCCCACTCATTGGTTGACTATCCAGCGGAAAGCAGCATTAAGAGAGACTCTAATTGTGGAGAGGGACAGTGTGTTGGGACAGGACCTTGAGGAGGGTGCAGTAGATAAGTCTACAATTTGAAGAGTTATACGCAATGCATTAGCATGGGGCTCTAAACTGGCAGCAACAAAATGAAGGCCAACACTCAGATATCAAGCAATTTCCCTTGGGTAGTTTTCTCACTGAACGCTAATTCCTTCAGACTCCAAGAAGTGAATGTTCATTTTCTTACATTTGCATTAGAACACCCCGACCATATGTGGCCATAAACTATTTGCGTTTTTATGCAGTTCCTATGTGTGACTTCGAGGTTGTAAAATCCTTAATCCTAAGTCAAAGGACCAAATCTACAAAAGAGTGGTTCAAAAAATTTGCTCAAGTTCCCTCTTGGGATAGAGATTGCTCTGGAGTGACTCCAAGAACTTTACTCGTTCGTTTCTGCTTGTGCACAGAATACAATGGGGCTGCAAAGAAATCCTGGAGCTATATTAGTACTTAAGGCAAGGAGAGATAAATCTGTTTAATAAACGAACAAGTCATTGTTTACTAGAAAACCACCATCATTTAGAAGAAATCCTTTTTGTACAAGTTAATGGGGCGTGGGGTAGTCGGGCCCATCTGATACAACTTCAGGCCGTCTTAGCTACCATTATTAGTCGAGATGTCAGTTAATCCAGCGGCTGAAATGTTTTCAAGTTCAACGCTGGCTGCCCTGGTTTCAAACATGAAAACAAAGGCTGGATAATAAACCTAAGGGTGTTCATCAAGCATCATCAAATTACAACAACAGAAAGGTTGTAAGTCCAGAGGGACTTATGGAGAGTATAAGTAGTCTTGAGTTCAATGAGGTAATCAGTCATTATAGACCAGTTTCTCCCGCTCCGAACTTTTAATGGAATTCTATGGGATGTGATTGGAGCTTTCGGCAGGGCCTCATTCCGAAGTGGTAACCTATTTCAATACAGTCTCTGCTGGCTTCGTTAACCAACTCCGATTCAAAAGTGTGACTTATCACGCTCTATTTCGATTACTAAGCAAGGTAAATTATTATCAGCATACACTGATATATGAGCTTCTAACCAGTAGCCCAGAATGAACTTGTTGGATCAAATATATACTGTTTTACTCAATGAATTACCCAAAACACGTGAGTTTCCTCCACGGAGTCCACTTCAAGTCACAATTAGTCTCTATTTGCCATTTGCAGCCGAATTATAAGGGAGATGACCTACTTGAACAGTTTCATATCAATTCTATCGGAGTCTATATAAAAATGGGGGTCCACTTTCTTTTAACCTAATTCATGATACATTTGAAGGTATCCCTGAATATGTTTACGATCTCCGTACCATTTTGTTGGGAGGGGAAGTTGATGGACTTCCACTAAATCAAGTCGCAAAATTCAAGGGTCTGGGATCTGTAAGATCAAGCCCTGAAAAATTCCTTCGGGTACAATTTTTGTAATCAACATTTCTGATTTAAAAAGATTGTACAGTTGTCGGACAATTTCTAGACTAAAATGTTCTGTTCGAAGTAAATATTTTGCTCCTAGATAAATCGCCGAAAGTAGTATTCTCTATTAAAAAAAAAAATGATTGCCCACTAGACTTTTATTACTTCTTCGAATTATCTTTCATGACATTGAATGCTTTCAGCATTTCTTCCAGTTTTTCTCCATTAATTTTTTTAAGTAGGATTTTTCAGAATTTCAAACAGATTTCATACAAATTGTTGAATTTCGAAATTATTTTAGCTATTTACCTCCACTTGATGATACGTTAATGTCGGTTCGGTGCAACAATGTGCGTAGAATGTGCTTCAACCAATGGAATGGAAACGCCTATTTCTCTTATTTTGTTAATAGAATGCATGCTACCATCTGTCTGGAGATGTTACGGTCCATTTGACACGAAATTTCGATGTGGGAAGGCAAATTGTTAGCTTGGATGACATTCAGATACCAACAACTAAGCCTGAATCCGGTCCAGAGTAAGTGGGGTGAAGCTGAAGTAGCAGGCGGTAGAATGTTACCAACACCACTATTCTTATAGACCAATTATATGATAAAAGTATTGTTTTGTTCTCTTAACGCAAATTACGAGATTCTCTCTACCAATGCCTGCCGAGGCTACGACATTTGGGGTCTACGTCATCATCTGAGAGAACCATAGGCCGAATGTGTTTTTATCCAAAATCTTCCCATGTAATTCTATGTTTATCGGAGAGTACAGAAAGGTGCCACATATGTGTGCAGTAAACATATATGCGGTCAGATAAATTGGAAACTATGGATGAAAGCTAGAAAACAACCTATAAATTAGGTGATTTGCACCGACCAAGAGTTACTTTCACTGCGTTCGCTGGAAAAAGGAGTTTAGGGCTCAATAAAAGGCACTAGAGAATGAATTCTAATAAAAATGAACTATATCACAATGGCAAATGAAGATGTTACTAAGGCTATGGCCAAAAATGTGGTGAGAATGACTGCACTCCGAGAGAGCATCTGATTATACCTGCCAGCACTTTTAGATACTACGCAACATGTAGTGTTCAGCGAAACTACAATTCAGGTGAGTTTACAAAATTACAAGGTATGTGCATAAACAACTGTTTTCGTTGGAGTAGAGGACATGGAACTCGTCCAAATGAACCCCGATTCTTCAGTCATACCAAGCTCATATCTCTGGACCAAAAAACTTGGAAAAAAAATGAGCTGACTTTTTTAGGTCAATTCCAAAGTTGTGCTACTTCCTTCTTTTCTATTGACTCGAAATAAGCAGAATGAGTAATGTAGCAACACCACCACAAGGAATATTATTTACTGTACTTAGGTGTCCTCTAAATCTATATTCTTCTGCAAGCAGATTCACTTCTATTAATGTTCTCCAAAATACCTCCAGCTAAATTTTCTTGCTGATAATGTCACTTTTGCCTCTATTTTATGGACAGAAATACCGATGGCAATGTGGGTATTTGTTTAAAACATAAGAGCTTCAAAATTGAGTCCGACGGCGCCTCGTTAAGGGTAAAATATGATTGCTTCAGCCGAAACCTCTTCAGTAGCACCAAGAGTCCCAGAAACCAAATTGCGGTACTTTAAAGTAACAACAGGCTACTGAATTTCGAGCTTCCCTAGGAATGTTGATCCTGATGTTTAAGGCGTTTGCTGTAGGAGTGACCTCCGACATTGACAACAGGGGAAGTGAAGAGGAGCTACTGACCCCGTTCAAAACACTTGATCTCTCAAATGAGGCGTGATCGGCTTAGCTAGTTAATATAAATTGTGCTAGGATAACTCACATTGTGTCCACAGACAAATAAGTGTTTAAATCTTTGACCGGAATCAAGCCCACTGGAGGTCGTTGTCAGTATCGTTCCTTATGACCGATCTCGAGAAAAGAGGCCTTCAGAAGTGGACTATTGTAGAGCATAGCATCAAATATATTTGTTGCAATCTAGTTATAGAACGAACTCACCGTTTTTCTTTAGTGTATTAGATAAAACCAAGGTTACTACTGACTTTGCACTTCATTCCACTGAAACTTCATCCAAACCTGCTACTGGCTCAGGTTTTTTTGTGTCCTCTACAACTCTTCACCTTGTTGGCATTTTGCTGACTTAATTCCTCCTGTTCTGGGAGTCCAGTTTATGGTGCGTTTGTATTACTGAAATTAAATCGCTGAATTAGTACTTTTACATTCCAAACTAACTTAAAAATAATGGCCATAAACTACAAACCGCAAGAACATTAGGAACGTATCTTTGTGCATTATCAAGCCGCCTTCTTTAAGATCAAAGGCTTTCAGACGGCTAAAAAGGTTCTATTAAGTGAGCGCGCACCTAGAACTAAAATATAGCGTTCGCCACTTTATAACTTAGTCTCATTTGCGTCATGTCTGGCTACATTCGACCAAAGTTGTAACATTGATATCATATTTGCACTTGCTTTAAAAAAGGCTTATGTTCTGCTACCTACGTTTCAAAGGCTTTGTGATTTCCAGCGGACCCATATCGATACGTGAGAATAAGAACAAGCGTCAGACAAACAGTTGTGTGGATAAAATACTTTGTATTTTAGTCGAGTAGTGCAGATGGTATGGCACACCCTGTACTAGTTAGAAGGCGCCCACGACACGAACAGTTTCCACGCCATCCACGCTAGGGATTCAGTCGAGGATAAGAGGCATCTATCGATCTGGCAGCATGGCGGCACTCGCTGAACATCGCGTATTGCGTCCAAATACCATGCGCTTCATCGCGGTGACCAAGCTGGAGCGTTTACGCTACGTTGGTCCTCAGTGTATGTGCACACATACACACACACACACACACACACATACACACGTTTATAGAAGGAGTGACGTTTTCCGCGAGCTGCATAGGCGACCGTTGCCAAAGTCAACGAACAATGTCATTTACATACCCCATGCAACCATACAAATATACTCTCTGATTAGCTACGCTTTCGTTTATGGTGGACGCCTATAGAATACTGATAATTTTAAGTCACTGCCGCGACATAACCGTTGAAATCAACTGCTTTTGTGGAAGTCATCTAACTCTCGATTAATGTTTTAATGAAGATTCTGGTGATTATCGTCAAGTTTAGAAACCGTTTGCTTTTGCGCCTGACTTCGGGAAGTCAGAAATCAGGTGGACTTGATAGATGATAGATAGATAGGCAGGTATTAGGCAGAGTGGATGCTGAAGAAGCGGACATTTAAAGAGATTTTTATTAACAGATAGTACTAGTCGAGACGGGGTGAAGTGAATCTTTTAAAGCAAATGACCTGCTTTTGCTCCTGTAAGCTGTTTTTCTCATAGTAATGCGTCCTCAAATAATCCACTTGAATACCAGTATGTAGTCAGTAGAGCACTGTCCACATCAACTGCCACGATGTTCATAATTTTTCTTATTCTATTTTTTCTTGCGTTTGGTTTTGCCAGCTAATTTCAAAAGGAGTTTCAGTCAGGTAAACTCTTGGTAGCGAGGGATTGAGTCTCCACCCATAATAGTACCCACGCAATTATTTTAGGGCAAAATGGCTTAAGAACCCTTCATTAAGGACACAGATCGTTGGATTGCTTCTATTCCTGTCAGATTAGCCCTTTTTGTGTTATCGAGCATATCCTCTAAGTCAGTGCTCTTCCAATCCTTTCCCATTCATTCACTCAAAGTATTTCTACAACATAGGTTCTCCTCATAGTGTATTTGGCGGCCATTTCGACCACTATTCTACCATTTTGAAGTACGCAGATGTTTTGATGTGATTGTACGAAATGGGGAATTCTACTCTTAAGCCTCTGAGTAGCTCGATGATAGGTGTACGCTGTCTGAGTCCACCACTGAGGTGCGACACTTTCTTGAAGAAAATAGTTACCTTAATTTTCTTTTAGCACTCGTACTCAAGATTTTTATTGATGAATAACCGTTTGAAGTGTGTTCAAGGTTTGGACAGGATCGCGATTATCGAAAACAGTGCCTTTTTATATTAGTACCTTCCATAAGTGCATATTTTCACGGTTTTGTCCATTTTAAATGCTAGAATCGTAATTTGTTAACTAGACGGAACATCTTGCTGGCGCCTAACTGAAAACTAAATTGTCTATTTAGTCGGCTAAACCCGAATAGCCTTTTAAAATTGAAATACAACGGAGAAACTTTGCTTTTATGACCTAAATTCTAACCAGAAATTATTAATGGTGACTGAGTTTAAACATTCATGGAGCTCTGAGATAGTTCTGAAAACATAGCAGTAAAGGTATATTTTCCTCCTGATCTGAAGGCTCACAAAACCAGTTGGATCACAGTGATTTGCTGTAAATTTCACTCAGGAAACTCACTTCTTTACCAAGTTTAGCTAAAAAAGGCCAGTGATTGGACACCTTCCTTGTGAACGCCCACAGAGAGACAAATGATTGGACGAGGTGCATGTTTTCCTCTCGGATTTTGTAGTCTGCACATTAAATCGAAATCCGCAGACTCTTGAATCGGCTCAGCTGCGAAATGATGATCATAGAGGAAGAACCCTGATTTCGTATGGATCAAATTTGAACTATTACTTTCTGCTTGCTTTCCTGCATTAGAATCCTTTTATTCGATACATTTCTCGTCTAAATAAACTCATTTCGAAACAATCCTTGTCTATCTGGAACTAGCAGAGTGGCAAATTTCAGCATATCGCATAGAGGTTGTTATTTTTTTCCGTCAACAATGATCATTCGGACTACCTGAGGAAGGCTCTGCTGCTTTTGCCGAGGTGCCGGGAGGCAAAAAGCAGAGGTTTTCAGCCACACTGCTAAGTTATTTAATAAAGGCTTTTTTTAAGACGAATGACGAGATCTGAGGACTAGAATCAGCAGAACGTGGATTAAACTGTTTTTTACAGATACGAATCATGACAGTTTGTAGATGTTAGAATTTTAAGGCAAGTTACCACTTAAGATCAAATGTAAGGATGTAGGGGCTTGCTTAAGTACAAAAAAACACTTGCATCTTAAATGCGTTATGGAATTCAGAAGAGAAAAGCCGAGAAGAGAAAAAAGTTTTTTTCTGATAAACTGAAATGAATACTGATTACCATAGTAGTAGAGATGTGTTTATGTATGCTACTGACAAACTTTAAATGTGATGTTAATTAAAAAAAAGGATTAACCTGTCTTTCAATAATAAACCCAATGTGAAGAAACAATAATTTTTTGTAAATTAGAACCTTCCACAGCATTTAACCCTTGGAAAGTTTAATGAAATGAAAAGCTATAAGGGAAGTAGATGGCCTGTTTTCAGCAAGTTTGACACATGCAGTATCATAGAGCATCTAAGGTCTAGCATTTGAGAGCTCGAGTAGAAAAAAGGAGGCTCTTACCGCAAAATGCAGAAGTTGGGAGGATCCACTTGGGTGGTAAAGTTAATGTCTGCAGTGAGAGAGCCAGTTGGCACAAACACGAATATTAAGGTTGTGACTCAAGCGCAGGGAATATTAACTTCAGAAGAAACTCTTACTCTTCAAAGTATTATTGAACGTTCAGCAAGAGTTTCATTTTCGATATCCGGGGAATTAAACAGTGGGATTACTGCTTGACGTTTATGGGCTTCAATACATTGTCCACCATATCTCCACGCTCGCCTAGAATGAGGTACTAGAATACTCTCGAACTGAGATGTTCGTCAAATTTATATCGGACTAGCACGGGACTGGATTAACAGTAGTGGTGGAATTATTTGTTCAACTGCCAATTTTCTGCCACAACGGCACAAGGAAAGGTGGTAGGAATTCTTTTTATCTCGTTCGTTTTATTATGCCAAAATGCTTTGATAAGCAAAAAAGTTACATTTCAGGGCCTGCAATAGCGCGGTGATTTGCAAATGTGAAACTGGATGCTGAAGATGTATTAATTACTACAACCAAGTAAGTGTTCCGGCGCTTGGCTTGAATAATCAGCAGAATACACCAAAAGGTGCATTGGGGTAGGCTGAAACTGCACGCCAACTTTTAAATTTTTTCTCAGATAAGTTGGTGAAACTGCCGTTATGGGTTAACGTACTACTTCTCAACACACTTTTCTAAATCAAAGTCCTTCATATTTACGCACCAAGCGAGTGTCACCAGCTGAACCTTAAATTGTGATGAATGAACTTCTTTTACTGTGCTTATTAACTCAGAGCGCACTTAAAACAGGTATTCTTGATTTTTTAACTTTTATCAAAATAACTAAAACTTAAATTATGAGGTATGAGTTTAACACTTAAAAGACAAGCCATCAGGTATTCATTTTTTTAATTTACTCCCCACCCATTAGGGCAGGCCGCAGGGTCTTGTTGGGGTAACAGCAGAAGTACAATCAGCTTTCACGATATGTAGCAGACACAGTTAATACAGAAGACAGTAAAAGCGGTTCTCGACGTCTTCGGTGCTCTGGTCACGTCTCTGGTAACAACTCAACTTCGTATTGGCACCTCAAGGGGAAGGTATAATGAAGCGTAGCTGAGTACGTTTGTCTTAAAATGTACATTTCAACTATGTTTTTCAGTTTTTATTAACTTGAAAATCGAATCTACTACTTATCACCAAAAAGCATGTGAATTTATGTTTAAGAGAACCCTGGCTACAAGCCTGTTCACTTTAACCGAATTGCGCTGGTAAGCGTTTATTTGCCTTCACGTTGCGTCAGTATGTAAACTTGCCGACTTGTCACGTAGTGGAAGGTTTAGTCAGACCCTACGATGACATTATGGCAACTGAAAGGACTCATTCGATTGTATGAATCACACCAGTCGAGCTCAAATGAAAGTGCTGCTCATACTCCAGTATTTTGTAAAGAAGTTCCACTCGTTTAATTTAAAAATGAGGAGTTCCGGCGAAATTGCAACGTCTAGCCCCTTTTTGCACAACATAATACCACATATAATGAAGGTAAAGTCATTGTCAATGATCAAACTAACTATTTAATTGTCATTTACCAAGTGAGAAGGGATTATTTCTTCGCCACCTTGTGTTGGTGTCATCTCGATGTTACACATTTTTATGTTCACTTCATTTGTTTCTGCCTTGCCCCAAATAGTGGAATTCAGTCTGATAACAAGGAGTTTCTTTGAACCGCATTTTGATGCTTCTCACCCTCCAAACAAAGCATTTAACATTGCATATTTAGTTAATCACTTTGTACATTGAATATTGACATTAAGTTCAGTTGATCAAATGAACTGGCTCCACCAAGCATAAGACTGGATATAGACAATTATCAGATTAAAGGACCGACTGTAAACTTCTAAGATTTTAGCAGTCGACATTGGCCAGTGGCCCCTTAACTGTAAGGAGTCAAGCCTTCGATGTGCTATTGAGTTTTGGGTTTCTTTAGATAAGTTGGAGATGACATCGATGCAAACAGTTGATACAGCACTAGCCACTGATTCCGCTTTTAAGACTCTAAACAGTAGAGAACTCAATTCGATAGAATAAAATTTGTTGAAAGAAATAAATCAGGCAGCTGAGGCTACTGATTACACAAAACTCAGTCTGGTGATAGAATTCAAACACAAGTTTAACCAAAATCCTCATCAGACTTTACATCAGCTCAGAAGACTTCATATTTACATTCGTTCTTGGGCCAGTGGTTTTAATTCACATAAATATTTTAAGGACTCAATGGATTCCATTATGATAGCTTGGACAAATTAAAATTTTTGCCTTAAATTTTCCCATGATGCGCTTTGTTTTAAAGTTCAAACACATGTTTATTACTTTTAGAATTTTACTTGTTCAAAAATTTGTTAGCTTTAAGTGTTTTTTTAAAATTTATAAACCATTTACAACGCTCTCGAATTGTACTTCCTAAAATGATTTTATTTGTAAAAAGGCATTTGGTCCATGGAATTTGTAAAAGCAGTAAATATTAAATAACCATGTTTGATAATATGATTTTAAAGCTACCTTATTGTGTTTGACTGTTCATAAACGAATTGAAATTACGTTCTAGTTAAAAATACGAACTAAAATTTATTAAGTTTAGCGTTCTCAAAGATAATGCTTTAGAAATCGGTGACCGCGGCACATGAATAGCACCATTTTTGAAGAATGAGCCTAACTGTTTTTGATAGATTTAGAGCAATAGCTTTCGAATCCGAAAATGTGGAATAAATTTTGTTAAAGCATTTTAAATATAAAAAGCACAAGTGAAGACGGCAAGCGATTGAATATGTGGATTCTAAATGGCGAAATTTAGCCATTTTGTCGTTAAAAATAGTCTCGTGTTAAGCAAATAATGCTACCGAAATGTAAAAGATCCTTTATTCCAAGGAATAATATCTGCTTGTGGTGTAGAAATAAAGGCAACAACTTGAAGTTGAAACTGACACCAGTCATAGAGCAAAACCTGATCAAAACCACTTCTTTGGCACGGGTGAGTATAGACACCCTTGGCATACCTTTTCTAATTGACTTACTATGAATCTGGTAGTGCTCTCGTGATTTGGTGTTTAGAAGATCAAAGTGATTCCATCATTAATAATTGCTTGTTAATTGAAGTTATTAATGAAAAAACAGCAAATCTTAGTAAGTGACGAGCAATAATAACAGATCGAAAGATTTCAATGTTATTGCCAAGTAGAATCATGATCGCCGAGGCTAGTTGACCAATGAAGATTATCAATTTTAGGAAAAACTTACTGACTTTTGCTCCATAAAATTCAAATTGCAAAGTTTAATCTGATTTATTGATTAAAATAAATTGTTTATCCTTCTTGGTAATTGTATATACCTATTTTTTTCGATGTCTAGACAATGATAGGCATTTCGAATGATCACATTCGCTATTCAATCTATATGATCAGCCTAGACACGATTGACTTTCTAAATTTTCAGTTTCCCATAGTCTTTCTCCCCTCTCTTCCTATAGAGAGGAGCGATGAATTAAACGGAATGTCTTTGGTAAGCTTGCGTGTGTAACGGCTACTTTAAAAATGTAAACATAAACTCTGGAATGCGAATTTATTTTTAACCAATTGGTGATCACAGTTGTAGAAGACGTCCCTGAGTCTGTTATGCATAGAACTAATGGTTGCGTGAAACGTGCGCCATCAGTTCTCTCTACTTTCCTTTTAAGTAAGATTACTGATACCTGTGAAACCAACACCATGCGATACAATAACAGCAGCTCATCATCAAACAAGTTTCGACTCTACCGGACGCTCTTCCATTCTGTAACTTATTGTTCCACGATGACTCACTTGGTTTGTAGTTCTTAAAACTTTGCATTTCACAAAGCACCATGTACCAGCCACCAAGCTCCCTCCCATCTCTTTACCATCCTTTCCTCTAGGCGTCTGGGACTCGCATCAAAACAGCTCAGGATGGATTGCTAATATCCAGGACTTTACGTTAGTGGCTAAAACTCTCAAAAACTCCAATGGTGGTTGTTGACAATATTGACATTCGAGTCCTCGATTTCTCTCCTTATAAAAGGTCTGGCTTACCCAGTTGCCATGAAAAGACTCTGACGGAGCTCTGTGACCCAACCGCCATTCCTTCCTCCTCGCACCGTTCAGCGTCAAAATCTGGGGCCTGCTATCCCATTTAAGGCATCTTTATCTTGCACATTTTTTTTCCTCGACCAAAAGATTACGATGCCGATCGGGCAACCAATTCCAGTGCCGACTAATGACGAGGCCATTTATAGTCAATGGTCATATCAAAGCTGTTGCCTAGGAAAAAACTTAGTTGCACGTTTCAAATTTTCGATTTTTAATTCAAGAATAACTATACAGTTTTCTACAGCATAAGTGACAGGATTGTGTGTGAGTAAATGTGCACGATTAATGCCATTTCAAACTTGGACGGACACTTTTCGTCCTACGATAGAAGTGCAGTGCATGTGGATCATTGTTTCTTTTTGGCAAATGAAATCATTCAATGACAATTGATCTACGTACTATATGTTCTCCTATAGGTATAAACATTTTCTAGAGGAAATTAACTTTGTTTTCGAAAAATTCCAATTGTTTCCGATCAGTGTAAATCGTCAATGTGCCCTGAATGCCTTCTTTGTTCAACATTATTGGAAATAGTTTTTCGCTTAGAATCCGGAGAGACTGCTTCAAGTAACTAAAAATGACTTTCTAATTTAAAGAATTTCTTTGCCAAAAGAGATCGAACCACAATCAACGGTTTACGGATAAGTCACGTTCTGGTTTGGCAGATATTAAAATAATCTTTGAAAGTTGACCTTTTTAGCGAAAGCAAAGATAGATGTGGATTCCTAACTTGACGAAAAGTTAAAATCATTGCACTCTAGCGTTTAATGTAAAATACGTCTAAAAAATGCTTTGCATAGGCATAAGAAAATACATATTTACAGTAGCTCTAAATCTCAATCTCGATACTCTAACCAAAAATAAAACCATCATTTTCAATGGGATCCACCGTGGAACCGGTCAAAGGTGATTGTCAGTAGAACTGACAGAGAGCATGTTTATTTATTTTACTGATTATTGACAAAAACATTTGCAAATTCCAAATATAACCGACTCCAATGGGTTGGGCAGAGGGTACATCGTCAGGCGGGTCATTGAAAAAGTGGGAACGTTTTAAAGGCACCCCTCTATACGAAACAATTTAAAGTTGGGTAAGAGAAGGCTTTCTTATCAGCAGCTAGTGGGACTCCTGCGATATCTTCCAGTTCTGAAAATGCAGTTACAGATGTGCGAATGGCAATGCACAACCACAGGCCATTTCGTCTATAGACAGACACATTGTGGCCACATCACAATTTGAAACGGAGCTTCACAGTTTGCTAAAAGATTTGCGTACAAAAAACTTCAATTGTTTGGCAGTAGTGTCGGTAATATTGGGGCCTATTCCAAATTGTTTGAGCAACATCAATGGTATCAACTCTCTCTAAAAATTTCGTTTGGTTTTAGAAAGCACACGAACTTGTTTGACTTATAGAATTTGGTAAAAAACGAAACTTCGGCATAGAATTTTGATGGTGTCACATTGCAAATGCTGGTTGAAGTCAAATATTACCTTACTGCTAAGAATTTATCGACTGTCTCGACATTTCGACCGAAATTGAAAAAATTCCGTCGGTTGTAAAAGGCCATAAGCCACAAAACTCCACCCTGAACTGGTGATGCGCATGTCAGTATGTCATCGAGTGTACGTATAATTTATTTCTATAATCGCTTACTGACGAAGTCAAGCCAAAATGGCATCTTAATGCAGATTTGGTACCTATTTAAACTGTCAACAGAACCGGGGGTGCTGATACTACCCTTATCACATTGAGGAGTTGATGCCTTGATTCTATTCCTCTGCATTGGCAACTCCTGTGGCAAACCTATAAAGCTTCTGTGCTGTTTGTAAGGAGGAATTCTTTATGAACGAATTGCTGTGTGAATATAGGAATGGATGTCCATTATGCAAATATAAATATCCTGCTTGAATAAATTAAGCAGAGGTCTGGATCCGTGGAGAACGTTTTCATCACAAAAATATCAAGTTTAGGCCAAACCGTACTCAACAGATTTGCTTCTTCGTTTCTACCCTTTACAGTCTGTCGAAAATTTTCCACAAACAACTGCTTTAGCCGACAAATCGCAGGATGTCGCCAGATGGAAGATCCCTCTCTACATCGTCTTTGCTTGGATCTGTCTGCAGGAATTTGCTTTCCAAGTATCAATGTTCATGATCGGTGCAGCAAAAGTAACTGGTTGGAGCTTTCTAACTTTGTCGGTTCCTAACACATTGAGGATGGAGCTGATTGGCAGTGCGTTGAGGTTATAATTTATTTTCCTATCTAGTCTTTATTGCTTGACCAGGATCTTCAGAATACCAGTATTTTTCCCAAACTAAAATCACGATGTGACCTCAAAAACCAAATCAGCACAAGGATGAAATCTAGGTATTTTCGGGTTGTTTTCATGACAACAGGGCACAGGGGCTTGCAGAAGTAACTAATTGCAATGCCGCCCTGTTTGAAGTTTGTATTCAAACCTCGGGACTCCACTACATAATAACACGGATTGTTCAGACTCTTCCAACTCTTGCTTATTAAGTAGTCCACTTTTCTGCCATTGGCCATAATTATTGATTACTTTAATTTTGTCCTAATTCTAAAGAATTCGAAGGTTGAAATCAGGTTGGAAAATTGTTTCCTTCATGTTTCCATGGAGCAAAATCATGCAACCGGCCAAACTTGACGTAAGTAATGATACAGACATTTTCAAGACGGTCCTTCCATCTTTTGTGTTCTGCGCGGTAAACTTAACAATTTAAACAATAAGCATGACACGACTTGACGATGAATTCAGGCAGTTCAAACATGAATGATCATTTCAATTTGGAATTTTCTATGTCATAGGAACCATCTCAACCAAGATGAAGACCAGGGCGCCAGACTGGTGATTACGCAGAAGAATTTCAATCAGTCGCCCAATGAAATTTGAATCTAAAATCGATCATTTTTACAATGGTTCATTCTCTCCTCCTGAATGTTACACTCTTGTAGCGATAGCATCATCACAAAGATAATGGGATACACAACCCTTATTTATAGTTAAGCCATCTGGTCAATTATTTTAAATAGGATATTTATGTTCACACAATCGCTTGATACGTTTCGTGATATCATCATTGGAGTGATTGACTTATCCCTTAACTAACCTGTAGGAACAGAATCCTTAGGATTATATTTAACGGGTTTAGAACCGACGATCTTTCATCAGCGGAGCTAAATATGGTTAGGAAGTCAGTTTAACCTAAGATAGTTGACTCACCTTCGCGTCGGCTCAAGCTGCTGCGATTTGCTGGTAAAAAATTGCAAAACACCATTGAGATCGGTCATGAGAATACAGAGGCTTCAAAGGTAACAAGGTCAAGTATTGTAGTTTTGCGTGATCGCCGTCGGCAGTTTGTTTCCATACATCTAGTTCGATAAACGGATCACAATTCCGGGTACCTTTTAACTAATTTCGGGGTTCAATCTCCCATTTGTCAAGAAAATGGACTTCTTTCCACACAAATGTTTCTCAGGTTTTGAAAAGCTCCAGATTGGATTTTTTAAAATCATCAGATTACCTCCAAATAAGTGTAATAAAGTTATTGCAATAAACTTGAGTGCCATGGTTCAAGACTTTAGTAAACACGAGTATCTAAAAGCCGCACTTACCAAATAAATTGTTTCAAATTAGGCCTGAAATATTTGCATTCTTTACTGGCTATTACAGGGTTATGTGGAATGGCGTAAAACTTGAAAAGAACTTTACAGTTGGGCTCGACTATCAATCTAAAAATACAGCAGGAGCTGCAAATTCACTAAATTCTTCCCTTCTCACTTTGAGATATTATTTTCTCTCACCCATAGGCGACTGGATATTTGCTCTCCAGGAACAGTGAGTCTTCTTCAGTACACTTCCATAAATCATTTAAGCCAGACTTCCTGACTCTTAGAGTCCTTTTTTGCCTTTCTAAGGGTTTCGGCGAACATCCAGTTTACCATTTTCGTATGCGTGTAAATTTGGTTGTTCGGCCCTGAGACTCTTGCTACTTTGAACTGAGAATCATATTCCATATTAGGATAGTCAAACGTTGCGATGTTGCAAAACCGTCAAACTCACCATCTGCTCAGTTTATTGCAATATCGGATGTGGTATTTGTTGGATAAATATCGAGAAGACTGACGCTGGATAAACGTTGAAGTATCCATTTGCATCATTTCTTCCACTGAATCCTGTTATGTTTTGAACTTGTAATCGGAAACAAGTCAAGAAATCTTGGTAAAAAGATTATTCAAGCTACTTTTGATAAGCAATCGCGTTCGTGGATAAAGTGAGCTTGTGAAAGCCCCTAACATTTGTCTAGTAGCCTTTTCAACCAATACAATTATGCCTATGAAAATGAATGTGCCAGAAACTGGCGCACTTTACAAATCCAAAACTGCTACTTATAGTTCTTAAAACAGTTTGCCAATCATCCGTGTTTTATTTTATTGGAATTGTACTATCTTTGAAAGTATGCAGTAGTTTATTTAGCCAGTCAATTTGATTAAATAAATATTCATAGAATTTGAATGCCAATATCTTAAGTCTCCGATGCTGAATTATCATTTAAATACTATAGTCGCTGCAATTAATTTGTTCTTTATAAGCAATTGGTTTAAATTTTAGTGGGCAGTTATACCTAAAAACTCACTGAAAGTGAATGAGCGTGCATGGATTGAACCACCATTTGCTGAGTTAACCTGAAATTTTGTGAGTAAAACATTTAAGTACTGCTAGATAGGGACTTGGCAAATAATTTATCATTGGCAGTTGAGTCCATTGACATGATCGTCGGCGATGCCAAGCTCAGGACTAGGGGCGTTCGAGTTGACTTCGGTACGAAAAGTGAATCAATTTTTCAAATGTATTGAAGACTTAAGTCTGCCCCTACCCAAGACATGGAGAGTTATGCGCTTCTTTAACATCAAATAATTTAAATTACCAGTCCCTATATAACCCAGGTTGTATCGCAAACGTTGGCAAATGAGGATTTATTCCTCCACCCAGCAATGTTTCGGTCAATTTTGTAAAAGCCTATGGAAATGACGTCAATGCGAGGGATGTTTGGAGACCAAAGTGTCAAGTAAAGGGAATGCCACCGCTCTGAACAATTAATGACACATAAAGTCATTGGCTTTTTTGCAAAATTATGGCTGAATAATGAAATGATTGGGTTTCCGCGCCAGTTGCAGAACTAATCCTTGCCAGCTTCCAGACTTTCTCATCAAAGATAGCTTGCTTGTTGGCCTCAGTAAAACTTCGTTTCATAAGTCAAAATATAACGAAAATTTAAATTAAAATTGAGATGCAATAACCGAAATGGACAAAAAACTTTTGATAAATATTAAATTGAGATTATTTATTAGCAAGCAGTATTTTTATTGACAGGGTTTTGTCCCTTGTCAGATAACCTCTGCAAGCGATTCAATCCATGTTAATCCTTCAATGGACGATTTCCAACGGATAGCTATTAGCAGACGTGAACAGCGGGGATTACTTTCAAAAGAATATGTATTTAATGGAGTTCAAATTAAACAGAATTCTTTATTTAAACATTTTTGAATGCAAAATAAACCTCTACTTAAAGTATCTTATTTGTTTTGGTTGTAACAAAACATTTATTTAAGGAAATTGCCATCCTAAAAAGATATTATTTTGGTCATTCTGACAATAAGATTTGCAACCAAGGGCTTCTAACTCGCATCATCCGGCGTACCGAACGCGCACACAATCGCCATAATTAAAGGAGTTCCAGGAGGAATATACACTTCCAACGACCTGGTTAGAATGCAGCGATGATCATACCTGACCAAATCGCACTGAGCTGGCGAACGTTTTGAAAAATCCGAAGGTCAGATGTACTTTTCCGATAACAAGTTCTAAATGACAAACGTCAGAGAAAGGAGGATTGGAGGTATTCATTCGAAGGGAGCGGTCGCTCAAAGCATCATTTGCGTATACAGATTATGGCCAAATCTTTTGTTACCTTGACATCCGATTTCAGCCGCAGTCATTTCCTTCACAAAGCAATGTCTACCCCGCTGTCGAACATTTGATATTTAGACTTGGTTTTCGCAAATTGTAGCAAAGCATACCCATTCATGGTTAAAGCTATTGTTCTCCACCGATAAATTGCTGATCGGGCATGGTGAATATTGAATGCTTATTGAAATATGGCTCTTAGCTAACGCTTAGATATTTGCTTGTTCAAAATCATCCATTTGCGAAACGGGAAACCTATTTAGTTGACTATCCATACTTACAAAGCTAAGTGGGTTTGTTAGTCCCATTTGGATTATAATTTTATATGGTGTAGGCTGAACTAGTTGAGGAAAAAGTCCAGCCACAATCAAAGGCGACTCCTAGACTACTCGCAATTCCCGGTCACAACAAACATGTACCTGTACACCAGCCATTAATAAAAATACCATAGTTTCCATTTGGTTAATATTAGTTGAGCATTACTATCCCCACCACAATTTGTCAAAAATAGAGTATCAGAGCAACAGATAAAACAGGATTTTAAATATACACCAATTGAAATTCCTAATGCTTTACAAGTTTGATCTTCTTATGGTACTCTAAATGTTAAAGTTTAGACCAATATCAATCTGAAAATCATTACGCTTTTCATAAAACGGCCCTCCAGTTAAAAATATTTTTTACTCATCAGTTCAAAGTTCATTTTTACGGACGAACTGAGTAGAGAAATACCACAGGCTGTATGGTTGTGTGCCAATACTACTAATCAGTAGGCTGGAGTGGACTAGGTGACACAGTTGTTGACAATTTACAACAAGCGGAAATGTTCAGTGTCTGCTTTTATTTCATTAGAATGCTAGTTCCTGTGGTAGTGAGCAATAATGCCCTCATAAGAGTTTGGCTAGAATTACGTTCTCTGAGTTATTTTAATGTAAGGAAGTTCCATTCTCCATTAATTTCTTGATCTTTCTGATCCCTTCCAATCACTGGATGCAAGCCAATGAGTCCCATGCCATCTGATAGGTGTGACTCGTGGACTATGTTTCCAGTTAATGACTTGAAAAACACACTTGTTTTAACAGATTTGTGGCACAATTAACCGTAGTAATGTAAAGCAATCCCAAACATGTAAGACCTCAGGTTATTCTCTTCAACGAGTTATTCCAATTATGCAGAAGAAATTATGAAGTACAATTTGAGTTCTAGTAATAGGGTTTGTCCGCCACCAATTCATTCAGTAACCTTTTCAGTTAAATAAGACGTTTTTAGCGAATCAGTACACCACCGTCTTATTCGCATAGCAAGTGCTGAGAAACTAAAAGCGGCAACATCAGCACAACATTCCAAACAAAGTGCAGGTTCCAGTTGTTACCAAGTTTTCTCTCTTTTAAAGTGATGCCTACCTGATCTTGCCAGTTCGCAGCAAAATTCAATTTCCATGGCTGAATGAGCAGTTGGCACTATTTAAAATAGCTTCCAGGAATACTCAGGGTTTTGAATTTCATGAGATAACTCCTATCTTCGAAGTCTCTCCATTAATCGCCGACACATCAGTCCCTATTAGTGCTTCCCGTCGTGGCCTCCCTAAAACTTATTTCAAGACTGAAAATCCGAATCACTTTCTTGGAGTGTAATATTAGCAAATCGCTTCACTCTTATCGATGCATATTCATCATCAAGGGATACCACTTCAGTATTTGGCGCGAGCGCAACCACCAGTCGACAACTGATGCGCTGGATTGTTTGCCGCGCATAAAACGTAAGTCATCAACACCGGGCTCGATAACCATGGCGTACACTGAATGGCAAAGCAACCAGAAGTATTCATGGTAGCAATGCCCTCTCTCACTTTCATCGAAAAACATTGAAAAACATTTCCAACTTCCAATACCACCACCACCACCACTACTAGGTACCTTCAGTTTAATTCAGTTGTGAAGAGTATTGACGCACATATCTTTCTTTCAAAGGAATTTATCTTAATGTCAGGGAATTTAAAAGTCCTTTCCCCGTTCATTAGGTCATTATTTCATGCAGATGGGGAACTTTCATAAAATAAATACATAAGACGTAGCCTACAGATTTTGGACGAGCTGCTTGCAGTTCTCAGGGCAGCACGCAGCGCTCCCCTACCGCTTGGGCCCACCGTCCTAGTCTATATTAAGGTCGATTTGGCACAAATAAGAAGAGCATCGGTTGGCGTATATAGAGTTGCCGCTACCTTTGAAAAATCTAGAGGATATCAGAGAATGAAGATTAGAGTATGGTTAGATAAGTAATTACCTTATTCTTAAGGTCAGAAGTGTCAATAAATTTTTTGTAAACGCAAACTTGAATCGCTATTTGTGCCATATTTTGGAGGAAGGATTCGTACAGGCGCATATTCCAGTTAGAAATCCTCAACTTGAGCTAAAACACATAGAAAAAGGGCCTTTAAGGAATATAGCATTCCTAATCCAGAACGTGATTTCTAAAAAAGCCTACTCCCTACGCGAGTCGAACCAAATAGAACAGTTGGATTTCAGAGAGTTGTTTGTATAAAAAAGGTGATTAGATCATGCGGTACAATGAAAGGAAGGGTCGAGATTAGGGGAGAGAGATTTTCCGCAGAATAGGCACGAAGACCAGCAATTGACATAATCAATATAAAAATGGCGCCAATATTAGAAATCATTCTTAGAAGATTTGGACTTTTTGCTTTTGTCTTCATTCTTCTTGATCTCGCTCATCAGCCAGTCGGGAAGGCCGGCACTCGAAGAGGGCGACGAATCCCGAGATTTCTGCTTCTCTTGTAACATCCCTTCAGAGCCCTTCTCTTCCACCTCATCCAATGGATGACGTTCACCCCACTCTCCAGGTTCCTCTGGAAGGGGTGTTGGAGGCTGCGGAGAAACAGCGTAGAGCAAATCTGGACTGCCAGCGTGCATTGGATTCGACGTGTAGATTTTAGCATTTCTTCCGTTTTCAGAGGAACCGTTCCCCATCTTTCCTTTGTCTAGAAGAAATGTTGCTGGATGGTCGTCAACAGCATGGACTGACTGCCTTCCCCTTGCAGCAGCCGCTGTCATCATCGACTTTCGTTTCGCCGCATTTGTTTTCTGCCGACGTCTGAAGAAGCCACAGCAGTACAGAGATGCAATAAGTCCGAATAAAAGGACGCTTCCACAGACAACTCCTACAATGATAGGCCAGATAGGAAGTCGTGAGTGGTATTTCCCGGCTACTCCTCTGAACACGACGGCTTGTGGAAGCTCATAAGCTGGTGGATCATCTGGAAAGTCAAGGCGAGCTTCGGGATAGTTAAGAAGAATTTTTGGTGGTTCTCCCCAATCAAGAACACTCAGTTTTGTCACGAATTTGACGTCGGGAAGTTGGTGCTTGAAGAAAGTTGGTGTCCACAGCCACCCTGTTAGACTAACACGAACCGCATCAGCTCGAGCGAGTTTACTGAGTCTGCATACGACTCGGGCGCACACGATGCTGAAGTCAAGTTCATTTCCAAGGTTACCAGAGGGTGAATAAGAAGCGCAGGAGATTGTTGTTTGCCGTTGGCCCGCTCTCTTGAAGTACACATTCACTCGATTGTCTCCGAAGGGACTGGTGAATGTCACCTTGCTTGTTCTTAGATCTTTCGAGTCCTCCTCAATCGCTCTTCGACGTCGAATTGTCGATCGGCCAGGTTCAAATGGTTCTAAAACATCGCCAAGACGTTGAATTTGAAAAGTTCCTAGATATTTAATGAATACGCAACCTAATATTTCATCCTGTTTACACGAACGCTAACTTCTGCGGCCATAAGCTCATTCAGAAGGATCGGATTATCTGACAAAGTTGTAGAAAATCACGCTCGATTCGGGCGAATGATTGTTGCTAACAGTTAAAGACATCTTATTATTTTTTAAAGCAACTGCACCAAGTGGTTCTAGATGAATACACGATGTTATTTTCTAAAACTATCGAATTCTAGTTTCTTTCTTGAACATCAGAAACCAGATTATCATTTTGCGTTCATATAGAGAGCTTTGGTTGTAGCATCTGGAATGTAGCCTCAATTGGCGCAACTGGGTTAATCTTGTTAAGGATTTCTACTTTAGGGTTCATCCCATTTAAATAAAGTTAAATTTCTTTAATTCGAGCCTAGTGCATTTTCTTTTTACTGTCAAGCGATTTCTCTCCAAGAAAGAGGGTAATATATTGAAAGTGGGAGCGTCCCTTGGGTGTGAATCATGTTCACATTTCGGGGGAGAGACTTTTGGAGACGCACTGGGATGTCGCCGCTGACGAAGCTGGTCGGGTAGTTAAGGCAATGAAGGTCACAGACGCATCATACGCCCACTCAGGCATGACTAAGTTGATTTGGATAAACAGTTGCTGAGCCTCGGATAAAAAAAGCGTAAAGTGCTCAGTTCGACGAAAATGTCAATGCCGAATAGAAAGTAAAAATAGCGGCCAGAAGACTTGAAAAATGCGAACCATGATGATAGTTACGCATGAGTCTACCTTAACTTACCTTATCAAAGAGGATTTGGAAATACCGATGAGAAAACCGAGGCGAGTTTATCTAATCGGTTTGTAAAACAAAGGGGGCGGAACCCTTTTTTCTATCGACGTCCCTATCCTTGTATGGAGAAATAGTTGACGAAAATTGTGGGAGACATGATCAAATATGATCCTCTTCCTTTTACTTCATCGTCATTAAAGCTTTTACTCCTGGCAATTTCGGCCTGACAAGATTTGAATCATGAATGGCGCAAATGATTTCATTGTACACTAAAACAATTAGTTGCCATGTCAACATGAAGTGACCTCTCAATTCGTTCATTGTCTCAGTCGGCACCAGGTGGTGACTCAATGCCCGTTATCCACACATTGAGTAAGCGATTGGCAGGCGCAGAGCTTATAAAACAGAGATTCCTCAAGGCATCAGTTTGAGTAAAATATTTTCTACAAGCCATTGGAAAGGATACTGACTAAGAGGCTCAGCAGATCAACCAAAGTGCCACCTCTGCTGTCAAGTTCTGCATGTTTGACGGCGAAATGTAAACTATCAGAGAGTCGTGCACGATTAATATCGTCTTATTGTTGTCCCAGAAAATTCGAAAGATAAGTAGACCAATTGACATCAAGCATCAGCTGAGCCTTCGATACTTAACGGATGTGGTGGCACCGACTGCCCACGCAGAAAGCAAAGTGTCCATGTTTTCTAAAAGTTCTTATTCAAGGCTATGCAGCACCAAAAAAATATGCGCAATAACCAAAGCGCTCCAAAAAATGCAAGAAGACCCATCTGAAGTTGGTAAAATTGCCCATAGTATTAAAGGTTTTGTGCGGAGATCTAAAATGCCACAATGTATCTTCTTGACTACCCTACGAGGTAATAAATTGTTATTTTCACAATTAGTCAAGCTGAATTTATCGAGAGTACTCCCACTTCAACGTCCTTAATGACTTGCAAGGAGAATATTAAACGGTTGTCTGGGTGAAGCTCAAGTGTTCTGAGTCCCATCAATGCTCCAATTAGGTCTTCAGTTAAGAAATGCATAAAATAATACGCTCTCCAAACACCGGTTTTATTGTTCATAGACTTCGGTCGCCTTATAGAACAACCAAAACACAATCAGAAGAATTTCACTATACTTTCGAGTGATAGAACTCCCTCCAGGAGTGCTATCTTGTTTGGTTTAGTGAAGAAGGCAAGTTATGGTCGTCAACAAAAAGAGATCGAAGACAATCTTGAGGAGCATTGGGAAGCTACTGGTTCCGATAAGTTCAATATGATGCAAACGAACTTTCCGTGGCAAAGTCGCAGTTTAGGCAAGTAAGTTGCATTAGCAATGTTCGAGAAAAAAAGTAAAGCTTGGAAGATCTTCTAGGCGAAAGTGATAAGCACTACGAAGACGATCATTAGGAGTCCTTGGCGTTAAGAGCGATCGTTTCGACTTCAGCGATATCTGAGGTGGCTGAAAGCGTCGGCAAAAGTAACATGCATTACACCCATTTACATTACATTTCTGAAACTCAAATGAACGTAACTAGAGAACTTAACTTAGCCAAAGTTTGCATAGACGAACTACGATACGGGATTAAGGAGTTAAGAACGGGGAACGACGACACACAAGAGCCGGTGAATCATAACTCAGTGAATAACTTTATGTCTTCGTCTTCGCACACACACATGGGCGTCCGGTCAGTAAACTTTAATTCCCATTCTTGTCTGAAAATCCCATTGCGATAAGATGGTGCTATTAGTCAAATGTCTTTGGTTGATAAAACAGACGAGGTCATAAAATTAGAGTTCTGTCACATTTGAAAAAAAATAGAAGGCAAATATTTCACGCAGAACTCGCTTGAATGAAAAAAAAATTCGAGGTGTTTCGATGGATCCTTGTCCGCATCATGATTAGAATGCTTATAGTTATCGAAGATCAAAGCCAAGTCTCGCAAGTATCTCCAAGGCTGTAACGCTAATTGACTAGTTTTAAAAATAATTACTGATCTTTTCTAGGTGCTGTGATTGAAAGACAGCTTATCTGCCAGTTCGATGTCGAATAATGGGAGTGATATTAGACGGAAAGGTAGATATGAACGGAGATCAGCTGAATGAGTCAGGTGAAATCGCTAAATACGAAATCCTCAAATTTCATAGGGGAATGCACATCAATAAAAATGTTCTGATTTTAAGAGACTTTAATACAGAACAAGTTTTTCATTGGATCTAAGAATTCCCTGATGCGACACTTGCCCAAAATAACCATAGACCACTTTTGATAAAGTAAGACTACCATTTTAAGCGGCTGTCTCCCGATATTTCCTGATAAATTATCCAATCTGACTAGTGTGAGCCGGGCAGACTACCAGACAGTGTTTACAATAAGGTACACACGAATACGAATTCCTAAGTGACATTCTAACTTTGCAGGCAACCTTGTGGTGGTCCACCGAACTTGTAAAGGTTCCTGGCAGGAATTTCAGGTAGAATGTCATCCCAGTATCAGAAGACAAGAAATAAGACACAAATTAGGATAACTCAAAGCAGTAATTACTTCGTACGCCAAGCAGAACGTTACATCAAGACCAATAATCATAAAGGTTGATTAAAAGACCTGACATACTACCGTCAACCACTTCAACCGGAAGAATAGATGTGCAAGATGAAAGAATGAGAAAATATATTTACAACCTTCAGTTGACATTCACGGCGAAACTTAGCTACGTAACATCGCTAGATTCCCATTGAATATTTCAACTGCCAACTACACTTGTGGTCAGTTTCTACAACACAGCGACGAAATTTAGCAGACGTGAGATAACATCATGAAGAATTTATTTATTGCTAGGTTGCTCAGTTTTGAAGTCTGTTTCTCTTTCTCTTCTTGGAACTTCATGGAGAACGCACACTTTAGCGCCTTCAAGTTGTTTTTCCGAATGCCGTTGTTGCTATTTTAGTGATCCAATATTGCTTAACAGTAATATATACAACCCTTAAACATCAAAATAAGCTGAATTTACTGCTGCAAAATCTGTTTAATCCAAATCAAAATTTAAACTGACACAAAAATGCGCAAGGTTTCTTAGCGGTGTAACCATAGCAGAACCGAGGCCCCTACCTTAGGCAAAATTTATCAGGCCGTTGTTTCAGTCTTAGCGACCTAACTCACTGCTTTTAGCAGATCGCTACCTGACTAACTTAGAATTAGTATATCATAATTTAAGATCTTATAAGTGACAACCTTGAAGGAAACATTCGTCATATCGAGTCTTTTTGTCAAGCGGAGGCCTAATCTGGAAGACAGCCATTTCAAAAATACGAGTTTCCTACGTAATCAACGCGTAAAAACACTTCGTCAGGTTTTTATGAAGAAATTGAAGGCCACACAAACAATGGATGGAGTGTGCCAGCCCGGGTCTGAATGAGTCACACAAAGAAAGGGATTGAGTCAGCCAATCAGGGGGGGCGACGGTTGAAAAGGGGTGTGACTGTTAACAGCGTGGAAACACGCACTAGTTTGGCCAGTAATGTTGACCAAGTCGGGGTTTGTGTTTGTTTTTAGGCCAAAGCTAGCAGCTGCCTGCACATGTGAACGAACGGACAAGAAAGTCCTTGAAAAATCACGACAATGAGACACGGATGTCGGTACGTAATGCGAATAAGCGTGCAAAAATCGAAGTGATTGTCACACTGGTTAATGCTGATCTACCTAGATAATGATCGAACCAGAGGGGACCAAGGAACCTTCTTTTTCCCAAGTTAAAAGGTTAAGTGTGCCTTTATTCATATATAAAAATGGAAAGGTGCAAACCGAGATACTTTTTTTTTAGTACAGAAAGAGTCTGCCTGACGATGCTGCCAGGAACTTCATTTACAGTTTGGGAACGACGCATGTTAATTAAGATGATAGCGCTGGAGAGAGTAAGATTAAAGCAGATTAGCATCTTTACGGACTATAAATAGTCAAGTCTTCTAGCAATCTCTTGGTCTACCATCTCAGTTAAGGCACAAGTTGGGCACATCAAAAAATCCTCAACATGAAACCAGGTCATCTGGTTTAGCAAATAGGTCGCAAATTTGCAATGTCCATACAAAGGCCAATCTTATCAGGTAAATTGATATAGAAAGCCATTTATGATAATTTCGGACCTGTTCCTTTTCACAGTTGCAAAAAAAGTGTAAGGACGTCTAGAAGACAACTTGTGCACGTAAACATTATCTGCATGAATTGCGGAAAAAGTTGACACCATCTTAGAGCATAAATTCAACATTGACCAATGAAAAGTTGAAAAGAAAAGACATCCTCGATGAATCTGTGTGGTCTTAAGTTGATTTCAGATTCCGGATGCATCTACAAGTCCGCGTCCATAACTTACCTGAATTTGGAAATCCACTCGGATACTCCCAAATACTTTTTCAGAACTGTTAACCTCTGAACAATTCCCACTCTTTGCCCATTTCATAACGAGATCATTAAATAAAATTGTACAAAGTGGCCAGCTTAGCGCCAACTAAACATGGAAACATCGATTCGATAAGTTGATCTCAAGTGATTTTCAAATCTAAGAGGCGCCTTTGAATGCAATAACTTTTGGCGTTATTAATATACACAATGCCTAGGAAAACCAAACTGAAAATCATGCATTTACGCTGTACACTGGGCGGAAATAAGGAAAAAAACGCCTACCTGAGCAGTTGGTAAACATCTGCATGAAGTCCGCTTTAGTGAGGACTTACTCGAATAACCAGCTTCACGGATTGTGAAGTTTAGTGGGTTGACGAATTCTTCGTCGATTTCGCAAAGACCGACTTCATTTCCATCAGCGGATATCACCTTTGGAAGAGTGTCAACCCAGCGATAGTCTGAAATTTATGGGCAAAGATCTAAACTAAACAAAATCAGCAAATTCACTTTGATGAGGGAATATCTTTGAAGTCACGAAATCTAAGACTTACTACAATTTTCTTTTGATTTCGATTCAAGCTGGGAACCAGGCCAAAACTATTCTAGTCATTGACAGGCAAATACTTTAAACTGATGGTCAACCCAAATAGTAAGAATAGAATCAACCAACAAAAGTAGGCCAAGTATCGGTTGTAGTTGAGAGTGCGGCATTCTTTTATTTTAAGCATCTTTGAGACACTGTATTTAGGCAAAGGAAACACTAAACAGTGAAGAGCATGGCATGTTTTCCCGGCGTAACTTTATATAATTTCAAAATCTGGGAAAACGAACTTGGTCACATACATGTCTACAAATCGGATAGCATGGCTTTGCAACCCATAATGCATAACTAGGGGTCGGTGGATTTCTCTTGCTGGATCACTAACAGTCTATAGCATGATCAAATGAGATTTCCTCTGGAATAAGAAGACGAGATAATGTGGTATGACATAGGAACAACGTATTATAAAGATAGGTTCATTCGTTACATTTTCTCTTTTACTCCTCAAGATAAGAATGTTGGGTAAAGCTTGAGTTCAACGCGTAATCTTAACCTGACTGCGGTGAGAGGTAGTAACAGTGAAACTATTTTAAACATTATGTCGCTAAACTGTCTAACTTTAAGGAACTACCATTTCGAAGCTTTACTGCTCTTTTAGTACCACTGAATGATATTACAAAAGAGAAAAAGTGCCCGACCTACCAGTGTTTCCACTCTCAAGAAGTCGAGCCTTGTCGGTTAAGTAAAGGAGAGTGTCTCCTCCACCGGTTCTAACGGGAATTTCTAGTTGAAAAGCGAGGTCATTCAGATCGGTAGCTCCAACGTTTTCGACTAAGTAGGTGTGTTCCAGGCGAGGACCCACATCGTTGCCCAGCAAGATTTTCGTCGCAACTATTGGAGTTGACAAGGACAATAAAAGTAAGTTTAACAAATTACGTGCCAACATCTCACTAACCATAGGTATGAACTTTGGCGGAAAATGCGATAACAAAGTACTACTTAATCCAAAACAAATATTGTGAAATTTTATGCAAACGTACTTTAAATTGATAAGCCTTTTTATGAAAGAACTTCCACCTTTTGGTGTCTTGTAGGATTTTAGACTGCTTAATATACTTTGGGATTAATAGAAAGAACAAATGTGTGGGAAAGAGCCTAAATTAAGAGTCTAGCTTCGATATGGATTTTCTAAGATTCCTACTTTAACAGTAGTACCCTTAATTTGGCTAGTCTTTATCTACCCACAGTTATCCATCCAGTGGTTCTTCCTTGAGGTTGAAAGGTTGGAGACTTTTTACTTCACCGGATTTCGAAAGTTTTAAAACTATGCGATTTGACTTAAGAGGGAATTTTGCTTACTGATCTCCAATTTCCATTTGCAGAATCAAACTTGTATTCGAAAATGCTTATTCAGATGAAATTCAATGAGGCATCCGAAATGAACAATACTCTAACGAAAACGGATGGAAAATTCAGAAAAGAGCAACAAAAACGGAAATCAACAATACTTTCCGGAAAAAAATCATGCCTCACCACCTCTTGGTATCAATCACGTTCTTACAAAGATGATACATGATGCGATTTGGAAAACCTTTTGCCACTTCGAAACCGCATTGGCTTAGCGATTGCCAATAAATAAAATTCAGTACGCGTACGAACTGATCGAAACTAACCATTGAGATGCGGTGGTTCTTTTCGCTCATCTACAAGAGCGGCTGGGGCAGCTCCAGGATTAATTCTAACTTCAGGCTTATAGACAATATCAAAAATCGCAGTGGCAATGTTTGTTTCCATAGCTGGGTCCTCCATTGCGGCAGACACATTCACCAGGAGTCCCGGACTAGGAACTTTGTTCACCGTTTCTTCCGAATCACCTGTTTCTGCATCTTCCTCACCTTCCTCATACCTCGTTGGAGCTAAACCACTGAGAAATGTGTTCATGGTAATAAAAAACTCCTGGTTCGGATTGATAGCTGTATTCTGTTGAGCAGTGATCAAGGCAGCGGCTCTATTACTTGGGAGGCTAATCGCCCATGGGCTATTTGAACGATCATTAGAAGCAAGCAAAACACCAGTGGCGGCGTCTCTGACCTGAACGCTGTTAATGAGGATTCGGATTCCTGGTTGGTTCTCGTTTTTTGGCCACCCGAGGGCTTTAACTAATACTCTGACACCTTCAGATCGAGTTGGGCCGTTGTTACGCAGAACAAACGTTAAGGTTTGATTGGCGTCTTCCCGGCGTGCGAATTGAACGGGGGTGTGAGAATCACCTCCACCATTTATGGAGATTTGAAGGTTTGCGCTACACTTTGGATGCGGTGGACAGAGATAAGTTGGAGGTGGGAGCTTCCAAAAACAATCTGACCAATCTATCAGAGGCTGAACTGATTTGGGACAATATCGGGTGTATTTATCGCACTGTGGGTCGGCGAGGACTGATCGAAACGCCACATGAAGAGGGATAGTGTCAAGTTCCATGAACTGACCATCTTCTTGAGCTTGAAGTTTGACATTCACGGTAATACTTCCACTGCTACTAACTCGTACGACAGCCTCCTCTTCTAGACTGAATCTTGGCTTAGCAGGGTCAATTTTGAAGGACTCTTTGATAGAGAGAATTTCATTCAAAAAATCGCTCTCGTTTGGATATTTAGTCATGTAACCATAGCGTTCTAGCCAAAGGACGTCTGGGTTTACCTGATGTGTTCGAGAATTGAAGCTATTCGGAGCAGGGAATGGCTTTCCACTAATGGGATCGATAAAGCTGACAGTAAACCTGATTGAGATGATATCGCCTTTTCGAATCTGGTCGGCGGTAACTCGAGGTCGAGACTTTGAGGTACATATTGCTCTAAGTCGTGGAGGGAGAGAGTATAGAATGAGAGGTACTTTTGGATCAAGAGTTGTCACTGCCAATTCTGGTCCACCATCAGAATCGATATCAATGCTTCTACTAAGAGATACTCCGAATCCAGAAGCGTTATTCGGTGCTTCCAGGATCTACAAGAAACAAAGTCTCTGAGTTAAACGACCAAACTAGTACTTAGGATATTCAAAATGGAATGCCCTGAAATGTCCAAACTAAGTGACGGTGTTTTATTGAAACTAGAACCTAATCAACTGGAATAAAGACAAGAACAAGGAATTCGAAAATGAGCAACACGTCTAAGTTTGTTGATCGAAAGGAGGCGAATCCAAATGGAAAGATTTCTTCAATCCTCATGAAACAAGAAAATTCTAAGACACCTCTTAGAAACGTTTCGTGGACCCCGAGTCTCTATTCGTGGCGCAGAAAAAAACAATCAAAGATCAAACAGGTACTAGCCGACACGAACGAACTCTTCAGGAGAGCACAACCCCAGAGAAAGACATCGAGACCGTCTCGTTTCCGATAAACGTCAGAATCAGAACGGACGCTGGCAAAACAAACAATGCAAAGAGTGAGTCTATTCGCACGCCAAATGGGAGGTCGTTTCATGACCTGCTACCTTGAGGAACGATTCAAATGGCATCCAAAAGTGTCATCCATGGGCCCAGATAGATGGCTTTAGCTAATAGGTTATCAGTAGAAAGAAGCTACAGGACACTGAATTTGCTAGGAAAATTCCCCAAAACTTGAATGAATGAACGGTTAGAATGAACAAATTACTGGGTGGCGTGAGAAAATCAGCGGAACGAGAACTTTATGAATTCTACCAATAGACTGAAAGTCATGTTCCTTTTTTGGTAGGTGATCATACAGTCGGCTCCGAAATATCAAAGGTATTCTGATGACACCACATCATATAATGTCATAGACACCATACAGGCAAAAATATCGATCGATTTTGTTGTTTTAAAGTCTATGACGACATATAAATGGTCGGAGATGAAGGGAAAATAATTTAATGGGAAATCAACTAATAAGTTTTGATTTGAAGGACTCGTGTAAATAATAAAAGAAGCACTATAAGGAAGAGGTATATCTTACCTGAAGTGGTTCTCGTTCTAATCGATAATCCGGAAGGACTCGATGAATATAGACTCTTCCAGGGATTTTCTCAGCTCCAATAGCGGGTGCAGATATTGCCAATTCGCCAACCCCATCACCATCGACATCACCAATCCGGGCGATTGCATATCCGAACAATTCATTAGGTCTGGAGCCATCTAAGCTGAAGTTTTGTGATTTCCCATTAACTCTGAACTGAACATATACTCGGCCAGCATTTGAACCGACTTTACTGACTTCTTCAAAGGGAGCCCCCCCAAAAACAGCTAGCCCGGCACCTACTATACTGGTTTCCACAACGAATCCGAGACCTCCAAAATCAGATCCGTTGATCTTTAATAGTTGATTATCAATATCAACTCCTAATTGGGTAACCTCGAACCCCTGAACACTTGCTGATGGGGATCCGATAACCGCGAGGGCTCCTCGTCGACCGGGAGAAAAAGGAGACCAGGCCACAGATGCTCCGAAGAAATCTTCTTCTGAACCAATATCACGCGTCAGCTGTTCTCCCCTGCTCAGAATATCATCCACAATTCTCACTCGACGGGTTGGAAGAGAGAATGGAAGGCTACTAAGTAGCTGAGCGTTCGTACCGTCATCTGAGGCACGAAGATCCACAGAGAAACCACCAGCACAAGGCTGTGTACGTCCGTAGGCAGAGCAAAACTCGATGGGCCCTGACGACCGCCATCCTTCGCCGGCCCGTTCCATGACAAAGCACTTGCCGCTAGGGAACTGTAATCCCTGGTCAGAGTGGGAAAGAGGGTCACAGAATACCACCACACCCCCCGTTGGAAGGTGCAAACTTTGAAGACCTTTACCTAACAAACCAGCATCGGTATGGTTCATACTCGGTGAACCGGTGTCCAATCCAAGGATTTCACAAGAGACGATATCAAATCCACCCGGTTCACCAGGGAGTACGTCAATCCGACAGGCGAAAACGGCTCCAAATTTGATGGAAAAAGCAGTCCCGGTGTGATTATGTTTGGGAGAAGTCCCTGCAGCTACCAGCCAAGATTTTTGGGTATTTGATTCACGGAACATAGTGACACTTGTCCAACGAAAGTCTGCCGGGTGGAGACCACTAATATATTCTGGAGATCTCCGAAGTTGTTCGTTGAATCGGGAGAGGAACCCTTCATGGAGGTCGGGAAAGTTTACAGGTCGGAAAAATATATTCTCGCCTTCGAATCCTGTCGACACTGGAGGAGACCACTGAGCTGATGAAGTGGAGACAACTAACACAACGAGACCGTACGCCAACATCCTGACGGGTGACAAATGAGCGAGAATTCATGCACGCCTTAAACAGGTCCATCATTCGTGCATTCAGGCAAAGGTTGCCGCGTTATTGGTGCAGCAACTAGCCAATAGAGAACTGGTTTTGGTCTATCAACCAATGGCGGCACGGATGACTAAGATGTATATGATAATCACTTCACAACTGCTGATTGAATTTAAATATTTTGCTGACTTGGTAAATTATTCTTAAGCGTAGGTAAAAGGATGAAATTGGCATGACCATTTTTCATTTTTACGTAATAGTTCCGCCTTTAATAGAGAGGAACCCAAATGCAATCTCGAAGAAAAAAATCAGCTGTTGAAATGTGAAATCCTTCATCTTTCAGACAGTTATATGTTTTCTGTAGATTTTCTCCAACTCTACCGGAACTTTAACATCCAGTGAGTTACTTGGGATCAAATATATGGGCCTTTGAGCCAAACCACCCGAAAATAATGACTAGCGTAAAAAAAGAATTTGATGTCATCCGTGACTCAATAACCCGGATCCGATGGTCTTTCTCTGAAGCAACCGATAGTCAAAAGAGGCTTATCAAGTATTTATAAAGTAAATGACCATATGTTCATTGAAAATGTGGGGACTTATGCTAACTTACCCTAGGACAGAAGGGGAGTCAGCCTCGAAAGTACTTTTGAAAATTATTAGCTATTTACAACCTCGTTAGTAGCATTGTTTAGTTTAAATTAGTACCATTATAAGCTGGGGGCGGTATTTATCCGGGTTCACATCGAACGCAGGAGTGGACAGACGCAAGTTGATGAAACTAATCCCCAGGCGATAGAGTCGAACAAACTTAGGTCGAAAATCCTTGGGCCGTCTCTTTCATGAAATGAACCCCATTAGCCTCATTCCAAGTTGCGCGCGTAAGAGGTCATCGAAAATGAGAAAATCGACGTCTGAAAAGGATTTTAAGAATTGAAAACCCAAAATTTGGTTGAAACACGCAAGACTAAGTCACATAGGATCAAAAAGCGAGAGCAGAATAGTTCAAACTTCTAACCGAATTACTCTGATACAACCTGATAGGAAAGCATATCTTGAAATCCCATATGTTTATATTCTTACCACAATAAATAAAGGAAATAAAACATCGGCAACGCAAATCTAACCACGAAAATGTTAAATAAATATGAGTCGTAGTTTCGCCCCTGGCTTTCGATTTTTTATTCGAACAAGAACTACCAATATGATAAAAGACCATAAAATTGAAAAAAAGTCAAATTTAAATGTGCTATTCACATTGAAGCACAGGGCACATCTCCACCGGAGAGGGGTTTCGTTTTGGCCAATTCCGTCCTAAGTTCTTTCTCAAACGCCAAGTAAGAGGCTGGTTTTGTATACTAGATCGGCATTTAGCAATTAATGCTGCAAAATTTCATTACCGAAATAACCAGAGTATTATTTGCATGAACCTTCGATAACAATGTGGAATCCAGTCGAACGCCGATTCGATCTAGATCCGGGACTTTAATGCGCTTGTAATATCTAAAAAAGTTTAAATATAAGATCCAGCTTTAATTGATTTCACTTTTTGTTCGTCGTTCGAAGCACAATTACGGTATTGTTATCTTCTATAGACAACTGATAGGTTTCAATTGGATAAGGTAGATTGCGAATTCGCCACTGAAATGACTGTTTGGTATCTGTACGGGAGAATATAGGCTAAAAATCAACTTAAATGGAGGAGTTACATTGGAGGAGGACTCTCGAATATCCACATTAAGTTTTTCGGGTTCTTGTCCGACTTCGTAAATCCAATGGCCTTCGCCTCCGAGAGCTGGAACTTCCTTCCATTTACGTTCTAATTTACCAGGGATGACAAGGGTAAAGAGCGGCTACCGATAGCTATCCCCGAAGTATTGTCATACTGTTCAACCATTTCTTTGCCATCGGGAAAACAATAATGAACTTTTGTCCGGCCTAAGGGTTTCAGATTAGCTCATTGATACGTAGTTGAAAATTTAGGACACAAAATTAATTTTTGAAGTATAAATAACATAATTGATCCCTTAATGAGCAAATTAAGTCCGAACATTCCCAATATTAATTGAAGCTGTCAAAAGTGGATTTGCAAAACATTAAGAGTTATTGCATGCAAGTTTATATGTGCTCAATCAACGATAAAATTCAAAGTCAATACCATCTTGGACCAAAGTTGTCTTTTTGGCTTCTTTGATCATGTTCAACCACACCGATGTCGCCATAGCGAATATGCATAATGGGGTTCAATCGGCGAACGTTGCCTATGAATTTTAAAGGTCAAACTGAGCCACCGTAAATTAGCCGTTTTGTTTTTTAAATGACATGGCCTTGTTATTTTTGCAAACTACGATGATCTAACGAAATTTTATGCGATGAAAACTTTTGATAAGGCTTCAATAAATATAAATGTGGTTTTATCTTTTCTAGCGGTGCACTTGGCTTAGACTAATAACAGAAATAACATGTTGGGATTTTTGTAGTCGGCATCTTTTTATCTGTGTTTGGCGAAAATTGGAACATTTCTGCAGAGTGGAATTACAGGTGGCACCTGAACAAAAGGAAATGATGTTCAATTTGTTATCGGTTTTACAATCCTCACGTATTAGCTTTAAAAGCAGTGAGAATACCCTAAATGGAATTACCTTAATAACCACCTTCACTTGATTAACAACCCTCTTGCCCATGAAATGGGCTATTGCTTGCTCAATAATGTGCGAGGTGATATTGAATACATTGCAATAAATAGGGTACCAAGATAATGAAAGAAGCAGAATCTTGCAGACACCAGCCTTGTATTTCGTTAAATTTATTAGTAGCTGATCGAATTGCTTATGAAGTAAAAAAAGTATGTTGAGATATTCCTCAGGCTTACCTGAATAAACAGCACTATTCCCACCCTCGCACCTAAATGTGCCACAATGTCTACATTTGTCCCACTTTTCCCAACTTGTTAGTTTCTATAAGGCTTCCGCTAGAAAAAAATTTTCTTTGATACTACTGATGTTTGGCATTATTAAAATCCTACTAGCATCAGCGGTACCGATCCTCCCAATCCTAATTACACCGAAAACAGCCCATCTCTCAAATACCTGCCGCATGAGGCTTTCCCAGTGTAAAAAAACATCCGGCTGACGCTCACGAAGCTTACGAATCACCACTCTGAACTTTTGTTCGCATCTAGCCTGATTTCAGCGTCGACCGGTCAGCCGCCTTGGTGATTCGAACTGGCAGACTAGGGTCAGAATGTCCAGCCTGTTGCACAAGCCCTAACATCACAAAGCGCTCTGCACGATATAACAGTAAGGCTTCTTAATAATTTCTAAAGTCAACGGGATAACACCTGGGTCTCAATATCATCATACGGGAAATTAGTCAAGAATCGCATAATGACTGAGCATGCAAAAAAGATAAGACGAGAAAGAAGTTAAAAAAGGAGGAAAGTGACTAGGAGAGAAAAAGTACAATGAAGAGATAAGGACGGTGATAAAGAACCGATGTTCATGCCTTTGAGATTTAGTCTTGAAAGACATCTCGCTCCACTCCTTCCTCATTCACTTCAAGTCCACTTTCAGTTGGCGTGAAGTAGATCGGCTTTTGTTGCTGTTTCTGAGGATACTGCCGCTGCTGCTGCTGCTGCTGCTGTTGGGCTGAAGGCTGTTTAGCGAATGGAGAAGGGCTCTCTGCTTCTAAGAAAGAGGATTCATTCTGGTTTCGAGACTCACTAGGGACATTATGTTGCTCCGTCAGGGCCTTCAAAGACTCTTTCAAGGCAATGAAACCATTTGCGTGGTATGAAAGTGTGGCGGCTTGTATGGCATTCAGGTGCTTCCGGATCACACGGGTCTATGAACCAATAAAATGAACCCTGATGAACAACACGTACCGACCAGAACGGTGAGATTCAAAATGTCAGAACTATTCACCATTGTCAGAAGAAAACCAAACAGATAAGAACCGCTTGTCGTGCTGCAACAGATACTTGCTTTGAGAAGACTATTGAACAGATTCCAATTAAAAACAGTAAGAAAAGTACGAGAACATTAAATATCGAAACGACTACCTTCTCCCCACTGCTGGATCTATTTCGCCATTAAGCGTTCAAAACACACCTTGATATTAATTTAAGTCTACACTTGCATTTTATAGTATAAATTGGACTGAATAAATGGGTGAACTAAAGGTTCACGATTTTGAACTGAATTTCAAGCTGTCTGAGTCCAGACACTATGGTAGATTGAGAAGAGGTCTCAGTTTGATATATGTTCATTACTAACGTGAGGAACGGCCAACCAACAGAAAAAAACCACCAACAGAACAGAGAACCGGGAGGGAATTTTAAGAGAAGCGAGTCTATAGGGTTGGCTGCCTAGATCCTCAAGGATTTAAGGGGCCAGCCGACACAAAGCATGAACACAAATCAAGAGTTATCCAAGCTTGGAGCGATATCAACTCACAAGCCTCGGCAATACCGTCCAACTGAAAATTTCCAAGTGTGACGTGTGGATAGCAACGTTCAACTATAAAAGCATCTTTTGAGGCCAGCAACGATGAAGACATTGCTGAATGGATTGAGGTGATAATATTTGTTGAAAGATTTGTGTGTGCCTTCGCAGCTACACAACTGAATTAACCAGCCTCCATTTCCCTTCTAATGCATAACGCATCAACTGACACGCAAGTGAGATGAACTCATCGTGGGAAATCAAGAATGTAGTGCCCAGAAAGATCATTTGCGAATCGGAGAGTCATTTTGAAGCTCTAAAAATACTTGATATGCCTTCCGGTACATTACTTATCTAATTATAAATCACTCAGAATTCGGCGGAAGGGTCGTAAACTATTGACTCCGTCACCAAATCAGGTAACCAGATACAAAATTTGCACTATCAGAAAGCTGAAGAGAACCTAGCAATCTACGGCCATCTTGGACAACTTTAAATATCAAAAGGCACGAGATGGCTTGAGTTTCTTACATTACGAGATAACCGTTAAAAATATAGAAACTAAGACTTTAAGGTGACAATTTATCTTTATCTGTCACACCAGGCCTCAGCGATAATAAAGTAACTCACCCGATTCTCATGCAACAACTTCATTTTAACATCAGTATCCTTCTTCAATGCCAGATAAGCTTCTTTGCTCACAGCGAATTTCTGATGGGCATTTAGCTCAGACGGAACGGAAAAGCCCTCAGCCTTAGTTACAACGGATTCAGATCCCGAGGTTTGAGTCGGAATGTTTGGTGTAGTAGGAGTAACGGAATCAGTTCGACCACTTGCCTTGGATTCAACTCGTGCGAGGTCATTGCGGTAAGCGTCGTAGACAAGGCGGGCGTGCTCCAGTTGTCGGATGGTTTCGAGAGTGTCGGGAATCGCCTTCTTGCAGAAAGTTTCCAAACCGTTAGAGAAGAGTTCAAGTGCACCTAAAGGCAGAATAAAGAGGTGTAAAAATGTGAATTTGAGCGGGGTCTCGAGTTAGACTAAAGGCTAATGTAGGAAGGCTTAAGTGCTTCAGAATTATTCAGAATATCCCTTTAAGGTGTGTTTTAGCTTGCGAAAAAGAGGTATGAGAAGTCAGTTTTTATTAATCTAGTCTGTCCGTTGCCCAAGGTGAAGGGACGCACGAATAGTGTGCGAACTGTTCTCCTATTGGCGTAGTTCAGTCTCTTATTCTCAGGTCCCCGGTCTAGCCCTTGGCAGATATATACACCAAAAACATTAAGCAAACCGAGCTTTTTGAATGGACGCCTTCTGATGTTGCTCACTTCACTCTAGTTTAACCACTAGGAGTAGACTTGGCAGCATAAGCTTGCTTCACCTCTATACCAGTTTACAAATCGGAAAATAGAGCTGATGAACTTGAACTGGCTGAATAAAAAGGTCGTCGAAAAATTCGAGATTGACAGTGGGAACCAGCAGTGTAAAAATCTAAGATGGTAGCTGAGCTAACAATTACATCAGTGTAACTTAAGGATTAAATACTACTGATTTTAATAAACCAATATATATATATATATATGTATAATGTAAGCCAAAGTTATATACAACTACTACATCTAGTTTAATTGAACATTTATTTGTTAAATGCAGGCGTGAAAGAACAGTACTAACAGTAGTGAATAAGTCTAAACGAGAAGCGAATCCGTGATATGTTTTGAATAAAATAGTAGAATCCCAGCACACTTTCTAGACTGGTGAGCTAAGCCGAACCAGGGACCCAAAAAATTACAAAAACGAACGAAGAATCGGTTCTTCTAAGTGTCACATATATTCAATACTTAAAAAAACAAGTGTACTTTTCCTTGCTTATGCAAAGGATTTACTTCGACGTGACACAATTCAACGGCTAATGAGGCTTCAATTATGAGACGATAAAGACGCAGTGAAAATTACTCACGCCCCGTCATCCGACTCCAGAAAAGCAGGCGTGGGAAAGCGCGTAGCGACGTCCAACCACAAAGCACTTTCACCTGAGCCAATCACGATGGAGATTTACTATCGACTGGATATAAATGACAGTGTTTAGCTAAAGGCATAAATAACCCAATATTTTGGCAGTTTTTGATGAGCAGTCTTAGGACCATCTTCAAACCGTTTCAACCACACGAGTGGTTTGTCTTTGCTTTCCTCTGCTCTCGTGCTCTTTTAACCTGAGACGCGGTTACCAGATAACTCATGTACGCCGTTTGTTTTACAAAAAAAGGTTAAACAAATTCGTTAAATTTAGTGCTGAGCATTGAGAATGCTAAAAAAATATGATCAAAAGGAGCTTTATGAGATACAAGAAAGTTCTAGATAAACTACCAATGGAGAGTGGTTGAACATTCAGACGTGGATGTTATCACGTTTTAAATTTGAATAGAGATGCCAACACGCTGCAAGGAATGTAGAAATGTCCACTATGATATCCTGGGAGATTATCGAGCTTAGCAGACACTGCCACTCGTTGAATTCACCTCCAAGTCTCCTGCCGAAACTTTAATGATAGTGGTTTTATACTCCGCATCGATATCATGATGCTAAAGGACATGAGTTAAAATGGCAGGCTGCAACTGGAGGAGCACTTTTCTCTCCCTAACCCGCGAGAAAATTCAGTACCACAGACATCCTGGCTTGTTTCACTCGGAACCATCAGATAGGAGGCAGAAAAAATCATAGGTAACGGTTTTTCTGACGCAACTGTTTCATGAAGTTCTTTCATCAGGTTTTCTTTCCAGACTAACAAGATCGAGTGCTTGGTGTGCCCCACAACACCACGATGGTAGGAGTCAAATGGCTGAGCAATTTCACTCGTCTTCGGAGATCGGAGAGATCGGTTAGCACAAAAATGATACAAAAAAGACATGCGAATGTCAACTGCCAAGCTGTGAAAGCCGTAAAATGAGACACACAATCAACAATCACAAGCCGTCCGAACTAGAAGCGATAGGAATTCATTCAGTATAACTCAAAAACCTGGACAAATCGATGTAGCCCAATCTCGGACAGTGTGTCCAAATAACGCTTAAGTCAACTTTCCCAAAGTTGGGAGTCAAGTGGCCGATATCATACAGACTTGACGTAATTCAGGTAAATCTCATACATAACATATAAGTATGCAAAGTTCGACGGCCAGGTAATCGTATATTTTAACGAAAAGAGATGCAGAGAGGAAAACGCCAAACTCACCAATGTAGTCATTCAATGACAAAGAAAAAGTACGCCGAATCTCAGCATTCCTAGCAAATTCATCGCTGAGTTCGGGTTGGTGCTGGGCTGCGATGGTAAGTTGTGAAGAGAGCGTTTGTTCTAGGGCGGTGATGGCGTACATGTGGGAAATTATCTTCTTCACGACGGTACTCATCTCTTGATACTTTACTTGCATCTGTCTGAATGAAGAAGAGAAGATTAGATTGGTTGATCCTAATAAAAGTGGAGCAAAGAGGAGCTCATTGACAATCAACCAAGGCTAGATGCTTTAGAGGATACAAAAGTCGCCAACATATTTATTGATTTGAAGAGCAACTTTTGGATTTCAGGCTATTTACCTCAAGAGGATGACGATGAAAATCAGCAGGGTATAAGACGCGTAAGTCATTTGAGGTGTAGTGTCAATATTATTTAGAAGCAAATAGTTTTTGAAGCAAGTACCTTTCTTTCAACATTCTGTGAACATTTCGCTACCTTGTGTGATTAATTAATTTATTCCAGAGATTAAAAGTAATAATGGATAATAATGTCAGCAGTAAGAGTCCAGACAATCGCATTTCAAGGACTAAAATATTTATACAGGTCTGTTCTATTGGTAAAGCTCGTAAGTTTGCGCATGGCCTAACTTCGTATCCTCTCTTTGGGATCTGGTTTTTGCGCTACAAGAACGACATTTTAATGGCTATCGGGCCTCAAGCCGGTTTCCTGCCTAAGGACTGGTTAGGCTTTTTGGCAGGATCTACGTTTAAGCATAAAACAATCGCGATGGATATGCATCAGATAAAATCGTGACCTTATGGCAATTAATCTACGCCCAATCAATGTGCATATTATAACCGCGATTTCGCTTTGCGCCGCGCTACTTCACGCTTTTACTTTACAAAAGAAATCCCGTAGTCTGGTAATACATCATAGTCATCTTTGGATGAATGACTGGACGTCTGTGGTCAAGCCATTAATCTAGTGCGATCCCCATGAAAAGCTAACGCAGATCCATACTCTACTTCATTCATTTTATAAAAGAATAGGTAGACGTTGGGGTAACCTTCGTGACGAAAAGCAGCCGCTAGTTAGGGTTTGATCAAATATGCTTTTTGTGAGTGTACTATTCCTTCACGTACATACATTAAATATTCTTACCCATAATAAAAGGTGCACGAACCGACACGTAATGAGAATCTTAGAAAACCTAACCTTATTTGTTCATCAAAGGGGACTTAAATAGTGAGGAACTTTTTTGTATACTGGGAAACTTCCCTACAATAGTGGGGAGCAATCCAGGGTTTGAGTGCCTTCAAGAAGATGCAGTGTAACTCCCATGCGACACAAGAGGGTACCTCTGGGAGGAAAATACCTAAACTGACTCTCAACCAAGCCTAATTTATTGAAATAAGAGCGGCATGATCTGGTACAAAAAATACCTTCAAGGAATGTCACCAAATCTAACCAGAAAAAAGCAAGCTGATAAAAGAATTAGTCCAGAAGAATAAAGAAAAGTTACATTTTGTTTGATTTCTCTCTTTCTCAACTGTTCTCGAGTTTCCAAGACAAGATTTGAATTAAAATAGAGAGTCTTCAACTAAAAGATCTGAACACTCCGAGAGTAGATGGAACTACTAGGTCAGTACCATGAAGGACACCTCGGTTACTCCACTTAAGCTTGACTTGAAGCACAAAAATGCCTGCTGAAAGGTCTGACTACACTTCTTGAATGCTCGAGTCTCCTCAACTGGGAGACAAATGCCATTCCACATCTCCCGATGATGTTATCAGATAGAAAATATTTTTACGCAACCCCTGGGGATCAGAACTCTTCTGATAAAGTATATCAGCCATTCTGGATCCACAAAAGTGTAGACTCGAGTTTCTGCTAAGTTCTTTAGAATCGTTCAGACGTCATGAAGTGAAAATGCACGACAGACGGCAACGATAGGGCCCATTGAAAATCATCGTGAGAGCGTCATCACGAGCCTCTTAAGAGCACAGCAACAAGAAAGTCTGAATTGAGAGTTTCGAGTGCGAATCTAGTACAGATTTCTGTAGGACATGAACCTCCGTTTGACAATTGTCGACTTTTAAAAATATATTTTAGTAAGGAAATGCTTTATTGGTAAAAAGGCATGATGTTACAAACTATCATTTGAATATCAAATAGAAAAGATAATAGTCCCCCGAAAATTCAGTTTTGTAAAAGGAGATCCGATTTAAGCAAACAAAAACTTGCAAGTTAGAGTGGTAGGTGCAGAAATCTTGACATTAGCAGAAAACAGATGTATGTTATTGGCTAAAAGCGCTAAAAAGCTGTGCAGAAATTTAAATGAATGTTGCTACGCTTGGACAAAGAATGCTAAATATTTATTGTCATAAGAGAGTGAAGCCCTATTACCCTCAACCGAAATGGATCAGTTTCCGGTAACTCCAAGAGAAAGTAAACTGAGGAATCTCCAGTAAAGTGAGTTACAATGATCAGCATGGCTTTTGATTTAACGCGAACTTCCATTTTAACGAAAATAAACTTTGAATTTACAATAATCCAATTTTAAAAGAAAATGACACAAAAGTACCTACGATGTCCCTAAGATGTAGTAGTGAACTGAAAACATGAAAACGTCTAGATTTGCTGCCGTGCCGGCCAATCATCGGTTGGAAACCTGGAGTGATAAGGGCCCAGCGCGATGGTGTCTGACGTTTGCAGGTCCAGTGGTGTGAATAGCAAGGTATAACCACGATGCGGATACCACTGATTTGACGAAAGTTGAGCAGGTGATGATGAGGGTAACAATGCATAACCGATTGGATGAAAACTGTGGGTTGATCCCAGGGCCGCCAGGTAACTTAACAGAATCATCAGTTACCTAACCAAAGAATCACAATCACGACTCCCATAATTTGTCACACCATCTTTTTCTTACAATTCACAAGAAGCCTTACATAACTACCAAGTGAAAGTGCCACGCTTTTGTGTAGTAAGCTTTTCGAAAACAGTTCGTCTTAAAATACCTAAGAATGATCAAACAGGATAGAGTAGTACAGTTGAAAACATTGCTCAAAAAATATCTAGAAGTGTCAAGAATGATATCGAGCCTGGGTCGGCTTTATATCAAAGGCGTGCCTGTCTTCATAAGATGGTGTGAACTCGAATTCTGACAACGTAAAGGTCAAAACTAGGAAAAATTTCATACGACCAAGACAAATGCCTTTAATGAGGATTCCGTTATGCATTATTTAATTTGCTCAATAGTAAACTGAAGACTTGAAAAATTAAGCAAACTCCTGAATAAACAATTGCTGTTAGGGGTAATGGAGCCAGAATTAGAATATCAGTGCTCAAGATTGTTAGAAGCACCGCAAAACAGAAGTCATTCCATATCGGTTTCAAGATGTGAAAATATGAATAGACCAAATTAAGTGATGATGTCAAAATTGTATGAAGAATTTCTCTTCGCAAATCGGAGAATCTTATGAAACTAGAAATACTGAGAAACTACCTGAAACTTGATCATTGGAAAATTCACTAGGCTCTGAAACAGATAGATGCAATACTTGTGTATAATAACTATAAGGCGAAGAAGTAGAACGTCCCAAGACAATGGAAAGTACTGAGACAACCACGATTCCGAGACAAGAAACTACACCAGCCAAGAATGAAAATTCAATGCAGGAAAAGTTTATGGCAAGTTGGTCGCCTTGATGAAAAATTACGTAGAAAGACTCACCTCTGTGCCAAATTCAATATTACTATTCAAAAAGCACTTCTTAACGGAAAAAAAAATGGAAATAAAAAAAGCAAAATAATTCAAAGAAAGAAAAACTTGAGATCGACAGCATATCAATGACTTTTATCACGGTCTACAAACAAGTCCATAGATTACAAAAACTATTTAACGATTAACGAATCAATGGTGGTGGTATAATGTGAACGCAACAGCTTGGCCAATTTCTACACTCATTTCCTCATCGACGAACTGACCGTTTGATCAAATCACCAAGTAAGCCACTTCCCTAAAAATTTGCCTAACCCAATTGGGGGAAGAAAAATTCAGAGATTCTGGAGGAAATTTGTCACGTCTTCAATCTCTAACTATTTGAGGAGCACTTAAAAGTTTATTAAGAGATTCCGAGGCTTAAGCTGAAGATAACTCTTATGAAAATAAGATAGTGAATGATCTTTTGATAAACCCAAGATCAGATTGTACTAGCGACTACAGTACTAGTAAGGCCGGGATAAGTTCACGTGTACTATACCAAGACTGGCCTAAAAAAGGGACACACAGTCTAGCTTCTGCGACGAATCCACATTTGGAATTTTGAGTTCGGGATATGAGTTTGAATTAAATGTCATAGAAACAGAGTGACTAAACTTCTTCAGGACCTTGGGGTCTATGGTTCTTCTTCAATGCAATACGAAATAGTTATAGAAAGGGACTGCAACAATTGGTTCTTGGCCATATCAAATGTCATGACGTACACAAGGTTTCGAGTACTGAAACACGAAATCAATGCAGATGAGTTAGGCAAAGCCGACTGTCTCAGCTCGGTCATTTATTACAAAGCGAAAAAATGCATACCAGATATGCCAAGTGAAAAGCCAACTGCTAAAAGCCAAATATGCTGGTTACCTTGGTCAGATGGGATGTAAAAAACACATTCATGTCAATTATTAGGTTAATTACATGAAATAAAACCCTAACCCTTAGAAGAGGTGCATTTATTCCAAGTTTGAAAATTTTTCTTGCTGTCTTCCCCCTTACTTGAGGGTCAATATCATAGCAATGGACATTTTACGAGTCCGAAATGCATTTCTATGTCTTCACTCTCTGAAGTACACTGTAAACTCTGCCGAGTATAATTATATATGAATTTGCTCACCGAATTAACTGTATTAAACTGAAACTGGAAAATGCTACATTTAAGTTGATTCTGACTGCATAAGCCGTAGACAATTCACTATCAATAGTAGCCATGGCGAATGAATAAACGAATAAAATGACAAAATGAATAAAGTATCAGTAGAACTCTTCGACACAGCTAAGACATTTTTTTATAAAAAATAAACGACTGTAATGACAAAAGCTGTATAGAAAACATGATTAGCTATACGACAGTGCACAATGTCCTCAACGATATCAACAGAACGCAGACATATAACTGAAGGGCAATCAATTATATGTAAACAATAGGAATGAAAAGTGAAATCAATCAGTCACACGTTTCAAAATCCAATTGCGCTAAAATTGTTGGTACGATGTTAAAGTGGTATCAAGAAATGTAAGAACACGAAAAGTCGTTTTTTTCTAAGCTAAATCAAAGCGTGAAAATAAATTCAAAGCACAAAAAAAGAAAACTATAAATATGATTTTTAGCTGTTTTTAATTTATAAGCCTGGGGACCCATTAAAAGATTACAAAACACTTGAAAAAGATACGAACCTGATTTCATCAACTCTAGCTTCGATCTCGGGATCGCGGGTTGGAGATGTCGTACCGAGCTTCTCTTCGATAACTTGTTTGGTGCATTTCATGGCTGTGGAACTCCAGGACTTGAAGTTCTCGATTTTTCGAGGAAGGTCGAGAGAGCCATTATTGCCTAAAGTTTTTTGAGTCTTTGTGACAGAAGCACTCACTAAGAAGAAAAACGAAGACAAGATCATCAGAATTCCAGTGTAAAAGCCTTTCTACACCAAAGGTAAATGTGAAGCATAAACAGCGCACATTTCACTGTTTTGATTTGAATAGAAATTATAAATGGGGTTAAGTAGGTCACCACCCAAACAATAATTTTTGAAATTCGAATCTGGTTCATTACTAGAGTGTGAGTCATCCTGTGAATTGGGATACACATCATCGACTGTGTTTTCACCTGCTACCGACATATCGAGTGTTGGGAATGTGGGTTAAAACCGTTTTAAATTTTGCCAGTCTGATTGCAAACCAATGGCGCTAGTGCCAAATAGTAAAATAACTTATGAAGAGGAATACTGACAATTAATTTTTCGTAGCATATTTGGAAATACTATTAACCGCAATTTTGTTATACATCGTCTAGAAGCTGCGCTATTTTCAAGTTCACCCGTCAGTTATGAGGCTGCGTGATTTAAAATTCATTGGCAAGGAGCCTCCGCCGGATTTTCGGAAAGCTAGATCGCGTAGGGTTTCACTTTAAAATTATTCATGTTAGTTCTTGATCGTGTTCAGGGTTTTCTGGAGTCGGCCAGGACATCTGAACTTCCTGTTGGTTTCGAAAATCCCGTTAACGGTGACCGCCATATAGAATTGGTGGGTGGGGTCGGCATTTCACTCTTTTTAATTGTTGTGTATTGGACTTGATTTTGTCATTTTTTAGGAAATATTCGTTCCTAAGGAAAATGGTAACAACAGTTTGCGACTACCACTTGAAGAATTTCTTGACCGTGATAGTACCGGCAGCTCGTCAGATGATGCAACAGATTGTGAAACTGATGGAAAGATTTCAAAAGCTGCTTTGGTTGAAATAATTAATTCATCTGAACAAGGAGTTGGTTCTGCTTTTGACGTTGATTGTACGCCTGAAAATAACCTGGAGGACGATTGCAGTTTTTCCTCATCAGTCACAGAGCCAACTCTTAATGGCATTACTTCTGTCGATTTACAAAAATGCTCCTCTGAAGATATTGAAGAAACTTCTTTTGCCTCTGACGATCGCAATATTCATGGCACAGATGCTGTGCCTTATATAGACTCTTTTAATGGAGAATCTCCCGTTAATTCGCTCATTGAGGTGATGGAAAGTGGCTTGCAATGTGAGGAGGCTCTAGTTGGTGCCGAACCAAATCAAGTATCGTCGCCCTTTGTTGAGGCTGAAGATGAAGATAGGTGCTCAGGTTTTCAGACTACCAATTTAATCAGCCTGTTGACTTTTCCGGATATCCCTATAGAAGAAACTTCAAAGGCTTTTAAGCGACCACTCATTGAAGAAATTTTAGGTTCCAACGATGCATTGGCTCCCAAGTCAAAGTGTTCCAAAATCGAGGACGTCGCTGATCGCACACATACTTAAATGCATTGTATGATATTCGTATTGTATTTTACAAAGATTTTTCTCTATTAAGATTAAGTTTTTTCCATACCATTTACTTATTATCATCTTGATAAGCGGCGTCTATTTTTAGATAGGGGTTAGCTCTAGAGCTTTCACATGTGGACCATCTTATTATGGATGTTAATCATTACCCTTTAGTTTCTCGTATTATGTTCTTTGTGAATTACAAAAGTATTTTCATCTGCGCTTTCTGGTGTGCATATGTGGTTGGCTGACTGCTATTCAGTTGTTTACTATGCAATGGTGCAGGGAAGTTTGCTCGGCTCCCCATGTTCGTGTCTTCATTTTATTCCTAATTAAGTACATTTTGGTATATATTTCATCTCTGGTTATACCTTGGATGGTTGAACTCTCTTTAATGAGACCGTCTCTTTATCCTGCTACACGTAGGCGTTAGTCGTCTAAGACCCAGAATAGAAGGAAAAACTGCGTTGCTCGTGTGGCTGAAACAGCTTAGTTTGTCTTAGTATCAAATAAAGATTAAATATGTCGTCCAAAGCAAACTTATGCTGTCAAGCCTACCATTGGTTGGCAAACATGTTGACATTTGCGTTCACTAGGCGGTTCATGTACTTCGAAGTTGCTAGTTTCTGTGGGTATAGTATACAGTATCGTCAATTAGAACTAGCAACTGAGCTTCGTCCCTTCTTATTTGAAGAATATAGTGAACCGAACTAACATTAAGCTTTAGAGAGGGATATCATAGCTGCACCTGCCTGAAGACAATACCCGGGATGATCAGCTTCAACTAGCAAATCAGAGGCGATAAAACTTGTAATCGTTTTCTAGTATGTTATCAATGGTCATAGTTTAGCAAGTGTTTGAGCTCTAAACATTTCCGATTGACAGGTATCATTCACATATCCTTAATAGAGGTACAATAAGCCAATGTGGCTTATCAGGCATAAATTCGCTGCGAAAGTAATACGTGCCATCTTGAAAATAAAATGAATCCCAAATCTCGAGTCTTTTCTGGCTCCACTTTGAACACTGTCTAATGCAGGTATGAAAAGTTACTCGAGACAATTTGTACAAGACAGAAACTTGGCAAGTAAAGTTAATGTGCTTCTGAAAAACGGATGGACTGAATCATTGTACACGATTTTGCTGTTGGATAATGTGTCCAGCAAAGTTAACTTGAATCATGCTAGGCAAGAGGAGTAACTGTTTAACTGAATCAGGGATTGCTTACTGAGGTAAATTTTTCTCAATGCAAATCACCACTTTATGCTGGTTGCCGCAGTCACAATCAGGACTTGTCTATTTAGCCTTGCGTTTCATTATAAAAAAATAGGAAGGGTTTCTTTAGTTTGGATGAAACCATTCCCAAGAGTGGTTTTTGCAGTCTGTGCTGCCTGAGTGTAGTCACAACTAACCAGAAAATTAGCATTCTCATTAGATCAGGGCGATCCAGTTCTAACAATGAATGGCCTTGGATGCAGCCTCTCTTTGTGTTTTAACTTAGAAATAAAAACGAACCCAGGACTAGTATTTTGCGGCGTTTCTCAAATATCTCCATATTCAATCCTCAGTGAAATGCTATCAACGTTTATCCTCTTTTCTGGACCTTTCTACTAGTAGATCCTAAACAAAACGTCAAATTGGGGTTTGAACATGCAAATGTTTCTTTTTGAAGGGCTCTCTCGCTTGTTGTCAAAAAATAGGGCTACATATGCACCAGTTTGGTCGGTTCAAGCTCTCTTAGTTTACGGTTTGCACGTTTCTAACCCTTCAGATCTAAGCTGGAAATGGAGACTCATGGTATGAAAAAAAAGCCAGTTTAGAGAGGTTGGAAAAATAACCATTTCCTTTAGAGTTAGATACTTATTTGATGCATAAAATGCTCAAAATGAACGGTCAGATACGCCGCTGGTCATTCATGTAACCATCTATCCATATGAACATAAAGTTTGTAGAGGAAATTTTGCATAAAACATGATTTTCAGCGAAACGATTTATAAATATCAATACTGAAATTCAAATTGAAAAGACAAAAGGTGAATACAGCACTGTCCTCAAAGATACGGCCTCCATTTCTTCGGTGGCAAACTCAAGCTGGATTCACAAATACTTTCACAGAATTTCTGATCACTAGCTAGGCCAGATGAAGAAATAGATTCTGCCACAAAGTTAGAGGATATTTTATGAAAATCACCCTCAAGCGACGGATTCGAAAAGTTAGACAGGAAAAGAAACATAGGATTTTTTTCAATAAATTTTCTGAGAAGTTGGCGAAGGTTGAAATTCTCTATCCGTAGGTCTTTGAACTCGCTCACTACAGCGTGAGAGAAGTCCAAAGTCTCCGTTTCTCCATGCGAAATTTGACGTTTTCTTCCTGCAAATGAAATTGTATAATAATGGGTGCTGAGGATCCGTTGAATTAAGAAGAATAAGAAGCAGACTAAGATGTCGATGATTTTGAGGGTAAGTTGCTGCACTTGCATCGGTTTCTCATTAACCTTCATTCGTCTCACATGTTCTGCGTTTTATTTTCTTGATCTAAAAACTTGACGGTGATTATTTAATTTGAGTAACTAAACAAAAAGCTTAAATGAATTGTTACCAACTTTTCTTTTCTCAAGTCGTTGGACCGAATTGATATTCTCAGGAATGTATCACCTTCCCCTGGGTATTGGGTGGAAAAATGAGTCCGATTCCCTGGTACGCTCAAATGAATATTTTGGTATTAAATATCAATGGGGCTATTGGTTGGCCCAATCATCAATGAAATACCTTAAAAGAGAATGAATACTCTGTTTGGCAAATTTTCCGACTTCCTAAAAAGCCCCTTTTATAGATCCCTATTTTCAGCTTATTAGCTTTCAACAAGAATGAGACTACTTGAAATGATTAGAAAAGCTGTTTAAACAAGAAGCGCACATACAATAATCGGCTCATGACAAGCACATATGATTGAATTTGGTAAAACTAGATGGCAATGATATGAAGAAATGAACAGCTCATTTACTGATCCTGTAGGATGAAGGCAGAAGGCCTTTAGGTCGCTGAAGGAAGCTGGGAATAACCAACAGCTTTCATACCTTACTGTATTTCTAGATCTTATGATAATACTTAATGAATATATGAAACAGTGGCAATACTTATGTTTATGCGTTTATTGTAATATATATATATATTATGAGTAGACAATGACTGCATTCAACCTCTAAACAGACTAGGACTGATCAATTTGTTCTGGATCAACTGATAAGGTGGGCGTGCATCATGTAAGTGTTTACCAATGTATACAACAGGCCTCAAAGAATCAGGAAGTAGATAAAGCTAAGGTCAGTTCACGTGTCTATTAGAATGCATAAAGATTGGATAATATGTCTTAAATTGAAATTGCGATTTGCTTGTTTTTTTTCTGGTTGATACTGCAATTCGAAAAGTTTAGTGGATGGAAGACTTTTGTTAATGACGCATTTGTTATATATTCTGAGCTGGCAAGGATTTTATCCCGCTTAGCCTAAAGCTTTTAAATCAAAATAGTTATGCATATAACCATGGATAATCATGTGCTCGACATGAGCGCTTGCACACACCTCCCCTTTGGCCTTGTGCTTACAATATTTGACACATGCCAGTCGACCATATGACGTGCAACAGAATACTAGAGCTAACAGGGTTATTGTGGATATTACAAATAGATTGTCGACCCGTAGAGTAAGAATCCTGCCAATTCAAATAGATGAAATCACCGTACAACTTTCGAGGGCTCAGTAACAAATGCTAAGTCTGTTCGGTGAGCTCACTTGTGAAAATGCGTCCGAAATGGGAATCCTCCATAGAGATGTCAGTAGACAGAGAAGTCAGTCGTAGGGTGGACTGTAACTACACCTTGAAGGGCAGAGTCAGACTGAGAATATAAGACGTGTGACATACAAGTAAACAAAAACGAGCTATTCTGATCCACATACGTTACTGAATGCTTCATTTTGATCCATCAATCACCATTTCAGTATAAGTGAACCTAATTTTTGGACTGAAGTTTAGCCGTCGCTCCATTTTTCGACCGACATGCCAAATGCAAGCGCTTATGGCATTGCAATAAACAAAGACATGCCTTCCTTGAAAGCGAGCACTCTTGCAATGTTCGAAAGTGCGCTTTGAAGTGAATATTTGTATTAGAATTAAACAGGCTTCAAAGACATCATTTTGGCGAGTATTTTGTTGACTATACTTCAAGGAAAAGTGTTCAAATTTTTGTAATTAGTTTCTTTAACTTTTAACGTCTATTACAGAAACTAATGGATAGCTGGGATTGAAATAAACACGCCTATCTGCCAGTTACCTCATTTAAATTATTGACTTATTTCATAATGAAGGTGCAGAAGGAAGTAGAAACTTTCGAATTAACCACAGTTTCGCCCCAATCTACCTCTTGGAGAATAGGCTCTCGATAATTATGAAGGCAAAAAAAGTACCCGACTTTGACTTATTATCTTCAAATGTTAAATAATTACAATAAATGGAACTTGGATAGGCATATACGTGACTGTGCGTATAATTTTCGGATAAATCCAGTTAGAAGGGGTAGACGGACTATCCATTAATGAAGATGATCTTAATAGTTTTGTATTTGATTTTCTGGGCCATTCCCTTTAAAATAACGGCTTTAATTTGTTTTAACTAGAAAACATAATGCAAGATTTTCTAACAATATTAGACATTAGTAATTTCACTTTTCCTATATCTAACTAAAAAAAGCTCCTTTTAATGGCAATCTGTGGGATAATTTGCTCCTGGAACGCAAATACCAGAAAGATTTTCTTATTGTAAACCAAATATCGATTTACGGTTTATTATCCCCTCATTTTCCGGGTATAAACAAGGCTATTGATCCTTTGCAGTTGAGTACATATCATTATTACTTATAAACTATTAGGCGACTTTTAATACTACGCGATGGTTCAATTGAAGCCTCCTCCAGGGGTCGTGAAATAGCTTAGTTATTAAGATATAAAGATAGCAAAGAGAGTCATTCATGGGTTGGATAAATGAGAGGATAGAGCTGTTAGGTTCCATAGTCTCGACTCATCTCTTCTTTCTCGTCGAAAGACAATACTGTCAGCTGTCCAGGGTTAAGTGGCCATCCAGCAGCGGAAGCTGTACACTTGGCGACTTGGCTGTTCCAAGAGTAATCAGGTCTTTTGAATTAAAACATCGACAGGCTAACATTAAAAGGAAAATAATTTTGGATCCCACACCCAGCTTTTGGAAAGAAGGCTTTACATCACAGAAGCTCAATGAGCCGGAAAATGGACTTCCTGTAATTGAGCCAGATTTGCCCGATAAATAACGGTTCAGATTATTCACTAACAAGACGGCCACTAAAATTGCCGTCAAGCCATTCATACAGTTTAACCACACCGACTTCCAACTAAAAAATGATCTGTGAGTCTTTTGAATATAAGGAAATTTATACTTTTATTAGCCAGTTACATCCAATCTTGACTGGTTGTTTGGTTTCTCAGTCACAGAAATTGACGGACAAGAAAGCGCTTTCATTCTTCATTCTAATGCAATCAGATGATTGTCGTGCTACTGAAGAGAGTATAGTACAATTCTTATTAAGGTTTAATTGATGCAGACTTGGTTTGCTTTAACGCGGTTTTTCGATTTTCTCTCATCATTCACTGATGTTCGTATGTAAGGAGCGAGCTAACCAAAATATTTTTGAGTGTCTGTTTCTACTTTTGATGCCTTTTTAGACCCAGTTGCTTCTAACAGCGAATATCAACGGAATTTAAGGATCAGATATAAAAATCAGTTTCCTCTAGTTTCTCCCTGTCCAATCCATCTTGCTCCAGATATCGGACGAATGAGTGCTGTACTTTTAGTGTGCTCATGGGGTTCTTTTTTATTGTGTTAAGTTCTATTTTCCTGTTTAAGCTGCTTTTTTTAACGACGAATCTAGGTATTTATGTCGCGCCTCTTTTGCCAGGCTGAAGGAAGTTGTGCTTCTGCTTGCGTAATCTAGTTTTAAACGTCCGTTGGGTGATTAGTCCTATCCGGTCGCCCCTCTCACTGGATCCTAAAGTTGCTCCTGGGGTTCCCGGTGGTCACCACGAGGAGGTTGAGAGTAGGTTTAGGTTTGACCACCAAGGCTCAATATTAAAGGGAAAGCTTTGATAAATAAAATGTTGACACCGCGAAATCCGTTATCTATTTAGAAGTTATTGCTCTCTCCAAATTTATTACAAAAATTAATGTAGGGTAGATGCTAGGGGATAATATTAGATTTTAAGGCCACCGAAAGGTTTCGAAGGTGATTCCATTTGATTTGCGAAATTCGCAAGGCTGCCGAGCCACATAGGCGCAGTTTCTCATTCATAGGCACGTGTAAAATGCAGATCTGTTTTTTGAGTCCTCGTTATTCCATTCTAAACCATACTTATAAAGGAAAAGTGTTGTTTAAAAATGCTGGCTTTTTTTACGTAAGGTCAGTCTGCCCTCAGTCATCTGTTTGGCAGATGTAATAAGACTTATAGGGGCAAGGTTCAACCGAATTCGATCCCGGTAATCAAGGCAACGAGGATCTCTGTGAATAGCTAAAATGAAGAGGAGAAGAAATTCAAATTAGTTGACAGAGAAGACAAAAGAGTTTTTAACAGCGAAAGTGATTTATTTCAATAGCTCTACAACGACCAGACTGACCGATTACACTCGGAGAGCTTTAGTTAATTGCCATTGGTGGATTGCTGTCTACCCGTCGATCCTTCATTTATGCCAACATAGTGATAGCGAATCGGCAGGAATTAAGACCATTGATGGAACTTTGGGGTTTATTCAAGGCACAATAGAGCGGAGCGCAAATGGCAATCCTGCTGATGCGACATTTCGATCTACAGCACATCAAACTCTGTGACACCTCAAAACAATCTAAAATAATTCAAACTGACAGCTGTATTGAAGACCAGAGAAGTTTTCCATTCAAAATATGGGCATGTCAACGTGATCTTTGTTCGGAATGTCATGAGACCGTAAGGAATGGTTCTAAATAGAACAAAAAGTCTTTTTAAAGCTCGCAATGGCCATAAAAGTAATCGTATTTCATAATTGATGTTATAAAAAACGATACTGGTTTTGTGGTTTTGACCTTGTCATTGAAAATAAGGCAATCAGATAAGTTAATGACCGTTAAGGAGACTGCATTCATTGTTATATCAGGTAAACGATGCGATGCATTTGGTGTGTATTTGAAGTCGAGCAAACACAAGCCTCTTCACGTTTTTTGGTTGTTGAATGACATGGTGGGGTTGTGGCATTGTGGCGTAGTTAAAGCTCTTTGTATTGGAGTAGACTTTGGAACCGAGGTCACATAGGCAGTGTAGATGAGTGTAGGTGCACGTGAAAAATAAAACGCTTAAAATGCAACGCAATGAATTCAACGAACGCTGACCAAAAATTGAACAAATGTATCATTCACGGTTCCAATTACGGAAAAATTGACCTGGATTACGGCAATCGTTCACCCACTAACTCAAATTTGGTCTATGAAATTCCCAAATTTCATGTAACATTTGAGTTTCTTTGGCTTTATTTAAACGATGATGCTTCACTATTACAATTATTCAACAGAAAACCAATTTGTAAAGCATGAACCTTATTGTTGTCTTATAAATGCTCAGCACCGGGGTCTGTTTAGACCCGTTTTAGATTCGAAGAAATGATCGGCACTTTTCACTCTTTTTGCACAATCTGAAAACTTGACAAGTAGGGGAACTACAATAGACAGGGGGCTATTTTCTTACTAATGGAAACACATGCCTCAGTAGGTTTCAACATTAGGCCAAGAAGGTTCTTGAAAGGGTGTGAATTTGAATACCCAACTCCAACTTTCGAGTTGGTGGTGTTGGCTGCAATGAAAAACCGCATAAACATTGTTTATTTGGGACTGCATAATAGGAGCTCTTTGTAGAAGACTCAATTTTTTTCTGAGATGGTGTGTTTGAGTGTAGTCGATGGATTTGCTGATCAGAGATAAGCTATCCCAAAAAATCATGCGATGATAAAGAAATATTCCAGTAATTTTATTGGAAGCACGATTGCTACGACAGTTTCTTCGACAAGAACGGACAATTTTAAGTTTAAAACCACCAATGACTTAATGAGACAAACGAGTAGCTATTTTTTGTGTTCCTCGCTTATGAAGACACACAAAGATCCACTTTGGGCATCAAAGTCCCATTATGTGTCGAGTATGTTCACAGACTTGTCTAGTCCTCGCAACGAGGATAAACAATCATTTCATTGGCTACCTTTTTCACCCATCGCACTGCAGCGCCAATGGTTGACCAAAGATTAGTCCCATCCCTTGAGGCGAGAAATCTTGGAGGAAGGGACATGTACGTGATTGTTTTGCTTCTCCATCTCCCTTTACAAACCACGCCTTGCAAGTAGCGCTATGGAGGAAAGACATGATCTCAGAATTTGTGCCCAATAAACTAAAAATTTGAAGGCTAATTTTTAATTATCGAAAGTTGGCACATTAATGGAAACTAAAAACATAAATGTCATTTTTGCTCAGAAGGTGGTATCTGCTCCTTCATTGTATTTTGATGTGCGGCATCCATTGGTGACCTGCTTCTGGACAGTCGGCCAAAATTTGAGGTTCTGTGTTGTTGTGTCTCATTTTCCCGACCTTCATTAAGCACCTTTGAGATCAGCCTGCCATCCGCATATTTGTATCTTAAATTTCACGCATTTTAATTCACTGTAATATTGTCTAGGTGTGCATCAGACCATGAAACCGCGATTTAAAGTACGAAATCTTACATCAATTTGAATTTTGTAGGGGACGAATGAAATCTGGTGCCCGAAAACTCCCAATAAGATTCAAAGCATGTTGAGATATGCTTTGAATCTTCCACAAAGCGTGATCGTGAAAAATTTTTTACGAGAAGTGGGCTGACTTAATGGATGAAGGCTATCTATTTCGACATACCTCTAACTTACGTCTGAGAGCAGTGGTATCTGTTAACAAACCAACTCAATTAGTGTCACTGGAAGGATTTTCGCACATTCGTCAGGGCTGGAGCGTTTCAAGACGGTGAGGCAAAAATCCTAGCAATTAACAAATCGGTAGTGGATGAGATTCGGCTCTATCTTTTTTTTTCTTTCATCTATAAATATACATCGCAAAATTTAAGACTAATAAAAACCAACTGCAAACTTGTTCAAGAAAAATTGGTTCACCATCACTTCCTAACGTGAATTTCTGCTAATGGCCAAAAGTAGGTGTTGAGTCTAGAAGACGTCCATTTGGGTCATCGTGGAATCAAGTTAGACAGTACAATAAGGAATCCTAAATGCAGAAAATTTACTAAGTACGATAATGGTAAGTTTGCGTTTGGTGTTTTCTAGGTGAGGGGCATTCTTTTTTCCACTATGTCAATCATATCATCAAATCAAATTCTCTCGTAACAGCTATAAAGAAATCGAAATTAGAAGATCAAGTCTTCAAGCTCGAAACTTCATCTAACGGCACACAAGGATTGCCAAATAAAATTTCCATGAAAATTAACAATTTAAATGCATGTATGGATTAAAAAGATGGGCTTACCAGAACTTTGTTAAATCCTGACTGTAAAAGCGATCGCTCAACAAATAGTGCCTGCTAAACCAGTTAATATCAAACATCATTACATTTAGCTGAGCAAATACCGCCTATTTTTGGTCACAGTCTTCACTGACATCGATAAATGTTGTTGACGCATTTAGAAGGGTAAAGTATGCACATTTGTGAATTTGCAAGTTTGGCGACTAACTGCAGCCTCGTAAGAACCAACCATTTGGCAGTATGCTTCCCTCTAAAATGTTGCCCGGTTAATTAAACCAGTGGAGGCCTAAAGTGGACAAATCTTCGGGTAGAAAAACTGCTAATACTCACAATTTAAGCTCCCATTAAAGTTAAATGAGGTTGTGTTCAAGCCACGATGGTCGCGAGGACCATTAACGAGGGTACTGGTGGGAACCTCTATTGCCTTGGCAAATCCTCTGTCTAAGTTCTTCCCATACTTCAATGCATCACCTTGTTAGCATCGCAATGCACTGTTATTGGGTCTTGATTGAAGTATCTACTGTTGCCTAAATGCTGCATTAACGTGGGCTCATGCACTAGATGTCCATTGAGAAGCCGATGTTCGTGACTGAAGGGCACAAATATAATCTGCTTCCTTAGATATATTTAATATTTGTAAACGGAGAACAGAAAGCATTTGGCTGAATTTGTTGGAGCGCGATTTAAACAAGGAGGAGTTAATTCCGAATCGAACTACTTCAACGGTGGCGAAAAGCGACCACAAAAACGTGTGTGAAATATCCCCATATTGGCTCCTTCCGCACATTCTATTCACGCAACAAAACTGTCACCGCATTCTCATGGTTGGCGTTCGAAACGATGCGTCGATACAGTTGAGGAGAGCAGCAAAACAGAAACGTGATGTGTTTAACGCTTGAGGGAAGGACCACATGGCAGGTAAAAGATTAACTGGGAGTTAGTTCGAATACTTGTAATTGAAGCCTATAAATGAAGTTGTGGTATGGCACGAAAGCAGGTCGCTTCGTCCACAAGCAAACAATGCGCTTGTCACTAACTCTGATCTTATTGAGCCTCTGCATTATCACCTCCGTTGGATGGAGCCATGGTACTAAGATTGGCCTCGAGCAACAATCTAGGAATAACAAATCCGACCAACAAAGTCCATCGAACTGCATTCAATCATCAACGGAAGGCGAACAAAAGGACAAAATTAAAAACAAAGATGGATGGAGCACAAAATCCGAAAAAGAGAAAAATGACAAAGAAATACAAAATACAAAAAATTCAATTCTTTACCACCTACAATCGAAATATAAACGACCGAAATGGAGTGATTATTCGTATGAGGAAAATGCACCAAATTATCGTCCAGAATATGGATATGGTGGCGACGGAAGAGGTTACTCAAGAATGAACCGTCCATATTATCGACAACCACAATACACTCCACCGAAATGGAGTGATTATTCGGATGGGAACGATGCACCCAATTATCGTCCGAATTATGGATATGGTGGCGATGGAAGGGGTTATTTAAGAATGAACCGTCCATATTATCGACAACCACAACACACACCGCCGAACTGGAGGGCTTATTCGATTTGGAGAGATGCACCCAATTATCGTCCAAATTATGGATATGGTGACGATGCAAGGGATTATCCAAGAATGAACAGTCCATATCATCGACAACCACCACACACACCACCGAACTGGAGTGATTACTCAGACGAAGACGATGCACCCAATAATCGTCCAGATTACGGATCTGGTGATGATGGATGGGAGGATGCAAGTGTGCCCGATCAATTCTACAGACAACCACCACACACACCACCGAACTGGAGTGATTACTCAGACGAAGACGATGCACCCAATTATCGTCCAGATTATGGATATGGTGACGATGCAGGGGATTATCCACGAATGAATGGTCCACATCATCGACAAATACAACGCACACCACCGAACTGGAGTGATTACTCAGACGAAGATGATGCACCCAATAATCGTCCAGATTACGGATCTGGTGATGATGGATGGGTGGATGTAAGTGTGCCCGATCAGTTCTACAGACAACCACCACACACACCGCCGAACTGGAGTGATTACTCGGACGAAGACGATGCACCCAATTATCGTCCAGATTATGGATATGGTGACGATGCAGGGGATTATCCACGAATGAATGGTCCACATCATCGACAAATACAACGCACACCACCGAACTGGAGTGATTACTCAGACGAAGACGATGCACCCAATAATCGTCCAGATTACGGATCTGGTGATGATGGATGGGAGGATGCAAGTGTGCCCGATCAATTCTACAGACAACCACCACACACACCACCGAACTGGAGTGATTACTCAGACGAAGACGATGCACCCAATTATCGTCCAGATTATGGATATGGTGACGATGCAGGGGATTATCCACGAATGAATGGTCCACATCATCGACAAATACAACGCACACCACCGAACTGGAGTGATTACTCAGACGAAGATGATGCACCCAATAATCGTCCAGATTACGGATCTGGTGATGATGGATGGGAGGATGCAAGTGTGCCCGATCAATTCTACAGACAACCACCACACACACCACCGAACTGGAGTGATTACTCAGACGAAGACGATGCACCCAATTATCGTCCAGATTATGGATATGGTGACGATGCAGGGGATTATCCACGAATGAATGGTCCACATCATCGACAAATACAACGCACACCACCGAACTGGAGTGATTACTCAGACGAAGATGATGCACCCAATAATCGTCCAGATTACGGATCTGGTGATGATGGATGGGAGGATGCAAGTGTGCCCGATCAATTCTACAGACAACCACCACACACACCACCGAACTGGAGTGATTACTCAGACGAAGACGATGCACCCAATTATCGTCCAGATTATGGATATGGTGACGATGCAGGGGATTATCCACGAATGAATGGTCCACATCATCGACAAATACAACGCACACCACCGAACTGGAGTGATTACTCAGACGAAGACGATGCACCCAATAATCGTCCAGATTACGGATCTGGTGATGATGGATGGGAGGATGCAAGTGTGCCCGATCAATTCTACAGACAACCACCACACACACCACCGAACTGGAGTGATTACTCAGACGAAGACGATGCACCCAATAATCGTCCAGATTATGGATATGGTGACGATGCAGGGGATTATCCACGAATGAATGGTCCACATCATCGACAAATACAACGCACACCACCGAACTGGAGTGATTACTCAGACGAAGACGATGCACCCAATAATCGTCCAGATTACGGATCTGGTGATGATGGATGGGAGGATGCAAGTGTGCCCGATCAATTCTACAGACAACCACCACACACACCGCCGAACTGGAGTGATTACTCAGACGAAGACGATGCACCCAATTATCGTCCAGATTATGGATATGGTGACGATGCAGGGGATTATCCACGAATGAATGGTCCACATCATCGACAAATACAACGCACACCACCGAACTGGAGTGATTACTCAGACGAAGACGATGCACCCAATAATCGTCCAGATTACGGATCTGGTGATGATGGATGGGTGGATGCAAGTGTGCCCGATCAATTCTACAGACAACCACCACACACACCACCGAACTGGAGTGATTACTCAGACGAAGACGATGCACCCAATTATCGTCCAGATTATGGATATGGTGACGATGCAGGGGATTATCCACGAATGAATGGTCCACATCATCGACAAATACAACGCACACCACCGAACTGGAGTGATTACTCAGACGAAGATGATGCACCCAATAATCGTCCAGATTACGGATCTGGTGATGATGGATGGGAGGATGCAAGTGTGCCCGATCAATTCTACAGACAACCACCACACACACCACCGAACTGGAGTGATTACTCAGACGAAGACGATGCACCCAATTATCGTCCAGATTATGGATATGGTGACGATGCAGGGGATTATCCACGAATGAATGGTCCACATCATCGACAAATACAACGCACACCACCGAACTGGAGTGATTACTCAGACGAAGACGATGCACCCAATTATCGTCCAGATTATGGATATGGTGACGATGCAGGGGATTATCCACGAATGAATGGTCCACATCATCGACAAATACAACGCACACCACCGAACTGGAGTGATTACTCAGACGAAGACGATGCACCCAATAATCGTCCAGATTACGGATCTGGTGATGATGGATGGGAGGATGCAAGTGTGCCCGATCAATTCTACAGACAACCACCACACACACCGCCGAACTGGAGTGATTACTCAGACGAAGACGATGCACCCAATTATCGTCCAGATTATGGATATGGTGACGATGCAGGGGATTATCCACGAATGAATGGTCCACATCATCGACAAATACAACGCACACCACCGAACTGGAGTGATTACTCAGACGAAGACGATGCACCCAATAATCGTCCAGATTACGGATCTGGTGATGATGGATGGGTGGATGCAAGTGTGCCCGATCAATTCTACAGACAACCACCACACACACCACCGAACTGGAGTGATTACTCAGACGAAGACGATGCACCCAATTATCGTCCAGATTATGGATATGGTGACGATGCAGGGGATTATCCACGAATGAATGGTCCACATCATCGACAAATACAACGCACACCACCGAACTGGAGTGATTACTCAGACGAAGACGATGCACCCAATAATCGTCCAGATTACGGATCTGGTGATGATGGATGGGAGGATGCAAGTGTGCCCGATCAATTCTACAGACAACCACCACACACACCACCGAACTGGAGTGATTACTCAGACGAAGACGATGCACCCAATAATCGTCCAGATTATGGATATGGTGACGATGCAGGGGATTATCCACGAATGAATGGTCCACATCATCGACAAATACAACGCACACCACCGAACTGGAGTGATTACTCAGACGAAGATGATGCACCCAATAATCGTCCAGATTACGGATCTGGTGATGATGGATGGGAGGATGCAAGTGTGCCCGATCAATTCTACAGACAACCACCACACACACCACCGAACTGGAGTGATTACTCAGACGAAGACGATGCACCCAATTATCGTCCAGATTATGGATATGGTGACGATGCAGGGGATTATCCACGAATGAATGGTCCACATCATCGACAAATACAACGCACACCACCGAACTGGAGTGATTACTCAGACGAAGACGATGCACCCAATTATCGTCCAGATTATGGATATGGTGACGATGCAGGGGATTATCCACGAATGAATGGTCCACATCATCGACAAATACAACGCACACCACCGAACTGGAGTGATTACTCAGACGAAGACGATGCACCCAATAATCGTCCAGATTACGGATCTGGTGATGATGGATGGGTGGATGCAAGTGTGCCCGATCAATTCTACAAACAACCACCACACACACCGCCGAACTGGAGTGATTACTCAGACGAAGACGATGCACCCAATTATCGTCCAGATTATGGATTTTGTGACGTGGCAAGACAAAACCTTGGTTTACAACATCCATTCGGCCTGCAAGCGCTACGTAGATCACCCAGGTCCATTCCCTCTAACAATAGTAGCCCATGCTCCCTACGTGCTCTCCGCCGTATATTTGGTGATCAATCGACTTATTCTCCTTGCATTTCTAAGGAACGCGGATCATCCTCTCAATCCTCTCACGCGAATCCATGCGGGAGATCATTGCTTCAGACTCGCAACGGTCGAGTAATGAGTTTTTATTCGATGGTGTCTAATGACTCTGGTAATTAGCCCATGCACTGTTGATCTGCATTAATCAATTGCTTTGTTTACCTACCTCCAAATAAATAACTGGATTTCAGCCATTTATTATTCTTTATCGTGTAGTGCTTCTCTGATTCTACTCAAGGATCTGCTCATTCACTGACATTTAGCATCGGCTCTCATGTTACCTGCAGTCACGTGTTCAGTGTTCTTTGATACATCCTATGAAATGAGACCGATTTGAGCAGCATGTGATCGTGCATGCATGAACTGTCTTGCATGTCAAGTTGACAAGTGGATTCCTCCTTTCTTGACACCACGTCCGTCTCCATTTGGCGCCTCCCTTCATGAGAAATGACTGTTGATTTGGATCAAAGACACCCACGCGTTTACCTGCCAAGTACTGAACATCTACCTGGTCATTCGGCGTTTGATGTTGGCTTGATGCGGGCTTATGTTTGCATGACAAGTGCGTAATGCCCACTCCTATTGATGTGCGATGACGCACGAAAGTCGAACAAATGTCGTTTTGAAGTGGCAAGTGGAAACTGGATCACTCACTGGTCGAAGTGCCATCTCATTTGATGATAGCACGCTTTACTTGATTACTTGATTCACTTCTGAGTTAATTAGTAGTTAGTTAGTTACTTAGTTAGTAGCACTTGCCTGAACGAGGAACGATAGAGTTGGCGATGTCAGCCCCCAACTACGTGAGGTCCTCATCACGACCACCCTCACTCGAGTTTGGAGATTTTTGTTTTTTCGCGGACATTTCTCTTGAGTCACTCGACTGCCTAATGCATAACTCCGATTGCCATGCCCCAGAACCTAACAGTCGGGATTGATCACGTTCTACTACAAATCTGACTGACAATATCTCTTTACTTCTCAGTCGTGAAGTTTAACGTAGACACTCTTTATTATTGCGTGGAAAGACCGTTTGCTTCAGTCGATCAGTCGCTCCTTCAACTTTTCCTTCATTCAAGCGCTCATTCGTTCAGTTGATCAATCGTTTAGCCCTTCCATCATTTACGATTCCAATCATTCACTAATCGTTGACTGATTCATTCAACTCTTATTTCTTCCCCTCATTCCGTTGATTATAAACCAATCTATTTATTTGTTCCTTCCTTCATGCAAAATACGTTCAGCCATTTGCATATTATGTATTTAATACTTCATTTTTTTCTTTCATTCCTTCAATATATCATTCATTCGCTCCATTTTTGTTTACCTGTCTAATTAATTGAATCCAACTCCCATCTCCCTCTTTCCACTCTAAACTTTTTCCTTGCCGTCTTCTTCTGTCCACATATTTCACAGCAGAGCATTGTCTTGACACCTATTTATCTATAATTCCCAACGCATCCTACTAGCATTTGGTATTTCAAAGGCAAATAAACTCTTCATTGCTTGGTTTTCGGCATCTTCCTCGGTCATATCTTGTTGCTTAATCATTTTATTCTGAATGGATCCTTACCTATGGTTGACCAGTGCTTATATTTGCATAAACGTAGAGCTCAAGTAACAAAGGCTCATTTAATTTGCATAGAAAAGCAGTTTTCTTGCGAACTTTTCTATTGGGAGCGTTGACACTGATACGTCCAAATGCTACACATAGTCACCTTGTGCTAATGTCTTCGAGGCTGGATTCGGGGTTGATTGTGGATTTGTCTAAGCTCTTGACAATTGAGACCGACAGGCAGTAATTCGAGTAATTCATTAATCATACGAAATTGATACTACTGAAAAGCCTAATACCAACTTTGCTAATAGTTAGCAAAACATATGAAATATACGAACTATCGACTGCTGATTTGATCTTCAAAATTACTGATTTGTATTAAAATTAATCAACTGCGAGTACATTCAGTTAATAATATAGTGATAGCATTGCAACAGAATCATTGAGATTGTAATCACTGGCCGCTTGATCATTGCCACTTGAGATATGCTTTGGCATGCTATTTATAAAAAAAAATGTAAATTAAGCATCATTCAGTACGAAACTGATGAGTGAGCCATCAACGCACATATTTCATACTATCCTGCTATTTTTGTGTCCGTCTTGTTCAAAAGATGCCGATTAAGTAGTTAGACTAAATTGTGCGTCGTTGACTCTTACAACCTATCCACTAAATACGACTTAACTCAGTACACTTTGTACTCTTTCAAGTGCAAATATTTGTCCAAGTCACGCTGAAAGTGAAATTGACATGAATGAGCCATCAAAATCGTATTAGCCGTACAGCGGTGAATCTAGCAGAAATCAACTACAAATGAGCAAACTTAAAGTGGAAATCAGACTACACCTCTTCGTGAGCGGCTTGAGCAACTTTGGTAACCATATTAGCAGAAGCCAAAGCGGCTTCATGTGCAGGGGTATTATTATCAAGGGCTGAGCGTAGGTCAATCCAGTCAAGATTCCAATGCTGTTTTTTGAAGTGAAATTTTGAGAAATTTTTGCAATAGGAACTAGATTTCAGGAGTTGATTGTCGAGGTGGTTGTAGATACTCTGGGCTGATCCTTGAAAATTAATATCTGTGGCTTTGGGTTTTGGATTTCGCAGGGATTCTCTTTGAACAATTCCAATTCAAGCTACATAGTCCGATTTGTCTCAAAATCAATCTGAACGTTGACGTTGACTTCTTTTTGGACCAATTCGATCTTGTTGTAGGGCCTACAATAAGACACACGAAATCCTCTCGAAAAGGAAAATTGTTTGCAGCTCCAGTCCTTTAAATGCACTAAAATTGCCGCTAAAGTAGAGGCACAAAACCCAAAACTGCTCGATTTCATGACTGACATTTCACATCCGCCTAAAGCTAAGAGTATGAATGCCTCTGTTTTCAAGGGGATCCATTTTAGAACTTTGCAGCATTGCTTTTGATGTCTGCATTATGGACAATTTCTCGTTATTCACAAGCCGATAAAGCATTGACATTTAGATGGAACTTTCATTATTTTGCTATTTTTCAGCATAATGTCCTAGAGGACTTGTGAAGGTGTATTTGATAGTTTGAAATGCCAGCTTCAACATGGAGTGTGTAGGCGGCATTCAGCAAAATAGACGAACATGAAATAGACAATGTAAATAAGAACCTCGCGCTCTTGTGAACGTAGTTATTAAGCAACTATTTAGGCAGTTGGTGTTGAGTTAGCCACGTAGTTTTTCTTCCTATCACAGTAACAGATCTAAAGTTGCAAGTGAATTTTAATAGTTAATAAAGCAAACAAAAGGATCAATGCCCTGCGGTTGCATGATCTTTTCAAGAACTTTAATTAGCGGTTCGTAGGACAACTTGCATTTCCTATCCTAGATATTTCCAAACTCCTTCCATCGTAATGCTGATACTGACGCGGCATATTTGAGGTATGCAATTTACGTAAGGAGAGAATGATGTTATAAAACCGCATGGCATTCATTTTATTGATAAGGGAGCAGAATAAGTCCGCCAACCCGCTGAAGCTCGAAAATATGTCAACTCACGCCCAGTTAGGTGTGAATGAAATTCTCCTATTCGCAAAGGAGGAAGTGAAATAAACGATTCAAGATGTTACCGTTTTTTGTAGACTCGTTCACGACAAGCAATGTAGTGTTGCGATGAGTTGATTCCTAGTTTTCAAGTGCAATGTAATGAAATTAAGCAATGCAACAAATAGAACAGGCTAATATGCGCATACCAGCCTGTATGAATATAACATTAATGGCAGTCGCGCAAATCGACACTAAACGCCAATGCATATCTGCACACATGATGGGTCAAATTATCCCATATGAAGAGGGGAGGAGTAGGAACTTGCTTGTACTCCAAAAAAGCAGTCCACTCAGTGAGTTAGAAGTGAGAGAAGATGAGGTTGTAAGAGGAGTGACACCTACACAGACTTTGTCAACACGCCAGTTTGTGTGGAGATTCAATAGATCTGAGTAATTTCAGGACATCAGATTCTTTATGGGATTACCCAAGTGCGTTCTTCTGAGCGTGCGTGGGAGTCTAGGCAGCAGTCGGATGAGGATGTGGTGTTCAAGCCACGATGGTCGCGAGGACCATTAACGAGGGTACTGGTGGGAACCTCTATTGCCTTGGCAAATCCTCTGTCTAAGTTCTTCCCATACTTCAATGCATCACCTTGTTAGCATCGCAATGCACTGTTATTGGGTCTTGATTGAAGTATCTACTGTCGCCTAAATGCTGCATTAACGTGGGCTCATGCATTAGATGTCCATTGAGAAGCCGATGTTCGTGACTGAAGGGCACAAATATAATCTGCTTCCTTAGATATATTTAATATTTGTAAACGGAGAACAGAAAGCATTTGGCTGAATTTGTTGGAGCGCGATTTAAACAAGGAGGAGTTAATTCCGAATCGAACTACTTCAACGGTGGCGAAAAGCGACCACAAAAACGTGTGTGAAATATCCCCATATTGGCTCCTTCCGCACATTCTATTCACGCAACAAAACTGTCACCGCATTCTCATGGTTGGCGTTCGAAACGGTGCGTCGATACAGTTGAGGAGAGCAGCAAAACAGAAACGTGATGTGTTTAACGCTTGAGGGAAGGACCACATGGCAGGTAAAAGATTAACTGGGAGTTAGTTCGAATACTTGTAATTGAAGCCTATAAATGAAGTTGTGGTATGGCACGAAAGCAGGTCGCTTCGTCCACAAGCAAACAATGCGCTTGTCACTAACTCTGATCTTATTGAGCCTCTGCATTATCACCTCCATTTGCTGGTGCCATGGGTCACATTTTAGTTTCCATATTACATTAGGACATTACAATTCCACCAAACAAAGACCATCAATCTGGGGCCAAGTCTCCCTGGAAGACGAACAAAGGGACAAAAGCAAAAACGTAGTTAGACCGATTTGTCAAAGAAAAAAATTGCAAAATGAAGATAGAAGGCAAAATGCAAGATTCACTAATCTATTCTACGGAATACCACATCATATATCACTGAGTTCGGATGAAGTAGATGCGCACAATCATCAAGCCGAACATCGATACGGTGATGAAGAAGGGGAAAATACAAGAATCCAAGGTCCATACTACCGACAACAACATCGAAGGCTACCGGACTGGAGTGTCTATTCGAATGATGGAAATGCACCCAGTTATTACCCAGAATGTCGTTGTGGCGATGATGGATGTGATAACGCAAGAATTCACAGTCCATACCATGGACTACCACGATACAAAATACCTGATTGGAGTGGTTCCTCGGATGATGGCCATGCAACCTATAATAACCCAGAATGTGGATATGGCAGTGATGGTGAGGGGAATGCCGAAGTCCCTAACCACTGCTATCGACAACCGCAACACACGGAACCGGACTGGAGTGACCACTCGGATGACGGCGATGCACCTTATTGTAACCCAAAATGTGAATGTGGCAATGATGGTGGGGGGAATGCCGGAGTCCCTAATCACTGCTATCGACAACCGCAACACACGGAACCGGACTGGAGTGACCACTCGGATGACGGCGATGCACCTTATTGTAACCCAAAATGTGAATGTGGCAATGATGGTGGGGGGAATGCCGGAGTCCCTAATCACTGCTATCGACAACCGCAACACACGGAGCCGGACTGGAGTGACCACTCGGATGACGGCGATGCACCTTATTGTAACCCAAAATGTGAATGTGGCAATGATGGTGGGGGGAATGCCGGAGTCCCTAATCACTGCTATCGACAACCGCAACACACGGAGCCGGACTGGAGTGACCACTCGGATGACGGCGATGCACCTTATTGTAACCCAAAATGTGAATGTGGCAATGATGGTGGGGGGAATGCCGGAGTCCCTAATCACTGCTATCGACAACCGCAACACACGGAACCGGACTGGAGTGACCACTCGGATGACGACGATGCACCCATTTATAGCCCTGAAGGTGGATATAGCGCTTTAGGAGGAACGAATAATAGAATCCCCGAGCACTTCTACCTACTATCACAACACCCCCCATCGAACTCGATTTACAATTCTAAAAATGATGTGAATCCCTCAAAAAACGCTCTATATGAATGTGAGGAAGTTACGTCTTCCTATCCTTACTCTTCAAATGATGTACGAGGTTTATTCAAAGACACACACTTTCCAACAAGTTACGCGAAAACACATCGGGGAAAGAAGGCCCGCAGTCTAGCAATGGTCGAGTAATGAGTTTGTCCTCGATGGTGTCTAATGACTCCGGTAATTAGCCCATGCACTGTTGATCTGCATTAATCAATTGCTTTGTTTACCTACCTCCAAATAAATAACTGGATTTCAGCCATTTATTATTCTTTATCGTGTAGTGCTTCTCTGATTCTACTCAAGGATCTGCTCATTCACTGACATTTAGCATCGGCTCTCATGTTACCTGCAGTCACGTGTTCAGTGTTCTTTGATACATCCTATGAAATGAGACCGATTTGAGCAGCATGTGATCGTGCATGCATGAACTGTCTTGCATGTCAAGTTGACAAGTGGATTCCTCCTTTCTTGACACCACGTCCGTCTCCATTTGGCGCCTCCCTTCATGAGAAATGACTGTTGATTTGGATCAAAGACACCCACGCGTTTACCTGCCAAATACTGAACATCTACCTGGTCATTCGGCGTTTGATGTTGGCTTGATGCGGGCTTATGTTTGCATGACAAGTGCGTAATGCCCACTCCTAATGATGTGCGATGACGCACGAAAGTCGAACAAATGTCGTTTTGAAGTGGCAAGTGGAAACTGGATCACTCACTGGTCGAAGTGCCATCTCATTTGATGATAGCACGCTTTACTTGATTACTTGATTCACTTCTGAGTTAATTAGTAGTTAGTTAGTTACTTAGTTAGTAGCACTTGCCTGAACGAGGAACGATAGAGTTGGCGATGTCAGCCCCCAACTACGTGAGGTCCTCATCACGACCACCCTCACTCGAGTTTGGAGATTTTTGTTTTTTCGCGGACATTTCTCTTGAGTCCGATTGCCATGCCCCAGCTGCTTCTATGGCGGAATCGATCACGTTCCGCTACAAATCTGATTGACAATACCTCTTTACTTCGCAGTGGTGCAGACTAATCGGGCCTTCTATGACCATTTAGGCTGTAGGGTTCGAATTTTTACAATAATAGGCCATAATTTTGATTTTGGGCAGGCAGAATGGAAATTGAGCCGTTGCCTCCCGGGGGCCCCTCTATTCACAATCTTAATGCTGCTTGTTCACTTTTGTCTGCTGATTTAGCTCCTTGTTAATAACTCGGATAACTTTTTAAGCTCCCTACATCAATAAGGGTTGTCAATCGCTTGTCTTGGTTGCAGACCACTCCCGAAGCCCTTACTAAAAATCTTTACTCTAATATGCACATACGCCTCTGTGATGGTTTGATTGTGGCGCCAATCCTATTGGTTTCTCTATTAGTTGCAATTAACACATACATGTATTCCATCTATGTACTTCTTTGACTTTTTGACCATTCTTATGGTTCCAATCTATGCAACTTTCAAAAGGCCACATTCTCCACGAACTCTGATAAAATTTAGCCTTAATTTAATGCTTAGCCTCAAACTCGAGAGTATAAAAGAGGGAGATGTTTATTAAGAGAATGAACTCCTCGAAGCCCACAAAGCAACCGTCGATAAGGTTGCTTATAACTGAGAGAACATGACAGGGAGACCTGATATCACAACAGATTGCACCTCGAGCCAGTCGTTGCTCTTAAATTCTTTTGAGGAACTGAGGGTCTCCCGGTGATAAAACTTTAGGGTATTTCCTCACATCTGCTTCCACATTCACAACTTCATTTGCCCAAACCAGTTCTTTGAATTTTGACTCAATATGCATTTTTTTACCCTCAAGATAGATCCTGTATTCGTCACAAGCGGACTCGTAGGCCTCCCGAGTGTTTAAATTCGGTTCAGTTTTGAGATAACTTTCCAACGCCTCTTCGACTTTAATGTGCAAATATTCCTCCAGGAATTTATTTTCATAGGGATTAACTGTAAGTTCAAGGATAAATTTATCCTTTGTTCTGCTTATATTGCGATCTAACTCCAAGATGCCTCTAACATACATCTTTGTTCTTTTGAATGTCTGGAAGGAAAAAAAGTTTAGAGCTAAATCTAACAAACGAACATCGAATACAAAGCCAATTCCGTACCAATTTCAAAATCTGTCTGCACGCCAAAACTATTCGTGCACTCTGATATAGAACAATAATCAATTTTGATTTGAATAAAGTTATATCACCGATTGATCAGCGATTGATACTAATGCTGATTTCGCGTGTCCATCAAACTCTCATCATCAACAAAACCATTCATTCAAAACATTTTTATGATTAGACTATACCCCGACGATTTATGCAGACATGTCCAAGTAAAGTGGTGATTCAAAATTCCTTCTCTTAATTTTTCATTTCGGGGTGAACTGGCGTCAGATACTACTGACTGCCAATTGACTTCTATTCCTATAACTGGACAAGTGATGGCGCACTTTTGGCTTTCTAGGATAACGATAACCGACCATGCTTAGATTATTGTGGGTCTTTAGATCTAAATTTCAGTATTAGAATGACTACGAGCCCCGATAATAACATACCAGGGCCACCGCTTTAATGGTCAAGTCCGAATCACTCTGGGATGGTAAATAAATGACTTACAGTCTGTAAGTTTCATGTGAGAACAGATTTCGAAAATTAGTCTGCGGTTATCTAAGTAAACATTTACTTGGTAGTCCAATCAGCTTAAATATGCGGATTCGTTAAGTCAAGTAAATTTTTAGTCAGTAGAATTCTCAATTCAAAGCCAAAGTGGCATTTGATCACTTTTAGTACAAAGGTCTATAATATTAATAGCCAAAATTGACAAAATTAGATCCCAGTATCAATATAATAAAGTCACTTAAAATCGCTTTGTTCAGTCTGCTGATTACCTGGCTGTACTTTTACTCACATATGCTCAAAGTTCAAATTTATGTTATTTACCCATTCGGTTGTTGGTCAGATTGTGCTTATTTCGGCATATACAACGTGGTAAGATATTTAGTCCTCCAGAGTTGGGAAACATTCATATTGCTGGACAATATAAGCAATCCTAGCGCTTCTCCGTGTAGTGCAATCGCATGCGTCTTCTCTCACTAATTTGCAACGCAAATAGTAGAGCCGTCGCTCCTGCTCGCGTGTGGAAGGGGCTAGAATGTCGATAAAGAAAAATTTCCGACGTAGAAAAACGCTTCAGTCAATCAGCCACTTGGAGCCCACGTCCAAAAATCCAACAGTTTCGAGGACACCGCAGTCGGAACGACCATTAACAAGGGTTTTGTATTCTAATTTTACCCGATTCCGCATTGAAGGGACTGGTTCAAGCATTTATCTTGGAAAAAGAAAAAGAAAAGCTGGTGTCAGTTTGATTGAAGACTTCCAAATTCACCACCTCCTTCTAGAAAATCCCCTAAGGAGCATGGATGGTCATCCACATCGCTAGATGAGGAGTTAGACGGATTCGCGATCAACCACCCCATAAAAACGCTCTACTAAAAGAAAACTGACAGATAAACTTAAAGTAGTAATCTCGTAGTGAAGGAGCTCCTGAGATGAAAATAGGAATAGGCATCGAAGATAGGAAAAATAAATTACCGATAAGAACAGCCTCCAAATGCAACCAGGGCTAGCCAATTGCGAAACCATGCGCAGGGCTCGAGTAATTTGCGTCCAAATAATTGGCTAAATGAGTCCCTCAGAAGTTAGAGTTTTATGGAGCAATTCGTGCTCAGCCGATTGCTCGTTCTCAGGTTCTCCTTCCGGTATTCTTATTAGATATACTCTAAGTATGACTAAGAGCATTAATACCCATATGGATTGCTGTGATCTCACACCTCTATTAAGTCCTATTTCCTTCAAAGCCTAAACGCTACTAGCGACTTGGTTTTATTTGATGCACCACCAGATCTTCTCTTGCATTAAATTCAAAACATATTATTTCGACTTATAATATCTCTGTTCCTCTTCAGAGTTCATATACGTATACTCAGTTTCTCTGTAAGAATTCAGCTTTGTGAATTCCCAATGAGCTGTCTGTTTCTAGACAGATTTGCTATTTTGAGTGAGTTTAACAATGTGGCCATTTAAAAGCTACTGGATTTTAATAAGAACACAATAAATCAGAGAATCATATTAGCACCAGTCGTTACTGAATGAAGATTCAGTTAGTGAATTTGTTGGTGAGCTTAATGAGAAAGAACATTCTGATGATGCTTCCGACGTGACTGAAGTAGTTGTGGCCTTGCTAGCACTCACCACTGGACAAGAAGAAACCGACGATGGTAAAGCGCTGGAAGACGAGTTGATTGATGGAGAGAAGGTTGATCCGGACTCAAAAGAAGCCGTGTCGCTTAAACTACTGAAACTACTGAAGCTTGAGCTTTTTCGGTGAGATCTCAGTTTCTTTCGAGGCTTACAAGACCGAGTGACAGAACATGATGAAGTAGATACATTGGACGTGTAAGGGCAGTGTCTCCGGCTACTTCTTCGTTCCATCGAGTTCCAAGATTGATTTTGTTGATATTCGTAGTAAGGCATCATTCCACAAGTCGGTATACTAACGGGGACAGAAATGAGCATTGGTTGAGTCATGGCACAAATTGGAACTGTTTGGGTCATACAGGTTTTCTGCTTCAATGGAACTAGCTGCGTACCACCGCAAACTAATGAAGCCGCTGATTTCAGACTCGTGCTTTTATTTCTCTGATGTTTACAGTTGCATTTTTGCCTGGTTTTCGAGACACTCTTAGCTTTTGCCTTAGTTGGGGTCTCTTTTGCAAAAACATCTAATTCGACTTCATTTTTAGCTCTACTATTGCCAATTTCCGAGCAAGAATTCAAAGGTTGAGGTGTTGGAGAGGGTAACTTCAAGTCTTTCGGTTTTTCTACAGATGGCTGGGTTAATGAAAGAGATTCGATTTCCTGGTCATTTTCAGGTAATTTATTTGATTCTTCAAGTGGCGCGTCAGGGTTAAAAATACCACCAGCGGATTCACCAAACAAAGCCTTGCCGATTTTGGTTGAACTGGATGCATTTTTGAGCTCTTTTTTATTGAATTCAATGCGGTCTTTCAGAGCAATCCTAGCGGCTTCCATAAGCTCCGTCCGAGCTTCTTCGATCGCCTTCTCTTGTCTTAATCGACGGCGCTCCTTGTAATCAACAGACTTCACTCCTTTTTCGTTTTCAGTTGCCTGACTATCGGTCATTACCTTGCCGGTCTCTTCATCCAACTTTCGATTCCGTTCGATTTCTCTCTTCGATTTCAGCTCTGCTTCTGCAGCCTTCACTTTCTGCATCGCCTCGATTATACTTTGAAGAGAAGGAGCAGGCTTCTGGTCCCCTGCATTACACTTTATCATCTGCTTCGAGGAAGGTGTTTCTTCGCACTGATTCCCCAGTTCCTTAACTTTCTCCATCGGTTTTCGAGCTAAGAGGTTAAGGGAATCCTGTTCAGGAATTTCCCTCTCCCACGAATACGAAGGTATTGGAAGACTCGGAGGAATCATATTAGCTACGCGGGCCTCCTTTATAAGAGTTAGAAAGGGCGTAGGTTTCTTACCAGGTCCGGGAAGAGCAAATTCAATCGTTGATGACTTTTTTTCATTTGCAGCATTATTGTTGGTCTGATCGACATAAACGTTAGCCTCTGCATCTTCGAATACGTTATGACTCGCAGTTGAGCCATCTGCAGCAATCTTTACCGCCCTGTAGGCTCTTGGACTTACTGGTTTGGGCTCAGTAGGAGTATTCCTATTGCGCATTTCTTCATTATACGGAAACTCATCAAAGATCGAACTGCATCTGGAAATTATCCCCATCCTCTTCTCATTAATGCACGCCTTATCGCACAAGCTACTTTTATTGGTGAGCGTAGGGGTGTTCAAAAAGCTATCACGGGCGTTTTGACGTATTATTTCGTTCTCTAGAATACATGGTTGCTTAATTGAAACAATAGAATGTCTACAGGCGTTACAACAATTAGATTGCTTCACCACGTTTATGGAAAGCGATCGATCAGCCTGTTCGCCCAGAAATGTTCGTGACTCTGATCCCCAATCAACTTGAGGGCCGACTGCTGACCATTCGTTCTCATCATCTCCATCCTGAAATGGCGCTGAATCAAGTTCTCTCAGGCGCATGAGCAGTCCCCTACTCTCTAATCCACTGCTATAAGAACGCACCGATGGGGATCTCGGTGGTTTCAAAAGTGCAAGTTTTGACTTCTGGACTTTTTCCTCATCGTGAGTTGCTTTTGTCTGATCTTTGAAAATATTAAGGATTTTGTCTGGATTTGCTTGAACTTCTTCACGAAGGGATTTTTGTAGATCCGCTTCTCCGATATTCTCTATAATTCCAAGAGTTTCAGTGTTTTGTTTTGAAATTCCTTGACTATTTTTAATAATAAAGTCTTTTTGAATGTTTGGTTTTGGTCTTCGCGAACACAGACCACACAAACGCATGCACACTAACTCGTCACTGTCCACTGGCTCCCAGTTTTGCTGGATAATATATAAATTAGAGGCCCCATCGAAAACATCGCCGGAATCAACATTTAGGGTATTACTTCGTCGAGGGTCAGAAATGCCGAAAATACTCGGATCAGATTTTGGGTCCTGACAAACACTGAGTAGCACCGATGAACTTGTTTCATCCTTTTCATAGGGTGGGTCGTCGAAAAGCGAGGAATCAATCGTCGAACCAACTCCTTCAAGCTCAAATTTTTCACAGACCAAATCACGTTCTTTCGAAGCGTTGTGAACTCTCTCAAGCCGAAATTTAGCTAGCTGTTGGAATCCCTTTGGAATGATTTTGTAAAATGAGGGTCTCTTAATCACTCTTTCTGCTTCCTCTTGGTTTTCTCCAACATCTTGGTTAGGGATTGCAGGACTTTGAATTGGAGGAAGTTCCGCTTTTACGATGCTTTGTGCACCTGATTCGCGAATACAATCCCCGCCAATCGGTTTTGTCGAATTCGATCGATTGTGATGTCGTGAAGATGCTCTAGCAGCATCCCTACGCTTAGCTACCCTTCGAGGTGGTCTTTCCATATCTGCAGGCATGCTTATGGCAGCGCGTGCATGTATGCGCGTTGCACGTCAAATTAATCGATTGATCTGGAATACCGTGCGCGTTACAAAGCCGCAGTTTATCTAATGCGCTCTGATGAACGTTTGAAGTTTCAGTAGATTCTATGATGCTGAAATGCAGCTTAGTGTAGAAGTCTTTTCGGATGGCTTACCAGAATAAGAATTTTCAAGGTTATACGTAGTAAGGATGCTTAGTATCGATAAATAAGTTGTACATCTAGCTTCTAAATTATCAATCGATTGGTTCTTGCATTCATTAAACTCTTTTGAAAACTTGATGTTCACACTGGCGTTGAGGCTGATTTGCCTAAAATACGGATGGCTTATTTCAAAAAGCAAAATGTTATTACAAGCACGGGATTTCCACTATAACCGCTCCCATCAAACAAATCCGCTAGAGTTATCTTGGGTTTTACTCGAACTCTTACTGAAAAATATTTCAGATCTCCGAACACGAAGAAGTCAGACCTTAAGACATACTCAATCTCACACAAAGATGAACACTGGATCGCTTTTTAGGTTCGAAGGACCTCTAATTGAAGTGGCTAACCGTGCAAATTTGTATCTAATCCTCTTTTATCGAACCGATTATCATTACGATGTACCAGAAGAGTACTGAATGGTGGGTCGGTCTTGTACATGACAGCTTTATTGCTGGTCTACAATGACGCTATTTTGAAATGCACAGTTCAAACTTAGAGCAACCCGGATAGATTTAAAAAATAATCTTAATTAGACTGACCACTTTACCAGTGCCAAACTAAAAACGATGGTTGGTAAGACTTCAAACTCTGCGTAAACTGGAAGCGCCAGAGGCAATACTTGACTGTTAATATTCAATGAATGTACCCACAGGACTGGATGGAAACAATTGAAGGGTCATGAAATCGAAGATGAGATTGAGTCACTTGCGATAGTAAAGATACTCAGGTCTTGTGGAGAAAAGCAGTACCGTATGCGATTGACTCGTTAGACTTCACAGCCTCCAAGGGAAGGATAGGAAAACACTTTCTTCCAATAAAATTAGGAAACCAGTGAGGACGTTTTGCTCCATAATAATAAATTAAGTCTGAAAGTTGTACATGTTAAATTTTAAAACGGAATCGCTGATGCTTCCCCATGTGGCTGATTATTAAATAAACCCCCTTCCACATCCCAAAAGGTCCCCTCTATTAGTTCAACAAAAGATGGCAATTTTACATCTTGTCAGTGATCCAAGGGATTTAATTCTCAGTTTATTTAGTACAGATAGATAGAAATTCACTCAGATGTGAAAACCAGCTCATCATGAAAATATAACATTCGTTTCAACTTCAGCGCGCATTCATACACATACACAAACACAAAAATGAGGAAAAATGGATAAATTCGTTAGTACCCGTATTCGGTGGTACGATTTTCCTCTAATTTTTTCTCCTTTTTCCTTCTTTTTTGCTCTTTTCGTTCTTCATCTACTAAACGAAGAGAAGCACGAACTAGTCCAGCGACTGCAGAATCAAGATGATCAAGAACACCTCGTTGGAGCCACTTCGGGATTGTGGTTCTCGCACGCTGGAAGCCGATATTCTCCAAGAACTTGTCGAACGCAGGAACGTCGATGTTGGAAGCAAGAAGGAGTCGACATTCCGGTGAAAGGCCCCAATGAATCACGTCATAGCTGCGTAAATCCTTTACCATAGGCGAGGCGGTATTCACAGTCGTCGCTGCTGCAGTAGCCTCACGACTTCCAGGCAAAAGGCCTTCCTTGGCTAGTTCTAGAGTTCGAGGGGTAACAGCGTATGCTGGATCTGGTGCAGCCATACTTTCCACATCACTCATTTGCTCGTTGATGTACGATTTAATCAAGAATGGAAGCCAAGGAACATCAAGAAGACCCAGCTGAATAACTCCATGAAGATCGGTCTGGAAGCTAAGGTGAACTTTGGCGGAAAGACCCTCAGGAAGATCGCGCTCTTCGACAAGCTTTTCACCTCTTACATCATTTTGACCCCTTTTTGACTCATCCGACTCTGTTATTTCCTGCGAAACAGGCTTTAATGTCTTGGCAGCAGCCTCGTTTGCAGCTGCAGTGGCTTTCTCCTGCTGAAGATCCCGAGTAAAGACCAGGAGTTCAGCAAGGCGTGGATGAGCCATACTTTGGCGCTGATCACTAGTGAGACGCATCGAGACGGAAGGTAGAACAAAAAGGATTTCTGCCTCAACAGGAGGTTTGAGAGGGTTCGGACGAGCCGAATGTGCGGCGGAGGTTGCTAAGACACTACCACCAGAAGCAGCGGTGTAGGCAGTGGAGGATGTCACCGTGGTAACGTCGGTTGTAGTGTCGCTTGTGAAAGGCATGGGTCGATCAGGAGTGACTCGAGATTTGACCGCATCAACTTGACGACGGAATGAGTTGGTATTCGAGGAGGTGTATGACGTAAAATCCACAGAAAATTCAGTCACTGAAAGAAAAAAAGGAAAATGCTACTGACCATGATTAATCTTAGTCGACAAGAAAACGATGCAAACAACTTACGTTTAACGACATCAGAAACATAGTGAGGATTCGCCCCACGCACGTGACTGAGGACTAAAAGAAACATCATATATTTAGGGAAATTTAACCATAAGTGCAACATTGAAATGGATTGATGGATATGTTTATTAGACCCAAGGGTGAAGGAAGGAGCAGATAATCAGATGCTTTAGTGATGAGGATCCCCTTTAGGAAAGATGATTAATCCAATCCATCGAGGAACGCATAATTCGTGAATGTCTGCAAGCCAGATAGTTATTTATCCATTAAAAATATTGTGAATTAAACTAATGCTCTGGCTAGTGCAAGTTGATGCAAAATAACTCCTGAAAACCGAATAGGCGCACCTCTGGGTGAACAATCATGGAACAGTCATGGTATGGACAAAATAAATAGGGCATAAAAAGAGTCCTGGTGGGGCCAGCAATATTTAGCGGAAAAACCACAAAGCCAGACCTCAAAATAATATGCGTAAAGACAGTGAAATTCGGCAATGACGATTGCATCCAAGTGCTTGCTGAAGACGGGGCAATGTTCCAGCACTATAGACAAAACAGAATGGAGCCGATTCCAATGGTTGCAAATATTTCATCTTTAGGGGTTTTCAATTGTTACAAAAGAAAAAAAGTCGATTATGTATATTCTGGACTATCATTCTCAATCCTTCGCCAACCAAGCTCCAAGGTGACTTCCTATGGAATTCAAGAGGGCGTCAGAAAGACTGGAACAGAATGACATAAGCGCTAAGAATGTGAATCTCTGAATTGCCTATATTTTCTCACATCTTGAACCACTGATCATAGAAAATCTCAAGCATCTTTGCCGAATTGGTACCCATGTACATGGCAGATTTAAGAGTCTTAATGTTCTTGTAAATGGACTACTGAATACTAAAAGGTTCCGTTTACGAGAGACAGCTAGCGCAATATCGAGAACCAAACTAAGCAAGGATCATCATTGAACTGATTAAATGACCATAAAAATACCTTGAAAAAACAACCCTGTCGCATGGTTAAAAGAAGTTTGCGCCAGTGTAACCAAACACTAATTAGTCTAAAAAATCTAAATATGTGTTGCTCATTCTTCCAAACTGACAGATGAAAACTAACTCCAAACCAAAATACTAGATGGAATGAATGGATACATTCACTGTCATGCCTTACCAGATATTCAACTGCGACAATCAGGATTACGATTTTGTTGGACGCCAGTCAGTCAACTCCAAACTGGATATCCTTTCAAAATGGTATTACCATTAAAAGATCAACCTAGCCTTAAAATTGCGTTGACAGAATGGCTATTCAAATAAAATAAGCAGACAGTTATTTACCTGTAATATCCGCAGCCAAGAACATAAACTCAAGCCACTCGGCAATAGTGGGAGTAACGAGCAGTTTGACAGGGTTCTGTTCGCGTCCACGTCTCACTCGAAGCACATAGGCAGTCTGTGGACGATACTGAAGTTGGTGACCCAGATCAAAGCTCAGAACCTGTCGCACATTCAACCATCCACCCACTTCATCAATACTCTCTGGCAGGCGTTCCGGATTATCATTGAACGAAAAAGCCACAGTTTTCTTATTCAGCGTCGAAATTCGTCCAGTTTCTGCCATTGAATGCCGTGGTTCCCGCTGGGCTTCGGTCTCAAAACTTAAATAAAGACAAGATTAGTAGACTACATTAATGTAAATAAACGTGTTGAAAAGGCTTGCCAAATAATCGGGTGCTGCATGTTGAAGACGGCCCAGTCGGGCGCCGATCTGAATGTTCCAGCGAAGCAGGCCAGGGCTAAGGAGTTGCCAGCAAGTTGCAATGACCCTCCCAGGACCGGAGGCACTGAGTTCTCGTCTGGGGGGGCAGTAGACTCTAGGAGGTTCCGTCGAACTAGCGGTGCCTGAGCGCCAATTTGCACCAGGCAGGCTCTAAGGCCCTCTAGCATAGGTTTTTGCCAATGACGTTGAAGGAGATTGTCCACGTTTGCTTCGGTGCAGGAAAAGCCGAGTGCTGCACTAATGGCTGCTGGTTCGATCACTTCAAAAGTTTTTCCGCTTTCTGTTGGAAGAGAGAGGCTGTCTCCACCAGTTCCGCTAACCGCGGTACTAGAGCCCTCAGGTTGGAGAATATAATCACCTTGACCAATCAAACTGTTCCTACCCTCACGCAATTGCTCCTCGAAGTATTCACGAACTTTCCGAGCGGAGCGAACTAAATCAACAGTCGTAGTACGAGCAATTGCAACCTGAAACACCCCAGGGAACTTTTCAGTGAAATTAACAAAAAAGAATCGGATTAAGAAGCTTGTAAAAGTTGCGAGAACTAACATGGAGCTGATCCCAGTTAATCTCTCCAGCAATCATAACAAAGACTGGCGGTGTACCAATACTTTCTGCGGTAACTTCTTCATTTTCTTGAGCCGGTTGAGTCAGTGAGAACTGCCTCGAAGTCAGAACAGTCAAGGCTCCACGATCTTTAGCATCTCCTGAAGTAGAAACCGATAAGTGCGACGCTTCTCGCAATTTCCACTCATCATTCAAGCATATTTCAGTTTGATTGAGTCGTAAGAAGACTATATTAGTGTTCATGTACTCAATACGTAACTGGAAGCCATGAATCAGCAATTCTGCGCTGTGTTGCGGATCACAGCGTGGATCTTCCTTGAAATGGACGCGAGATTCAAGGTCTAGGAGGGTGAATTCTCCTCCCACGACACCTTGTTCGCTTGTGAATTGACAGAGATGGACACCTGCACCTAGTGACCCGTGGCTTCGCTTGGAAGAATCTTGATACAGATGACCATCGCAAAAAACATCCTGAACATCAAGCCTACAATTGGCAGCCATTAAGAAAAGTATGAATGAATTGGAAAAGCGAAATTTTAGAAGTGGGTTAACTTAGTGAGGCCCATAGCACTGCCCATGTAAGTGCGAATGTCCAGATGGCCGATCTTGGCATAGAAGATTGGAAGAGCTTGCCATGAGATGACTCGAGTGTAACCCCGACTAGTGGTCGAAAAACCTCCATTAAAGAAGTCAGAGTAATATGGAAGGGGTGGGGGCAAGGTGGTAGTGGTAGACACCGGTTGTATGTGCACGTCAGGGTTCACACCCTCTCGAGGTGCTGTTGCACTTCGCCGTTTGGATACACGTTCGGCGGTGCCTGCAGAGAGCTTGATCGGAGCAATAGCAGTGCAGGCAGTAGGCCGAACTTTAGCTATAGACGAAAAATGCGAATTGATTAGCAATCAACATCTCTGATTTTAAATCGCCCCTGGAACTCTGAGCCATTGGAACGAAAAAATTAAAATCGAAACTGGTTATTTAGTCCTTTTTAGCAATACTTGTGTGCCTTGATGGATAGGGAAGAATGGAACTCACTTCGTAGTCTAGAGCCTTTTTGAAGCCAGTCGGCGAGGGGGTTGTCCACTGGAGCACTCGGTGGCATCGGATAGGGTTTTGTGACTCTTTCAGCGACTTTACCTCTAGTCAAGACGTCGTTACCATCATCTATCATCTCGACGTCGCTTTTAGGTGATTCAGTTGCTCCTGGGGCTTCTGGTTCTATTTAGAGTTGCAAAATGTCATATAACCGTTTAAGACGAAGGCCTAAAGTAATCAGGCTACTAACGGGGAATTTTTGAATTTTTTCCGAAGAAAAGAGCTCGAGCTAAGCTGTTTCGATACCACGCTTTGGGGATGTGCAGAATCTCTAAGCTTCTGCGGGTATCACACTTGAATTCTGCGGCACCAATGTCAACGACTCCTGAAATTTGAAAGATACAGAATGAACGGTTAACACAGGCGAAGGCTTTTTTTACCATGTGTCAGTCCTGCGCGAAAAGAAAAAAAATGCATGCCCTGAATTTATCAAAATATTTAAGCAACATTGAAAAGCAGCCCGATCACATGAAAAAGAACACACATTCACCTCCATGTGAAGACTGATTATTGATCGAGTGTTCTGGGATGAGCCCTTGGCGAATATTTAGTAAGTCAACACGATCTCTACTGTACTTCACTTCAACACTTATCAGACTGTTTTGTTGCTGACTAGGAGGTAACCCGCTGCTTGTCATCGCTAGTTAAAGATGCGTTGGTTATTTACTCCCATTTTTTAAGAACCTTCAACTAGTCATAAGGTGGAATCAGTGATTTCGTAAGCTGAAAAGTACCAACTGTCTCCACAAGTTGGCCAATGAACGAGGTGGTGATATGGGATAGACATGAGTCGAAGACATCGTTCAAAGAAGTTTCAGCGTTGTTTCCGATCGGTCATTGAAAAGCTCATTTACTGTGGTAGGTAGTGGTGAGGTAACTGACCCCTGTCACCTTTAGGTCAACCTGTTAGTCTCCTTAAATTTTAACATTTTGATCGATAATACTAATTTAAAACTTATAAAACATGACAGCTCTAAAGCAAAGCCACTAGGCATAAAAAATCATGACCTACCAGAAAACCTGACAATGTTGTGCAGAGAGATGCTATTCGCACCAGAGCTTGCAGTCACAAAACTAGTCACGGTAGCAGTTGCTGTACGAACATCAGCATTAGTGATACTGGTACTGGAAGACGGGTGCGGTTGTTGCAGCATTTGTGTAGTTTGTTGTTGCAACTGTTGACCAACTATGTTGGTCTGGACAGTACGACTGATGTTAAGTCGGATGCCGCGAACCTTAAGGGTGAACGAATCACCAGGGGAAGAGCAATCAGTTTCAGCATTTGGACGGAGACTACCACCGATACCACCACCGTAGTGGTGGAAAATCGACATACGGAATTCTACAAGGTAAAAAGATGAATTCGTTAAACGACACTCTACCTCCTGCTTAATGAGAGATTTTAGAAAGCGAGAAATACGGACCACTCAGAATGGCGGTTACACTCAAACCGTTAGCAGAAACGAGATCTCCAAGAACGATTTTGTCAGCTAGATTGACGGGGATCGTGAACCGACTTACTGGTTTTCCATCTAGGAGCACAAAAGAAAAATTGTATTGGTCGCTTTCAATTCAGCAGATTAAACTAAGAACTATTGGTAGATAAAACTCACTGACATCCTTTAAGTTCTCTTCAGTTAGACGCTCTGTTGAGAATATCACATTGAAAGACGGAAGTGAGATCAGGCATTGCATTTGAGAGTCAGGCAAACAAAGAAAACTACAAATAAGAAAAATGAGTGGCCCTGTTATCCAACAGTATTTAAACACGGGTTTAAGAGTTATCAGTAGCTCAGAGTAAGCGGGCACTCAGGAGCAAGCCAATGAAGACCTAAGGGAAAGACCCGCGAGACAGCCATAGTTAGGGTCATAATCGAAAATGACCGCTCCCAACGAAGATTGTGGAAGGAGGACTTGAAAAGAGATCACACTGAAGAGGAGGAAGTTAGCTGCTTAGATGAAGTCGTGAAAAGAGCCCGCTTGGAGGAGACACGTTTGTTTTTGAAGGGCTGATTACTTGGTTTCTTTTTATATACTCAATTAAACTGCTGGAACCACCACTGCTAATACTTAAACATATAATTTAAGCAGTGTTTTGAAAAGAGAGCACTGATTTACCGAATGGTGGACGACTGAATACGGAGATGAACAACAATGTCGACCATCAATGCCTTGGTGCTGGTCATGAGTACGTCATTGAGTTGGACGGAAGACTTTGGCTGAGTGGATTGGGCATCGTCTGACTCGGATTCGAAGGTTGAAGCTGAAATGGTGGAGACAAAAAGACTTTATGATTAGATGGTATCATCGCGAATGAACGAGTCAAGAAGGATGCAACTCCTCTAAACTAGTGATCTTCAATAGCGAATATATTGACGAGGCTAAATATTATAATCCAATGGAATTGATCCTTCAAATAGGATGGAAAACATTAAATTTACCTGGTAGATTTTCCAGCGCCTGTTCGAAGAAATCCAATAGTCCAGGATGTACAATTAAGGTCTAAAAAGGTAGATTTAGAGAGCGAAATTCAAAAAGATGGATTTTCAAGAGGCTTCAGACCATTCAGTGCATACTTGCGGTAGCTTCTGCAACACCACACTGGCGTAGAGATCTGCCGATCGTCCAAGGTTCAAAGCTTTAGTCTGTATGTTATTTGAAGCCAACGTCACACCTCGAGAGGCTTCAGTGAATTTTGGTCCACTATATATTTCATCCTTGATCTCTCTTGCAACATCACCTGGGCCCTCAACAGTCAGAGTTTCATTAGCTGTGACAAGAGTCACCTCATTCTCACTGCTAACCGACTTCTGTTTCAATGTCCTTGATTCATCATCAAAAGCGCTGTAGGCCTGCTGGTTCCAGATATCGTAATTTGTGTGTGACTTGTAGTGCAGCTGAGAAAAAAATTCGTATTCATATTATTAGTGGATTTCGGTATGTGCATCGCTTTATGCCTAACAGTACTGTTTTAACTGGAACTTGTCAACATTTGAATAAGATACTAGATACGTGTAGGTAAAAAACTTTTAACCGTTTTCGGGTCTACATTTTATTATCGCATTGAAGCTAATTCTATGAGAAAATAAAGAATGGAACGGGCTTTGAAACTCACTACAACATCCAATGCGGGCAGATAGAATACTGACACATCAGTGGGCTTCAAAAGTGGATCTTGAAAAAGTTGACGTTTGTACCGATTCAAGTACGCCTTGTAAAGCTCATCTTGCAGAGAAGGTGGACTTCCAATAGCTGGAGACGTCGGCCAAATCGACCTTCCACCAAGGCCGGCGATACCTCCACCTTCTTGCTTTGACAGGCGAGGATGAAGACCACAACGACCTGAATCGACGTGGATATTGATATCCAATTCCAGCAACAAGCTACTTCGCGGAGGTTCATCGGTGGAAGCTAGTGGTTGTCCAGGAATCGTTAGATCCGAAGCCGCTGATATTTGCTTGCGTGGTGGAGGAGTAGGAGGATGACGCGATTCATATTGCTCTCCTGACCCTTCTCCAAGTAGTGTATCATCTTGCAGTGAATGAGAGTCTAAAAGGTGAAGAGTTGGGAAAGTTAGCCTCACTCGGAGTACGGTAAGCACTTTAGCGGAGTTATGTAGTGATAGGAATACTCGATTATTGTCGTCACTACGATCAAAACCCTAACCAGAGAAAATTTTTGCGGTTAGCTTCCCCAACCGAAGCGTCGCCTATTAGAGATTAAAGCTCCGGTCCAATAGCTCGTTAGAGTTATTTGCAATTGCACGTTAAACTATACATTCAACAATAATTGGTTAGACTATTGATACTGCCATTGTATACGTTACCAAATAGGCGAGGAGTGGTTGAAGAAGAAAGCTTTGAACGAATTCGATTAAATCTACGCTCATCCCACAGCTTTCGAAGAATACGTGGAACAAACATATCAGTAATCTTCGATTTCCAGCCAACTAGAAATCATAATTAGAGGGTTGTGAGAGATAAAATGGAGATTTTGAGTGTTACTAGAAGATTATATACCCATTTTGGCGTCATTGAGTGTATCACGACGAGCAGTAGTGAGAGATGCTCGATCCTCTGCGTCGAAGTAAACAGAACCAGTCCTTGAAGATGCGGACAAAGACGGTACGCAGACATTTGAAGAACCTCCGTCATCATTCGTAGGAGCAGGGGAAGCCAAACCGCTGGTAAATCTTTGAAAATCGCTGAAAGATTGAAAAAATAGTAAAGGCTAAATAAACTTTTGAATTATCTGATGACACAGCCGGGAAGCACTGACATGCCGTGCCTGCGATCGTCTTTGATTAGCGAATTGGTTCGACGAAGATCACAAGGAGGATAAGCGGTTATATTTGCCTTTCGACGAAGATTATTCCACTTGAAGCGCCGATATTGATTTGCTTGTTGATGAATTTCCAGATTTGAAGCTCTGATTTAGCACAACCAGCATAATAATCGAATTTTCCGAAATCAAAGTCGAAAACGAGTTGAACACGCAAAACTCACTCATTGAAAAGCATAGGATGTTCAAGCGCCTTGCTTCGTGATGTGAACACATTGTCATTATCCTCATTGATGGGGAAGGAAGGTTTGAACGACCCTGAGGCGGAGAGTTCATCACGAGCCTCACCATCCAATCTGTAGATTTTAGCATCTTCGTCACCAACCGCGTCAGCACCGTCACAAACAGTTGTAGCACCGCCAGCAGAAGTTGGCTGTTGGTCAGTCTCTGTACTGACGACAGTGGTAAGGATTTCAAAGAGGGCATTTAACCTACGACCAATATTGTCATCCATATGCACGTCCAAGCCTCGCATCTCATACTGGACTTTTACTAGCCACCGACCTCTTTCTTCTGGAGATTTAACCAGAATAAATAGTTGAGATCAAGTACTGATAAAAAATAACTATCTCTGTGTGAATGTATGGATCGTTTTTAAGGGGAAGTCTCCCACACCATTACATTTAAGCTTATCTGATCCCTAAAACCAAACGCAGTCCAGCGTAGCAGTTGCGTCAAACATATGCAATCAGAAGGCCCTAGACTATGAAAGCCAAAATCAATTGAAATCGAAGAATCTAGAGACGGAAATCCTGGTCCATCGAAGAAAGATTAAGTTGTGGGAGTCTTTACGAACTGGGGAGAGTAGCTGCATGAAAGGTAAGAGGCGATTCATCAAAAGCGGCAGATTTCTCAGCGAAAAAAAGGATATCTCTGAGTTAAATATCCCAGAAAGAATGGGTTTTAAAAAAACTGACCGCATCAACCTCATCTGAGACTGGATGAAATTAAGGGACTTTCTACTATACTATGTGAGAGATTAATTTAAGGCCTGCAAGACTCAGGAACATTAATGAAGATATTTCCTTCAATCACATGAGTGGACTCTAACCCTCAATCAAGTGACTTAAATAATTTCCTTTTAAAAGGCGATTTCCTCGTTTGCTCGGTTGGTTTTATGAAAAAGCTCTGAGACTTGATCCGCTAGCAGGTTACGAAAGCACATTTGTTTTTAAGATTGAGTGAGCAAATGAACGAAAATTGCAATCTTACCGGCGCGAAGAGCTTCAACAGCCTTCCAACAAACTCGAAAAGTGCCGCTTGGTACTACACAAGCGTTCATGACAACCAAATGGCTCTCCTTCTTTACAGTAACAGTGCAGCGACTCTTATCTGGTTTCCAGTCATCAGATCCCACGTTGAAGTCATCGTCGAAACGCAGACAGAAGTCCGTGAAATCACCCTCGCTGACAAGAGAGCCACGCAGACAGGCAGATATTCGACTCTGTTCCAGAGTTAGCACTAGAGCAGTGCGAGAATCCACCTCCATGGATTGTGGACCCAATTGAAAGATGTTGGTAGGTAAGCAGATTCCGAGGTCCTCAACGTTAAGTTGGAAAAAGAGGATAGGACCGGTAGACACTGGCATTGACTGCTGCTGAGAACACACGATATGACTGCGTTTAGGGAGACTTCCACTGGCAGAGCTGCTTGACGTGTTGTCCGATGGACTGGAGACGTTTGGCGTGGCTGAAAAGCGTAGCGGTCGCTCCAGAGTGGAGTTGAGTGTTGGCGGAGCTGCTGACACCGTGCGGTGACACACCATCTCCACGTGAGGTGAATTCGCATTTACTTCGCCTGACTGGAGTGGAAAAACAACGTTGCATTAGATTAGCTGTTAACCAGCAGCGATATCTTGCGTATTGTTACTCTCATTCACAGATGTTTAGATTTATCACTTAAGAGTTCATTCTCATGAACTCGGACCAGTTAAGTTTAGAAGTGGGAATAAGAGTAAGAGTATTAATAAGTAGCCGATTTCTAGGATGCCCAGAGATTAAGCACATTATTAGAATCAGAGAGACAAAGTTTCCTGCAACCTCAAAGCTTACATTTTCGGTTTCAAAAGAATAGTCGAATGCAATAACTTACTAAAGTGTCTAATTGCTGAAGATGTTCATTCCATTTTGCAAATTCACTGTTATAGACCATCCAAATAAGGATTGCTAAAGTAATAAGGAGCAGTAGAGAAGAGTTAAAATTGTCGATTCCGACTATGTCTATGTGAAAGACGTTCAATGCCTACCTCTGTCGAAAGCAGATGGCTTAGCCCAAATAATAGGTCTCCTCAAGAAAACGAGGAAGGCTTCCTGACCTATCGTAGAGGTAGTAAAACCACCTGTTCCAACAGCATTACGACTTCCACCATCATCTGGAGGAGTTAGCATCACACTGTTGGTTCCACTTGTGGTACCCGAGTTAGGACCACCAGTTTCAAATACAGGAGTAGCAGCAGAAGTTGGTTCTCCGTCGATACGCGGAGGTACGGAACGAGAATGTCCAGGTCGAGAGCCACCCTCATCGGCTGAATGGGAGACGAAGGGAGCGTTGCGATGGGTGGCCGCTGTGGTGTTGATGGTTGCCGAAGTCGTGGGAGGACTCACTTCCTCAGCAAGGAGTGATCGAAGGGCAATAGCCGTTCGAAAAAAGGCCAGAGTACGGAATTCCTGATCCCAAACTTCGTAGAATACATCCTGTGAATAACAGGAAAATGATCAGCTCATGAGCTTGTAGATTGCAATAGAGTGAAAAAACGATTGTACCTGATCAAGATGACCCAGTTCAATGCTCAAGTGGTCGATTTTGGCGTAGATAAGAATAGACTCGGGACCTAAAAGGAATGTAAAAGATAAAGGGGAAGAAATCGGCGGAAACCGTCCGTGCTTGTTGAATCGGCAGTTCTTGAATAGACACTCAGGAACATGAGAGTAACTCTTAACCATTAGCAATAGGATTTAGAAAAGAAACGGCACACAGGAGATTCTCTGCCGAAGAGGTATCAATGGTGCAATATTTTGCAGAAAAAAAATTAAAAGGGTAGTCATCTAGAATAGAATGAGATTATTAAACGATACACACATTACCCTTATGTGGGATAAAGCTCAGTAGTGCCAAAAAAACGAAACATTCAATGTTGTAATAATAAACTTTTTGGCCTCTTATAAAGACGTTTGTTCAACCACCATCTGTCATTTATTTACCAGTTAGCGACAACGCCTCCGATGGCGCTTGATGTCTAGAGTTCGAATCCCGGATGGGTTGGCCTTTTCCCGGTGGTGGTGTGGAAGCAGCCATATCATTATATGGCCTAGCTGCAGAGAAAGAAGAGGAGGAATCTGTATACCAACTGGTATGAGTTCTCCCAATCTTATTCGACAGCTCAACGTGCATCTCCGAGGTCTCACACTTAACCGCACCGTTAGAGGTCTTGGCAAGGAGGAGAACTCCACCGAATTTCAGCCTGAAAGAGACATCAAATTCAGACAGCTAAGAGATACGAAAATGGTGAGAGAGGGCGTAGGGAGGGAGGGAATAAAACTCACCGGAAACTGAAACGTGTGGAGACTGGTGATGCAACTGAATCCTGGAAGGGTTCTGCTGCAACCACGGAAGACGGACGGGGCGGAAGTTGCTTCGGATAATGCAGTGGCTGTCGGGAGTGCAGAAAACCTCCAGAGGTCATAGATCCTGTCTGCCATGGTTGCTGTTCCCCAGCCATTTTTCGTATTACTTCATTTATCTCCTTAATTTCAAACACAATTTAGAAAGATGAATGAATAAAACTAACCAAGAAAGCAACTATACCTTCATGAAGAGTTTGACCACCACCATAATATAGTTGAGTCTATCTGAAGATAATCGCTGCTCAAAAAAGCCGACAGAGACTTGAGCATCGAGATAGAAGTCTTCTTTAGAAGCGGGTCCCGATAAAATTTGACAGCGACCACCCTGAGATTGACGTCGAGTTAAAGAGGCCAGAATTCTGGGCAGCGTGAGAGTGACCGCTCGGGGGAACATGATAGGAAGATGCTGAAACCGGTAAGAAATCAGTCGAAAATTCTGCGAAAATTCGGGGATTGCTAATTTTACTGTATCAACGCGACTTACCACTGACTGGAAGCTGAGAGTATGAGTGTTAATAACCACGTCAAGATAACCGTTGGGACCGATTCGACCGAAGAAATAGACTGGGTCGACTGTGTAGACGGCATTTAGGGAAGGATGGAGGCAAACATTAACAGTGAGACCTCTTGCAATAGCTGTTACGTTAATCATGAGAGGAGGATTTGGTGTGGCGTTACTGCTAAGAAAGCGAGGCTTTTCAGCGCCCGATCGATTGTTTCGGTCCTCAAAAGCTGGTGTAAGGCCTCCATCCGTGCATGTTGTTCTTTATAAGGACAAAAGGAAATTTACATTTAGTTATTTTTAATCGATAAAATGGAAAAAAAATAGTCAAAACGATGACAATCGAGCTTGCGATAATCAAAGAAAATAAACAGCGGAAAAGTTACCGGAAAATTAGGGTCTCATTCCTACTCTCCACCGGTAACTTCAGGTGCAACCTTGAGGGCCAAAAAGAGGGGCGGCCGGGTAGAACTAACTACCCGCCGGATGTATGAACATAGCATTATGTCCATCTTCATGTCTCCTACCAGAAATCTTTCAAAATTCCGTTGGAGACTTTGTTCATTGCTTCATGCGCGTGTATTCCACATTCCAGTTTGAAACCATGAACCCGGTTAATTACACCTTGCCTAGTGTTCCAAGCCGTAAGAAGTTGTACATCTGCTGGCGTAATCTAATTTTATACGTCCGGAGGGTGATTGGTCTTAACCGGCAGCCCCTCTCATTAGCTCCCAAAGCTGCCCCTGGGGCTACCGGTGGTCACCACGAAGAGTTTGAGAGTAGGTTTGATAACTACGCTTTCTTCAACTCTGGACAGCATGATGGGGTCGCCCTTCAGGTCAAAAAGAGCATAGAAGCTGAATTTAACCCTGTCTCAAATATACTTGCCACACTAAAACTCCAAATTAAATTAGTTAAACTGATGGGATGCTGTGCCTCGACCAAGTCCATGGAGGATGCAATGGTTAAAGAATCGTTCTACAAACTTGTGGCCAACCCATAGATTACTTCTTTCTAAATGTACGCAAATAATCATCCTTGGTGATTTCAATTGCGAATCGGGCTCTGATGCCCATAACATTGGCGCCAAACTAGTCGGTCCGTTTACCGATCGAGAAGACATCACAGAGAACGGATTAAGGCTATTAGGTCTATGCCAAGAGTGTAATTTAAACGTGATGAATATTTCTTTCTCGGAAACCAGCTTCTCGAAGATCAACTTGGTACCATCCTACAGGGAAAGGTGCTATTCTTGACTTTGTTCTCATGAAAAGGTCCAATCAATTCCTTATAAGTGATATACGAGCTTCTAGAAAGGCAGCCGCGAATCCTGATCACTGCTTACAAACAATTATCCTCAAACTCAAATTGCATATTAGAGAGCGCTAGGAAAACGACAGAATAGAACTTTGATAAAGGGCATAAACAGTCAAAAGCAAATGTGGCAACTGCCTAAAGGTCCAGAACAAATAGGAAAATCGCAGCAAACTTACCAGGAACACCTAAAAATGGTACTACCTCAGGATCCCTTGACAACTAAATATGAGGAGATGCCGAAATCTATAGAAAAGACTGCTGCCAAAACTGCAGGGCAAAAAACTGAGCGAAAAAAAAACGAATGGTATGCAGCTTTACGCCATAAGGGAGACAGAGAACTCATGCTACAAATGCGGTTGAGAACAAATCGGCTCCCGAACCCATCTCAAGAAACGTTCTTGAAGTACAAACAGCAAATAAACAGGGTGAACAACCTGATTCGAAAATGGAAACAAACTTATCAAGAAGAAAGACTAACCTGCTTTCCAATATACCTCGCAGAGAGGGAATCTCGAAAAGCCTTCGTCATCTTAAAGGATCTAATGAGGGAAAACTCCTCATGGAAAACACAAAGTACAATGATACTAGTAAAATGGAAAGATCTGGTCACACACTACCAGGAACTGTTTAAGGCCAGAACCATCGAAGAAATTTAAAACTATGATCTCCTACCAAGAGACTCCCAAATTTCAATGGAGGAGATAGAAATAGCTAAAAGTAGATTAAAACTAAACAAAAGTCTTGGTGAAAATGGAATTAGATCTGAGTCACCGAAATTCGACCCTCAGTATCTAAAATGCCTGCCCTCTAAAAGTTTTCAATGACTTTTACAATGGGACCACTGATATACCTCGAGACTGACTTGATGCTGAAGTTGTAAACATCTACAAGCGCAACGGTTCGCAGACAGATCCTGCAAACTATAGATCAACATTCCTTCAAGATACGTTAGGCAAGTTATGTGCATCTCCGAAAGGACTTGCCTGTGCGTGACTTGAAAAATCTTATATACGGGTCAGCTGTAATCGCAGAAAGTGAAAAGCCAACAGAAAAGACGAAAGGATTAAATGACGAACGAGGGAAGAAAAAGAGTGGAAGACACGAAAAATGACTAAGAAGAAAAGAACATACGGCATGATAAACTACACAACTGCCCTATCTCGACTACGACCAACACTTACCCAGTAAAAAATACATCATGAATCACTGTCATGTAAAGCACAACTGGTCGCCTATTGGATAACAAAGGCCAATCGACCATGAGCGACACTAAAATGTTGTGTCGAGGACGGAAGAGGTGCCGCAAAGAAGTATGACTGGAGAATGAATTATTACTGATCGACGAAACCATGCCGAAGAAGGACCAGGGAACCGAAGACGTTAATTCAACTGCTACGTTCCTATGTGTGTTGTTATGTGTTTAACTGTTGCACAAGCTCTTTGTATTTCTATCGAATCCCAAATGCGTCCTTGGGACTTGGGTAAAGATGAATAAAAAATCGAGTCTTATTCCACGTTTAACTTGCTATATTCGCTGTCTCCTGTCAGAGGCTTAATCACGAGACCAGACTAAAAAATACGGGAAAATCAACAATTCTCATAGCTGTAGACAACGATGTCTCGATGATTACTTAGGCAAAAGCCAAATAATTTACTGGGTTGAGAGTTCGACTTCTATTCTATCCACAAACATTGTTTGCAGGAGTGATTTTTAAGCTACAATATTTAATCTTTTTAAATCACGATGTCCAGCCATGGGAGAGATTTCGATATAATGTTTTGTGACTGTCATCCACTAGAATTCATTAGCAAAAGCTCTGGCTAATTAGCTAAACATGGGATGTCAGCGGATGCATAAAAATTTGCCAAAATGTATTTGGACAAGACGCCTGACCCGTAGGAAATTCCTGCTCGGCAATTTACCCTCTCATCAGGTCACTGTAGCTAAAACAATAATTAGATAAAGCCTTTCCATTTCTTACTCATAGAGACCAATGAAGGGTCCATAATTGCACTCAATCTTCCACCGAGTATATTACCGCTTCTCCACTCCCCCTCCCCCTCCCCCTCCCCTCTCCAGTGAATAGAGTGACCTACCTTCGACCCATAGGGGTAGGAGATATGATTGTGTTGGTGGGTATTTGGAGGAACTCGGAGACAGTGGTACTGAGGTGACGAGCCTGTCGTTGGACCATGCCATGTAGACGCACGGGATGATGAGGAACGGTAATCACCACGTGACCCAATCCGACAGTGCAGGCATTGCGCTCACCGTCTCGCGATGATCGAGTACACGACAGCAGAATGTGAGATTGATCTACACACATAGAGGCCGCTTCTCTGGAACAGGAGAAAAAGAAAATGAGGTTAATATAAACTGAAATGACTTAAAGTTTATTGTATTGACATATCAAAACCTCGGATGGGTGGGCTCTTCTCAGTATGTTCAAAAGCTAAAATCCCCTGTCTTTAAAGGCATTGTACTTCTATGCGGATACCAAGAAAGATTAACGGTTAAAGTTTTAGGCTAGACTAAAATGGAACCTCGACAATGGTACATAACTGTGCTTGTTAAACATAAGTGGACTTAAGATTTGAAGGTCAATGTACTAACTCAATTCGTTTATGAACATTTCGAGTAAAGAACCTTGACTTCGAGACTTTTCCGACAGTTGTCGACTATTCTTTGGAAACGCCGAACTATAAAAGAGAAGCCTGGCAGGTTTTGCTAGTAATTCTCCCCAACCAAGGTTTACAGTTTCACTGTAGATGCTCGAAAGGCGAATTAATCACTGCATCTGCCAAAATCCAAACATTGACTTGAATGTCAAAGGCAAATAAAAAGAAGACAGGCTCAAAATTATGGATAAGCAATTAAATCGCTAAATTGACCTCATAACTTCGTATTAGAAAATCACTTCTCCATGACTTACTGCGCAAATTTACCGATCCCTTCCGTAAGTCGAATGTCTCCATCACCAAAATGACCAGAAATACTATAGTATGACGATTTCTCTTTGAAAAGACCTATAAAATGAGATAAGGAATGGATTAGACAAATCGAGAGCAAAGCAACCATTAGCAAAGATCTAATTCCAAATGTGACAAATGGCAGGGCTACGACGTTTCGAGGCTACATAGCTTTCTACGCCATAGTCTCTCATGAGTTCCTAATTTCGCATTAAATCATCGAAACTAACCAATCTGAACTTACTGTGCCCACGAACCCGACTCGTTTTGGTTAGTGAACCATGGATTTTATGTACAACAGCCGTTAGATTTACTTCCGAGAGGACAGCCGAGATAGTCATCTGTCTAACTCTCATAGTGACAAATACCACAGTTGGAATTCGTTCTGATGTCTTGAACCACGCCGATGTGGCTCGACCTCCATGTCCGCTTAACACCCGAGTCAATCCAGTGGCAGCTGTTGGCGAACTAACAGTTAGCTCGGCTGCTGCATTAGAGCCACATGAGGCGTTCAATTGAGGACCTTGAGCGGAATGACGACGGGGCAGACCAGCCTCCAAATCAGCGGCGGGATCATGACGGGCTCCGGTGAAGGAGAATCGAGGTGCGGCATTGGCCATGAAACCTGCAACTACACCGCCACCAATGTGAGCTCCGCTGTCCTCTTTGGTCAAATCCTGGAAAAGTGATTTAGAAAGCTAATATCTTAGTCCTGATCAGGAGACTCAGACACCAAGCATAAATCGACGCATAAATCAATTCTCGATTCTGACCGCTTGTCATGACAAAAAAAGGTATACTTAGCGTAAGCACGCGTATAAAGCATGAATTATGATCGCCGATTCATATCAAGTCAATAATCTGGTACTGAGTGGCGTTCATTTCATCATTACTTTCCTAAAGGAAAAATTACCTAATGTCTGCAGAGGGATAGCCTCCAAATGAGGGTATAGCCTAACATATGAGTATGCATGTTGCTATTCTACGTTACCAACTCCAAGTGCGGCCGGAATAAGATATCCAAAAAGAGTCTATTAGCATTTCTTTTAAATTGGCATTTTTACTAACTACTTAGGCGCGATTAATAAAACGGCAATATGCCAAATGTTTCCCAGATTTTTCACTCAAAGGGATTGGATTTAATGACAGAGATGTGGTCAAAATAAGTTATTGAACAAACAGTAAATGAAAAATTTATATTAAAACCTGCTTGCTTCAAGTGTAATATTAAAATCAGGGTCAAAATATAAATTATAGTTTTAGTGGATTTGCACACAGCCACAACGTTGAGAGAGCATTCTAGGTATTAATGGTTCTGCTTTAAGAATTTCTGCTCATAATTTAAGCTCAGATGCTAGTGCATCGGTATGAAATCACAGTACGATAGGATAAGCATCAAAAATGGGGATTTGTAATAATAGAAAAAAAAATGAAAGCTGTAATGAACGAATAAGCACTAATACCAAAAGCTTTAGCTTTTCAAACTGAATCACGACTGTATTTAAAGTAAAACACAAAGTCATGACTAAATATTGTGTCGCGTAGCCACGCCACCGATCAATAGAGCAAGCTCGAAACTCTCACAACAAAGGCGGGGTTCGTCATTTCGGCATTTGAATCGCACAAAACGACAAACAAAAGTGGTTACAAAGACGACCATTGAAATATCCTAGTTTCATGCACGCCAAGAGACACTAGATTTGAATATTGAAAATTGAAGGACCGCATGCAACCGCAGTTACGGCAAATCGGCAGAAATGAAAAGGGGGAGTGGGAGCACAAACCACGTACATGCCTGAAGCAACCATCTTCCTCCAGAATTGTCGGCATAGCTGAAGTCTGAAAGAGAGTGATTAAAATCTGTCCGTTTGGTTAAGTTTGGGGATACAGATTTTTTATTATGCCTTCACATTTCTAACGAGGTTCATTGAGATCACGCTAAGTAAACAGCTAAAAACGCGTATAATGTAATAATTTTTCGAAAGTGCTTGATCGCCACGTTTACTTGTGAGCTACAGCCTTTCTTAGCTAAATTCAACCTTCTGAGTATAGGAGGAGGAACATGCCTACAATCGCGGAAGCTAATGGTGTTCTATAATCTGTTAACATAAGGATTCCAGCTTTCATGACGAAAATCCGCCCGAACAAAGTTTGATGCTAAAAATTAAGCTCTTAGAGTGCGAATTCTTCTTTTATATCTGACTATAAATGTTAGATCCAGATGTACAAGGTTTGTGTAACTTAGCAGTCGAGACTTTTCTAAAAGCTAAGCATTCAATGGCAACAATCTAACCCGTTTCGCCATCAGAAAGCGAAATGCTCTGAAAAGCTCCGCATTCAAGAAAGTCTATCTGGTCTTCTACCTTAAAAAATCAGAAATCATAAGCTAAATATTTGCAACAAATGGCTTATAGATGTCAGTGAAAGTATGCCCCTGAGAATTAATGACTCTCAAAGGATGGCTGCAAGTGAAAGTTCGATATCTGTAGTTCCCTTTAGGGGTCATCTAAGAGGGTTTAGATTCACTGAAAAAAGAACTAACGTCACTATCCTCTGAGATCAAAATCTCACAGAATAGGGTGAATGATGCCATTCAAATAACAAATAAAAAGCCTACTCTCTTGATGACATTCTTCGTTTCAGGTACAGTTGAGTAAAGGTCGATATATTGCAGCATTCGTCGCCAACATTCGGGTATCACAGTCGATTGAACCACGCTATCTGCTGGTGTAGGGCCAGAAGGAATACCAAATACCACGGCTTGAGTCCCAGGGCTCTCTGAAGGGAGATTTGTAGAAGAACCGGGAATTTTGCCAAAAGAGGTTTTGCGAGTAGACTCAAAGGAGAAAGACGGAGGGTTCTGGGAACCTCGACCAGGAATAGGGATCGGTTCACTATCTGCAAAGGCAGGATGCATGACTATAAGCAAGTGGGGTTCCGTTTATCGCTTGTAAGTTACGCTGATAAAACAGCCTTAGCATTTACTACCGATATTGGAGAAGGGCCGGTAGCCAGTGCTACCGATTGTACTATCCTGCGAGTGGCCACTGAGTCGAGTGTAGTCGGGACGTGACCTAAGAGTGCTTCCTGTTTTGATTGTGTCAGTTTCGGAGTCTGAAAATCGAAAAAATGAACGCCTTAGTTTAGATATACACCTTCATTTAGAGAAACAGAGATTAATTCAACTCATCACTCTGCCCTATGATGGTCCCAAGTGTCAACGAAAATCACATGAAATTCAAAAACTGTTCTCAAACGATGACATTGGATTGTGCGTAGTAATGCGGCAAAGTGACGAATCTTAACGAACTACGAATGAAATCCGATTTCAATGAAGTCATATTTTTACCCTATCGTTATTGCCTTTCAAACCATTCAGTTTCCAGATAAGTCAGTAAAACCTGTACTGTTATTATTTTAAGCATTAACAATCTTTTTCCAATAAAAGCTGAGATAAGTGAATATTAAGTGTCAAAACGAACAGCCCAACATGTTTTTTTGGAAATTCCATCGATCATTTTTGGAAATTTTTGGTTCGCATTCATAATGTGTTTGAGCAACTTAATATCAACTACATTGAGGAAAGTGGATTGGCGCCAAAGCGGTACATATAATACTAGGCTATTAGAAAGGAACGGGTGTTTTCCAATCAAAAATTCGGTGAAGAGAAACAAGTATGCGAATAGAAAATTCTAAGAAATCTCAATAGTAAATAAAAGTGGATAAAAATCGAAAGACAAAAATCATTTGATAAAGGCGTTTCCTCGGTTTTTCTCACTTAATTCCTTCATGCTTAATTCAGATTGCAATTCATTTAAAAAGAGCTGAAACATTCTTCAGCAAAAAAGTTGGGTAGAAACCAAGATGAACGATCATTATCAGCGAAAAACAGTGCTCAAAACTGAAAGGCGCTTCGAGTTTCCACTATAGAAGGGGAAAATGAACAGATACCAACAAAACAATAAGCAATGAGCAATAATATGCAAGAGTAAAGCCCATTTTAACAATAAGCGCCATTTAGGACCGAATCATCTAAGTGAATTTTGAATGTGGCAGAAACTCTTAGACTCTCGTCTTCAAGACGATTTCAGTCAGTTATGCGATCCGCAGTGACCCAAGCAGCGCAAGACCTCTTGCTAAAACGAAAGACTCAAGTGGAGAGGTTCTTCAAGATCTGCAAAACTTCGGACAGTCTTGAGACCCTTTGATCGGAAAAATAAAAACCAGTTGAAGTACCAACACCACTCCAGGGCACAAAAACAGAACCGACATTTAATCATGATACTTGTATGCTTTACTCTACTCCAAGTTCCTCAGATAAGTCCTCGAAATTTGCTCAAACCATTAAATTTTTTTCAAACCAAGCCAATATTAAATTGTGTGAATGAACCGTTAAAGACGTCGTTAGTGAGTAAATAATCCTGCAAAAATGTACAGGGACTGAGTTCTAGCTGTAGCAAGGTACTTGCTCGTTTGCAAAAGATGTGAGCAAGCTAAATCAGGATAGTGCAAGTTAGCAGCAGAATGAGTTGATTGTGATTGCCAACTCACAGTTGCAATGAGCTGTATTGTCGGCTAAATGTGTACGAGAGGGTCTAGATGAGTTGATCAAGCTCTCGTTTAAATCTTATTGGCACTAGAGCAATCAAGCAGCACGAAGAGCATGACTAACCTTTCGCATCAAAAGGCAGCTTGGCTACAAGGAGATTTCTACGCCGATCAGCAGACTTCTGAGCATCTTGAGCGCTGTAGCACATGGTGACAAATTGATGAGTGAGGCGGAAGAGTGGCATATTGGAATATTGACTGATACTATCTACGTGCAGATCCGCAATGATCTTGGTTGTAGTAGAGCGCAATTCCACGTCACCCAAACGCGACTAAAGAACAGCAAATGGAATGAGACCAACTTCCCAACTAATAAAACAAGTATCGAAGGCTTACAGCCGCGTTTTCATGTTTACCGAATCCAACCACATCCATTAGGGTTATCTTTGTCGAGAAGCGATGACAAGTAAGGGCTCTTTGAGTTGATCCAATGAAGGAATGACCACCATTAGTGAACTTGGGTAGATTAGTAATTTTGAGTCGACGTGAGCTGGATGTCAGGCCTGAAATCGACGGTGAAGAGGTCACTTTTTGAAGAGGGTTTTCGAGCGAGTCACAGATCTCAATCTGAAAACAGTCTAGCATGCCTTCGGCTGCGAAGAGACCCCCGAACTTTCTCATTAGCGTACTACGACGGACACCCTGAAATGAAAGAGGAAGAAGCGATAAATCCGATGTCCATTTGGTGTCAAATAAAGGGCTTATTTCTCAACCGAATACCTTGACATTGACGCCAATAGATTCAAGAAGCGGTCTAAAGAGTCGTTGAGCGTCATCAGCGAAACAGAATTGACCTTTCAGATGGTTGATCTGGTTTACGTTTTCCGGAGTGATGGAGGGTGATCGACGCCGCTGCTGAACATCGGTCTCAGGGGGTTTTGGACGGAAAGCAACTTGAGGTTCTGAACTTAGATGCAATTTGTGATTGAAAGGCGGGGAACCATCAGAAGCATCCAAAATATTCACTCTAGAGTCAGTTTGCCTACAAAGATTAGCAAGATATTGAGTTACCAAAGGAGGACTTGATTCAACTAGCTACTATGATATCTGTCGACATGATACAAACACGTTAATCGGGTGCTAAAGGCAATACAAATAATGAAGATGCGAGTAACAACGTACAACCGCCACGTGGACATAGTCGATTGAACTGGAGCTATAGTGTTTAAGTAAACATGTTGGGTGGTCTTAGGGCTACCTCGAATCACGTCATCTCATGAACTACTTGACTAGCCAATCCCCATTTCGGGTTTCATCATGTAAAGATGCATGAATGTCAGGTCCGCCATTTCACTTCATTCCAATATACCATATAATGATGATCAAAAAAGAATTTCTCAGGAGACTGACGGCGCCCTATGATCATCAAGTTGGGACAGGCTAAAGTGGCAATGCAATATGTTAATTCACTTCGGACATGGAGATGGAAAAGCTATCAATCTTAAATCCCTAAATAATGTGTTCAAACTTAATGGAAAACTAAATAGACAAATATATCGGAGAAACAGAGTGAGAGCTACGCAATTTATTGAAACTGAAAAAAGGCATGGCAGCGGATATTTACTTGTAATAAATATTAGTTCTGAAAACCACTCACATTAATAGAACTTTCGGTCCACAAAAGATTTGCAAACGAGAAATCGTCAACGACAAAAAAAACAAGGTACATTAACCAGGTAAAAGTTCAAGTTTAGAAGAGAGAAAAAAGATCCTAAAAAAACTATACTGTGCAAAAGGGCTAAAATACATTTGATTGAAGTCAGTTACAGATGTCATCACCATATCAGAGAAAACCTGCATTCCAATACCATATCTCTCAACCCGTAATTTACATTTAAGGTCATTTAGGTTTAGCAGGCAGCAACCACACAGCTAAAATTTAGAAGCCTTTAGTTAAAGTTATCGGAACTGCACCACAATCGCTTAACAAAACGAAGAAAGAGAATCTTGACAGATGGCATAAACAGTCAAAAGCAAATGTGGCAACTGCCTAAAGGTCCAGAACAAATAGGAAAATCGCAGCAAACTTACCAGGAACACCTAAAAATGGTACTACCTCAGGATCCCTTGACAACTAAATATGAGGAGATGCCGAAATCTATAGAAAAGACTGCTGCCAAAACTGCAGGGCAAAAAACTGAGCGAAAAAAAAAACGAATGGTATGCAGCTTTACGCCATAAGGGAGACAGAGAACTCATGCTACAAATGCGGTTGAGAACAAATCGGCTCCCGAACCCATCTCAAGAAACGTTCTTGAAGTACAAACAGCAAATAAACAGGGTGAACAACCTGATTCGAAAATGGAAACAAACTTATCAAGAAGAAAGACTAACCTGCTTTCCAATATACCTCGCAGAGAGGGAATCTCGAAAAGCCTTCGTCATCTTAAAGGATCTAATGAGGGAAAACTCCTCATGGAAAACACAAAGTACAATGATACTAGTAAAATGGAAAGATCTGGTCACACACTACCAGGAACTGTTTAAGGCCAGAACCATCGAAGAAATTTAAAACTATGATCTCCTACCAAGAGACTCCCAAATTTCAATGGAGGAGATAGAAATAGCTAAAAGTAGATTAAAACTAAACAAAAGTCTTGGTGAAAATGGAATTAGATCTGAGTCACCGAAATTCGACCCTCAGTATCTAAAATGCCTGCCCTCTAAAAGTTTTCAATGACTTTTACAATGGGACCACTGATATACCTCGAGACTGACTTGATGCTGAAGTTGTAAACATCTACAAGCGCAACGGTTCGCAGACAGATCCTGCAAACTATAGATCAACATTCCTTCAAGATACGTTAGGCAAGTTATGTGCATCTCCGAAAGGACTTGCCTGTGCGTGACTTGAAAAATCTTATATACGGGTCAGCTGTAATCGCAGAAAGTGAAAAGCCAACAGAAAAGACGAAAGGATTAAATGACGAACGAGGGAAGAAAAAGAGTGGAAGACACGAAAAATGACTAAGAAGAAAAGAACATACGGCATGATAAACTACACAACTGCCCTATCTCGACTACGACCAACACTTACCCAGTAAAAAATACATCATGAATCACTGTCATGTAAAGCACAACTGGTCGCCTATTGGATAACAAAGGCCAATCGACCATGAGCGACACTAAAATGTTGTGTCGAGGACGGAAGAGGTGCCGCAAAGAAGTATGACTGGAGAATGAATTATTACTGATCGACGAAACCATGCCGAAGAAGGACCAGGGAACCGAAGACGTTAATTCAACTGCTACGTTCCTATGTGTGTTGTTATGTGTTTAACTGTTGCACAAGCTCTTTGTATTTCTATCGAATCCCAAATGCGTCCTTGGGACTTGCCCAATGGGCGGAAATAAGTAAAAACTCAATCGAAACAATCGGAAAGCCACCATAGAGAAACACTGAAAGTTTGACTGTTCACAGCCAATGAAAATGCTCTCTGAAAGCTACGAAATAAAACACCGAGATTTGATTTCTAGCCTCGTTGAGCAGAAATCAGGCGAGACCCAGTGGAAAAGACAAGCGGATGGTGTTTACCTTTCTAATTTTATCAGGCAAATTAAGGAGATGATTGATAAGGATCATGCAAACGATTCCATCCGATTAACTGTATGCGTTTAGTTACTGTTTGCAACCTGGAAATCCTGGTTTATAGATGAGCAGGGTCACGCTATGATTTTTTTAAGCCAGCATCAGATCGAACGTAACCTCGAGTAGTAAAGAGATAATATGAAATCTAAGTAACCTTTAGGTTAGGTTTCATGCAAATGAACATACCTAATTCCATGTTGGGCATCTTGAAGGAATCGGTAAAGAATCGCATTTTCATTTCGAATACGATGATCATTAATGAGTGACTCATCATTCGAATCCGAGTTATTAATCTCATCCAATTCTTCCACCGCTTCCACCTGATTTGAGCGAACACCATCCGCAGTGGGATTGACGGTTCTTGATGAACCAGTGGCATTTTGCGTCATCAGTTCAAACATTCGCAGGGTCAACCCCGAAGGCCTTAGTTCCAGAGGATCATGCGCCATAGTAGTGGTGGTTGTAGTATGGAGCGCCTTTTTTCTAACATCGTCCTTCCTCCGACTCAAGAGTGTGGTAGGTTTTCGAGTCATTTCAGGGACTGCTTGGGGCAATGCCATGACGTCGACAGCTACTCTCCATTCACGAAGAATCAAAAATAATCCACGAAGAAGTGTCATCTTTTCCGGGAGAACAGACTCGCGAAGCCAGTCATTCAGTTTAGCATTAAGAGCACTTGAACCATCCTGTTTTCTCAGAGCTTGAAGGTAGCGCCTCAAAGTAGTAAATATTTGGCAGGAAGGATCATAGCGAAGACGTCGAGCGTCAGGTGTACGGAGAGTCGAGTATATGTTAAAGACCTCGTCTTCCAGAGAGCTGAAGCGGAAATCTGGGAGAGGCTTGTCCCCATTAACCGCCTCCATCATGAGACAAGCCAAAACAGAAAGAGTCCGACGATCAGTCAGAGAAATCAAGTGCTTGGAATTATTCACCAAGCGGATACAGGATCCAATCCAAGCGTTCACTGTGGGAGCCATAGTACTAAGAACATTCCAATCTGATCTGAAACACGATTGAAAAACAAGACCTTCTATATGGAGAATGGACTTTATTTTCGAAGTGACTATTTAATCTCACCGAATGATTTCTACCCGGCGCTTATTAGGGAGGTGTTTGGGAGCCGGAAAATTTAACCACACCATCCTCACGTGCAGATTCATCAAAAAGGCATTCTTGATACCTTCAATGTCATCTCCCTCTTCCTTCGGTGACTTACCTTCCAAGTCATGCTAAAATAATTTAACAATATGAAGCACTCTTTTAAAAGAGAATTGCTCTCATACTACAACCTGACTAACTTACTGCAAGAGTAGAGTTGCGATCAGTAGGCTCCTCAACAGTACCTTCAATGACGTCATTTACCACTACTGATGGTTTCCTCATCACTTTTCGTTGATTTTCGAGTGTTTTCTGTTCTGATTTCTCCTCCAACGAGTCTCCATAACCTTTTCGTTGGACAAAAAGCAGCGTCAATTCCTCCATACCTGACTCAAACATGATCCAACCAGCCGAATGACCCGAAAGGGCCGTTTCTGAGGGAGAAGAAGGGGGAAATAGTGGTTGTGGTGACGGTGGTGGCTGATGTAAATGGGTAGTCGAAATGGCTGGATTGGGGCCATGAACACCTGTATAGAGACCTCCCGTCGCAAAAGATGACCTTCGTGCTGCAGCTCCCACAGTTCGGGCGGCTGCGGAAGAAGACAGCGCTACCTGATCAGCATCAAATGCGAAGAAAACTCGCGATGCAGAGAACGGAATTGCGGTGAGAAGAACCTCGGGTGTAAATGAAGATTCCCGAGTGAGACGACGCAGTTGGGAATGAATCCTAGAGATGGAGAAATTACAAACTAGTCGTTCGGTATATCGAACTTCCGTTGCGCTTAAAAATTGTGAGTCTAGAGGAGGGAGAGGAGGCTGCTCTTTTGTTGCTGTTTCGGGTTTAACATCACCTTCTCAAAAAGAATAACGTCTTTAAAAGTCATCGGACAATACTAAAAGTTAAGAGAATAAAAACAACTACCAGCAGGATGAGGCTTCAACGTAGAGGAAGCGGTACCAGCAGATTGGTCTTCTTGACGGGGGGAATCAGAAACCGATCGGTGGGGAGATGAGAGAAGAGGTGAAGCAGCAGTTGAGACATCTTCATCGTTCTCTTCCTGTACCTTACTAAGTCGTTTTTCGCCAGGTGTCAGACTTGGAATTCGAGGTTCGGGGGAAAATGTAGAAACAGGGGAGGTTTCTAAGTCCCTTGACAATATACCGAAATGAAGAATACGTTTGTTATTGAGGACTTCCACTTTGACGGCATCTACAGCTAGAGTGAGTAGAGAGACACAGGTAAGGTCATGAAGACCCAGCGAGAGGCTATCCACAGTGACCACGTCTTCCACTGCGTATATTTGCATAAAGCCGATGTTCACGCGACCAAGCGAAAGAAGACCTACAAGGTTATTCTCTTCTGCCAGATGAATTCTTTGATTTTCTGAAAGCGAAGATTGCCCAAGAACAGCGTGTAAAGGCACCGTAGTGCTCGCACTCTCGTCAACTGAATGTAGGGGGATATCAGACCGAGAACGCTGACCAATTTGAGTCGACTGAGTTTCTGTAGGGAAGATATCACCGAAGGAGTCAACCCGAGGGATCGAATAATTGGCAAATGAGCTAACTCTTACCGTTAGAAAACGTAGGCGTAGTCCCATGCTCACTTGCGAATCGATGGAACCAGAGAGCACCTTCGGTGAACTGATCGAAGAAAGTAGTGCGTTTGGTTGGATGTGAGGAGGGTGGAGGCGATGGGGGCATTGGTTTAACTATTTCAACCTGAGAATTCTGGTGCTTGAGTTGTTCGAAAAGAACTTTACCCTGACGACCCGCGGAGAGAAGACACTTGAAGTGTAACTCGTCAATCACCGCGCTTGGAGAGCGATTGGCTAGCACTGGAGCCATGATTGTTATGTACCTTTAGGCAAAAAATTAATATGAGGTTTTGTTCATTGCATGTTGGACCGTCGTATTAAATCACAAGCTTAGAAACAGACTCAAATTAGGCAAAAAATGAATGCTAGTCTTTTACGGCACAATGCGGAGTTGAAGCGCAGTAGCACATAAGACAAATGACTAAGTTTGCATTTATTGGCAAAAGAGAGTTTCGCCAGTCACAACTCAAGTAGAGATGAAACCAAACTCAATTCTTTGAAAACGAATTGAGTATATTTTCAGCAGCTTCCAAATTCTGGCCCGGATGGTGGAGCTAAGCAAAAGAGTGGTTTCATATTATAATTAATCCACGAAACAAACTCAGATGAAAGAAATGCTCTATCAACTAGATCAGCTAACTACCTCAGATCACCAAAAAAACAGAAAATAAACCAAATAATCTTGTTTTAATATCACATAGTTACATCCACACCGTGTATTGGATCACAAATGAAGATGCTGACGCAAAAGATTTTTTTGGGTGATCGAAGAGGATGTTTTTGACCGAAATTACTCCCATGATCTATCTGCTAGTGCAAGCAAAGTGGAAGGCTGCTTCGGATTTTTTTTAAAACCATTTAAAATATCACTATCCATTACTTCATTGGCAAGTAACAGGATCAGGTGGCTTCCAGAAACCCAGACAATCATTGAGAGGAGATCAAACATGTTTGCTTTTTCTGAATGGTTGGATGACTTTCAGGTGGTAGTTAAAAACCCTACTAACCTGTCGAGGCATTCAGTACAAAGAGGAGTCAGAAAGATGTCCACTGGACCAATAACTGAGACTGTTGTTAAGGAACGCGACACAAGAGCAGTTGAGGATTCGAAGACGCGACCGTCACAGGAGTCTGAAACAGAATATACAGAATGAGACAATGAGCTATTCCAAAATGGGTTCAAAAAAGTTCAACTATATAAACTCCACAACAAGAATTAAAAACTTTAGAGGAAAGGTCCAGACTCGGTCCTACCACAGTAGGAACCAAATAGATATATCCTGTGACGCTTTCCTCCTAGTTTGCCCTCATAGTAAGATTCGGCTTGGGCCTCAAAAAGCCTGGGCTTTTGGTTAATAGCTACAAACTTTTGACTTCTCAGTTACAAGGTGTGAGTGTCAATTCGAATGCCTCCGACAAAGAATGTATATCGCCTAACCTCATGTATGTCCCTGTAAATTGCAGTGAGTGCTTAATATTTCAAAATTGACTCAAAATGGGCGGATCATTAAGTATACACGCTATTATAAGAATGTAGGATCTGACCATGTTGTCTTAGTCTTTCTGGTCCTAAATCCATTGAGTTTAAAAAAAAATGGATTATAAGTAAAACTGTTATTTGTCGAAAATTGCGGTTTACTAAAGGATTTGGCGAGATAGATTCCTTCAAACCGAAATGCAGCTTGCATTCAATAATGCACGATTTTGGTCAGTTAGCGGTATGGAGCGGTCAACATGGGACACAATCAATCAGAAGCTGACAAACTAATACGAGTCAAGCCTAGAAAATGCGATATCGTTAAACAAACTTTAGAGAAGCAGATACAGGGGGTGCGGATAGCAACTTACAGAGTATTACTTTCTAGAACCAACCGCGGTGCAATAACTCGCCAATAAAACGGGATGGATTACGGGTCGCCTTCGAGTGATGAGTGACTTTGATTCTTTTCAATTCTGGTAAACTGCGCCAGAAACTACACAACGTAACTCATTATTGCCATCTGTCATCAGAACAAGAAAAAATTCTACCATTCGTGGAAATTATTTACTATGTATACAAGATCGGATCAGACTACCTCAAGATAATGACAAAAAAGAGTTATCTCGATATAAAAAAATGCCATACGGGCTAGAATGCCCGAACCATTTCTTCAAGCTGTAAAAACATCAAGACTTCATGTGCTTGTCGCTCGCTTTACACCGAGAAATAAATTCAATATAGAGAAATAAAATACTACCTGATTCATTTAAAAGATAATGGATTCGATTCTTTCCAATAAGGACATTTGCGTCATGGATAAATTTCCACTTAGTTGAATTGCACTGACATTAGTGAAGAAGCAACAGGGAAGTTCGGTTTGGCCAAAATATGTTCAACAAATCGCGATCGCGCATCGAAGTTACAGAAAATTTAAGGTAGTTCATATCTAGATTTGGGCTAAATGACAACATCAGAGTTGATAAACAAGACGATTAATCTACGTGCCTCAAAGGTTCCTACAGTAGAGGCAGTGGATTCGTTTATACATAGAGTCTATGAGAAGTGAGGCAACTAGCAGGGTTTTGACCCCAAAAAATAAGGCGGAATTGTTTTATCGAGAGACTAGCTTTCAAATTTAGTTGAATTTAATTGCTTAACGCGGAGATATTAGGGTACTCGGACTATTGTTTGAAAGAAGACAATCTACACGCTTACGGGGATAAAGCAGCGGTCGGAGATCTGCAATCCTAAACGATGAGGGGGCAGATTCAGATTCACTGGAAGCTCCATCTCGAAAACCAGGGGATCTCGGAGGGGCCTCTGAGATGGTGGCAGTGGCAGTATCAACCATGGAGCGAAAGGAAAATCCAGTAGCACAGCAGAGGAATTCTGGTGCCTTAGCAATACCTATGCGACAATTGCAATTTGTACGATTATCTTCGACGTTGTTGACGTTGTTAAATTGTTGACGTTGTGTTAATCGCCGACAAACTCGCCAGCGATGCTTTAGACGTAGGGGAGGACAAAGATCTGCGTTTGTGATGTACCGATTCAAATGACGCTCATAAGCCGTTCGTAAAAGGCTACTTTCTGTGATCGGTCGGTTCAATTGATCGTGAAGGTCTGTAGAAAAATAAGAAAGTAAGTGCCTAACGAAATTAACTTTCACTTTCAAGACTATTCATAATGAGCATACTGCTTACCATATCCTTATTGCTTAGTTAAGCAGTCCAGTATAAATCCAAAAAATCCATCAATGAATAGTTATCCATGGATGAAACTTACCGACAAACTTTGCCGTAAAATCTTCTCCAGAGAGCGTGGAATCGTCAGACGTTTTAGGAGCTCCATTACTTAACTGCAGAGAACTTGAACTTCCACGTCTTTGATCCAGTGGAGCAAGGGTTTCGGTGAAGAGTGGTATCGAATTATTGGATATGATGGCAGTCACCGCTTCAGACGCAGGCTGTCTGGGGGGTGGCGGAGGCGGCGTTGCCTCCATCGATGGTAATCCAATCGATAGACCGTCTAGAAGGCTTGCGATGGAGATATCATCAGCCCGATCATCTTCACCTGCCCTACCTTCAACTAGAGGTCTTTCCAGAGATGCAATGGATCCTGCTGTTTGGTTGCTTCTTCCTTGTTCCTCCCAAGCTCCTCGGAGGCTTGGATGACTTCCGGCACTTGAAGAGGACAAAACACCGTACGAGGACTCCTCAATATCCCTTTGAAATTCCTCTTGCTCTTCTTCGGAAGAAGAATAACAGGACCGCGTGGGACCTCCAGTGTCAAATTTAGCCGCTTCATCGGCCATTACAGCATCAAGGCGCATCAGAGCAAAACCATTTAAGGTGTCTGAACAAATATTGCTGTTGTGCAACTGGAAAACGAGTTGATCGGGCTCCAGAAGACTCTCTCCGAAATTGACCCCAAGGCTGCGCTCTGAGGCATCCGCGTTGATTGGAGTTCTAAAGACAATAAGCAGTATTAGGTAGGAAGATAAGAATAACCAAGAAAAAAAATGACAGGCTCTTACAACGGATGGTTAAGGGTAGGCTCGCTATCACCAGTGCAAGTACTTTGCTTCAGATCTGATATGAAAACCGCGCGACGCGAGAAAATGCCTGTCAAAACTTCATCCAGAAGCGTCCTGCCAGAAGCGTTAGGTCCGAAGAAAGCACAATTTCCATAGCAGCCACATCGAACGGCAGTTTCAGGCGTAGTGATAGAATCAAGTGAGAGCCAGAGGAACCAGAGACGGTGTGAAGAGGCATCATGATGGCGAATAAAAAGCAACTGAGCGTCCCGGTAGGCATGATCCAGGCCTGAGATACCAGAGTGGAGATGCACAGGTCCAAAACCAAGGGAACCTGCCTCTAGCCAGGGTTGGGATGACGATGCGGCGTTAAAGAGAGTGCCATTCCGGGTCAGAGTTTGTGGAACTTCTTCTGCAGATGAGAAAACAGAATCTAAAGCAAATGCATTGGGTCAACGCCTTTAAGCATAATGTTGACAAGATGGAGACATGGACCGACTCGTGACAAGGCACATGGCTTATGTAAGAGATAGCTGCACTATACATTTATTTCTAGTATCAATATATTTATGGATAAGAAAAGGCTAATCAAAGTGCTGTTGGATTTAATACTAGTTTGTTAGTGAAATTAATTATCTAAGGTAGCCTCCACGTGGTGACTACCGGGAACCCCAGGTGCAACCTTGAGGGCCAAAGAGAGGGGGGCCAGAGAGAACTAATCACCCACCGGATGTATGAACATAGCATTATGCCAGCAGAAGTACAGCCTGAGTCTACCAAAGGCCTCTTAACCAAGGTACGACGTAATACCTAGATTTATGGTCCTAAATTTCGATTGTGGAACGTGCGTGCATGTGGCAATGAATAGAAACTCCACCAGAGTTAAAGAGACTTCTGGTAGGGGTATGGAGATTGTTGCCCTAACGGAAAATCGAATGAAGTCCTGCTCCTTATACATAAGTAACTACGCTTTCTTCAACTCTGGACAAAGTGAAAGCTCCAGACAGAATGATGGGGTCGCCCTTCAGGTCAAAAAGAGCATAGAAGCTGAATTTAACCCTGTCTCAAATATACTTGCCACACTAAAACTCCAAATTAAATTAGTTAAACTGATGGGATGCTGTGCCTCGACCAAGTCCATGGAGGATGCAATGGTTAAAGAATCGTTCTACAAACTTGTGGCCAACCCATAGATTACTTCTTTCTAAATGTACGCAAATAATCATCCTTGGTGATTTCAATTGCGAATCGGGCTCTGATGCCCATAACATTGGCGCCAAACTAGTCGGTCCGTTTACCGATCGAGAAGACATCACAGAGAACGGATTAAGGCTATTAGGTCTATGCCAAGAGTGTAATTTAAACGTGATGAATATTTCTTTCTCGGAAACCAGCTTCTCGAAGATCAACTTGGTACCATCCTACAGGGAAAGGTGCTATTCTTGACTTTGTTCTCATGAAAAGGTCCAATCAATTCCTTATAAGTGATATACGAGCTTCTAGAAAGGCAGCCGCGAATCCTGATCACTGCTTACAAACAATTATCCTCAAACTCAAATTGCATATTAGAGAGCGCTAGGAAAACGACAGAATAGAACTTTGATAAAGGGCATAAACAGTCAAAAGCAAATGTGGCAACTGCCTAAAGGTCCAGAACAAATAGGAAAATCGCAGCAAACTTACCAGGAACACCTAAAAATGGTACTACCTCAGGATCCCTTGACAACTAAATATGAGGAGATGCCGAAATCTATAGAAAACTGCTGCCAAAACTGCAGGGCAAAAAACTGAGCGAAAAAAAAAACGAATGGTATGCAGCTTTACGCCATAAGGGAGACAGAGAACTCATGCTACAAATGCGGTTGAGAACAAATCGGCTCCCGAACCCATCTCAAGAAACGTTCTTGAAGTACAAACAGCAAATAAACAGGGTGAACAACCTGATTCGAAAATGGAAACAAACTTATCAAGAAGAAAGACTAACCTGCTTTCCAATATACCTCGCAGAGAGGGAATCTCGAAAAGCCTTCGTCATCTTAAAGGATCTAATGAGGGAAAACTCCTCATGAAAAACACAAAGTACAATGATACTAGTAAAATGGAAAGATCTGGTCACACACTACCAGGAACTGTTTAAGGCCAGAACCACCGAAGAAATTTAAAACTATGATCTCCTACCGAGAGACTCCCAAATTTCAATGGAGGAGATAGAAATAGCTAAAAGTAGATTAAAACTAAACAAAAGTCTTGGTGAAAATGGAATTAGATCTGAGTCACCGAAATTCGACCCTCAGTATCTAAAATGCCTGCCCTCTAAAAGTTTTCAATGACTTTTACAATGGGACCACTGATATACCTCGAGACTGACTTGATGCTGAAGTTGTAAACATCTACAAGCGCAACGGTTCGCAGACAGATCCTGCAAACTATAGATCAACATTCCTTCTAGATACGTTAGGCAAGTTATGCGCATCTATTCTGTGCCAACGTTTGAAGTACCAACTTGCCGAAATACACTCGAAAACCCACTCCGGATTCTGCGAAGAAAGATCCACTGAATATGCTATACTTGGGGTAAGAACCGTAATGCAGAAAGCCGTGGATCAGAAGCAGAAAATAGTGCTAGTGTTTGTCGATCTAAAAAAGGCCTTTGACTAGCTGCCTAAAACTGCAATAATCAACCGAATGATCGATCTGGGCGACTCTTGTCAAATGGTACATCCGATAAAGTCCTTGACTGACTTAGCGATGGGAAAATTGAGGGGAATAAAGGACTACTTTGTGATGGAACGTAGTGTGAGACAAAGATCAAAAGAATGAACACTTCTTTTCAACCTAGTCTTCCACCTCCCATTGAATGAGGCCTTCTCACTAAATGACTGAGGTTCAGATTATTAATCACTCGGGCACAAGATGGCAGATGATCTATGTCAGATTGATAGAGCATCTGGCGATAGCTCTGCATAAGTACGGATTGCGAATTGCAGCGAACAAAACCAGCTGGGTTCAAATTAGTGCCGGTGAGGATCAAACGCCCCTCGAAGCAGCAGCAATGTCACTTCGACGTGCCTCAAACTTCGAATACCCTGGCTCTATAATTCAAGACATCGGTGGGCCAGATGGAGCAATAAAAGCAAACCTAATCAGGGCAAAAAGGCAACTAACACGACTACGGCCATTCCTCCGCTCAAGAAGTCTAAACAATGCCCTAAAAGCAACTTTGGTAGGTGTTTCGCCTATGTTCCAGTCACTTTTGGATTATCTACTATTGTCTTGAGAGCTAAAGATGACAATCCACTGCAAGCAATACAGAATACGACTCGACGTATGATTCTTGGTTTTTACTCGCGAAGGGCCAAAACTGTAGAGGAACTCCGAAAGGAGCTGCCTGTGCGTAACTTGACAAGTCTTATATACGGGCAAAGAGGTTGAACCTATGCAAAAGATAGAAAATGGACAAAGAGAGCCTGATACTCTCCATGCGTGAAAGTAACTTTGAAGATGGGAAACTAAGAAAACCTCACATTGGATGCTCCAATTAATTAGAGATGCGAGAAAAATATGGCAGGACAACTCCCAATCATGGCTACTTGATCCAAAGGAAAGCCTTAAAGGTCGAGATGATAACCATACACCTAAATTGATAGGAGAAAGGCAACGTGATATTGTCTGTACCAACGCAAGCTGTTACAGATGTTTCGCCACAACAAGAGAGGGAAGACACGAAAGACAAGACCATGGAATGATAGGGCACAAAACTGAAAAGATACTGTACCATAGGCTAAAGTGCAACGTTAGAGACTGCTTTCAAAGATATAAGGCTCAAGAATGACTAAAGAGATACATTTGAGATTGTCGCCTTTCGATCAATATCACAGAAAGTGAGAAGCCAACAGAGAAGAGGAAAGGACCAAACTGCAGTTGAGAAAATAGAAAAACTGAACAGGATGGAGGAAAAAGATAGAGTGTAAGGCAGGAAAAAAGACTGAGAAGGAAAGACCATCCAGCAGGATGAACAACACAACTGCTCTGTCTCGGCTGCGAATAACTCTGACCTAAACATGGTTGCTAGAAAAGAATACCTGGATAAGGAGAGACAGACGAGAACAAAGAGGAACTGCAAGTGTAACAGAAGAATGGACTGTTACTGCATGGCCAGGGAGCCGAAAACGTCAATTTAACTGTTCTATTCTATGTGTAAGTGTCTAGCTGTTGTACAAGCTCTTGTATTTCTGTTGTACCCCCAATAAGTCCTTGGGACTTGCAAAATGGGTAATGATGAGTTAAAAAAAATCCGGAGGTAGTCCCAACAAGCACATTCATACATCGCAGACTCCAACCGCTTCCCATCCGTGTTTGAATAACGTTTCAATGCTGTTAAGAAATTACATAAATTTCAAAGACGCGATAAAGCCAAAGACAAACTGAAACCATGCACTTTGATAAAAGATATTGCGGGAATAAGGCGCTCGAATGCATGAAGGTTAGACACTATTCTTAAACCCCAATTTGAAGGCTCGTGTAAATGCACCCAAAAGCATTGAAATGGCTCTAAAAAATATGACGTAGTGACTTGAAAGACCATCAAAGCATGTTACATGCTTATTAGATAAGGAGATGGGTAAATTAGAAGTCCACAGTGTCGGTAGTTTCTGGAAGGGGGGATTTGAGAAGATAGCGTGCTAATGAGACTGACTAAAGGCTCTTGTTTAGAAGATGGTCACGAACTAATCGCCATGATATTCCAGCAGAAAGCCAAACCCTAAGAGTTCTAATGACTGAAAAGCCCCAGCCCGTCTTTTCCTGACACGATTAAGCGCTGCAAAATTCTTTTGATTTCATTGAGGTCAAGAGTAACACTAATTTATCATCTGGTAGTGATGAGAGGTAACATTTTCATGAACAGGAACTAAGAGCATGCAGGTTAGCAGACTGATGTGAATACGGACCTATCGCCTAACCAACAAATTAAAAACGAACCTGAGGCCCTTTTACGAAAGGATGCAAGTCTACGGTGGGCTAGCTCATCGTCAAGGTAGAAGCTTGTGAGAGAATTTGAAGTACTCGTGAAGAAAAATTTGTCTCCGTATGTGCCACTGACGAAATCAACATGTCCAGAAAAATGCCTAGACAGCATGTGGGATTTTGTCCAATCTAAGAAGCACATCTTGAACTTTTAGATTTGCCTGTATGGCAGGTCTTTAAGAATTATGTCTCGCCTGATACTCTTACAGAAATATCTACCTTCACTCAATGGATTTGGAAACGAAACCTTTTTGTTCAATCAATAAAATAGCAAAAAAATAATGCATACTTATGGGTTTGATCAGCTGAAGGAACTGAACTCTAGGCAGAAAAACCGAAATTCCATCACGGGAGTGTACATCGTGCAGGTTACACCGAGCCACCCGCACAGCGTCAAGCATAATCATGAGGCATGTCCCCGCCTCCACGATGGCTAATTCCACACCATCCAGGTTGAATCGGAAGAGGCGATACTTCAACTCTAGCTCCGTGGGACATAGTCGTGCGCCTGGTGATTTGCTAGACCAGAACTGACACTCAGCCTAAAAGTACAGAGTGTGATAAATCAGGCTATCTGACAAGGTATCAAAAGACAAAAAGTGTTTAGCTTAGATCACGCGCTGATGTGGCTTTACTGAATGATTACTGTGAATCTAGCTATCATAAATTGACGCACCGGAACCTGAGCGTGTTGGCAAAGTTCACCTGACCGTCTAGAAACGATTGCATTTTCCCGATCAATAGCCGAGAATATAAGATTGGAGATACATTGTAAAATACCAGAGAGTTGCGGAGCAGTTATCTGTCCAGTGAGAGTACCACAAGTGATCTCAAACAGCCAAGCATACTCCACAGTTCCGGCTTTCAGTGGGAAATCTCGATTACTAAACATTCCATGTCCACGAAGTTCAAATCCGGTCAACTGAGCTCTGCCAGTGCTGAGATTAGCGGCGGTAGGTGGACGGTAGGCCTAGATGAGATTGGATACATAAAACTTGAATGAATACTTACACTGCACTTGTCGAAGACACAAAAGAGAAGGGGAGAGAAGAGGAGTTGGAGTTTGGTCTCATTAAAATTTTTGTCCATCTCGAAACCGATGCAATCGAGGAAAGTAGTCGGACAGAGAGGTATCTCTGAACTCGTGTGCTGCAAAAAAATTAGGCATTATCAAACCATGGTCCAACTTCTATGAAACGCAATAACTAAAGTATATGGATATTCAGAGTCGGCTAACCATTGGCAAATGGGCTTGGAGGTTGTGAATAGCGACCGTAACTCGGATACCAAAAGGCCGATATTCACGAGGATCAACCACTGGGTCTGATTTACTCAGACGGTTGTGTTTATGGATGGGAAGTGGAGGTACTAAGCACCCGTTTCCCTTTTCGTTCAGTCCATACTTCTCCAGGTCCAATGTAGTTATGGGAGTCTGATAGGATCCGAAGTAAATCTCCTATTGAAAACAGTAAAATAATAATCCAGGTTCGATCGAGAGCAAAGTTTCACTTAAAGTAAGTGTTTGCCCAATCTCCTCAAAGCAATTAATTCCTAAGCTCTACTGATTATGCGTCACAGTGCTACCCACCGAGGACTTTAAACGTCTTATTACCGTCTAGTATTTACATCTGAGGTTCTGGCGGCAAAAATCCTTTAAAGAGCTGACCTCCTTAATTCAAAATAGAAACATGAAACGTGAGTGGCAGAAACAAATGCTAGATGGGTCGGATTCAAATTGTTTCAGAAGAGCAACTAGGCGTTGGAGAGGGACTTTTTTGGATAGGAGAATTAACTCTTCTATAGGATATTTTGCTTTAGCCACACTTAAAATTGAAATGAGAGCCATTAAATACATGGAGTCCCAAATAATATAAGGTTGTTTTCTACCGGAGAACTTAGCAAGACTCGCAAACTCCGGTTGGGTTAAAATAAATCAAAGAGCCTCTCCATTCCGTTGATAAGTAGAATGACGCGATAAGTATCAGGTGTTAGGATTTAGAACGATCATAAACGAAATGGGAACAGCATTGCAGCTAACATGAAGATGCCCATAAGGATGAGAATGGAGAATCAGTCTTACCTTGACATGAATAATATGACGAACCAGAGCTCCGTAGAAAAGAAGTTGCGAGTTTGGTATAGACGCATGGACATCGACTTGATCCGGCAGCATATAGGATGGATTAAAGTTTGATCTGATCAATTCCGATTCAGTTGGTCCTCGAGCTTTTGAGCCCTCAGGCCGAAGGTCACCCAGGGCGGACTCCTCGGGGTCACGAGGTGCTAAAACCTAAAAAGACTCAAAACGTTAGAACATCGCAGGCTTAAATTGGGTTGTATGTTAGAGAAATTTACATTAGCTTTCGCGTTGACTGAGGCGTTTTGCGAGGCTGAATGTTTCCCCCAGTCTCTGGGAAGGAAGCGCCAAAAATCTGGAACCCAGACTATAGGATAGTATGTGTAGCCGATCTTCAATTGAGCTCTGGGTGCTCGCCAACACTCAAACCAATAGCGTTTGTGTCTATAAAGTTGACGCAAAGTTAATCCTATAATTTGATTTCATGGTGCCGAGAGGAGGATTTAGGCAACTCACAGTGTTCTGGAATCACCTTTAATGGTGGGTATTTCCTCCTCGATAATCCGGAAAGGATTGGTCTTCTGCAGTTTGCAGCTGCTATTGGCCAATTTGAGATTCTCGTGAACTTCTCTGAGTACGTAAAGGAGGGTATTGGTTTCAGGGATTGAAAGACACAGCGACACTGCAGAAGCCTAGAGTTTGGACCAAAACAAAACAGGTTACGTAGATTGGCACAGCTTGAGGTCCTCTTGTAAACTAGTAATTGTAGTATTCAGTAGATTATTTATATTACACTCTCCAGTGCCAGGCTTGAATGGGGCGAGAAACAAATTCAGCTAAGCAATCATACTGGAGTCAGTGAGTAATTGGCCTCTAGAATATGTCCCTTTCAATATATTAGAGTCCAGCAAGTATAAAGAGGCAAACTATTAAATCACACAAATCCTACATGTGGACATTGTACCAAGGACACTATGACCAATTTAAGTTACAGAACGGCAGAAATGGAGATAATTTCAGATGTTGATGAGATCAAACCCAGGTAAGGAAGATTACTCAATTGCGATTCAAACTATTATCTAGGTTAGTGGTCAAACCTACTCTCAACCTCCTCGTGGTGACCACCGGTAACCCCAGGGGCAACTCTGGGGGCTAATGAGAGGGGCGGCCGGATGGGACTAATCACCCTCCGGACGTATGAAATTAAATTATGCTAGCAGAAGTACAACTTCTTACAGCCTGGTAAAGGAGGCAAGACGGATTTGTAGTATTAAACTGGAGTATGGAATGCACGTGCAAGTAGCTATGAATGGAATCTCTGCCAAAACATTGATTTCTGGAGGAGATTTGAAGACGGACGAATCGGACGAAGTGGCTCGACGAAGCTGAACTGGTACCTGTGCGACGAAGCCATGCCAGAGAAGAGACCAGACAAACGAAGATCAACAAGCGTTTTTACTGTTATGTGTCAACTGTTGTGCTTAATTGCTATAAAAGCTATTTGTACTTCTGTTTTACACCCAATAAGTCCTTGGGATTTGCCCTAATAGGTGGGGAGAAAGTAAGTAAATAATTCTAGTATGGTGGGTTGACTAAATATTCAATTTACAAAGTGGCACGAGTTCAATTATAGAGCCAGCCAACATGATGCATGAACATCAATCATGGGTTGTCAACCTAAGGCGATAAGGACCTAGCCAATGTGACTTGAAGAGCAAACACAGATTCAGAAATTGAAATAGCCACCAACATTTGTTAAAAGTTAGATGGAGATTCCCAATAAGAGACACAATAAAGAAAGTAGGTTGAGTTGACTCCATTTTTGGGAAGGAATCCAAAAGATGTCATTCTGAACGGGAAGACCCCAGGTGAATAAAACGTTTAGTCTGAGATGAAAAATGTGCATACATTGACAAATTTAGAAAAAAAAAAGATTTGCTCACTGCACATCGTATTCTGGGGGCAGAATAAACTGTTCAAAAAGATGGAATAACTGGACAGGCATCTAAAATTCGTCCTGAAGCCATTTAGAACGAGAAAGACCGTCAGAGGATAGAGAGCCACCTAAGAGCAGACAGATGCAAACAGCAGCAGTAACTTAGCTGAAAGAATATTTGGGGAGAATAAAGTCGAAATTAGGCTAGGGGGGAAATCCGATAGGACTGATGCAGCATAATTCCCACTGGATCTCCTTGAATAATCCACTTTCATAGAGCTTCTACGTGGATACAATGAGGAATCACAAAGGTTGAATACGATTAGAATAGCAAGTAAAAATCCACTTACGGCAACATCAAATTTGATGGGAACAGTCGTTGGCAAGAAGTCAGTAAACGGCAGGTCGAAGTCGAAATTCAACCTCTCCACGCAGAACGACACAAATGCTGCAAGCCGAAACACAAAATGTACGACTATAGTTAAAAAAAGATTGCATTTCTGGTTTGCCTTAAACGCAAGCTTACCATTTTCTGGAGTTGGAGCGACCCAGTTATAGTCGTTTGCCAAGAGCCGCAGCTCGAAGGGCTGAGAGAAGATCTTGAACTTATAGATGTAGGGAATGAAGTAGAGAATGTCTGGACGAGAACTGCTCGACCAGTCATCAAAAAAGGCTGAAGATAGCAAATATTTGCCATTTGAATGATAAACTGATGCAGAAAGATGCGGAAGAATCAGTTTGTGCCGTCAAACTTACCTTTGAAATACGCTTTTTGTGAATAGAGCATGCAGAATACCACCTCCTGGCCGGTTAGATCGAAGGACCATGTTTGTAGGGAATTCCAGTGGCGTGGATAATGAACATTTAACTTGAGATCAAAGCATGCAGAAGTGAGGAGATCGTGCCATAGACAATCTGCCATTATATTGCCCTTGGCCAGACTCAAAGTCATCTCCATGTTGCTGCCATCTTCGCCAATCACCCAGGGTATTGAGAGTTTAAAAGAAGATGTAGGGCCACCATTGAAAGTAAACTTCTACAAGGAAATGTATCGAAACAACATGACTGATTGAAAATGTACTGTTTCAAGTTTTATATTGTAGCAGATGGTGATAGAGGGGCGCTGCGACCTTTGTGAAGCAATTGAGGTACTTACTTATTCCAGAAAAGTTATTAATAAACCATTCCATATTAAAAAAATATTAAGAGATGAAACTGAATAAAGTATTGATCGGAAGAGGTCCCACGGTACCCGCCTCACATTAGGTAAGAGTCGGACGACACTTTCGTTCAATAAAGGAATCGATTAGCATTAAATCATAGAAAATGGCGAACTTGCATTGAATGCGTTTCTGTCCTGAGCGAACCAAAACTCTGCTCGGACATCGGTAGAGGTAGACACATCGAGAGTGAACTTTTGAATTGTGCGAAATTGGCCAACAGATGGAGATGCGGTTACCTCAGCAGGAAGATAGGACGGCGGGAAAAAGAACTTCCAAAGCATGTCTCTAGAAAAATGAAAGAAATTGACCTACTATCTGACTTTGCAGGGAATTGGCCTCCGATATCTTTAGAAAACTACTGCAAAATCCTCAAGCCTTTAATCACTAACAAGATTCGAATCTGTATTGTCTAGTGGAAGAGACAAGCAGGTAATCATAAAAATGCGTTAAACGCAAGGCAGTAAATGTCAGATTTCAGTGTTACAAAACAAAATTTTCTACTACTTCAGTCTAACTAAGCCATTGATCAACCACTCACCGTTGTCGATTAGCCCAGGGTCCATAAGCCAGGAGGAATTCTTTATCCACTTTTATCACTATGCTCCATTCAGGAAAAGTGTTATAAACAGACTCTTCGTTCTCGGTACCTCGGATTTCACACAGATCCGAAATGACTAACCCTAACGAATTAAGATGTGAAAAACCTCTTAGTGAAAAAGAATCAATGTTGCATGCAAACTAAACTATTCTCACCTGGCTGATCTTGCTTGTGGGTGATCTGCCCGCGTCCTAGAAAAAACACTCGGAAAATGCCAGCCTTCTGAGGTGGTCTACAAGGTATCATAAAGGATGGTAAAAGTAGAATACGGAGCACATTTTAATTAAAGCAATGAACTTGCTCTTCAACTGCATAATGACCGGAGTACTTGGCAACGGGCACCAAAGATCCGGCCAAATCTTGAAAGTCGAGAGCCACCCAATGTTGGTACTTGTCAAATCGCCAAGTGGCATGTTTCTGGGTGTAGCTTCCATGGGCCTTTTGACAAGTTAAAACGAATGCCCTGGGAAGCAGGTGATTTCCAAAACAGAACTTTGACTGATAAACGAAAGTGTGAACATATGTAACTCTGAATATAAAGAATGGGAAGAAAAAATAGTACCATCTCCAGGTTGAACCGAACAACTGGAAAAAGCCGTTCAAACTTTGTCCAGATCCAACCGAGAGTATCATGTTCCTTGACATTATCCCTTCAAAGAGTTCAATTAAGTTTAAAACTTATTAAATTTTAAATCAGTTATGAAAACAGCAATTGATGCCTACTGAGATGGTAGTGGCTGATCTAAATCACGATTATTCCTTTCAGCTGATAAAAAAGCATCATAAGTAGTTTTCCGATTGAAAAAATGAAGATCGAAGCCGTAGAGGAATACGTAGAGACGACGACCAGTGCTTTTACCTAATGAAATAAAATATCACCAGAATGTTGACCGTAAACAGATGAACAGGATCAGAAAAAAAATATACCTTTCTTGTCTGGATTGAATGGAGTCCAATAATTGAAAACAATCATACCGTAACAGCAACGAATACTGTAGTCATCTGTCAAGTAAACTAAGTCTCTGACCATAATCACCCCACCAACGGCCGACAGAGAAATTGAGCCTACATCTTATATAAGTTAATTTTCTGCAAACCGATTCTTATGTATCCATTCTTGACGAATTTGCGGAGGATGAAGGATGTAACGAATCCGAGGACACGGGAGTTGTAGAAAAATATGTATATAACCCATACATTTAAAAGAAAGAGTGAAAGGATTGCAAAATGGAATCGCCCTTCATTAATATATGTGTTAACTTGTTGATCAAGGGTATCATTTGAACGTATTTCTATGTCCATCTTATCCAGCATTATTCATAGCCTATATCACGAAACACCTCTTGTAGTGCGCGTTTAAGCTTAGGTTAGTAAAACGCTAGACAGAAGGTGGAGCATAGGTATGTGTATCTTAAATCGAGAACGTACAGATTTTAAAATGTTCAGATATTCATATAAGTGGCAGTGGTAACCAAAAAATTTTCTGTTAAGCACTTCAGGAGTAATTAAAGGACAAACCCAACTCACGCTAAGCCGATTAATGAAATCCTGAAGCGAAATTCCGTTTTCGTTGTTAAATTTGTTCGATTTGTATTTATCATCGGGATTTGTGCAAAGTTTCAATCTATAACTTTCATTCAACTTTGTATGGCAAAACTCAAACCTTTTCTGCTGCTATTGTCGTTATATTCCCACTGACTTATTTCCTTGTATCTGTTCGTAACATACTGGTGAAGAGATAAAGTAAGTACAGAAGCCACACCTTACTGGGGCACTACGCGACTGAGAGCAAAATTCCCGGATTAATGTACCGCACAAAATTTCTCCATTAAGCCCGGCCGAGGTCGAAAGGCCATAGGGACTCTAAGTGCTTCTTACGTCACTTATTCAGTTGCATAGATTCAAATCTCAATAGTTTGACCGATGCCTACAAAATCTGCTGCAAACATCTGAAATGCATCAGTGAATAATCATTGGCGTCATTTTATCATTGACAGGAAGGTTCCGGCTTGAGATATGAACTGTAGTATATTCACAGGAAAAGCGGGGTGAAAAAAATGATGAGATTAACATTAACAAAGTCAGGAACATGGAAAAGATAAAGCATAAGTACACAAAAACAAAGTAAGCGTCGTAAGATAGCTACAGATTTTAGTCTAATATCGACTGAGTATCTCATTTGATTTCACACTGCGTTGACGGTGTGCTGTGGAAGCAGCAGTCTCTTCTCACGTAAACATCGAATCAGCCATTCTGTAGACATGATATCGTATCCACCTGCCCTTCCTCGTGTGGTGGCTCTCAGCGGAGCTTCAATCAAATTCGAGACCTAGGAAGATGCATCACGATATCGATCGACTGTGACCAACCTTTACAGTAACCAGATCTGCCACCACGAAGTCTGTTCCTGCGCCCGGATTCTGAACCACTTTACCACTCATTTTCAAGATCACCCTTTCTAAATCACTCTTAGATGCAAGGTCAGAACTCGGACCAGTGAAACGAGAGGGTACATAAAGGCAAAACTCGAGGTCCTTGAATAATGTTGACTCGATTTCAATCTGAGAGTAAGTTTTATGATAAAATGTCCTTACAGCTTCCTTGTCTAGAGAGCAATGCTGCAGCAAATTTGAAGTCGATAGTTTTAATTGTTTTTCAGCAGATTTTGTTAAATCATCGCTGGTTGATGCGAAGCCAGATGTACTTTTCGATAGTAGTGAGTCGGCTTCACATATCTCAGCCGCAACGCCATCACTTTCTTCTTCAAATAACGTTTCTCTCTCGTTTATTACCATTCTGCCCTAGAAGGAATCAATCGAACCTCGTTAAATTAACATATTCACCTTTGTCTCATGATAGAGTCTCTTAATTTCTGACACAGATGTCACAGTTGCCCAATTTTTATCTTCTCTAATCGCTGAAACTCGGAGAGTATACTCGGAGAGTATATCCGGCGGAATAAGAACAACTAGTCGTGATTTCTGCGGCATGAATCTAGACAGTACAGAACCGATTTAATCTACTGATCTTACTTGCAACACAATGGAATGACGAGGCGAAATCCAAAAGTCGGGTCTTTCACCCTTAACACAAAGCCACTCTGTCTTACAGTAGTTAATTTCACGACGGTCATATGGAAACCAATGTTGTATCAAACGTCGGTTGATACTTTCTAACTGTTCGCGCTTTAGTCCGTTCGTCACCTTAGATACAACAAACAGTAAGACAGCTGAATATATTACATCGTGCACGTCACTAAAAGCAAACAATACCTGACAAAATGTGAGAAATTTGGGCGAATGCAGGTCACCTGATTGCGTTTCCGTTCGTTTACACACTTCCTCGTCGTTTTCATCATCAATAACAGCACAAAGAAATGAGAGAAATCGCATTTTTCCAGTGTCAGCGGCAGTGACATTCCGGGGAGCAGCGCTGTAAGCGCCAACAATAAGGCAGTCGATGTCGGTGCATAGACCCAAAACGTAATCTGGCTTAAGTTTCCACCATCCCACTTGATTCCTCCCATTAGGAACGTAAGGACTGCACAGAGCCTTGGCTACTAACCCTTCCGCACCGTGTTGAACCCAGGTATCAAAGTGGCATGCCAGTTGGGTCTGGATAGAAATTAACGACACGGAAAGAAGTAAGTAGTGCGACTATGTGTTCAAAGCTACACTGACTTTGAGGGCTCCTTTAACGATAGTAAATAGAGATAGTAATCGAACTAGTTGGATTTCATATTCATCAGCGTCCATGTCCAGATCACCCCTATCGATAGGATTAAAACAGCTTTTGACTTGAGAAGATATTTTACTGCACTTCAAGTTGACTGAAGGGAAGATCGTAAAAAGAATTCGTTTGCGTTCAGAGAGAGGCTTTCCAATGAGAAGCTGAAATTAATTGACGGTGAAATGATAGAATTTTAGAGTTCAGTTCTCAGAACTTTTTCCCATTTTAAAACCCCACTTGTCATGAACGGTGTAGATAGACCCGAGTTGATAAAGAATTTTTAGGCAACAGAAGATAACACCGACTAGGGATATTTAGAAAGCTTGGCACTCGAAAACTGAAGCAAAATGAATGAATGATTGTAGTATGCGGTTTTGCCATTAGAAGCCGATATAGGGCAAACGACAAGCGCATAACAAAGTAACAAAGGTCCTAACATACTTTTAAGAAATTTAAACTACTCACTTCGCCATTCAAGTAAAGTATATCGAACACTATATAACATGGTAAGACATCTTTGCTTTCTCTAGATTGTTCCTCAAGTTTCGCACGTTTGACGTCATATCCCGTAGCTTTAGTAACGAATCTGTTCCTACGACTATCGAAAGCCATCATTTCTCCATCGAGAATACAGTCTCTGACGTGACTGGCAAATGCGGATCCGTTTCCATGTAAACGGTTGGTCAAACTGCCATTGTCGACATCACCACTAGCACCATAACTGGCAGTCCACTCTCGACCACTTCGCGACCAGAAACGATAATTATTCTCACATTTGTGTAACTAGAGATAGAATTGGTAGGAAGCGCCGGCTTACTTGGACTCTTTCACCATCGTACTTTACTTCCAGACAAAGACCACTTTCCACAGATCCCGCAAACTGCTGCAGGTATCTCAAACAGACCTCATCAGCGCTACTGGTCCGAGCGCAAAGCATTGGTTTAAATGGGCTGAAGAGCCTAACTTTAATTAGTTCATTTGAATCTTCTTTGGAGAGAACAGATTTGGGATCAATATCTGCAATAGGCTCGCAAATGGTAGAGAGATTTTGAGTAACGTCCCAAACTGAAGCCGCAGCCGGGTGGAGACAGTTAAGAATGATTCTATCACCAATTCCAAGCGATTGATTACGTCGGCTGACAATGCGAACAAACCATTTCAATTCGAGAATTGTTGCCATGCGAACAAAATGACTGATAATTTCGAACTTTTGATTTTGAGTTACAGCGTTCGCTAAGTCATCCAATATTTCATTAATCTTCTAACGCACAAATAAATAGAAAAAAAGCTTTAATAGTTTACGCCTATCGTATAAGAACTGTCAGTTGTGCAATGATCTTTTAAGACTTGTTGAACGATATCAGCCAAGTCTTGGTTAAGAGTCATTTTGGATATAGATGAAGCCGGTTTTCTCAATAATTTTAATGCATCCGAGCCGTTTGAAGCCAAACCGAAAGCTCCGATTAACAACTTAGCCATAACGGGTTCGCCAATGTCATAGGAACTCCGAGCGCGATCGGCAGATGGCATAAGCAGACGTAGGACCGGGTAAAAACAGCACAATCCTGCTGATATAGGACCGAGATTTCCAGCAATTTTATTGTATTTATCTGACCACTTCTGCATGAATGAGAATATTGGGCGCCTTTTCTTTTTGACACTGCTCAGTAGAGATACTTGCTCCAGGAACTTGCAGAAAGTTTCAAATGGGAAAATATCAGCGATTCTGCTGCCTTCAATTGTGGGCGAAAACGTCATTTTGAATTATTTAAGATAATTTAGTACCCAATAGGGTAGGCGCTCGAGCATTACCATCGAGCGCACTGTAACGAAAATCCACATTAGAATGGTTCCACGTATAACCAATAGTAAGTTGTGACCAAGGTCGATTGATCAATTAGCTGGCTGATGACCTTAGGGCCTGGCGTTGCCGAAATCAACGTTATTTGCAACTAATCAACTTATTTTAAGGCTAGTTTAATTTAAGTATAAATTTATAAGTCAGTTATCACATTGAATTATTTCGGAGCAACAATATGGATAAATTCAAATATTCAGGTTAATATTTTTTGCCAGTATCAAGCTCAATCAGCACTGCCTGTGCAGATGGCCGTCTCTAAATGTACTAATTTCACTTGCTCCGGTAATTAGCGAAAGGACGACAAAGGTAAATTAATCTGCAATCTCTGTTTTCTGAGCGACTAAAACGTAAAATATTATCATATAAATTGAGAATAAAACGCTGGAAGAGGTTTGAGCATCAAAGAGTAGCTAAAATTGGTGCTTAAGCCTGCGTATTTGGAAATGCAGGAAATTCTACAAAGTTTTGTACAAGAGATTTTAAAGTTAATTCAACTAATCAGGGAGTATCAGTAGCGCATTCTATTTTGGTTCCTAGCATTTTGAAGTCGGTTGGACTACGTTAGCATGGACCACATGGACTTCGAAATATTATTTGAATAATCTGCCAACTAGATCGCAGGTGTATTCAGTGCGTCTAGAGGAAATTACTCCCGGGCTTGGACAATCTTGAGATTATAGGAGGCAGGGTAGATAGTTTATGGCTAAATGGGTATATGATCTTAGAAATTTATTGGTAATATTTTGGTGACCTTCGGAATTTTCCGAACCAATTCGACCACAATTATGATTTGAAGTTCTGTTTAAATTTAGGACATCGACGAAAAGACCGTGATTCATAACATAAATTCAACAACACCACTCACTTTACAATGGATGCTAGGATTCTATATACTATTATACTTGCAAATCAGAAGGAAATAGTGTGATTTCATCTTCGTTATAATAGAAACTATCGCAATCATGAGTAATCAGTAAACTAAGATTTAATTAATAATATTTGCTCGCCTTCCTACATTGAGAAATACTCACAATGACCCAGCTCTCTAAATCGACATGCGGGAACGAATGCTTGTATTTTCCCTGTAAATTTCACACAAACCAGAACAGCATTCCTGTTAGATGGCTCGTGTTGAAAACAAGGTTATTTGCCTGCTAAGATGTTGGTTACTCGGAAATGAGATCATATATATATCAATAATGTTTTGTCAGCTTAACTAATGCAGGGTTGCTCTAGTCTATCACATTCTAGTGACTACTAGCTTTAAAGAAAAATCCCGATTTGGTGAAAAGTCGGTTGATCGGTCGGTGGCAAATAAGGAAAGTTTGTTCTTTCGGTACCCTGCGATCACATTGCCTTCACCGCGTTTAAGCAAGAAAATATCGGCTTCTGTTTCCACTTTTCTGCCATGCTCGGAGCAGTCGAAGTTAATTCAAATAGACTCAAAATCTCACAAAATAGATAACCCATTGCAACAAAAAGAAATTTTTCTTCCAAAATTTATTTTCAGGCGTAGGTAATTGGTAAACTGCAATGCGTTAGTAATAATGCAACTCCTTGTAATGTTGAAGTATCAAGATCCCTGGCTTGGTTTGTTAGGTCATGAAATGGCCTAACATGTGCCGTTAGTTCATGACGGTTCGTACGATTGATGTCCCTGGCAACTTCATATGTTCACCAGAAGTAATTAGCTTGGCGAAAACAAGTCCCTTACAAAATGGTGGTAGTTTCTTTCAGTCATTTTAGATGAACATCCTTGAGGTTGCATTTCACCATCGAAACAAATACATATAATCCTTTCTATCAATTTCAGTCAGTTTGTAAGACCGAAATGAGTCAATTTCAATCAAATGCGATATGAAGCTCACACTTCTGTTGCCCATTCAGCCAATTGGCGTACATCAAGAACAAATGACCACCTAGATCTGCCTCAATTTTCTCGCCCATTTTACCTATGTATTGAAGTGAAACTATTACCGTAAAATATACCTTGTCTCCTATTGCGATAATGATGGTGGATTTGACAGATTTACCTTGGTGGAGTAAATAACCGATTGTTAATTTGTCATACGAACAGTTATTGCAGATTATAATGCGATATGTGCCAACAAATCCTCTGGAAGGACATAAAAGTGAAATTCCGCTGTGGACATTAGTCTCTGCTCACATCAGACGTTCAAAGGTTAATTTCACTCACGCCGTCATAGCCGCAGAAGGTGAAAAAAAATTAGATATATGAATTCACTATGATTATTATCTTTATGCAGAAATTTGGTAAATTAGGTTTTAACTCATGAGACCTGGACGCCAAAAAGACTGTGCGGAACTCCAAAATAAGATTACCTTACATATGGTAACCTTAAAACTTCATGAAAATAAAACTTATTATAAAAGTGCGTTGTGTTTGCCCAACTTTTTCTCCAGCTAGAAGTTTCGTTGGACGATTGTAAATTAATGCTCAGAATGATACAATTAGAAGTATGGAAAGATTGACAGTTTTAATATGTGTTTTGAGATGGACTTTGTAGGCATTAGTCATGGAGATTGTCAGGTTCGTGCCATATGATTCGGCTTTGACGGCGCGGAATATGAAAAAAACGTTCAGCAAGGTTGTAGCGATTCTCCATTTTACTTCTGAGACTTTATAGTCTCCTTAAAATCTGAACATTAAGTTACTTTTCTATTTTGTAGGCAAAAAAATTCTAGGCAAGTGACAATTTATGATTTACTATTTGTCAACGAATTTCGTTTGAAAAAGAAGGTGCTAAATTTTGCTTATTGTTCATCAAATAATGAATATAGTTGATGAATGTCTACCTTCACCGAAGCTAAGTTGGTTGATTACTTGGAGCAGGCGAATTTCATTTGGATATCACAGCCAAAATAGCTTAAAGCAGAATACAACTAATCGACCGGTGTAGAGGACGCTTGCTATTCTTTTATATCTTTAAATTGGCAGTGATTTCAGTGGTTTGCTCTTAACCTGAGTTCATTTTCAGAGTCTTCAAAAGTTCACTCTCGAGACAGAAGTATCAGGTGTCTTCGAAAATTCGCCGTTTTGGTACTCTTTTGTTCTAAACTCTAAGCCAATCTTTGTCGTCTCTAGCAGTTTTTCTTGATGTCTTCGAGCCTTATCTGCTTGTCGAGTTGTTTTCAGCTAAGACAAGAGAGCTTTTGTCACTCCAAAGTTCTCTTTTGTGTCAGTCATGCACGAGCTTCGGGAGAGATTGGCTTCATATATCGGCATAGCAGCTCTACCTTAATCAAAACTGATGACCCACATCGAATTCATCATTTACAAAGTTGAGGCTATCTGTATAATTTGAATGGGAGAAAAATTCATGAATGAAATTGGTTTATATTTACGTACTGAAGCATGCAATGATTAAAACAATATTTAAATTATGGTAGGCATGAGTTTGTCCCTCATCAGGAGGGTTGAGTTTACCAGAATTTTGGTAACTTTGCTCATTAATCGAGCTCGTTGACAAAAAAAAATGCATTTTTATAAACAGGTGTGGCCTTAAGTTACTCAAAGGAACTTTCTTGCAAATTGGACATGTATTGCCACGCTGATAGACAAATGTACTGCAAGCTAAGGCTGCACCCTTCGGTTGATTTCAGAATATGCTAGTTTAAACAGCGCAGATCTATTCTCAGAGCTTATTCAATCAGTTTGTTTACTCACATTAGGTTTTCTGAGTGTCTCGAAGTGCCCACATTATCGAATTTTCGCAGTTTCTACTGGGTATCGTACCGAGATTTCAGGTCCCCAAACAGCGTTAAAACTGATTTTCTGACTTAAATAGCTGGCTATTGATGGGTACCTCAAGCCTTGTTTCTAATTTTTCCAACTTAAGACCAACCACTTTACTTTCTAGTGATGAGCCTTTGAATAAGCAACCATTTAACGTTCACATTAGTTTTGTTTTAATGTAATTTATACACTTTTTTGAAAAGTTCAATGGGAAGTTTCGCGGTTACGTCTTGCGCTTAGTGTCTTTGAGCTGAACGGAAAAAGGCGCTTTATACTTTCGGAGAACAAAGTCGCCGATTAAGAAAGGCACAAGTTAGCTGCATTTTGTGTTATTTTCGGCCTGCGAATTACTCACAAATGAATCCGCATTCTTTGTTGGAGTATCATGGAATTTCGTCAAGAAAAGTAAGGAAAGCTTTTCTGAAAAAAAAAAGCTAATTAAGCTTCTTAGAATTATTTCCCACCAGTTCCTTGCCTAAATTATCTCGGTTTTGACTCTGTTCAATCTTATGTACCACGAGTCAATGGAACATGCGTGTACGTCGTTAAGTCGTGACATCTACTTAGTAAACGCATTAATCAGCCTTACAGCAGTCGAAATAAACCAGATGGAGTGGACAAGCTCAGAGAACGTGAAACTCTTTGGAAGTTGATGTCACCTGAAGTGTCCTCACCCATTCGACGAACTGTTTACAACAAATGGGCTGTGATTAACCCTTAAAATGAACTCATTTTTATCATGACTAGTTCAAGAAACTCTAAGAATGCCTTGTAATTAGGTTAGAAATAAGAATGAAGAATGACTCGATTTTCGATGAAAAGCGGGTGATTTCTATTTGTATTTTATGAAATTATTGGGGTTCTATGGACAAGCCTCCCATAAAAAATTGCAGCTCCATCCACCTGAGGTGGTTTAGCTTCATTCCTAAAGATTTACGCTGCATCTCCAATGTTGGATAACACAGCATTGTCTGACTTTGACAAATTAAGGCCAGCTTTTTATTGTGTTCTGAATTCGGACAGCACATGTTTGACATGATCAAGGCCGTCTCGATAACAAATTTAGTACATGCTTTGGAGATAAATGCAGCAAGAGAAAGATGCCCACAAGCAGGGAAAACGACATATTTTTAGACCACTAGAATTAAATCATTCAGTATGTAAACGTCTTTGCATATTTAAAGACTGAGTATATTACTAATGAGTACTTTGAAAATCCGGAAAAAAAGTACCATTTCCTATTACAGCAAATATAATTCCATACCTATAGGGGCGAAAAATTCAATTCTACTCTTACCCTGGGCTAAGAAGGTGCATCTTGGTGAAATCCCAGTGGAGGATATTTTACTCGGCAAGCACAATTCGAATAAATGCTATCTGCTAGTTCTGCTGAAATGAGTAGAGTAGTGTCTAGATAGAAGCACTCAAAACACTTGCATGCAGATATTCTAAAGCAAAAAAATTAGCCTATTTGATTGCAACCTATCAAATCATAAGCTTCCAGTCATTCATAATTTATCCAATCATTGCAGATATTTCGTGTTAAATAAATTTCAAAATTTGACCCAAAAGTTAAAATTTTTTATTAAAAGTAACTTTTTTGCAGCAATGTCAGTTATTAGAAATTTTGAGTCTCGGTTTCTGGACGCATTTTTTCTTTGTCGTTCATCCGACCAACAAGATGGACCAATCGAACCAGTCTAGAGCACCAGAGCCTTTATAGTGACTAGACTCGTATAGTTTGCCAGGTAGACTGAAGGAATGTATTTAACAGCTAGTCGTCAAAGCAAATATTCCTTTTAATAAGACCTTGACGAAAATAGTGGTTCTATCGAAAGAGTCGATTTTGACTAACCACATGCTCAAGCACATTCTCCAGCTGGTAAATACCATACTTGTGAAGGTATGTACTAGGCACTTTACAAACATCCGCCGACATTTGCGTACACCTTCTGCATTATTTACCTAATAGAGTTAGCTGTAGCGGAGTCACAGACAAAGAGTAGAAGCTAGGTTTCAAGTGGCAGTCAGCGTCACATAATCGGCATGATATGAGTAACTGTCAGTTTAAATATTTGTTTTTTCGTAATTATGTTTTGACTTTTAACACAACTGGTTATTAACACAAATGTGCTTAATGCAGGAGCTACGAAGCCTAGGAATAGTTAGAAGTCAGAAGACTGATGCGATTGGATAACTTTAGTCCTAGAAGAGTGTTAGGGACAGACTTTAAAGGAAGCGCTGATGTGCATAGACACTCATGAATAAACAGGCTAGTAGTAGTGGTGAATAGATCAACTGCCAGTACCTAAACCACAACGCATTGTTATCGAAAAGAAATCAACAAGAAGATAATCTACAAGTGTCAAGAAAAATCTGATCCAAGAATTGGACTATAAATGAATGAGGAGTGCATGCAAAAGTGGGCAAAGTGGTAGCTCTTAGAGCGAACCGGCTGAAGCATTTCGGTGGAAATTCACAGTTTCCAACATGTGATTTCCTTTAGAATTCAATCCCTTGTTAACGGTTTTCTTTATTTGGAAAGAATTTAGGGAGCCAAGAAGTATTCTTCACTTTATTAATTGCTTTGCCGACGAAACGCGTGGCATCTCAGAATTCGTTGCCGTCTAAAATGACAGAATCAAAAGATAATTACGTCTATTCACTTGAGCCAGTGGCTTAGCGCTGTTGATGAACGTAACGATCTGCACTAGTCTACAATGGCATGGCCAAATAGGATGACATTACTCAAACTGGTACCTTTTCGCCCCAAGGTAGAATTGGGAAACGCTTTAGGTCACTACAGGTTTGATTTAACTATGAACAGAATTGGAATGAAGACCAGACAGATGGTATGATGGGCACATGTAGGCAGAATTGAGGATACTAATGAATCTTTTTGTTGTAAGTTACTGGTTAGCTCTTACTCACATGGAAGGCGGATTGCTGACAAAGTCGATGAGATTAGTAGGATAGGGGCCCAGCTACTAGATACACCCATTGGGCGCCTAACATGGCACATTACTAAGACATTGACCTTTCTTCTGGGATCTATGCAACCTTGTTTTCTAACAGCGATTACGCACATGTTCGATTTATCAAATGGCACAGGACCGATTTGGCGAAGGAAAGGGCGAAATAGTGGTTCATTAGGAGGAAGGCGCCATGGTGCAGAAGTTGGCACAAATTTACAGCTAAAGGTAAAATAGAAGAAAGTGTTTATGAACCTGTTCCTTAAATAAAAATAAGTCTACAGATGGCAACGCTGTTTAATGAAACAAGACCGTAGTGCACGCAAATTAGCCCACTTAATCCCCTTTCTTTATCCCAAAGATTAAGAATAGCTAGAAGCCTTCGAATTAGTTAAATTGACTAGCCAACTAGATTTGAAAAAGCGCCAAGGCGATCAAAAAATCAGACCATTCCACAGTTAAAAGGATAAAGAAAGGCTCAGCAGCCCGCTGTCTTCGAAAAGAACTTGACGCCGCGATAATTTAGTGTAGCAAACTGTAATAGAGGTTCGAGTCCGCTTCTCGCCAATTAAAAAGGCGGGCTCAATAGAGTACAGCTACAATGTGATAAAATTTATGGCGAATAGTGAAGGATGAAAATACCAAAAAAAATTACATTCTCTGGCACTGACTTACATCAATCCCACCGAAGACTAATTCAGGGAGATGCCATAAGTTGATGCCTAAATTTCGCAGAGCCACTTAACAGAGCTATGAAAAGGAAAAGACACGGCAAGGAATCCAGCCTTTACCTCACTGAGGTCTTGTGTTGGTCATGTAAACTTCCTAAGTGAATAAGTGCCGGTAGCCAACTGGAACTGCAAATATAACTAAAAAACGACTGACCAAACCACGTACTTGATTCAATGGACTTAACGATTCTTGTTCCGTCTCTTTGAGATAAATGTTAGAGGCTCCCAGCTGAAATCACACCGAGTCGGCGAGCTTAGCGGCAGCGTCCGACCGACAGGAGCAGAGTAGGACGCCAGATCAGGACAAGACGAGCAACTTCGCAGATGACGCTTTTCGAAAATCACTTAAGAGACTACACCCTCTGAGAGAAAGCCAGTTTAGTTAGGATTGATCAAATCTCAATAGTTTAGTTACCTCATTAATCAACAGATGGGCTACTAACAATACAAGACGGACGAAAACATGCCAGATAAGAAATTATTCGCACGCCAAGCGAAAAGCTGCCTCAAGAATTACGAAAGCTTGGACCTATAAACAAGTCAGCTAAAAAGGTGCCATTAATCTTTAAATTAAATTAATGAGTATTTGATTATTTTGAAAGGAGGGCATTATTTTCAAAGATAAACAACATTGCAATATGAAACCTGACTAGTTTAGGTGCTAACTCAATCATGTTTCCGGTGGTACTAACAAGCACTTCTAGATTCAAACCGTTTTTCTCATTTTCAAGATCAAGAAGCAGCAAGCATTAAACAAGAAAAAGAGCCTGATCATCTATTTGTACACTTATAAAGTCGTAATAGCTTGAAATGCGGGAAAAAACAGAAGGGTAAGGGGTGAGGGTAACGACTTTTAGGTGTGATCAACAAAATCAAATAAATGTAACTGTACATAGCACAGAAAAGGAAAGAGGAATCGCCAGTCACATAGCGATCAGGGTAGAGGAGAGGAGTTCAACGAGAACATGCCAGCGAAACGCGAATCTGTAGTTTGATAAGAAAATGATGATTTCAACAAGTGGGATTGGGATGAATGGCGCGTTTTATCCTATTACAATTCGGCGATTTGGAGCTAGATTGTATAAACGAACAGAATAAGTACCTGACTCTCAGAAATCTATTAAAGCAAACGGGCATAACTTACCTCCTCTTCATCTTCTTCATTTCCGCTTCTTCCATTATCACCATTCTGTAAAAGGATCTGCTGCTCGTTTTTTGAGTTCGATGAGGTTGAATTGGGAGCAGGGAGAGGGCAACCCGTCATTGGCTTTGTGTTTGCTGGTGCCACTAAATTTGTGACGGCAGAAGTATTTGGGGATGTTCGAGTGTGCCTCTGCTTTTGAGATTGACCATGATGCTGCTGATGTTGGCGCTGTGATGAACGTTGGCTAAACGAGTGTTTTTGGCACCCGTTACTTCCAGTTCGTCGAGATGAAGATTGATGCGACTTACCTCGACTGGCGGGGTTGCCTGTGAAGAGGCAAAATCGTCATCGAAAATTCAAGATACTGAAGATGAAAATGGGATGAGAACGGAGGCTTACTTGATCTAGAATGACCTGCAGAACCACCGGAAGAGGAAGACGGTTTGCGGCCACGTTCATCACTTGGAGATGTCTTGCCATCCAACGCGAAGTCGGTTGACAATAAATTCTTTGCAGAACCTTCAGGCACAAATAATAGGGCAATTTTTCATACACCCATTAAACTTGATTTGAAAAGAATGCGCATGCTTATACTAATAGTAGGACAAGTCTTCAGAACTTGGGAAAGAAAATGAAGCGCAAAGGAATATATCACCGATTCAAACTATCTTTTATCTTTAATGCTCTCTAGTTCCTTTTCGGTTGAAGTTGACATCGGGTCCCATTGATCGAGCCAATTTCCGTCGTTCTAACAGAAGAAATGGATGACAGTCTTATAGATGTACTTTTAGCGGTTGCTGAACTTTGCAAGTTTGGAGAGAACTCCCTATTTGGCATATGAAAGGACCCATTGCTTAAGAGTAAGGTTTTCTCTAAGTGGCAGTTGAATTGACGCTCTACGACGAAGGCGTCTCACACAGCTGGAACCCTGATAAATCAATCACCTCCTAGGTTAATATATCAGGGCTGGCTAATACAGTTTATTTCCTTAAAGTGAGACATTTCCAGGATCTTTCACCCGAAGGCATCAGTTTGAATATGCCTGACACAATATCCTCATAACCTTTCCGGCAGATGTGAGAGGTGTACACTCCGGATCTGAGCTTTTCTCCACGTAAATTTATCACCATGGACACTCTCAGAAATCACAGGAGTAAATAATCACTCTCACATGGTCTTCGAAAAGCAGTTAACCGTCTTTCCCATGACTCTTCCGCAGGCACGGGTTCCACCAGCATGGAAGGGAAAACTCCTCGGGCTGGGAGAGCTATGTCCGCGTCAGAGAGCGGTACCAATTCGCCCTCAAGCCACCCATCGTCAACTTCTTCTGCTGGCCGACCTAGAACATGTATGACCGCCCCAGCGCGGAAGCTCAACTCATCCTCCACGCTACCAGCAAAATCGACCAGTGCGCGGACAAACTGACCTGCAACGACTTGCGCCATTGGCGGATCTGAAAGGTAATGGAAGGAGTGTATTCGAGAAATTATGAAATCAATGGTGTATCTAGGCTATGCAATAGCAATTTAATTAGAGACTCAAAGCGACCCCTAGAGTATCTCAGAAATTAACCGAACATTAAAATAACAAATCCGAATGATATACAACTTGAATTTTGTTTTCATCAGTAATTTTTAGACAATTTCTATGGAAATCATTACAGTCTTGACTTGTTCGTTTCTACTTTACCAGAAATAGAACTTTTTGGAAACAATTTGCTGAAACAACCAATGAGAGGCCGAAGGAAATGTTCTGAATTTAATTTACTGAAATGAAGTAGCTTTATTTACGCTTTCTTAAAAGTCCAAACACCACAGAAAGCTACGGCTCTTGATAAATTAACACAGCAATTTTCAGCCTTTACATAGAGCGTTGGGTCTACCTGTGAAATTGGTGTTGAGCAATAGGATCGCTTCTAGATGCAAATCTTTCTACAAAAAACGTAGTCTGCTGCTACCCATGAACAAAGCCTGTCAATATATTCGAAGACCTCAAATGTTCAAGTTGGTCAGGCTTACGCAAAAATCATGTTTATGGTCGCCTCAACTGAAACTGCAATATTCCATTCAACCTTCAAACAAACAAACTGTCAGGATATGGAAGGGCAATAATCAAATAAGCACTACCTAATAGACGTTGACGGATTACAACATCTGATCAGAAGCATACAAGTTTAGGAAATAAACGAGTACAGTAAACAAGTTTAATGAATCGAAAACCATACCCCAAGCCTCCATTCTGTAACTGTTGTGTCACATGCAACCCAACCAAAAGCTGAGAATCTAAAGTGATAAGGACCCAACCATCAGTATTCGCAGGCCTCAAAATCACGACCACATTGAATCTTGGGGTCCGTAGATGCGAATTCATAGTGGTCATGGAGCTGCGTGATCTGATATTTTACCGATAGAACGAGATAGGCTAACGAAATGCATATGGAACATTTATGAACAAATAGAAAGCCGGATTTTCGTAGTTAAAATTCTTATCAAATCAACGCCACACCTAACGCCATTTACACTTACCCATCCATTCATAATACAAATTGATCCTAAATTGTGCCAGAACCGCCATTTTCTTTTCTAAGACCAGTGGCATATTCAACAAATACACCAAATTTCATATTTGATTTCTAAAATGATAAGAGTGCCACAATTGGAAAAATAAAAGGAACAGAGTCCAAGCTTCTTATATTCGACGTAATGAAATGCTGATAGAAACATCTTTTCTTGTGAAACTGACCAATTTAAAAGAGAATAATCTGTTTTGTTAAAGTTGAGCGTTTGTAGATGATTGCAAAAAAGATCGGTTTTGCAAAGAAATAAAATGAAGCTTTTGGAATGTGTTCCGGGAAGTAAAATGCTAAAAAAATAGAAATCAATGTCTAAATAATAAGGTAACTTTGGTAAAAAGACATCACATCTGTAAAATGACTGCAAAGAGATAATTCATTACAGTTCAATTGGCTATACTAAGAGGTGGCAATGATATGCTCGCCATCAGCATGAAGCCCCCAACGAAGTGAATCCATTGCGATGACAAAAGGTGGCTACCTAGACAAACAAGTGTCAAATACTGCTTAAGATGTTCTTGCTCGGCATCCGGCTACTAATTAAGGTTGATCAGGTGGAACACCTTGCCTCAACCTAGCTTCATCTCTAAAAGAAAGGAAAATCTTAACGTTCTTGGCGATTAGGTGGGAGGTAGCAAAGACGAAGAAAAGCAGAAATCTCTATGAAAGAGGAATTTATTAGCCTGTCAGTGAGAACTGAAATTGGTTCTTCAATAAGCCAGTTGACCTACCGCCCGGAAATCCAAGCCCCCCGTTTAGCTATTATTCTTGAATACTTTGGGAAGCTTTTGCTAAAATTTTATGACCACCAAAAGTCAGGATGACAGATCACTTAAATTTTTCAATTTCACACCTAAGAGTTTGTTTTACGCATTCATACTGATGCAAAATAACAGAGAACACTAAAAGAACATCACTTGCAAAATGCCGAAATTACTACATTTCGAAGGAATGTTACGCGCCATCAAGTTCGTAAAAACAAGTATTTAAAGGATATGATATGTCCAGATCTAACCCATTTTACGGTGAGGAAAACAAAAAGCACTGAAGGACAGCCTTTAAGAGAAGGACTAAGAATAAATGAACCCCATCGTGCATTAAGTGGCGTGCACAAGCCTTCGTCAGCAAATAAAACAAAAGTGGGTCATCAGTTCCTCTAATTAGAATGAAAACTGACTAACAGCAACTGCTATTTGTTTGGAAGCTTTTCTGGTACTTAATCCTGCAACTTGATTAAAAAGGAAATATGCTTTAGTGTTGCTCGATAAATATCGCAAATTATTGAAGGTCACCAACTGCAATGCATTATGGGATTTGTATGACTTTCAAAATATCACAAAAAGCGCCTAACATGTTTATGTTACGCTTCCATGTTTAACCTAGAAACTCCTAATTAATTTAATTGATAACAAACCCGAGGGTAAACTGCCACGGGTCTCAGTGAAAAGGACCAAAAATACTGGTTCACTGTCAAGCCTCGTTATTGGTTCTCAAATCAACTCACGTTCACACGCTAGCATTTGTGAGTGGGGCTTGACAAACAAGTGCAGTGCACCTCTATCTACTGGCTTTCATAATGAAAAACACGTCGAAATCAAGTTGAACAAATGGGTTCAACGTCCAGGGTTTATTCGATACAATTGAAAGCATGCAATTCAGTTGAACAAGCTTGTTATCACTGAGGCAGTATTCTGGAAGGTAAAAAAATCAGCTTCGAACCCACAGATGTAAAAGTGGTCTGCTTCGTTACGAGAAGACGGCAACTTACTCCCAAAAAAGTTTTACTTGGATCCATCTCGATTACGCATTTTGAATAAAATTCAGTCCGGTGACGAAAACAATGTAATTAGTAGCTTCACCAAACACCTCATTCTTATTCTTCTCATAAAAATTAGTAGCCTTTGCTCTCTTAATGTGCCCTCTTTCCTTTCAAGCAAATAAAGGCTTACAGGAAAAGAGAATCAACTCTCTGCTTAAACTTTCCAGAAACCAAACTCTTCAACCACTTTGCCGATTTAGAAATTGAAAAAAAAAACGAGAGAAAGTCAGAAGGATACTCATCCCAAGGCAAGCAAGCGCTCGGTTTAAATAGGGAAATAAAACAATGGAACTGAACTCCGTCAAATCGATGAAAAAACTAGCAAGGACTTTCACTGATCTAAGAAATAAACGTACTGATATATCAAGAAGACAAATGAAAGGCAGTTTTCGAAGGGTAGCTTTTCAGTGTAAGTCAAAATACAACATTAGTTTCAAAGAGCGTTTATTTTCAACGGCTGTAAAACCTGTATTGTGCGTACACCCTATGTACAGTATTGGTTATACGACCTACAGATATAGAGCATAAGAAAGGTCACGGTCTGATGAGAGCGAGCGATAGTGTAGGTATTTCACTCTGATCACGAAAAAAGAATAGTGCGGACGAGATGTAAGAACCAACGAGCAAGATTATTACGTTCTAAGACAGGTTGCCCTTTCTTGATCTTATGTTCACGGAATGACTGTTACAATAGTAGGCTTTCCCAATAAATAAACATTAATAAATGAAGTGAAATATGGAAAATTTGACTCACGAGACGAAACGGAGAGGTTCGATGGAGGAGGATTCGGTGGTTCAGAGGGTACCTTGGCAGTATCGCTCTTTTGAGTACCTTGTCCTGAAGTACCACCTTTAGTTGTCAACGATGATAACACGGCAGGATGAGGTGGAGCCGGTGGAGGTATCGGATCAATCGATAAAAAGGCCCGTGGAACTAAGCCCTCCTTGCCATCAAGAAGACTTCGCACCTAAAACGGAGGTTATTATCAGGCCACCCTGGACTTCGCGACCACCGAATCGATTTTGAGATTCAAGCGGTAGGAAAATCACAACAACAGCTCTTTGTAGTGTCGACCATTATAATAACGTTGCTGCTGCAAGCCAACCCATCAACGTAAAACAAAGATAATTTATGAATTTTGCCAAGAGACTGGATAATTTGAACAAAAGTTATAAAAAGATGATATGGTGATGTGCGCCCTAAAACTATTTACACCCCGAATACTTTGCAATCACACAATGGCGTTTCAGGAAGAAAAGAAAACGGTTAAAAACAGACTTCGTCGCTAGTACAGCGTTTGACTCGTCAAATGCTTATAGGTTTGAAACCCATCGATGGGTTGGAATGGACATCAGCGTTAGTTGAAATAATGGTCCACAAGAAAATGACCAAATGAGAAACCCTCAATCTGAGATAATATTCTTTTCCTCAAGATAAGAGGAGATTATTATTAATGCAAGCAGCTCGAAATCAGGCAACCAATTATTCTCGCCTAGATGCCTATTAACAAGATATGGATGTTGACATCTGTGAAAATTAAAAACTCATTGTGGATATTCACCATTGATTTACAAAGACGGCAAATAACAAAGTTTAGGTAAATATGACTACTGGAATGATAGATAAACCATGTGTGTGCCTTCCCTTAAAATAATTTGAAGAACACTGAAACGAACTTAAGAGAGATAAAATCAAAGTGCACTTGTATATGCCAGTCTCCTGAGATTTGACATTTACTTGATGAATCAAAAATGCTGATGAGACTGTAGATTTTTAATTAAAACTCTCTAAAATGACCAATTTCTAGCACTTGGATGCTCATGTACCTCACTGAATTAAGCCATAGATGTTCACCATATGGCAGCAAAGGAGACAGATAAACGCTTTCCAATTAGCGAACGAATCTCTTATAACTTAAAATATGTCACATGAGTCAAGGGTGGGGATAAATTGAACAAGTTTCACATCGTCAGAATTTAAAATCACCACCTTCGACATTCGCCCATTTCACCAGACGGTGTGGATAAGAATCCCACCTAGATGTCTTAAGAGATGACGCCATGCTAATAAAAAAATGGACTGACATGGGAGAAGTCCGTCCTATCACGGGCCCAAATATTTGAATGTCCAAAGTTAAGAAGGCACCCTAAAAATCTGTGGAGGTGCAATCCTTGTGCTACTGAAATCTACTCATTTCAGCTCTGATAAGCACATGCTATGCGGAAACAAATGAAATGGAAATTTGCCTTGACCCAATCCTCCCCATCGCCGGTCCCGAGTAGTACGACCTTCTCATTGCACACCATGTTAATTTCATCACTGCGAGTGGCGAGGAATTCGTACATGGCTGTAGCCTTGGGCAAAAGACCTCCACCAGACCAGTCAGCTTCTGGAGAGGGTTCTCTTCCAGGTTTTTGAGAGTTTAGCTGCTGATGGTTCTGCTGAGAGGTAGAGGAATCAGTGCCATCCAGATGTATAAAGGAGGGCCCGAAGCTGGTTGCTGATATTGTTGAAGATGTAGCTGAGGTGAATATAAACATGACCATGAAGAACGAAATATAATCGTAAAGGTGTTTTATCTCTAAGACAATCACACGCGCTTAGTTTAATCAGACACAATAAATTTAGAACGGAATAGCCACGGAGACAAGCACAAAATGCCACTGATAAAAAGACAAACTCAGGTTTTGGGACACAAATACTCTTTTTGAAAGTTTACGAGTGGTTATTTGATCAAAAGACATCATACAGTTTGATTAACAGAATAGACCAGTTAGGAGGAACCCGAAAAGTGAACTCAATGGCAAGAACTTCGGAATAGTATCATGATTAAATAAGCGACGGCTCTCTCAAAATACTCCTTTACGCAAGTATTTTGACATGGAGTCACGAGTTGCCATTACCCGGAACAATGAGATCCAGCCGGTATGGTGCAAAAGCCTCCACGATATAATGGTCATCCTACCTCGAGGAGCAAACGTCTCTTTAGGAGCCATCCACGATGCGATATACCACCTTTGCATAGCTTGAGTTAACGAAATGGGAAATATTGGACCATATCTAAACCATTCTAGCTACACAAGCGACTCGACTTTTCAATGCCCGGATCAAACATACACCAGTCATTGAAGAAGCTATGGAGACCAAACACTGTAACATAACGAACATTTTTGTTTTCTTTGTCGTCGATTTGTTCATGTTAATACTTTTTCATAGTATATCAAAGTATGTCGAAATGTGTGATCACATAGAAACAAAAAATGGGATACGATAACCAAAGGTGAGAGATAAGAAAGTCCGATGTTTACCCTGAAGAGAACACTGATTGAATGAACTATATAATCACATATCACATAATGAATCACAGTTCTTCTCGTCTTCGGTATTCCCGACTTAGCAAAGCTCGATACGTGTCTTGTTATCTCTGTCATTCTTGGAGTAGTTGAATTTACCCTAGTGAGAACGTATTTCTTGGAGGTACAAAATCCAGATAAATAGACCGTCTCATGCAATCGATCTGCCACTCTCTTTTAATCTTTCAATCCCTTACTAGTAATCGCACAATTTAAAAAGGTTACACTGAAAGGAAAGCATTAAACTAGATCTATAACCAGCTCTACAATGGTGGGTTGGGGATTCAATCATCATCCCCTACTTGGACCACAGTCGACGTGCTTTGCCTATTCCAACTATTAAGCTAAAGCATATGAAGGCTCTAATCAAATGCTTAGCAGCCTCAAGCATCAAGAGACGTTCCTCCCCAGACTAAGATGCAAAGCACGACTATAACTCGTAGAAAATAATATTGGACAGCTAAGTAAATAAGTCGGCGAGAGCTATTTCCTTGAATGAGCAAAAGACATGAACAGGACTAAAAGGTCACGAAAAGTAGGCGTGCCACAGGGAAAAGGAGACGAAACTCTGTGTTCATTCGAATTAATAAAAAAATTTACATACTTAAAAATTTGAGCTAAAAGCCCATTAAATAGAAGGAATACCGATCTACGCGGCAGAGTACTACAGTTTGTATTCTGTAAAGAGATTTCGAATAGAATGAATAAAAATAAAAGCACGTGAAGTTGATATAAACAACTCATAAAAAACAAGGTTTGTTTTGAACCCAAAACTTTGAATGTTTTGTCTATATTTGCATTAATAATTAATAGAATTCAATTCGTAGGTGAACAATTTTTCAATAATAGGTCCTAAACAGGTTTAATTCCCAATGAACAACAGAGTTTTAAAGGAAGTAAAGCAGTGAAATACCATGATTAAATAGGCCTTTGGGCGGGATTGTTTCAGCAAAATACCGTCGTTTCTAAAAGATTTACTTGCCTCTACATCGAATTCAAAGACTCGACAGATTGTAAATCGGACGAATGACTAAGTGGCTCGACTTCACTGAGACTAAGTTCGAAAAGCGCATTTACGTTTATGGGAAATGAAGCGATTTCCTAACTAATCATCTGCAACCCAGATATGACCGATGGCGGTAGATGATTTTTTTCGCCATACATTAATATGAGGAGATAGCACATGGCGAAGCTGTCCACACTGCGTATTGCCATAAAATACCTTCCAGATCGAAATTTGGCAACCACGTACAACTCGACTTTATGATCTACATTGGCATAAAATTATTCTAAAGTAGGAATAGCAGTGAAGGGAGAGGGCCTGATAAAAATCTTACCTCTTGCCCAGGCTTCATTAGCAAGTTGTTGAGCTGTCGTCCTTGTAACGCTGCCATTTCGCTGAAATACAAAAAGGGTACTACGTAATTGACTTGGTAAGAACAAGTAGACCAAATTTTACTGCAACATCAATAACCATGTAGGGCAACATTAGGGACAATCCAGAAAGCCACAAACCGGTCTGGTCGAGTTACTACGATAAAGTCGAAAACCAGCACTAAGTTCTCCTAAACCCTTATGAACTGGAATAGAGATTTGAAAATGGGATTACACTAACGGGGCAAGAAGTTGAAACATCGGAATCTACCTACCCAAGTCATAAAGTTTGGCTGAATGCAAGTGGAAAGTGAAATTACTTTTTTTCCAAAATGGGCATTGTGACCTTACAAATTAATAACCTGTATGCACTCCAAACGACGATGTTGTAGTGTTATTAACAAAAGTTAGAAATTCAACACTATTCAGATTTCACTATCCAAGCAAGTAAACCTTTTAATTAACGCTTAAATGTAATATTTAGGTATGTACACGAAGTAAAATCGTTGTGTTAATGTATCCGCGCCTTTTCACAGACGGTCACTTGAAGTCACAAGATTGTTCAAGTAAGAAAACAGTCCAGTTTAAACATATATTATAGCTCCTGAATTCATCATGAAAATAGTATTATATTTAGGTAATGCATGTGTCACTCTAAATCAGTTGAACTCCAGAAGGGTGATTGAGCTAAACAGTAAATGTGATCTACTTCTTAGCCTTATGACTCTTAACAACATGACAGAATCCTCAAATAAATCAAGAAAATAAAAGTTAGCTCGACCTTCTATAACATGATCTGTGGTAGATGCCGCCTTCATACTTCTTGTGATGCTGTTGGAAAATGTCAGTTTCTACTAAGGGGGTCGGTGGCTAAGAAAAATTCTAAATTTTGAATTTGGACCCTGCAATGATTTGGAAAATAGTTGCAAGCGGTGATTTGGCCTGATGATCATGCTGAAGTATGTCTGACGGATCTCTAACCAGCCTCATGTAGTAAATGGGTTGAAAAATGAAGTGGTATGGTAGCGTTTCTAAATCACTTGATCAGAGTAACAACATAGTTTTAGGTTACCCGACGTAGTGAAAAAGGTATATCTATCTAACTGACAAAAATTTGCTCTTTCACATTCAAGACGACGAAACATCTTGATCTTGGCTGAGACATGCACTCTAGTGGAACAAAAAGCACTAGTTGTTCTACCAATTCGGCTTTGGAAGAATCCTCTAAGGATCTGGCAAACTTTAGACACCATAAATTATCACAACATCTCGAAACTAGAACTCCACATCATTTAGAGATCTGGAGGAGAGAATCTCATTCTCAGATTCTTCGGAGGTGAAAGCTTGAAAGAAATCAGATATCCTCTTGAGCTCATTTGATATCGAGATTGTGTCCAATCATGAGTGAGCAGCCCAGGGTCATAAGGAAGTAGATAACAGAATACACATTTCATAGATAGTAAACCGGGAGTTTCACTTGTCAGTTGGTTGTTGCGATGGAGTGCACGCTTATCCAATCAGGTGCCACAAGTTTTTAACCTATCGGTTTGCATTCAATTAATGGAATGATCAACGCTCGTCCACAAAAGGATAGCCAAATGAGCGGCAGAAAACCTGAAGGCTGCAGCAGAGGATTAAGTTAATCGGCCCTCACTGTCCAAATTCAATAATTAGAAAAAGATTCAGATCCTGAGCAGACATTGTGCTAATTCGAAACAACTTCCGCTCGAAAACAGTGGGCAAATATTGCAAATACATGGGCAAGTAGACATTCAGCGTTCTATCAGTTCTTCGGTGATTAATAACAAGAAAAAGGTATGAAAAAAAACACATGTGAAACGTTTTATTGAGTATTTCATGTGAAATAGAAAAGGCCTTCACCACCAATACATGTTTAATAGAAAAATACTTTCTGTTTATAATATGTAATGTAATAACTGGCAAACTGGCGATAACGAGAAGCAAAGAATTTTCGCACTGTCATGGAATTTTGAGAGCACCGATGACCGCACTAGATACCCTTCAAAGGTTCACCCGATTACTTATTGATTTGTTTGACTCTGCCTTTATCGAAAAACAAGATTACTTGCACCTTACTTAATGGCATAGCAAACCTTGGGTTCATAACTAGAAAATTCGATTTGATATGGATTGGAGCACAGAAGCACTTGACCACAGCATCCTTCATTAGGGCCGCGTAGATTGACAATCAGCTCTCATTCTGCTAGATGTGGGCACTGCAACCATTTCCCAATTATTTGAATCCAGATTTATTCGAATGATTGTTGGCTAACTTCTATCGTTCTGACAAGTCAAGAATTTCGCCCATTTCGACTGACAAATAATACAAGCCCTGGTGATCGGTTTGTTTTTTTTTCCGCTTGTTGTGCCCTCTAAAGTTCACAGAGATTTGCTGTTTTATTACAGATGGACGATTTGTATTTAGTTGATCAAAACTTCTCGAACCACTCCTCTTTCCTACTGTTTGGAATACATTTTTCAGAAACGAAATGGATCTGCTATCTGATCACAGACTTGTCCACGTCGATCGGGTTCGTTAGTTATGCCTTCAAATCGGCGCAGATAAAATTGCTAATATTTAAGCTAAGACTAAGGAACATCACGTTGGTCATCGACCAGACACATGTCTATCCTATCTGCGATCAGTGTTAGTATTAGGACCGTCCATAGAGAGGCTTACAGAAGAATCAGGAAAAAAAGTAAATTTAAAATCAACTGCCAATCCGAGGCAATGCCACAATGTAAAAAATTCAAATTTAGCCGAACAGAAACTGAATAACCATCAATCTAAAGCGCCCTTAACAACCAATATCAACAAATGTGGAGCTAAGATTTTCAGCGGAAGTAGTAGAAATCCTTTTACCACAACAGGCCAGTAAAAGCACTCAGACACTCACCATACGCGACCGATTGAGAGACGAAGCTGTTGAAGAAACTGGATGCTCACCCATGGGAGCGAAGGCATTTCCCAATAAAAGTGGAGAATTTCTGAGATCTACAAGACCAACGCCAACGGTGCTGCCTTCTGCTGAACTGCTCCCAGTAGCGGCTGTGGAACTCGAACTTGCACCCGGATGAATCTTCTCTGAAGCACCGACTCCTAGTCCGGATGCACGAGCCGTGTTAACCACCGTCGCTACCGATTCGGCCTCTACTGTAGCTGCAAGGTAGGCATCGTCCAGGGCTGCTCGGACATCAACTAAAAAAATGAGCAGGAATGCTAAAAAATTCCGTTGCTGCCAGTATTCATTAAAAAAGATAGTCCTTAGATTTCATAAAAACCTCATCGTTGGAAAGGTAAGAAGAAGTAACCAGAAATCAAGACATTTAGCCAATCATAGGCTACAACTGATGGAAAATATTCCCTGTTGAAGGTGGAAGTCACTTTGAGGTAGTTATTTCTGAAACTGCCTCACCTTAAAGAAAAAAAGCACAAGCCAAAACAGGATGATCTTTACAGAGGCTACGAAACATTAGGAACAAAACTGTGCAAGGTACTTTTCCAAGAGATGAAAACGTGAAGATTCGCGTGATAATACCACCTTATTATAAGAATGGGAGCCGGTGACTAAGGCCCACTCTGGGCAGAATTAGAAATGACCAACCAATCCCTGATTGATTTGACCTGAAAAATCAAACGATCCGCAACGCTTGATACAGATTCGGAGGAAAGATAGGGCGACGATTTGCGCGTGGGCAGGGGTCAAATAAGAATTCCCAGCTAAATGTTGTGCAAAAAACGATGGCGGAGCAAGTGTGGCAAATGACACTTTGTGATCTGATAGTTGAACTCTTTTGGTGAAAGCAAGCACCCTGTCTTTTGTCTTAATGGCTAAATTAATCAAAAATTAAAAAAAAAAGGACTGCTGCAACTACCAGTATGGAAGTGTCATTGACAATGATGCTGACTGCTCATTAAACTAACTACTCCGAAAACGATTTTCATTCCTTACAGAAAAGCAAAGTCTAAAATCCTAAGAAATGATTCTTCAAAGAAGTTAAGTACTATATAAACTAAATTGACCGTTCTTCGAAAATGAAAGCAGAATATGAGATTCGGAAAAAATATCACATTCACGACAAACTTCAATGCAATTAAAATCCCCCACCAGCACATTCAGTCGAAATTTTTTTTGCTTATTGTTACACCGAATAAACCCACCCACCACTACAGACAATATTTTCAACTGAACAAGCAAACTGCTGTTGGCACAGCCGAGTAACTAAAGGCCAAATCACTGGCGCGGTGATTGGTACGCAGGAAAAAAGCAATGGGAGGTTGATAGCGCTTTGATGTTAACCAAACTTTCTGTCAAAGACCTCTCTGATCACGCAAACCCTATCGCTCTCATTCTTTCGCATTAAAAAATGCATGGGACGCGTTTTTTTGTTTAAATTTGAAAAATGAACAAGAGAAATCTAGGAACTGGCTGAAAACGCCTGACATCTTAAAAGGCGCGTTTGAAAAATGTGAATGAATTTAAAAAAGAGTTCTTAAACTAGTAAGAAATCGATTTACAACCAAAAGAATGAGAGGCACCTTGGAGGTAAAAGGGAAACTAGGGGTTTAGGCTACAAAAATGCCACCGATAGCCCTTATCGCCTTGAAGGTCCCCTTGCGAGAAAATTGGCTTGAACTGACCTGAAGCTTGAGGCTTGGCTGCTTATTAAGTTCAGCTAAGATGTTAGACCAATTTTTTTCCTGAAAACTAATTTATTTTTTTCAGAATTTCTAGGTAGTTTTTCCTCAGATCTATCGAGCAGATGATCTGCCTACTCAGTGCTATTTTTTACTGAAGAGGGATGGCCAAATGGGAGGTCCTCAGAGGAGTACTAAGTAGAAGAGAAGAGAAATTATCTTTCCAATACTGATAGCGGACAATTCTGGCAGGAAAAAAAATTCAGCGTTGCAATGACTGATTACTGTCATTCCTCTCTGTGTGAATAAGGGTTTTTTGGTTCTTTGGGTTTCGACAAAGCCAGAATTAGCGCTAATACCACCGAAGACTTAGGTGCTTCAAAACAAAGTCCAGGCCAAATAGTACCGCTTAAAAGTTAGGCACAGATAGTGAGCCAATTCCTTTATCCATTTAGCTCCCTTTGCACATGATTAGATCGGTCGTGGTTGCCAAATCTAATTGGGCGTGTTGGAGAGAAGAGAAAGCCGTTAGTTGGACAGGGAAGCAAACATCAACTAATCAAGTGTCGATCAGGCGCCAAAAGTAAAAGCAAAAGAAGGGGATGAAGTCCGAAAGTCTACTCACCGTGCGTCCGCTTTAGCAATTCCAAGCATGCCCTGATTTTGGCCATCTCGATCTACAAAATTTAAAGAGGTAATCAATTACCTATTGAAGAGCGGCAAAATCCAAGACTACCTTACACTGTCCTAAGTACCCGAACAAGATCTATTTAAGATGAAATTCTCCACTCAGAGACAGCATAAATTACATGAGGAATCGACCACGAAACTCATACAATGAACATCGGTAGAGGAATACCAGCCCATTTGGAATTTCGGTTAAACGAATGAGAACATCTCAAGAGTCTGGCAGACATGGACAGCTGAAATTCGACTGATATTGTCACGAATAACTTTTAATGTAACTTTCTGCGTTGAAGTGAAGATATTACGAAGTGGACGTCCCTAGTCCAAAATATAATATTTGATGGTACAAAAGAAACAAATGTCTCCAAACCAGAGCCTCCGACCATCAACGAAGTGACTGTATTGTCGGGACACCTCAATGAGGTTTGGGTTGAATTCAGTTGTTGTATTTGCAAACAAGGCGCAACAGTCCATCTTATCGAGACTAAACAGATTTGCCGATCTGGCGTTATCTAGTCGATTAAGTAAATTCTGCTATTGGCCTGTCCTCATAATACTATCACTGCTTTTCACAGTCGTAGACGGCAAGAAATTAGTCTACATGAAAGATTCATTTATGTTTAAATGTAAAGGTGTAGTAGATAAAACTCGCTTTTTACTATCATCATAAGTGGTCGCCCTTTCTAGTTAACACATAATAATTACCACACTGGTAACGATTCGGAGAGGTTTTATCGATGAGAAAGCTGTATTCCTCTTGTTTGACAGACGAGCAATCCCACATAAAATAAGATAAATCACAGGAGCCTTAAAGGCAAACGTTGATGAGCTGTTCAAATAGATGAACTTATACAGATAGTCGACACTTGTAGGTACTCAGTTCGGTTTTCAATCTACGTTTAGGACGACGATACTGCTTCAGATTTCCGTAAGCGATGTAGTTCTTTCGAGTTTCAGGGAAAACTAAGATTTACATTCTCATACTAGAAAGCAGCAATTATCATAAAACTTGTATACAGTTCTAGACATTCCAGATACTGAAAGCAAACAGTAAAAACGTGCGGCTGGTCAAGCAGTGAAACCAACGCTTATAGAGCGTCGTTTAGGGAATAAAAATTAATGTGTATTGTCTCAAGATACAACATTCGAAACTCTGCCTGTCAATGCCACTGTGCGGTAGACGCTTCCACTAATCGACGAGAGCGGAATGGGTTATGGAACGTACAGGCCACACACTGTCTTACCATTTCAGTTAAACATTTTGTGGGATTAACGAAATATTACCAAATGGGAAAGGGTACATTCTTATGTTATTTCTTATCCTAGCGATCGTTTCGTTATTCAACATTAAATTTGTTGGGAACTTAGTTTAATAACAGCCGAGTAATTTCAGAGTTTCCGTAAACACAATTAAATCCTCACAAACTCCTCCATGACATTTCTCATTCCATTTAATTCTTTGAGGTTTATTCTACTTTCTATCTTCGGATCTAGGTTACTTTCAAATAATTATCACCAAATTCTTTTCGAAGAAATTGGAGACCATTTTAGATACAGTTTGCCGTGGCGTCAGCCCACATGATGTATGCACACCAATCAAGAATTTTCAAAAAAAACAATAAGGGCCCAGTTTATGTAAGATCCAAGCCCTGAAAACACAACAACGTTTGACTTTGGAGATGCACGTACAATATTGCGGATAACAATGAACCACTGTGCAGGCGTTGCCGAGTGAATATCAGCTGCAGTATTTTTTCAAAGGTTTGTGTATAAACGCTCTGCTGTTTTGATCGTAGTCGGAGTAATCGTGCAACTAGACCCGAACCGTATCAACATACTGGTACCTTAATGTTTATACTCTTGGGTCGGTTTTCATCCTACCACGTAAGTGCGCTCAGCTATCTTCTTTTACCTTACTTCGCATTTAACAGCGCATAGGATTTAAACTCAAAATTGGTTGAAAGAGATTTTAGACTCGAGAGAGTTCAAAGAAATCCCAGTTCTAATTATATTCAAGGGAATCTGAGAAACGGTTCAATTGCGAAACCATTTTTCATTCTAATGATCATTCGGAAAAGAATTATTCATCTGAATATAACTTTAAAGTTTTAGTTGACGACATCCATTTTGCGTTGACCTGCTAGTTGTGTAAATAGACATTATTTTTCGAAGGGATTGTTTCTTGGGTTTTTAGGTTCAATTTTTCGAAAAGTTATCTCGCATTAGTTTGTGTCTTTTTGACCTAGTATTGGATGTAAGCAATAACGAGCAAACTTAGAAAAAAAAACGCCATTAATCGAAGTCTCCTCCACTAAATTACAAAGACCATGGAACCCATATATCTACTCGATCGTTTCAGCCCCCCCCCCCCCTGAAAAGCCAAAATTTCGCTGGCAGACGTACAGTATCAACTGCCACCCTCTTAGAACGGTCGCAATAATGTGGATCAGAGCCTTATATGTCGGATGGAGAAGGATCCTAGTTTAGGCGGTCAATCGCAGATCAGACAACAATAGCAAAAAAGGCTCTAGCAAAAGCAGATTATCTATTTTTCACCGAAAACTTAACTAGATAATCAAAAGGACGGTGACAGGCGAGATCAAGCTAATCTACATCGGCAGTTTGTTTTTCTTCTAGAAGCGATTGACTAGACTTTAAAAATGCTAGCAGCCAGGTGATCTTTTGTTTGGATGAAACAGAGCAATAGTTTAGAATAGCAAGAGCGAAGTTGGGTTCGCTCAATTGAAAAACCCTGCAAAGTAATGCAAACTAAATCACGAATGATCGATTCCAATAGGAATGGATCTATCCTGGTTCCAGCTGACTAAAAAGCACGGCATGCCTAAAAGAGATGATGACAATTTAACTGCGTTAAGATTAGGACCTTGACTTTCTAAGCTGAATTAAAGAATAAAGTTCGAATGACTGTTGGACATGCACATACCTAATGCCGAATAAGAGATACAAGACAATGGCTAAATATGTTTAGTGCGATGAATAATGGTAATCCATCAAATGAATATTCAGGTAAATGTTATAAAAATTTTCCTGAACTTGAGAAGCTAAAGAGACAGGAACAAAAATCTACTTAAGAAAACTAGCCACTCTAAACAAATCTCACCGAAATTTGACTCGTCAACGCAAGAGGGGTACGATCTGTGCAAAACCTTCTGCTGAAGCAGAGGAAGTGAACAGATGCCGGAGAAACGAAATCAGAAATTTTATCAGAATATTGACCCAAACTGGAACTTAGAGATATTTACAGCGCCATACTAAATAAGTGAGTTACATTAGCTCATCCGTGTGAACCACCGCAGTTGAAATCAGATGCAACTATATGTTCATGTACAAATGGATATACAGACCAATCAAATAAAGAACTTAAACTCGACCAGCCGATTCTCCGAAATAACGACTACTTGATGGATATATCATAACTTTTCGAGCATAAAAACGACTACGATGAGATCCGTCCTTTCAATGCGAGAGGCCAAGTGATATTATATTTAGAAGTCGTCGGAACTTCAAAGGTGAAATCCTTACCTCTTCTCGCCGAATCGCAAACTCCAGCTCCTCCACCTTATTTTCGACGTACTCCTGGTTCAACACTCCATTATCTTCACTATTTTCGTACTCCTAGAAGATTCAATGTAATAATGAGGTTCATGTGAACAGAAATAAGTATTACAGGGAAACAACAGCACACAAAATTAAGTAAAAAGCAGAGTCGGTGCATTGGACCAAAACCTAAAAAACAGCATAGTAGATGCTAAAATCTGACATCGAAATTCAGAATGTCAGTTACCTGAAGCTGACTTGGTTCACGCAAGCTACTGCACCGGGAAGTGAGTCAGAACTGTTTAACTAGTTTAGACATAATCATACCCAAACTTGATCATCTAAATGTGCAATTTTCCACACCCAACACCTGCGACAAACGTACTTTCCGCAGCATCAATGTTCTGCGACGACATTGATTAACATTCTGAAAACAAATTTAACGTGTTTGAGAAAACTCTCTCTGGCTAGTTGATTCTGGGGAAAGAAAAGTATTGACACTGGTTGTAGCTATTTTCGAGCCCGCCGTATTTAACGAGGTAGCAAATAGAATATTAAATTATTTTCCCATTAACAGCAACCTGCTTGTCTGAGCAGTGCACCGATTGCAGTTATTTTGAATCGATTATTGATTAAGTGTTCGGTCTAATGAGGTAGAAATTTTTCACTTCGAATAAACTTATGATTTTTATTTTTCTACATAAAAAAAACCTTCCTTAATAAGTGCGATACCTTAAAGTATTGCCTTTAGAAAAGTTGATTATCTGCGGCACATTAATGATGGGTGGCAAATTTAACTGAAAGGTATTTGAGCAAAAAACATTTTCTATTTTTGGCATAATCAAGCAAGACTAATATATTTCAAATGCAATTGTTTGATAGCAGTAAGTTCTGAGATTCTAATATGATAATGATGCACGCACGATATCGGTTTTGTAGTTTGCATGCTTCCCCGAGTGCTTCCAATTTCAAATGATCCGAGTCAACCCGATTTCGTTTACTTTTAAATCGACTCATCGACTCCAAAACATTTTTGGAAAAGAGAGCCTGCAGAAAACTGTCCGATCAGTAAATGAAAATATTCAAATCGAAATATCCACCAGTTCGCACCGCAAGAGTCGAACTATAATGTTAGCTAGCCCAGATGTATCAAGTTTCCGAAAGTGTGGAAGCAGCCAGTTCTTCGATCTTAAACTTCCACAAAGACCCACATAACATAAAATGTACGAACTAGTGTAAAGAAGGGAGAGCAAAAAGAAAAACAGCCAAAATAGTGCATTAGTAAGGGAAGTTATTAATCAACTTACCTTGCCATATACCTTTCGAGGCGTCTGCTGTGAGGTTTGCTTTAAAAGGAGGAAAAGTGAGTGAGTCGTCAATAATAAAAGACTGGCGACAGCGACTGAAGGGATTGGGCGTAGTGAAATTCGAGCAAAGAAATGGGGAAAGAAACCTTGCCCGATAAACATGAAAAGTGCTAAGCGTACAATTAACTTTAATTGCCAGATATTAATCGGTCTGAAAGGAAAGAGCTCTCAATACCCCACCGATTCACAAATTCGATCGATAAAACGCGGGGAAACGCAGACATGCTTTGTGGAACGAGGAACGAGAAGAAATGCAAACGGTATAACAAAGGACCTATATAGCTCTCTTGACTAAAAAGTAATGGGCTTACTTCATTCAACGGAACTGACATGCCAGGAGGAGGGCTGATGCGACCAGAGCAGAGATTAGTTATCTCCTCACGATAGGACTTGATTCTCCGTTCCCGAGTTACGAATCGGCGAGCCAGCTTCTTGGCCACCTGCTCAAAACTACCTTCCTTCGCGTTTACCGAGAGTAGAGAGGATACCTTTGGAGGGAGAAATATGACAACTGAGATTTAGTTTTTCAGATCCCAGAACAATCACCTCAATTATTGTATATGCTTACATATGCTCCTCTTTTAACAACCACCAAAAAGTAAGTAGATGTGGAAGTATTACCATTCACTCTTAATGAATCCAAAGGAGGTTGTATGCTCTGGTCACTTTTTGGAGAGTAGACTTTTGATTTTTTTGTGATAGAGCTGCGTACTTATGAAATGAACGAAAAAGAGAAGCTCGTGGTTTCGACAGAAAACAAAGAGCTTCAGGTGTAAGAAATCGGAGTTCATCTCCATTTGTATGATGGGTCTAGACAACTTTTTCTCAAAGACTTCTATGGAAATTACTTTATTGCCTTGTCAATAAACCGGAACAATCTTGGAATCATTCTTACCATATAATAACTCACCGTTCCACTCCCGGGATCTAGTACACTTTATATCAATGACCTTTTTGGAGAATGAAAGAATACTATCTTACAAATTTCGATGCGGTGGAATTCACTTATTAAGAATCTTTCTTCTGATGTTCATATCGCCAATGCTTAATTTTCTACTAAAGAGTCTTGCACTAGTCGGGTCTTGACAGATTATATTTAATTTTTAGTGGTGCAAATCGTCCCTTGGAAACCCAGGATTCTCCACCCAGAGATTTTCTCCTTGATTGCCCTAGGGTCTAGCTGCTGATCTAAAATCTAGTACCAGCGAGTTGAGTAGTCAAGGGCTTTGGTCTCAATTTGATAGTTACAGCAATTTAGACCATTTAACGCAAGAGAATAAGAAAGCGACTTTTGTACACCCCATAACCTTTGGATGCTTTTTCAAGAGACGCGTTTCGCAGACGAAATCATGAATAAAGGAAACGCCAGGTATGCCGACGCGTGGTTCAACCCTCTATGAAACATCATCGAGACTCGAAAAGTCGATCCGTAACCGACTAACAGTACTATAAATCCCACTTTTTTTATGGAGTAAGTCCCAATGGTCATTACTTACTAAAACAGCTACTGCTTTGGACACTTCAATGTCTATTTCGACTGCAAGTTAACCAAAATAATCTAGCGAATTTCATTTCGTAAAACCAGCTGCAAACCCACATCATATCACCAAATGTGGCTTTTATGCTAACAGCTATAATAAATATAAATTTAGCTGTAGTAAAGGAAATCAATGGAATATAAAAATAATAGCTATAACCGCTACTTCATTGGTTTATAAAAAGGAAGATCAGTAGGTCATAATTACAGTGCTCTAGTCAGTGCACTAATTTAGTACGTCACATGCTCAATTTTTAGGAACTTTTCTCTGTACGGTCCCACTGCAACTGTTCGTTCTTGGTAAAATTATGCGCCTGTAAGGATGGGACTTGGGCCACTCCACTATCTTACAAAAAATGAATCAGTGCTGCAAGCGGTCCAATCACGCGCTTCTAATACTGGCTAACAGGGTTGACAGGTAGGCCCGATTTCCGGTCGCCTTACTAAGTGATCAATGCTATAGATTCATCTAGAAAGTTGGTGCTCTATGGCTATCCGGATTCAAATCCAGACTCATCTGGGCAAAATACTGGCTCTCTTCTTATTACATACAAAAATTACAAAGCATTGCTACTTCAAGGCGCACAAACCTAACACCTGAATGTGTCTACGGCCCTTATGTGTGCGAAATGTGTAACACGCAGATGGTTCATAAACGAATATGCTAACTCCTCGAACAAAGTCATTTACCTTTGAAAGTGCAAAATTCTGATTCATTTAAGAAAAGGAAAATAGGTCCAGATTAGAGCCGGATTAAGAACTGCATTCGAGCACTTGAAAAAACCAAGCAACCACAAAATATGGAGTTATTTTATTATAAATACCAGAGATTTGTTTACCCTTCACTCATTTTTTTCACAAGCAGTTTTGAAAAAAATAAGAGTCAAAAACTTACAGCATAAACAAACCCTGGTTTCTTAGAGTAGATGATTAAGAGAGAAAAGTCAACCATCATCACTAGTGATTCACAATTGTTCGGAAAAACAAGCCTTACTGATCTTTGCATTGGGACGACTTCAATCATTCCCACCATGACTCTGAGGGCACTAGTCTAATTAACAGATGATAGTGACCAAAATCGAAATTGCCTCATTGGATAAAATGACAGTTAATCAAAATCTGTGGAAAAATATACGAGTACTCCATAATGACATCAGTAATTTAATGACCGGGAAAGCAGCACTGTACTCACTGTATCGCCCTCTCGAGGTTCAAATTGGAACTCAATGTCCTCGGAGAAGATGGGTGATTCCTTGATGAAGTTCTCCCAGGCGGTTGTCCGATTAATCTGAAGAAGAAAATAATGACAACAGAAGGGCTCACTTTGGCAGACTCCTCCAACAAAGCTCTGAATGGATCTTGATGATGACGACAAATTTCCAATTCTGTTTCACTGGTCTTCGAAAGAACTTCACGAAAACGATCGTAAACATCACCGTCTAGAATCTATAACGAAAATTCAGATGGCAAGATTTCGTTGAAGAATAAAACAATGTAAAAGTTGAATTATTTTCCATTGTTTCCATACTAATCTTATTTGAAAAAATCTGTAGATATTGATCAGCATTGAGCCATAAAGTACAAATATCAGAAACACAATATCCTTAGATAATCCAAGTAATAAATAGCTGTTTCGATTTGAAAATTTCGAAATTGCAGTTTAAGTAGCTTCTAAAGTCTGATGAGCAGTCCAAATGTATTTAACAGTCAGGAGGAATTTCCTAACAAATAAAGGCCCACTGGCAGAGGATCTGAAATACTATGATATTAAACTTCTATCGTGCGTACGCAAGCAAAAATAAACAGCCAGTAGGACTAAGACTTAAAACGATGTTGTAGGTTCAATTACGGCGCTGACGCCGCCAACTGGACAGAACATATATTGCTCGATTAAAGACTCGTGCAAATTCTATTTTAATACCACTGTCGAGGTAGTCTTGGACAATCTCCGAGCCGCCCAGATGCATGAGACAAAAGTGTAGTTAACGTGCAACACAAGGAAGCGAACCATAATTTTCAATTTCACGGATATCATCGTCGCACTTGTATGCGTATAATAGGCATTCTTGAATCTGTTATGGGATGAAGAACGAAATCACTCCTTAGAACGTTTTTTGCTGGACAATTTCAGATTTTACAGGCACATCTAAGAATAAAGTACACGGCGAAATAGCAAAAAGCCCTAACGAATCTTTAATCGCGCTTCAACACCCGTGCTATTTCTTTTTTTACGATTTTGTCAACGTGTTTCATAGTTAAATTTAATTGACAGAAGCTATCTTAGCAAGATAGGTAGCAGTGTAGCACGAAAGCGTCAAATTTTCTGGTGATTAGCAACTTGAATAGTAAAATAAGCCAAATCACAATATGATAGTCATATGAGAAGCTGCCGAGGAAATATACAGACAAGGTGTAAAAAACCCCTAAATGAAGGGTATTTAAAAATAGTATGAATGAGAGCTCAATGAAAAGCTGAAAATGAATATTCGGGAATAAGACTGTACGCACTTGAGCCAGGTCGGGTATGTCGGTTTTTAAATAATGGCCCAAGTGAGCGTTGATAGCAGTGAGCTGAAAGAGATATTCATTCCGAGCTCCAGCAGATCGATTCTCGTATTCATCTCTCCTTTGCGAAAGCTGGAAAGATGATCGGAAATACAACCAATTTAAGCGTAAATTGGGGTGCCAAAAAGGGGCTGAGAAAGGAGTTAAATTACCTTCGCATGGTTACGGTGTAGCTGAGCCATGGTATTGAAGATATTCGTTGAACGCCTTCGCAGTTTTTCCTCAACATTCATTGTTTTAACTCGAGTATCGTGAGCCTGCTTCTCTTCTTCTGAGTAAATCTTTTGTGATTTGATCATCTCTTGCATAGATGCAGCCAAGTCATTCTAATACATAATAATCATTGATTGAGACATAAAGCATCAAATAAATAGAGACATTTTAAAATACCTGGAGCGACTTGAGTTGCTCGAAAATTCGTTTGGAGATGCTGACTCTAACCGACTTTAAAGGTTTTAATTCTAAACTTAGTCGATGGTGCACTTCGGCGGATTTTAAGTGAGAATGGGCTAGGGCGCTGAGTTCTTGCAGGAAATATTTCCAAATATCCCATACGGAACGATGGCTATGTGAATAACTAATGTGTAATCTTAATTACCCAACGCTTGGTGGGTTCTGAAGAGCCAAAAATTCCTTCTTGCCAAGAAATGACGAGCAGAGCTTCTGCAATGATTGACCATATTCTTTTTCAAGAATAGCTCTCTGTTTACAGAAGCTCCTATTAAATAATCGCGCTTTCTTAAAATGAATTTACCTCATATCTTCGAGTAATTCAGTTTCATTATTCTGTTTCGATAGCAGTTTTGAGAACTGTTCCGATTGAATATGCTTAAGTCGACTTTGTGGCTACAGATTCATTTATCAATTGAAAAACAGTACCTTTTTCGACGAAGCTTGCATGGCAGATTTGCGACGCCGACCCACCAACCGCACTTCTGCAAAAAAAATATTCTTGTTTCGTGCGCAATTATAAGGGAAAGGCTCCAACGGCATTGTAGCCTACTTAAACTACAATGCTTAAATAAAATAACGCGTAATTTCAAGTCCAAGTATATTTATATTAATTAACTTTGATGAAATGACAATTAATCTTGAGATTTATACCTTAGTAGTTGACATTTACTCTCCCCCAAATAAACCTAATTTAACAAACACGGGAATCGCCTCCTCCCATCGTGTAAAGTTGAGCAACCTAGTGACCAAATGAGCGCTCCGCTCCTAACTGAACATTTTCGCCAAAGCATATGAAACTCAAATACCACAGATCCGAGCTCTGAGCACAAAACCCACAAATAAGCAACCGTTTGAGCATTACGTAAACATTAAGCGGTATCAAATATATTGCTTACAAATAAAAGCTGTACACCAAACCAAACAGAAATCAGAACTAGAGTGCAATGTTACTGCCTCTACAGTGTTCATGCTGTGCACAAGCTCGAGCGGGGTTTATTGTAAATGTACGAAGCACAGGGAGAGTAGCATCACAACCAAGTAATCGATTGCAGTTGACACAAACATCCTGATAGAGCCGTGTATAGGTTGCCAACCACTCACAAAACTGATGTAGCGCCGTCATCTGCGTCTGAGGTTCTGCTACATTGGCAAAATGCACCAATGCATTCCGGGCAGCTTCGGTGATTTGTACGAAAGTTACATATCTACTTGGAGTCCTCAGATCTAATTGACTTGCAGAAGGAAGGTGACTTTCTGAGACCTAGTAAGACAGCGTGAGAGATTTTGCGGCAGAGAGCTACTTACATTATCCAAATTCTGAAGAAGATTAGGAGAAATCCCACTGGTCTCTTGTGAATGAAGGAGTTCCGACATCGCCTGAGAACGGCGTAACGGAGAAACTGCTAATCGATTAAAGCGCGGTTTATAACTGGGCAAACAGTGGGATTCATCCAGTGATCTTACAATTATGTTTTCCATGCAGAGGTTTCCAAATGTCAAAAGACAGTGCATAACTTCTCCAACTTTGATGTAGAGAACTGGGTTTCTTGTATGCACATCGATGACAGCAAAAGTCATTTGGATTGAAGATAAATGTGTCAAGTCCATAGCTGAAGAAAGCGGGACAAACGTGGTGTTTCTGCGAAAATAAAAGGTAATAACAAAAGAAATCATACCTTAAGAATCTACCACAATTGGCTAGACTGAGTTGAATCGCTTCAGTTCTATAGTTTGTTCGTTTCAGCCACCTACAGGCCTCATTTCTCCCTACTAACCAATCAATCCTCCGCAGTGTATTTTCATTGTCGCTTTGGATGTCCATCTGCTCCAATGACATTACCAGGTTGTAGGGCAATAGAGCTCGTGGGTCCATAATCTTCTTCCACCTCGCTGCCGATTCCTCTAGAATTTTCAGTGAGCGTCTGGTGTGTTAAGTGACTATTTAAGGTTCAGTTAAACAAACAAACCTGATTTCTTTGAAAGATGTATCTATTTCATTGCGAATTAAGTTCCCCTCTTCCTCCTCGTTCTCACTCTTGATGGACTGTGCCACATTTTTGTTGAAGATGTCCGCTAGAAGCAGACGAATATGACGCACTTCGTGGATGTTTGAGAGAGCCCACTGAGAGAGATACTCAAAGTGGCGCGAATGGCTGTCAATTCTTTGCTGATGAGTCTGAAGTAGACAAAAGTGGATTAAGGTTGCAAACATAGTCTACGGACACAAGAAGTGAGAGGCGATATCTGAGAGCTTTAATATTAATCAGACTGATTGGGAAAGACATAATATGATTTTAGGAAATACAAGATTGAGGAAAAAGCCGGAGAGCACATGCAGATGGAATAAAAATAAGCGGAAAAAAAGAAGATCGAAATTAATTCGAGAGGAGAGATTGCATCATGAATCGCTTCGAGACGTCAAAGCCGCTGAGAGCTCCGTTTCGAAAGCGATTGCCTGTTTTGGTGGAAAAACCGATTTGTCTGTTCGCAAGTCCTGGAGTATTAGACGAGTTTGCATAGGGTATACTGCCCTTAGCTTCGGAAACACCTCATTGTCCACTTCCTAAAAGAAGCCAATGGGAAAAGGATAAGCATACCTAGTCTAGCAGCAGGGCAAATACTGAAGTCCATCAAACAGCTTCCACTCTTCTGGTTTAATGGATGACAACCTTGTAGGCATCCTTTTAAACATTCCAGGACTTTAGAGGCCATGAAATAATCCTTCGATGAGTGTAAATACTTCCCATTTTCGGTAAAGTTTGAGGCCCTTCAGACCACGATCCAATTGCATTAACTGCGTGATGAAGGCAAAGGAGTTTCCAATCAGAAGCGACGTTTTTCATAATAAAAGAAGTGAACAATTAAGTGCCAAGTGTGGAGATTGCTCGATGCCAGTTTTCTTCAATAGATTTCTATAATTCACTTTGATCGAATTTACAACGAAATAATATTTCGTTCAAGGGCGAAATCTACTTCATACTGATAGCTTGTCATATTCTTTTGTCTTAAATCATCCTTTCTTTTGGCTTAATCCAAAAGCGAGGGAACGTCTAATGAACCAGTCTGAGGAATCTGCAAGCAAGTTAGAGAGAAAAATTAATGAGTAGAAGACTCCGTAAGACTCCTGGTTGGCTACTTTGTCAAGATTTTAAAAGACCACTTCACTCATGCTTTACATTCACATCACCTTTGATAAAATAAATTTATTCACTGAAGCCAAACTAACTTAATGCACATCGGTCACGAATTACCCCAACTCAGAGCGACAAGGACCCAAATGTTGTGATTTACAATCCTCAACTTCGAGGTGCGAACAAGTGGATAAGAGCAACTGGTTTTGGCTAAGGGTTTATGTGCAAATACTCCTCAATACTAAAACCGGTCAATTTTAGCTCAGGTCCTGAATTTCGAACTCTTTGCCCTCGTCTAATCAGATGGCAGAGGAAATGAAACAAACTCGCCACCGTGGTAATGAGGATACTGATTTGCTCATACCACCTTTTCCGCCATGTGTGAAGTGACAGAAACTCGTTTAGTAAGGAGCTGTGGCCAAAAAGTATATTATCTTGGTTTTAAGTTTTCATTATTCTTAATTTGCTTTTTTTGTAATTTAGAAATTTATGATACGTTACCGTTGCCGATTACATCCCTATGACTTGGCTTGGATTCAAAAGGTTTCCTGGGTGATCTGGAAATAAGCCAAGGTGATTTCCAGCCCCCAGGGCTTCAATATATGAAAAATTCATGTTTATATAATGATGACTGTAGTAGAATGTTCACGTAAATATACAAGATAACAGCCACAAGAAATTCTTCCAGGTGACACGCGTCTCTTATCTAGCATCCTGGAGACCCAAAATCAGGAACCTTTAGATCCATTAAATTAGCTCCAAAGTGTAATATATATACGGCTGCCACTTTAAGTTACGTGTAAATGTACGAAGGAAAAATTAAGCGAGATTCCTCATCAGAGAGATTCCGAGCAATACAAGTCGATACTCCCACTGAAGTCCCTCGAAGGCAGAAATGTTATGAGACAATGTCGAAAAAAAACAAAGGCAATCCTCTAGAGGAGGACGAGAACATTTATGGATGTGCCCTAAATGGGGAAGGAAAGTCCGGCAGGAATAGGCAGCAAAGCCATGGGTACAAATCTTGGGGACAGTTGCATTCTCCTCTATGTCTCACGAATTTATGTGAATTCGAACCTTATCAGTTTATAAAAGTGCCAATAAACGCAGATTTGACTCTTTTTCAACCAATTCTGATCCAAACAGGAATAAGTAAAAATAATATTCCCATTTGAAAAAAAAGACCGCGGATTCGCCAAAACTCAAACTAAAGTCCTCGCCCAGAAACGATTGACTCTAGAGCATGTAGAGGCAACACTATTTATGTGTAAATGTAAATACAAGATCTGTTTGCATTCGATCAAGGTGGCACGTACCTCGATAAGACGTCCAACATTTCTGACGTGAGATTCGATTATATTGACAGAAAGTTTGATTTCCTCGGATCGATTGTGACGAAGGAAGAAGCAGAAACAAAAATCACCAAGATCCTGGTCAGAGAACTCTTGTTCTGTCAATCTGATCGAATATGCAACAGAAAGATTGTAAACGGCATAGGAAACTAATTTGTCCTGCAAGAAAGGAAACAGTAGAGTGGAATATTTTGCTTTAAATAAATCTATGGAACCACTATACATTGATGTCAATTAAATATGCTATTTCAATGAGGGCAGATTTGATTAAAAAGCAGATTATAACGCCAGCATCTCGGCCAAGGCAATAAACGGAGGTAATTGTATCATGAACGTAATACCTGAAAAGTTAAACACCAACACTTTAGCACCGAAACATACCAATGAGCTTATATAAAGAGTAGACTCACGACTTAACATAATGGGAAAGGGCGTTATTTAGCAACACTTCGAGGTGTCTGTGTTGTTCTTTGGGAGAAGGAGCATCAGGAACCGATGGATAAAATATATTCGTCCAAGGTGATCTTGTGGAGCCCATATACCTGTTTGCATCACAACAAATATACTCCTGATTCTACAATCAGCATAAGTGATCGCAAGTAGTCAGTGTTAGCTACATAATGATTTTATCAACACTTACGTTAGAATCTCGGCTTATAGAGAGGGGAAAGAGGCGTTCTGGAGAATTAAATGAAAAAATTCCGGGAAGAACTTTCTTCAGTGGAAGAATTAGTTCAGGTATTTTGTTAGGAGGGATTATGGAAAATAATTTTAGGTCCTATAAAAAAGATCCATTTAAAATTATTCTCAATTGAAATTTTTTACACTTTACAAAGGGGATAACTAACCTGCAACTCATCCTTTACTAAACGGCGGTCCATGATATCTGCAACCCCACAGGACTACACCTGGCGCCTAAATAAACACCCATGTAAGTAACACTAGCATTTGCTGCGCATTTATAGTTAATGCAATTCTCAATAAAACACCTCTTTGAAACAGAGCCCATATAATTCTTCCAACTATATAAAACTAACTTAATTCGAGAATGACTTTTTTTCTATTTAAACAAGATATGATTTGAAATGTTTTAGAACTTCAACAATTCTTTATTGCACTATACTAATGACAAGCTGTTTAAATTATTTGATCTAGAAACATTTTAATACCCAAGTTATCCTGTCAGTATGTCGCGTTCATGTAATTTTTCCATTCTCCTAACCCATTTGCAGCGATGTGTTTCCAGTCTTTTTCGCTGCACCTAAGCTGTTCAAACTTACCTTTACACGGTCATGATTCTTATAGCCAGTGTTCAGCTATTATCTCTGATTAATTCTGGCCTACAAATAGATGATCATAAACACCATCCAGCTTCCGAAAATGAGTCGAAATAAACTTCCCTTTTGCCTGATTGGATAGTTCACATGTATTAAGCTATGTAAGTTAAGCAAATCTTCTACTTTTTCTTGCGTGCTCCCATTTGGATGCACGAGTATTTATCAATAGGCCTCAGCGAATGCCTGCAAACGTTCAAAACATAAACCTGTTTGTTCAATGATCGCATAGTGCATTTCCATCCAAATTACGACCTTTAATTGTTGGTGTATTTATACCCACAAGATACAACTATTATGATGTGATTGACCAAGCCTTCATTATTACTGATCAAAATACCGGTAAAGCAAACAGTCCAGCATGTCTCCTTTGGTCTGCTTCAATTCGTGTAATCCTTGTGTCTTGCTAAACTTAAATCGGCAATTTTTGGTATGGTGGGAAAGAAGAAATGTGCATTGAAGAGATTCACTTGGTAACTGCAAAAATAAATGAAATAGAATTCGATGGAAAAGCAATAAATTAATTTTCATGTACATGGTTAAATATTCTATTCAATTAATCAAATTTACTTTCAGTCCCATCCAAATCAGGCGACTTTTAATATGTTTTTTGCTACATATAGCTGCCATTCGCTGGAACCTGTTTGCTGAAAATTCTCTCAGACTGAGAAAATTCAGCTTCAAAAATGTCTGCAATCTTTCTTTAGGATTTCTCTTCAGAGGAAGTCTTGGTGGAACAGTTTAAATAATATGTATGGCGTTTGTACAAGCACCTATATTTTCATAGAAAAAAATAGATCAGAACCGACACAGAAGTTGACCTTTTTAGTCTACCGTTTTCGTAATGCAACTATAGAAATGGTATCCGAGAAGTGGGCTTGATAAGAGACCAGAGTATGAAAAGACTGTTCTAAAGAGATTCAAACTGCCCAAAATAACCTAGGACAGCCGGATGGTTACGGCCCTGTGCATGCGTAATCTTTAAACACGCGATGAAGGAAAGACTGATTAAAGACTCGCTTTCGGGATCATGAATTCTTAGTGGATAGACGAATTCCTTAGAATGCTCAATATTTTTCTCGCATGTGTACGGTTTTAACTGATATTACAGACACTAATTTACCATATATGAAGTTGAATGGCTTTAAGGGTCAGTAAGATATATGTGAACAAGTAGCAGGACACTTCAAAGGACGATAGGGAGAACACCGAAGATGTAGATTTAAATCCAATTTCAGAGGGTACCAAAGCTTGCATTCTACCGCCAAGCGTTTGACTTGTATGTTTATGTAGTGTCCTCTCGTCAGAACAAGAATGCGGATCCGAAGCCTTCATTTAATACAGTTCTTAGATTCTTCTAACAGTTTCTCTTGAAGTGTATCATCATTGAGGGATTGAATGAGATCACATTTCCTATAAGAATTCATGAGCGATGGAAATAAAATCGTTTGAATCCTTTTTACTCAAGTTATCAGCCTCATCTAAGCTTTATTCTTCCTGAATCAATCGATGGAATGAAAACTTGCAATAATCAGGTAAAAACCCATCAAGAATTGGAAAATGATTTGAGAGAAAAAACGCGGAGGTTGAGATTAGTCCCAAGTACCCAGATCTTACTCCATTAACATTCCTTTCAAGCTTTACCACCACTGTACTCGAAGCTCAGGGTCTTCTTTGCGATCAACCATGCAATCGCCTTCGGATGACCTTTACCAAACAATTCATATTCATCTGTCAGTCATTTTGGCTCCTAATTGAGGGACAGTTTGTTATGCACTTTGTAGAGAAGACATATATTTTACCGAGAACGTCACACCATCATCTCACCCACCGCATGTCCCATATATGGTAAATATCGAGGTAATTAGGCGGCCCTGAACCACCATCGCTAGTCAGTTTAGGAAGTGCTAGCAGGCTTAGCGAATCCATGTAGCAAAAGTTAGCGAAGGAATACGGCGAGGTGAAGACTGATTTTTTATGGCAGACCTTCGTTCACCGCTTTGACAAGTCCACTTTCTATAGCACTTATCTTCTTTTTCTTGTAACCGACTATTGTCCATTTTCAGTGACCTCTGAAGAGCTGACATTCCAGTTTTTGTAATGAAAGCACGTAAATCCTATAATACATTGCAGAGCAATATATTAAATTTTTGAGATCTGCTCCAAGTATTCAAGATTAGAGTGTTCTGATTTAAAGTTAATCAAAGGGGTTATAGAAACTGCTATCCAATTCATTCAATCAGACTTGCAGCAAGGGTGAAATAATTCAACGACATCAATGACGAGTTTGGAAAGTGGTTCGTGGAAGTTCTTCGATAGACAAGTTTTAATTCACATTAATCGTTTACAACGGTTTTCTGATTGATACGGTCTAAACAACAGTTTTTGAAAAGTTCGCTTAAGCTGACTTGATGTAGTGGACTTATTCAGCTTGCTCTTTTTAGTTTTACAAATTTCAGTTTTAAATCGATTGATATGTGTGTAAATAGGCTGCCATTTCCCCAATATATGAACATTATACTACTAGTAATCACCATGCTCATCACATATATGAACATGGGACACTAGTTTCAAGTGATGGTATAGTAAAACCATATTTGGTTTTATTTGCTAGCATCTTTGAAGTTCGTGCTCTATTCTAATCCAAACTAAAGTTCTCGTGACTTTCTTCATAATCGTTGAACACATTGACTTAAAATACACCTTTTATGTCTTCCTCACCGAGTCCTCCCTCATTTTGATCTCTCGTCAGTTATCCACGTGGATAAAGCTCCCAGTAGCAGTATCTTTGAGGGCCCTCATCATTTGGTACCCTCAAAGAGGTTGAGCCTGCTTTTTTTCCTCTATTGAAATTACCAGTTTTGCCTTTCTCTTTCTGTATCTCTTGCTCTTTTACATAAGTCTACAAATAGTATATCGTCCTGGATTATGTGCTCTCGGTTACATGCGTGGAAACTCGTGTCAATGAATGTCAAATGGCCAACAGACAAATAGATTTTTTGGCTCCCGCTGGAATGCATTTTAAACTCGCTTGTCTTTCAAAACGTTTGAAGATCCCAAATGAGTAGCAGGGCTTGTCGTGTTATTAGATTAAGGTGGCATACTTTTTTTACCGAAGGTTGGACGAATTGCGGGTTAAAGTGAATGAAAGAAAAGCCAAACTGAGATAGACTGAGTGAGGATCCAAATTCAATGTAAATATTTCTATTTTTAAGTTTCATCCCAGAATTCATTTTCGTTTATTGACATTATGAGTGCAGAACTAAAAATGTGAAAGGGTGAGGCTAGTTGGGAAGGAAGAAATTGTCTTTCAGTTCTTAAAATTGCGGTTCTAGAGGTTCAGCTGCAGTGAATAATTTTCTTACGTTAATTCCGACAGCCTGGAATCGGACTGACGATTTACTGAATAAATTACCAAAGGTTCGTTATTGGCCAAAGCCAATGCTTTCCAACGGTCTTCAAAGCTTTAAGAAATCAGTATTTACATTAATAATATTTATCCTCATGACTGTTCGTGCATTCGTCGTTTATGGAACCTTTTCTCTATGTCGCATCCACCATAAAATTAAGTTCCAATCACGATTTTTTCGCAGCTTCAAAGTCATTTGAGACTTAAGAAATGTAGGATTTCTATCTCATTTATCAGCACACGATTTTCCCCTCAAAATTTGCGGAACTGGGATGGTAAGCATTACGTTCGCAAAAAAAGTCAGATGCTATTTAGACTGCGAGTTGCCATTCGTTAAATGGGCCTAGGGAAACAGTCTTCCTTTTTTTTTTTAAGTTCGAAAGTGTGGAATGTTCGCGCTTGTGCCAATATGAAAGCGTATTTATATCTGAGCAAAAATTTCCACCTGGAACACTTAGTAATGAGGCAAAATTTTGCTTTACACATACTTTTAAACAATCAATTTTCATTGCTAAGGAATATGGAAAATGATGTCAAAACTTAGAAGATAAAAAAATAATAAAATTTACAGAATAGTTTAAATAAAGTTCAACGTTTTGTTATTGATTGCAGCAAAACGCTACGATCGATGCAAGCTAAAAGTGCTAATTTGGCAATGTCCACTTACGAGTCGTGCTCACGCGCCTCTTTTGTATTCAAACGGACTCTATTTTAAATTTTGAAAATACTGGAAGTAGTTGAAAGAATTCGTTACCGTAAATGCGTTAGGTGTATACAAGGGTGGTAGTCAAGGAAGCGCGCTACCTCTTGCCTCGCTGTTTCAGTCACGTGCGATGGCTGGCTATTCCTGTTTCTTGGTACAACCAAATCACACTGTTCAGCGTACTTTTTGATTTATTGCCATGCTTCTCTGGAAATGGAGACAGGATATCATTTAATGCTGGTCGATCTGTATTCGGGAGCAATGATTGCGAACTGACGAGCATTGTTTTGGATTTACTATAAACGTAGATGGCTAATCATATTTACTTGTCACTTACTGAGTTTGCATCCCAGTATTTCATCATCTACTGAAATTAGGGCACTGTATCATATACTTTTTAGCATACCTATTGACAAATAGACTCAACTTCCGGTAATTAGCTGCTTATTCTTTCTTCAGTTAGGCGCTCTTATCTTCCACAACCAGTCCAGTTTAGCGTTAGAGGTCAACAGTTAGTATTCTCAACCTTTGAATGTTTAAGCTTATTTTCTCACCTCCATATTACCAATTATGGCGAAACATGGCATTATTAAGATTTAGTTAACCAAAGGGTTCTGATATTATCGCCACAACATTAAGACCTTGTGCCTCAGTAACTCCCAACTAATTGTGTTTCGCTGTAAATATATGGTTTTATTTAAAAACCAAAAATGATCTTTTAGAAACGACTCTTATGAGAAGTGAAGAAGTGGGAGCTAGCAGCTAAAGAGAGTTCTGGAGGTACTCAGCGCTTCGCTATTAGTCGTTCATTATGAATGAACTACAAATCGGAATATGCGAGAGGTTCTTAGTTAAAGGCCACCTAAGTATTTATCTGCGGAAGACATTTCAGCGAGGTATCCATTATTTACTGAAGGAACTTTGCACACGATGAACCAAAGGAAGAAATCTGTTGAATGGAATATTGTAGCTCATGCTTACTTCAACCCGTGAATCAAGTCCCGTCTTCGCATCAAGTTATAACAGGATGGGAAATCAGCTAACAATAGCACAACAAAATAGATGAGAATTAGCTAAAGGAATCATGGAACAGTAAACCGGTAGATCCAAAGTGACCAGACTTCGATTGTATTTATCACGCATAAATAATTTGATCTACTTCCTTCAGTCGAAACTGTAGCACAAGACACTTTTTCCTTAACATTAGTGTTAAGAGCACTCTTAACATTCTCAGTACAATAGAAATTTCATACAGTATTTTCTTTCCTAATATTATAGTTTAATATTACCGCGGTGTAACATTAGCTCATTTGTTAGCGGTTGAGAGGTTGACATTTGCACGAGTCCATTGGCTGAATCGGCTAACCGCACTGGTTAAAATTGACTTCAGGAGGATGACCACATTTGAGTTCAACTTCCGTGGAAACAGCTTTAGGCACTTTATTATTCCACTGTCGTAAAAGATAGCTTTGCTACTGCTAAATAGTAATATGCTGATCGTAGTAACCATTACAAAATTGTGAGATCTCTTGTAATAAAGCGAATAACTTTGTATCAAAATATCAAAGAGCTACCTCTGATGTCTAAGTGGTCAGCAGAAATAAATTTCGCTGAAGAAGTCGTGACTGTCTGACATTCAAATGATAAAATTTATTTCCGAATTCCTAAGGAGTGAATGCAGGGTCGTAACATTTCTTCAGAATAATCCTTATAGTTATTGGTCAAGCAAATATTGCTTAATATTTAATCATGATTTTTAAAAATGATGCTCTAGAAAAAGAAGAAGCTTTCGTCACTATCGGTATTCTTTAGCGATATTCAATTTTCATGGTTGAAAATCGAGTTTGGAAACCTCAAAACGCCTCTTCTTTAGCATTCAATGAAAGTGCTAAACCAGAAAAGCTTGATTTTAGTTAGAAGTGTAAGTAATCAGAGGGTTATAAGTCCTAAGAATGTAAGGCAGTCGTTTATGACTTGGATAGCTTGAAAACGCACTTTTGTGGGTTTGGATGCGTAACCCAAGGGTAGTCAAGTAAAACCCATGGAATGCATCTTTAAGAGCCGAATCCCATGTGAACACACTGCTTGTCCATACATTTATGTATCCAGGTAGGCATCCATAAGAATATACATGTTGGGCCAAATAAGCAATTTCTGAGTCGAGAATTATTTTATCAATGAATCTTTTCTCTACCCTCTAATTGACAAGCAGATTTCTGAATCCCGACTCTTAACAATAAATTTTTTCACTGCATAAACTGCACAGTAAACGATCTAAAATAGGCGAGTCCAACCCACCAAAAGTTGGTGAAGTCTCTGACTCTATTTTCCAACAATTGAAAAAGCACTTGCATTGCAATTGATTGCCATCGCCTGAGCATGACGAAATCTGCCGGCGTCTGTGTGTAGCTGCCGTTTCGCCGCCATTAAGCCAACACCCATTAAACCAAAATGCCTCTAGGCCTTATTTCTAACTTTTTCTCCACTGACGACGAATCGAACTCGCTTTCATGTGCTTTCGACCAAGAGAACTACGACCCAAAATTACTTAAACAGACGATTTCTGACACCTTTATTTGTTATTATCTGTATTTATATTATGGTCAAGGCGACGGATTGCATAACTTTTTGAATTTGAATTAAGATGCAAGTAAAAAAAATGTAAACTTTGATTCCCATTGTCCAGAATTGTTTGTTGTTTGGTGGAGATGTTTAGATGAACCGAGTTAGTTTTCCTACTTTAAAGCGTGATATGTCAACCAAATTGTTTCCTTGTAGCTTTAGAAATAAATGGTAAAAGACTAAACCTTGTAGCGTAGGTGAATGAAAAATCCTCACGAGTACTTGCATGGAGAAATCGCCACTATAATTTTTTTTAATTTTGAATTTTCAAAATGCTGATAACTTTTGTTGCGAAGTACTGACCTACCTTATAGGATCATGACAAAATTATGAAATAGTACCCTTGATGACTTCGCTTACTATCGAAGCTTCTTGACGAGACTGATAAGAAGAGTAATAGGCTCTTTTTATACGTCTTAATCTACATCGCTCTAGAACCACAATTAAAACAAGCGTTCTTATTTTTACATTACTTCAAGTGCCTGGTGAAGAAAACGTTTTTTAAACAACTTTTGCCGCTCTCTGGAACACCGAACTCCACCTATTTCAGCTTCCTCTGTGCTCAGCTGGAGAGCCTATAAATGTACTTTAATTTGTAAAAAAGCATATAACCAATCCTTTGTGGAGCAGTCTAACAAGGTGTATGCAGGATGGAGGTATACTGACCTACATATAAAAGGCAATGAGCTTGTCAATCCACCAAACAAACGCCATTCATGTGATGAAGCACCAACCAAGAGTCAGTATATACCATGAGTAGCACTGTGTAATGCAGATAATCTTCGCCAAAAGAGATATTAGCATGAAAGCCTCGACTTCTTGGCAATAAAATGGGCTCAGAGAGGTGAAAATTTCATGGCTATCCTTCATTAGCCTTATCCTCCTTTCCTTTTTCGATCTGGCAAACTAATATATGCCCAGGGTAAACGAACAGTGATTGACAGTATTTAGGGAATTTGGAATCTTGTCCAACCTTCTAATGTAGCGTCTATCTAATTCCCTAAACGCGATTTGAGGATAACCTCTTTTGATCATGAGTACGTTGACGCGATTAAAGGCAGTCGCGGATATCTTTAACTTGTGTTAGCAAGGCATGATCACTTGAAGGTATTTCACGTAAGCTAAAATGTAGTTCAGTATTCTTTTGTGCATTTTCTAGAGCTCAACATCCATGGCGTAGTTTCTGCTTTTGGCGCATTGATACTGATCAAAGGTGAGATTAAGACGCCCTGGGTTCAGCTTATGACTGCTGGACACAATGCTAGGTATGGGAGCCAAGCGCTGATAACTGTCGCAGAAATAGCCCAAATATACATGCGCCAATTAGTTGAGTTAACAATAATGGTAGAATTCGTGGATCATCTGAGTCAAGGACTTATTTTCAGTTTTGATTCTCATCTTTCATCTCTCTTGAAATGTATTATCACTTTCCATAGTCACCTCAGTATTCCTTATTCAAGTCTCCGTATAAAAACTGTCGAAAAGTCCACAAGCCTAAGTATTCTAGTCCTGAAAGAATGAATGAGTCTAAGAAACGAAAGTTCAATGCTCAATTCCAATCAGAGACTTATTCTTGAACGTATTATCAAATTTAATACCTTGAACCGTTATTAAATAAAGCTTGAATTTGTTTATATCATATATTTTCGCCGAAAATGAACCCGACAAGTTCTTTTATAGCATCAAATAATTTAAATGCGAAATGTAACTGAGTTCAAAATTGTAAATGACCTAAAGCAACTGCGAATCGAAATAAATGAGCTGCGATCGTGGTTCGTATGCGAAGGCCAAACATTCTTGCATTTCATAATGGCGATACATTTAGATGTCCCATTGTTTGATAGCCTGAAGCAGGATTTTAGAGGAATTAGCCGGCTAGAAGCACACCACCATGGTCATCCTCGCGTCCTCTGATAAGGATTTTTAGAATGAAGCTGAAGGGCCCTATGATGTCAGAATTTCCTAAACATTAACGGAACTCTGGCCCAGCCTTTGTGCAGAAAAGTCGGAATGAACCGTATAAAACGTTTTTTAGATCGAGCCTAGAAGGAGCATGTATCGGGACTGTAAACCTGCTATAGCCTCTTCAGTTTGGCGTACATAAGCGATTGTCAATTTCCTATGATTTGATTGATGAAGGTTAGGGTCATTCTAACTAATCAATCTCAAATTTTAAAAAAGAGAAGGTAGCACTCTCCTTGAGTAACTAGGATCCAGTGCGATTCCTTGCCCCGAAGATCCTCTGCAAACAGGCTAATGATCCTTTATCGCTACACGATTTTAAGCTGTATAAGGACGATGGGGCCGAGAAATGGGAGTCATGATTGGTTAGAATTGCCCAGCTTCCAAAGCTAACTGGCGAGAAATCAGGCAATGCTACCGGATTCGAGACGAATAAGGAAAAAATTCTATGTCAAATGTCAAGAATGAAATCTCCTGAATTCTCAAAACTTCTCCTTTCGAGACCAAGTTACTTTTCAAGTCAGAAAGATCCAATACACGAATCTCTAAACAAACAAGTATTCACTTTTGTTTAGGCAGTCTTGTCTCCGTATATCTACTACAGTGCCCATCAGCACTATACTTTTTGTGCATTCAGACAAGCTAATAACTGAAATTGAAATTGGGAGGATGCAAATTCAACTGTTTATGTAATTTAATTTCACGAGGAAAAGAGTTTGTTCAAGTTGAGGTTTGATATATTGTATCGATGATTAAGTCAGTACTCATTCTAATAAGGTGTACGTGATGTATCCTTGATTCAATTAATTAAGTGGGGACCATTCTATGTAGTCCAGCGAAGCTAACAAAGCTGGAAGAGAGAGGACTAGTTTCTCATGTGGTTAGGCGTAAGCGAGAAGACGAAATAAATTGCTCGTAAAAGATTTGGTCATACTGAACAAAAGTACTAGAAGTATAGGTCTTTAATTATTGTTCGGCTGGTCACAGTTATGTCAATTACCCCTATGGGAAACCTTGATAATTGGTTTCGACTGCACTCCCTCGTGTTCAGCTGTTCCAACCAGAATCCAGTCCAATACTGCTATGTCTGTGGAGAATGGGAGATCAAGACATGATAGTAACAGAGAGATGTGTTACGCCTTCTGGCCTGCTAAAATTTATATGATCTCTTAAATGAAATTATGAAACTGCAGTAGTGCTTGAATGTAGAAGCCATTATATAAATGTTGGTCCATCCTGTCAAAATCAAGCATCCGCGAATGATTTAGGCTTAAATGTCAACATGACCTCCTACACTGTGGCGTTTAACCCCATGTGACTAGCGTATCTGCATTGAGCTGGTCAGTTTGGTGATGATGAATGACTCAATAGCATCAGATTTCATAGATTTTGTGATATCATAGTTAATACTTCCTTTGAAGATTAACACTGTCTTCGCAGAAATTCGCAAGCATGGAGGATGTAATCCATTTCGAGTTCATTGCACCCATCCTTAAAAAATACCCATTCGAAGACGTCATTTTCTCCACAGTTTGCCTGGATCAACTGAAATCGAGCTGGACAATCTGGTTGGCCTCGTACAGTTCGGTTGTCAGCCCATTCACTATTTTTGCGGGATTCTCTTGCGATACTTACTTTCGTCTTTCAACCGTAGTACAAAATGATCCTTTTCTATCAGTTTGTTCTCTAAACGTAAATATGATTTTGAAGAGGCATTAAGACTCAATTTTGACTGCTCTTTATGCTGCCTTCAAGGTCTTATTTTTATTGGTCCTTGATCTTGCAACAGAACATTGAATGGACGTATTTGAAAACTGTGGTAGTAGCAATTAAATCAGCAGACTGTAAAGGTTTGTTTCGTTGAAGCCTCTGAGTAAGCAGCTTCAGACGGTAATCTCAAGTCTGCTTATGATACATATTTCGTTGGCCTACCCTTCCAGGATTTCTACTGTTAGTGCTGTTCGATTCAGTGAGTGACTTCTTCGTTGATCCAAAGACTGATTTGGAAGCTCAATCAGCTCTATTTGTTTCTATAGAAATGTCTGAATCGATCCATTAAACTCGATCCATAATGTCATTTTTATTTTGCCTTTTGACTGTGATTATTAGGAGCTTTTGTTCTAATAAGATGTTTTGGCTCTACAAAAAGAACGTCTGTAGAATATAAGAAGGTTTAAACTTGACATACTTTGTGAGATTTCGTTTTGCTTCGATTTGAATTTGGTTGCCGATGCCTTCTTTCCCTTACTGACTTTAGATGATCTGCGATTGTTGAAGCCTTTTCTCCGCCTCAATAGCTACAACTCGAAGAAAAGCTATGACGGAGATCAGTTGGAGTTTCCCCAAAAGCCTCTCAGGAAGTAGTGGGCACTGGGTAATGAGTTTTTTAGACTGAAGATGGTAGTTTGGAATGTGGTATCTCAGTCATTTTTGCCTTTTTAGATGTTCCTAGAGCATATTTGTGTACAGTTAATATTGTTGCTTTTCAGTTGTTACATGAATGGTCTTGAAAAGCCTCGCTGAAATTTCCCAGCCGAAACTTATTTTATTTTCGAACGTTAATTCATTGGACCAAACCCTATTAACTTCAGAATGAAGCCAATCTTATGCGCCTATTTTTCCAGTGTTTACAAGTTTAGCGCAATTCATAACTTTATGCACGTTTTGCTCTTAGATGAGCGTCTCTGTGTTCATTTGAGATCATAGATACCAAAAAGAGCTGACTTTTGTTGCACTCTGTCTAGTAAGCAGCAATTCCAGAACCATTTCTCTTAGTCTTGTACTCAGACTGTTTCATCAGTTGCGAAATGGATATCGAATTTGTTTTAAATTTTCAGTAAGCAATCTGGAAATTTATCAGCGGAGTTGATGCTATTGGACAACAAGTGGTAGATCATTTATGCCGTCTTTGGTGCATATTTACTGGCAGAATCCTATGTTTTACGCGGACTTTCATATCTCATACTGGAGTAATATTTGAAAGTAAAGCTTTTAATCTGTCTGTGTGGGGTCGCAGACCCTTGTATGTAAATGTTATTAACGCTATAAGTTTCCAATTGTCTATTTTGCATAATCATATCATGGTTTAGTTGGCTCGAGTCTGTAATGGGGAACTTGATAGCCAGGTCATGGCAATACATCACCCTAATCATTACTCCTATTATCTTTTCAATTCTGTGGTTTTAGTGAGATCAATTTTTCACGATTCACCTGTTTGATATTTATTGCAAAAATATTAACAATGCGTATAGAGGTTCACTAAATCAATGGCACTGTAAGTCGCTGTCAGCACCAGAAGGCGACAAAAATGATCTGGAGGCCACGAAGAGCCAAATGTGTGAGGTCGCCGTGACATTTCGGTAGATTTTTTAAACTTTTTAACTAGAAATCAGCTAAGCTAATTTTATCAGCAAGCAGAGGCAAAGACGTGGTACGTTCTGTAACAGAGCTCCGGATTGTTATGCAACTAGCCAACATGACGAACGTGCACTAATCGCGATTTGTCAATCTCGAGCAAATAGAACCCAGTCATCGTGATTTATAAATTTCAAAACCACAATATTATTCAACAATGGAGAGGCAAGTGTGATAGTATGGTCAACAGTACACATTCAGTATACAAGATTCAAAATCAGAGAAGGGGAGAAACCAACAGAGGAGGGGAAAGAATCAAACTGAATAAGAAAAAAACAGAAAAACTGAATGTAAATGAGAAAAATGATAGAGTAGGAGACAGGAAAAAAGTATGCGACGAAAAGTTTATCTGGCAGTCCATCACTGCTGTGGAAAACTTTGACCGAGGTACTCCATGTGATGCAGCAGAAGAATAAATGTTATTACACCACGGAACCATGCTGAGAAAATATCAGCGAGTCGAAAAACGTCAAATAACTGTTTCTATGCTATAATGTCACTTTATTGTATTTCTGTTGTACCCCCAATAAATCCTTGGGACTTGCCCTAAAGGGCGGGGACGAATAAAACAAAATTTACCGTTTCTCAATAGATATGCGTTTAATCCATTGCGGTGAGGACATTTGCATAGATTGATTCATGATGAGCTTAGATTGAGATTCATAAAGCGAGTTCCACAGATATAACAAAACTTAGAGTGGTCCCTTTTAGGGCATATTCAATCAGCTATTTCAAAGATTTATGGCATGCTTACCGCACTAGATTCACAAATTTTCGTCTGTGGTCTAGGATCCATTCAGGTCCATGCTACTGTGCTGCCGATCCCCTGCTATAACAAATTCTGAATAACATTACTTAAGTCTGCTCATAATTTCCAGTTCAAAATGCAAAACAGCCTGAATCACCAATTCAAAGGTCAGCGTATTTCCTCAGAAGTGGAATTTTATACAAAATTTTGGAGCTGTTATTAGCAATCCTTTTCTGGGAACAGTATCCAAGCCGCACTGGTCGCCAAACTGGAGAAAAAAGACATAAGTCGAAATTCAGTATTCTGGATCACAATTTGATCTCAAAGTTTAATCAAGCAGTTAAATTTTTTGGAAGAAAGCAGTAATCGATGAAGTTGGACGAAGCAGAAGGTGGGACTGGGGTTAAAAAGCCAAAATTGTCTTCAGGATACGCTATTTATACCAAGGTTGTCTTAATAAGAGTAGAACTTGAGTAAAGCTTTTCGGTCTCCGGTTGTGTTTCTGTTTGATTTTTCTGATCCCACTATATGTTTTTAATGGGCAATATTCAATTATCTCCCTATTTTCGACCATTGCTCTTCATTAAAGGATTTTATGTCACGCAATAACATCCTTCATTCAGCCGTTTCCAGCTCAGAGAATTTAAGCGGTTGTAGAGGCCATAAACCACCAAATAATGGGAATGAAATGTCAGTTTCTTTTAGCTTCATCCTATTTTAGTGCTCTTTAGGCATGATAGTCACAGTCAGTTTAAATTGTGCTAGTTGATTAACTATATTGTAATATTGTAATATGGTTTAGTTGTCCCAAGGGTTCGTGAGCATTGAAGCAATTTTTCACTTGATATTCAAGGGAATTCACAGCTCGAAAATTTTGCTTTCAGCAAACCATCCCCTTCGGAAAGTGCCTCGTACAGCTCTGAACTTAACGAATCGCGTCCACTTGGGCATGCGTTTCAAATTCAGCTAATCAGGTTCCCAAACTGTCTTGCTAAAGACGTTATTCCCTGGCGGTTTCAACTGGAATATTGAGCATTCGAGGGCTTGAACATTGAATGGCTTGCACATTTTCATTTTATTTGATTGGATTCTCTCACTCTTCTTTATAAAGGAATTCGTTGTCTTAATGCTTTACCAAATCATGTGAGGGATCAGAAGGAGATACTTCTCAGCAAAGATTAATTGCCTTCAGCGGACAAAAATAAGTGAGAAAAAGCAAGCTCCTACAACCTACTGGTAGTGTTAATTGAGCCTTAAAATGTAACTCTTTCAAGTTTACACCATGTGAAACTGAAATTGCGATTATCGGCTAAACATCTGGCTAAAAATTCGGATAAATTATTATTATTATTTATTATTATTAATAAATTGTTATTAACCTAAAATCAGTCTGCGAGATACTTGCAGAAAAAAACTTTATTTGAACCTTCTGGTCATCTCAGCTGGCTACTCTAAGATCCGCATCAAGGTAATAAAACATAAATGCGCGCATTGAAATCAATAGTCTCATATTGTGACTCCCGATTTTATCAGTTAAAACTTAAATTTGAATGTTGTCGGTCTCAAATATTTTTATGATGGTGACTTTAGCACAAAATTAATAATTTAATGACTATATGAATAGGGAGCAAACTTATTATTATTCCGGCCTGGTTTTCAAAGCATAAGCATCAACCCAAATACCTCTCGTAGCCTTTCGTTTAGAAGCCTTTTGGGAATATCGAGGTTGAGAAACGCAAACTGAGAGCCACTTATTTCGAGCCATCAAACAATTTACTTGCTTTATCACCTTGAAGTTATTAAGCTCCAACGTAAAAAGTGTTCAAGAGCACCTCAGAAAACTCCTGAAATATTTGGAATAACAGTAATATTTGTATGAGTTTATCTTTTGCTAGCCCATAAAATTGATGGGGTTAACAATAAACAACACCAGCTCGACCGATCTGAAATATTACTCTACAAGAGCCTAAAATGTCTCCCCAACCGGGCTCTAAACGTGACATTTACGACAAGCGACACTCTTCTTTTAAGCTAATTTCGCTTATTTATGAGAAAGTGTCGCATGTTTAGAATAGGTGCATATAGCGCTTGGTCATTTGCTAAAAGATCAAGCATTTGCTATTTGCAGTGCTGAGATGTTTTGGATGCAATGGGTACTGGTTAAAAAACCTATAGATTTGCATAATGATCCTGTCAGTTGTAGGGTCTGAGGAATCTATCATCAATCAATATAATTAAATGTATAAAAAGGAGTTCTACATCGGTGTATTGGAATGCTGAGCTCACCGAGCTATTTAAGCTTAATCAAGAGTTATAAAATATAACCCCAGAGATAAAAGCTACTGGTTTATCGCCAATTCATTACTAATTGAGAGTTAAACGCGTTGCAGTTAAACTTCAATTTGTGTAACTTCTCTACAGTTTGGCCACATGGTTTTTCGATTCAGCTGTATATTTTAGAGGAATCAAAATGCTCTACTGATTATTATGTGCGTTGGACTTTATATCAATCCAACAGTTGGAATCACTACGCAACTCAGTTAAACAAAGGTCCTGAGCCAGTGAACGCCAAGGCACCCAAAAAGGATCTGCGCTAATGAACTGAAAATTGTTGTGGGAAGTTCCAAAGCGCAATTTATTAGCTTTTTTTCAACTAAAAGTGTTTTAACCGATGTATCGGGATGATTGAAATACGAATTGGTAAATGTCATTCTGGAGTAGATATCCAGAGAAGATCTGTTATGCCGTAGTGATGGAAAGAGAGACTTCTGCTAGAATTGGACTTTATAAATCACATCCTTCTCCTACCGCGAAAAAATCAAAAAAAGCTCAGCTCTTCCTCGTTTTCTCTTGCTCTGTGGTTTGAATTCATTAAGTTAATCAACTTTGCAATATCATTGAGAAAGGGCCTCCGAAGAGGATCCACAAAGTGGAGATTCTGAGAGAGAGACAGAGATTGAGGATAGTCCAGAAATCAAATCTAGCAAGATGGGAAGTACTTTCGGAGAATTAAATATTTCAGCTCTTACTCATTCTCCTTTCAAACTTAAGATTTGTTAAACATATCTGTCTCAGTCTTTATCAACCTGTCCAATTTTGATCTTATGCGCAAACCATTGGTAGAATTTTTTGCGATTCCAAACAGTGCTTTTTGGAGTTTGCCTAAATGTGAAACTTAAGTGCAAAAATCCGGTAGTATCACTCTTTTGAGAAGCCAAATAACAACTCTCGAACCGGTGCTATCCGATGAGCGGCAATTAAACATTCAACTAATATTTTCTGTTTTAATTGGTTAACTCGTACACAGCTAAGCCCATAAATAATTGTCGTTTATTTAGCTAACGTTAGACATTTTAAAGTGTGAAATGGAATCGGTATGAACGTTTGGTGCTATCATGACAGTCTCGCGTGAATAGACGTGCGTCGTCTTGTCTTGGCAGCGTTTGTGTAAAGCTATATCATGTCTCTTGTGCACTGTCTTCATAACTGCATACTCTCTCAATGTACGAATTGATTTTGCAAGAAGGCTATCATGATTTTTTCCAAGATATGGGTTAGGGAGACGTTTCGTTGATACTTCCACAAGATCTTTAGCTGGTCTTCCCAACCAAAATCCCGTTCCCGGGTGGGAAGGGGTGCACTCTATTGTGCTATGGGACCCTTAACTACGTAACAGGGGTAGATTCTCACACTGCTGTGTCATTATTCGCGGTCTTATAGAGAGCTATGCTGTCGCGAAAAATTGACAGTCTCTCATGAGAAGTAAGGTAGCCTTAAAGTCCTTGTTGCAATATTCAGGACAATGTATGGAACTATCGCATTAATCGAAGCTGTACTCATTTGTTGTGTTTAACCGTATTTTAGAGGTAATCTTTACAATCGCTAGGTAAACACCATTTGTGCATGTTTATAAGTCCTGCGCTTAAGGTTAGATAACTTCATCTACATCGGTTTATTTAAGAATGCCATTTTGTATTTGGTTGACCTCTTTGATTACTATTACCACATGCGCTATTCAGGAACTCTACCGTAGTCATCTTTGAACATAGCGCTACACAAGAACTTGGAGCAAATAAACATCTCTGAAATGCAATCCACTTTGCCGCCCTCCAATTTTAATTTAATGAGACTCATAAGTGGTGGAACTATGATGATGCATCAAAATATTTACAGCTTTTTCTGTAGTTACTGAAAATTATTTCTCATGATGTTGATAGGAGCGGGTAAGATTCGCTTGATGCTTTATCAATGTCAAAATTGTCTAAGAGCTTATGTTTTGCATATTAGACTATTGCAGCGGGAACAATCGTGCATTTACAGGTACAGATGGCCAAACAAAGGGTGAAACTTAGAAGTAAAAAGCTTAAAATCGGTAGATCGATTGGAAAAAATGATTCATTAATCAATAATAAAAAGGATTTATAAGTCCCAGATTAGACCGAAACTTATTCTGAATAAATGATTGAGTGTCCTATGATATAGACTTATGATAGAATGGAATCAATGAAATAATATGTTTCCCTCTTAAGGAATCTTGAATAATTTATCAAAGCCGTAATCAAAAAAATGTGTGTTTCGTCAATTATTTAGCTATCTGGATAATCAGATAGAAAGTAATCCAAAGGTTTCTCATTCTTCTACTTCATAAAACAAATTTTCGAAGTCTTTATGGTGTAGACAACACACGTTAAGCCTCTTAAAATGGTACTTTCAATCCCTCTCTACTAGCTTAACGTTGCCCTTCAACTCTTTAATTTTCATAAGAGCAACCCGACTGGGATATTGATTTCCTGTTTGGAGTTGAAAATCATTTTCAAATTTCATATTTATAGAACCCAAAGCTTCAAATAGTTTTACCTTTGACGATAAATCTTCCACAGACTTTTATATTTCTGTTTTCGATCGCGTAGGAGAAGATTGCGTCTATCAAGATTTTCCTCAAAACGGTACGTTTACAGGTTCAAAACAGGGTGGTTACTGTTTCATGTTCAGCAAATGCGAATCAAGAAAATTTATCAAAAACGGTTAAATTCAAAACGAGGCAAATTTAGCGAAGTGCGAGGGACTTCATGTATCAGAATATGTATTCTCATTTGACAGGTTACCTTTGACAAAAGTAAAGCTAAGTTGCTAGGTTCTATAACGTGCCAACGATCAAAAAGATGCACACGTGAACACACATGCACATCCAGAGGCTAGTTGGAAACCTTTTGTATAAGCGATCGCTATTCCCTTGTCCCACAAAGGCTCGAACACGCCAGTTTTAAGCTGCTTGTCTTCCAACCCCCCCCCCCCTGACCTTTATTTTGTGCAGGAATATAGCTTACGTGAAGGCGATCTCCAGAAATGCCCACCTAAGTAAGGTAATAGAGTCTGCTGGAGTATAAAATAAACTGATGCCTTGTTATGTTCATTTTGGAAATGTCAAAAAATTTCACTGGATCCAGAGCTGTTGTTTGGGGATTTTGAATAGTGATTATACGGTTGGAGGCTCAAGTACTAGTGTGAGTAATTAAGTAAATTACGTAATACTGAGTAGTTTAATTATCATTTGAAATCGACTAAATAGAAAGTTGGCTTTGATGGGCTCTACTTAGGTATTTCCTTTTTTTTTTACGGTGGGAACCAGTAAACTCCCTCACATTAAATCAAGTACCCTCACGATAGGATTGCCTTCTGTTTTATAAGTGAGAGTAGTTGCATCTAACCAGAGGGTTATTTCTTACGCATACTTACTATCGTCGACAGCCACTCCCCATGAACACTAAAACTAGGAACGCGGATGATCTATAACATTTGTAGCCCTTTCTGGGAGGTCCGTCGGCTGACCGATGCACTCGAAAAACCCTGCAAAAAAAAACACATAACATTGCTTCATCGATACCGGTTACGAATCGCCAGTGTATTGAAAGATCTGCTCAATAGACAGAAATTATATGGTCTCAACCTCCTCGTGGTGATCAGCGGTAACCCCAGGGATAACTCTGGGGGCCAATGAGAGGGGCGGTCGGATAGGACTAACCACCCACTGTACGCATAAAATTAGATTATGCCAGCAAAAATACAACTTCGTACAACCTGGTAAACGAGGCACGACTTAAATGCCTGAACTCGTGATCTCAAACTGGGCTGTAGAAAGCAGGTGCATGTGCTAATGAATGGAAGCTCTGCCATAAAGCTGGAAAGACTTCTAGAAGAGGTATTAAGATTGTCTGCCCTTAACAATATCGAGGACGGACGAGATGATACCTGTAAAATGAAACTATTCCAGAGGATTGATCAGAGAATCGAAGACGTTGATAAACGCTTTTACTGTCTTCTATGTTAACTGTTGTGCGCTACTTGTTGTACAAACTATTTGTACTCATGTTTTACCTCCAATAAGTCCTTGGGACTTCCCTTAATGGGTGGGGAGTAAATATATAAACAAAATGATCTCAAACAGCTCAAAAGAGATGAATAGATGCAATAGCAGTGACTATACGTTTGAGAATGCCGAATCGCCCCATCGTCCTGTCTTACATAATGAGAAAGATACTTTTCCGCATGGCGTCTTAAGTGGTTTCTTCAAAAATCCATCCAAAAGGGTATGGCCGATTCCCCGCAATAGCAAAAATCGCTTGAAGCATATCGTTGGCTTTAAAGATATCTGATAGAGAGAGTGAGGTTGAATGGCTAATTAGAATCAAAAACCTTGAAAACGGCTAACTGAAGGAAATGCTGCTGGTGACAAGGCCGATGATTTCATCTTATTTTTTTCTTTCTGACCCTAAATTTTATCGAAATTCCTTTGATTTTCACATGACCTCTGTAAAAATTGCGTTGACGATAAAGGTTATCAATCTCCGAGATCATTTAGTTTTTTTATGCTGAATGAATTGGATACTAACCGGAGCATTCCGAATGCCTTCAAATCAAAGTCAAGCCAAGTCGACAAACAAGGGTCAGATTCCTGCAAACATACGACAGTTTATTGTATGTAACCACCACCAAAAGGTCCACTAACATGAGCTGCCAAAAATTGAAAAGGACGCAGTACTTTCAGTGTGCGATAAGGGATCAAGAAAAGCCAGTTTACTTTGGGAGCAGTATTGTTGCATATGCAATTGAGATTGTTCAATCAAGACTAAGACAGCCCAAGTGGTGTGCGCAGAATAAAATAGAAACGTTGCTTAGCAGCCAGTCAATGCCTCAAATTCGACAATGCTGGTCGAGGATGATAGAATTAAGTGTTGATTGGAAACGATAAGAGAAAGGGAGAGAGAGTAAACGAACGAGGAGGCCGGAGTATCACAAAACGTTATTCAAAAAAGAAATCCCTTGTTTAAGAGGGTTAAATTGGTGGTGGCGGTGGTGTTAGTGTCTGTGTGATAGCGGGGAGAGGGAGTTCTTACTTTTGCGCATGTCAAAAATGCATAATAATCACAAGTCTGCTCAATTATCTTGCGCCATTTGCATGGTAAGATACAAAAAATAAGTTTAGAAGTGAGCAGCTCGAAATTAGAAAGACCCTTTATGGGGAGCAAAGGAGTTGTTGAAAGGGCGGAAGAGACAATTGGAGTACTTTGTACACAAAAACATGTTGATATAAGGGTGTGAGACAGACATTCATCATCAGTCGAAAGGGAGATTCATCCATCCTCAGTTCTGCAGCACATTTGCCGCAAAGTTATTCCAATACTGAGGAGCATAGAAGTTTGAATTATAAGGGATGTCGCTTGCTTGGATATAGTACCCCGGCAGGTAGGTATACGCGTTGGCCTGAGGGCTGATGGCGCTAGCTGGTGCAGTCGCGTTGGGTGAGGGCAAATTGTAACTGCCTAGCTGGTAGTTGTTCGGATAGAGAGCTATAAGAGGAGCATTGATTGAATTCATAACTCCACTGAAGTCGTCATAAATGTATACCAAGTGGCACATCAAGTGCCCTTCGCTATTCCACGGGGAGCAGTAGCTGTAGAAGTAGTTGATTAGCTCCTCTACAAGATTCTCTAATTAGCAGCAGTCTATCGAAACACACACATTGAACTTACCTTCGCCAACTACTCGAACAGAAAATACCAAATAAATGGTTAAGGCACTATGAATACTTAAATTCTATTTCTATATCTCAAAACAGATAGACTTTAAAGTGTTCCATTCTTAACTTAGACTTACCAAATGCATTTTGTTTAAGCGCAGAATTTTGCTGTCTGTGAATAAAATTCCTTCCACCAATCATCTCCTTTGGAAGGGCATGTTTCGCTTCAATCTGGGAAGATACGCAATCAATGAGTTACCAGTCTCTTTGCATGAGGAAATATCGTCGTAGGTAGGGTAAAACTTACTCTCTTATTGTCAATAGTGTGATAACGAATTCTGCAGACTTTTTCAGCGGCGTCAGAGCTTTCGAATGTAACGAAGCCAAAGCCTTGAAGGAGTGAAATGAAGATCACGTGATTTTTGAGATAAACAAGTCTGAGACATAAAAACTGGAACGAATAAGAGAATAGTGTTTGCACCTTAGCGCACAGAACAGTTTATCCGCACTAGGGCACGAGTTAAGTAACTAATTAATTAAAATAGGAGGCAATTTACTAGCAGAAGAGAGAAAAATAGCCATTTTCAGATTTTTTCTCCGAAATGCCTAAAAGCTTTTGTCAACGTAGAGTTACAGCTTTTCTTAAGAGGAAGGCTTTTAAGCAGATAATTTGGAATATTCACCACATGCAAAAGGGGCGAAATCAAGAAAATGAGTGCAGAAAATTTCTTTGGAATAACTTACCTCTATGTCTGTTGGTTTCACGATCCATCATCAAAGAGCAGAGCTCAAGCTTCAGGAAAGGAGAAACAAGAAAATAGAGCCGCTTATAAGAGATTTCATGACTAAAAATAGCTTAAACGAACCAGTATTAACCACATTGGTTTAATTAAGTTCATCTGACCAAAGCCATTTATGTAGCTGAGTCATTAAACCCAATATGGACACATATCAAAGTAGGAAGATAGGAAAAGCGACACAGAATGAATGTACCTTCCCGAATTGGCTGAAGTAGTTTCCAATTTGTTCATCCGTGGTCGCGTCAGCCACCCCGCCGATGAACACCTTTCTACTCTTGGTGAAGGCCTGAAAGTGAGAATAGTGTCAGTTGATTCAAGGATGGAGCTTCAAACCCTGCCGACGGGTCAAATGGGCCGAGCTTAACAAACTAGCTTTACCATCTCAAGAGCCCTTGGATAATGTCTCGGCCAGTTTCGGTGGGACTGAAATCAAAATGTTCAATTGCTGGACACTTTCAAGAACACAATTACAATTAGGAAGACCAAGTCGCCAGGGAACATCTTCGGCTGAATTACGCGATATTATGACCAAAATGAATGGAAAACGGAGGTAATAAACCACTAACCTTTGATGAACGTGAGCTAGATCTGGGTACGGCCATCTTTGGATCAATCTGAAATTGACAAGATACCTGAGAAGCGGGTTCACAATAAAAGTTCAGACACGCCATGAATGCAAGTAAATACATACCACCTTCGAATCGACGATATGAGGATGAATTTCCAGAACTCGCTTAACAGCAGAGGAATCCTCAAAAGTTACGAATCCAAAGCCTCTGCATGTGAAGGAATTAAAATAACTGTCTGAGTCTGGCAAGTCAAAGCATTTATACAGTAATAAGTCTAATAAAATCAATGTCGAGGTCAAGCGCTATTGTGACGGTGACCGAATCAACCATAACATTGTCATAATTATACTCCGATGACAAATTGACAACTGGCAGTAAGAGGTCAATTAAGGTCCAAAAACTAACATCTAGTGAGAGCTAGGTAGGCGGTTGAAAAACATACGAGTGTTTTATCAACTTACCTTGAACGGGCGCTATTAGGGTCTCTCATAATGGTCGTTTCTTTAATAGCTCCGAATTTTTCGAAATAGGCCTTGAGAGTTCCTAGATAGGGTGGACATTACGCTTTTAGACATGATCAGATCAAAATCTCGACTTGTTAATTAGTCTGCCATGATATTTCTACAGAAAAGGTGAAATATTCAAAGGTCGGCGAGCATAAACACTAGCAGTCTTACCCTCAGTGGTTGAATGATCAAGTCCTCCGACAAACATTTTTCTGAAATTAAAAAAGATGCTAAATAAACCAATTTGTCAGAGCATAATAGAAACCATCCAGACAGTGCTATCAAATAAATACAGCTAACACTGAAATCACCGAAGTACAGATTCAAATCCAGCGGTGTAAGAAATGCTGCGCAATGAAATATTAAATAAGCCGTTCGATCCAATTTAAGCTGCATTTACCCGGGTTCGGTGAGGCTAGCCGGTGGAGATGGCGGTGTCTCCGTATCAATTTCACCCTGGCTACAGTCATCATTGAGATAATTTGGAGATGGAGCGGATTCATTTCCAGAATCGCCTGGAGAAGCGATCTCGTCGCCATGCTTATCCTTATCAAGGATCTCATCCGTACTCACACCAGCAACTCCGGTAATCATCGCCATAAATGATAGTTAGTACGATTTGATGCGAAAAGAGAAGCGGTAGATTGTAAAATGCCAGCCGAGACACAGCTGACAAAACCTAGATCACGCTAAAATCGAATTCGTTAAATGTAACCAATGGCTCGCACGCGTGTATATACACCCGGCTTAGCGACCTTCATTCTACCAGTGCATTGGCTAAGCTGCTTACCAATGAGCGTGCGGTGTTGGAAGGAGTGGTTTAATCCTGGCCACGTAGTTTTCTTTAGCGCCATGAGGTTTCCATTTACCAATCATTTGAAAATAAAGATGCAACTAACGAATGAACCATTATTTCTATTATTGTGTCTGTGTATAACCTTACTACTATGTTTTTTGAATTGGTACAAATACTCCCACAGTCCAGTTTTTTCCAAATTAATGCATATCATATCAAAGGAGAATTTTCTTAACTTTCTATAAAGTAATCTTCTATGTAAAGGCGCTTAAGATTTTACCGAGTCGGAGTATGTTTGCGTGTTCTAATAACTTCAGTTATGGATAAAATTGACAATCTTGGATCCCTTTTTTGAGATCGAAAATTTCGTTTGTTTTGTCCTTCAATAAACCGATGAACGTGAAATGGCCTATGCAATGACCTAGCCAGTCACAACAAGCACTTAATGTTTATCTATGGGTTATGAAGACCTGTTGCCATACTCACAATGGACAAGCGTCCAATTTAAGAAGTGCACACGGGCATCGATATATTTTATCGGCCATGAGACGATGCTCCTACCCGACTGCTGTGCCAGATTTCAGACAATCAATCAATCAAACCACACCCTGCCCAAATGCACGTGTGTCCATCTCCTTTCTCTCGCGCTCTCAAATATAAACTCTAATTCATTCCTTTTAACTTACATTTCCATTTATCTTTAGTGACAATGCGCTTGTCGAAACGCAAAGTTGAGTGCACATTTGTCTGAGGTCAGCTAGAATGAATGCAAAAAAATTTAAGGTGAAACCAGTGTTTAATCGTTTTGAAGATGCTAAATGTGTTCGGCGACAAAACTGGATGAGACAGTTAAGCGAAGTGCAGCAGCGACTAGACTTCTATTTAACACCTGAATTGGACGGATAAAGAACGAGTTAGAGGATCTGAGCCACATGCAAAATAAGCATTCACGCATACCCTCACATGCTTCCAGCTTCTTACCCACAAACATCATGGAGAATCAGGCTCTCGGGTAAATTTCTAGTCAATATTAGATGATGCCTAGTCTTATCCGTCAGGTTCAAAGAGACCCGCGTTTTAAACTCGTACTAAATTGGGTGCTAAATTAGGAGGTACTGTAAGAACAGGTCAAACAAATACCTAATGAAAATAGAAAAAAAAAAAATTCTGTCACTAATGCTCCACTTGGAAGAAATGCAATGCAAACACTTGAATGTAGAAAGACTCCATGAAATAAATCCTGGTTTTGCTGAAATTCAATTTCTATTAGATGACCTTGGGAGAAAGTTGGAAAGGCAATTGGGCCATGGATTTAAATGTCGGGGTCTTTTTTATATCCATAAGAGAATCTGAATGAATTCGGAGGTGGATAAAAAGTTCGCTTAACAAGAAAAAGTTACTTCTTTATCGGTTCTTTCCCCTATAGCAAAATTGTAGGATTTTTTTATGCAGACGAGGATTGAAATAGCTACAAGTGAACAATGGCATCTGAGGGTAGAATGGTGGGAGGGCAGAAAACTGGTTAGATGTGCTTTTAAAACCATATCTTCAACTAAAGACGTCGTTTCGGTAGACGCCCTATATTGTATTCTCTTTTTGGTAGCGATTAAGCTCCTAAGAAATCGAATAAAGGCTTAGTCCGTATGCTTGCATTCTGGACACCACAAAATGGGCGTTGTTACGAAATGATGCCCACGCAGTGAGCTTAGCTTTCGAGGTTAAAAAATAACAACTTTTATATCACAAAAACTTGTTGTTCCTCTAAACTGCTCATCTCCACGGTAGATTGGTCGCATGGATGCACATGAATTCAGAGCTCCATAGGTTATGCATGCCATCGATTTTCGATGGTGATTTCTGTAACGTGAAACCAGGGTAACCTTAAAGTCTTTATTTTAACGAGAGTTTAAAGCCAATATATTAGGTGGGAAAACAAGTTGACAGCATCTGTACTGTTTTAAAAGTATGAAAATCGAGAGTGAATTTTGTTCCTAGCTGAATAGGACGCTGTGACTGGGTCTTTTTAGGCCACTCTCTATGTTATTTTGGTAGTTCTTCTCGATAAACTTTGCATTGGGTTTTGCTTGGCACTGGAATATTACCATCATTATCACAAGTCAAATTACTGTTCCAAGCACTAAAAGTACCAATGTTGCAGCTCATAAATAACTCAATCGCGCATAAACGTGTTTAATTATGTGTAATTTGATGACCTTACAACGGCCAACTTATGATTAGAGTGGCCAAAAACTACGGTTTTGAGGTCTTAGCAATGTAATTTTCATCTTTACTACTGCGGTCATGGTGAATATCCTGCTTGAATACATCCTAAATTTTCCATATCTGATTACTTCAATTGACAAATCATGAACATAAGCTAAGGTTGCATCATAGTCGTAAAATACCTCAGTTGTGTAAACAAGCTAATTTCCATAGGCGCCGGGTCGTATTTCGAAACCTTATCATTTTTTCGTTTGTTGTTCTTGATGCAAACCCATTCTAACTGTAACATGAACTCTAATACAATAACTTCAGCCAGGGACATTCGAAATTGAATAATTCAGTAACATAAGAATGGTTTATTTATTATAGGACATACTTGACAAGGCTGATTTATAAAATGATCCGCCGTGGATGAGCTCACAGTTTAAAAGATCTTCAGATGAGTTTACAGACTGATTGTGTTCATTCATTAAGGAAAATAAATGCTTCTCCTACTCCGTATAGAGTAATATCATCCGTTTCTAGCTCACAACGAAGGGCTCAACAAAGATGAATAAAAAAGGAGACTTATTGACGGCTAGGAAACCTATAAAAGAAAATTAAAATCAACTCATCTGACATCAAATTCAAACATCGTCTTCAAAGAATTCATGCACCTCCAATCAGAGTCAAGTTATGAATATATTTAATGCAGCCCTATTTGTAGTTTGTTTCGTCGCATAAATCGTTGAATATTTGGTCGCTTTTGTTGCATTAGAATCCACTGCTGACCCAAATTGGCGTTTCTATCAGCCGCAAGACCTGGAGTTAAAAGTGCGCGCGGCGGCATCGCAACATGCCTTGGTTATTGACCCTTGCAATGAGTCATCGGCGTTTGTTTGAGGGCCATAAAATCGTTAATGCTTTCATACATATTTCAGATGTTTACTTATTAGCATAACCAGTAGTAGTGGACAATTTTAATGTTTCAGGTGCGGATTACAAGTGAAGACAGGAAGTTAAAGCTCTAGGTGCATGTCAATTTCAGTTCAGCGGTAGTGAAAATGGTGTTTTCTGATAAGAATAAGGATTGGACGCCTTCCCTCTCTCCGGATTTTGACGCCTGCTCTTCGTGAAAAGTTATGTGAATCACCTCCAAGTATACCAGATTCGTGCATGTTTAATGTCTTTCGGTCCTCCGTACTTGTTGGACAAATTTACTTGACGATTCTGTTTATGTTGTGATGGAAATAAAGTACAAGATTTTGTTTCTAAACACTGCAAATAGGGTTTTAAGTAGTCTCAAATTTCATTGCAGAAATAAATTGTGAATTAATACATTCAAGAAATTCTTTGAAAGCCTAGATGCCACCTAGTCGTTATCACAGAGGCATCAGCTAAGCCAATTTTAATCCATGAAGATAGCAGTTCTACTTGTCTTCATAATAAATATTTGCAACTGAAAATGATATCAAAGAGGTCAGTTGAATGTGACGCATCGGTTAGAAGCACATGATTGTCATGAGCTGCAAACGAGTGATCGCACCTCCCAAAGTGACTCATTGGGCAGTCCGGCCTTCTATGAGCATTTAACCTGTTCAGACCAGCATCAGCCTAATTGCAGCTGGAACCCACTCTAGTAAAATCTCTTATTGTTCGCATACCCTATTACCATCTAAGGAGAAGTTTTTAAACACTGAGTCATGAATTAGCTTTGGCTAAAGAAAGAAAGAAAGTAAGTAGAAGTTTCACCATTGCGAATAATAAAATGTCGTGTAAGTGGGGGCAAGATAAACTATCGGCAACGAAATGGGTGTGACTGCAGGCCCGATGACTTGCTAACCACTTCCTAACTAGATACGTCTTTGTTCTCGTTGGCTTGGCATAGCTTAGGCGATCGACTCCCATTGCGAAAAGTCAGGTTCAGTAGTAGTTTTACTGGCCTCAAACTATTTGCTGCAATAAATGGTTGCAAAATAGCAAAAGTTCGCACAATAACAGGTCGTTATGAATGCCACCAGAAACGTCAAAACAGCGGCTGATCAACACTTGTCACTGCAGTCAATCTGAGGCGGGAATAGTCACTTTTAACTTTAAAGAAATTGGATGATTTCTTAACATTAATAGACACCTTGTTCACTTTGTCGGCCAAGCCTACTATCAGTTCCAGCAACACACACCTGCATCTGCCGTTGCCTCATCGTCAGCACATTGCAGTTGGTTTTCGACTTCTTTGCCTAAGGTCCAAATCGAGGCGGCGGAGTTGCAGGACCGATTTTTCCATGCAGACTGTGTGGCTTTACAACTGAGTCGACGAGAAATGTAAGTTACCAAAATCCGAACGATGTCATTTTGAAAGGCTAAATCCGTCCTCATTGGAAAATATATATGCTGTCCTCTGATAACAAGGATGGACCCTATGAGTAAAGGGTGCGCAAAGGAGTTAAGATTCAGAAAACAAAGCCATCAGTCAAACCTCCACACTTATAATTGCCAGGGACTTCGATAGCTTCAAAGAATACCTTTTTCAGTGTCTGAATTGCCTGTGTATCCGAAGAAGCGTTAACTTGTCGGCCTGCCTCAAATGAACTGTCATAAATGGCTTACAGAAGCTATTGGTCTTGACAACGTCCAATTAAGATCTCCTTCAGGCTCCAGATTTAGGAGAGGGGGAAAAGTATAGAATGTATTTAGGAGAATAAGAGAAACATGACAAAGTTCAGGCATGCTTTTGTTATCTGAATTTGGCAATTAATTAGACTTTAGGATTTCGTTAAAGTAATTGAATAATTGAGGGAATCACATAAAAAGTATGCTGTGTGCCATTAAAAGGAAATACAGTGTAAGAGACGGGAATGACCCGTAATTGTTTATATATTTCATTCATTCAAGTTTTCGGAGCCGATCACTTCAACTCTAAAAAGGATCGAATTCAGACTTGGCGTTTCCTCAATGCTATGGGATGGAGACAGCTCTAGGAGACGTTAATGGGTGTAATGATGACGGAGAAACGTAAATCATCTTTATCACTTCGGGTTGAAGGGATGAAAGGGTATAATGTACTGAACCCATGGGTAAATCATTGGAACGAATTTCGAAGAAGGAGGCGTCTGAAACATTACTTCGAAATGGGCGGTCACTCTAATCCTTCACTTTCCCTCTCCAAAACGAAAATTTTCCCTCTGAGGAAGTCTCATCATTACAAACTGTTTTCCAAACCAGATGAGATTAGAAAGTAGAACTCTGTTCCCTTTATTCAATCGACTTGTCAAGATCAGTAAATATATATATAGATAGATTAAATCTCATTTCGGGTATGCACGTTTCAACTTTATGGGGATCCAAAATATAAGAACCAACAGCCACGAGCACCTAAATTGCCTAATGATTCAATTGTACGATGCTGGAATCCATTTATGCTAAAAACAATGCTTTAATACTCCTTGCATTATAGTTTATCAAGGTAATTTCTAGCCTAGTGCTAATGTATTTTTTTTTTTAAATTACTCATTTTTGCTAAGATATAGAAGTTAAGAAGCAATATCATTTCCTTCGTTGAGAACAATTTTATCCTCAGTGCATGAAATCAATTGAAAAAAGGAATCCATTAACTTGGGAACAGAATATTTTTTTGGCAAAAAATGCATTCCCATAATTTCCCTCTATTTTTGAAACTATACTAACCATAGTATTTGTGCACACGCATTTATATTTCAATATATTATTGGCGCGATTTTGTCTGCCTATAATTATCGTGCCTATGAATCAAGACCCATGGAAAAGGTAGGACAGACTAGAATGTGCGGCCTCTCCCTTCTAGAGTTATTAAAAGACCCACATAAAGCTTGGCTATTTTATGGCAACTGCACAGGAACACTTAAAAATACCGGGCTTATTTTGAAGGTAAGCGTCTTTAGAGTTTCATCTTGGGAGAAGAATTGTAACTTGGCAATTCAAGGCCTCTTATTCAACCGCATCTTTGTAAACCAACACGGCAAGTCTTTTCAATCATTGGGTGTTCGCAAATGAATTTCCAACCCACCCACTTAAAAATTATTTAGTCAAGATACCGATGTCAATTACATCGAGTGCTAACTTCAGCTTTTTAGTAGAAAATAAATTATTATCTTAAGTGGGAGTGGCGGCTACTGAATGACCAAAAATTAATGTACGATTTCTAGAGTATCAATAACGTTCAAATGAAAACAACGTTTTCTGTTCATGAAAGTGTGATCCTAACAACTTTTCTTTTTCGAATCAACTTGATTAAATAAATAGCCCTCAGACTAGAAGCAATTTTGACTCACTACGAGTTGAAATCCTTTAGAAACAATCCTTTATTTATAATCTTGCTATATTTATTGACTCCTGATGCTGATGCAAGTTGCTAATTGAAAGTGATTGTTTTCGGAGATGTACTATATAGAGTTGCAATTTGTTTACAAAAAGAGGTCTTTCGCCTTGTCTCTAAATCTAGATCCATGAAAAAAGTAATGAATTGACGCCATGCGTTTTTTCGTAGAACGAAACTTATCAGTTGATGCGTTCTTGTCCAAAACCTTACATCCTCATTTTGGCTATTGAATAGTCCGAACTGGAACAGAAATATGCAGGATAGAAACGCGAACGTACAGAAATTCCTCTGGGTGAAAATCACTAGCATATCTCCTAGAAGGAACGCAAAAATCGTGTACTTTGACCAAGGGCACTTTGGCAGATAAGACGAAATTTTCAATTATTCCTTGTAATGCAATTTGAAGTTGACGTTGCTAGTTGAGCTACAAGTGTGACCAACTTTTTCATTTCCTGCTGTTGTAGCAAAAGCCTATATCATAGTTAATAACTAGGATACACTACTCGTCCCATAAAGATTAAGTTGATTCCTACAAATGGGAAAAATGTAACGGAAAATTTTCGCGCTTGTTTCGAAGAAGTGCTCTTTGTTTGAGCACTCCGACACGTGCTCACAGACTTAGCGACAGGATGAGTTTTTTGGCTCCTAAAAATTTTTGACAAGCCTTTTTTCTATGAGAGATTAAAGCCAGTTCATTTTTAGACTATTATCTAATAATCTAATAGAGCACCCATCCTGGGAGAAGATAACTTCAGATAACCTCGAAAGTACCTCAAATAAACTCAAAAGTCGTTGACGAATAAGTAATGAGTTTAAGGAACTTAGTGTGCTTTAGATAATTCGGCAGCATTCTCTGCTGGAAATCGGGTGGCCATAATAAAGCCTACAGTGTGGTGAAAATTACGGGTTTGTTTCACATGTGCAGAGATAGGTTTCCTTACTGTTAACGCGAATAAAGACAAGGCATAGTGGAATTGTGTGTGTGTATGTGAAAGTTCTGACTACTGCCAAATCAAGGCAACGGATTGGTGTGGATTAAGCTAATCGACTTAACTTTAACCAGGATATTTCTCTAAGGTATGTTTCACTGCATGTCAAAGAGGCTTTAAAGGTCGAGGCCTTCAGTTATTTAAACTACCGTTCCTTTCCACTAGATTAGTCTGCATAAACATGTTTCGGAGGTTCTATACCTTCCGATCAGAAACCGATCGAATCAAAAGCAAAACCAATGTAATCCATAAATCCAATAACTTAAAGTGCAGCAATCATTCCATCCACTCATGTGTATTCCAAAGTAAAACAATGTATTTTGGAGATAGTCAATAAAGATAGACTCCATCTATGAAGGATACACTGCATTCAATTAATGAAATAGCTGATATGCTTCCACCCAACCATTAACAAGTTGGCATTCTCAATTGTGTAACTATTAAACTTAATTCTTTTACACAATCAAATGATCGAAGACAACATGAGTGTTTTTCTCATTTATCGTCGCGCCTTGATTTCATTGCAACGTGAGAAATGATTGCATTTGTACTTCGTGCGCACAACGTGTTTTTAAAATTATTTTCTTTCTAAAAGTACCTTCAGCATTTGTGATTAAATGTCACATTTCCAACATGATCAGAGAACATGCAATGCATTCGTGTCAAAACGAGGTCCAACTGATCCCTTATCGCTTGGTCTGATCAGTCATCCATTCTGAAAGCGGTGATATCCCTTAATCCTAGTTAATCTGATCCAAAGACTAGCCAAGTCTTTCCTTATCACATTCGTCCAGTCATCCAACTTAATTTTTCTACAAGCAGCCGCCACTTCTCACTTATCGTACCCTGAAAACCGTCTTGCTTAGCAAAAAGAGGGTTCTTTGTAAATGTGCCTGGTGGGTTATGTAATCTCAACTAGTTTTCAACATCCTGTCAGTATTTTCTTCTTGCGTTTGTTTCAAAAGCACTTTGTTGATTATCGGTAAATTTATTGAGCGATTAATCAATCATTTCTCTATCGTATTCGGTGAGATTAGCAAAAAATGGCCATTTGTACCGAGCTACTGACCAGTGGCTTCTTGATTTGCATCATTAATCAACCTCTAGAGAAGCATGTGAGAAACTTGCACTCTTTGAATGTAGATGAATTTAAAGACAAATGGTGAAGCGAACTCAAACTTTTATGAGGATCGAATGTGTAAAGAAAGAGTGTGAAAGATAGAGCTTTGAAACCTAACTGGGACTAAGTGAAAGCGGATTTCCCACCGATTCACCTCCTCTCCCTTCAATAAGCGCTCTCATAAATATTTATAAATATCATGTTTTTTACCCTGATCAAACGTCGTTAATATCTTGTTAAAAGGGTGAGAAGGCTGTAATAAGTCACTCGATATAAACTCACCTGGTTTTATTTCGGCCACATTATTTTGAAGCACATCAGTTATCGACTCAGAGTAATATTGATGAAGGCGGTATGACATAGGCTCAACAAAACAATAATGTCCAAAGTCAGACACGAAGATGCGGACGCACGAAAAGCAACACAAAACTACGGTTCAAACACCTCTAACAGTACTGGAGTTAAAGTTAGGATGGTCTCAGCTTGTGAATGGCCAGAATTTTCTGAAGCTTGGACTAATCCACTTCATTTCAGCTCCTGATACAACTGTACCTATTCTTAATATTCTGCTCCTGATTTCAATAGATACCTCCTTATGGCAATTTACTGAGATGGTGTATCTTTTGGCACTCAGGAAAGCATTCGCTCGAACAAGACCATGGGTCAGGATTCAGAAATTAGACTAAACTCAAATCGAAATCGGGACCAAATATGGTAGTTTGAAAGGTTAATCAATACTGACTCTTATAACCTTCATTTACACTCATAATCGAATTCTGGTTTCCCTGCTAGATGGCTTTTTCAAGTGAAAAAATTACATTTTCGGATACTGTCGAACCAATCAGTAGGTGATTAGTTTTTCACAGACTTGTTCTAATAATTAGAATCTCCACAGACAATTGAAAGTTCTCACATCTTCCTCTACTGTCTGGCAATGAGCATTGACGTTAAAAACACAGCCAAAGTAATTTCTGACTTGAAAAACAGGTGGTGCATTAAATTTGAGGTTGTGGTGTGGGAACCCTCCTTGATAGACCCAGTATCCATAGTTCGTCGAAGAAGTTTCAGCAGTAAATATCATTTTTATAAAGTTCAGAATATTCTAGCTATGAAGGCAGTGAGAAGCAACCAGAAGCCTAAATACGTGACCGCTAATAGCGCTTGCAGCAAACTTAAAAGACAAAGGCTTTTCTGATTGAAAACTGCATTCTAATCACAACCCAAAAGTCAGCTTGAGAAGAATTTGGATCTCCTTTGCTGCAATAGGGAAGTGGACCAGACGAACAACACCATTACAAGGAAGAAGCGTCTGTGAAAGCGATTCCTGCGGAACTTGAAACTAGCTGAAATCGCTATAAACTTAATGTAAACTTAATGAACTCCTTATTTCTCATAAATTGGACCAACTCTGTTTTTCAAGTGGACTTGTAAGTCAGTTTTTGATGAAGATTGAGTTAATTGGGGTATGTCTTCAAAGTTTACATGGAAATTCGTTGTACAAATTCATAACTAGTAGGTGTCAATTTTAGTCTACAAAGCAGGGAGTGTAATCTACATGGAATGCCATTTAACGACAAATCTTCATGTAAACGTGACTATAATTACTCGCCTCTCTCATCTTTTCTCTCATTCTTCTATCACCAGGTTCCGTTATTTAATTACTTGGTGCTATCTTTAGAACAGTACAGCGAAAACTCCCCAAGGTGGAAATAAAACACCCTGGAGGCGTGCGCTGGGTCTCATGAGCCAATGAAAAGTCAGTTGATGTACGCACGTGCTCGCTGAATTTATTTGCCATACTGGCCCATTTGACCACTCCCACGTGGTCGTATGCTAGGAAAGGTTCTAATCTCATAGTCATTTAGTAACTTTTAAAAAGTTTAAAAAACCTCTCACCTGGATAACGAACCCCTGTCTTTCCCTGTTAACAACAAACCATGGATACCGAAGCGGAACAGAGGTATGTCCGTGGTGATTAACTCCTACTTTAGTATCAAATCTAATATTTGTGGTTGACTCGGTACTTGGAATTTCGTTCCAATGCATTTTGATAAAAATCAAAATGAATTCAAACCATTAATTAATAAACAGAAAGCTGGGTTAAATTTTTATTTAAATATGTAAACTAATAGAGAGACATTCTCCATTTTTATCTATTCAATAAACAAATTTCACTTAAACTTGCCATGCACTCCTTAATTTTTCAGCCCACGTGGGTCAATAAGGGAAATAATAATCCAAGCATTGACACTTATTCTTACCAGTAATGACAATAAAAAACTGATGTTATTTAGTAAAATCCAATTTTGGAGTTCAAGTGTAAAAATGCAGGATAATCATAATTTCCCAGGTAGAAATGAATAAAATTGAAATGAAAGACTTTGTGTTCATTTAATCAAAAATGAAGTTTTGAAAAACAGATGTATGTTCTTTCAAGCTAAGGCCACACCCTTTTAACGGTGACCAAAAGTTAGTTTCCAAAATTTAAGTAGCTTGTTTATTACAGGGAACATAAAAAATGGTTGCGGGGGAAGAGGGGCTAGTTCTCATTATTTAATCCTTCATTTTTAAACTTTAGGAGGCTGATTTAGAGCAATTCTCAAATTTCCCGCTTTTCATCCATTTCCGTTCGGTCATTTACTGAGAAGGATCAAAGTGAGATCAACTTGCTGGAGCATAAATTTCAATGCTAGCCTGGAGATCAGTTATAGCTTCGGCAAAACGTTTGACGTTTCGACCTCTCCCAGGCAACCAAGAGGAAATAAGCTGTGTTGAATCCACTCTCGATTGAATAAAGTTTGATAAATAATAGAATGGCCCAAATTTTCAACCTGTCAAAGGTAGATGGTTTAAATCAAAATTTAATATGAAGTTAGAAATGCCCTAATAAAAGATTTGGATTAATGAAATATCCTGCGATTCGGTTCTGCACAAAATGCCTGCCATTTTGTGATTGATGAAAAAAAATCATTATTGAGGTACTTCGGTGGAATTGCCTGGCATTCCAGGACTACAGGGAAGGACGTAAAAACTAGTTGAAGTGAACCGTAAAAATATTGTATTTCCCACTCACAAAGTTGGTCTGTAGGAGAAGACTTGTGCGCTCTAAAGTGAAACTTTGCTTCAACTGGGTCTGTACTAGGTTATAAAGCAAACCTAAGTAACGTTCAATATCTAATGAGTGTGTTTCGAGAATATCAGTTCCTCTATTTGACTTGCATGGCCTCTTTTTTTCAGATTTAGAATTTTTAGACTTTACATTTTTACGCTGTAAATCGATGTCAAAATATTAATTTAATCGTGTTTTGATTAAAATGCACCTTTGATAGCTGTTGTTGAGATTATTTCTATTGAGAAATAGAGTTAGATACATTTTAATGATTGAGATTTTTTAAAATGCATTGTTGTTTTGAAATAACCATAATAGAGCACTAGTTATCTTGTAAGATGGCGTGTATAGTGAACACCGGGTTAATTACTAAGAAAGAGATAAATGCGTAAGGTACCATCATTAAAAGTCGACCTGGTTGTTTAAACTTGGTGGCGGTCAGCATAAAGGTAGGAGCCACAGGGGACAGTGACCGCAGATAGGATGACTGAGTTGATGATTATTCAAAAATGAAGTTTCAGCAAAATTTGTGTTTTAAGAAAAATGCTGCATTGAAAGATACTGCCACTTTATTCCACTTACTAAAACCCTACCATATTGGTCTTCGACCACAGTAGCTTTGTCAATCAATGGAGCACACCTAATCAAAGAGCTGAACATCAACGCTGGTAAAATATCAATCATGCATACCTCCTCCTTGTGGAAGATGACCCTGAAGTTGAATAAAGAGAGTCCTGGATAGTGGCAGATGTCACCCGCAATAAAGGCTTGGAATCGGCAAAATGAGCTGGGTATTAACAAGTGGTTTCTATTTAGACTGGAAAGAATTTTAAAAAAAAATGAATGAACTACTAAATATAACCCTTCTGCATTAAAAAACAGTTTTGTATAGCACTGAAATGACTTATCGATGCAAATATGTTAGCTCCGAAGAAAGAGGTATCCGGAAATGCAATGTCTTTACCACAGGTGTAATTTACTGACGATTTCTGGAACCGATCATTGAATCGGTCAGAACTGTTGTCAAAATTGTGTAATCCTGGAAATTTATAATTTAGCTGTTTTGCGACTAGACATGTGGTTGTATCAATTGGTATTGCAAAAATTCCTAGTGAACATGTTGAAATTCCCGACAATTATTCACAAACAATTTGGCAGCGTACTAACTCACTATAGTCTCTAGCTTTTAGTATTCTCAAACTCTTCTCATTAGAAAATTGCGTGTCATTTCTATTTACAATATGTAAAATTGATAAGGGGTAAAAAGTTTACCTTAGGACTGCAATTAAAGGATAAAATTTTGGGATTTGAGCAAATAAAGCGAAAAAATTACTGAGATAGTCAAAATCATGACCTTAGAAACAATACGAAAAAATCAAACCCTTATCTGACCTTAGGCGGCGATATCAACCACTTGTTTGTGAAAATCACTTACCATTCGAATTTACTTGTACTCATTTGAATAAATAATCGTTCATGCTTTAAGGAACCTTCTAAATAACGACAGAGAAGGTAAATTGTCGATTCAAATTACTAGCACCCATTTTGATGGTTTTAAATGCATTTTTGTAGCCATATTTGGACGTGGGTAATGAAAGTTTTCGTTTCACCGATGTTTGAAGCAAAGTGATAGTTGTTTAGGCTTAGAATCTGGGAATATTTCCTTTAAGAATTCACAAGACTTTTGTTCATCTTTCATGCTTCAGTTACCACAACTCTATCTTTTTACCAAATAAGGCGTACAGAACTGTTTGAATCGTCATCGACAATTTTCCTTTAGACCCCGACAGATGAAATTGCCGAATCGCCTAGAGATGTTCTAACTATAGTCTAATACTAGAAGGGGTTTAGCTAACGATCTACTTATGATATTATTACATTTTATTTTCTATTATGGGTAATTCAGCATGGCTTCTAATCCAGTCCTTTTAATGATATATAAACTTCCTCTTGATTCAGAATTTACTATCAGCTTTGAATGCTGTCTTCATCCATTCAAGGTAGTTCAAATTTACGTTTATGGTTCTCTACACGTTTCTTTCTAAATACATATTAACCCTAGAAGGGCGCGAAACCTCACCTTGTATTTTCGTGCGATTCTGTACAGCGGACAGCCACTTCAAATGTAATGGTTTCATGGATAGCTAAATAAACATCTGCATGATTTCCTTTTATTTCTTCAAAATTACAATTGGAGATTGGAAATCACCAGCGAATTACTCCGAAGTCAAACTTGATCGTAGGGCAAAAGGCGATTGAAAAAAGAAATTGGTCCAAACCAAGGCCATGCTTTAGAATTTTTTAATTTCTTTTTTTTTTTAATTTTTGAAGCTCACCATGCAGAGCAATATTTTTCTAACCATTGCTGGAAAGGTTGACAATGCGTAAAAGTCAGAATTCTTCAGGAATTTCATTGAAAATCACATAGACAATGGGGAAATCAAGTGACGGGCTATTTTGGTTGTCACTGATGACAAGGTAATTACCATTCCAGAGCCAAAACCTGCTAAATCCATTCTCAGCCTTCGTCTACGAAAATTACAACGTGTATCATCAACTTTGGCACTTTAATAAGGACAATGAACTTAATGTTCTTGTTTATGAATGAATTACTTTATGCAGCAGTCCCTGTCACATTGAGGCATGGCATCACAATAGGTCGAAATTGACTCCATCAATTTCGGAACTTTCGTTGGCGAAAATAAGATCACTTCTTCGAATAATATATAGCTAGCGGCAAAAAAAATTAAGAAATTCATTTTACCATTTTCCTCCCTTAATAAAAGAACAAATTCCACATGGACCTGGTGCTGGAAATGCTGGTAAATGATCTATAAATGTTATCTTAATACTGGAAAAACGCCACTGACTTTTACACTTTTGCATAAGACCAGTTATTGTGAAGCTAATTCCACAGTAAATTGCAGCCAAATTCTTTTGATGTAAATTGGTAGAAAGCGAATTCTTCAGTCAAATAAGCATCAAAGAAGTGCCTGCGAAGTGGAGCCAAAAATCACGCAAAAGGGGAGGCAAAGCCATTGTCATACTTACATCAAAACTCGTTTTGGAATGAAGGATAGGGAAATGCGTCTTAACAAATCATTGGCTAAAGGATTGATTGATTGATTGATTGATTAATATTATAAGAGTATCTATTATCAATAATATAACAATGATTATTGATCTTCACAAGCTAAAGGCTAAAAAGAAAGCGAAGGACACACAAAGACCACACAAAACGAGTATTGATTAAAGCACTCGAAGGAAGTGCTATCGATCGGGTCGGAGGTTAGAAGCTAAATTTTCATCGCGTATATTACAATAATAGTCTTGTAGAAGACGCGAGTTGTAGTCAAAAGATTGAACTTTGGGATGGCGTCTTCATCTAAAGGCAAGGATGATAGGAAGCAGATTAATGCACTCAAACGGTACTCCTGTCTTCTAAAGACCCTTTCGTCTACTTAGCTCCAAGGCCATTTTTGGCCAAAGGTTTTCACATTCATAAATTGCTACCATAAGCTAATACTTTTTGATTTTAAAAATTACCTTTATCGCTTCCATTCAGTATTTAATCACCCATTAGTGTACACTTAGCACTTTGAACGATTATGATTACATCGGGTCAACACCAATCACTCCTCGGAATGTTGCAAGTGGACTAATGTCGCAGAAATGAGTTGGCAGACAACATGATGATCAGGTGCTTTAGATGTGGCTAGTGAAATATTTTCAAGGCGTGACTGATAAATCAGCTAATTCCAGCTGTCCTTGACCCAATAATTCGTGGATTTAATGATTCTCACATTGAGAGTAGTAGTGCCTACGGAATTCGTGTCACAGAACAATGGGTGCACGTCCATCGATTCACGCTACTTTTATTTTGGAAATTTTTTTTTTCATTTTTTTCATTCATAAAAACAACTCCCAAAATTTGAGTAGAAGCTAAAATAACCACGCATTTTCTTGAAGTCTTAGGGATCAGTAGCATAAAGGTAAACCTAAAGAGGAGTAGCGTAATTAGAATGCTTTCTAATATGATATAAAGAGTGAGATCCGATTAAAATATGCATCTTAGTGACAATAAAAGCTACAAGTACTTCTATCCTGTTAATTTTAATTTTTGGATGAAGACCTGACTTATTATAAACATCGTGCCTAAGGTTAGGTATTAGAATAGTTCATGCTTCGGCTTGCCCCAGATTTATCATTCTCCAAAAGCCTTTTGCTAAATTTTTTTCCCAGTTTTTCTCCACGTAAATGCACATCTACTCGCTGTCGGTCTCGGCGTTCATGTCCTAATTGATCTCTGCTACAATCTGCACCGAATGAATGTTACTGTTTAGGGGCATTTTATGAAGACAAATTACGGAGGTCAGCATTTGTAAATCTTCTGGAGGGAGCATCAGAACGCGCTTACAGGTATGGAAATGTTCTTTAATTAACACTGCTATTAAAATTTTAGCCCTAGCTTAAAGCCTACAAGATGAATGGATCGAAAGAGGGATCAATCATTAGAATACAGCCCTTCTCCGAGTATCTTTTTCATCGACTTGCATAGGTCAATGTTCTTTCCATAGCAAGGATCGAAAAATCCCGCCGAGAAACTCTCTTCGAATGGAAGCCTTTCTCGTTTATCAAGTCCTTGTCAGATTTCATACTTGGCACTATCCAGCTCGCGGATCTCCTCAAGCTCGTAGATTTATAGCCCTTTAATTGGGGATATCATATATCCAATTCGCTTTCAAGAACAACGATGCGGATCTATGTTTACAAGATCAGTCAGCCCTAATAAACCACCACATTGGATGGTTAGTAAGAAATGGCCGGCTCTTCCTGATCCTGCTTAGAGGATTCGTCAGCCACTTGATTTTGTATACTTATTGGGCATACCAAGGGGGTAAATGCGGTACGTGCCGGTCTTAAAAACAGACACAGAAGCAGCAGTCTACTGAGAGAAATCTTTACCAAAAAGCAAATGAGTAAATAATTTGAAGAATTAATGCAGCAATGCATTAATTTGGGGGTCTAAATCTCACTTAGCATCACTGAATGCGTTACTTCTTTATTCTGGCCAGAGCACATTTGTACAGTTGATTAACTGATCTTAAATTAATAATCTGGGGGAAGTAGTACCACAAATATAAAATCTGACTTCATCACTGGTGCGATCTTTGTTCGATATTTAAAATACATCCCCTTTTACCTATTTGAGCTCTTTTCTCTCTCAAGACTCCTTACATCAATTGATATGGACTTCAGTTACCGATTGTGCCTTAGTCACAGAGACACATTCTTAGATTTGAATGAGTATTATAGAACTACGCTGAATTCACAATATTACCGACCAAAAATTCAAATTTTAAATACATATATTCTCTCAGTCTAATGCTTCAAGTCATTATTCCGAGTCATGATTTTATTATTTCTGTTGCTTTGACTTAATTTAACCGACTTAGGCCAGCTCGTAAACGGCTGCATGCTTCAGCTGAACATCGCAGCAGTCAAAGCAGATGTTCTGATGTCCAGAAATTTATTACATCTCATTATTTTTTCTATTCACTTTTATTCCTTTCACTACTGAGACTAGCCTAGTTATTCTGAGGTTGAGTAAGGCCAGTCTATGTTTAGAGAGGGAAACGGACAGCTGGCAAGGACTCTCATAGGGATTGCATAACATCACTATGACTTCCAATTCGATTGTCACACCGCATCAAATAATCTCTACACTTGCATTCATCGAGGGTGAGATGACGGCTAATTAAGGAGATACAGGAGCTACAAACTTATGAGAGTAACCTGAACAACAGTCTGGAACCGAAACAGATTCATCTAAGTACAAAAGAGCCCAAACAAAGTAAACATTTCTTGAAACTCTTACCTAAAAGCACTCTTTAGTCAATAAATGAGAAAATGCAACCCAAATCCAATCAGCAGGTCATTTCTGTTTGTTTCTCTGCGGACAAACAGAAAGAAATAAGGTGGATGCTGGAGAGTGCAGGCTTTGGAACATAGACAACCAAGTCCATTTCTACGAGTCTTCGCAATAAATCCAGTTTTAGGTGAACTAAAGGTTATAAGATTCAAGCGTTGAAGTTGAGAAATGTTGTTCCAAGCTGAGAGATAGTGACGTATTACCGTCAGTTTGGAATAGTATAAGTTGAAGCGAACATACCCACGAGCAGCTAATTATTTTGAGAAATAGATATAAGATGATTTGATGAATCTAAATAAAATTTGGTTTTTATCAAAGGTAGCAATTTAATTTTTTCTCAGAACCTTTATTAATCTGGCCTATATTGTAGGCACTTGGAACTAGCCTTTCTTTATATTATTATAATTCGGAAAAATTTCTACTTGTCACATCCGATATCCAATCAAGCCGTTGTCTTTCTCTTCCTTGAAAGGATCATTGAATTCATTTTTTGTGATTTAAAGTGAAAAGATACTTGTACAAAGAGCTTCCGATTTCTCAAGTTAAATTGCTCAGAGTTAACTCTAAGGGAAATTGTTTTCTAAATCAACCCACTAAATCTGCCTCTCTAGTTTAAGTGCTGCAGTGATCTGAATGTCTAGCTGCATGTACATTACTTAACATTAAATAAAATTACCTACAAATTTATCCTTCCTAGAATCAAGTTGCTTATTGTCAGGGCCACTGTTTATGGAGCGACGTGTTCAAGTTAATAAATTGAAATTAACCCTCAGCCGGGAATTCTTTTGTTCGTTAGTAACCCACTTTTACATTGAATTCCCCCATCATTCATAAGAATATCTCTGAATATCAGTTGTGCTTCACTTAACTTTATCTTCGAACAGTCAAAACGACCCCTATTAATAGAATCGAGCCTTGTTTTACTCATTCGAAAAGGACATTTTCTGTATTAACACAACCCCGAACCACGCGATTATAGGACGAGATGTTGTTTTATTAGCCGAAGTGTGTTTATAAATGGAAAACGAAAGTTGCAGTCTTTCAAGAATTGCGCAATCAACAATCTAGGGCCTGCTGTTGTCACAATGGCGCCCCTTTTAATTACCAGGCGAGTGTGCATGTTTCTTTGCACAATGGCTCCATCGCAATCGTTAAAAGGGTGTAAGCAAAGGTAGTATTTTATTATTCTGCAAACTCTTGAGGCTCAATTGCAGTAGAGGAGTCGGTTTTCTAGCATCGGGTTTGCATTTATTTGAAGTAAAGCATTTTCTAGTCACTCATATATTTAGGACTGTACATGCCAAATTTCAGTCCTTATGATTGCTATGAATTCTCCCTTAAGACAAATATTTGACTTAAGTAACCAAATATTCAATTCAAATAGGCTTTAACAATTTCAAGTGAAGGTGGCATTAGCTGCACTTGCGTATTTGTCGAAATCTCTTTTATGGCAGCATGAAACATCTATTCAAATAGCTGTTAGAAACAATTCCCATTGTGAATTTGTGGTTCCATATTACTTATTTAATTCAAAATGGAGAACTTTTGTGTTACAGGGTAGCCTCGGTATTTTTCATCTAGGGCGCTGTCAACACGATATAAGTTAATTCCAAGGAATCGAACCACTTTATCGCACTTTTCCAGAGTTTGTTGATCGATATCATACTTGCGTGACCTCCATTGACAGCTCTTCATTCATAGCAAAGCCTAGTACCGAAAAAGGAGTGCTTCTAGCCTTCATGAGGTTCTGGCACACTTGGTTAAGTTGAAGATATAGTTATGTGACATTTATGAATACTTTGACCAGCTTATCAGAACTGATCGAACACTTCTGCTAACTTTTGTACTTTGCTTTGGGGTAATTTATTGTCTCCAAACTGTATGGAGTTCAAACCGCGAGGTCAAGTTTGAATAAAATACATAAATTGTTCCTGAAAGGAATGGCCATTCTCTGAGGGCAAAGTAGCTGGACCCTTGAGACAAATACAAATGAAGTTCTTATCGTAGATCTCGTCTTCCTGCGGCAGTAAGTAAGAGGAGATTTTGAAGTGAAAAACTTTTGATATTGGCTAGATTATGGTATATTTCTCGAGTAAGTGGACGACACTTTCAGAATCCAACGCTTAAAACAGATATAAACAAAAAAATGCTCCTCTAAACTAGGAAAAAAAGAAAATTTTTACGCTTAATCACGATTTGTTTCTAAGTATTAAGAAACCTGCATAGTCTACCATTGTATAAGACCTGAGTTTTAACTTTCATAACTCTAAATGCTTTTCACAAGAGGTTTCAGTAAAATTACAGACCTTACCTCACGGTAATTGCGTACTCTGGGTGTGTTTTAATCATGTGTTGCATACTCTGCCAAATTGGTGCTCTCCCAAGAGAACGGAAATTGTCGAAGAATAAAAAAACAGAAAAAAAAATCTCAGCGACTTATTGAATATCCAATCGATAGCAATCGGAAAGGAAGGGACGAATGAAGATGCTTTATCTATACAAAGCCCATTGTGCTATTACATCACAAGAAAGACAAAGCTTGTGCGAGATTATCCTGAGCACATGGTCTTTATAACCATTTCGGAATGGGTAATTTAATCTGTTTACAAACTATGCTTGATCATCAATACTTCGGTTCTACCTTCGACTTCAATGTCGGTCTCCTAGAATTTTGTTATTTTGATTTATGTCTAGTTACTGCCCTTTCATTCGATAAAAGTAGTCGGATGTTAATACTATTTGCATTTCAATGAGGCATCACAATATTTGCCAATGAAAAAAAAAACCTCCACATAAGTATACTGCCTTTAGGAGGAGATCACAATGACCTCTTAATCCTATTGATTCCATCAAAGTTAGGAGAATATGATTAACTGGTAACTTAACTCAGCATTCAAGCCTTATGGCAGATAAGAACTTTGAAAGCCATCAGATTTAATGAATGTGGGGCCTTAAGGAATGCTGAAAGTCAATGCAAACGCCGGATGAAGGTGAAAGAGTAGTTCAGAGATGATGCTTCAAGGCCATTTTCAACGAGTGGAAGGGTGGCCGAGACGAACTTATGACAGATTCAAACGGGACCAGACTGGTTCTTATAACTGATTCCTAACCTTGAATTTTTTCTCTCGAAGCACATTATAGGTCTTTGCACGTCTTGGGCCTGTATAATGGATGAAAAGGGATCCACAGTTGAGTGTAAAATAAAGCTTATTGGAAGTTTTTTGTAAAAGAACGAAAAGCTCACAGATTGTACATGCGATGAGCAGACAACAAATAATAGCAGTAAATGAAAGGACATTTCCAAAGACATTGATAGTGATCTCCAATTCGTAATGAAAGTTGGCTGTCTGAATCCTGCGAATTATTAAAAGGCTTACCAAAACTCGAATGAACTCTACGTCCGTGTTTGAAGATATATTAATTTGCAGCACATAGACCATAAACACACACTTTTAATGTCTGCTTTACGTCACAATAGAGTTTGGAGACTTGACGACACAATTAATGCACTCATTGGTACATAAAGATGTACTTTAAGAGGCCCTTCGCGATTGACTAGCTTTGACTTCGAACGGTATAAGCATCTTAACTGATTAATGGTTCGTAATCGGCTACAAAATTTTTCATGCGATCAAGAGACACCGCATTATGCAGACAAAACCTTTGGAATAAACCTACAATATCTTGGCTGTCTGCAATGATGTTAATGTTCGATTCGAAAATTAATGTTTGAAACTACATATCAATTTGGATTTTTCCGCACACATCTCCGAAAGGTTGTAATATATGCTAAAAATCCACCGAAGTTACCGGTATCGTATGAGCAGCAGAACTCACTCTCTAGATAAATATCGGTCCTCCGTTAAGACCACGGAGAGAGAGCATGCATTCACTTGAATAAAGAATCTACCTCTCTTGAGGTTAGACTCAACAAACTCATAGAACACAAAGTAGAGTACGCATGAAATTTTATTAAATTAGGTTAAATCTCTTAATGATTGGGATGAGAATCCCCATTGTTTCAAGTTATTCGCCTTCTTTAAAAGATGAAAGTCAGAAACCTTTTTTCCTTTAGTATAGATTAGGATGTTGTTTACCATTAACGATTGAGAACATTCACAACAGAGTTAGAAAGTAACTGAAGGTTCGAGGAGGACCTTTAGTTTTTTGCAGGCCTCGTGATATTCTAGGGATCAGCTTAGAGGCTTTATTCTCAAACAACAACTTTGTCACCTTTCGATGTTTTATCAGCGTTGCTACTTTGAATAAATACGTGCATTTGCTCAAGCTACTTGTGAGGCATTTCATGACGAACCATAAGTGGGCTCCAAATGACTGGAAAGAAAAAAAATAAGGAAAAGAACTCTCTGAAAATGGATTTCATTTAAATAACAGCCATGGCTTAAATGTGCATTTCATACGCGCCAAGTATTTTGCACGATCGAACACTTTCCGCAAACCACAACAGAAGCCCAAGCTTCTGAATTCGGCAAAGTTCTTTAATATTTCAATAAGTTTTTGTCGAAGAGTATAACCACTGAATAGCAGAGTGATAGACTATGCGAATTTCTACTTCTTTATGTTAGAGTAATCATGACGATAAATTCTAGGACACAATCCCCAAAGTTCTTACTGCTCAGCTTCCTCTCACTCATTGTTAGCACACTAGTTCGCTCACTTTCGTCTCACTCTTGGATTCCAGAGCATTCGTTCAAGGCAAGCAATCAAGGATGGTTGATACAAATTAAAATCCTGTCTAAGGCATAAACTTAGAAACAATCCCAAAACTGAGGGTGCCTTACACCCTGTTTGGAGAGGTGGCTGTTAAAATGCCATATAGAAAGCATGTGTTAGAATGAGTTGTATCCCAGATCTGCTAACTAGGTGTCTAATGATTAATGGTCGGTAACTGAAGATATCCAAGAGCTTTCGAAAATTCTTGCGTGATCGACTATTTCTGGGGAATCAAAGAGGCAAAGAGTGTATCTAAAAACCCGATGAAATTCCAAATTGATCTAAACAGCACTAAAAAAAACTATTCACTACAATGTTTGTTAAATTCTCACGGCAAAATTTGTTTTAAATATTTGTTTATGCTTTCTTCGCTGCAGTTCGAACAACTGTTCAAAGGAATGCGGCCATGTTGGATACTTCGGAATTGTTTCACCCTATAGCAAAATCTTATTGCATGGCTTTGAGTGCTCCAGTACTACAACTACTATGCAAATGTAGTATTTTGGAAGTGTTTTCCGGTCGTGTGAGTTAAATTTTCAATGAAATTAGTACATTCTTACTTGTTGCCCAAAAATTATGTAAAGAAATATTTTGCATCTTTTTGGAGCTATTTGACGCTTCGTAGCAGCAATATTTTAATTATAATTGTTAAAATTTTTACAGTAGACAAAGATAAAAACAAATGAAAGATCTAACTCCATTGAATAATCATTGCCATGAAATTTTAATTAACTTATTACTCTGGCACTTCAGATAAACAGCAGTTTCAGCACAATTTGGTCACGCATACAACTTGCATCTTTATGAATGTCTCTGTGCTATAAGGATGGGAAAATTTCCCAGTAGTGCCTGAGCAGAGGCCGGGGGATATCGAATGGAAGTAGAAGAGCGAAAAGCTTGACTTAGGGGAAACTTTGGAACCTAGTTATCGCTTGCTTGTATGATCAGATATTCCTGTGAGTGAATATTTAATTGCGCAGCTATGCATTCGCTCTCAGGAAGCTCTAAGTTTCTCGCTTCGTGGAAGTTCTGACGAAAATGCTCATAGTCTATTCTGATCTTGCAATTTATTTTGACAGAAATTTTTTTGTCCTGTCACTCGAAAAGGGTCATTTGAAGCTCACAATAGTTTCAATAGCATTAAGTCTCATAACATTATTAAAGTTACCCTGGTATAAGCAGGATTTAATGTTAAGCTGCTAGTACTATTCCAGAGGCGTGTCCTTATGTTTCGTTCAGAAATTCAAGTTTATGATGATAAAAACTGCCACAATTATAAAAAATTATTAGTCATTTTCTCCGTTCCGACATTATATTTATCATCTTTCCCACAGTCATTTCACTAATCAGTCCTTGAGCCTGCTAATCCATCAAGCTGTTGCCTTTTTTGGATGTCTTCCGCCGTTCGGCCAGGCTAGAAATCAGAATAGTTAGATAAACCCATTCTTGCCATATTGATCAAGTAAGAAAGCTTGATTGGTTGATCCATGGCTACTGCCCATTAATTCTTTGTCCTTAAGCTCTCATAAGCAATTTCGGTTGTCTTTACTTTAGAGTCTAATAAAAAGGTAAGAGTTGGAGCTTTAGTAGAGAAATTAATCGAAAGGTGACTGTTCAAAGCAAGAAATATCTTTTCTAAGAAGTAGAATGCAGACTTACTCGAAAGAAACGCCGTAATTAATCCAGTTCTTCAATTAAAATGAATGGGAGCCCACTGTTTGTATAAAACTTCTCTCTCTTGCTTTCTACTTTCTACTCAATCCTCTTGGCTCATTTCGCAAATAGAAGTCATTGCATTTATTATGATCTAAAGCTAGCTCTTTGTTCTCAATCTCTTTAGCGATTACTTTGATCATCAAACCCCACATTCGAAGAGCCAATTCATCAATCACTTCACCTTCATTCGGAGTGGAATTTCATACCCGTCCGTCGGCAAATTACCACAAAACTCATTGATTTAAGAATGTCTTGTATTTAACTGCCTCTCAGAGGTAAAAGATGGCTGAATTTAATCAGGCAATCTGGATGGTTTCGAATCTTGTCTGGAGTCTACACATATCACTACCTTTGCAATTTTGGTGGGCTTGCTGTTGTCACCACTGGACTAGAAGAGGATGAAGGCTAGATTTACCATGTCTGTATTTGTAATGGATCTCAAATATTAGCTAGATCGCTTTAAAAAAAGATCTAAGATATTTCTTCATTGCCAAAATTTCGCACTTATTTTCCTATAGATATTAAAACTCTCCTGTGGAATCGCAGTGGAAAACATTGAAAGGTTACGATTGTCCATCATCCGATAACATGAGAGAAGAATAGTTTGACCCTAATAGGGTGTGGATCCTATTACTTGTAGGCCACGCAGACGAGCGGAGTTCAGAATTCTTGATCCGGAGCATTGAGGTCAGAAAGCTCTCATCGATGCTGCACAACTTTTGGCTTCTAAGATTTAGTTCGACTTGACTGCTACTTGAAGGGGCTATGGAACTGATCTGTTCTTACACTCGTTATGCTAATGCGATGATACGAGTTCCTCATAATTCTTTCCCTACAGTGGTCTGCGTTTTTGAACCAATATTCGCTTAATATCTATTCGGATTGTTTCACTAAATAATGTTTTTAAAAACAGTATAAATATTTTTAATCCAGTAGTTGGAACGATTGTGGTTCTTACTCAGAAAAGTACCCCATCTGCACACAAATGTAAATCAGAAGGCATCCTGCTGAAAAAAAGATCTACAAGACTGTTAAGAAAAGTAAGCCAAAAGTTAATCCAAAAAATCATCATTGTTGGGTACCTTCGCCTTTGTTTCTAATTCTGTGGTCTTAAAACGACCATTAATCTTCTTGTTGAGGATAGAGGTGAAATATTTGAAAAATCCTCGTAATTGACTCCGGATTTTGTAGGTGTTGAAGCAGATATTCAAATCAAGATTTTGATTTCGGTAGATCGCTGTTGTTGATCACGTGCAGTTGAGATTGTCAAGTAAAGTGTGCGCTTCACCTGCTGTTGGTCAATATAATTTCCCACCGCAGGGTTCCTCCAGAATGTGACCTCTCGGCTGTACGGTGTAAATTTTGTTGAGAAACTCAGTAATAAAATAATTCTTATAAAGAGTAAAAAAATATAGTCTCTGATTTTATTTTTATTATTTTTATTTTCTCCCCACCCACTAGGGCAAGTCCCAAGGTCTTACTGGGGGTACAACGGAAGTACAAATAACTTTTATAACAAGTAAGCACAATAGTTAACACAGAACACAGTAAAAACGTTTGTTGACGTCTTCAGCTTTTTGGTCTCTTCGCTGGCGTGGCTTCGTCATATAGGTAGCAGTTCAGCTTCGTCGTGGCACCTTGTCCATCTTCGTCCATCTTAATGTCTCCTACCAGAAATCTTTCAAAATTCTAATAGAGACTTCGTTCATTGCTACATGCACCTGCATTCCACATTGCAGTTTGAGACCATGAATCCGGTTATTTTCATCGTGCCTCGTGTTTCAAGCTGTAAAAGTTGTACTTCTGCTGGTATAATCCAATTTTATACGTCCGGAGGGTGATTAGTCCCATTCGGCCGCCCCTCTCATTAGCCCCCGGAGTCGCCCCTGAGGTTACCGGTGGTCACCACGAGGAAGTGGAGAGTAGGTTTGATTACCTTCGTCTCTGATAATGGTCGTTTCACTTTCCTCAAACAACGGCGATTTTCCTAAAGTTTTTGTAGAAAAAACATTAGGAAAATTTAGTAATCATGAATGGACTTCTCACGATTAAGTCATATACAATCAATCATTAAATTGTTGATTTTAAATTGTCTACCTGGGTTCCGAAGCTCTGCCTGAATTGTAGAATAAAGGTTTTACAAAGTGCATGTTATAATGTAGCAGCTCTGGCGAAAATAAGAGAAGTTTAAATTGTATTATACATGGTTCAAATATAACGGGATCTCAAAGGACAATTTAATGGCTTTTAAAATGCACAAAAAACAATCATAGGAATGAATGGTGATGAATGAATTCTATTGTTTCCCCTCCTGTTTTGGCTATAGTAAAGTCTTTTTAATGTCAGGCGTAATTTTACTTTCCTTCTAGATCTTCAACACAACCTTAATTTATATCCCATAGCGTTTCGCTATTACACATCAAATCCTTATATGATGTAACCATTTGGACCCTGTCCAGATCATTTATGGCTCGCTCAGCTGCCATTCTCTTTATACACTTTGGAACAACTCTTATAACGTAGGACTCTGAAAACCATAAGAGATATCGGCCTAAAGCCAATTTTAAGGCAGACCCCCAAAACTAATTTGTCAAATTGCGTGCAACAACCGATGTTTTGAATTTTTAGCTATAAAGACAGGGTCATCCTCGCTACTAGCTTAAAACTATCTCAAAGCATGGTTGGTTTATTTTCTCACCTCTTCGGATTTGATCTATTTGAATGTCAAAAAAGTGAAGATAGACCAAGTTTATACTCCGATGATGACAGCAGATTTCAGTGGTTGGCCTTACCTGTCTCCAGCCAAGAGCACTCTCAACTTCAGTTAATGTGTACTTAACCGATCTTGAGAGTAAATTTAGTTGTGTTAGGTGTGACCACGGACCCATTAACATCAAAAAGATTTTTAAGCTCATAGTAAACTGAGTAGGCTTGGTCGGTGGCCACGTCATTATGAGATGTTATCTCCGACCATCCTATTCTAACTCCTACTGGTCAACTCTTTCCACCACTTCTACCGTTATCACTCCAAATGAAAACGAGAACTTCATCCCAAATCGTGTCATCCTCGGTGACTGGCCTCAATTTATGGTAAATTTCTACACTCCTGGATCATGCTATTAATTCCCGATATTTGTCCATTTAGCCAGGAACGTTGCAGCAATTGGAAAATCTTATTTTGAGATGGGAAAATGAATTTGCTATCATTTCAAAGAAAATGGTAAATCCTTCCCAAATAAAAGAAACTAGTGCATCAAATTTACATGCAATAGAAGTTATGTTGACGGTAGTCATCATTGATTTCAATATATATTAAAAATAGTCAGCGCGATTCTCTGGAGCGCTTCATTATAGACTCTAGTCTTGTGGGTTTATTTAAATCTCTTTGCTCGGTTGGAACGAAAAACTTTTCTCTCCTTGTGTACAGCGAAAATAACACCGTGGCATTTGCTGCAAATGTCATGAATTTCATGTGCTAATTTAAGCATTATTGTCTATGTGCTTTCAGAATCCCTGTTGGATATGGAAATGTCCTGCTTTGTTGTCATTTTCATACCTTGTTAGATCGCGCCAATCCATCGAGTAGTGGTCCTGATTTGAAATCTCATCAAAGTAAATTATCAGACTGATTTATTAGAGCCAGTAATGTTTTAAAACGAACATGAAAGCAAACCATCTAAAGTCACTTTCTTCAAGCAAATATGCCATTAACTAAATGTGCGAAAAAGTCAATCTTGGTGTTATCTCGGGGGGCTGGCTATCACAAAACTGCTGAACTACCCCACTCTTAATTTCCTTCCCCTATGATTTCTTCAAAAAGGATTTTTTCTTATTCCTCCCCACCCATTAGGGCGAGTCCCAAGGACTTATTGGGGGTACAACAGAAGTACCAATAGCTTTTATGGCAGTTAAGCACAACAGTTAACACAGAACACAGTAAAAACGTTTGTTGACGTCTTCAGCTTTTTGGTCTCTTCGCTGGCGTGGCTTCATCATACAGGTAGCAGTTCAGCTTCGTCGTGGCACCTTGTCCATCTTCGTCCATCTTAATGTCTCCTACCAGAAATCTTTCAAAATTCTGATAGAGACTTCGTTCATTGCTGCATGCACCTGCATTCCACATTCCAGTTTGAAACCATGAATCCGGTCAATTACATCGTGCCTCGTGTGCCAAGCTGTAAGAAGTTGTACTTCTGCTGGCATAATCTAATTGTATGCGTCCGGAAGGTGAATAGTCCTAACCGGCCTTCAAAACTGATACTGAACCTTGAACGGAGTACAGGTTTCCGGGTTTATAGACGCATTGATGTTGAAGTGACACTAAAGATAAACTTCACGTGGGGATAGGATTGATTGATTCATCACTATCACAAAGCAGTATTTTCATAAGTGAATTGATTCTCATCAGCCAGGAGCAATGCTTTAAAGTAATTTTTTCAAACGCTTTTTTTTAAATATACTAAATTCGACCTGGTCAATTTTGTCAGATTCGTCATTCCACTGTACACCAAACAACAATTGCTAATTCTGACTTTACGCACATTGTCGAAAATGTTTCTGCATCAAATCGAATCCTGTCTCCTGGTTGTAATTCATTTGGATGTTGAATACAATTGACAAACAGAGGCCAGACACCTTGTTGGCAAGCAGAATTTCGTCTGGCGCAAGTGCAGCGAAACTCAATTCAGTAAAAATTGTTAAAGTTATAAGTTAAAATTCCAAGTTTATCATTACAGTAGGCCAGCCAAAATCTTTGCCAAATAAATTTTAGTATTAATTTTCGGGCATTTAAGTCAACCTGCCCTTCCGTTCCTGTGCTTCAGAGAACTTCTCAATAAACGGCTCAAAAACACATTCAAAACAATTTTCAACCTAAAAAATCAATATGTTTATTGAGAATGAACTTTTGATGCCTAAAGTGCATGCGAGAAAAGTACGGCTTAGGAATGAAATGCGTTTTCTAGGTCAGTGGACGAGCTTACACTTCGAAAATTAGCTAAAAATAAACAATTAACCGGGAACTTCCAAAATGCACTTAGCGATATTTTCTCATGGCAAAAAAAAGTAATCAGTTGTGTAAATAAATTTACTATTAACGGCAAATTATTTAAAATGCAGCAAATAAGCTCTCAAAAGAGAAGTGAAGAATTGAAAAGTTACTATTAACTTAGCCTTTTTCTTCTTATTTGCATTTTTTTCATTAAATGGCATATTTTGTGAGCATTTTTTGAAGCCAAATTATTCTGAGATATTGCTGTAACCAATAAGGAAAATATTATGAATATTTGTTTAATTAGAAGGTGCATTTACCGCGTCAATGCACAATAAAGAGGTAGTCTAAGGTTTTATCTCTATTTTACTTCTCACATGGAATTGAACACAAGTATTTTTTTTTGATGATTCAATAAAATGCATTTTTTTGGAATAAAATAAGTAAATAGCGTTAATTCAGAGCTGAAAGTTGTGGCGTGCCTTTGTTATCTTGGTACTTGGAGGTCTGAAGCCAGAACCGGTACATCATCCTAAAATTGCTCTCTGCTGGGGCAACTGAAGATATTTTTCTTGTATGAAGTGAGGAACAGCCCTACATAGAGGGCGAAAGGTATTCAAGTGCAGAAAGATCCAGGACCATTGTATTCCCTCCGCTCGAATGCTGCAACCATTCTTTCACTGCTGTAAAGTCATTGATCACAGGTGAAGAATTCGAAACGACTGATTTAGAAGCTGACCATCTTGATGAAAATAGATTCTTAAATCACTATAGAGCACGTAGAGTTGAATTAGAAAAACCAACTTAACTACGTCTTAAAAATATTTGAAAACAAACCGAGTAACATTTCCATAATTCGCTAATTTGCTAAAATCTAGTCCCACCTAAAATATTTTTGGCAAATGACAGTAATCGAATTCAGATTGAAAGAATTGTCTTTTATTAAACCAAAATCAACTACTTGCAGCTTTATAAGCTTAAAGTTTGCTTGGATTAGATGTATCCATCTTCACGAGGAGTACATCGCTCTTGCTACTGGAGCAGCACAGGGGCCCTGGTCTGGCACAACTTTATTTACCGATCCAGTGTATGAAACTTGTGTGCATTCTATTTTGTAAGTAAATCTGATGAAAAATGAAACAAATTAGCTGCAAATATCTCGAGAATCGTCAAATTTTCAGTGTACTTAAGACAAAGTGATTTCCTCCAATGTTCAATCTTATTTTAAATTTATTCTCTTAAGCTCTTCGACATTCATTATATGCGGAGAGAATAGTACATATGTGTCGTAAAATGCGGGCGAATCCGGTCATTAATACTTAGTGGTTTTGTCTTTAGACCATTGGCAAGGTTTCCCTAAAAGGGAGTTTTGAGCATATGCCCAATTTTTAAAGAAACCGAATTTCCCATTTCTTCACACAACTCACCTACAAAAATCTAATAAATATGTTAAAATAAATTATGATCAGATTGATGAATGTGCATATTTCAGAGAAATTTCCTACTGGACAGCGATATTTTTGAAGATAAATCAAATTTTTGGTGATTCAATTTTATAAATATCAATTTAAAGTGGTAAAACAGAACTCCAAGCTTTATAAATAATGCATAAAATTTGAAAATGAAAAAAACACATTGAGATGATCATCCATAAGCTCTTGTCTATTGATGCGCCATTTGAATGACAGACTCCATCGATCCTCTCGCTCTCTCAACTAGAACCTTCTCGTGAACTGCACAATAGTGCATCCGAGGCAAACAAACAAAGAGGTAGGGATCCAACCGATGTTGGCGCGGACAACAATGTACACTGACGATACAGACGTTGTATTCTGATAAAATCTGTACAAAAATACATAATTATTTCAGCAATTGTGTGGATCCGTCTCAATGCACTATTAAGTCAGCTTTTCAGACCACATGCATGTATTCCATCGTATTAACGAAAATGAGATCAAGTACTTTATTCCAAGTCAACTGCTGGGGTAAGATCAGATAATCTCGCTTTAAATCAGATAAATCTGATAAATTGTTCACTATTCCGACGAGATCAGCTCAGTTTGCATACAGTCCTTCATTTCCGCGTCACGCCTTAAAAGTCAGCAGTAAAGGTTTGTCAAGAGATGTTTCGAAGATCTTATATCACTCGACATCATCACTTAATGTCAATGGGCTGAAATCTCGGAAACACAGAATCAGCGTTCTCGGATCTACACATCATATGTGTAAGTATAACACTGAAGTTGATCCGTTTTTTTCAAGTAACTCATCGTTTCCCTGTGCACATGAGGCACACTATTATAGTTAACTTTCTCTGCCAATGGCCACATTGTAAATTTGAAAAAAGTTTTGAAATTCCATACCTAAAATGTTATCCAACTAGATAATTAGCCTCCAAATGAATCACAGGCTTTTGTTTATCCCTGAATTATTTGTTGAAAAAAATGTAGGCAGTGTCCTTGATATGCAACTAAAAATAATTTCTGCGCAAGCTATGGGTTGCAGCAGTGGCAGTAAAATGTGAACGAATAAACAGAATTGCCATATGTTGGTAGTCCGGACTCACATATGAGCCTGGCCAGTTGATCCTTCTCATCTCCCAAGATACATTTCATTCGGTTGTAGGGTAGTAACTGAAACGAGAAAAGAGTTAATATTCCAGTTGTAAAATAAAGCAGAGGGAAAAATACTCCCAGTGATCATGAATTCGAAATTGATTGTGCCCTGTGCAGGGCAAGCATACTCTCTTCTCCATAAAATAAATACAATGTTCTCACATTTTAATGTTGCTAAATTACTATCATTCACTTTCCAAATGATGGCTGCTTTTACTAATCCTAGAATCCCAGAGAAAAAAACGGAACCACTGTTGATTTGATAAGAAATTTTCGAATCTGGATTCTCACTGCATTTTTTTAGACGAGTTAAACAAATTAACTTTTTTTATTTACAAAAAAGGGAAATGACGTTATACAAAGTCAATATTTAGCACAAAAGATTGGTAGGATTGCAGAAGGATCCTAATCACATTGGTAAACGTTTTCAAATTACTGATATTGGCGATATCGATAAATTATCAGCATCTAAAAATCATGAATATTGAACATTAAGCGGTCTTTCAACTCCTAACTTGTCTTCTAGGTTGAGAACCTACCAAGCTGGCTGCATTTGATCTGTGTGAGTGGCCATTCCAGTCACCAGGTGCGAACCAGTGTGGTTGAACCGAGACCCTTGAAATAGCTACACCATTAGCGCATTGAGTGTTTAGTGAATTTATTTTATGATTACTGCTGTTCTCTGAGTGGTAACACTAAATACTTTCTCTTTTGTGGTTACGTGAGCATACGTATCCAGTGCTAAGGTTTATTTTTGTGCCTGTTTGATTGAACTTCTTGTCGCCACATCACTTTTACGCTATGTTTAGGCTGTACGATTTAATGACAATCTGCATTTAGGTTACGTTTCTCCTTTCATTGTGTCATGTGTCTGAATGGTACAATCGATACGGATATCATGGATTGATCCTTCATTATCATGGAAACTACAAGTGTCGAGATGTTTGAAACTTTCTGGCAACCGCTGTTATTCTACGGATAACAACAAGCACCTTTCCCAAAAGAAATGTTCATTCATTGAAAAAAATTTCGTTTTGAAGTTGTAGGCACTTGCTCCGTAGCTAGGTTAAAATATTTTATCGGTGTCCCTCTTCTAAGAGGACTTTATTTAGGGTAAATAATAGTTCGTTTAAATTCATTCGCTGATCAGTGACTACAGTTAAATTATTAGTACATGAAATCGGACTTCATCTTATCAACATGCAATGTGAATTTACGTCACAAACTTGGCCTCATCTATTTAAAGTCAATGCGTTTGTGGGTAATTCAGCCTTGCTATTGCATTCAAAATTGGCCCAAATTAAAACAGAAGCCTTGATTTAACCTCATAGCTTAATAGTCTTTGATCAAGTACCCAGAAATTCTGATAAATCATTCAAATCATGTATCCTCATTGTAGACGTTGCATAAAATCGGACAGGTAGTGAGAGTATCTTCAGCTTGAAGATTTATGCGTGGTGATCTTAAACATACAGCGAGGGAGTCAGATGGAGACATATACTGGTCATAATGTTACTGGGCCTAGTATGTTTTTGTAAGGAAATCGGCAGTAACTAGTTTATGGAGAGGAGCAAACCAGGAAGATTCAGAGCACGAATGATGTCACGATATAATGATTTGAGTAGACGGGTAGGTTATCCAGTGAATAATTGTTCCCATTCTAGAAAGTATTTATTGGCAAGAGGAAGATCCGGCAGAATCAACGGAGGTTGCAGAAGTGGTTAAAAAGCACGCGTTGGCTATGGCAATGTCAAAGTCCTAAGATCCCTTTCTTACTGATGGGTCATTGCGTTTATGTATGATAGCAAACCACTTCAAACTTTTTTGTTTTTCAAGAAACACTAAAGGTAAAAGTCTTTTCCAACCAATCAGAGGAATCAGGATCTCGAAATTCCTCGGTGCGAATCTAGTAACTGGAATAACCACCCGCATCGATCAGCTTTGTCAGTCAACGAGATCCCGAGGTTCCTTCTCTCTTCCTCAAAGCAAGAGTTAGTGAGCCCACTCATTCAGCTTTCGCTGAGGGTTCTACATTTTGCTAGATTTAATGTAAGAGTTTTCTTCATTTTACACATTCCTTTTCAACAGACATTGAATTGATTTTATGGCAGATTTATAATGCTTTGCGTAAAGCAAACAAGTATCTGCTGGTTTGATTATAAATTTAAAATTAACTGAAAAACCACTTTAACTAATTAAATTGAAAGGTTCATGTTCCAGCAATCGAAATAAGACAATGTAATGAACAAAAACCCTAAGTGGACGCAAATTTTAATGCATTTTTTCAGTATTATCTTGAATAAACACGCAAGTTCTCTTTTATTTCACTTTAAATAAGTTGAACAAATTAATTATTTTGTTTTTTGAGCATATTTGTCAGTGTTTCCTCATGAAAACTAGGGTGCATTTCAAAAAAATGAGCATCCACAATCATAGTTACTAGTTTATCTCCGTCATTGAGAGCTAACTGGGCAGATGATACATAAATACATGTATTTGGGGTTTTTGAGGCAAAGTCCATCCCATTTGGGAGGCTTTGGTATTTCGCGTTTCATTGGTAATGGAAATTTTATAAGGTGTGGCTTTTTGTTTAACGAAACTAGGTGAGTCCAAATCGGGATCTTCATAATGATACGTTGGCCCTCCCTACCGACTTAGAGACCTACCTACCTATCGACCTACCTAATGATGAGTTCTCTTCCTATCTAGTCTGCCTAAAGTATAAATTGGTACGCGCCTTTCCCCTAACTTTAAATCGATCTTAAAGATGCCAAAAAAGTTCGGTTTTTTGTTTTGCTTTTAAATATTCCGCAGTTGCTTCACAAATACCTTATCAAGTCCGGGGCAATTAAAACTTACCAGAACACGACTATAAATATAATTTTAGGCGTGTGAAACCGAAAAGGCATAAGCCTAGGGGCTTTGGTAAAAAAATCCCTTGAAAATTAGAGTTAGAAAACAGCTTTGCGTGAATAGTAGAGAGAAAGAGTTCACAACCATAGGGACTGGCCATTCTTTATGTTGGATCAGGTATGATACATAAGATAACTCAACAAGGGAAGAAAACATATATGTGTATTGTAAATATCTGAACCATCTCTCGTAATAAAAAAATTCGCATTATGTAAATGAAAGAGGTCAGTGCTATTTGGATATGATTTGTGAAGACCCATGCTTTGCAAGACTCTTTACCATAGAACAAGAGATTTACAAGCTCATAGGAAATAATTACAGAGGAAATGCTCTCTGAAAGTTAACCGGATTGTACTTTAAGTAAAAGGTTGCCATGGAATTCGCAAGACAGTGCGATTGTTGAAAACGCGCAAAAATAAGTACCATCTAGATATTTAACTGAAAGAGTGGGTAGAAAATGAAAACTTGCGGCATGATTTCTGCTGTGAAATGTTTTCCATAGGTGACCTCGTTACAGCTTACTGCTCTGTGCAAATTCTTCTATTGGCTATGCCCAACAACCTGTCTGAAGCATTTTCATAAACTCAGACATGGAGTGTAGGAAGTTGGCTCTCTGTTCCGCGATTACATTCCATGTGTTCATCAGGTACTCTGTTGGTATTCCTGGCAACCAAAACCCGCTAGTGTGTTATTATTTGGTCACTTTATTGTGAATTGCAATTAATTTTCTGAGAGAATCTCTGATTTGGAACAATATTATGCAAAATGACCGCCTCAAAACAGCACTTCGAAGTACTGCGTACGTCTTCAAATGATTCGAGCATATTGAAGAGCTCTGTTGGAAACAAACTGTTGCTCACTTCAGTTACCATAAATTTTTAATGAAAAGGGGATTAATTTTTCCAGCCATTGAAAGTAAATCCAAATAAAAGCTTGGTAAGACCAGAAACCATGAATTTTCACATTTATCTCTTTTACTTGCAACCCCTTCTCAATCATTTTTCGATGCAGTTTACATTAAGCGCGAACTTAAAACTACTTCAGATAAACCAGTATTTATTAAAATGATTAGATAAATGTCCAGAGGTGATTTAAAAAGACAATAAAATAAACATTCCGTTCATCGAGGAACCATTAATTTTTTCAAGGGGATAGCAGTAATTTTTGAGAGCGAAAGGAAACATGCTGATTGCTGCAAGTTGTCTAGACTATTTTATTCAAAAATGCATTAACTTGCTGCATCTGCATTCCACAGGAGTGTTTTTGAAATCATACAATAAATTTGGAATCTGAAAGAGAACTACAAAAGGTTTTGTTCGCTGCAAGACAGTTGTAACCAGGCATACATTTCCTCCTAAATTAATGGAGAATCAATGTGCAAGATTTGGACTGTGGACATACCTAGCGAATCGCTGCAATGAGGGAAATTTTGTTATCCTTCAGTTTTGATTTATACGTTGGTAGTACGGACAGGCGACGAAATTAAAATTGTTCTCGTGTAGCCGATTCTTTATTGGGGATTTGGAGTAGGGTAGGGGAGAGGAGGAGGAAGAGTTAAGTAAAGCTATTCACAAAACGAGATTTTGTTTAATGTACTGCTTTGCATCCTAAAGACCTGTCTACAAGTGTAAAGATGAGGAACATGACAGGCTTCTTTAAGCGAGTACTTTTGATTTTCTCTTGGAGATTGAATCGACCTACCGTGTCATAGCATTTAAACATTTTAAGTGGCCATTCTGATCAGTATTTTATTATTCGTAACGTCCTCGAAATGCCAAGTTCCAGGTAGCTAGACCACTGAGCTTGCGAGCAGCAGCATTTATCTGAGTGTCAAATCTTGAGTTTTAGGGGTTCAGTTAGCAGCTATCACTGAGAAACGGTTAAGAACGACTTTCTTTTCGTGCATTAAGCCAGTCAATCCGTTGAGAATAAGCTCAGTGAGAAATCCAAAGGCCAATTCTAGTTTGTTCCAAGTGTGCGCCTTGACTAACATCTCCATTAGAAAAGCATTATCATAGTCTCCTTGAATGAAGATCTAACACGCAATAAAGTCGACCTTTTTTAGGAAGTTAAACTGTCGAATGTGTTGAGAACCACGATTTTATGCTTGGTTTAATTGCTCATTTTTAATGCCCTGAACGAGTTACAAATAGCTCGAATCACAATTACAACTTTACTCGTGCCAGATGACAAATCAGAAATTCGAAATTAAGTGGCAACGGGACTCGCCAGGTCTAATGGGAGCCACATTAACTAGCTCGCAAGGGAGGCATTAATCACTAACAATCCTCATTTACCAGATTCCTCGCTAGCCACCAGCCCCATTTAATTCTCGAGGTTAGCGCTAGGCCAAAGAGGTAAAGGTTGAACCTTTTGTGATTTTAGAGAAGCAAGAATCTAACCATCCTTAGGATCTGTCTCGATCCTGCGGCTTAGATTTGTTAGAAAATTTAAGATCGTGACCCTATAGATATAAATAGGTATAATTTTATTACCAATATCATAAAAATATCTAGAAATCAGCAGAGCCTATTTTCTTATGAAGCTGCATAATTCAGCTTCCTCACGGAATACATTCAAAGGCTATTCATCAACCAGGAGAACGCAAGTTTGCTCAAACGTCAAATCTCCAATCGCCAAGTTCTACATAGCAATGTTGTCAGAACCTAGGCTTGAATAATTGAGAATAAAAAATCTATGCAGCGGAAATCCTAATAGGCGCAGATATTTTGCATAATGGCCAGCTCTCAAGTATGTAATTAGATATAGTAAAAAAATTCATTTTTTTTAAGTCTTAACATCTTTTAAAATTACCTTTATAAAAGTTGGCTTTGTAACTCAGCTTCCTTTTACCTAAAAAAATGGCGTAGAAACGAGCCTCATGGAAAGGAAAATCTCTGACCTCCATCGATTTGATCACTGCCAAAATTATTGGAATTCGTTCGGTTTTCAGTTCCATGCCTGTTTACTTTTGGTGCATTAACACTTCCAAACTAACGCAGAAGTGAAAATACACCAAAAATTACTTAAAAAATGGCCTATACACCTGGACCCGACGCTTATGTAACACGCCTGCTAGTTGTACAACATTTAACGGCTGGATTATGAAAGAAGCTGATTTAGAACTAATTAAAGTTGCCGCCTTGAAACATTTAAAACAGTATGAATAATAACCAATTTGTGTTAAGACTTGATTATTTGATCATTTACAATTGGTTTTACTCATAATTTATTGATCGAAACTAGAGAAAATCGATTAAGTTCATGCATTGTTGCCTCTATATTTCACGTCTATCCAATTGTTATCAATTGTAAAAAAATAAGAAGAACAACTGATCAAATTGTACATTCAGCTTAGTCGGATGGAGAGGGTTTTACTGTCTGATCATTGAAACTCTTGTACTGTGAAAATGATTAAGAAATTTTCAACAAATAAATCGAGCCTGTAGGCTTTTCTGACATTTACTTAACAAGTTAGAATCAATTTATTACTTCACTCCCCCATTTCACGTGTCGATAATTGTCTAGAAATAGCTCACTAAAAGATGGCATTAAATGAATTAAGAGAGCCTCGGAGTGTCTGGCGTATGTCCTCTCAAAGGATTACGAAAATGTTGCAGTAATGAATGGCCATACTGACGCTTTGGTGCTAGTTATTGAATGAGTTAATATTATGCTTCAGCATTTTGAAGGTTCGATAAAATGGAAACCAAACATCTGCAGGCTGAAAGTGAGTGTAGTTTCGTCGCAAATCAGTCGAAAGATTACTTGAAAATCAGGTATATTTGTTAAAAATGGTTTTAAATCAATCATTCTGGCGACATGAACATCATTTTTTCTCTTCAATGCACTAATTATGCGTCTGTCCAGCCTTCAAGGTTTGGTAAATATTGAAAATAAGCCATACTCTTTTTAGATTTTGCTTTTTATAATACAATTAAAGTTTTCTCTCGCACCGATTTATTGGTCGGATAACTGACAAATGTCATTTTCTGAAAAGAATATGCCCACCCATATATATATATATATATATGTATATATATATATATGTGTATATATGTATGTGTATATGTATGTATATATGTATATATTTTACCAGTGATTATTATGAAAATCTTAACTGTAAGAAGCTTAACCTTCTACACTGCAACTGTTTAGAGTGATGAATGACAAACGTAGATTTTGCGCGCTCTATTGGAAAGGGTTAATTGTTTGCTGAAGGCGCTTATTTTCGGGTACCTATTAGGTTAATATCGAAACCCTTGGTTGTGGTATAAGAGTTTAAACTAGTGCTTGAAACATGTATTATAACTAGTGTCTTTTGCTGTGAATAGGTAAATATGGGTATTTTTAGTAAATACTTGTTAGTCAATGATGTGTTTGCGTTGTGTTCCCTTAATATATTGTTTAAGGTATCTAATACCTTATTTATCTAATATTTATTTAAGTCTCTTTGCTGGCAAGTAAGAATTTTTCATACCTTGTCCGTCTATGATTTCTTATGTTTACTATCCCTTACTCATTTCAGCTGGCAGCCTCCAAAACTCCTTTCCACCCGCTTAATTATGTTTGTCCGCACGAGCAAATTCAAGCACATCATTGGAAAACCCAACAAAAAAGAATTTTGTTATGATGAAATCCGCATCACTAAAAGCAGTTGGGACTCCACATTTTGCTCAGTGAATCCAAAGTACTTGGCAATTATTACAGAAGCTGCTGGTGGTGGAGCCTTTCTCGTCCTTCCTATCGAAAAGGTGCGCTGTAATCTCTTCACTCGAATCGAACCGTTATGGTACTATTACTTTTCAAGCTAATTTAATGCGTGTGCTTTTCTCGGGGCAATAAGTTAACTTCATTATCTCTACGGTTTCTTATTTATTTTCAACGCTAATTAGGTTTTGAGTCTTATAAAGAGGCGCATCGATATTGGCATACCTTATTACACCACCCAGTTCTTGAATACTCTAAGTTAGCCATCACTTGTCATGTAGACGTACTTTGCTTATCTAGCACCTGAGAAGGCGAAGAGGTAGGAATCGCAGGCTCACCTCCATGTGCAGTACTCTCAGCGTGACTATAGTTTCTTGTTGCAAATCTATGCGTTGCTGACCTCATACGCATCCAAATATGCTTCTTAGGGTCAAAAATTTACTGTGAATGCGCAGTTTTCTAAACGTCTTCAGCGTCATGTAATCCATAATCTTATTTTCGATCACCTTCGTTTCATTAGCATTCAGTAAAAAACTCAATTTCAATCTTACTTTTCTCTGATTATTATATTCTTTATTAAACCCGAGCAGCCTGCTTTGAATTGTCTCTCGAATTGGATTCATTGGAAGATACAGCTTCGAGACCCATCAGTGGAATGATCACCACTGGTAACCCGATCCTCAATCGAAAGGACACTGACGCACTTTCTCATTATTATGGCGTTAAATATTTACCTTTGATGTGATCTTGGACTACATTTTTCTAACTTGTGGTAAATGAGCAAACAGAGAAAAGCTGGTGCCTGTGCACTAGGTATTCATTCAGTATAAGATCTTGTCAAAAAATAGCCATAATATCCAGATGAATTATGCTTGCCTAATGCAGATTGAGTCTGCCTCTAAAATAAACAGGTTACGGAAGAACTTTTATGGATTACTCGAGGTTAGGCGTGATCTGCTTGTTCATATTTTCGTAGGTCTGATATCCTGCGTTTGACTGTTCAAATGATTTTTCAGTCTCAGTAAAACTAGACTTTCTGAGGTGGTACATTTCGAGGGTCTTCTTCCTCTTACCTTCTACCCTACCAGCAGGTAATGCGCAAAATGTTAATTTTTTTCTAATTAGATGTTTAATGGCAGATCTGTGCTGGAGTTCGTTCAACGTTATATCAGTGTGGCTATCTTACTGAAACATATCTTAAGTAGACTTTAAACTACTCTGAAGAAACCAAATGCTAATCGAAAGTTTAGGTTGCATCAGCGCTATGCATTCGAACTTCCATCTGTTTCTAAATTTTCTTCGTCAGTCGAGTTGAAAAAATGGAAGCCAAATAAACGAGAATTTTGTAGGTAGCGTTTGATCCTCGTCATTCACTTTTCTGTTCTACCGTGTACCGAAAAAAAAACGTTCGTTGACAAACCAATTTATATTAAAATAAATGGCAAATACTCATATTGAAACGTAGTTGATTTCATAAGAGAGCCTCATTCTCCTACTTTGCATAGTCTGGTTTGAAAATAATCTAAATATATGAAAAAAAAAATTATAATGGAACTGTGTCTTGATGTTATTTAGATGTTTTCTGAAACTCATTTTATTAACTTTACATCTGTTAGATCGAAAGCATTTTTGCAACTTGGATGAATGACAATTCTATTTATTTTCATAATCGTACAACGAAGAGGTAATTTTCCACCTGAAAATGTTGCATTTCTGCTGAAGTAAGTGACGTGCCACTTCAAAATCCTGTCCCTCTAGTGATATCAATTTTGTATGTGAATCGCAAGGTCTAAAAATCCAGGAATGGCAAGATTTTCAGCAATTTCTTCAATAAGAAGGGTAGCAGCTGATTGCCTATCAATATGATCTAATCTCAATTTGAATGAAAGGGACAAAAAATCGAAGCTTCCGGAAGGTTCAGGCATGGCCTATCCTGTTTTTAGTTTGAATGTCACGCGTAATGGAATAAATGAAAACTATACTGGGCTGTTAATCTGACTGAACTCATTTTCGTAAGCCTGAGTTGCTTATTTATATCTGAAACTGTTCTTCTGAGCACTCTAGATTTATAAAAATATATTTTGACGTCGTTAGGCAATCTTGTCGTTCAAGCGACTCCGAAGAGACAGAACTTATACAAATGGTTTTAAATGTTTCACGATCTAATGATACTGCCATGGAGAGTAGTACTTTCTCGATAAACTAGTACACTCGCATATGGTCATGGGTAAATTTATTCCCCTCTTCCACCTCCATAGTACGGTCGGGTCGGTCGCGATGCTCCCTTAGTAGCGGGCCACCGAGCTTCAGTATTGGATATCGAATGGTGTCCGCACAACGATGATCTCATTGCCTCGGGTTCCGAGGATTGCACTGCTAAGGTCTGGCAAATTCCCGAAGGAGGTCTCCAGCCTGAAACTAATCTCACCGTCCCTGTTGCAGATCTGGTCGCTCATCAGCGTCGCGTCGGTCTTGTGAAGTGGCATCCCACTGCTGAATACGTCCTCCTCACATCAGGTACGTTAGTGTCTGCTGGTACTTATTTTATATAGGCGTGTTAGTAAATTGCACAAGTGCTTATCTATGCACTTTCCCACGGAAGTAGGTGAGAAGATAAATTAATTCTGACTACCTTTCTGCCTGTTGATTTGACCAATTGCAATTTTAACGCTCATTCAGTGCGTGATAGTGCTGGTGATTTTGATGGTTATGTCAGTAATGTTTAGACAGTTGTTGTAGGATCGGTTTTATCATGTTAATCGTCCTTTCTTGACTAGTTTAAAGTTGTTCATTTACTTATTGTCTCCGCAATAAATTTATGTTTTGCTATCGACTTCAGTTTTAGTCAATGTTATTAAGTGGTCAAAAATATGATACCATCCCGTTTTGAGCGTTTGAGAAAGTGTGATGGCCTTTAGCTCTTTGTTACGGATTAAGTATTTATTAAACCATAGTGCTGTCTTGCACTTGTTTGCTCTTTAGCAAGACCTCGCCTCATCAGTGTCAACTGCTTATTTTGACGGTTATTCAGTCAACATTGAAGACCATACTTCAAATGAATGGTTGGGTACCAGGTGAGGTTTACTGGGCCCCCTCTAGTTTTGCCGCTTAGTCTGGGTGGTCATTCCAGTCATAAGATTTTGGGCGCTGCAGAACTCTAGACATTCAGGCCTCGAAATATGTCTGTAATGGGTTGAAATCATTCTTCTCAAAATATAGTATACTTTTGTTCCTCTTCGAACTTAATGCCATCTATAGGACCTTCAAATACCGTAAATAACTTCGAGAGTCCTACTATTTCATTAGTGTGCGACAGGTAGACAAAAGCGGCTATATTATTGAGACCGAGAGGACTTCTGAGACGACGCGTCCAGGGGATATTCAGCTTCGAAGAAATGAATGGTTCCGCACAAGTGTAAACAATAGTGGATGGAGACTACGAATTATATGCGAAACTAATGACCCAGAAGAATGGAAATCGTCTCTAACTCAAGGAAAGTTAGAATCCCTAACTCAATAGACACTAATTATACTTTTGTTTCTCCTAGAATACACTGCTGAAGTCACTTCCCGTCAAGTTTGGCTTAGATATATATTATGATTATAAGACGTAGGGCTGGCAACTTCCTATGGATACTCCCAGATAAACCCTCAGAAAATTCCGTTTCATAGCTAGATTTATGTGAGGGAACCCCCCTTCTATGTGCTGCTTACCATTCTATCTGTTTTACAGGCGCGGACAACATGATTTTCATTTGGAACGTTTCGACAGAGGAGAAGTTGATAAGCATTAACTTCCCCGACATGGTGCTTTCAGCTAGTTTCAATCGGAACGGCTCCCGTTTGGTTACCACTTGTAAGGACCGCCATACTCGTATCCTCGATCCCCGAAATGGCACAATTCTCAAGGTCAGTTGTCCTCTCGCCCAATACCACTTGAAGTCGGACGTATCCAATCTGTCATTTCTGTGTTATTTGACATCAACTTTCTCTAGTCCAATAGTGGCACGTTAAAAAACGCCTCACCTCAAGTGTCTATCGTCTCTCAGCGGTCATTTTAAGCTGTGAGATGTTCAATTATATCTAGTGTCTGATCCCTTGCTCTACTTTTTTAATAGGAGAATATTTGTCATCAGGGAACCAAACCGCAACAAGCTATCTACCTCAAGGATGGTCGTATCTTCACTACGGGCTTCTCACCCATGAGTGAACGTCAATTCGCCATGTGGGCCAAAGTAGGTTGACCTCCTAGAGTGCCTCTGTATTACTGAAATAAGTAGTAGTTTTATTGATTTGACCACTATGAAAATCTAGCTTTTGTCGTGCTGTCAAGTTTCAGGAGTTTCTTTTGGAAGACAGTATCGGTGGTCATAAGGTTTCCTTATGAGTCTTTTGTACTTGTGCTTTAAGGCTACATGCTGGATGACTGTTGAAGATTTGCAGTATTTAACAAGGTGAGGCTGTTTGTTTTGGATCATGTCAGGCTCATTTCCTGCGGATTAACGTCGTACAAGTCGGCTATTATTGTAGAAGTCGTTCGGGAACCAAGTGTACTCGAATTGGAGTATCGATATTGGACGATATTGATCTAAAAGTAAGACAATGAGGGGCACGTCAGCAGAAAAGGTCAGAATTCCGGAATCCTCGGATCTACCTCTTCATCATCCGACGAAGCTTCGTCTCTAAATAACCGCTTAGTTTACAACGTTTGCTGTTATTCGCCACTTCTGAGATAATGGGTCTACTCGAGATTGGCTCCCTCTTTGCCACCTCTACTGATTAAGCTATAATACTAGAATGGTTGTTTAGGTCGACGCCGCTGCATTCGTTAAATCTGATCAAAGACCTGACTATGTGCGCACTTGGAGTTTGGGATGCTATAACTCAGATTTCAGGGAAGCGTTTGTAAGTCTTCTGGGAACTTTGAGGCGGAGTGAAAATATCGACAGACTAAATACTTAGGGTTACAAAATGGCCGATTATTTCTTATCAGAAATGAGAGGCAAGTGTGTTACTTGATTGTAGCTTGTCAATTTCAGACTTTTGCTATCAGTTGATTGCCCAGAAGAAATTTTTAGCTTGGATTTCGAACGTCTAATGCATGGTCTGGCGTCGTTTCCAGGACAGCTATATCCACTTTCTGTCCCTACGTTTGTACCATGATATTTCATATAGTGTTCTTTAATTAATCCTATTCAAAGAGGTATTTGGTCCGTCACCAGCGGTATACGCACATTTAGTATATGCATTATTTTGTTTTAATTACGAACGCTGAAGTAAAGTAGGAAGCTTTAATAGCCGATCAGAAGAACCGAATAGATGAATTGATCTCCGACACCCACTTTAGCTAATTCACCTGGTCTTTCATTAAGGAGACTTAAATACCAGTTAATATATTATTGCAAGTGTTCCGTCGGTAGGTGAAAAGTAATGCTATCAATTTGGGAAACCTAGGCTAAAGAAGTCGAAATCTTACTTTTCAGTGGTATAAACTGTCGCCTCCCAGATTCAGCGCAGAAAACTTTCTTGTTTCGTAAATTGATAGAACCTGTGATAAATTCATTGAGAATTTGATAGAAGATTAAACACCTGCCCCTTGATAGTATTTCAGGAATTGGATCTCATAGATAAGAGCTGGTGGGGAAAAATCTCAATGCAGGGAAGATGAACATGGGTGGAAACTCTTCTTTTCACAAAATGACTTTAATCAGTCAAATATGGTGGGTCACTGGGGGATGAATATGAACTATTCCTTTCACGGCTCACATAAAGAGCAGGTGCGCTTTTACTAGTGGCTCTTCTTGGTTGATTACTAGTTAGTATGATTATTAAGATCAAAGACTAGCATAAAGGTAACTCACCTCAGCCAACATTCTTCTCTCAATATGCGACTTCCTCAGTGATCGTATAGAAGGTAAGCAAAAGTCGGTCGGAATAACACTCAAGATAGAAGCCTCTTCATACATCAAACAAAAGGATGCTTTGAGATTCACAATATCATCTACTTCAGCTAAGAGAACGAACGTCTCAATTTCTTGAATAAGCAATGTCTCCTGACAATCAACGCAAGCCTATGTGCGCACGAACACCGGCTTCAACGCACGAATCGGTTCAAGGTGTGGTTATTAAAGCTCATACAGAACTTTCTCTTCTGCATTTGATATCACTTGTTGCGCAAAAAACCAAAAGGAGACTGTTAAACTGGAGTGGGATTTCTTCATAAACAGGTAGTGAAGTACTTCTAACTTTAATTCCTCTCTTCTGTTTGCTGTAGGACGATGTAACAAAGAGATTAGTGGAGATGGATTTGGATATTAGCAATGGTATCATTTTCCCCTTCTACGATCCTGATAGCAATCTTCTCTTCCTCTGTGGCAAGGTATGTCTCTCCGCCTTATCTTCATATTTTTCCATGTATTCTTCATTTAGTTCTTTTGCGCTTAGAAAGACTCACTTTTTATTCCTTCATTTCTAATTAATTAATTAATTAATTAATTAATTAAATGTCATATTTCCCACTTGATTAAATAGTGGCATCGGTAAGTGGGGTGAGAAAAAAACTGATGTCATTTTATTTTGGGTCTCATATTCGAGAATTGTTGGGAATTTGTTCATTGTAGACTGCCAGAGTCAAACAGCTTAGTGCTTATGTAACTACTGAAGCAGTTTTGCATTGATGGCGCTATAGATAGCGTAGGGTCGAAACGTATGGACAGAAAATATTATATAGATTGTGATAAAAAACAATGATTAAGACATATGACAGATACCAATGTAAATGACCTTCATCCATTTCATTGATTTGATTCGATTATACTGAGCGGAGCCATTGACAGTGGCTATAGGTATTGAAGAAGCCTTTCACTTACGATTTTTTCTGATACATGCTTCTCCATTATCTGCTCATCTGCACTAACAATAGCAAAGTACTTTGCACAATTCAGGTCGCACTCCTAGGTTTACCATTCACTAAGTCATTTCAACGCGACTGAGGTTTCGATCTGAAGTAAAAGCCTATTTCACTAATAACTTCACCACCGCTGTCTTTGAAAAACTGTTAGAATACTGGAATCTTGCTGCCACTCACGAAGCAAAAAAAATCATGCGAAGAGTGCTGTTTCCCTTTGGGTAAAAGCGGCTTTTTGAAACCAGAGCGATGGCTAAAGGCAGTAGTTAATTTTGTACCCAGTCTGGGTGCATTATCCTAGTCCTTGGTTGGTATTTCGTGCCGTTCCCCTTTTTTGGTCTTAGCTAAGTACTATGTCGACTTCTGGATGCTAAAAATTAGGTCGGCCGGACATTGCTGACAATGTTATATTATGTTAACCGTTCTCTGAAATGAGACCGTTAGAATCGAAAAGGCTGACCTCTTAAATGATTATGATTTTTGGGGCCGATTTTCGTTATCCACTGTTGATTTTGTCTTCTAGGGCGATTCGTCAATGCGTTACTTTGAAATCACTGAGGATGAGCCATATATCTTTTTCATCGATACCATGACTAGTTCAGATCCACAACGCGGTATCGGTTGGATGCCCAAAAGGGGGCTCAACGTCAACCAAAACGAGATCGCTCGCTTCTACAAACTCCACGCACGAGGCTTCTGCGAGGTCATTTCCTTCACGGTTCCCCGAAAATCTGTCCTTTACCAAGACGATCTCTATCCCGACACCGTCGGAGACACTCCTGCCCTCTCGGCCGACGAGTGGATGACTGGAAAAGACGCAGATCCCATTCTGGTATGTTTCTTCTCTTATTGCATTAGTGTTCCAACCAGGAAAGTGGACCTTTCCAATTCCCTTCCACGACCAACGGCCGCTCTCCGGACGGTCATGGCACCCTTAGGTGCCTTCATACGTGCTGGTGCGGACATGTGCCCGCGTTTGCGTACGTGCATCTCTGAAGTGGCGCGATCGAAACCCCTATCCATATATGGCTGGTGTTGGTGGGATGGCCTTCACACGCACCCGTTTGCGCATACGCGTATAGCGCATACGCCTATGTGTCAACGCCCCGACTTTAAGCGTTTGCTTTGATGCTACCCCTTTCTCTCCCTCTATGTCGTTTCAGGCCTCCTCACAGAAGCATCCCTGCCATCATAACCTAGGTCTAGTGTGGATCACCATCTTGATGCCCTATTTGAGGATGAGTGTGCTTTAAATATTATTAGGGTTGGCCTTGAAGAGACTTGCCTGGCGAATTTTGTCGGTTGGGGAAAAGTATATTATTTTAGCGAACCTTCACTTGGGTCTAAGTTTCCGCCGGACCCTTTTGGATGGTACCCCTGCATTTTTGTAGGTCTTGAAAACAAGTTTCGCTTGTCGTGCGAAAGGACTCATTTTTTGAACGACAATTCACAATTATCAGTCCTTTGTACGCGTTAATCTCCCAGAAGAATCCTGCACAGCTTGGATCTTGACATAGGACAGCATTGTTGTTTTAGTCTTCCAAAATTGGCTACTACAAGGGGTTTCGTTGATGTTCTCCTTCATTGTCTGGAAATTCCCTTGCATCAGTATGAACCTATTAGACCCACCATCTTGTATATACAACGGCATGTCGAGTACTCATGCTTCAGCTTGCCCAAAACTTGAGCGTGATTTGCTTAACCAGAGGATTTTAGCCGCAGGGTCTTCGGATCTCATGGCTTTTCGGATTTGCAAGCCTAAGATAGGCCTTTTATCTGTGCCATGAAGGATTGTAATCTAATTTTGTTGGTCGGCAAGGATGCAGTACTCCCTAGAACTGGTCTTGGAAATACTTTATTACCTTCCTGCCTTTGAGTTAGGAAAATTGCTTCTCATACGGCCTTTTCATCGTAACAGCACTATCTCCAAGCTTTGGCTCCATCTTCTAGCATTTCTGCGTTTGTCCTTAACTGAAATCTTAAAAGTTCTTGCACTGTTTTGATAAGGGCATGATTTGATAAATTGTAAACACCATAAAGTCATTATGGGTCAACTGAGGTTACCTCAAGAATCGACGGATTTGGTTTGTAAATATCCTTACCCTCTTGTCACCGAGCTTTTGAGGGGTTCGGCCATCGTCTCTTTGAACTAAGGAAATGTACGTGCATCGTGAAGAAATCATCCGCAAAGGACAGTGAAATTTATCTGAAGTCTGAAGGTAACCTTGGATTTGATATTATGAAGTAGTTAAAATGAAAAATAAGGGTTAATAATTACGGATTCTTAAGCCAGGTTGTGAAATTTATCCAAAGAAAACTTCTCGAGCTCCCCTTCATGAAATATTCGCTCATGTATAAATGTGCACTACTCCTATTTCACTAGTTTATCTTCGCGTTATGATTTTGCGGCATAAGGCGAGCGAGACGTTTTGAAAATAGAACCAAATGCATTTCGTAGTTGGTATTTTGTAAATAATGTCTAGGTGAGACTGGTGGTTACCGATTTGAAGACTAGTTGTGATTCAAACCTATGCTGATAAGCGTCGAGTAATCATTCTGCTCTCAAAACGGAATTGAAAAAAAAAACCCTTTTAACAGTGTCCTCAATCTTCACACTTTTGTGCTTTCCACCTTTAGTGTATCATCCTTGTTGAATCATATCCTTGTTCTAAACTCTCGTTATTCATCCATGTGCCCTTTCAATGAACCTTCAGTTGTTTCGTTGTCTAATCGGATAAATTTTGCAGGCCCTGCACGACTTTAAAAAAAAATTATTTTGCATCAGATCTCGCAGTGCGATAATGCAGTGCTGCTGGAACATTCGCTAATTTGCCCAGCCATCCCATCTACTAAGGATCCCAGAAACGGAATTTGAATATCTCTGTTATAATTGGAAGCGCTGAAATGTTTGCTATTTCAGGATTTAGTAGTCAATAGGCTTGGCGTTGTTGAAAAAATCGTCGTACTAGAAAGCCCAAGTTGAGTGAGACTTACCTTCGTTGATCTTTGAGTTTTTATTAAAGTGCTTTTACCACTTTCACTGTCAGATTTCGCTGAGAGAGGCCTTCGTAACTGGTGGAGCAGATAGCAAGAAAAACGGCAAACCACCCTCAACGCGACTGAAATTGACCGAGTCTAAGTTGGGCAAAGGAAGTGGTGGCTTCCAGGCAGCCTCCGACAACACGAACTCAGAGATTACAGACGCAATCAAATCCTCCCATGGAACTTCAAACCCCGTCTTGACAAGCGGAGAAGTCAGGAAACTGGTATGTTTCTTCTTTCCTTTTATGCACCTAAAATGTTATAATCCAAAATTTGCGCTTAGAGAAAATGTACTCTGTCTTTTGTTTTGGGGTAAAAATGGATAACTTAGCATCTCCTATTCGGTGATTTCTTTATGAAGTGGCTTTGACTGGTGTGACTACTTTTCCAATCACTGAACAGCGATGGGTTTCAGACCCATATATGTCATGCAACTGCTTACACATTGTCCTTATATGTTGTCAAGCCTCACTTTGTGGAACGCGTTCGAATAATGACATATTTCTTCGATAAATAGCTACTGCATCACCCTTGTGCTTTTCTATTCGGACTGAGTCATACCTGGAATGGAGCACTAGTTTACATGTTTCTAGCATCCAGGACTCTCTGAAAAGGCACCTAGGATATAATATGATGTCAGAAACAAACCAAACTTCCCATTGCTTTGTAGGAAGACTTCGGTGGAATTAGTCCTGAGGACGTGAAACAGTTGGTGGACGATATGAGAAAGATGAAAATTATAATCAAGGGTCACGAAAGACGAATAAAACAGCTGGAAGAGCAAGTCAGAGGGACTCAGTTGCAGCAGTAGTAGACGCAAAACTTACTACTGAAATTACTATAGCCAACTTCCTCCTTGTTAGCCACTGGTGGGCTCTGCCCCACCAACCTCTTTCTGCTCCATCATGACACCAAATCAGTTCCTCCTCTGCCCATCTCTCTTTTCCTCATATATTCACATGCCACCTCATGATTTGACTCGCGATGCATTTAATTCCTCCCTCCCCGTCCAAAAGTGATCTCCACTTCTGTTCTTATTTCGTTCTCGATACTAGAACGCTTCTACGAACGATCCCCTCTCAGTCTCTGTCCCCGTCTCTTCTTACATTGTGCCTATTTGCAGAAAAGAAATACCAAACCCTTTGTTTCACACCTCTACGTAAAGAATTAGAGGAAGCAGGAGTGGTACCGAGGGGTGCCCGTCTCCTCTCCTTGCGCCTGTAGAGCAAGCGTCTTCTGCCTCCCTCTCCTGGTGGATGTTGAGAATATGCATGGACTGAGGGACATATCTATATATACTGTAGTCTTTCAATCTGTAATTGATAAGTGCACGCTCTCTGTGCTCGTTCTTGTTTCCAGACTTCCTGCCCCCGTCTCTTGTCAGTTCATCAGAAAGCTTTTGAGTTTCTTTTTCGAGGTTTTGTGCTTTAAAATAGTCTCCGTTAATTTTTCATCAATGAATTCGATGATAAACAACGCAGAGTCGTCGTTTCACTCTTATTCCAGTATTGGCATGGATTACACCGATTATCTGGACTTTTGAAGTCCAGGATTATGTCTCCCAAGTTTGCATAGAGGACACCAATGCTCAAGCTTGTGCTGGCCCCCAGCATACCAGGCAATGCTTCAGTACTGGTATATGCGTTTTCTTGGTAGATTAATCACAAGGTCAAGTCACAGGTTCAGTTTGGGGATACATTATTTCCTAGCTCTATTCATTCTCTTGTACAACTGGATACCCCACTTTTATGCCTACACCAGTTCTTTACATCAATCATTTCCGCAAACGAGTGAGACATCACTTGAAGGTATACGTGATGCATGCAAGGGTGAAATCAATGGCATTCAAGCATCTGCATGTTCTTTGGTCTTACACCACTGGCTTTTCATTTGCCTTGGTACTTGCAACATTGATGGTTAATAGGTAAGATTGTCTTATTCGTCACTTGAATTAATGTCCAGAACCTACTGGATTAGAGAGCAAGTCCTAAAATGAAACAATCGCTTGCAGTGATGTTTAGATTAGGCGGTTGGGCGGTACTGATTTGAAAAAAATACTGAAGAACTCTCAACAACGAATCTTTAAATACTGGAATATTTCTTTAAACCGGGGTGTATGTAGGTCAGATCGAGTGAATTTCGAATTCTTTATCGACGATCACAACTCAAGCTGGACTCTCGTAATGCCAGAAGAACATTGTCAAGAAGTATTTGAGGTTTGACCTACTTACAGCTATATCTCAGAGTAAGCAATGCGTATAGATCCCATTCTACTTCTAGTCTCAGTAGTTTCGAACAGAGCTCTCATCTTTGGACACAAGGAAAATCAAGGCACATAACCCAAGAACTTATCCACCGTTAACAACTCTTCTCTTTCACCTAATTTAATCTTTGCCATAGTAAAGACTTTCAGATACGTAGTACTTTAGTTAGACGTTGAGTATCTAACTTAATATACCCTACACTTTTAGTGCATTTCCTCTAAAAGTGACTTAATCGATTGAAAGCAATTTGTCAATATCAGCTTAGCGCCAAAGTACAGACCAATTGCTTTTAAGTGGCAATCCGGCTGTAGCAGAGGTTACAGTCATTTGAGGCGAGAAAACGCCGGCTTGGAATTAATATTCTTTATTTTTTTTTAATACCATTTGTTGTACTTTAAGTAAAGAAAAACCAAGTTGAGAAATTTCCAAACTAGTTTCATAGTTTCTCAACATCTAGTATTTTAACACTAGAGCAGGTCACACCTTATGACGCTGAGTAGATTTGAACCGATGTTAACCAGTATAAGTCACCTTTTGTGTCGCGGCAGTTCGGGGCAGCATTAGTGTATTTGTAGGTAAGTGGCTTACTAGGTATCGGCAAAGTTGCGATAGATACATCGGCAGCATTTACCATAATTATGTCCGACAGCATGGAATGTTTTCGTGATGCAGTGCATTCAATTATTCTGCCATATATTCATAATAAAATTGTTACTGAGTGCAGAAACTAAGGAACCGAACACTACTTTATTGCCTGGTCGGTGGGGGCTGATTGCCATCAGGCCAAAAGTATGGAACTCAAGGTCGTCACTTGTACCGCATACTTGGCGTGCTATATTCGTTGATGGAATAATTTTGAGAAAAGGTGTATTTTCTAACTAAGTCAAATTTCCATCCGCATCAGTTTTCGACGGTTAGTTCTATTCTAATTTGGAATTTTTCATGTCAATTGCATTTTTTAGTTCGCTATTGAGAGCTCTATTTTTGGACTTTCATTTAAGGATACACGTACCCGAATTAAGCAAAGCAGAACCCTAAGCCATCATTGACGAAACTACTGCGATTCAGCAATTGTTCAGTCCTTACAAATCCGTCTAGTCAAGAGCAGGCACACTGACTTAACTTATGTAAATTTGTTGGTTTAATCTAAGTTCATTAGCACAAACTATGCCATCTTATCACCTTATGATTTCCATTTTTCTTGAAAAATTCGAACTTTTGAATACGCCCGCTAACGAAATACATCATTGGGCGAGATTATCTTCCAAATAATAATAATCTACCGTTTGATTCAGAAGTTGACAGTATGCAAAACTGAAAAAATCTAGTTGTATAACCGGGCGCAATTGCGAATCGCTTAGACGCAAGGAAGTGACATGGAACAGCTGGACCTTCGGTCATATAAAATATTCCACCTTAAAATTTCAATCCCTTAGTGTGATGATAATCAGCGGTGACGAGGTAGACATAAACAGGCAAGTGAATTTTCACAGCGGCCATTATCAATCTCATATAGCGCCAGCATTATAACTTGCTCATTGAAGGAAGACTGCCCACAAATGTGCTCACAACTGATAGAAGTATCTAACCAGAGAGCTCAGTAGTAAACAATCAAAAAGGCGCCGGATTGGGGTAATGAAAAGAAAGTTATTGTTCTGGTGCAAAGTTTTGGCGGCACATCTGGATGGAAGATAAACGCACTTTGCTGGAAGGTGTCAAGGTAGAACACTTAACAATTCTCAATGTTTCTACTCCATTTAAATATATTAACCTTACGCGAACTTGTTTTGCTCCAATAGCAAATATTCATCATTTTTACTAATGAGTAGTACAGTTAAAACAGGTATCTTCGAAGTAAAAGGTTGTAAAAATGGTAATATCTAGAATACACATCTTGACTAAATGAAATTTTTACCATAGTAAAACCGTTTGTCCACTACTTATCTCTCAAAATATGACAACACATCTAGTAATTTACCTTGTCGTTGGGACACCCCCTTTAGTAAAGGATTAGAAATACCCAACAGTTATTGCACCCAAAAAGAAAGGTGAAAGAGACGAATTAAACTGACAGTTTGCACTTATAAAATGTTCAAGAACGAAATGCATTGTAAGGACGGAAAATAAGCGGCAATACTCTTGTACGTAAACTGTCCATGGTGCTTTGCCATCTAGGAATAGATGACGATGATGCAGCCTAAATGGGTCTATGAATACATGCATACACACAGCCATTTACCGATAATTCAGCACAAAATGTTTATATTATCATGGGCACTAAAGACAAACATTAAACGTGAGAATTTTGTGTATAAGAATAAATATGCAGTCGTCAAAGTAATGAAATGGATGTAATAACTCTAAATCGCCACCATCTATTGTACGATTAATATCTGATGTGACTCAGGTTGCGAAATTTCGTATGACATCCCTAGTCGGACTTCCACTGTACGAACGTCTAAACTGAAAGGAATAGAACATTCGAAAGGAGATAGAACTAAAAAATATCAGAATATGCTTTACTGCATATCACGAATATCAGGATGTATGTTTTAAAATTTCCCTGCATGACTTGGAGCAGAGGCGCGCTGCTGTATGCCGAATTTGCGTTACTCTTAGTTGTGTATGACCTTGGTCAGTGTTTCTTTTCTAGTTCTATCAGCAGTCGACGTAATCGATTGAAAATGGTACTAATCCTTTAATGAATCTGCTGGATTTGTAGGAGGAACATGCTGTTCTCAGAAGCCAATTCATATGTTCTTATAAGACAACAGAGAGCCTTACATTCCTTATATTGTCAATGGTGATTACTTTTTTGGAATCTTTGTAATAGAAGACCTTGTAATCGTAATTTTATTTATCTCTGACAGACAAAACCGATCTAATTTCTCGTCCCTCTTTTCTTACTAAAGAAACCTGAGTTATCCTATCTAAATTGCCATAAATAGACAATCAGTTTACCAGCTAGGTAATGACTCCAGTTAGGTCCCCGATCCCAATCAACATAAACAAAAATCTAGCGGTGATTGTATAGCATCTAGAGCGAAGTTTTTGGGGACTAAGTCTTGATGCTAGTGGGTTTTCCTGTAATTGTTTTCAGAAACATTGGCTGCGCCTTCCTGGTTGTAGTCGGTTATGCCTATCCTTGTCATTAGTTATTTCTCATATAACTAAAAGTCTGTTAAATGGGTGATCGCACTATATCCCGGTTGTACCACATTCAAAAAATGTCTTCATAATCATCCTTTACTTTTGCAGGATTCAAAACACCAGAACTAGGGCTAATGAGCTTGTGAAAAACTTTGTTTTGTCCAGTGTTGGAATATTTCCCTATTTCTGGCGTACTTCCGCATGCAGTCAGAATTTTTACATTCCACCCTTCTCACAGGACTCAAGTGAGCCCTTTCCTTTATCTTTCTTGAAGTATGGAGGTTCAGAAAAATAAATAGAGTTTTCACGATAAACCAGGGGTGATTCCTTCTTTGCTGAAATGGAACCACGTGGGTTCTCAGTGGAACTAATTTTGCATAGTCCAAATAGGCCTTGTAATCTGACCCCCTTCAGTACCCCAATATATTTTTCCCAATAAGTTTTTGGAATCTTACAAAAGACTTTAAGGACAACTCACAAAGACAGTAAATCTCAAAATACCTGCTAATAGATATTTAGAGTATAGTGGCGCTGGTACCCAGACGAGGCGAATACAAGAGTAGGAACAATGTGGCAAGTAAGCGAGCTTTAGCCGTCTAATTCTCAGCCATTTCTCACTAGGCAATGGCACTGAATTATCCAGGCCGTGGGAACATAGTAGCACCATCTACCTTTATAGGAAAGAATGCATTCATGAGGCTGTCTAGTGTTCTTAAAACAAAAGCGAAAATTCATGCTCGTCACAAGATCTCTCTAAATTCGACTTTGTTTAGCCAAATTTTGCAAAAATTTTTTATACGTTTTTTTTTGCATGATGCTTTTTCGCATTTAGAACTTTTAGTAGGACAAATGCGGAAAGCAGTTTTAGACATTCTTTGGCGATACATTGGAGTTAAATATGGCTTCATCTATTAGTGCTTATACTTTGGGATATCAAATGAAAGCTTTCAAAAAATGACTGTGAGATTTTGGGCGAATTCTCTTGGGAGACTGTCTGTGCTTTGTAACGGTGGGTACCTTTATTTGGCAGTCTTATAAAATTTATTACAATCTCGTGCTCTTGAGGACAGGACAGTTGAAAAATAAGCCTAATTGAACTACAGGACACAACGGATCTTCGTCATCTACCCATGGGCGGGAGGAAGGTATTGACGACGAAGAAACGAATCCCGATCCACTGATATGAAAATCGCGGTTGGTCTTATGGCTCTGAAAAAGATACACGCGCTTAAGAGCTCATGCTAAAGAACACAAAAGATTCGTGATAAAAGACAGATTTTTTTCCGGAATCCTGCAATCATTCACTCAAATAAACCAAAAGGTTGGGGCTCCATATTTTTCTACTTAGTTAAAAAGAATTATTTTTGGTATTAGTGAGAAGGATAATCCAATAACTGGAATGCCAACTATCTAGGCTTTTATCTTTGATTATGACTTAACCATTAAAGGATTTATCAGCTATCATGGCTAACTGAAAATGCCGGGGAACGAGAGGTGGAGGTTTGGCCATCCACTTCCACGATCGGTCATTAAAAATAAGAATTGACCAGTTCCGACAGCACTCCATTCTTTGAGCCTCCTCAAACAACACTGAACCTCGTATTCAACCTAACTCTCAAGTGAAACTTCGTCAATTCCCTACTAAAAGTTTTATTTATTATGCCGAAAACGAAGGCGTTCCATTTCACCGAGATAAAATAAACTGCTAGCTCAAAAAATAGCATAACAAAAGCTTCGATGACGTTATATTTAGCGTCAGTGTTTCAGCTGAATTTCTTCTAGTCTTCGAAAGTGCAATCTGCAGTATTTTCTAAATTTTGCATATGAGGGGCTTATATTTCGTGTGCTTGTGTAAAAACCGAATTCGACGAATAATTACCCTAGCAGGCGTCCTATTATTACCAAAGCAAATTGCCAGTCAGGCCATTAACTTTCAAAACATCGACGCTGATATTTTCGTCTAGCACACATGCCAACGCTCTCTTCTTTCGCTTGCCCCCTTTACTAACCACGAATTTCTATTAGTGGTGGAATTTCGCTAAAGTCTGTAACCATGAAGATTTCGCGATTAATTCAAATTCAAATAACCTGTACATGCTAAATTTTTATTGAATCATCTGATCAATTTATAAATCCCGTCCTTTATTTCCAGAACTTCATGTTTTGAACAATGTTTATTTTTCTACAAAGCTTACAGCATCTCCAGCACATGTGTTAGATATAAGACGAAACACCCTACTGGTAGGGTGGCCACAAAGAACAAAGACAATAAGGCACAAAACTGCGATCAGAAGATTACCCAATTTCTCGCAGCCATCTCAGGTCACAGATCTTTTTGCTGATTCCAGCGTTGTACAGCAAGGCATTTGGCAGCAAGAGGTAACATTCTAAATTTAGTTTTACAGCAGAACAACAGTGAATACTCCCGATCATGAACAAGAAATTTCAGACGCCATTAATCCTTTTGAAAAAACATCATGAACGTGTTGAATGACTGTTACGTTTCATTGTCACTGATCGAAATATTTGAACTCAAAATCATTGGGGCGTAGGATAAGAGTAAAAAAATATAGACTAAAATTTCAGCAAATATCTTTAAAATTTGATCCACAGTTCCTGCTTGAAGATCATACGTCTTGGAACTACAAAACACATGTTCGGGCAGCTACTCAAATATTTAAATAAAATAATCAATATTCAAAAATCGACTGAGTTTTTTTGCGCATCTTCGTGTGTAAGAGCGGACAGGTTTTTTTGGAAAATATAAAGTACGGCAACAAAAATCTAAGAAGAGGTAAATTATGGAGGGTGAGGTGATCAAAGAAGCCCTCCTGGAGACCGGATGGAAATCCACATTCGCATTTCCAACGGCATCGGCGGAAAATATGAAACTTTTGGAGTTGGTCAGTGAAAAAATTAAGCATTAAATCTAACATGCTATTATTTTAAAATAGGCATAACCCATCCTATCTATTTGACATTTCCTTATGCTTATAGGCGTTCAAATATTAATTTTTTCAATTATAATCACAAAATTTACTTACGATATATAGAAGCCTCATCAGTCGTTTTGAAATAGCTACCGATTCTAGGCTCTTAAATATATTGCAATTTCCAAATAATCTCTTGGTCATTGAGAGAGCGATTTCAATCGCATATAATTCTGGTTCAGAAATCGTCAAATATTGTACTAAATGGCTTAAGTGCTATGCAGTCTTTGTGAGGGCTTGAACGTAAGAGTGATATATCATTAAATTGTTATATTTCTAAATATTTCTAATGGTTTGAAATTTACCAACGTTTTAAAGAGCTATGCGAGGTTATCAGAACACGTAAGGGAGTTTTCTCAGCTCCATTCTCTCATTTATTAAGCAACCATTAAACACCAGCCTTGATCATTAATTCAACAAAGGTCCTGTCCGACCCTCATTTCTTGAAATTCGCACCTCTTTGTCGTAAGAACCTCTGGCGTTGATAAGTAGGTTATGCAATCATTTGGATCAAAATATGAGGGTCAGTCTTCTGGTGTTTCACTCAAAAAAAATTAAATGTTTTTCGTACTTATCCATAAATTTGTTAAAAGGTCTTTCCTAGAACGATCAGTCGGTCAGCATTCGGGTCCTTATGGATCATCTTCACCGGCAGTTAGCCTCGCATGCAGATTACCGTCAATTTTTTAAGATTTCGCAGCAGATATTCGCTTATTTCAAAACCCTTTCTCGATGAAAAATCGAGTAATGCGGACTGGATAGCTCTAAAACCGGTCGGATCCAAAGAAATGTAGTACTCACCAGTTAGCAGAGGAGGGACTCGTCCTTTTCCATCCTCTTGCAATAGTAAGAGGATTGGGTTTCCTACTGAAATTGTAATGCATGGTTTATTACAATAAAATAGTCTGAGCTCTTTCTATCACCTCTTTTCTATGAATATGCTAAGCAATCAAGCCATAAGTCCTACGCAGAAGCCTCTTTGACACAACTTCATACTATAGAGAATTAAGACACTTGTGCTCCGCATTACTTACATAGGACACATTCCATGCAAAAACTCCTATGTTTTGATTTACGTGATCGCAGTAATGACCACTTTTTGATGCCATTCTAGTTAGCAGAGATGAAGGCAAAAATAAATGAAACAAATGAGGGCCTGATGATGTACAAGGAGAAGAACAAAAAATTGGAAGACCACATCGCTCTCGTCCTAAATGAGCGCAAACTCACTGAACAGCTCAAAGTGGAGGTGGACAAGGAGATCGCTGAATCAGAGCATTTCATTAAAATGGCAGAACAAGAAAACTGGCGCACTGCCAGTGATCACAAACGACTCATTAATCAAAAAAAGAAACTAACATCCAGAATTAGTTCGATTGAGGTGCGTTTCAGCGGATTCAGCCACGGATTTATTTAGCAACACATGTAAAAATATCTGAAAATAGTTGCAACTACTTGGCCATTCTGCCACAATTCGCTTATAAACTCATTTATATCTTATTCCGACGGTTTGACCCAAAACATTGAACTTACATGCATTTGGGTGATTAGGCTTCCAGTCCTTATGATGAAGTTTGAAAGAAATTCGAAACCGATTTTTTACAATGCATATAAATGGGGTAGTAGCTATCGTTTTCTTTCGAATTTAGCAATAACAAAACCCCCGTAACCTAACTTCATTTAACTTTTCTTTTGATTTAAAAATGGATACTTCTTCTAAACATGCTTATAAAAGGTTTTAAAGGAATGAATCTCATTAAACGCAATTAAATGCGAGCTATTCTGTTAAGAATGAATTTAAAAATTTGCATGAACTAAAAGTTATTGCGAGCAGAAATGCAAAGTAATCTCTACTAAATTTCACCACCGTCGAAATGGTTTAATTTAAGTAGGCTTGAAGGATGTCTGCTAGTAATATTTTCTAGTTCTTATGAAATTGAAAATATAAGTTTAAAATGATGAAAAAAATATTCACATTCAACAAGCTAAGGGCTTTTCGTGATTAATTTCATTTTTGCTATCTTGCAAGTACAATGTTTTCAAAGAAGCTTTTCTTTTTTGGCAACATTACAACAAAATAGTTCATTTTGCGGGAATGACATATAATGACTGCATGAACCACAAAGAATCATTAGATGGAGATAAAGAGGTGCTGGTGGATCGTGGAAGCTCAGATCATCCGACCAATGCCTTAATACCGATAATGAATAATAAATTTATCTGAATGGTGCTTGTAATTATAAATTAGGAAACCCTTTAACATCCAGCTTTCAACTTTTCCTTGGGATGTCCAGCTCATAATCATTTATATGCAAGGATTATGGCATGTGCAATTTTCCACAAAACTGTTATTATAGTGAATAAATGGTAATTTCTTCTTTTGTAAACTATTTGTTGCATTGGTTTAGAATTAGGACAAATAAACGTGCGCATTTAAGCAAAGTACGTGTCCTTGAATACGACTTCTTGGTCTGTTGCATCTTAGTCTAATTAGCGCTAGCTTTTTCGCTTAAAAATCATGAATGCCAACACAAGTGGTAGGACTATAAAAATTTACAATGGTTTTAATGGAGTGAATAAATTGCAATAAATTAAGTCGTCCGAAATTACTAGGAAAAAGTTCTAATGTGGGAAGCAGAAGGTCTGGTATGATCTTGTCTTTGTCGAACAAGTGTCTAAATCGGATCCTAACGCCTTATACTAATTGCCAGTTGCCATTTCGAATATCATTCTCAAGTGCTAACTCTGTCTTTGGCTTCGAAGACATGGCTGTTGGTCTATTTCATTTGGTACAAGCTCCTTTCATATTAGGAAGGTCTTTATTTTACCTCTACTTAAATTTTTCGAAGGCTTAGTTAAATAACAGAGTGACGAATCTGCTCTCTTGATCAAACCCAGCCTTGGAAATTTCCGTTTCCAGATTTGGATGGGAAATTAGTTTAAGAAGCAATCAAGATATACTCCAAAGACTTTTCCTTTGGTACAAATAAAATTTTCTGTTGTTTAAACTTTATACCCAGTACAATCGATACGTAGTCATAGCATATTGACAAAGCAAACAAGCTGTATAAATATCCACTTTTGTGGTTTTGAAACAGACCCTTGAGTAGTTAAGGAGGGGACTGAAAAATCCGATTTGTCCGCAGTCATCATTAAAATAAAATCCGAATTTTAGAATTAAAGCCCTTTTTTAGACGCAGTTGCGGATGTTCGGTAAATCATTCAGGGATAGAAAAAGTTCATTTTACCCATACATATATCTGTATTAATCCAACAGATGTAAATGTCGAGGCAGAAGCCGAGTTTCTTCTCTCAAGACATTCTCAAATTACCGATGCCTTCAACACAGTCCCTTAGTTCACCAGTGTTTCCTTTCTTTTTTGACACCAGCCTCTGGAAATTGCTCAAGAATGCTTTAGAAGTAAATTAAAGTTCCTATTATACTGCTTTAATTTTAGGATGAAATTTTTCTCAAATCTAATGAGCTGACTTCTATCAAATCGGAACTGGATTGTGACCAGAAGTTGGTAGAACAATTCATGGCAGATTGTGAGGGTGATTATGCCTTGAAAAGAAGATTGCAAGCTATCAGTAAAACTGATAATACTTTGATCGAGGTAATGTCATTCATTTTCACCATAAACTGAGTTAAAAATGTAACTGTATTGCAAGCAAAGCAGTTTGTTTTGTACAAAAAGCAGAAAAAGCAGAATATTCTTCACCTGGTGCAGTCAAATCCCATTAGATCAACCGTCGTACCAAACAAAAAGTTATTATATCCTGGAAAATTATGCACCAGCAGGTATGAAAAAGAATGAGCGAAAATGGGGAATAAACTATTGGAAAGGACGAATTTGAATAATTCACCAAAGCAAATATAAATAACCCCACCAATTCAAACATTTCAAGCTGTAGTTAATATAAATAGTCATTAAAGTTAACAATTAATGCTCAAATTGCATTATTTGGATATGTTACTATTAACTAATAAAAGTCGCAAGAAATAGGCATTTAGGCCAATGGATCAAATGCAATTTTTAGACTGCCAAGTCGAAAAAGTGATCCTTTGACATCATGAATGAATATCCGATGATACATTTCTCAAATCACTGTTAAGAGATGAATTTAGAGTTTGTACATGGGAAAGTGTGCGATCAGCATAATTTGTACCCCCTTTTCATTTGAATAAAGCACCTTATCAGTGAGGAGAAGAAGTTCAGCGCAAAGCGCAATGATATACTCAAGAAATTGGATACGACAGTATCCAAAAATGAGGTTCTACAGTTGCGGATCGACACGACGGCTGAGATGGGTAGGGAGGAAAACAAGGGGCGACAGGAGATGCTCCGGCTCTGGGAGAAGACCGTCAAGCAACTCTCTGATCGCGACTCTGATTTCTCAAAACTGGGTAAAGTAAGTTTTATTTGAGGGCATTTGATTATTTACAGCAAATAAACCAGCGGGACTTCTTAAGAGTGCAGAAATTTGGAGGAAATTAACTTAAGAATCCAGGGGTCACGTTTGTTCTCCTTCCCACAACGATTTTTTCATCGAATAACTGCTTTCTATTTTCAAAAATTCAGCGCCCACTCCTACAAAGGCAATATTATAATTGGGAAACTTGATCCGTTGGCACTTAGTGCTTCCTGCTGGAGTCAAACAGTCCAATATATGGGCAAGACTAGGCTAACGGAGCCGACTTTGATTAAAGAAGGGCGTTCTTGGAGAAGGAAAGATACCTAAAGCCTTTCTGATTGACGAATATGGCGTGGAATCTAATGAGTTATTTATGAATATTTCATCCACATCACCAACGCCCACCTTTAGATTTTCGTAGCTGAATGACTTAAGCGAAAAACTTATGAGTATTCCGTTCAAATCGTATGCTTGGTTTGGTCTGCCGAGAAATAATTAAATATGTGTTCTTAAATCATAAATAGGAAACGCTACATATCAGATTAAACGTTTCAGGCAAAAGTCACCAGTATCAACTTGTTAGAGTTTACCTGCCCTTTTTGAAGAAACGAAGCGTTATATACTCGAATGTAAATACTTGGCGGCTGTGATTTTGATTGCAGGAAGAGTCGATCCATGGCGTGGCTCGTGAGCCCCAAAAATGCTGTAACACCAGGCTTCAGAAATGAGGTTTGGGCATCGCAAATGACAAAGGTGCAGTACCCAAGTACTTTTTGGAAAGCCAATAAGTTTGAGTACGATATTTATAGGATTATCTTCGAATTTTTAATCTGACGTTTCACACTCCGGGTGCTGCTTGATTCCTAACGGAGGTTCCAAATGGTCGCGGATAATGCTGTCAGTGTTTCCTCTCCTACCCCTGTGTTCAGTTGCTTTTGAAGTCTGCTTAGCAGCTCAATTTCATAAAGGCATCTTTATCTGGGAAGCATCCAACAATGTAGTAATCCTCAGCGATAGAACTGCTGCTTAGCTTTAGATAAAATGAGGATGACACAATTGTGGATATCGTAAACACTTTGCCGCTTTACACACTCTCTCACCGTCTAGGATCGAACCCCAAAGAGGTTTCCAAGTTTTCCCGTAGTTTATATTATATTATTTTGTTGTCTCCACTGAAGCAGATTTCATAAGACCGTGGATTATCACAGATAAACTCGTGCATGCGTCATTACGGTTATCTTTTTTATTTGAGGGTTCTTTTTAGCAATTAAATTGGTGGTAGGATCTCACTGAAATGGTAATGTAAATACGAATTCTAGTCAATATTTCGGGTTAATCTTTGATCCTGATAATGCTATTTAACAGTTAGATTAGGCTGTTCTGACTGGAGAAATGAAAGCAATGAGACAGCCTTCCATTCGATATCAGAAGCAGATCACAAATCCCTTAATGCCCAAATTGAGATGTGATTTGGGAGACATTCTTCTGAAGCTAAGCTGCAAACACTGAACGTTTACCAATTAAATGCATTTTAAATCCTTGGATGAATTACTTATTGAGAAGTATGGTATTTTGACTGGATAGTATTTTTTAACTGATGAATGGCTTCTGCCTCAAGGACTATGACGAATTGCTCTCGGACATCAATGAAAGAAAGTCAAAATTGTATGCGTTGCAGAAGCAGCTGGGAAGCGTTCTTCAAGACATTAAGGACGTTAAAAATAAAGCCTCACTGCTGAACGCAGAAGCCAGTAATCTACGTCAACTAATTCTGAATGAAACTTCGGACTCTGCAACTACTGAGAATGAGGTTCGACTTCATTTACTGGACTAATTCTACCCAACTTTAATTTAATATCCCCCCTTACATATTGTCTTCTTTATTATTTTTTCAAGGTTTAATTGTGTAATTTGATGCTTTTTCATCATAGGAATGTCATTCATACTCGACTTCCAATCCACGCACGTAGTTCGTTTTAATGCATACTTTACACAGATCACTTTATTTTGGCAATACTCATAATAGAAAAGATTCTCTGGATCATTTGAAATGAAATAGTCTCAAGGTAATTAATCTTTTTGCCACGGAGTCCTTTTATTTTAGTGCTTACATATCTAGTCCAGCATCTCGTTTGAGCACAACGAGCAAAAGATTTCTTTGCAGTACGAGTTGGGTCGTAGACGCCACACATTTAACCATTTGGCCTACTAAGATCAGCTGCAGTTCACATTCTTCAATCTGTCTCTACGAGTTTTATCATGTTTACCTTCTACTTGCTTCAGTTTTTTGTCTATCCATTCATTGTGCATGTTGTAACATCCTTCTACAACAGATATTCGAAAATTTCAGAAATTTCGACTATTACTTTTAAGCTGAATTACTAATCATATTTCAGCTCCAAACTCTCAAAAAACTGATCACAAAGATCTCAAGAGAACTTCAGCAGCAGCGCGTTTCCAACGCTCATTTGAAGGAATCGAACAATAGAATTTCAAAAACGTATGTGTTCATTTTCGACTAGTAGTAAAAGTTTCCAGTGACACCTCAGAAATCCTGATTTAGACATTGGGATTTTTGTAGGTGACAGACCTTTTTTAAGACGGATCAATGGCAAAGCCATCTATCCAGAGCTGGCGGCATTTCTTCACAAGTCTAAGTTTAGAAGCTTCTGAATTATTTTAAATACAAAATATGAATAATTTTATATTAGATCTTAGTAAAATCTACAGCATTTTGATCTAGAGATATGATCAATTCACAACTGTTCTTGAGATAGAAACAAACTTAAGTTTTGTCTGGCTACTAACAAGCACTGCATCTCAGCCGCATGGTTAGGGCCTTGGGGTTGGTGAACAGCATCATATTCGCAATCGTTCAAGCCTAAGATATTTGAAACCCGCTATTTCTGTTCATTTTGCTTCTTTTTTTCAATTTTTGTTTAGCTTTCACACAACTGAAGATTCAGTCATAGCCACGGAGAGAAAGTTAGAAAAGCTGCAGATGGAGAACGTCTCAGCTGAGGAAACACTACGCATGGTTGAAGAGGAACTGGAAGCTGAGACCCAATGCCAAGAGACTATCAAAGGCAAGCTCAACAAACTGAAGAACCAGATGTTTGCGATAGCAGAGGTGTGCCTTATTTTTCTTCTATTATAAAAATTTAGAAGTAACTGAATCACTTAGTAGTATAGAGTGGCATTAGTCCTCAATGCTCGGCCAATATATTGCAGAAGCAGGCTCTTATTTTTGATATTCATGTGAGAGTACCTACTTGACGGCCAAACTAACCTCAGCCAATTCAAACCATGGCTTGTAAATTGATTTTAGGAGAGGCAAAATGCGGAAAGTGATAAAAAGACTGTCGAAGTTCTTTTAAATGGTATTCGGACGAAGATGAGGCAAACAGAACGAGAGGTTTCGAGCAGTGAATTAGTAAGTGCTTAAGCCTTATTGCTTACCCATACTTGCCTATTTTAAAGGAGGGCTTCTCCTCAAAGTTAACATGCCTTAATCATAGTCCAACCCGAGAGATGTGTGCTTTTTTGTTTTTATCTTAGGAGCTGATACGCCTTGAGCAATTAATTTACAAGGTAATGTTACTAGCAAACTCCTTAGAACGTCGGATATCACGGATGGAATCCCACTCGTCTTGCGATGATGAGAGCAGAGCTTTGGAGAAACGTGTCCGTCACATGCAAGAACAGTATGATGGCCAGTGCCAGAGCTCTCAGACTCTGACCACTATGATTGAGCAGTTTGGTGTAAGTCAATTTTCGGGAAATTTTTCCCTTATTCCAATTATTTGATGTGTCCGCATCAAATGTTAAAACATGCACTTAAGCACACCTTTTGGCTTAAGGTAAACTGATGCTTCAACGAATCTCATACTCGATTGATAACCGCATGCAGATGTGATAGCGAGTCTAGAGCGAGCGCTGGCTAATATGGCTTGAATAGGTCGTAAGCTTATCCATTAATGAGCACAATTAAAGCCAGGAGGCCTTAGGACCTCCCAAGGTATGCAGTCAAAAACGCGATCCTTTAGGTGCGAGTGAATAGTTGATGAAATTCATCCCAAATTAAATTGAATTCATGACTCCTTCTTAAGTGTCGAAGGCTTTAAACTTTGTGCTTCAAGAGGTCGTATAGCCACCAGGATTCTTGGAGTTCAAGCCTCCAATCAAAACAATGACAACAGGAGCGACCATATGAAGTGCTTGGGCAGCCTTTTAACAGAGTTATCTGGCCCAATCTAGCCATATCCAGACATTGAATAGGTTTTCATAAGGAGGTTTAGTTGGAAAATTCTAAAGCATATCATCGGTGCTCCACTACATATCTTTACAACAGCTCAAGTGTTTGATGAAGACTAGATGATTGGAAGTTTTCATACCAATCCAGCATGATGAACAGCGCGATGATTAGCTCAATCGAGAACTCAGATAAGCTACTAATCTTTGGCCGGGTGGTGGGCTTTATCATTCTGTCTATTTTTTCCAAAAAAACTAGGGTTGGCTACTGCCTACATGCGGTAAATTGCGCTGAATATGTGCAATAATGTCCGATTATTTTATCTTCATTATTCATCGGGGAAATCGTACAATTTCTAGTGGAAATTAGTTTATTTCCTGAGCATACATCATTTTTACTTATCTAAATAATAGGGGATCTGAATTCAACGAGATTTATGGCAATGCATAATGTCCCACCGCTTAAGTATTTCATCGTTCGTCTAAGGTTTCCATTATGAGACCAATGGATGATGTGAGTATTTTTTTGGATCGATCACCGTCACATTGATCAGAATCACAAGACTTTCTGGTGATGTTCCAGATCCACAACTTTTTCCAGTAACTAACTTCGGGTAAATGTTGTGCCAATTTCTAAAATACTTTCTATACCAAAAGTGGTTGATGCTGCACTGAAAACACATTCAACGCTCCTCAGATGGCAACTCAGATGAATCTTAGTTGTGTAAGCCTCCCGACGAAATTGTCACATTTTAAAGTAGGCAGATTTAGCAACGCTTGTTCTAATAGTGTTAGTATTAAGCAAAACTACGAATTAGCAGTCCGCAGCATAATTTCACCACCATAGCTAACAATGAACTGAAGAGCGGGTAGAAGCAGGCACCCACAATGAAAGATGCTAAGATTCGAAATGGAGTATATTTCGTTAACAAACAATGCGAAATCTGTGCTACAAAATAAGCAAAAGATGGCTTTTCGCTTTTGGTCAAGCTCGAGCGTTTGAAATGGAACACTCCTCCTTTTTAAATAATAAGGAATTGTACGTACCTCTTTGTTTTTAGAATGAGAAACGGATATTAAATCTACAATCAGAAAAACTAAAAGAACACCTTCAAAAGGACTCTAACGATATGGAAGTAGTCAAAATCTATATAGCGAATGTCAGTAGAAGCCTCAGTTTTGCTATTCGCAGCCGGAATGAACTTTTGGTATTCTACAATCTCCATCGCTATAAGGTTAGGAGTATGAATTTGAAGCAATTTTTGTTTAAAGTTCACGCATTATCTTGATATTAACAAAGGGAGTTAAACAGTTTGTATTTTTCGAAATACTCAAATACAGCTGAGGAGAACAGAAGAGCAATACCGAATGTTGGAAGAGAACATTCTGAGTGCCGAGGTCCGTTCGAAAGCGATTGCCACGCTGACCAAAGAGCTGGAAGAAGAAGCAACTGCAAGAACTTCCAAAGTCGAAGCTGAAATGCGTCTCACTGGACAGGATGCATCTCGACTCAAGGCCGATATCACACGTCGGCATCGTCGTCTTGAGCAACTTAAGTCTAGGCGGGTGCAACCATTCATTATTTAATAGTTGATTTATCACACTCTGATTTTGAGAATACTTTTTAGATATGACAATGAGGCCACGAAGATTTCAGCAGACGGAGATATTGACAGAGCGCAAATTGCTATAGTTGTCAAGGTACGAAATACAACTTCACCCTGCTCTAGAAGATGCACATGATAGACTTTAATAAAGGCTTAGAATGTAATTATGGTGTCAGCTGTTCAGCAGATTACAAAAAGACTTTAAATATCGGCAGTAATATTTAGAAGAACGAAGGGAATCTTCTCTTCTGAATGTGTATCTATAAAATAATGTACAGCAATACAGCCAACACAAAATAATGCTCGTTTCTTCACGAAACCAGCAGCATCAACCTTGATTCCAACTCTTTCATAGTCCCTAGAAGAACACGGAGAGTTACGAGCAAGAGGCGACGAACTTGACCGAGAGGTTAGAAAGGCGGAGGAGGAATTGAAAGCCCTTGAGAATACGGTTTTGGTCATGACCTCCTTGAACGAAAGTGCTCGCAGCTATAGCGCCTCCGTGAGTCACCAATGCTTATTCCGCAATCTTTATTAGAACGTTACGTTTACAAACTTAATCTATTAGTATTTAAGTTCGCCAAAGAATATTCTTGGGAATGAGCACATGGTTTTAAGCAACGATCTTGGGAAGTGTTGAAAAAAAATTGGTAGTCTACCAAATTGTATCCAGTTAAACGTTCCTTTTTTAGCTATAAAGTACTCAAGTCTCGAATTCCTTCTCAAAAATTCTTTAGGTTTGGCTCATCAGTTAACTAGTTTGCATTCCCCCATAAAATATTCTGCATTGGAAGGCCATTTCCTTTCAGATCTTCTGATCGACTTGTTTACATTTGCGGATCAAGCATTTTGTCCTTTCTCTCGGACGCTTGCAGTACTAAAAAAAGTAAGATTTGGGTAGCTTTAACATTTTAAAGGAATAGAGCCCTACAAGCTTGTAATAAGATTTCTCAATTCGCATCATTTGTAAAATAAACCATGACCTTCCTTATACAGTAGCTTGGTATTGAATTGATATTTAAAGCAGCCATTTCTAAAGCTCCCTGCAATAGTTAGTGAGAGAAAATGCCGACCACGTCACAAAGCTATGTTTACTGGCCAATTACTGGTACAAAGCTTCGTTAGCCAAACAGAAACGGAGCTTTTAAACCATCTAGAAGAATAAGAGGTTACATAATTGGATAGGTGGAATCAACAGAAGTACCTGAACTACAAAGTAATTTTTTAAAAAATAATCATTCCGTTCTTTCGTCATTCTGATAGACAATGGATCCTGAGCTGGTGAGAAGCAAACAAATTCTGACCCAGAAGCTAGACACGTCTGCAGCAAAGTTGAAGACAGCTCGAGAAAAACGTCGGATCTTCCGAGCTTTGGTTCTCGTAAGCTAAATTTCAACTATCACATTGCTTTCTAATCACTCTTGGGGGTCAACAAATTTCTACTTTAAAGTTGATATTGCATTAGCATTAAAAGTGTATGTTGAAGAATCCAATTATAAGGAAAAACGATTAGAGTACACATCATCTTGTATACCCTGCCCACTGCCTTTGCAAGAAGGTGGTACTCAAGACCACCTGGATCGTAGTCCGATTGAAAACCAACAAGGAAGAGCTTAATTGATCATTTGAATCACTGCTAGGTCGCAAAAAAGGTCAGGCTTCATTAATTTAATTTATTCCTTAGTCCAACCCTAATACAAAAGCTTGTACATTAAATCAAGAACCATATCCAGTTGCGCATTTACGGATATTCACTTTTACATGATGCCCCCTTTCCTGTTAAGCTACTTCTATTTTAAGTCCCAGAATAAGTTGATGCACTCTGCCTTGCCATTGACCTAAGCATGTCTATATCTTTTCCCGTAATCCTAACTTAAATGAGTGGTTGAACTGACGGAAAGATAAAGCCTGATGAACTGCCTGCGGTCTCTAGTCTACTAGAATGAGAGTAGTACAGAAGGATAAGTTATCGGTTTCATACACTGTCGTTCATTCAGCTCTTCGATTGCTTTCGGATGTGTGCGGTAATCAGGTTCTATTCATCTGGTTAGTCTAGACCTTGAGGATCTTGAGGTGGTCCCCCATTTGACGCATTCGTATTGAGCGTCAAAGTTTAGCTGATGTGAACCGCTTTTTGGAAGTGAAATGATATGAAGATTTGTGCCGGCTCTGACATATCAAGTAAACCACTTGTCAAGGGGACGATCAAAACTTTTTATCAAAAGTCCTCCACTTACATCTAGGGCTTAGGCTTCCATTGGTTAACCTTTAGCGGTTGGATTTCTTGAAGGCATATTTTGCAGCAATATCTTCGAAAGTCGTATTTCTTGTCCCTTTTCAGCGTATTAATTTTCCAATTTGCTGTAAGGCGTCTGGAGTCTATTATGCGTACGAGTCTAGGAACTCGTTTTAGACAAGGTCATTGCTTCTTATTTCAGCGATTTACGGTAGAAATAAGTTCATTGGATGAAGAAATAACCCAATTGAAGAAAGTAGTTACATCCTACCAGGCAGACATCACCAGCGTTAAGGGCAAGAACGAGGAACTTGATGACAAGCTAGAAAGAGCACTGAAGGTACAGACATTGGCGAAAACCAAGGCCAACCGTGTCAAGCAACCTGTGGATTTAGACATTGAAGTAAGATCATCATCGTAACGCCAAAATTTGCGCCTTCAATGTAAATACGGCAAACGCCTTTACACATTCAAGGTTCAGCTTCTTAATGACTTTAACGAATCCGTCAGTGTCTTGCTGGGCCGAAGTATCAAGGCCTCTCCATTCATCAACAAAGAAATTCTCAATAAAGTTCAAGAGCTCTCCAAAAATTTTGAATTATCTATTCCGATCCTAATTAACAGCGTGGACAACGTCAAGGCTTCGGATCGGGTGTTCAATCGCAACAGCAATTCATCAAGTAAACTAAGTTGCACATGTTACACAGCGGTTACTGATAACCTAAAAGTAACTTGTACTTTTTGTATTCGCGCAGAGGTATCAGTGGCGAAGGTTGTGGATTTCAGCACAACGGATATCTTCGGGAAGCCAAGTGAAGAAGTGGCCCCAACAAAAACTTCCCTCAAAGGAAGCGCCAGAATTAAGAAAGAGGGACTGTCAAGTCCTAACAGTTCGGCCTCATCAGCCACTTTATCCATTCGCAGTATAACGAGGGCATTTTAAGCTAAATATACCACTAATTACCATGCTTATTCGGTCGGAAAAAGTTATATCCTTATATTTTTTTAAATTAGGCCGAAACGGCCTTGGAGAGCCAACTCAATGGACATTGGTTGATAAAATAATAACGCTTGCTCTTTCAATGTTTTAAATCAAAGATTAATTTATGTACAGTGACATGAATACATGACTGAAAAACAAAGTAATTGAAGAAAAAAATAAGGAGAGGGCGTGCCCAAATGCAGATTAAGCAGGAGTGGAATGAAAGGCAATCAGACGACACAAACAATAGGATTTGTTAGGAGAAGAAAGATAAATAGTTTAGTGAACCACTGAATCAAAGTAAGGGTGGCCCAGAGCTTGGTCAGCGCTGGCGCGTTCAGAGGGATTACAGACAAGAAATTGCTGAAAGAAAGGAAATCAGCATTAAACGAAATATAATTTAGCATATCGCAAGAATTAACAGTACGATTATTAACTAAGAGACGCAAGTTCGACAGTAATGAAGCTGCTGAATGCTTCTTTTCTAGGGCATCAATTGATCCAATGGGTCTCTACTCAGATATATTTCTATTCATGGTTTACAAGGCTGTAGTCAAAGTGAAATTCCATAACCGTATTTATTGGATAGATTTATTAAACCTTTCCCCTGTCTTTAATTCTCTGGAACTGGTGGTATGACGGCTACAAAGTGGGTCTCGGACCTTCAGTTTGCAAATGAAAGTCGTTAATCTCTCGATCAACGGTTTCAAGCGCTAAGCAAAATAACTTTCACTACAGCAATCAACTATGAATTGAAGAATGGCGTACTTTGGACCCGATTGGGTGGCAGTAGCCCTCCAATTTTGGTATACTCAGCTCTACGAGTGGACAGACGTCAGAGTCGGATCAGAGACATGAATCTAGCGAGAGTAAATTGTTTCATGGAACTGACCATCCTTAGTTCCTTTAGTCAGAGACAGTGATTGATTCTATTTTCCAGCACCAAAGAAGGGTGATAAGTGGGATTCGCCAAAATTACTTTCAAGCTGGCCAGTCGATAAGCCCAAATCAGTACCACTGTGGAGACCACTTGACGACTTGGCTGCCTTCAAATCACGAAGGTGTTTTGTGACCCATACTAGTGAAGTACAAAATTCCCTCTCATAATGAAGACTCTATACTTCATAGGCTCAATTTTTATCAGTACTGCTAAGTTGAATGGCAATAAAGTTGCCTATTTATATATAAGAATTCAAACAAACGAAAGCTTACCTGTAGGAGGTCACGGCCCCGAACCGAAAGGTTTGGAACAACCTGATGCCAGTGCGTATTCTTCGGATAGATGGTGAAGGCCTATATGTAAAAAAATACGATAAAAAAGAAAGTAATGAAGGATAAGGATAAGTAGGAAGAATCAATAGCATTGCCTTGTATTCAGGAAGCCCAGTAACCCCCGGCCAAGTTGTTTCCGTGGGAGTACCAAGCAATCTAGAAAGATGTAAAAACGTTATGAGAAACGTAAAATTGGATGACTGAAGAGTCAAAATCCCTACAAGGTCAGGATCAACCATGTCCGTCACTTTGCGAAGTAGTGAACAAAATGGTAGAAAATAACTCCGACATGAAGCAGGAAGTTTCTGAATTGACTATAGTGAAATTAATTCACTTTCAAGCTAGGAAGTCGTGCCTAAAAGACAATCACTAAAAGAGTGAATATCAGGACAAAGGCTTAACGGTGGGAAATGAAAACGGATACAGGTGAGATGATCACTAGAAGACTATCCAAAATGTAATTTGTTCTCAAGTAGAATAAAAGGTTATTTGTGGACCTAAAAAACTAGTGAATGATTAGAAATACACCTAGAAGATTTAAGTAGACTTCCGTTCTTTTATGTGATTATACTCTTTTAATGAAAATGGCGAATTATATGAAATAGTATTCCGGCCAGTCTGCGTCGACAGCATGAAGTGTGCCTTTATCCAATTCTGAGGATGCACTTATTCCAAAGCCGACTTTGATGTGAAAACATTATCGGTTGGTCGGGGCGGCAACGACAAAGATAGGTTTAAAGGTAGTGTACTAATATTATGTTACATTAACAGCACCCAAACACATCTGACAACAAGAGCAACTTAACTTCCATATCAATATTCGTAGAAGTTCTCATTAAGCTATAAATTGGCACTGAAAGGATGAATAAGAGATGTGGGGAGGACAAAACAAAAACAAATAAATAAGGGTGAAAAAGGGACAGTATTTGAGTCCAAAGTTTAAAAATGACACTTGATTTTAAAGGTATGGATTCGGTATTTACAAAACAGAGTACTGTTTCGAATTGCCTGAAATACCCCGAACCCTATTAGGTTTGAGACAGAAATTAACTTAATAAAAGTGCTTAATCGAATCGACCAAGCGCCACCAAGCGAAGCTTGGCCCACAAACAATAAAACCACTACCAAGTAACATGGAAAAAATTGAAGAGTCACTCCGCACGGATTCCATTATCGGGATCGATGCCACAACTTCTGGTAAGACAACAGCGTGAAGGACAGGTACTTAACCATAAGGCTGTCCGCAAAGTAAATTAATATAGAGATTTTGCAAATATGCACAGTTTTTAGTCCACATTTTCAAGCCCCATTGTCAAAGCAACATGAATGAAAGCGAAACTGAATCAGCTAATGGATAGGTTTTAATCAAGAAAATATATCGAAAAAGAATGCCTAATGAACACCGAAAAACCGACACTCGAAAATGGCAATTCAGAATGCGATGTATCATACATAACAGCGAAAAAAATACTCGCTTGAAGATTCGGCGAAGTTGGTCGTCAACATCGAATCCTGGAAAGAGTGGCCTACCAGCGTTGGAGAGTTCGGCAAAAATACATCCTGCTGACCACATATCAATGGAAGTAGTATAGATTTTAGCTCCAAACAAAACATCCGGTGGTCGATACCATAGGGTGACAACCTTAAAATCAAGAAATAATATTATGAATACATATCTTAAACTCGAACAATTAGAATAAGTCCTCCGAAATTACCTCCGCGGAGTATTGACGCACTGGAATGCCATAGGCCCTCGCTAAACCGAAATCAGCAAGTTTCAGTTCACCGTTTGCGTTTATTAGTAGATTTTGTGGTTTTAGGTCGCGATGAAGCACATGGTTCGCATGGCAAAATTGAAGACCCAATAACAACTGGTACATGAAATACTGATAAGAGAAAGCAATATAGCACTATAAACGACACCTGCTTTGACTGTGTTTGGATCAATTTCGCCATTACAAGCGTCAAAATACTTTTTAAGATCTTGGTCACAGTGTTCAAACACTATGGTGAGTCGAGATTCGCTTATTAGAACATCGTACAGCCTAAAATTATGAGAAAGAGCCGTATAAACGGCACAGTACCTAACAATGTTTCTGTGTTTAAGTTCCTTAAGCAGACAAATTTCTCTGAAAGCAGAGCTGGGTATACCTTCGTCGTCATCTTCAAGGCGCACTCGCTTTAATGCGACAACTTCGTGAGTTTCCCTATTTTTAGCCTTATAAACTTTTCCATAGGTTCCTGAAAAGTTATGGATACAGTCTGCCAAACCTTCACCTATTTTCTCCAATTTTTCGTATTTTTGCAGAGCTTGGCTCATTGCCAGGTGATATTAGTATGCAATTGGGCTAGAGTGGTATTTAGCTAGTTCGCGCTTCCTAAACTAAGCTAAATACTTAGCATTTATTTTAAATATTTATTGTCACCATAATGATATCCGAAACGGTATCTATAATATACTTTGTCAGTACTAATTATCCCCACACTTTCTACGTGTGAACCTGCTGAAAATGGTCGCAGTTATTGATAGCCTCATATTTTAAATTCATCTTTATGATTTTCGGATTTATTTTCTAATATGTTTTTCCTTAAATCTGATTTTAGAGTCCTGTAATATAGTCTTTTATATTTATGGATTATTCAAGTAATAGACTGAATTTACCGTTATGCTATTCTTGATTTCGTACAAACATCTTTTTGGGTTGAATTTTCCGTATTTTATCTGAAATTAAAATAAGTCGAATTAAAAACGTAAATATCTTGATTCGAACGCTAATGAACAGTTTTCTGGCCCCGTTGGTAAGTATGGAAAGTGCACTCTCTTTCTGTTCTATAAGGCTGCATTATGGTGTGACTGAGGCTTCTTTTGACTGGGGCTTAGTAATAAATTTAGTAAATGAAAAATTATTAAATATGCTTTGATCTGCTTCACCGGCTGTCTTTTGAATTCAGGTGCCAAAACTTCTAGCTGAAAAATGTTAACGCTAAAATATTGCATGTATTCCAATTGTAGAGCCCCACAGCACTGATTTGGATGGAGATAGCATAACGCATATAACCTTGAATGCCGTCAAAAGAATGGGTAGTTAATCCCGCTTATAATTCTTTGGGAATTATTCGATTAATCCTGGCCATGAAAACTTAGATGAAGGGTTGCTTTTTCAGTAGCATGAATCGTATGGCTACCGCACTAATAGCCATATATTTAAACCAGAAAATTTCTCCATTAGCTGGTACTGCGATTTTCTAACCACCTTTAGGGATACCATAACATAGACATTACTTGTCTCATCAATGCCTAAATGAGGGCGCGCTGGAAAGGAAGACCATGCTCTCACATCCAAATCATGAGTTCGGAAGAAACTGGTTTCGGGGATTTTAGCGCAGAGTCGGGGATGATTTTTTAGGAGACTAGTGCAGTAAGACGGGATCGACTGCATACGATTTTTTCGCGCGTTCGGACCTTAGAGAAGGAGTCTGAGCAAATCCTAAACAGGCAGATCATCAGCCGTGGCAAGTCATCATTATATAGTCAGTATGAGTAAACAGAGTGCATTATGTACCCCCTGAGTTCCTTGTCGACTATTCAAGAGCAGCCATGTGTGGTAAAATGTTGACATTATTCGGCACTTGCACTGGGGATTCGGTACACGTACACTGCTGCATTTTAATACTAAAAAAGACGGTTCCAAGAGCATGAGCGACTGTGCTAACGATAATATTCAAGCCATTATGATCCGAGCCATATTGAAAAAAATATTTACTGAGAGAGTATACAGTCCATTCATAATCGAGATTCGTTACTCATCAGCTTCCTCCATGAGATGCTTACATTTGACTATTCAACGAATAAACTGGCTCAGTTCATAGGCGTTGTCGATGTGCATCTTAATTAACAGCAGATGACAGTAGTCATTAGTGACTTATTAAATATTAAAGAATAAGATTAAATCCGCAGGGATAACAAAACTGTGACGTGTTTTTCTTTCCGCCAATTTGAGAAGCATTTTCTAAGCGATTTTGAAGTTTGATAAGCAGGTTTCAAGGGTGAAGCAAAATTTGACGACCACAGGGGATTCGCTATGCAGCGAGACAAACGGTATTGTGGTAGTCGCTTAAATTTACCTACAGCATCTCAGCGCAGAATCTGATGAAAAACAAGGACTATAATAGGAAGTTTCTCATTAATATGATAATTTTTTTCAATCTGGGTAACTGTGAAGGGAGCATTAGTTGAAAAAATCGTAATGGCAATAAAACCATAGCACGGCATTAATAGGCACTGACCGGAGCTCAGTCTTCTGATTATTAGATGTCAAACTGTCTGCGAGACAGATATCTGTAACTGTACCTGAATGCATTTGCGGGGTTCAACGGGTGCAACACATTCTGCTGGAAGATTATGTAGTGCTTTGAAATGGAGGAATTCAGAGGTTCCAGCCGTCGGATCCAATTAGCAATTGATCAGAGCACTTATTTAACCAACTTTTCAAATTTTAAAGACCTTACAGAGTATTACGGGTGATTAAATGTACTTAATCATCTGGAATGCTAGTCAGTCTAGATCTGTGAATCGACATTTATCACTGATAAAATCATTCCCATGACGCCAATACACGTGACTGACTCGAGATCAAGTAGACAGAGAGAACAAAAGCTGGGTATCATTGGGCTGCGGTTAATGCCAGTATTATTATAGTATTCGGGGCTGGTACCTACAATAGCATGAAAGTCTAAGCAGAGACACGTTAAAGTTCAAAGAGCACTGGTTCAAAAAGTGATAGTAATGAATGAACCGGCTGTCGAAGGCTAAAATACGTTGAAAAAGCTAGTCTGAAGGAGTCGAGAGAGCGCGAGAGCACCAGACTAGGCTGTAGTACATCAGTAGACATACCTTGTTTTGATTGAACTGTACTTGTTATATTCAATGGCATTGTGGAGAGGACTAAAAGCATAAAAATATCATTAATGGTGAAAAGAGATGATTTGGTAGAACACGATCTTATATTAAATCAAAAGTATGATCACTACGATGGCAGATCACGACAGGTTCTTGAACACAAGAAGGATGGTATATAGCTCCATTTTTTAGCTTCACTATCCCATTTAAGAAATTTGACCTCTTTGAGTACCCCACACGAAGATTGCATTAAGTGAACTGCACGGAAGTTGTATAAAGTAATCTCAGTGGGAATTTTCAAAGCCACAATGTGGTGCAGTTTTGCCGTAAGTCATGGCAATGATTTTTAACCTTTTGTAACTCAAAATGATATGACAGATGATTAGTTTGGCATGATGGGTATTTGCGGGTCGCCCAGCTGAATGGGTTAGTAGTGAAATATCTTATTTCCTTCAAACTCACAAGCTGCTTATTCAGTTGAAGAATGTTTGCGCCCCCCTCCCTATTCCCACCACCACCATCACAAGATGTAAGAATGCCATCTGATTTGTTCTAGCTGATTTAAATTTGGCGCAGATACCTGCGATAAAGAGCAAATATAAAATGATTACTGTGCTTAGCTGCATCTAGATATTTAAGCACAATCTGACATCCCCGGAGTCCTTATGACATATTCACAGGATTCAGTAACATCCCTTTTTACAACGGAAGTTTATTTTGTTTAAGATGAAAGAGTCGGTTGTCATGACCATTCTTTATTGCCGGTAGTTGAAGCAATTACTAGTGTCAAAAAGGTGGTATATAGAATTACTGATTGGCTGTTTTTTCGGCAGTATGGTTCTCAAATGATAGCTGGGCGAATCGGTAAAAACTCTGCCTTTGAAAGATTACCTGCTCAACTGTCTCATTATTTTTTTGTCCTCTTCTGTCCATGTCTACTCGCAGATCATCATTAACTGCACAGACCCAGTGCCACTCAAATTGAGTGGAACAGGTGATCAGGACGCTAGTTCAATCGCACCAACCAGTTAGCAAATAAATTTTTTTCGTTTCCCTTGTGAGCTGCTAGCTCACTTACCAAGACTGTCGTCACTACCGCAAGCCAGAGAGAGAGTGAGGGTTGGATTTTCTACGACTGAAATGTAAGATTTTAACTGTCCACTTTGAAATATCCGAGTTTAGAGCACATTCAACGCTTTTAGTTCCTCGCCCCCAGATGGAATTTTTTCTGCATTTTATTCTTTTAGGTAAAGATCTGCAGAACATTGAGATTTGAATCCTTGACATTCACTAGGAAACTACGCTTCTGAGACGTCGATTAAGAGAATGAATGATACAATTTAGGTAGCAGTAATGCCTCTTCTCACCTTTAGTGTCTTTCAACCGATTACGGCCAAGACCTCCATCTTCAGAGAGATCGCACTGGATCCTCCTGAATCAAAGATGAAGCTTTTCCGCCTCGAGATGCATTTTGCTCTAACTATTTATTTCATTCATCTATTTATTGTTAACTTTTTGGTTTTTACTAATGCAGTTTATTTTATTTCGCATTCTACTTTTTTAAATATCGGGTTAAAGGAGTTGGAGCTCATTGGCACCTTCTCCGATTGAAAATTTGTTAAAGCAAAGTTAGTGTACGAGAAGAAAATTTAAATGCCACTGACTGACCAATAACTGCGCAAGTGAGTAAAAAATAGTGAAATTTTTCTGCAGAAACGAGACTTGGGTCAAAATTTATACACTGATCCTCTCAAATCCCGATTCCATTAATGAAAATCAGCCCTTTTAAAATTTGCCGCAAAAATTCACAAACGAGTCCTTTTACGTTGGTCACAAATTTCCACGGGAAAGTACTTTGGAAGAGGAGTTATTCGCGATTGATCTTTTGTTCAGATTCACCTTTCTAAGCCGAAAATGGGAGAAAACAAAGAATGGCTCAGTTAGTTTGAGGCGGCTTTATGCTCATTTTAGGTCTTTAAATTAAGATTTTTGAAAGCCAAGATCGAAATTCAACAAGGACGGTCCCACTTCTCAGTGACAATGGATGCTTAGCGAAATTCTTTACCACTTAAGCTTCTTTCAAGTCGCTAGTACTCAGAAAGAAGTAAGAACAGAGTATGGACAAAGCCATTTCATAGACGAGTCAATAGGTCTTTGGCTTGTCCAGTCAGTTCTTGGTGAAAACAGCGATTAGTTCCTTCCGAGTCTTGTCAGACGTAATGACATACTTCAAAGGATCCAAACACGGTTCAACGAAATATAGTAATGCTGACTACATGCAGCTTTTCGGTGAGTATTAAGGAGGCCCCAGAGTTTGGCAAGATCATTGTTATCCGATTGCTGCGATTCTGGATGTTTCACACCGTACTGTCACTATCATTCCTTTTATAAATAGAATTGAGTGCAACCACTAACCTGAAAGGCTCCCCGATAAGCTTCAACAATTCGCACTTCAATGGATGGAAGCCACTGAAGACAAGATCAGGTACATTTTTTTTGACCGACACACAAAAGATGGTAAAAGAAGGGGATAGAGGTACTGAAACTTGAGTCAAAGAAACGAGTGAATTAATTTAGAATTGCGAATTCTATTAGATTCTAACAATGAAATCTTTGTGTACCAGGCCGATTAATTTAAAACCTTCCTAGCGATTCGAAATTGGGTCAATTAATCGGAACACTTTTAGCTTTTCAAACCTTAAAAACTACGCATATGATAACTTACACATTTCGATGCATATTATCCCATTATGAAAGACGTTGATTTGGTGCTTAATGTTACAGATAAAAATACAAGCGAACGGAAGGCCAGAGACTTAAAGGATGCAAGACAACAATCATATGAGTATCTGATGTCGATCATGGAGCATTAAAAGAGGAACTGTAAATGTCATCCTATAGATGTTTTGCTTAGAGAATCGACCGAAGGTCTTACAGGTTGGGACAATAAGAAATGCTTTATAGATGCACGCATTTAAAATCCTTGTAAATAACAACGATGCATAAATAATCTTGACTTTTTGATGATTTTTCATGCACATGCAATCTCTACACTAATTTTCTATTTTTTGTTTTATTTAATTTGATTCACGTTTACATCAGAGTTACTTCCAGTCTAAAATTTACTGTCGGAGGTGCAATACAAGTAAATGGATTAGTTGATAAAGAACTCAGACACCAAAATTTAAAGTAGCATCGTGGATATTAGATTCAGTGGATATACATTCACTTAGAGCATCAGATTTCACTAATTCGTGGTGGTCAACCCTGACTTCTGAATTTAGCAGTTAATAAATTAGCGAATCAGTCAGCATTTTGCTAAAGAGGACATTTTAGTAGTTTCGGTTATGATTTACTAATGAAAATTGGACTCGAACTGTGACACACACGGCTAATATCGCGGTTGCATCCTATTACAGGATTCCTGTTAAGTAAGTTAGGTTAGCTGTATTGTATCTTTTGTTTGACGGTGATGGTGGGGTTGCGAGCCGTTTCTAAGCCTAAGGTGAAGTCTGCCTTACAGGTCGAACTGGAAGACATTAAAGTTACGCTCTGAGAGTTAGCACATAGACTTAGTTTTTGAATTTGAATATTTAGGGTCCATTGAAGATTATTTTTAATAATATCTCTGAATTTTATTTATGAGCTTGGATGTAGAAAACGTTAGTTTGTTATTTATAAATTCAAAGTTTCGTTCTTAAAAACAATATGCAGGATTTGTTAGAGCAGAATCCCTTATCAGTGAAACATGGCATGAACTTGGATAGGTCGGCCGAATCGGTGGAATTTATTCTGCGCGAAAAGTCAAAGCATGTCATGGAGAAGAAAAATTTTGAATGAGAACAGTCGAAATGCAAAATATAATTATAGATGAGCTCTTATGCAAGCACTTTTGTGCGTTCTCTATTTGAGTAGCATCTCCGTCATGGCTGGCCCCCAAAAGCAGCCCTGAAACAAGGCGACTCTTCTCAAACGTTGCGCCTGTATCTACAGCGCTGAATGGCAGCGTGGTGTCGTCGCGTTTAAATACCTATCAAGTAAGGATAAATCATAACTGATCGGTGTGATCCACGTGATTTGAGACTCTAATTGTCTCGAGTAACCTATGCCGTAATTCTGTCTTCACCAGGTAAACTGTCCTTCAATGGTTAAAAAACCACTATTTGTTAATTTATTCCCTGCGAATTTCAAAAATTTGACACTTTTTTAGATTTAACACGCTCTTTAAAACCTCACCATCTCGTTCAAAATATACCAACAAACAACTCTATTTATTTAACAATTGGTTCGTGTAGGATTATCTTAGCGATTTTCTTATGGACTGATAAACAAAATGATGGAATGAAAAATTGAGATTCTTTCGCGATTTCATGCGAAAATTCGTTCTGCATGCACTGGTTTTTTAGGTGTTTCTCAAGAATGGTATTCAATCGTTTCTAGTTAAAACTTGTAGAAGGTATTCATTTCGTCGATTGAAACTGCCCATTCGAGAATGACCTAAAATGTGTCGCCCAGTTTTTTAACTTGGAGGCAACTGATGGGTAGCACGCCAGATTACCTAACCCTGCCTGTTAAAACTGCCAATCAAGCGCACATTAATATTTTTAAAAACAACTGACAGTGTATTTTCCACCATCCTTACCTTACTTGATCTCAAAATACGCTGAAAAGGCTGATAATGTTGTAGAACTTATAATCTAAAATCTTATTTTGTGATCTTATCGGGAATAGAATGGAGTCTCCGAGTTTTCCTCATACTCCATGATATCAATATTTCGAGAATTTATACTGATGTTATAAAGGCAAAAATTCGGTTCTTAAAAATGTAATGAAGCTGAAGCCAATGCTTGACGTTTGAGTTGCTAAGTTAAAGAGCATTCTCTAGAGTGACCATAGGGCTGCTGAAAATTCGTTGAATATTGAAATTTCGGGAATTAAGTTAGCTTTTATGACTTGCATGGGCTGGATGGTAAGGGAGTTCAACTAAGACGATCCCTAGACTGCTCTTAAATAAAAATCAGTACCATGAGCAAATTACATGAGGGAAAGGAGACACAGAAAGAAAAACCAGGAAGTCATTTTACGGTTACATTTTGGTAAACCCAAAAGAAAAGCATTTGTGGTCGAGGAAAATCAGAAAAAGACTCCACAATGTCTAGCCTAGTCGTCAAGTCAACATAATTTGAACCTATTAACCGTCACTGGGCAGTAAATTGTACTGCCATACGAATCTTAAAAATTGAGTGATCTCTATGCTGTGATAGCTGGTATCTTTGCCGCCAGCTTGAATTCCTCTGATCAAACGATTCTGTACTTACGGACGCACGATCTGATTGCCCCGTAGCTTACTTGTATCGCTTTATTTGGCATTTTAGAAAAAGGCTTAAAAAAAATCCACTCACTAATTTTCTCCTAGTGACATTCATTTTTATTCAAAATTGCAAGCTAGATAGAAATATACATTAATGTTAGATAATATCTAAAAATAACTTTAGCCCATCACTTGCAACAATGGCAGAATAAGTCCACGGAAAATTACGGATTGTTTAGACAGCGTTCCCACAAAAGCATCATCTATTAACTCTTCGTTGTTTCGAGTAGATGTGAGGATTAATAATTCATGCACTCACTCAGTGGCGAATTGAACTATTAACTTTGCAGTTATGATGAGAGAATGTCAAACTGGGGTTGCTTAGCGATGCAATATCATTTCAGGCAGGCAACTAATATTACTTTGTTCTTGAAGCCCAGATAATTGAATCGGATTCATTAAATAATTAAATAAAAGTTTAATTTTATTCAAAAATTAAATTTAAAGCAGTACAGTAAGATTGAAGGTTCAACCCATGAAAAGATCACCAATTATAAAATCGAGAAGCTCGTCTTCGAAAAATAAGTATTCCAAATGTTGATCTGTTAAAAAGTAGTCTTAGTAAGTAGTTGAATTGTTAATAGATTCTAACTTATCTTTTCTCCTTGTACCCAAAATGGTGCCAATGTGTCAAATGCCAATAGAAACACGACTACATTATATGTTGTAAATTATAGGAAATGGAGATGAGGAATAAGAAAACGAATCACTATATCCCATTTTTATATAATTCAAATAGAACAACGTTTCAAGGCATGAATGAAAACACGACTTTGAAAAGGATGATTTAATTAATTCCTCAGTTGTAACAAAACATCCAGGTCAACTGCATCAGCAACGCATGCCTCAATGGTCACACTCTTAAGATGGAAATTTAAAGAAACCAAGATACAAGAATTCCAACATCTTCAGGTTCTAGACCCCCTTCAGTTGTTGAATCAACGAAAAATGAACAGCTTATTTCGATTAAGCGGTATTAACCGGATTTAAAGCAAAGTGAATCAGATAATCTTAACTAAAACATTGATAAAAATAGCCTTTAAGATACAGGGCTAAAATCTAATGCTGGAACTGTAGAGCTAGATGCATTATTGGCGAAGTTCTTATACGACATTGGCAAGACTTTCGCGCCTCATTAGGAGGAATCGGTGTGTCAATGACAATCGTGTCTCGCAAATATCATTGATAGTTGATCGAAAAGTAGTTACGTTTTGCGATTGAGAAGTTTACCATATTTTTCTAGGTGAAATGAGCTATCTTAATCAAAGACAACTGAGAGCTACTTCATCGAATAGCCCTAATAGCGGTATTTTGTTGTTATGCGCTGGTATGAAATATCGGAACGATTTAATTGTTTACATGTGATAATTCTACAACTAACTTGATCGGATCATCTCGGAGGCTGGAAGTTCGGTTTGACAACTTCTATTTTTAAATGGAATTGGAGTGGGAATCAAATTGAGTGGGAAAAGCTGATTACTGAGAGTAAAGTACGAATGCATCCAACAACCATGGTAGAGTTCTGTAGAAGTCCCAATCTAAATTCAATTTGATGTTACGGCTGTTTCAAACTGACGATTTTTGGACTCTCAAAGTACAGAGAATCGGAAGGAGTTTGCCGTATTGAACAGTTAATATAAATGTAAAAACTGTCACTTTAAATAATTTCAACCATTCAATATCCCAATTATACAGTGAATCGTTAAAAATCAAAGGATCAGTATAAGTATTGAATGCTTAAACTGGGTCTGAGCCAAAATACCCAGTTACCTTCATGTTATATTTAACATCACCATGGCTTAATTACTACTGTAGAACCCACCAAAACAATTCATTCCTTAACTGCCCGAACATACACCGCTTAGAATCCAAGCGCCATGTTCCACCTTCGAAATGCAGGTGCAGGAAGTTTGTATGATTGTGGAATTTCAAAGCTAAACATGTGTAACGGTGTCAGGTCAAAGGCCTACCAATAAATGTATTAACGCCGCGGCAGTTGGAAGAGACGGTCTAAGAACCATTTCGGCTGCATGAGTGAGTTCATTTCCCCTTCCTGAATATGTTAAATTCGCATCCAGAGAGTGCCTCAATGTTATCGCCCCCTAGTTTGATTGTTTTGAGGTAGTTTCTATAGTTCCACGGGCGCTGACTGACTTCTTGTTTGAGTCATCCAATGAGTCAAACGTTTGCGCCATGGTTTCACCACTGCCTTAATACTTGTATTTACACTTTATATCGGAATGTCTGTCAGCAAATTCAGTTGAATGCGTTGAATGCTTTTGATCTAAATTCCAGCTTACACGTTCAACTTGCATATACATACTAGTTAGATTTTCGTTCATTAACTGACCCATAGATTCGGCACTATGTGTACCTGATATTATCAGAAAATTGACCATAAAATTAAGAGATAGGTCAAGAACCTTGATAATTTCAATTTATCAATCTATTCTGTTGAGATAGCTATTGAATTTTGCCAGCTCAACATTACTAAAACTGAAGCATAACCGGAGACAGACAAGCCTTCAGCTGACTTTTTTACCGGTATTGGCTGTTGTAAGCTAGATAATCAGGTTTCTTTTTTGGGTGTCCTACCGAAAGCTCGTATACAGATTTAATAAATTCATAATATATTAGCGTACCATAAACCAATGTTGCGAATAATCTGACAAATACCTCAAAACTACACCTTCCAGTTTGTTTATACTGACGACATTGAAAAATTGACGGCTTTAAATTTTATTGCAATCTATTTTCTGTATTCTACCTCAAATACTTACTTAAAAAAGTGCAGATTTCCTTCTGTGATGCGTTGTGATTAATTTTAATTGAATTGCATTTCATAATGGTTCTTAAGTTAATGACACGAAGTTGGAGGATGTCCGGAACATTTTGACACCAATCAACTTTTTTGCCAACTCACTTTTAAAATAATAAAACCACACCATTCATTTTATTAATAATTTGGAGTGGCAAAAGATGCTGGACAAATGTCATAACTGTGGGATAATAAGAAGGTTTTGACAATCAAATTGATGGAATCCCGTTTAATAGACCAAATGTTTCGACCTCACAGTTCACATTAAGACTTAATTCGCTAATCTAGCGGGTGTTCGAATATTTTCCTTCTAAATGAATCTGATCTTTAACGCACTGCCAACTCAGAGCCTACATCCCTTTAGTTCATCAATTTTGTAAATACCTAACTTCTGACTCTTGAGAATGGTAAAAACACAAAGCTGCTTGCTCTACCTCAATCAAAAGACAATGCTTTTCTTGCTTTTCAGCACTATTACTATTCCCATGAAAGCCGCTCGGCTGCCTACCTATAATGATCTAAATACTCATATTTGGGTATCCAGGTACTCGAATAACCCTGCATATTAAATTATCGACCTTGCTCTAATTGTCACCTCCGTAACGCTGACAGATGGAAATCATCCAAGCTATCTATCACAGGCCATATGAGCACCTTTTATAAGTTGACTCTCCCTTGCTTTTTCGAAGCTCCTTCATTCACCAGAGGAAGTCTTAGTGAACGCTCTTGTGTGTTCTGACCTCCTCTCGGCTTACTTTCCTTTGAATAGTGTAGGAATTTCACAACTGTAGTGAAAGTACCCTCTTCTACGGACCTATCTTTATTCATCGTTTTCTGTTCATAAACTCGATCTGATTTGCGGTACCTAAACAGAATAAAATAACGACAGCTAAAGATTAAATGTAATGAATTAGCGAATTCGTAGACTGCAACTCGTCCACCAATAGCAATAGGTTTTAGAGTCCCAGTCGGACCCTAGTTCTTGGTTTTTTGTAAGGTTTCGTTGATGTTTGGCGCCATTGAGGGGTGGAGAAACTTTGCTTTGATTTTCGTTCTTCGAATGAGACCGGGATGGACTCATCGAGGTTTTTGACCCTAGACCCTTTTGTGGATATATGCTTCTATAAAATATTACAAGAGTATCTCAAACCAATGTTCAAACAGAGGACTACGATTGAGTTCCTGTTGAACCTTATACAGGTCTGCACTATTACTCCTCCAAAGGTTTGAAAGACCACGTGGTTCGCTAAAACTCCTCCAACTGTTACTTTGAGCGTGGGAACAAATAAGCTTACATACAACATTGTCTTTACCTGAACACTATGCTCATATGCGCATTGAGTGCATCGATAATAAAAATTAAGGACCTAGAAGCTTGGAATCAAATAAGATATAGTAGATAAACAATTTCTATTTACCTGCAAAATTGTGTACGTAAACGTTAACGCGAAATACGATTGAGCATAGGGGAATGAAGTTATTGGGAAACGAAATACAGTGTTAATATTCGAATACGTTCTAAAGGTTGCTACACAGAGCTAATTTTTTCTTCATTTAGTCTTTTGCTGGTCACCGAAACTCTATTGTGGGACATCTTTACTGGAGGAAGAGACCTTTGGTTCTGATCTAGAAATGTTTCTAGCTGAATCCTATCAGCTTTTACATCCAGAGGCTTCACCTGTTGCCATAGATCGCCAATAGAGTCTGTTCCGTTAGAAACTGGCCCATTTTTATCGGAAGGTGGGCCGTCAACGAATTGGGAAGCCCGGTTATGATAAACATAGAGATTTGCCGAATCCGTATCATCTTCTTGACAGTCTGGAGCGTCGATTGACAATTCACTGGGTGTTGGACGACTTGAGTAGCATCTTTCATTGCCAAAAGTGCTATCGGATATGTCAGTACCTTCTGGGCTTGTGTCGTCTCGAATCTCTTCTCCTTCTTCTTCACAAAGGCAAGCTGGGACAGAGATAAGACTGACCGCCAAGTTGTCAAGAAGAAGTGGCACAGGCAAAACAAGAGCTTGATAAGCAGGAGTTACAGCTACTCCCAGAGTAATGTCGCTTTCTAAAGGGCTATCTGGAACTAGTTGAGATCGCGCGACGACGATGGGTTCAGCGAAATCTTTGGAATCACGCCTAGGAATCAAAGCGTTCAATGTAGGCGGCTTTTTCGGTGCTATCAGGAGTGGCCGCTTGGATGCTTCCATCGTATCGTCGACTCCAAAGATGAATAAAATATGAATAAAGGCATGCTTCACGAGTCACATTTATCAATTCCAATGCCACTCGACAGTATTTAAAAAGCATATAAAGCTTTGTAATTCAAAAAAATGCTACTTATATTAATTGTCATTTATTAAAAATTTAAAATATGCACTCAGACGTTATAATTTGATCAGTGGATATTTGATTTTGAAAATAACTATTGAAATAAGATGCACTACTTGTAACTCTGGAGAAATAAAGGTAGAAAAATAACTGCTTAATACTTTGACTCAAGTGCATTAATATGCGCATTTTTCTTCATAAAATATGCGGCGGTTAATTACAAAGTTAATGCATTTTGCACGACAGTGAAAATTAATGAGGAGAAAATAATATTTATAGACGAAAAATGGCAAAGGGAAGCTAATATTTGCCCAGTTTTAATATTTTCAAATTTCATTCTTAGCACTGAGAGAACATGGCTATTGAGCATCTGATTTACCATTCAAAAAGTTCAGATTTTTTAAATTAAAACAGCTAACTGCATATGTATGAATTTATCAGCAGAAGTGATAGCCAAAAAAGGCTTTCTGGTCTCAGTTAGGTTGATAAATTATTTGGATTGAGACTATTTGAATGTTCTGTTTATCCAGAGACTTATGCAAGATAGACTATTCTAATGATCTATTCCCGTCTATAAACTCGTTGCCTGTTTGGCCACACATATATACCTTGCTCAATTTGAGAGTCATGGGATCCCGAAGCAGCCTTTGAAGTGCTGGAGGGTTTCGTCGATTGAGTCAACATAGCATTTGTGATCACGCAATCAGTTGCCAGGCTTGAACTCTGGCGCGCGTAGCTCTCTTGGGGTGACTTGCAAGTGGCTAAACACGAAAAGCAAACACATTACAACTAATGTGCTCTTATATTTAAAAAATCCAAAATATTTCAGCAGCGCAAAGCTTTAAAAACGTGCGCAGTTTCACAGTCTGTCAACGTTTGAGCTTTTTACAACGAGCAAACTCTTTTAAACTAGCAAGGTGATGAATTTGAGCACACCAGCTTCGCATGCATTTTAGTCAACGATAAGCAGCGAACGTACATGTCGGTTCTATCAGAAGGGGAGAAAAATTGATGATGCATTAAGTAACATGCACCTTTCCCAATGTTGTAGCAGTAAATTCAAACAAATTACCTCGATATTTGAGCATGCGCTTGTCATCTTTTGTTTAAAAAATTTGATCTATTTACCACATCTTTCTACTTTAAAGCCTGTTATTATCAGCTTCGACTTCTCTAACTTATACCTAAATGAAAATGCATTAAGTGAAAACTTAAAGGGCTTTTACAAAGGCATTTAAGGTACAACCATTGAGATGGAGCTCATGCCTGCAAAACACTGTTTTGGTTTGATTAGGGGTCTTGGGAAAATGTCAGTTTATTGTTTAAGGGCTATTATAGGCAGGTTATCCATAAAAGACGTTTTTTCCTATACACCAAAGTAGCTAGGACAACAAAAGAGACGGTTAAAAATGTTTCGTGGTTTATCGTTGAAAAATACCTGTGTGGGGCTATTGTGCTTACCATAACGACTCCTGCTTCCTGGTCCACTGTTCATGGTTAATTTCCGAATATTCTTTTCAGGGTGAAAGTATATTATGTAGACTTTGGGAGCAAACAGACATACAAGTGTGACTGTCGCACTCAGGCTGACGGAGACGGAGAGTGTTGATACCTGGATCTGGATAAGGGAAATTTTCAAACCATGTTTATGCTTGGTGCACTAATCAATTTTGTTTATTTATTTGCATGTATAATGCAAAAATAATTAGACTGTAATAAAGAGGAAGTCGCGCGTCTTCTTCATTCATGATTTCATCTAAATCAGCCAGCAAGAAGCGTCTCTTTCATGCCAGGGGTTGCTAAAGGTTAGTTTAATATAGATATTACAAAAGTGAAAGAAGTACGATTCCCCTTACAGCTAGGCAAAACACAAAAACTCATTTAGCCAGCACTCAATGAACGCTTACTTCTAGTTATCATCCCAGCTGATTAGCTAAAGAGATGACGCTAAAAAAGACTAATTTTAACCAGGTCAAAAATTCATCACTCGGGAAGTTATACGAAGAGCAACTAGGTTTCAATTATACCAGTTAACACAGCTATCGTTTATTTAACGCTCGCAGCTAACAGCTTTGAGCTACCAGATGAAGGTCCTTGGGCTGCTGTATTGCAAGCACCATATATGCGAATAAGAGAACGAGAGAGATACTGGCTGAGTCTGCTTAGTGGAGCTCAGTTTGGAGCTTTGTAGACAACAAATATCAACTATCTGATTACAGACTGAGTTCTCGATAAAGAAATTGGGTGCAGGTCACGGCTGATATTTGCCCCAGCTTTATTTTTATAGTTGATGGTGGCATCAACAAAACCTCGCCTGCACTGATTCATCAAGTGAATGTCATTTCTTGGACAAGAGACGATCTTAACATTTATAATTCAGAGACTTCCTCAGTCGTTAAATTCACCTGATCTTGTTTCATTCTACTGATTTCTTTCCGCTCAACTTTCTTTAGAAGGGCTTTCAATGCTGAGTCAGGTTCGCTCCTTTCTAGGGGACTTTCGAATTCCAGCCTCAATTTTTTTGTCTATCTACTTTTCGAGTTTTATGCTACAATAAGATGTTTGAATTTCACGAGTCATCCAATTCTGGCAAAATACCTATGTTGTAGCCAAATGCATGCTCCGGTAAATTTCATCTCCCTATTTAACGCTTGATCAACGATGCATATCTTTATGCTGATTAAGCCGGCTCTGACAAATTTTTATGCATTAAACTGAAATGCTTGAGAGATTTCATACTTGGCCGTAAACATGCGACTCGAAAATTACAAACCAATGCTAGAATGGACTCGTTAATGGTCAGTTCTAGTTGTACCGTGGACGGCTGCTAAGAGAGTTCAGTGCAGGAATTGAAACTGCACCAATCTGTCGAATTCTGTGAAAATAATGTCAGCCCGTAAACAAAGATTCAAAGTTGTCCTTAGAAAAGGATTTAGAAAACCAATTTGAGATCAACCAGGTAAAATTAACTGCCATCATAGGTTTTAACCATCTGTCTCCCTTAAAAATGAGGCACTGCTATTATATGGAGACTGAATGGAGAGTGATAGTCGTCTGAATTTTCGCTGAAACCTTTGATTTGGCATATTCCTATCTCAGAATACCGGCTATCAAAATACTGCGTTAGTTTTGCCAAGCACATATAGGCAGCATCTAATTCATCTACATTTTCTAAAACTCTGTTTTTTTTCAGTATTTATTCTGTCTTTATATTTTGTTTCAAATGTAGCAACGAATTGGACCGAGCACTTTCCTGCTTCTAAGCATCTATTAGCTTAATGGAAGTGACTTTGTTCTAAGCACTCTTCTTTGCATCCACTGCAAAGTAGAATATTTTATTATGAACTACATCAGATGATTTTGCGGTATTTATTTAAATTTCGGGCATTATCACTGCGACACTGTATGCGAAAGGCAAAAACTCTCGAACTGGAAAGTAGAAATGGAAAATGATTTCATTTCAAATTTATAAAATTTATTTAATCACCATGGCCTTCGATGAAACTAATAAAAAGGTAACAAGGAAAACCATCCCAAGAAGGAATAGAGTGATAGATAGTCTGGTTTAGTAACTCTGAGTCAGCTTTGATTCAGACGGTTAGCCAAACTTAGAAAAGCTTGATTGGAAATTTCATCCAAGTTCTACAAACTGATTCAGGGGCCATTCGTAGGCTAGCTACGACAGTAGATTCAATGCTTCTGTCATGACTCTGCTTATCGGTCTCTTTTTATTGACCAGTGCTAATTTCAACTTAACTATTTGAAGTACCCAGAGAGGCCGTCAGGAAGTGTCCTGCAAGCGGTTTACACCAGTGTATTCTTTTTTGGTAAAGGCTTGGATGAAAAGCAACTCTGAATATTATAATGTAACAAAAATAAACTGAATGGGCTGCCGCTGGGTAAAAAAAGCTTTTGCAAGGTTCAATCTTTCCCAGATCATATATGCTTCTTCTTTTCGTTTATCACGAAATGAATGGTTGAATGAAAAAAAGCCTACTATATGTTAGTTGGCTGGACATTAGAGAGCAAACAAGCCCGATGAAATTAAGTTGAGAGAAAGGATGTTGGTTGGCTAAATTGATTTGCAAAGGGCAGTATCAATATTAGAACAGATCATATTAAAAAATTCACCTCAAAGTTGTTCATCGTAGCAAAGTAAATAGGAACAAACGCCAGCCAAATAATGCAGGTAGTATACATTGTGAATCCAATGAACCGCGATTCGTTGAAGTTTTCAGGTATGGATCGAGTCTTTACGGCATAGATTGTGCAGACAACAATCAAAAGCATTATGTAAGCCAGAGAGGTCACCATACTGCTGTCTTTAATAGCACAGCGCAAAACAAGAAAGTTCGGCTGCAGTGGATCAACTCGGGTAGATGGGGGATCAAATCCAAGCCAAATTGCACTGAGAGCAAACTGAAGGGCAATTAGACCTCCAGCGATGGCAAGCTGAGATCTAGGGGAGATGAAAGCAGGCCGTTTGGTTGTACATTTTGCGGCATCGAAGATCCGTGAGAGACGGTTGGTTTTGGTTAAAAGTGAGGCGTACATAATTGCGAAGCCTAGACCGATTCCAACTCGCTGAATAGCACAGGCTGCTGGATTCGGCGGAACTAGGAGGATCAGGGAAGAGAGGTAACAGAGGAGACAGCCAGAGAGAAGGAGGTAGGTCAGTTCGCGACCTGTTGCACGGACGATAGGAGTCTCGGAGTAAAGTGCCAAGGTAACAATAACACCTAAGGTAGCAACAATCCCGACAAAATTGAGGACCATTGGAACAATAGCGAACCAACTTCCTATCTTTATGTAGTGCAGCTGAAAGTTAAATAATTTCAGTTCACAACTCAGTTAACTAGAATGCCACTTATGCTAAGCTGTCTTACGCTCACTGTCCATTCCACTAAGACCTCAAAATTTAAATATGTCTTCAAAGTGGTACGTGAACGTGGTCTATATTACTGCGCATTTTTCTATTTTTTTTTTTTTTATTTGTAAACGTCGGTGGCTCAACCCTTTAAATGGGTGGGACTATATAGCCAATGCTCATGACTAGATAGAGTTTATAATAGGTACTGGAATGCTCATACTACCTCGGTAGGTCTTTAGAGTAAGCAAAAATGGTCAACTGATTTTTCTTTACCAAATAAACCTTATAGCAAACTACTTTGTATTGCATTCTTAAAAGCAATTTACTGTACAGATGAGCTGGTCAAGTTTTTGCGGGAAAGAAATCGCGCAGAAAAAGGAGTGTTGCTTGTGTTTGTGTTTACTATAAATAAAGGAGGACCCAGCAGGATGATCATCAGTAAACCATGGGAGACCCTTTAATAAACTCACTTTTAACTTGGTAGTTGGAAGCTAAAAACCCATTCAAAATCATGGTAATTGAACATCCACTGAAATATAAACGAGGAGAAGGTTATAAACTGGAACCAATTTGGCTTGCAGGAGAACTAAAAGCGACACAATCCTCTGCCAGTCGTTGAAAAGTTAACAATTCAACTGCTAAAAATGTTACTTATTTTCACCAGTGGCCGGACGGGGGTGGAAAACTTCAACAAAGAATCGAAGAAAGTTCAATGAAATGGTAGGTTTTTTATCGGCCAAATATTGCCATGAGTAATGACTGCAATATTCTTGAATGATTGTGAGAGCTATCTAAGGGCTTTTAATCTACTAATTCTGAATGAAACGATTCTGTTCAAAAAATTCATTTAGAAATAAAGTGGGAGATAAATATTGAAGAATCGACCGTTTTTGGCCAAAACGGATCAAATCCAGTAACAATAACCAAAAGTTAATATATTCAAAGTTACTAAAATGTAAAATTGATTTAAATGAGTCCAACATTTCATTGGGTACTCCTGTTTAGATGAATTTAAAAGGCATCAATTTAACTTCCAAGATGAGGACTAAACCTATTATTATTATTAATAGAACGCGTAAACAACAAGTATTTATTTGAGTTATATTTGAGCTGCAATGGAAGTTAAGTCGTGGTTATCATGGAATTAAGATCCCAAATGCAACTTAATCAGCGTTTTTGTTGACTAGAACCTGCTGGTAAAATACATCGTAGATGAACTGACTTTTGGTCTTTAACAAAGGGAATAAGTCAAATTATTTAGATTGTCACAGTGTCAGTTGCCGGTGTACCATTAGGTGATGCTCGTCTGCTTTAGCCACAGATCCGGAAAATGTTAATGGTTACGAATCTTGTTACTTTTGTCTATGTTTTCATTGAAATGGGTACTCTAGCTTAGAACAACGGAGATTAGAATTATTGATTGGTTTTGACCTTCAATGATTATGAATTTTAAACGGACTTCCAGAGCAGTCAAAAACTACAATTAGAGTAGAACATCGGAAAATAGCAGAAGTACTCAGTATGGCATCCAGGCATGACCTTAGCATACATATTGTATTCCCCACAGATTCTGGAATAAATAAAAAACTGAACATTTCCACATAGCACGATGACAAAGCAGCTATTTATGTATCCAACTTTGAAATTACTCCGAGACGCCTCTAGGAGCTGTCTTACTTTTAATTAGCTTTATTTATGTATTTACTCCCCACCCATTAGGACATATCTCAAGGACTTATTGGCAGCACAATAGAAGTACAAATAGCTTGTACAACAAGTAGCATACAACACTTAACTCAGAAGACTGTAAAAGCATTTATCGATGCCTTCGGTTCTCTGGTCACTTCTCTGGCATGGTTTCACCCAACAGGTAGCAGTTCAACTTCGTAGTGGCACCTCGTCCATCCTCGACAATGTCAAGGCAGACAATCTTCATACCTCTTCCAGAAGTCTTTCCAACTTTCTGGCGGAGATCCCATTCATTGCTACATGCACGCACTTTTCACAAGCCGGTTTGGGACCATGAATTCAGGTGTTTACGCAGTGCCTCGTTTACCAGGCTGTACAAAGTTGTACTTCTGCTGGCATAACCTAATTTTATAGCTATCTAATTTTTCTCCGTAAATAGCTGAATCGGTTAATAAACTGGTTGTCGTAGTTGATCCACTTAACTTAATGTATATCAAAACTAAATCTCCTCTTTTTTTATCACTCAGCAAAAAACTGTAAATCGCTTAATAATTGCATACTACCTCTATACCGGAAAATGGAACAGAGTATTCAAGGTAATAAATGCCGCATTTAATGGCCACGTTAGACTTCTGGTAATGTAACAGAGTTAGCAGGAAAAAAATGAGAAAGCCCTCCATTTAAAAAAAATAGACAATCTTTTTTGTTCGATCAGTTAAAAATAGCCAGAAATAAGCGGCTGAAATGCGAAGAGTATTTGTTCGACTGCCTGACCTTGAGGTGACAGGCCAATCTGTCTCACTAGCGGTTACGAGATTAAATCGTAATAAAAAAAGATCGGTGAAGCACTTATTAGCAAAAACTCAGATTCATTTTAAATGCCTCAATGAAAATAGAGAAAATCACACGAATGTCTATTCCTCAGAAGTGATGGAGATGCTGAAGACATGCGTTATTCCATTTTTTTATTTATTTACTCACTTGAGGGTGCAAAACGTTGTCCGAGAATACTGAACAGCAAATCGTGTCCCTTTTCTGAGGTTTCATGCTACTTTATTTGCCTTGTTGATAGCGACTGAAAGAATAGAGAGTTACCCTACAAGACTGAATGCATCAGATAGCATTCAGTGTGCGAGGCTCATTGGTATTTTGGTACCCTATTTAACAGTCGTGCAGGTTGCTTTGATGTAACAATTTTAGATCACTCCGATCCATCGGTTCAACTCAGCTGTAAAGAGGTCTGTTAGGTATGTTTGTTTAGGCCTAGATTCTTTTACTCTGTAATAAAAAGAAGTTGGAACAACATAGAACCCAGCTAGATTTGAGCCAGCCCTAACGAGGGGAGATCAAAATAACCTCATTAATGATTGTTTACAAAATGTACCCTTTCAATGATCAGGTAGCGAAACCTGTGTAGGTGTGTCGTGGCAGTAATAACGTTTTACCACAGATAATCAGCACGTGTCAGTAACCAAACCGAAAAAAATAATGAAATCCTTTAGTTATTAATTTAGGTAGAAACTCCCAAAGATGTCCTCCAGTAATTAAGCTCAGTGGTTTTATTTTTGCCAAAATGAACGCTGAAAGCGTCATTCATTGACATTATCACAAGTGGGAAAGCTACAGTGGAAGAGTCACTATTCTTTCAGAATTCTTCTAAAAAGACCAATCCAGAGAGCCCTACTGTCCTTTGAAATCGAATTAGTTGTAGTAGATCAAATGAAAAGGGCTTCTTTGGGAGACTTGTAGCTGCTGAAATAAGAATGAGGTTATCTAAGTGGTGATGAGAACAAACGGATGGATTTTGCAGACAGCTTCTGAAGATATCCTCACAAAGAAATGGAATGCAGAGCGCTATCAAGATATAACTCCATGTTATCGGTATCTCAGACGTGATTTAAATAGAGGCAAGCAACAAACTCACTTCAAGTAGTTCACACTTTTTTCGATCCGGAGTTGGCCAATAACGATCCTCGCACATTTGACAGTAAGTTAGGTTCAAAATGATTGCATTGGGCTGGCATTCCTCGCAAGTCCAGCAGCACTGCTGTTTTTTGCTATATTTTCTCACGGAACCAAAACTGAAAATAGAAAGTCTTGATTCATTTTGCCGAATAACAAGATTAATGACATAAAGAATTGAAGAAAAATCATTTTTACAGCTTTTTTGCCAATCGATATTTAAGAATAAATGAGAAATTTTGAAATGATGCTTTCAAATATCTAAACAGAAAAAATCACAACTTAGTTATAAATCTTTGAGCTACCAGTGGAACTCAAATTAAACCAAAGACGCCCTCCATAATGTGGAGAACCAATTCTGATTGAAGTCAGGTGGACTATTATTCAAAATTATCGAAAGGGCAATGGTTTATATTTATAATATCCTGAAAGGTGACATTGAAATAGCCTTATTTTTTAAAATAATGGGGCAGCCTGATTAATAAGTGATTCAAGCGCATGTACATATAAATTATCTGTACCAGTCTAAAGTTTAGGTCATTTGAAACGAGGCACTGCAAACTCAGCATTTTTACCACAAGATGCATATATGATTTATTGAAAGATACAATTAAAAATGTTTGGGGTTTCAAGGCCTCTTCTAGATCATGCAAATAATGTCAATAACAAAATGATCTGCGAAAATCTCTATTTAAAGATCTCTCCATCTTCAAGATTTCTTTGTCCCTCCAATTAATACACGCTTAGTCGGTCATTAAAATTCGGTTCAAAAGCGTTTAAGATTAATCAACCTTCAGAAATTAGGCCAAGCCATAAACCATTCTCCCAGAACAAAGAGCGGCAGATGGCTCACAACCACCTTCCTTTTAAACTTTGGTCAACCTCCTTAACAAATTGAAACAATCACCATCGTACGCACCTATTATTTCAAGTTTGAGGGTGAAATTGACTTAAACCCAAAAAATGTTTACTCCAGGTGCGATTGCCATAGTTGCCGAGTTTTCGCAGATCGTGAAAGTTAGTTTGAATATTATAGAGACGAGCGAAGAAATAGCCAAGTGATAGTTGTAGTAAGAGTGCTTAAAAGGTCCCCCTTTGCTCAAACATGCCATTTGAAAAAGTCTGCGTGGGAACGCAACCAAGCCTTTTATTTGGGTTTAACACAACTATGGAATAGATAAGAAGCGCTCCAAAGTGATTCATAAGTAGGAACCGATTGCACACTCCAAGCTCAAATGAATTCCGATTTGTAATTGCGATTATCTTCGCAAATATTAGTAAACATCACTAGGGGTTTTTGGTGTGGTATATACCTGTCCGAATGCTCTGGACAGCAAAGCCTATCACTTGCAAGTCAATGGCAAACAGGAGCCATGAAATGAGTTCGCAATGAGTGCATGAAAATCGTGTATGGCCCTAAATTTGGTGATGAGGTCGAAGACCAATTGTGTAAATACACTTTTTTTTATCTTAGTATACAACTAATTTGCCTTGTAGAGGAGGAATCTGGGTTCGAAAGGGCTTCTGGGTGAAGAAGATTTTGGAATATTTTGGATTAAACGATAGTTTTTTGACATTAAAAAGTTTTGATTCAAGCCGAATATGTTCTGCTACATCTAAAGTTCACAAACATGAAATATCACTAACAAAGAGGGCAGATGGAATTTAAAAATATAGCCTACCAGGGTCAGACTGTTCTTTCTGAAAAAAATCCCTTGACACATTATTTGCATAATGTACATTTCTTCACTTTCTTAAAATCTGACTTAACAGTAGGTTCCTTCTTGCAGTAAAAGTCATCAACGAATGCTACCTGACCTTCAAAGGACTTTTGAATAAAATTTGCTCAGCGTCTCTAAGTGGCATGAGTTGTTTCTCCTTGCAACAAACCTACTTAAAATTTTGATCATTCGGTTTCACGTGTGTTCAATTATAAAGGTCAAAATTTTGTCGCACTCTTCACTCGGCCATTTAGGTGGAGGTCTAAAACCGGAAAGTATTCATGATCTTCCAGTCGAGAGATCACGCGCTCAAATGTATTCGTTAAATTTGTAAAAAAATAAATGTAGATTTGAAATGAAAGGCCTAATTTAGATGCCTTTCCTGAGATAAGCTGTGAGGCTCACAAAATAGGTCGATACTTCTGTCAAGAATGAATCCGGAAAGGCATTCACAGGGAGGACGAGTAAAAATTTGCTGCTTAGAAGAGGAATAGTGAGCCCGCCTTTCCGTCAGGGCAAATATGTTAGAACGCGCAAAGGAGACATCTTGCTTTCTAATCTCGAATTACCCCTATTTATTAAAAATAAAAACTATGCGTTTCTTTGTTTTCTAAGAAGACGTTTATGGTAACCTTGGGGATCGCTCTTGACAAATAAGTAACTGCCCTAAAAAAATTTCTGCTGACGATAGGCGAACGGAACGGTTAAAGGCTGATTTAAATTTATCGAATCGAACTCTCTAAAGAAAACCTTTGTAAACTGCATTGTCTGTTGGGTTGAATTAAAAATGGCTTTTTTAATGTTAAGTTGTTATCAAAAAATGTTCAACATCCGTTACTAATGAAAAGCAGAACAAATGTGATAGAGGTGGTGTTTGAGCGGAACTTTAAGCAGGAAACAATCAGAGTTTTTATTTATTAAGCAAGCCGACGATTATTAAGAAAATGGGGCTGAAAACTTTTAATAAATAGCATTCGTCCAAATGAATTTTCAAAGATTATAGGAGGAATCAATAATTTTGCCAAAATTCAATATACTTCCACCAATTACAATGTAAATTATTACATTCGATACTGCTTGACAGCAAATTTCAGTTTTAACTAAAGTTTATGCCTTTTACTGATATTCGAATGTTTGACTTTATGTGTAACAGCAACGCTAACACGTCAGTAAGATGGAAAATGTCAGTCAGAATATGGGAGCTTGGTAGAATAGCTGGTGAGATCAGTTTATCTTCCATGCGTTTTACTGGAATCAGGAGCTTACCAAATCAGGTTTGGAAAAAATGGTTTATTTGTTTCTTCTTGAATAGTTCATACCTTGTCCTGTATCCGTGTATGGATATTGACGGACGCGACTTTAGAACCACTAAGAACTCTTTTCTGCAAAGCGAAATCTACTTCAAAATATGGTGCTAGTCAGCAAAAATCTGGGGCCCCTGACCTTACTCCAGTCTTCAAGAGCTTCTCTTTTCTGCATAGTACCATATGAGAATAAGTATAAGATGAATCTTAGAGTCGATTGCTTATGTATCTTATTTTTTGGAAGGATTTGTATAAGAATCTCCGAGAGAAAATTCACCTAATGGAATGGTCACCCATATCGTCGATATAACGTTCTGAAGAGGAGTGGCTAAGTGACTCGAAAGTACATACACCTTTCCCAAATTGAATTTTGAGGACACGTTTTATCGAAATTGGTTTAATGCGTTTTTCTGTAGTGCCGGTCCCGCCCTGTTAACTTCCTTGTTTACCGTTTTAAAAATTTCAATTGTTATATTAATTAAGGGCCAAACTGACCAGTAACCTTTTGCTGGGATTAGGATGTGAGGGCGATTTTTCTTCTATTTGTGGATCAAAGCATAGGTCTCGGCCCGTGTTAAACCCAGACATTAGATGTGGTAGGTCACTTTACCCTACATAGATCAACGAGTGCTCATTTGGATATTTAAGCAGTGAAAATGCGAAGTTTAATAGAGCTAAACGTTGTGCACAGCACATTTGTCGCCACTAGCGGAATGAGCCACAGGGGTAATAAAGAAGATAAAATCACAGATCGAAACAACCATATTTTAGTGTTTAACGCGAATATCTATTTAGCTAAATGCTTATTTGTGTGTTACACGGCTATGTGAATGCCAGAGCAGCATTATTTTGAGCGCAATATCAAGCGCTGATAAACTTGAACTGAAATACATCGCTTTAGACTGGGTGTTGAGAGAGAAGTACAGCCTTTATGAAGTGCATGACTCTGATGTGCTAACACGGCAAAATGCAGGACTGCTATGAGCTGGGTTAGAAAGTGGTACTTATTGTAAATTTTTAAGTGCCACTTTTTCTTTTTTATCCCTTTTAAAGCTTCAAATTAAGCTTACCAGCCAAAAAGGCTTAGCATATCACCGAGTTTTGTTATTTTTGGGATGAGATTTGTGCGGATGAAGCTTTATTTTTATATATCAATGTGCAAAAATGATTGAGCAGAAGGAGTACCTTCTAACACCAAGATACTCCCTCATATGACTATATGCTCCAGCAGTAATCAACAAGTTAAGCAGGGTATGAATTACTTTCGAGTATCCATAACGAAGTATGGGAAAGATGGAAATTAGGTCTGGATACGTTCCAGGTATGACTCAAAAAGATGGAGGCCAAAAATGAGGCCATCACGGGACTAGAAGCTCTTTATTTTAAATAGTTCGACTAGTCACTCCGTATCTGCCCATAATTAACGTCACTAAGACTTCAATGGCTTCACAAGTTGGCCAGTTCCTTGTTTCTCCACCTACATTGAAAGCCATGTAATGCCTTACGTACGTGCTGCACTTATTTTTAACCTGGAATTTAGACTCTTTCGGAGATGTAATAGGTTCAATTTAGCTTTTGCCATACGAACGTCCAAAGGTTCATGATGGGAAGCATTTGCTAATATAGGAAATGGATGATGGCGTTAATGTCGAAATGCAACTTCCTAGTTATTCTGATGAAACACTGGTTGTAGAACGCATTTTATAGGAAAGACTTACTTTGGTAAGTTATGGGCACTGAAAACTTCATCGTCTGCTGTACAATGTAAGCCATAAATTACTCACTTGGCCATCGTTTTTAGTGCGCAAGAATGCTGTAGAGAAGGATGTATTAATAAATAAATAAATAAATAAAGGAAATTTATGAGAGTTGGCAAAGATTAATCATTGCTGCTTAACAAAGGTTCCAAAATTATTTTTAACGTTGTGGATTAAATCAATTCTTTCTATTAATAAAATTCTTTATATTCGAATTAAATGTGAGTTTCTAGTATAAAATGATGGGTAACAAAAAGTAAAAAGTGTCTTAAAATGAGGAAAAACTTTGAAAAATCTTTGTGGCTACAATTTAAAGAAAGTTGCCTATCTTTCAGTTGTTTAGTCGAATAAGTAAATGAAATTTGAAAGAAACTAAAGGCGCCTAATTGTAGAAGATGCTCAACTTGCTGAACACCTGCTATTTGGAACTCAAGTATTGCAAGCCAAAGTGCAGTCGCTCATACGAGGGTATTCAATAAGCCTCATCGCAACTCATCAGAGTGGCCAAAGGTACTGCGGATAAGTGAAGGCATAGCTAACTGCTAGCTGAATAGGACAATTTGACCCTCTTATCCAAAGCTGCAGAATCTGTAAGAAGAGGCAGATGCCCGTTGAGAAACTTGAATCGAAAAGCACTTATTTTCAAAATGAACGCTATGAACTTGAAGACCTGACTTTCACAGACCTTTTTCTATCCCTCAGTCGGAGTATTGAATGCTTTGTGTCTATGTCAAATTTGTAGTTTAGCGCACACATTTATGTTGATGGCAGTGGGATAATAAATGCGCTAACAAACCAAACAAACTGTATTTTTGTAAATAACTTTCTGTTTATCCATTGCTTTTTTTTTTTTTTTTTTTTTTTTTTTTTGCTTTTATCGCTAATCTCCAGACCTGCATAATACAATTTTGCTCATTCAACAACTATTACCTGGTTTAGTTTTAAACAACCGTTTCAAATGTTGTCTACGCACAACTGTATCAAATAACCAATGTTTATCAAAAAATTCCCGAAAAACTTGCAAACATTGACAGACATGGATTACTTTAATGTATCATGGTTGGTATTGCTGCAACTGCTGAAAACATTACAGAGTCATTTCAGCGGAACAGACTGCTACTAATAGGCTTATATCCTAGAAAGGTATTTTCAGGAAACAGAAAAAAAGAAATCTCTCTTATTCGTTTTTATGTAGTGAAATAAATAGTTATTATTTCAAGTGAAAGCACTATGATTATTCTGAATCGCGCTGTCACTATTCAAAATTCAAAGTAAACAATGAGTTTATTATTCCCAACTTATTCGGAAACATGATTCTATTATAAGCATCTACTATTTTCTTATTACCGAATTATTTTGGGCAGTTAGACGCTGTTGTTTAGGTTGAACAAGATCTCAATGATCATTTTATGAAACCTTCAAATTTCTACGACCAAGATGAATATTCTTGAAAAGGTGGAGTGTTTTGGTGGAAAAAAAATGACGAAAGCGATTCACTCCCTAATGACATAAGGGTTCAAATTGAATTTTGGCTTTTTACGTTTCGCGACAAAATCTCATAAGGTCAGTGAAGAGCTTTGTGGTTGCGATATAAAGATTGCGGCTACTAAAACATACCGAATTGTCACTGAAAGGCTTGGAAAACCGCAGTTACTTTGTCGAATTGGAATACAGGGAGCATATTTTTAAAATGAGGCTTTTTCACCAAAGCTTTGGGGTTTCGCTTACTTTAAGATGATCTTTAATGACTTCAAATAGTAATTTTAATTAGCAGAACAATATAAAAAACGGTCCACTTGAATCTAAAATTCCGAAATTGAGACAAACCAAATTGACGAAATGGCGACAGTAAGGAAGAATTAGTAATCTTGCAATTTGGCAAATTTGGAAGCCAAACATCCCTTCGACAATGGAGCCTGGAGCAGTGCAATCATTAGACAATTACTGAGAACATCTGACTTGAAGCGATTACGAATAATGGATTGACGTTTTAAATGTTCTCTCTCATCTCGATGTTAGCTTAAGTCCACTAGATTCGATTCGAGAACGTACTTTTTCTTAACATGCATGAATCTGAAACTTAAAAAATAATTTAAGTTGTATCTAGCTATGGTAGATTTGGTAATAATCACAGCATGGTGCAGAAAATATACTTATGGGCGTTCCATGTTTCAACTTCAAGAGCCAGGATACCATTAGACCACTCCAAGGTAACGCACATCGTTTCATCGATTCCGTTCAAAATTCATTGAAAAAAAGGAGGCCTGGAGTACAACCAATCAGTTAACATCTTTGAATGCTTGTTCACTTATTCCAAAGAGCTAAGAAGGACTAATAGAGGAAAGCATGGCATCGTGGTATGCTGGTAATTTACAACTGACTTGATCAGCAACCCTTACTTTAATGCATTATGTTTCCATTCTTCTGACACCGTGAACGAATCTGAAAAGCGAAATTTCAGGTAATTGCTGTACCTCGTGCTGATCATGCTCTTTAGACTTAATAGATTTTTATAAGAATGAACGATTTATTCGTTCATCGAACCTAAAATTTCAATCATCCCATTTTATGTTATTGTGCTCTCTTAATTTGCCTGTTTTATTCGAACCGCTCTTCATCTTGAGAATAAGGAACAGTTAATACTCTCTGGTTGATAAGCATTCATTCTCTATTCCATCGTAAATCCATATCAAATCATCAAATGTACATACACATATGTACAAGTCAAACGTCTGTATAACTATGACAACTGGTTCGTAACAAGCGAAACTGCAGGAAAGCCCGAAAATCTCCTCTTGTTTAAATGACTGATCATAACTTTTCCTGATGTATCCAATTTCAGATAAGATCAATTTTTGAAGCACAGCTCGGCCGATGCCAACATTACTAATCATTCAAATTGAACAACATCGTGATTGATTTGTCATGGTAGTGGCCGAATAACCGAGGACGATCGCGTTGTCGAACGAGATAGGAGTTCTAGGACAGAGTGAGCAGCTAATCCGCCGATTAGCGGTAGCCCAAACGTCATCAACCAAGCGGACTATAAAACGCTTTATGCCTCCCGCTGGTCATAAACTTGGAGAGCAGAAATATGAAATTTATAAGTAGGGAATCAATTGGTAGATAAAATCTATGGTTGATTTTGAAATGTAGTTTTCCTCTTAAATGTTATTAGGCAGTCAAATACCTGGCTATTAAAATAAGTTATTAGTCTCTTGGATAAGGAAACTTAAAATGTGTAACTAAAAAAATAATAAAAGTTATTGATGCTTCGATTGTACCCCCAACAGGTCTTTGAGACTTGCCCAAATGGGTGGGAAGTGAATAAATGAAATCAAGTGTGACGCAATAATTTACGATCGCTTTCCTCAGAGGATGGCGGCTAAGCAAACGGCGAGTAGAGACCAGCATTCTTAGTTAGTCGTAAATTATATTGTGCTCTATCGTCGTGTTAAATCGAAAACTTAACAGAGCACAAAGAGTTCAGTAGATAAGTAGACCGTCAAGCCTGAAGCAGGTGACAACAAAATGTTTTGATTCGGTGAAATAATTATTATTGGAGGCTCTGAGAGGTCTCGAAGAAACTTGGAATCTCTGGGCTCAGGACTGAATGGTAACTTAACGAACTTCTTAGTGATTAGCACTTATTAGACCTGTTTTGAAGAGAATTTCATGTCTGCTTTCGTTTATTTAAAGTGAAATAGAGAATCTCTAGAGCAGTGCTGGCGTGCAGCACTATCAGTATAATAGAGAAAACACTAACTCACATTTATCAACAGAAATGCTCTTTTTTCACTAGCTCAAACCAAATGGGCAACATGATTTTTCCCATTGTTTCTCTTTTTCAGCCTAGCGAGTGCATTTGTCTTTGTTACACACTAAAAAAGGTTATACTGTTATTAGGCAGCTTGAAAGGGTTATCTGAATGTGGGGAGAAACTGTATTTTCTCCTAGTTTTAGGCTCAGCTTGGACGTGTTCTGGTGCAAACTAAGTTAAAAGCAGGCAGAGTTATATTCCCGTTCTATTATTTCTATCGAACATTTCAGTCTGTAATCATATCCGAAAAATTTGAAGGAAATGAGCCTCCGAACCCGGCATTTTCGAGCTTGATTCTGTTTGCATTAAACTTGTCAGTATATTAGCTCTACAGAAAGATAGGGTGCAAGAGGTGAGATTGCTCTGTGTGCTTTAGTCTCACCATCTGCAAGGAAACTGGGGGTAATTGCAAGCCTGTCTCCTCAATGAACTTATATGAACTTCGAAATTAAATATTAGGCAAAAATCGATACAAAAAATTTCAAGCGAATGAAATCAGCATTTTCTGAATGCAGCCATACTTATTTGGAAACGCCCATCTCTAGCGGGAAAAATAGATTTCAAAACCTTATGGCATCGTGCTCTAATTTTAGAATCTCGAAGCTTTTGTTTGTTTCACTTGTTGCTTAAGCTGTGTTATTGGACCGGTTCCGATATTAGCTTGATCTATCTATACCTTTCTCCTAGTAGATTTTCGGAACCCCTGTATGTTTGCTCTGTGTTGGGTTCCGACCCTGCCGATGGCTGGATATCCATGAGTCTATATCCAATAGGGCCAAAAGTTCGGTGGCTTAAAGTTGGCAGTTTGGAATCCACTTTCGCAATCTTTAATACTATTTCTGGAGCTTTTAACCACCTACTTCACTGGCACTAAGACTAACCTTAAAATTCTCTATCAGACGTGATCTCTATCTGGTTCAAAGGAGTAGAGAACGATTTTCTTATTAAAAAGGACAGAAAAATCACAGTATAACAGTTGGTTTCCATGATACATCTTTAAAGGAATAGCGCAAGATTTAGGAAACTCGCCAATGGCATTTTCAAATTTCTAATAACTTTAAAATATTTTTAATCACTGTTTTGTAATCATCAAAGTTATTACTATGATATTTTTGGATCATATTTGAATAATTGATAGCACCATAAAATGGGTATAAAATGTACTAGTAGGCTCCGTTCATATGGGATTAGTCTAGTTCAAATCCCACCTTATCAGGTGAAAAAAATAACGCCTACTAAGTCAGACGGGTGGATTGCCTACTCAAGCACTGAAATGAACCAACTCATTTGGCACTGAACACTATAATTAACTGAGCTGAATGGAGACGGTAATCTTAGAGGATGAGCTCGTATCGTTTCCAAACTTCTTATTTTCTGTTTGCCATCTTCATTTCGTCTTTGAATCACTTTTGAAACTCTTACCAAACCATCAAAAGGCAGGATTACTAGTAACTTCAAGCATCACATCCACTTTAAACTCATATTTTGAAGTTTGTGATCAAACTGCTACCTAAAACATTAGCTCACCTATAATACATTTGATACTACTCTGATCTCAACCTGGAGCATTACAAATTTGCTTGCCTACATAGAGTATCAACCAATTTAGGAAAAGTCGTCCATCTGTTAAACAGGAAGTCCTCCTGCAAAGATGAAATCCATTCAGTCCTATTTCCGAGGTAATTACAAGTTAGGTATAATTGAACGTATTAGAAGCCAGTTGTTGAATTAGTTGTATTGGATGATGACAGCCTAAGTCTTCCCCTTGTAACAAAGTAACGAGTGAATTAAGCTACTTATCCTCAGTGACCTTGAGAACTCACTAGCCAGACATTTAATTTATAGGTGCATTAGATAAGGAGAGGAGTATTGCAAATAGTTGTGTATAAATAACACAAGATTATTCCTCTTCTTTCCACTATTTCTAAGTTCTCAGGGGAAAATTCTTTAGTCGGTGAATTTAGGGCGGAAATCTTTAAATTTTGCTTCGTCAATAAACAATCCTCAATCATGCCTTTATGGAGAAGAGAAAAGCGATTATAAAATCTTAGAGAATGTTCAGTGATAGAAATATTCATAAAATAGCCCGAAAGATTACTATGAGAATCAAGAAATTTTGATAGAAAACGGAAGACATTCTCTGCAATAGTACAGTATTATGATATTCAGAGAAGAGATTAAATTTTCTGTATAAATTGAAAAACAAGTACAAAGTATACAAATAGCACAATCTCATACGAAAAATAGATCCAAGAAAAAAGCAATTTGACAATCACCTCAATTGAACTCCCTATAATTTAAAGAAATCATTTTCAAATTTAATAATAACAATTTTTTAAGACGCTGACACAGTACAACCATTCAAACACTTTCTTTATGTACCATACCTTTTACCTTTTCGCATTTACAACATCGATTTATACTATCAAGATTCACTGTTTCTGTTGCAGTGAGAAAATCCAACAAGAAACTCACGGACATTCCTCGGAACATTGGCTGGATGGTATAATTTTGGATTGGCCACCTGGCCATATTGGCCGATAACGCATCGAAAGCTTCGAATATTTGTAATCGCCAACCAGTCGGTATTGGTACTCTCCGGAGTAGAGGTCTCGGGCATAGTTATAAATGAGGTACTGGCCAACACCATCGCCGTTCTCATCGAAAGCCACCAGATTGTTATAGTTATCTGAATAAAAAATACCCTTCGCTCATCGAAATATTGTCACAGACATGAACGCTCTATGCGAATCTCAGTAAATGCATATGAAACATGAATGAGCTGTAACAAACCAAAGCTAGGCCTCCATTTGAGGAGCATTAATTAAACAGTTCTTTTGGACATTCAACTGGGAAAAAAACAGAGCTTAGAACTGCTTAAATAGTACAGCTTTCAGCAACGTCAGGAACTTAGTTGAGGTGGCGATGTTTGAATGGAAAATTCCCATTGCCCAGGATCGAACTGTACGCTCCCTCTCAGCATCACTGTTATAGGTAAATTAAATCAGAATTAATCAACCAAAAGGGCAAAAAACTAGAAATTTATCTCCTAATAAAAATAGTTTATAATTTCAACTTGAGAAGATGGCTTCCGTCGGTCATATGCTTTTCTTATTATAAATAAAGTGTAATAAAAAAGCTCCCAATCTTGCCCTACAATGATTAATTACAAAAAGTATGCTGGACATCTCGCAAACTATACTTAAATCCAGTTTTTGAAGGGAGTTTTGAATTTCAATATGTAAGAAGTGTATGTCTATGAGAGTCATTCAAAAGATAGGAGAAAGTCCTTACAGTAGAACAATTGAAATTCAACTTCACGTATATCTCATTCATTCATCTACGAGGCCAGAGTGAATCCAACTATCAATTTACTCATGTAAATTATTTTTTTGCGAAAGATTATGTTAGCTGAATGAACGAATGAAAAGTTAAAAAATAAACTATTCATGAAGATATTTCGTCTTAAAGTTAATTTAAGCCATTCAATATGCTAACAACAGAGAGGTGGACTTAATTTATTTTTCATAGGGCTTTATCCAGGGCTCCTATTTCTCTGAAAACATCTGAAGCCTTCATTCATGTTGATTTCTACCAAATGACATGCAAGTTCCTCATCCAATTGTTGTGGATAAGCTCTCTTTAAGAATCTTCTAAGCTGCGTTCAAAAAACTCGTTGAAGCTTGTGCACAGTCAGGACCTTTTAGTGTTCTCTTGACTGAATTAGATACTAGTTCATAACGGAGCTATCACATGCACGAATTGGACTTTACCTAAAGATGACAATGTTTGACAGCACATTGTCTCCACAGAAATATTTTTAAATGAAATATGTATGTTCTCCGTGCGGTCATGAGTAAGAACGTGAGCGCAGTGGTGGACCTTGTCTAATGTTGTACCCTTTAATTATAGCACATGAAATAACGCACGAACTAGAGTTTCAAAATTTTAATCTGATATAAATGTTAAAAATACCAGCGTTTTACGATGAATTTGTCAAACAAAATTTACACAGGAATAATAATAGGAAAATAGGACTGTAAAACGTGTTTGTGAGCAAGTTTGTGGGCCGATTTATAGTTGAGGTGTAATCGTGATATGACTTTTATTTTGCCTCTCTTCATGGTCCACGAAAGCTTCAACAAGAGCCGAAGTTTCCATAAATCAGCAACTACTTGGGAACTCCAAAGCACCCTTTTAGTGCATGACGAACTAATGAAGTTAAGTGCTTACTTGAACGACCTCAACAGGCAGTCGCGTACCAACGGCAGATTTCCTCTTTCAACCAGTTGATCAGTCACCTGAGACAAATTAGTTACTACTTATGTCCAAGAGTTTATAATTATCCATGTCAATGCAGTGATACTTCAGATAATCAGGAAATTTAAGCTTATCTTTTATTTACCAAATCTATTAATGCTCAATGAAACGTTTCCCAATTCAACCTCTGATTCTCTAGTTTCTCTTATTGTGGTCAAAATTCAAAATTGAGACCCAAAAGCACATAATTCAACCTACACAATCCTCACATTTCACTTAGAAGATGTTTTAGCCCTAAATGTCTACTTAACAGTGATGTTGAACTCCCAAATACCAATATTTTTTGATATGCGAATTCATCCTCCAAAATGCCTCAAAAAAACGGGTTCGAGTGACCGTTTAGCTATATTTTGCTTCGAGTGTCCCGAGTATTAGCCAAATGAGTCGATTAGTTATTTAAAAAACAAACATGTTTTGGTCCAATGGATATGTCACATGATCTGGATGAATAATAGGAAACCAGTGACCACTCTCGATCACAAAGGTAATCTAAAACAAAACAAGGTGACAAAATATTTATAATATCGAGGTTTCGGTCTCTGTTTTTTTTTCTTCTACCTGTGGATGCATCTTTCCTAGCGGAATAAAGGAATGTGTGGACGAAATGAACAGACTGTGTGATTACCTAAGAAACCTATAACAGTCGTTGTAGTTCATTTGAAACACAGCTGTCTAGAGATCAAGGAAGTAAAAGTTGGAGTGGCTTAGTGAGTTATAATTACTGAGATACGGATATTCGAAAATGGTGCTTTTTTCACAGTAAATTGGTCTATGGTCAAAAATTCTGCCAAACCTGAAAAAATAGAAGCCTTAGCACTGCCCAGCAGGTTCGAATGAAATTTACAAATCTAATATCTTATATTGTACCAATTCACTTCTCAAGGCAGATACTTTAGTAGCCACCGTCAACAGTCAACCGTAGCTAGAACGCCACTTAAGGAGATCAAGATCTAAATTCAGGCAAACTGATCAATATGTTATCAAAAGTAAGTTCACGTCCATTTAAAGAAAATGGTTGATCTGTTTACTTTATATTTCACGCTTAATCCCGACCACTTAGCTGCTATAAGTCATCAGTGTCCCAGTAATAAATTCTAGATCAAAATATTGACTTGAAAAAGGAAACTAACTTGGAAGGTATTGTTGACTGGAAGCCAAACTCAGACAACTTGAAAATGAACTGTTTTATGTACACTTTCCTAAAATGTACCCACCTGCTGTTTAGAGTAAGGCTATTTAAAAATAGTTTGGAAATATTAACCGTAAAACTTTAAAAGTTTACAGGAAATCTCATTAGAAAATGTGCAGGGTGTATAGTAGGAGAGGAGTTTGTGCAACTTATTGTAATGTAAATCACGAAAATGAGAATGTGGAATTGTTAGATAGAATGGTTATTTCATTGTTGGACTTTGATGTCGCTGAATTCTGGTCTCAAATCATTCGTCAACTTTTCCACTCCCAGAAGCATTTAAGTGTATTTAACAGGAATAGGTTGTGTCTACACTTAACTGCATCCAATATAATAAGTGACAGTAATTAAGGATAGCTAAAAAGTAGTACAATGTCACTTTTATAGAGGATATGCTATTAATTTATCAGGAATTCACAGAGACGGTTTGAGCAGTTTTGAAGTGAAAAGCCTGCAGTTGAAGGCAATATATCTACTAATATATATACTGGTAGAAATCAGAAAATGGAAGATAACTAAAAATAAATTCGGTTAATAATATGTTGCATTAATTTCAATTAAAATTTATTAAAATGAGTGCAGACGATAACTACTAAACTTGCTTAATCATTTCAGTGCGCTTCGGAAAGTGGGTCAGATTCTAATAAATCAAACAATTAAAGAAAAATGCTATTGTACAATTTAGTTTCCATAGACGAAAAGAAGCTGTTTAGAGCAGTTTTATCAACTGAATCGGCTACTGTTATTCCACTGATACCTATTTGGATTTATAGTGGTGACGGCAAATACACACCTTCCATTAGCCATCCTCCAAAACAGTCAGTGGCAAGTCAGCAATTTTTACTTTTGAAATCATTAAATCTCAGAGCATGAAAAACTTCAGTTACTTTCCCTAAAGAAATTGAATTACCTGTAATTCATCCATTTTCCCAGTTGGTTAGGCTACTCTCAACCACGTTAGAGTCTCTCTACTCAAAAAAGCCTATCTTTATTCTATTCAAGTAGACGTTTAGAAGCAATGTTAAGCATGCAACAAGTGAGCAAGTGTTGATCTTTTTTGGCGAAGTTCAAAATGCTAATCCGTAGGAACTTGTTGTTTTTTAGAAGTAAGAAACTTGGCATGATTAGTTGGCTGAGTCTCAAGAACAAATTTCAGTTTAGTCAGCTAGTTGCATTTTTGTTTTTAGTTAATTTTCAAGTGAAACTGAATAAATTACTGAATGAAAAGTACAAGTCCAGTTACCAAATGAGGAAAAAATCAAATAAAATCAAATCATATTCAAAAAATTCAAGTACTGTAAATATTAGTTGTAGCAGGACTAAAATTGCTCTAAGGACTACCGGTTGCCTAGCGTCCCCTCTCCGTTTAAACAAACATCTTGCACAAGTTTAAATCCTATTTTATTTTAGATGTCAATTCTATATTTTTAACACACTTTGACGCCCCGTCGTCACTAGGCTGGACCTCGAATTATCAGCCTAAAGCTTATTAAAAGAAATAACTATGGCTTTGTTAGTTAGAAATAACTAGATGGCTTACTTTTATTAAATGATGGGCCCCAAAATTTGTCCATAACAGTTGACTTATAACTTGGATATTTTGGCAAAATGTACCATAGTTCTATTCAATCAACTTTACCCCTTATGATGGTGAGAACCAGACAATATAAGTTCCGGGTTATATTCATTATTCATCAACTACACTAGCAATAAATATTACACTGATCTTAAGAAACGAAAATAATTGTTCAAACTTGTATCATAGCATTTGCATCGACAATGACAATGAGGGCACATAGTTAAAGCAGCGTTTCACTTATGAATAAATCATATTGATGCGGTTTATCTAAAATATCTTTAAGCGAAGTAATGAAACTATTTGTCGAATTTTCTTTTGTTCTATCGCAAATTTGCACTTCTTTCAAGCTTTTAAAGATGGATTATTGCAATAAAATGATAGTCGAATTAAAGCTTACTAGCACCAAGATTGTTTGGGGAAAATATCTGTTAAATATTAACGTGAATGAGATGAATAAACCGGTGGTTATTAGGTGTCTTGCATCTATAAAAACGAGCAGTTACGAGACATTGTTGGTATCTCATTCTACGAACCGATTCAATGGCAATCAAGTGAAGTTCTTTTCTAATTTTTACTGTATTTAAGAAATTCTTTTGGCTCTCCGAAGTTTAAGTTACGATTTTTGGAGTTTTATGACATTTTGACTGTACGAACGAGTAGACAAGATGGAGGTTGCCTAGGAGTCACTAGACGCAATCACGCCGCCCCACCTCATCTCTCTTCTTGTTCAATGCCATCACTGAAAGCATCGTTTACACAGCACCTGGAGCAATCCACTTTGCTCACTAGAATTTCATCAATCTTGATTTAATTTTGCCTCAGTACGGCACAACTAAACCAGTTATCAAAACGGTCTTCGCTTTCAAATGCGGTTCAGCTTCGAGTGACAACAACTTTTCCATGAGTTTATTTCCTCACTTATGCTTACGATTTATTGCACGCATTTAAAATGTGGAATCAAAACATCCGTCGGTGTGGCGTTACTTGCGACGGTTATGTGTTAGGGTCATGATGCATAATTTCGCTTCCCGTAAGTAGTTTTATCTTTCATTCTAATAAAACATTGATACCAATAAAGTTGTAATTTAAAGAGTTGGCAGTTAATTGTTCCTTAGCCTTTAGAAGAGTTTTGTGTTCGTCTGTCACTATGGTGACGACTTTTCAAAGGGTACAGTGCAATTGCATCTTCTATTTATCTGTCAGAATCTTCTCTGCAAAGCAGCCGGAGGCCTTCATTCCAGTTAAACAGTTCAAACAGAGTCTTTTCTGATAAAAACGCTACATACGTAAAAGAGAACAAATTTCTGATCTGATACCTTTCATAAATTGGTAGAATGTTTGGCTGATAAACAGCTAATAAACATACACAAGTAAAAGCTTTCAAAGGGATGATATTTTGCTGAAGCTATTAAATTTTCCATTTTATCATGTAAAAAGAAGCATATTTTTCAAAAAAAATATAGTCCTCCTTATCAGAGGTTGGCGCAATATAAGTCCAACATGCTGAAAGATATTTAACTGCACGCCCAGGTTTCTATTGTCGGTAGTAAAAATTAATTGGACTGATATTTCTCAGGTTCACACCAGGTAAGGTCATTATTTGTCTGAATTCACCTCTTAGACGAAAGAGAAAAACATTATATCTTCATCCGTAAGTAAGAACTTAGACAACTTCTTATCGTAATTGAGCAATACGTTATAACATTGAGACAATTTACAGCTACACTCAGTTTTTACACAATTATGAAGATTAATCTTTGCTAATAAGAAGGAATAACATGCATTGCTTACAGTGATGTTAGTAGTATAATCAAATGCGAAACGACGAGAATCGATAGAATCTCCGACCATTTGTCAATCAAAGATATTATCTTCTCGCGAAACATTCTAACAAGATATGCTTATCTTCTCATTTTGAATATCTCATTTTCTCTTATAGGTCATCGTAGCCACTGAAAGATTGCAAACATCATCATTTATGGTTGCGATTGCAAAAAAAAGAAATAATCGACTTGACAGATGTTTTCCATTGCCGGAAAGCAACAATGGAATCAGCATTTGTTTAAGGAAACCAAATATTCATACAAAACGCACCTTTAAATGTTGTTGAAATGATGATCTTATAAAATTCGTCACCAGGATAAGCCAGTAATTTCCGAATACATTCATTTTTATCCCATTTTGCAGGATCTGGGTCAAAGGGGCAATGCTTCTGCTGGAGATGGTGCAATCCGTGAGCGAAAGCGTAAACTGCATCGTAAACAAATTGGATCTTTGCCTCTTGCTTAAACGGTTCCGGAAGTTTATCTCCGAGGCGTTTACCCTTTGTCGTTTCACAATGGGGAATATCACGTTCAGTCGTATTATCGTAGGTGCAACCAAACAGGGACCCCCAATATTTGGCAAACCAGGGATTTCGTGTGTTATCCCATTTTAGATTCTTAAAATATGTTGAGAACTTTTCAATCTCCGTAGCTAGGATCTCAATTGTTAGGGCTCCGTTGGCCACCTTGGAATTGTTCATTACAGGTATGTTTTCACGACCCCAACCGTCACTTCCAATAAACACGAAATGGTCTGTGTAGTTGGCCCGTTGGACAGCGTCTAAGAGGAGCTTTGTGTGGTCCATTCTAGTAAAGAGGACTACCACTCTTGCTTTTGAAAAACCATATCGAAGAACACGAACTACCTCATCTAGATCGCTAGAGGTAGAACTACCACGCACTACTTCCCTCGCAGCAATACAAACGCCGCGTTTGTCAGCTTCTTTCCAGAAGGCATCCATTCCAGAGTCACCGTAATCTCCAGCACTACGGACAGTGGAAACGTAGGTCCAGTTATGAGCAGCTACTAGAGCCGCCATTACACGCGCTTGTTCCACATCTGAGGGCACTGTTCGAGCAAACAATGGATAAGTTCTCTTATCACTCAAGACTGCACTTGTTGAGGCGTAGGAAATTTGAGGTAGTTTGAACAACCGGTAAAGATTTGCCGCTAAAATTGAGACGGTTGTATAAGATCCACCCACTACCCCACGCACAATGTCTTGGCTCCAGGATGTGGGGTGAGCCATCGTAGCTCCAGACATTTTCTGAGCATTACTGGGATAATAAGGAGCTCCGCCACAAGGACAGGTACATGGAAACGTACCTCTGTCCTGCTCTTTCGGTTCACTCATCACGTCTTCCACAGTAGTTTTTACAAAGTCTAGAGATTGTTCCAAAGCATGGTTTCCTAGAGAACATGTATCTCGTAGATTAGCACCTAATCTGAGACCTGGAAGAAGCGCGGAATTATTGTTAATTTCATCGAGAGTGAATAACATTGCCTCTAAACGTTGAATCCCCCGTTCCGGATTCAGAGACATGCATTTCACAGCACCAGAACTGTGTACAGGGAAAAGTCCTCCAAGAATTATATCTCCAGGAACAGTAGCAACTAATCTGGATTTAGATTTCGTCTTTTTTTCCTTTTCCTTATCCTTAGAGGTGGTGCCTTCTACACAAACTTCAGCGAAATAGGTCAAGATGCTAATTAGAAGAATGATTGTGATAAGGGAATCCGGCTGGCGAAGAAAACGCATAATCCGGTCAAATGTAAGGTGTTCGTAACTCCATTTGAAAGTCGTGTGTATGTGTATCTTCTTTCGGTTAGCTTGTGGGGTTAGGCACAGCCTCAAGCAAAAGGGGAGTTCGTGTTCACGTGTGTTTGTCCGCGAACGCATATATCTGATTGGTTGATGGTTCTAGCCTCACCTGCAACGGTATTAGGAGTAATGAGGCAGCTGCTACCATGCTCAGGACTTGTGCTTCACCTGAGCAGCACCCTTACGTGCGCGCCTTGGAAATATGAAGGCAAAGGCAGGTGACGGAGGAGGGGTAGAGAGAAGGGAACGAGCAGAAAATAATTCAATTAGACGAGCGCTCTGTGAGATTGTGGGCGTAAGTGTGAACCTCGGCGCCGTAATCGGAATGGAGCAAGAACAGCGATGGTAAAGACAAACCACTCACTGCATGACCGATTTGTCGTGTGCACGGGAATCTGGTCAGCATCAGTCACTCAGGGCATGGAACATGACATACCTGCAACGTCTGGTGGGTAAATTTAAATTTTTTCGAATCAAAGTACGTTGCCTAAGAAAGTACAGGTTACAAATGGATGCTGGATAAAACTGATTAACTTAGACTTTATTCCTCCTCACCTTGATGTAAAATGTAACCTTTATAATTCCGACTCTATTGATAATCTCTTTGTACCTGTAGAATTTTTTCAAATTCATAATCGTTTCGAACGAGTGTTTTGGCTGAAAATACTACTTATTACATAAAGCTTCCGAATTCTAAACAAATTACACTTGCCCGATATAAGAAAATCCACATCGATGCGATGGCGAAAGTGGTAAATGAAGTTTTAGGAAACTTTGAGCAGACTTCGAGGAGGCAAGAGCAAAGTATGCCAAAATTTGACCCGGTATTTCAGGTGAGCTGTCCACTTTGCCGAATCAGTTCTCACCTTTCGCTCAATGAGCTAATCCACGCTTGCTTCGATGTTTGATCAAAGGCGCTGTAGAAAGACCTTTCGGTGCCTTCCCACATTTGACATTCGTGAGAGTTGCTAAGCCTCTGCCCAGCAAATAGATTCTCGGTTTCTGTGATGAATCTTATAAAAATATGACTGATTCTCCAGCAGACTAATCATAAAGGTTGTCGTATTAGTCTCTTTCGAAAGATCCTACACTTAATTTACTTGCTGCTCAAATCCAGTTATTTCTTTTCCAAACAGATCTGCAGTCGAGTGCTAAATGGAAGTTCTTATCACCTGAACAAGCGTATAAAAGTGGTGTGAGAAAATTCAACTCTCAGCGACAAATTCTTGATGTTGATGGAGCTAGCGCTAGTAAGATCTTTGGACTGAGTTGGAAATTAGCAGCTATCCTCTGCAAGTCTGTCAATCCTGTGGTTTATTAGGGCCAGACTCCAAAGGGCTTAAATCATCAATCCCTAAATTTGAGATTTCCTCAGCTAAATAAACATCTGGTCGTGATATAAATAATGAACTGAGGGCAAGTGGAAGCTGAAGTGGAGGAGATCGCTGAATAGTCTCTGTTTTGATGTGAGTGCTTGAAGTGATAAAACAATGCTCTGCCAAAGCATAAAATTTGCCCTCGTTTTAAAGTTTGCCTACCGATCACCCTGCTGTGCCGCCATAACAAACACTTGAATATAAATTTTCTGACAGGACTTGTCGAATGTCATAGGTTACTTCCTTATTAAAAACATCTCAGTAGTCTAATCAGCTTAAGTTATCTACTCAAGATTTCCATCTATAGCCTAGGACTATGTGCACTCTGGCAACCATCATTCATTGCCGGTATGCTAATAACTTCCTCAAAGACCAATTGCCCAGTTTTTTGCTCGTCTTTGCGTCAGCGCTTCCGTAAATATATCAGACACCGAATAAAGAGAAATATAGCAGCATCTTTGAATTTCCGTACTGCTTAACCTTCTCCAACTGGCCATAATGACTCAAAATGGGTAGACTCTCCAACGGTATGGTGTATTTCTGACATCGAATTCCAAATTTGCATTTGATAAAACATTTTCTTAACCAAAAAAAGGGTCACCAAGGTGGTTGGTTAAGTTAGAATAGTTTGTTAAAAGGTCCACAGCGCATTCTTTTTATCTTCACTTTCTACACCAAATGAACACAAACAAATAAACTTGACATCTACATATTTTTTGAAGTAGATTAAATTTATTTAAATGAACTAAGCTGCTTGCCCGCATTTTCAAAGAAATTGCGCTACTTTGCACACCACCTTCTTCAGTTCTATCTTCCTTACAGCAGTTTAAAATTGTCAGGCGAGACTTTGACTCTTGTTTAATGTTTGTCTAAACATTTACATTCTTCTCCCAGCAAAGTCTGGATGGAATTAGGTTATGAGCACGTAGTTGCCAGAAATTACTCCTCTGTGTCAACTTCTCGGATATGAGTCCAAAAGGCGTTATATTCTGGGAGAATTAATCTCCGAGTGTAAGTTCCACTCCGTTTCTAAATCTTTGAAGTTGAAGACCCGAAAGTCTGTTCTCATCACTTTGGTCTCGGGCATTTTGCGAGCCTTATTGAACAGCTTCATAGTCGAATGATTTGATAAACGCAGTACTTGAAGCGTTTCTGCCTCTTGCGGCTCCTAGGCCGATTGGAAAGAGTTCTTCCTGTTCGGCAAATGACCAGTATTTGCAGGTGGCGTGAAAGAAAACACTTTTAATCTATTATTTTTACTTCTTATGAGATAGTTCTTACAACTCTAAATTCCAGTTAATCGGCTTTCAAATGGGTATCATAAATAACACTTTCAGTGTGTCCTCTCTTTATTACCATTTCACGAAGTCCGCTGGAACTAATTATGACAAATGGGCCTACCAGTTATGACCTCCCTTGGAGTATCTTAATTTATGTCTATTTTCACAACATTTCGCTTGGAAGAGTCTCGCTTATTTTTGGCTGTCATCCATTAAACTTTATCGTGTGTCACTGGGAAGAAAACGACCTTGGGCTGCATCCCATGTAGATACAAATTACAGATTAATTTAAAAGCCAGAGTGTCCTTCTGGTAAACAAGTTTTTAATTGAGTAAAACTGATGGTTAAAGAATTAAAGATAAACGACAATCTGGAGGTTTTTGAAAAAGACGAATTGTATTATTAGGTTCAATTTTGCGTCCCCGACATCTAATTAGTTTGGTCTTGGAAATCCAGACCATCTTCTGTCGATCCCTTCATTGAACTGTGAATATTTCCACCCTTATAATGCACGCATTGAGCTTGTTAATGAGACGGTACGCTCTGGTAACGAATATTTTTTGAGGAACCACAAATTCGTCGTTAGGATTTCCACTAGAAGTGCACAAGCATGCGAACAACTGCGTTAATTTTGCGTTTTAAGTCAGTCAGGCGAATTGAGTAAAATCTTTGCTATTCCCATTAGTCAAAGACAGTTTTTCATTATTATTTCGGAGGTGTAGGCCATTTAAGATACACAAAGCACTGCAACGTTCATTTCAAGTTCATGTCTATATACTGCTATTTATGAGAGATCAAAGATAGTGCGTTAATTCGAGACACAAATTTTTAGAGGCTGCCTAATTTGGGGAGATAAAATAGCACTTGGAAGGCCATTACCAGGTGAAAGACACCAACGGAATGCATTTCTCAACATATTTATTGGAGGCTTACTGAAGCACCACATAACGCAGGGTCATATAACCTTTCACTTAGAGGAGCAGAAGCAAAATCAACGAACATAATCGGATAGGTGCGTCACAGGAAGAGATTATGGGAACAATGATAAAAATGGAGTTCTTTTGGTTTGTATCACCTTCCAGTTGCTGTCGTATTTTCCTGGTGGGTTTGTAGGAACCAGAGCGCTATTAAACTTTGTGTGTGCATTGAAAAGCGTCGTTTAGCATTTGATTTTCAAGGTTATCGTTGAAATATGCCCGTAAAATTTACATAAATTTATTCAATATTAACTGAGTAGAACGGAATAACCGGTTATGTCTGTTTACCTCTCTCCTGCGGTCTGGGCTTGAGTACAAGTGTGTCAGTCTGATCTCAACAATTTACTAACTGTACCTGGCATTATAGTTTGAAGTCAAAGATACAACTGCCTATTGAAAGAAAACAAGCATCTCAAGAGGTGAATTTGCAGACTTGCAAAAGCAGTTAATTAAGCGAAGTGGTTTACTGGACGACCCGCGATTTCATGCCATTTTCACCATTAATATAAGCTATGCGGTAAAGGAATTCACGCGCTATGTTGACATCGGATGGTAAACAGATGCTGCAAAAGTTGAAAGTAATTTCCATCTGTCCTAGCCATTTTGTGGGAAAAGCCTGTTTAGCACGCTTAAACTGATTGCAGGATGAGTCTCGATGATTTATCTGAGGAGTTTAGTTGATTAGAAAGGAAACTACACTGATGCAGAAACATCGACTACCGTGAAAATATAGTCCAGTAACAGTTCTGTTAAGCAGCGGTTTTCGTATATCGCAGCAGGTACGCATAATACATTCTCGAGTTATTTATTGGACCTTCTTGAAATTCCGAACCAGTGTCAGGCACTAGAGCTAGTACTTGTCAGAACCATTCAACGGATCCCTTGAATAAATAAAATGTATTTGGAGTATTCAAACGGCTGATAGTCGCTTTCTAACGGAAACTCGAACATTGTGAATAATGTTGGCACATTGAGCTCAGATTAAGGTCGGAAGAACTGATTTTCTTGTGAATCTTGCCAAAAACAATGGCAATATGATAGAATGTTCCGCGAATCAAAGAGAATAAATCTTACTTCTAGAAACACTTAGTTCCGAATGCCGAAGTGGACGAGAAAAAATAACTTTTAAGGAGAAAAAATTCGCATTATCTGAATATTCTTATAGATTCTAAATAATCAAACTAGGAGGCTGTCATTCACGATGATTAGTCAAAGTGAACATAAAAATTAATGTTTGAGACATCGAAGTACCAATGAGACAGAATAAATTAGCAAGTGTTCAGGGACAGATTCAAAGATTGAGATATGAATTTCTATTTTCGCTTCTGTTTAGGGAATGCAGAGTGTCCCACTAAGCTTACAGTTTGGTGCTTCCTAAAGTAAAAGAATTTTAACATTTGTGTTTCGGCGACAAACTAGAAGTTAATGGCTAGGTGATTGCAAGGTTTGTCTGGCCTCCTGGGCCACTGTGTTGATAGGCTAACTTCCATTTCCACAAGGAATTCCTGCAGACTAAAAAAACTTAATGCTCATTTGAATAAATATTTCAAATGCCATTTGTTGCATATTAAATGAGAGACGCAAGGTCGGCTTTAGAGAAAAGGGTTGTGCATTAAAAGTGCCAAGTCTGTTTCATATTACGAGGGTGTCATTGTCGCTTTAAAAGCAAAGAGGGTCATCATAATGTTTTCTTGTAAACAGAAACTGCGTGACTTCAGCGGGCTGTGTATTCATTGCATACAGTTCTCTTTATTAACCACGTCTCTATGTAAGTCATTGAAGTCGATACTCATCGAGACAAGCTCATGTCCATCCAATAAAAATGTGAGTTTATAATCTCGCCACTGAAGCTCTGCTTATTGATTAAAGAGGATCATTACGGTGATCAATGACCTACTCAAACTGTATTCTATGTGGTGTATTATCGCTACTTTCCAATGTAGACAGTCTAAATTTGACTGACTGGTGCCTCTTTCATTTGATGATCCCTTAAAGTCTACCTTCTGTCCAGTACTTCTTTGACTGGTTCATTAAAGGCAGTAAAGTAGACAACTATCTAGGCATACCTTCAGCCATCCGCTTGTAACTCCAACTGGGGCTCGTTTCACTCACTTCCTTAAAACGTCTGCAAGAATAAATAGAATCAAAATGTGGATGATTAACCTGTTTTTTTCCGTAAAATTTATTATTTCTTATTTGCGACTAATATTTTGGCAAAATGAGTTCATACGTAATGACCCCGTTAGTGTTAATATTTGCCGCCCTACCAGTTCCCTTGTCCAAAAAGTTTGTAGGACTGAATAAAATTTTAAATTATGTAAAAGTTCAAACACAATTTTATTTTTTCCAAAGTGAGTTGGAGGCTGGCGAAGGATTCACTCCATTTGTATCCAAGCTCATATTTCTAATTTCAGTTTCTCCTCATAATGCATTGTTTTCAGGTTATACAGACTGTAACGTTCGTATTCACAGAGTCGCAACAAACAGATGAATGAAAAATTTTTTGTTGAAATATTAGAATAGCATGATTTGCCCTGGGAAAACAGCTGAATATTTGCTGCACGAACTGCGTAAGCCTCTGTAAATTTTGGACCTTACTCTGTTGTTGGACAAAGCTCAGGTTCAGCGGTCACACTCGAAAATGCGCTCATCCATAAAGAAAGGAGACACAGACAAGCAGTAAGACAGACGGAAGAATGACTGGCACGAAAACAGTCACACACTGAGAGATCGTATTTGAATTAAAACAAATAAGTAACATTAAGGCTTGAAATAACGAAAGTTCTCCGTGCTTGGTGTGTCAGCTTACGACTGTCCCAAATCGTGGTGAATTGTTTGTGTAAAAGACGAAGCAAAGAGCCTTAAAAGATCAGAGAAAGCCTATTTGAAAAAGAGGCAGATGAATGGTGGCTCATGGGGTTGGTCACAATAAATGAACAGTTTAATTTGCAGTACTTAAGCTAATATTTGCTTTCTGGGTGCACTTTGTGTTCGCGTCTGTCCCAGCCCAGTCTGTGTTGTTAAGCAGACATTAATTCTTTACCAGTTGACAAGTAGCAGAGTAAACATTACTAGCAAGTTCTTGGTTCTACACAGAAGCAACAAGATACGGTGCGAGGAAATTGGTCTGTGGAATGCAGGGATCACTTTTGATATGATGGTCTGATTCGCTCGACTATTAATTTTGAAAGTGTTTTATAAGTTGAATTCCCTATCCAAGCTGAATTAGATCTTCACGCACTTTTCTGCACCTCTCTACCTGTATTTATGATCGTCTTAGACCTAAAACTGTTTGCTAACTTGGTTAGTGTGTGAATTGTTGGCTAAAATCAGGACTCTTAACAGTCTCCTGACGAATGATTTTGGGTGTTTGAAACCCATCCAAACTGGAACCCATCGACTGAAAAATCTCCCAGTTTCTCAATCGGATTAAATTAAAAGAACCTTTACCCCACCTTAATGGGTTGCATTAAATCATGTTTTGTGCATTCATATAGTTCTACAACCGGTGAGAAAACAGGCTTTTGACATACAAAGACCCCAAAATTGAGGAAATCTTGGACTGTTTGAAATAATCATATATGCGAGTAATTGCTTTTTGCAATACAGAGATCAGCACAAATAGTAAAATGGAAGACAACAGTGCCTGTATTGAACACTTTCATAAAGCCTCTTGTACATATGAGGACTGTATTGAAGAACTCATCCATATTCAGCATTGTTTAGAAAAACTGGGTATACACTGGGTACTGAATTGTGATTACTTGAGCAATACAAGTAAGCGCAAAAAAAGTGGCAGCTTTAATGTATCAAGCACTGAGATTTCTTGATCGGTCACCTAAACCACCACAGAAGGGGTTCATTTAATCATATCGTTGAATTTAAGCTCGGACAGTAGCGCAATGCTTGAAGTTGATACCGCTAAATATCCAGCTCTCTTTTCTTTCAGATGTAGATCTCCAGAAGTGAACTTGGTGGCATGAATATAAGTTCAGTTTTATTTGATTTAAAGCTATGACGTAGCTCATGTAGCCACCAACTAGTCATCAAAAGCCGATTCCGAATGTGAGTACACAAATCAAAAAGATTTCTATTTTATTTGAAAAAATGCAGGCTCCTTCATAGTTATTCGACATTTATTCTCAAATAGATAGGACACCTTTCAAGTCAAAAGGGCAATCCAGCTCGCCGTGTCAGAGTTCATCTAAATTAGTCAAATTATCTAACGCTTAATAAAATGGCATTATCATTTTATTCTCGAAATGCATGGGAAGAGGCGTTGGCGTGGTTCAACGGCTGTCAAATCCAGCATTTTGCACTTGGAATTCGCTACTACGGAGATGACTTTTCGCGAGCCAAAATAGATGTGAGACACTAAACTACGTGGACCCGTAGATTGTATCTCCTGGACCAACCTAACTGCATTCGAGGCGGGCAATAATGCGATTTACAGACATGCAGGCAGTAGTGGTTGAATAGATTCGAAATATATTTAATTTGGGAGGGAAACTTTAAAATAATATTTTTGTATTTTCCACATTCCTTTGAAATTTCAGAACCTGAAAGTCAATGATAAAGATTTCAACTTAAGCAAAGCCAAAAGTCGTTGTCAAAGATCTTCTCATGCTTAGGTTGAGGGATTTCGATCATTTCGTTTGCTTAAAAAAGGGGAAAATACAACCATTAGATTTGCGAAAGATCAAGGGCTGATGACTTGCAATGTATTCGATCATATTCTCGGACATATCACTACTGCGACTTCGACGGTGAGGACGATGCAATGTAGGCCATCAAATAGAAATTGAATGAAAGGTTTGCATTTAAAGCTTTTACTGCCCGCAATAAATTCGAGATAGTCCGCAGTATTCGGTCTCGAAGAATATCAACTAACGATCTACGTAAGGTGAGCCACCTCATTCCACACTGGAGGTATTGAAAAGCAAGCATGCAAAAATATTACAACACCCCTTTTTTAACGAAATTTGGTTGAAATTAATTTGAGATTTTTTTCTTTCGAGTCTTAGTAGCGCATCACATCATTCTGGTCATTCTTTCATTCAGTTTTACCTTCATTGCAGATTGCAGTCAAGTGAATAAAAGAGATTTAGAATCAAATTTATTTTCTCGTTTTGTTGCTTTTCGATTGTCAGACTATTCTGTTGATTAAAGTCATGGAAGTCAGGCGCCTTCTGACTAACCCAAAGCAAAGTAGACTAATACCAGAATGAATCGTTTCCTCTTAGGCTGTTGTAAAAGATCAGTAGCAGGTTGTCAAACAGTTCTCTCTAAAACTCTGTTATTAAGAAATTTGAAAGCAATTTTTGTCCCCGACACATGTGCTTTGGTCAGCTTGAATATCGGTAATACTTGTAAGTTTTGCCCAACAATAATGGACCTTAAAAAAAACTGCAATGTTCCCATGACTAGATTTATAAATCCAGTGAGTCTAATGTGGTTGAAAATAGACTTATTTGGAGCCCTTGTGATTGAAAATACAAGCCCTCGACTGCAAACGTTTGCACTTTCTTATAGACTTTTTTACTTGGAAGTGACAACTTATAAGGACAAGGATTTGATCCTAAAATATGAGGTTTCAACTTTTGAAGGGCTGAAATGGCAAAGAATCTTCCCAAAAGTGAATTGTATAGACGGTATTGGAAACCCGCATTTCGCTATTTTAGCTGAGCCTTCGTGCATCAGTACGTTTGAAAATTTGTAACCTGGTGATGAGTTCAAATTTTGTGTCAGGAAACAGTTTAAGACAGGAATACGGTGTGGAGAACATTGTAGCTGTCACAATATCGAATGTCAGTAGGGCTCATGGATGATTACTAAGGAGCCCAATACAAGGGAACAGACAAGCCAAGATTTATTGGAAGAAGCCAAAGCTTGGTGCTTCTAGCAGTCAATTCATTCCCTGAACGCTAAATGTACCACAAACAGATTATGATCAGTTGATCTGGTACTTTTCATTCTGCTTTTCACAGGAAGAACAGTTGGAGTTTGAACTAGGGACAACGGAGTGGTTATAACATTAAACTCGCTTGGCCGTGTTAAGTAGTAAATTTCTTATATATTAAATAGGATTCTTGTATCACAGGAAGACTTCTCTATAACTTACTGCTACATTGTTAAGAAATCGTTTGTGTTTGAATTGTTAGAAGGGAAAACAGCATGGCGTAATAAAAAGAGACCTCTCTAGAGGAAGATTTCAGCCGTATCCCAGTGAAGTCTGAGGCTAATATTCTCTTACCAGCCAATTAATTTTCCGTTTTAAACCTCCTAGTGGAATCTTAGAAACCGAGGTTTGTTTGAGCCTCCATCTCAGCCAGAGCTAATATGGTTGCACCAATGTCCAAAACTGCCAAAATTAGATGGGCTAGTAGCGATCAGAGAGAGACATTAGGATCAGTCAATCCTTAAAGAAATCTTTCTCAAATTACTAGGAGCAAAGACTCATCCCAGTAGTTGCCATGAACAAGATATAATTTAAGCTCTTTGTTATTGAAGTTTTTGTCGGAGAACAAATAACTCTGATTTTGTAAAAATAAATGCCATAGCATTAATTTTGACCAAGGCCTCGGTATCTTCTGATTGGCGATTCAGTGAGGCCTTAAGAAACGACTACGAAATTTCGAATGCTTCTAATAATATTATTTGTTTCAGGTTATTTCGAACATCAGTGAAGCCGACCACATATCTATCTTTTCCGTCTACATAGACAATGAAATGACCAAACACAACGGAATTAATAAACATCAATTTTTTGTGTGAATTGTTAAATAATATCATGAAGCTGTGGTCTATATGTCTATTATGTGAAGTAACGGTTGTTGGGCTTGTCTTTGCATAATCGTCGTAGCCTAGCGTGTCTCAACTAGAATCCTGTGTCTTGCAGACTCCACAAGTTAGTACCATTCAAGACATGCCCAACCGCATGGCTCTAGGCTCAAAATGTTAATGGTAAGGTTGACTTAAAACAACTGTGCTTTCATTCCTTAAAAGCAGTTATAAGAGTTATAAATGGTAACGGCAGATATCATTTAATGCAAGTTTGCTTTTCATGTCAATTACAATGGGTAACTTATTTTCTACGAATCTTAGGTTCTTTCTTTTAAGAGATACTATGACCAATAACATTCATTCCCATAATTAGAAAAAATAATGTGATTCTAAGTTTATATATCATTTTCTTTTTGACAAATAAGAAGCTAAATATATTCCTTAGGGGAGAGGGCATAGGAAGCCATATCAATGAAGAGACGACACATTTTTGCTTATTTTCTAACAATCATTTTATCTACCCTCCTTTGTTGACTCCAACGCCTGCTTTCCATGTAGACTGATGCCCAGCACGTGTACCTAAGGTTTACTTTACGTGGAATATGACACCATCGTCTAAACGACGACTTCTAATTATCGGTGTATCTTTCGTTTGTGTTTACACTTATTTTTTCTCAAGAGGAAGTGAGATTGGCTTGGCCATTCCCGATGCTAAGACGAACGAACTGAGCGTCTTAATTATGAATGTCATCCATGAAAGGATTTTTCCATTTCAAACTGAAAATTCCAATATCTTTTAAGAAGTTTTTTTTCGAATCTACCTCTTCTTAATATTAATTCGCTTGTTTATTTCTGAAGTCAGGTCCCATTATCACACTTGGCAATGTCTGCAAGCGGTTCTTTAATGAGGTGTTTTTTATTGACAAAATTAATCTATTAAAACAAGTCCAACAAAAAAAGGGAAACTTCAACTTTTTCATTAATTGGATACTAAAGGAATCCCATTGGGTTGGATGTATGGTTCAAATGGTGTGAATTCTGAAAAAAGTTCGAGTGATTTAAGAGCAACTAGTGGATCAACAACGGATATTTGCAAGTCTTGAGTTAGCGCATTTGAGTTTCAGCATACAAAATGAAACCCGCGGCTCAGTCTTATTCAAAGTGCTGACGATCTCAGGTTTCACTGGTTACCTTTCGTAAAAAAGTCGTTGGTCTCTATCAGAACGGAATAGCTAAAGCTAAAATTTAAATAAAGCCAGTGAGCTACTTCCGAAAGCTATTTAAGCTGCCATCATTAATGATAGGCACTGAGTAGCTTAAACTTATAATTCCATGTGCTTCGAGGTTATCTGCTGGTACTATTTGAAGTTGTGCTTCCTGGTATTCAAATACGCCATTCAGTTCAGTCTGTTCCTTAAAATAAGGCAATGCAGGCTCATTTGAAAAATCTAGCCATCTTCTGAACCGAATAATGAGTGGTCATTGACTACATGAAGTGGATAAACATATCAACTCTTGCTCTAAAGCTTAGCTGTGAGATTACATCTAATCTATATGTAATAAAGTTCAATTGATAAAACTGAAAGAATAAACCAGACGATTCACTTCATCATCAAACCCTGCCTGTAAAATTATTTATTTGTCTTCATTTCCTCGAGGCTGGTGTCTAAAACAAACCACTAAAGAAGGCCACTATCTCGGGAAGTAAGTATATCTCGTAAATTCCTCAGTTCAACGAGCACATATTGAGGAGTGATTGCTCGATGAAATCGACCACGACGTGTTGATGGATTGACTTGAGTTATGAGAACGCTGATGGGTGCAGTCTGTTTTTACATTTCCACGTAAATGAGTATAAAAATTCGGTGACCAACTGAGATTTAACCAGCAGTTATTATTCAGTTATTATTACAAGATGTGATTAGCCTAGCGGTATGTTTCTCACTTTGACATATTTTAAATAACTTTCACGATTTTTTTTGGAATTGGAATTTGTGGTTTTATTGTCAAAGGGTCAATTTTTCAAAGAGCACACTTGAGTTGGGTGTCACAACTAGAACTTTAAATAACTGAATAACAAGTGCCTGATTTCAAAACCTTTTTCAGTGCTTTGAAACGCTTCAAAAAAGGACTTCGTTTAGAAATGTTCTAAAAAGCAATGACTGACGAAAATGGTTTGAATTTTCGATAAACACAACAGATTACCTCCGAGTCCAAGCAAAATAGAGACTTTTTTATTGAAAGCTTGTCCACATGCTGCCATTTATTATCTTCTCAATATTAATAGAAATGCTGTTGCCCCAAAAATGTATAGAAGTGTTAAAGCTTGAATGAATTTCTCGTTAGTGGGTTCAGTTGCAGACTTCATAACGTCGTTATGCTAGTGTCAAAAGCAAAGCCTTTGCTAGAAGTGGCCAAATGAGTATCGCAGATAAGGTCAGACTTCTCAGTGAATGGCAGTCAGTGGCTAACGAGGACTGTCGGCATGCTCAGAAATAATAAGATATCCCTTGCTTACTTGTCGAAAACGCAATTCAAGAAACCCAGTCTTTTGGCAGCGCTGTTTTATCTCTCAAGAAGAGATACAAGTGACTGACTTTAAATCTAACGAGCACCAAGTGCTACTGTTTGGCGACCATTTGACTCTAGATAGTAGACAGGACCTCGGAACTAAAGTGGCTGATCGGAAAAGCAAACGGAGAAATGTCGTAATGAGTACCTTTTTGCTAGACTTTGACTATCTTTTGTTTGGTCTATCTTATCGGTATCATTCTGATACTACGCTTTAGTGTTATGAGTTGCATTTACTAACGATCAACAAAAGATTGCTGGTCTTATTTAGTATAGAGCTACTTTTTACTTAATCAAATGCCTGCCCACTGATGATACAAATCAATCCCAGGACTTTCCCTTTTTCTTCGTGTCAAACTTGGAACATCAATGGGAAGTGCTCATTAAGGAAGGTTATAAGGATTCGGTAAGAAGGGTAGATTGACTTATCAACAACTAAGAAAGAATACTTACGAAGGAGTTTGTTGATGGATTCGAAAGCTGAGATCTCTCGAAGAAACCAAGTTTTACCGAAAATTTAAGAACTGAACTACCGTAAAGGAATAATACTATTTCCCATTCCCATGTTTTTTACCCAGCTCGTTTGTCAGTACATCCAAAGGTATCCGCACTATCTTTAATAATTCTTCGTATTATCGATGTGCAAACGCACTGATAAAAAGGTAAGTTGAAGCAGCTGTACTTGCGGAAAGCTTTGCAAATCGTTTTTTCCTCTAAGAGTGAACACTCATAAATGTTTAATATGAAGCCTTTTATGAGCGCACTAATAAGGTGACTTCAATGCCTGCCGACAGATAATGATCACGCCTATGTAAGAGCTCTTTGGAATCGGGTGTGGCCAGTAAGCTCTATATCATCTAAAAAAAGCATTGGGAAAACACTTTATTACCCATCAAGATAAATTTCCCGAAATAGCTGTTTTACGAAGGCCATTGATAAACTTTGTAGATCTGCCTGAGAGAGCAGGTTTTTAACAAAGTAAAAAGACTTTGAAAGAAGACAGTTGGGGTGATGAAAGGCGTAGGTATCATACTGAAGTCGTAAGCATCTACAAGCGTAAAGGTTCGCAGACAGATCTTACAAACTATAAATCAATTTTGCGTCTAGATACATTATATACATCTATTCTGTGCAACGCTTGAAGAACCACTTTGTCGATCTACACTCAAAGAGCCCAATTCGGATTCTACGAAGAAGATCCACCGAACAGGCTACACTAGGAGTAAGAATCGTTATGCAGAAAGTCATGGACCAGAAACTGCCTAAAGCTGCAATAACCAACCAAATGATCGATCTGGGTGGCTCTTGTCAAACAATCCATCCGCTAAAGTCATTGACTGACTTACCGATGGGGAAATTGAGGGGAATGTGGCGTAAGACAAGGCTTAAAAGAAGGATCATAATGGATGAAGACTTCTCCTCACCGAATGATAGTGCGGTTCAGATGACTGATCAGTCAGGCAAAAGATGGCTGCTAAGTCATTTAGAATACGCAGATGATCTATGTCTTGTTACACCAAGTAAGGTCATGTCTGTCAGATTACTAGAGTATCTGGCGATAACGCTCCATAAATATGGCATGCAAATTGCAGCGAACAAGACCCTCTGGCTTCAAATTGGTGCCGGTGAGGATCAAACGCCCCTCGAAGCAGCAGGAATGTCATTTAGACGTGCCTTATACTTCGAATACCTTGGCTCCATAATTCAAGACAAGGGTGATCCAGACGAAGCAATAAAAGCACAGTCAGCCATGGCAAAATGGGACCTAACACGACTGCGACCATTCCTGCGCTCAAGAAGTCTCAATAACACCCGGAAAGCAACTTTGTTGGGCATTTTTGTAGATCCTGCAGTCACCTATGCGTAACTCGGCAAGTCTTAAACAGGCAAGGAGGGTGAAATTATGGAAGAGTTTGAAAATGAACAAAGATAGCCTGATACTTTCCATACTTGAGAGTAACCTTGAAAACCGAGTAAATAAGAAGGCCTCAAATACAGAGAATCGGATGCACCAATTTAATTAAATATGTGAAGGAAATATGGCAAGCGCATTCCGATTTATGGTGGGTGAAAGGCAGTGTGATAGTCTGTACAAACGAATACTGCCACAGATGTTTCGCCACAACAAAGGAGATGCGAAGACATATAAAACAAAATCAAGGAGAAGAAGAGCACGAAACTGACGAGAAACTGGACCGTAGACTAAAGTGCCCTCTTACAGATTGCCTTAAAAGAAATAAGTCTCAAGGGTGGTTAAAGATATATATTAGGGACTGTCACCCTTCGGTTAAAATCATAGAAGGAGAGAAGCCAACACAGAGAGAAAAGAACCAGAATGCAGTAGAGAAAGTGTAAGAACTGAACATGATGGAGAAAAAAGATGGAGTGGAATTTTAAAAAAAAGACTGCGAAGAAAAATTCAACCGGCAGGATGAACAGCACAACTGCACCATCACGGCTGCGAATAACTCTAACCCACACATAGTCGCTAGAAACTAATATCTGGATAAGAATAAATAGATCAGGACAACGAGGTGCTGCAAGAAGTATAGCAGAAGAATTAAATGTTACTGCACCACGAAACTATGTCCGAGAAATGGCCAGGGAGCCGAAGACGTCAATTTAACTGTTCTATGCTATGTGTGTCTAGCTGTTGTACAAGCTCCTGTATTTCTATTGCATCCCCAATAAGCCCTTGGGACTTGCCCACTGGGTGGGGATGAAAAAAGATAAAGGTATCATGGAGCTGATTCAGTAGATTTGTTCAGTTCTCTAGTTCCGAATTAATGTGATAGTAATATTTTTAAATTACCACCCTTGACTATCTCTGACTATTTTAGAGAATGAAGTCGAAATATTTTGAAAAAGGTGCAGTGTCAATTAACCTGCATGGTGAGGACAATACCATGATACCAGTGCTACTGAGTTCAAGTCGTGCCTCACACACATGAATAAAATTTAAGAGTTCTCAATAGGGATTAGGATATCATAACGCAACAGATTGTGCGTCGGTTGTAAAATACTCACAAAACCGTCCGATTCCCTAGATCGCGTGGGTTCGAAACCCATCGGTGCGCATTCAGTCAGTGGAATGATCTCTTCGAGTATCGCCTTATTTTCCAGTAGGAAGCATTTTAGTTCAAACCCATTCTTAAAAGGGAAACACCCTTAAGCATTCAGATTTCTTGGCCATTCTCTTAAATATCATTGACTTTATTTCAGAGAAAAATGCTTGTAGAGGCTTTGAAGGTGGATAATTAGAGGCAAAAATTACTTTTAAACTTGCTTTGAAACAAGACCATTTTTCCATGCGAACTACATTGATTAACTAGCCAATGCGGTAGCAATAGGAAAACAGCGATACAGATTTGTGGAGGAGAACTTTCTTCGACGCACCCTGCCAAAAGCCCTCAATTGCAGCATTTATATAGCTGAAAACGCTAACTCAATTTCTGCTTGAAGCTTTGTCTTCGAGGAACAAACTTGTCAGTCGCCATTTCTACGCTGGACATCCCTTTTGACTGCCATTCCAGTGCAAATGGTCGTTCAGATCACGGAACTGGTGCAACTTGGGTTAGGCCTTCTCCGGGCACCTTTTAGTCAGTGAAATACTAATTTTTGGTAAACAACTCTGCTCACAAAGATCTATGAAGTGTTTCCCTTAACTTCTGGTCACCATAACGCTAGTTCAACTTAGTCAATTCAAGACGGAAATAGAACGAACAAAATCTCTTGCTCGCTGTTGAAATTCCATCCAGTTGTGAGATTGCTGTATGGCTACTATTGCTTAGATTAAAGCCTTTTATTTCTGTACCATTACGATGATAAATGAATGGCTTCAAATGGCTTATATGTTGACAAGGAAATTCAATTGTAACTGTAGAGATGAGGTTAGTCATTAAACCTTTTTTGACTGGATATATTTAAAAAGGAGATTCCACTATTTTAACACTAAGTAAATGCTTATTCAGTGTATCCTATCTCTAATATGACTGTATAAAGTGGAAGAATGGTTATCTTAATTTCCTGGCTTTCAAAGGTGTAGGTCTTGAGATCAGGCCGCATGTAACAATGGGGTGCATTTTTGAGATCATAAAATAAACAAAAGTTAAAAGATCTAAATATCACCAGCCCGTCTGGTTTTCCCTTGTTATCTTCGCTTGGGTTTATGCAACCGAATCGCCTGAAACCATCATAAATGTTCTGATGAGCTTTCAATCCCTATTCATTCATCCCTCATGCATGATTAAACTTATAGCAGTGATTTATTTGGGAAACTAAAATAGCTAGAATGCACACACACATAAGAAACAAGGCACAGATTTGAATTGCCTTTTTAACTCCGTGCAGATATGCCACGTACTGTCGTGCCTTTTTTATGAATTAAATTTGATTTAACTAATTCACTATTGAATGTTCAAAAAAGGACTGAAGTTTGAAAACTAGGAAACTCCTGCACTACCCATCCGCAGTCAGCGAACGTACCACAGAAAACGCTATGACTTGTTTGCTAGAAGACAAAATTTAAATATTACCGTTCACTGCTCTCATTGAAAAGCACTTTTTCACCATATTCATGTACAATTTCGGCTCAGATCTAGTTGAGAATGATAATTCATCTCTAGATGAACGAAAGGGAGATATCAACATCAATTCTCATCAGCTATTCAATGTCTCTGATGAACTTAAATTAAAAATTCTCTTTAAGCTATGCTATCAAAATTTATATTTTACTTATTTCTTCAATTTCATCTTCATTTGACATGCAACTTAACTTTGAGGTATTGACTGTTCCTTGATTGAGCTTTACCGATTCCTCTTTTTAAGTATGTTTGCATCCAAATATCGCGAAGCAAAATGGAAATCGCGTAATCATAGTTTAGCAGTAAAAACCAGCTCTTACTTTTACTTGCTACGTCATTAGAATTCACAAACGGTTATTTTTGGAGTTTCAGTGAAGTTACTATCATTAACCAGACCAGTGATCATATATGAAATGTAGGAAGGTAGCTAGGTGCTCTTCCTGCCGAGGAACCTCCATTTGACTATTAAAATGATGGGCGTCATCTGATGGGTCATGTGAAAACGCAGCCTGTTAAGTGTTAAAGACTTATCGAATACATCCAAAATTATTGTGAGGAATCTTAATATAGTCAACGGCTTTACTGTCTTAACACAACCTTGTGTGATTTAATGGGGTTTTGAAACAATGCATTTTTGCATTATTACGGTTTACATGGTGTTTAAAAAGCACCTGGTAATGTAGAAAATTTTTAGATATCCCTTTTAGACCATGCCTGGCATTTTCTTGTGTGAACACAACTATTCCACTGTTCAAAATACCCTTAAAAATGTAAATAGGCATTTCTAAGTAGTGTTTTCCCATGTTCATTGCAGGGGCCAGACACAGGTACGTTAGAAGAGCGAAACTAGAATGGATAATTAGTATCCTGCCAAAGTTAGCTATTTTTGGAACTTTTGAAAAAGCTCTGAAACTCCCCAGAAACAAACATTTCCGCTTGACTTGGTTAAAACATCTCATGTGGAAAAAACTCTTTTTCAAACCTGCAGTCAGTGCAGTGGAATTTTTGACTAATGTAAATTAATAAAAGTAGATTGAAAAAAAATCTTTCAGTTTGATAATTCCACTTTTTAAATAATATTTTTTTGAGCTTTTTGTGGGATTCTGAGAGGCGAAAGTATCCGGAAACTTGAATCCAATGCCGTGCACAGCCATCTGAATGATCATCCTATGTGAAGGAAAACGGGTCATATATTTGGTACTCACTGCCACGGCGCTGCCGCTCTCTGGCTCTAAGTGGAAGATTATCTAACAAAAGATCCAAGTTGGTTATTAACATTTTTTTCAAAAAAAATGTCCTGCGGAAGATGGAATAGTGCATAAAAACCTGATAAAATTCGTCCAAGGCCTAATCAACCCACCCTCTAGCTTCATAAAAGTGAGTTTAAAATTGTTTCAATTCAATATCGGCTCGCTTTTATCTCCTATTTGGTTCCCATGCCAGTGAGAATAAGAGCTATCATGGTTCAGTGCGTTGTTTACTCTCGGAAAAGTTGCTTTTGTAAACGCATTATTAAACACAATACACCGTGTACTTGTCGGCCATCCATTTGGAAAACTGATGGGCAGAAACTGTTCAAGCGTCGAATCGAAGCTTCAAAGGAATTTTTTCTAGCAATAGAGCCCATAATCAACTAAATAAGAAACTTTTCAATTTGGCAGTCACGTTGCGTCACAAGAAAGTGAACAATTTTCCTATGCCATATAAGGCCCTGTTTATTTTCACTCTTCAGTTGCGTCATTTGATTTTCCTGAACTTTTGAGTTACAGCAGCATACTCGGTGGAAATTCAGTCCTCATGAGTTAGTCTAAATAGTTTGAGGAATATGACTTATCGAAAATCACCACTGCTACCTAAGGGGTGGTGAGTCCCTTTTAACGTTTGAAAAGAATAGTCTCAATTTCTCCTATTACCTGATGAAATTTTCCATGTTATAAGACCGATTCGTCACTCTACATCTATCCAGATTGTGCTACGCATCTGACTAAACAGGCGCCATACATGCCAATCCCGGCCGCCTGAACAAAGGCCAATAAGGGTCTACTCAATGTACTTCACAGGACACAATTACACGGTGTACTCCAACTTCGAAAATCCAAATCTCAATGTTTGGAAAAACCTTTCGAAATCCACTACATTGCTAAGGCGTTGTCGATCTGATAAGAGCACCAGCGTTTGGTAAAAGACTTGAGTACAACTGTCTCATGGCCTTAAAAATAGTGTGGTCAGACCTACTCACAACCTCCTCGTGGTGACCACTGGTAACCCCAGAGGCAACTTTGAGGGCTAATGAGAGGGGCGGCCAGTTAGGACTAATCACCCTCCGGACGTATACAATTTGATTATGCCAGCAGAAGTACAATTTCTTACAGCTTGGAACACGAGACACGATGTAATTAACCGGATTCATGGTCTCAAAATGGAATGTGGAATACTCGTGCATGTAGCAATGAACGAAGTCTCCAACAGAATTTCGAAAGATTTCGGGTAGGAGACATGAAGGCGGACGAAGATGGATAAAGTGCCACGACGAAGCTGAACTGCTACCTGTATGATGAAGCCACGCCAGCGAAAAGACCAAACAGCCGAAGACGTCAACAGACGCTTTTACTGTGTTTTGTGTTGCCTATTGTGCTTACTTGTTACAAAAGCGATTTGTACTTCTGTTGTACCTTCAATAAGTCCCTGGTACTTGCCCTAAAGAGTGGAGAGAAATAAATAAAAAAATATGTGCAACAATAGGATCATCTTCGATTTAATCTAGCTGGACTGCGATTGCGATCCATGTCAAATCAGCTGGTTGGCTGTACGTATTTACTAGCAAAGAAAGACGTTTCTATTTTTTTATTGTTCAAAGTAAAAGCTCTGCCAATGACATATTATAAGACTCTACATTTCGTTTGTAGCCCCTGCGTTCTTATTCGCCTTTGGCACAGAGCCGATCAAAAAAGGTAGAAATAAAATCAGATCTAAAAGTAATAATTTTGCCGATTGCTTATCCCAAAATAATAACAGCTGGTCACAATCCAACTTGACTCTGGCTTTCGTTAATAAATTAATAGATTCTGACTTTGGTTTCATCATACGCGAACTTCAAAGCGGTTTTTGTACAAAATTCCAAATAAAAACTCGTACTGGATCTCCGACAACGCTGCCAAGATTCCACAACGTTGACATTTCAAAATCTGCTCCTTATGTTCTCCTGAAATTGTAGGATTTTATCTTCTTCCACTTAGATTGATCAACTTATGCTATTGAGCTGACTAAAACGAGGTCGCATAGCCATCATGGACCGACCAAACACATGAAAATGTTGTCGGTCCACTTGGAAGATGTCATACGAAATACAGATAGTAATTCTTAACTACAGAGGGGACGCATTGTAGACACTCACTACTTAATCGGCCGCATTATATACGCATACTTATAATATGCGTGAGTGGTTTGTCTTTTTCTCTCTAGAACAGGACTGCAGCGTTCAGCAAGACGTTGACAGTGAACCTCGTAGCGAATATAGAAGATGCCTCTGCTTCTCGTATGCACTGAATAGATCTCAGAAGTCGAAGCAGATCCGGAAAGGTTGAAATGTCAGTCTGCTGAAACGAGACTACTTGACCAAAAAACCGTTGATTTTTATCTTTAGCATTGAAAGTAATGGTGCAGGTGTAAACTTCAGCAGCCAATTCGTCCGCGAAATCAAATCTTCCTTAGCATAAAATCAACTCACTGTGACTTTTCAAATAGGCTGAAGTAATAAAAATAGGTTGATACAAATATATTTAAGGTGGTAAAAATTTGTTCTCTTCTTTCTTTACTTACTGAATCTCCGACATGATTGCTTTTCAAATAAGTTAGGGCTAACATCATATCCATTCATCGAAATTTCCTCTTTGTCTTTTACTGATAAAATTCGACAATATCCAAGAATTGAAAGGTACTGATTGCAAATTGAAGCGGATCTTTGAGGGTAAGGGATTAGGGAAAGGGACAGTCGTTAAAAAGAGTCTGGTTTTAGTCACACGTATCTCAGACTTCATCCAGTTATCATTCCACTAATATTGCAAGGCTTCCACTGCTGTTTGGCAATTCCGCGTTTCCGTCGCCATCTAAAGACGGCTCCGTAAACAATATCTGCCTCAGTTTGAGGTAATTTTTGTTTCTGCTTGTGCATTTAATACTTCTTTGACTGAGGATCTCATACCATTTTCATACCCTTCGGGCATCCAAAATGTTCGATCAATTATCATCTTAGACTGAATCGAAAGGCCCTTTTTTTCCTAAACAGCGTTCTTGACTTAAGTCCTCTTTGGACACCAGAAATTTTATGATCCATTCCTTCTACTTTATCGACTGAAATTCTAACACTTTTTAAGGCATTTCATCCTGCATCTAAGTAATATCATTACCCTGGGTAAATTGAATAATGAAAGAATATGGCTGATATGTTTGGAATCCCTTTAATGCACACCTCACCTCATTTTTCTAATATCCCTGATAAGTCGAGCATGGTAGCCAAGAGAACCCCATTACTAACAACGAACTTATTCTTGGATTGTTGAAGCAACATATCGTGAGCATGTGCGCTAGTTTCCATTAGGGACCTATTGATATCAATCTATCCACAGAGAAGGATCGGCTCTTATGCAGTTCTGTGAACCAAGCCATTTGCGAAACTGGTTTGTCTCTCCCCCTGCGAAGAATACTTTCAAATTTTTGCTGGGAAGAGAAGTACAAGTGGTTTAATTGGATTGTACCTTGAGGCCATCAAACCAAGCCTGCTTGATTTTGCAATTTTCGCTGTTCCGCAATTTACATTCAGCCTTATATTAATTTTGACAACATAATTAAAGTGAAAAAGTAGGTTTATTAATAATTAATTCGTCTATTATAAATATTAATAGATGTTTCATTTTTCCTTCGTAATTTTTTGCGTCCTAATATCTGCCGAAATTTTTTCACCGTACGGAGGTTTTTTGTTAATATCAAGCTAGTTAGTTTACGGTTTCCGAATTAATGATTCAAGTGGTATTCTTGAAGTAAGAATATTCACCCCCTAACTCCAATGGTTATGCTGAATATTATCAGTTCAAGTTATGAAGTGTTTGAAAAAGGAGCCTTTGAACAAATTTATAAATTAAAGTGCCATCTTTAGGAAATTTTTAGAAGAAGCTACTTGACCTGACTTTCGAGTAGTGTAGCTCTGTACCCAATTTTATAATCAGTGCCCTGCTTTTCGTTATTGCTGGCTTAACTATGCGATTTCTGGGTGCTCTTTTCATAAGTCATGTCAGGAAAACCCAATTTATTTCATAATGAGAGCTATTCTTTGTTTTCCATCTTCATCACAAGTGTCCGGTCAAAAAATTTCGACGTCCAGGAAGTCATTGAGACATTGATGTTGCAGCTTGTAATTCCTAGACGCTCATTCATTTAGTGCAACAACCAACCACACTGGTTAGTACTGGTTCGCACAGGGACAGACAAGTTGATACTTTTTAGTTAAGGAAATTCCAATGTCTTTTCTTTAGAACAAGATTGGTGCCATGCGACAATTTTCTTAGTATGGATTTGCGATTTCGAAAGGCGATATGTTTGATAAATAATAGTTTCTGGCATAATATCATTGCTTATATTCTTAGTTATCATTTATTTGCATGCTTGGCTGGCATGTTATATAACTAAAGGAGTCTTAAGTTGGCAAAGTTAGTTCAGTTTTGGAAGCAAACATTCTTCCTCTTTTGAAGCATTTAGGCAGAATAAACCACCTTGGTAATAGCGAAAAAGAAAGAGAGAAAGAGCGAGAGAGAAGAAGGAAGGAAGGAAGGAAGAAGCCGTTTACAAAGTCACATCGATGGTGATAAAAATCTTCCTCCTATAGTGAATATGATTTTTTGACCAAAGTATTTAGGAATGACGTGCTCTTCTATGCATGAGCTTAATCGAAATGTATTTTTTAGCCAGTTAGTTCTGCTGATTAACATTGTTTATAAAATTTTGTCTAATCAGATTGTTTTAATTAAGTAATATGTTGTAGCATTCAAATAATTGTTACATTTAGCCTATATTGGCAAGCTTCATTAAGTTAAAAACAATTTTCAGACATTGAAGTGCATCACTTAATTCAGTGTAGATGGGAATAGTTCACAAGCAAATGTAATGCCATGCTGAGCAAATTGTTAAGGATTTAGTCAACTGGATGATCTGCCGATTCGAAATAATATTTACTAATGCGTTATGACTGACATGTACTGATACCATGATGGCGTTTTAGGAGAAGCGACGTAAAGCCACTGAGCACTTCCTTCAGCGCTGGGTTTTCGATTCAATTTAACCCCATAAGCACTCCGTCTTACACCCGCTAAACCTAACTGGCATTTGAATTTATCAGTATGTCATTTTGTGCCATTTGATCCGCCTCTGGGTCCCACCGAAATATGGGAATCAATAGAGATGACAGATAAGACCTCGAAAAGTTTGTTCTTTAGGGATCATCAATTACATATGCAAAGCAGTCACGGTCATCTCATCCAGTGTGATGTTTTTCGCTGTTCTCTTCGGAACAGTTATTGGCAATCGCTAAGATTAAAGCATAATACGCAGCCTCTGTAGTGACCACCGGTGACCCCAAAGGCAACTCTGGGGGCTAACGAGAGGGGCGGCCGCATTGGACTAATCACCCACCGGATTCATAATCTCAAACTGGACTGTGGAGAGTGCCAGAAAGTTGAAATGACTTCTTGAAGAGGTATGAAGACTGCCCATCCTTAAAAATGTTGAGGACGAACGAGGTGCCACTACGAAGTTGAACTGCTACCTTATGATGAAACTATGCCAGAGAAGTGACCAGAGAACCGAAGGCGTCGATAACCGCTGTTACTGTCTTTTGTGTTAAGTCTTGTGTGCTACTTGTTGTACAAGCTGTTTGTAACTCTGTTGTACCCCAAATAAGTCCTTGAGACTTGCTCTAATGGGAGGGGAGTAATATAAAAAAATAAATGCAGCCGTACCAATACAGTGGTTCAAGACGGACAATATTTACCCGAGGGCTCCTACTTCAACTCAGAACAGCTGACTTTTCCATCACAGCGTAGACTTCGAATGGACATTCGGTAGGTTACTTTGTCTTCGTTTAGTGTCCTTCACCTTCGTGGCTTTCTGGAGAACAAACCAACCAAGCCCAGGGATAGTCAGAATTGCTCAATCACTGCATTGACGCTATGGTAAGGAATGGCTGGTCATTTATAATCCTGCACACAGCCTTAGTTAGCGAAAAGGTCTCAATCAGTTAGAAGAATGATGGATTATCTGTGGTTAGCATTTCCGTACATCATTAAGGGAAAGTGAAAATCGTCTCTTGATGCCTCCATAGAGATAAGTTATTCAATTATCATCGCATTAAGGAGATCGTTCATTGCAGAGGATTTAAATGAATCTTGTGCCCAAACTACTTCCCAGTTATGTGGGCTGCCATAGGTGATCTACAAAAATTGTTGTTGCGGCTGTCTTAAATACGCGTGTTCTTATATAGCAGGCGACGATAGGCTCTTGCAAGTAGTGCTAGAAGAGGACGTGATAAACAGACTGGATGTTCCTAAAATTTGCTCTTTTCTGGAGTCGTCTCTATCCCTCTATTTCTTATTGTCATACTTTCCATCATTACTGATCTTTCATTTTTTTATTAAGGAAAGTAAGTTTGCGTCATACCAGTGCTTTTGAGAAACCTTGTAGGATTCACCAAGAGAGAACACAACACACTCTCACTGATAGGTGATACAAGCCCGGGTAAATCACAAAGAGGTGGATCAGCACCTCCTCAGAGCAGTCCCTGGTTGACATATGTTAGGTTTTTCTAATCAAAATAACCTATTTTTTTGAATGCACTATCAAATCGACAATAATCTTAATAAGCGACTTATACCAGCTCAAATTTCATTGATTGAAGTCCCGTTTTATTCTTCCCCTTTACGAAAGAAGCCGTCAGCAACGGTTCTAGACATGCCATTTGATGCCATTAGGATTTATACAGTAGACTGGTTTTCATTTGATTGTTGATATAGATTACCTGGATCCTCATTCAATGACTTCTTTGTCTGATAACGTGGATTGGAGGGAGGTATTTTTTAATTGACACAGATTTTGGAATTGAAATTTGAAAACTGCCAAGCCAGTGATGAAGAAACGCGGGAATATCTAGTTATGGCAACAGAAAACATACTCCTGTGAGCTTAGCTTAAAAATCTTGTTATGCATAGTATTCTATAGAGCTCGTAAAATAATGTGATTAGGTAAAGAGGGATCTAAGGATAAAATGGGGAACTCTAGTAAATTAAAAAATTCAAAATTCCGAGTGGCGGCTGATATCTCGATGAAAAACTGGCTGCTTCATTTTGATGGATTCATTTATAATAACAGGGGACTAGAATCTCATAGCGCATGTTTGCTATTCTCTAGAATTTCATCAAAAACTTAAAATCGGCTTAACTTTACCTTCTGCAGGAAAATGTTGAAGGAATGATTTTCAACTAGGAAAAGCTGGGGACGCATGAAATTTTACACCCTACCAGTGGAACACAACACCTTAGGGAAATTTAGAAAAGTTAGCTCTGAAAGCCAAGGAAAAATTTTTTAAAGTAAGTAAAACTGAAAGTTTATGCGGTTGAAATTTCTAAGCATCCATCGATACTTGGAGAGAATTTGCAAAGGAAACGTATTAAGCTTACCAAAAATCTTACTGAAGGAGATCTTGCAAGATGAAATTCCATTCGACAACAAAATAGGAGGCTTTTTCACGATCTGCAAAGTCGAAGTTTGTTAGTGACATAAACGCAACTCGGCCTCTCTCTTAAAAAAATTAGTATCAAGAAGTGGATAGAGAATACTACTGCTTCATTACAGAAAGACCAGTTGACAATAATCCTCAAGAACTAAGACGAATACACAAATTTCGCTCTTATTTTTTTAATAAAATAATAGCTAAAGAAAAAATGAATTTTATTCAAAGGTTAAGGTGCCGACTCATGCGAAAAGGAGCCGAGCAAAAGGTTGAAGCAGCTCATCCTGCAGTGCTGATAAAGCCGCATATTTTTTTCTAGCAGCGCTGGCCAGTTCTTCCTCCCAAGTTGTCCAAAGTGCAATCGTAAGTTTTTACTAGCTTTAGCCGGTTATAGGTTGAGTTTTGCGTCTGTTCAGCTCCACCTTCACGCTCTCTTCCTTCAGCTCAGTTAGCATTCCATCTTTACTTAATGGACATCCGCTTTTAGTAAAGTGTATTAGTGCCTAATCAATTTTTTTATATCTCCTGCTTTCACATATTCTTCTTTCACTTATTTACTCTCCACCCATTAGGACAAGTCTCAAGGACTTATTGGGGGTACAATAGAAGTACAACATGTAGCATACAACAGTTAACACAAAAGACAGTAAAAGCGTTGATCGACTTTTTCGGTTCGCTGACAGCTTCTCTGGCATAGTTTCGTCGTACAGGTAGCAGCTCAACGTCGCAGTGGCGCCTCGTCCGTTCTCGACATTGTTAAGGGCAGAAAATTTCCGTCCTTCTTCCAGAGGTCTTTCCAAATTTCTGGCGGTGATTCCATGCATGCGTTTTCCACAGTCCAGTTTGAGACCATGAATTCCGGTATTTACGTCGTGCCTCGTTTACCAGGCTGAGAGAAGTTGTACTTATGCTGTCATAATCTAATTGTATACGTCCGGAGGGTGATTAGTCCTAACCGACCGCCCCTCTCATTAGCCGCCGGAGTTGCCCCTGAGGTTACCGGTGGTCACCACGAGGAGGTTGAGAGCAGGTTTGAAAACCTAAGATAGCAGTTTTCCTCCTCTGATCGTTATTTAATAGAATCATAAAAACCCGAGTAGAGTTCGAATGAATGCGAAAACATTTCATTACACGTAGGAAGCAAAGAAAATAGACCCATCAGAAAAGTCTGACTACTGTCATTCCCGGCTACAATCTAGAGAAAATGCTGCGTTTGTCCTCGAGGTTTCACCTTACTTACCATGAACTCATCTAGTGTCTACTTTGAGCTCCCAAAAAACGAGTACTTTACTGATATTCGCTCACCTTGGGTATTGTTATATAGGACGACTACCACCGTGTTTGATCATGTTGATAAAGTAAATACTTTGTACAGAACCAGCTTATCTCCATTGCACTTAAAGCTAACTCCCCCTTAAGTGATAGCGTTAAGCTCCTTTATTTCCATTTTTATAGCGTTTCCAAAGATAACGTTTCTACACTATAAGAATGAAGGGGAAACTGGAATCTTTGTATGCTTGCATGACACGGACAAGGTCCTGCATCCAGTGCCCAAAGACATTAAATCATTCCTCTTCTTCTGCCATTTACCGAAAGACGGTCAGTGAAGTATTTTCATTTGTGCAAGAGTATCTTATTTCCTAACCAATCCCTTTATAGAAATAAATTAATGAGAGATTTATGCTTGTCATCAAAAAGCATTTTGTGTCATGCCTTAATGACATAATTCTAGGCATTAAACGTCAAAAGTGACCAAAAAAGAATACTTATCTATTTGTTTATTCATTTCAACAATCCGGGAACGGGATGATGGTCATTGCGGTCTACTAGGGCAAATTAAAGGCTGATTTAACTTTTTTCTAATTGTGAAATATTACACTGTTTTAACGTTTAACTCCATAAAAAGTGTATAAATAAGCATGTAGTCAAGAAACCAAATGGATTAACAGAATTAATTAGGGTAACAGGATTTACGATTTTCTCTCTCTCATTAACAAATACGCCTATAATAATTATTATTTTGGTTTCTAATTAACTTGTTTGACCTTGAGATTTTGAATTTGTTAAACATGTTTAATGAATTTTGCTAATTATAGGATTGTTCTCAAGGGACTTCGCAATGGCAATCATCAGAAATAGGGATCGAAATCCCTCTGAACCCCTCATAAGTAAACATTGGATGATTCCGTAAATATTTAAAGCCAAAGGTTGCAGGCGGCTAACATAGGGCATTTTTGTCAACCACGAGTCGTATTTGTACGGACTCGGTTTATATTTATTTATTTATTAACCCCCAGTCATTAATGCAAGTCTCAAGAACTTATTGGGGGTACAACAGAAGTACAAATAGCTTTTAAAACACACAGAAGACAGTAAAAGTGTTTACCAACGTCTTAGGTTCTCTGACATGGTTTCATCGTACAGGTAACAGTTCAACGTCTTAGTGGTACCTCGTCCGTCCTCGACATCGTTAAGGTCAGAAAATTTTCATGCTCCTTCCAGAAGTCTTTCCAACTTTCTGGCAGAGATTCCACTCATTGCTACATGCACGCATTTTCCACAGTCCAACATGCGACCAGGAATCCAGGTATTTACGTTGTACCTTGTTTACCCAGTTGTACGAAATTGTACTGCTGTTGACATAATCTAATTTTACACGTCCGGTGGGTGATTAGTCCTATCCGGTCGCCCCTTGAGCTTGACATTCAAGTATTTACGCATTACCATGTCAATAGATTAAATCGGCAACTTCGTTTTTTGAAGTGGCCTGAGTTTAACCAATGAATTTATCGAAAACTCTCCTTGAAAACACTTTAAAATGCCTGTTTTAAAGACAAGATGAGTGACTTAAATTTTGAACAGTATCTCAAATCCATTAGCATATATCACCAAAGTTTTTTAACTATCATAAACTTTTAACTTATGAAGCCTTTTAGGCGTCTCAGGCTTCTATTAAAAAATCTCATTATTTTTTCAGAGCTAAGGATAATCATAGACTTGCCACAATAAGCCCTCTTCAAAGAGTTTCCTTAATATAGGAGTGACTAAATTAAGTTGAAATAATTTGACTTTTCCATTAATTTTGTGAGCGCAATGATAAATTTATAATAGAAAGTAGATGGTCGCACCTTAATAATTCACATTCTATGGTGTATCCAAGAAAATTATTAATTTAAATTAATTTTTCATGTAATATTTCAACTTTAAATACATTATGTTTGCTGTAAAAGATTCATGGATGAAGGAGATTAGAAATTAGACATTTACACCAGGACATTTAAAGGAATTCCATTTTTTAAATGTGCGATCGCCACTAGCAATTCGGTCATTGCATGAAATTAAAATTAACAGACTTACACTATTAGCTGAAAACAGTACAAGTTTCTCCTATTAAGTAGTAGGATTTAAATGTAATTGCAGGAAAGTCGATCTACAGACATGTCAGTCCCGGGTTTCAGGCTTATTCTTTTATGCCTTTAAGCCATTTGTTTCGAAATGAAGTACCTGAATAAGTCTGCTTACTGACCATCGGTTTCCATTCTCTTTACTGAAGAAAAGATTACCTTTATTTAGACATCACTCTAACTAAAACTAAACCCTCATTGGTCGTTTATTATTGAGAGAGGCTCCTCATTTTTGCAATTGCTTCATGTTTTTCGGTTCAGTATATCTCTATTGCATTAAGTTTTCAAGGGATCCATTGCAAATGATCTCAATGGAAGGCGATTGAATCCGGATTTTCCATCTTGGTATAGATTGAGTGCAGCATGGATTCGGTTCTACGGCAGTGGTCTTAGAGAAGGGAGAAACATTTGAATAGACAACCTGCATTTGGAATTTCGAGCCCGTCGGGATGGTTTCAAGAGCAGAAAATCATGTCCACTTTCCATCAAGATTACAATTCACGTTAATTACATTCTCTCTAAAAAACCAACAAATTCCAGATTTAATAAAGCATTCATTTGGACCCAATACTACCCCGACGTTGCCAATATTGATATTATTGGGGACATTAAAAACTATTTTCTACGTTTTACTTCCATTTTAGCTTCCTAATAAGTCAAGTTGATATCAACTCTGAGATCCACTGTCCACAATCACTCGAAAAATTTATTCTGATTTTTAAGCCTTACGCTGGCCGACCATTTACATTATTTCAATCTCCTTTTCTCATTAAGATGAGGCAGAGAAGGCCCTCACAGTCCGATTTCCAATGTTTGAGGGCCGTCTGACAACCCATAAAATGAAATTCTCTGTTGTGCAACAGTGGTATTTCAAAGAATTCATCACACATACCTCTTCTGCTCATCACAGAGTCCGCCAGATGACTGGCCAATATTGACAGTGAGGTTTCCTATTGGGTACCTGGGAAAGTAGGATCCAGCTTGCATAAATATTTTTTCGAGTTGATTGTGAAAGTAAGCCATTTGTGGAGCTAATAATTTCATCATCCTTTTTAATAGCCTTTTTTCTGACCCTGAAAGTAAATGCGCCCCGATCATAAGCATAATGTTATCAATTTTTGTAGCACTTACACTTACGATTGTGGATAGATAACTTTAACGCTCCTCTCAATAATGAAAATAATGATCCGGCAGAATATAAAAGGGTTTCTCGGAATAACTCACTGGTTTGATGTGGATCGGACTTGAGAAGATTGAAGCCAAGTCATTAGAGGTGCCAGAACATCTTCAATTTCAAAATACTAAACACTATCGTTCAGTTCAATTGTTGGCATATCCTCTTTATAGGTGGGTCAGAAAAAAAGTGTTTTATTGATGTCTGTGATAATCCGCGCCCAAAATTTGCATTTCCGAGGTTGGCCTGGCTGGTGATTCAATATGGTTGGATCTTTAACCTTTCCAAATTGAACTACTCGTCTTCGGACTGCTTCCCATGTTAATTCAGCTTTGATTTTCCTTACCAGGAAGACACAAAAACATGTCAGCAAAGTTCTCTCAGTTCACAGTTGAAAATTTCACTGGTTATAAGCCTCAACTGTTCAAATCTACTTACTCCCGCAGACTCGAGTCGAATTGTGTTGTCACATAGCCACCATAATCATTGCATCCTCTTTCGGCGTCTTTTCCAGTGCGATCTGCTTGGGTGAAATGGTGCGAGAATATCAACGACAATTAGACTGTAGCCCCATGGGATCGGATTTTGAATTGATTTGCAGTTGTTCAGAACACCCATTTCAGTGGTATTTAAGGAAAGAAAATTAACGCCTCCGATTGTGATTAGAGCAAATTTAGAGCGCAAGGTCGACTTTAGTCTAGCAGATCAAATTTATTTAATAAAAATGCACTACTAAAATTAAAACTAATAGCACAGTTGACTATATTCAATTAATACCACCGAATAGACCAAATTTAAGTTGATTTATTGATGCTTTGATGCATAGTTGTATATGCATATTTATACATTTATTCATATATTAACTATATTAACTGTCAACACACTTTTTACTATTTCCCATTAGTTGTGTCGTTTTCATTCGGCTGAACAACTCAAGATCCTTCTAACCTTGGAAATAGCACAGGCATCTTCATTAGGTGATATAGCAACAAACAGCTGCGCATTTTCAAGAATTTTTTGACCATAGTCAAGGCCAAATTTCCTCTATCGTCACCGATTATTAGCCATGGAAGCATGTCCGAAAATTTTTGGCAAGGAAACTTCCAATCGGCCCAACCGCTTAGGTTGGACGAAGAACTCTCAAGCTCGGTATGGACGGAGATACCCTGCATGATAGCAATAGTAAGAACCAGCCATAAGTCCTATTGTATGATGAACTCCTAGTCTCATAACTGATAGGTCTCTACTGAGAGTGGAAAGTCCTGAAACCACCAATTTTCAAATAAAGTTTCACTTAAGCCAAATTTGAATTTCAAAAAGACGTCATCTATCAAAACCCGATTTTTTTCCAAGTTTCTATGCATCCAAGGAAGAAGGAAATAAAGAGACTGCTGCTGATGTGAATACTTCCCTTGGCATATCAGTTGAAATGGGGCCAGGCCCTACGCAGACCCGGTTTAAACTGAAACCTTAACGACTATCATTTAATCGCCCAATCAGAATAGTGAAATCTGAGTAGCAGTAAAAGGATTTCGCTAAACAAATCAATCCACAATCAATCCTCCATCTTCCCTTTTTCCTTTTCAGCTATTTGAAGATTTCACGAGTTGAAAAAGGACATCCGAGATAAAAATCAGATCAGATCTTCTGCATCTTCTGGAAAGCGATTCCTAACCCAGTCAAGGCAAAAATATCTGCATAATCTATCAAACCAAACCTTATAAATTTCCTATACCATAGCTTTTATTTTATGCTTAGTAAGCTGAAAAGCGACTTGCAGCCCTGTGTCAACACGATCACACTAAATAGCAGCTTTGTCTTGTCAACAAATATCTTTGGCATTAGAGTCAATCGTTAAAATCCCAAATTTTGATCGTCTCTTGCTCCAGAATGCAAGTGTGTGGCCTCAAATGAGGAAATCTGTTAAGCTCAAATTTCTTTTTGCATTCACTTCTCTGCCATTACCTATCTTTCTGTATTCATGATTCTCCTGATTTAACTTCCCAAAACGCTTGCCATACTGATTATTTACTTGTATAAATACTGAGCAGCAAAAGTCAATAAACAGGAGAGTTCAGGGAGAGATCAGTATCATTTGGTCGACTCGTCCTAGCCAGTATCTAGAACAAACGCCTTTTAACCACATTGGACTCAGTGTATCTTTAACTAACGACTTCTCCATCGAAAGTAAACCAGGTAGATGGCCATTGCCTGCACAATTAAATGATTGTACGTTGGAGTATTTTGATTTCCCATTCTAAGAATTCTGTCTCAAACCAACTCTCAACCTCCTCGTGATGACCACCGGTAACCCCAGGGGCAACTCTGGGGGCTATTGAGAGGGGCGGCCGGATGGGACTAATCACCCTCCGGACGTATAAATTAGATTATACCAGCAGAAGTACAACTTCTTACAGCTTGGTAAAGGAGGCACGACGTAAATAACCGGATTTGTGATCTCAAACTGGAGTATGGAATGCACGTGCAAGTAGCTATGAATGGAATCTCCGGCAGAATGTTGATTTCTGGAGGAGATTTGAAGACAAACGAAATCGGACGAGGTGGCTCGACGAAGTTGAACTGGTACCTGTGCGACGAAGCCATGCCAGAGAAGAGACTAGACAAACGAAGATGTCTACATTGTTAACTGTTGTGCTTACTTGTTATAAAAGCTATTTGTACCTGTGTTGTACCCCCCAATAAATCCTTGGGACTTCCCCTAATACGTGGGGAGAAAATAAAAAAATAAAATAAAAAAATTTCAAACATTATAACGCAGATTTAGCATTTCTGCTATTGTGCGTCTGTTATTATTAGAGTAGTTCAGGCGTTGAATCTACTTACATTACTTCAGGGGAGAAAGAGGTTTGGTAGCGCATGAAACTCAGAGCACTGTGTTTTGATGTTCTTTTATCAAGATCGATGTTGATATCCTTCCAGTGCTATTAACGTTTGAATCATTTATATTAGTCGTAAAATTTGTATAAAAATCCTGGCAGCTAACGACAGTGCCGTAAACAAATGAAACTACCATAAAAAATCTTTTTAAGTTTCTAGTCGCTTAGCTACACTTGTTCAAGATCAACAGGTTCACTGGTCAAGTAATGTCTCAATTTCAGTTTCGTAGGTGCAAAATAAGCATGCACAAGTATTTTTTCAATTATTTTTTTTAAATGGAAATATATTACTTTCAAACACATTCGTTTCAGTGCTCGATTAGGTGCTATTGATGAAATACTGCACCCATCTGTAACACAAACCAGATTGAAAATTTAAAAAAAAATCCTACTGAAAATAGTTACATTTTGTCATTACGCACGATGCAAGTGGGAATCGAGAAGGAATCAAGTTCTCGATAGCATCAGAGAAGATAGTAGCGAGATTTAAATTAGCAGCGTTTATATCTGAGGTAAGGGAATTTTATGCTGTGTTTTGCAGCGGATGACTCTCATTAATTATTGAGTCAGAAGATTTCGAGGAAAACATCGTTAAAAAAGCCTTCTTAATGGAGTTTTTCACTTATTGTCAGCATCGATCCAGTTCACTAGTTCAGCAGGGAGCATACAACTTCCAGTGCTGTGATTTGGGAGGAAATGGCCCGTTGTGTGTAAATTGCCCGTGAAATTTTGTTTACAAGGCTTCAGCAGCGAAATATGGGCTTACTTTCCCCAACCATTTTGATGCACTACATGGACGTTACATTCTGCTAATCAAGCTTTTACGCGATTTTTGAAGTCCATTAACAGCAAGAAGTTACTCTTCGATTTAAAATAAAATGCCGTAGGATATTTCAATAACTAAACTACTAAATCTGTGCACATTTTATTAATGATCAAAGTAGTCGGTCTTGTGTTTAAGGATTGTTGAGCCGATCGACGTGATTTACACTTACTAGTATCAATTTATTCACAGAAAAGAGCGATAGAAAATTAAGCAGCATGTCTCGAAGCCTCAATTTCACGCGGTTGGATAGTTACTCATCAATGCAGAACTTCCCTGCCTGGCTCAATCGCCATTCGGACAGTTATTACTTGTTTTCCAAGTAAACACACCATTGTTTGTTTAACGATCTATGACTGAATACTGTTTTGGCGGATGGATCGCCATTTCATTTCTCTACTACTGGTTGCATTTGAAGTGAATGTTAACATAGAGAGACCAACTTCATCCGAAGAAATTTCGAGACTGAATAATTCACTTCAAGTTTTCCAGCCTCGTATTACGTCAATTTCACTGTAACTGGGTGTTGGTGTTGCGAAAATCATTAACCTAAATAACTATTAGGAGGGTTTAGTAAATTAAAGTTATTTTAATAGCGTTCTTTAACATGCACGGTTGGGGATATTAAATTTGCGCCAAACCATGTAGTGAGCCTATCAAATTATCTCTTAGCATCAAGTTAACCCACTAAATCATTATGCGTGGTTAAAACATTTTCAAGTAATATCTGGACCATGAAGGTATTGCTACTGATTCAAGCTTTGGAGAATCACCAGAATTCGTTTGATGAGCTATCGGATTCGACTTTGAAATGAAGAGAAGAAGTATGTCTTTTCGGGTTAAAGCTTTAGTGACGATCAAATAATGCGAGTTGCATAAATAGGGAGAAGGGTTTATACATAAAAGTGGCATGCAGATTCACACGCTTCAAGTTGCTGCAATCAGATGGACCAGTTTCGAAGGGCTAAGACTTCATTTATTCCCTGCGTGACGATTGTTTATTCAACTTGAAGCTAGAAAACAATGTTTAAATAAGTCACTCAATGAGAACGAGAGCCATTCAGGCTATCAGATAAAATAACATATCTTGGAATTCGGTAAATTTGAAGTTCATATGACGGTGTCATTTCAAAACAGAGACCAACGAAGTGTAGGCCATTAATATTTGAAATGAATATTTCGTTATGAAAGAAATGCTAACTTAATAAAGTCTACTTATAGGCATTCGCCATCGAGAGATAATTTCAAATTCAATAGTGGGTACCGGAGTTTGTCCTGGAACAGTCCTTTGAATTGGATGCATTTTAAATGGTTCATTTACCATGCTTCAGCACTTCCTCTATTATATGGCTGAGTAGCTCTTAAATTGTAATTTATGCATCGATGCGGCATTGAATTCAGCATTTTCAGTTTCTCGGAAAGTACTGTGATTCTAATCAAATTGTTCATTAAGATGAAATTGCTTATTTAGTTCATTTTTTTCTATTAGGTAATTAAGTGATTTGCTTAAACGAAATATCTCCACAACGGCGTGTAGTGGGTACTAATGCCATCAGAGCCATTTTGAGAAGGAAATGATGCCTGTCCCGCCCTCCCTGGACGTAGCTATCGATCAGATGGGGCTTTTTATTGGCTGTATCAAAAGAAATAAACTTCTTGCCCACTGATTTGCCAACTCGCTGGACGTTTATATCATTATTTTTTAGGCGGGACAGCTTTGTATGTTTCCTCTTGGTTTGCAAACTTCTTTTTCTAATAGGTTTTCAAGTTGATGTTTCTTGCTTCTTATGAACCCTATATTTATGACAGTTTTTTATTGAAATAAAAAAAGTATGTTCGAGCTGGGCCATATCTGGGGTACTTGAGAGAGTAAACTGCAAGTAAGGGCAAAATGATATTCCCATCCGGGCGTATCGTAATCGTACACAGATGTGTAGTTTTCACACACCTTAATGGCAGCATACACTCCGAAATTCTAATATGAGTCCGGCTAGCGATTTCTTCTTAACCGAAATTCACCAGTATCAAAAGTAAATAATTTTAGAAATCGTAGCATGCATGCCCAATCTCAATAGCTCTCTAATCGCCATCTCATAAGTCAATTTATAGAAGTATGATCGGCCAAATTGAATGTTGTTTTTCAACAGTGATGTTTTCTTGAAAGCAAGGCCCAAGCTCTGATCCAATTTCAAATTCCTCACTTTCGCTTTCCATAGAAGTTCAAGAAATGCTTTTGATAAAAAGCCTCGCCTTATCAGAGGCCTGTTTTGAGCGCTACCGAAGTTTTGAGGTCTGTGTGAATTCTCACTTTCAATGAATCTCCTTAAAACTTCATGTTCTGGGAGTCGGAATCTTTCAGATCAATGGACCTTTCATCGTTGTAAAGATATTAGAGAAAGACTTACAGCTATTTGAGGGGCTTAATTTCTCATAATTATAGTAATAGGAACTAGACCTGACAGAAAAAAAGACAAAGAGACTAGTCCACGTAAAACTACTTAAGCAGACATTTTGTAAATTTGCGGTTTGTAATGTGCAGGAGCGAATCAGTTAGAATTAATGAAAAACAACCTTTTGCCAAGTAAAGATTATAAACTCTAAAGCATTTTTTGTGTTAGGCTGCACTTATAGAATAGACAGATGATTGAGGGCAGAGTGAAGAAAAATTCAAGGCTTGGTTTCGTCATGCTAGTACTTTTGACGTCAAATTAGACTGTTAAAATTCGATTTTAACGAAAAATATTTAAGGTGACCCAGTGATCCCATATATACTCAAAACAGCATTTCTTGAGGAAATGACGGCTTTTAAAACATAATCAATGAGAATAAGATTATTCCTCGAGAGTCTGGCTTAATTTCGAGCACGGAAATTCAGGAGAGCTTGACCAAAATGTTCAAGTGACTAGGCACCAGTTGGGTAGTTTGAAACCAGGGACAACCAGTGATGTCAAGAACATTCAATGGAGCATTGCATATGCCAACCCCATTCAATTAGAGACAGGGAGACTAAGAGCGCTTTGATAAAAGTATGCAGGAGACAAATTATGGAAGAAGGAATGACTGACCATTGTGGATCATTAATAAATGGTCTTGTTCATAAATGAAACAGTTGAGGTCATCAGTCTCTCCTTATATCAACAACATTCCATCTCCCAAATCATTATTTATCATAAAGACATCTGGATCCGCTCCTTTTCCACTGCTCATTTTAGGACGGCTTGACTTCCTTTCCCAGACATGCCTTTAGACATGGTCTTAAAAAGAATACGCTAAATTAAGGTTTCACTGCTGTACGTACTGAATACGCGCATCCGATCTCTGACCGCTTCCTTCTCTTCGTTAAACGAAATGTTCCACGGCATCGAAAGCCGAAGAGAGGCCCTTGGTAACAGGTATTTCAAAATTCAAAGACTCGTACAACATTAACGAGAGAAAGATCTCATGAGAGTGATGTATGGAATAGCCTGTCAGTGAGCACCATTTCCCCTGCTAGACGCTTTTATAATATTCCCATGAGTGAATTACAACTAATTTTTAATTTTAAGGACATAACCGAGCAGACTGATGTGACTTTAATAGGCGCGTCGGAGAATAAATGTACCTTAACTTGCTGCAATTATTAATATCTGCCCCTCCTCCCTTAGAGCTCGAAGATTCTGCAAATATGTCCTAGGACAAACAAATTTGCCGGAAAAAAATTACGTGTTAGCTATTGTAATGAGCATGGCCTTGGCAAGCCGAATTCAAAGGGAACTCGAGAAAAGCGGTAGACAACCATTGATAGGTTTAATGGCACACAACTGAATAAATCATTCAAATTACTGATTATTTCTACTAAACCGACCATTGTTAAGTTGGACTGCTGAAGCAAAAAAACTCAGTGTTAAATAAAGCCATTACCAATGGATGAAATGAGTAAAATAAAATTCGGGCGCAAGATAATGTTTATCCCCGGGTCAGTCAGAAATATCTTTTAAAGCACTTAGTAAAAGTGGTAGTGCATTTTTCCCTACCACCACACTGCATAGTCTTTTTATTCTGGTCAATGAGAGCCTTGGGTCCTAAGTAAAAAATTCGATTTATTTAAATAAACTCGACAGTTACTTAGAGAATTTCATCAACAAAAATGTGGTTTTTACGAAAAGAATAGTTTTTGAAAGTTTTATGTGACTGTTTAGCGTGATCTCATGACCTTTATTAATTTATGGAAAAACGTAAGGAGCAAAAGGCGTAGCAAATTATTTTAATATTTTCAAATTTTACAACCCATGAAATGCTCGATTCTGGTTGATTTAGTATTCTGCACATTTGTAACAAATCTATTTGACATATTCCTCTAATTTGAAGTGGTGGAACACATAGCTTTCCTCCTGGTTTGATATTTGGCGTGACAAAGGGAAAGTAGAAAGTCTGATTCTTCTTAGCAGGAAAATTTCTGCTAGAAGTAACGAGAAACAGGGTCATTAAATAATGGAAATTCTCTGAACCATGAACGCAACAGAACTTTTTGCTTTCCGTAGTCCTTATTAGCATTTACCTTGTGCTCACCGTTTCACATGAAAAACTGTAGAAGACTGAAGAAATTCGTAAAGACATTAAAATAATAGTCATGTTATTTAACCAATATGTCTCAAGGAATAAACAACTGAATCATGAGATAAACATGTCAATGTCACTTAGTGAAATGTGCCAATTTGTCATAACGTCAGCCCAACAATCTTATTAAGCGAAATGCAGAAGTTTCGTTAAAACTTTTGCGTCTGAAAAAGCAGATGAGGCAGAAATTGTCAGTAGGAGCAGGAAGTATTTTAAAGTGGCTGCCTCATTAAAATGCAACTGAGCTCAATGTCTATCTGAGGAAATTTACAAAAATTTCACCTATTATTTTGAAAATAGAGCTTTTTACGCAGATAATCTGTGTGAAATCGGTTTCGACGTGTAACCGAAATTGAGGCCGTTGAAACAGGTTCTAGAGTCCACGTTTATTCAAAATTTGCTTCGACTAAGGTTGCATAATCGTGCCACTAGTGTGTAACACAAAGTAGTTCCTTATGAAAGACTTAAATTCGCTATATTAACAGGCTGCACATTGCAAATTAAATGTCAGATATTACCAAAACATGGAGGACGTGTATTTTTTCTAAAAAGTCTTAGTTCTCATTAAAGGTTTGATTTATTGTTCTCAAAATCATAAGCATAAATAAAAAAGCTTCAGATCAAACACAATGCAATACTTGCACTGCTGTCGATGTTTCTATGAGTACCTACGACCTTTACCAGGTAATTACATTCCCCAGGCCCGTTGTGAGTCGTTACATTAAAAAACCCATAGGCTCGAATGGGCAGGCAGGAAAGACTGGATAAGTATGCAGGATCGCATTTAAGAATTGTCTTGTCCATAGTTTTAGATGATTCACGAGAGATCGTCTAAGAAGAGGGGGTTCATCAGGTCCTAAATCTAATTTCAGACGAAGGAATCTGAGAATGGTGATGGACTGCTTGTAGAGCGATGAATGACAGAGGCTTCAATACCTAAGCAGCTGAGAAGCAGCATGATGTTTCCTAGTTTAATCTTCGATAATTTTAACCTTTTGCCCAGAACTCAAAGTAATCCAGCGAGTTATTCAATTGATGAGGCCTAATTATGTGCACGGTAAATTTTACCTAATGTATTATTACCGGAAAGAAATTTCGCTAAGTACCACTCACTAAGTCGCAACCAAATTGTTACCATAGGAGGTTTAAACGGAATTCTGGCTTAATTCACTCAACTTGTGGTGCATTAAAACCTAGGCCACTGTATATGAGGTTAGCATTGACAGCTAGAAATGCTCGTTTTTTTTATTTAAAACACTGGTACCGAACTTTACTTCATACTGGCAAGTACTTATGCTAAGCTACATTTGAAATTAGAGAAGCTGGTCAAAAATGCCCGTAGACGTCAACAAATGTTATTAAAAATTTGCCGCCATTATTTTTTCCCTATCATACTTTCGTCTGTTTGGTTGATTGGAACCAAATTCATGATGTTGCAAGGTTTCTAATAGATATTGCTCACATTGCGATGCTGGTAATAGGAATAGTAAGCTGCTGTCCAAATCAGATAGATCAAGTAACAAAATGCTATGCAATCCTTTACGAAATAAAGCAAGAAGATGGTTTTTATATTAATAAATGGAGCGAGACAGGCAAGCTAACGCCAATTATAAGGCTTTGTTTAAATTTGCATCGAACTAACGCTCAGTATAAATAATTTCGGCGTTGCGAGGGTTCTTTTTTCACTCTCTTGAGTGGGTCGCTGGTTTAAACATCTCGCCGTTTAACTAAATTAGATTTCGGATTTGCCAGTTTTTCTCCTTATGTGATTTTTTATCATATATTGATTAAATATTGATACTTAATTTCCAGAATGAGTTCGGAGCGAGGTGAGGAGTCTCAAATCCCTCAAGTGCCGCCTGACGACGAGGCAGATAAACAAAATGACACAAACGTTGCCTCATCGTTGATTCCAACTGCATTGCCAAATCGGACTTCAGGTGTATTTCTTAGATCATCCAATATGGTTGTCCATGTGTATTATTGGTGATTATGTATTCTCCTGTATTTTGTTAGATAATAATTTATCCATCAATGATAAGTCAGAATCATCCTCAGTTGCTTCCAAAAGTGCTGTTGTCCTTGATATGAAGGGGGCTGATTCTGAAAATGATACAAATGAAAACCTCATTACCCTCGCTAGTGTTACTGGACCAGAAAGCAATGAGGCGGCCTTAGTAACTGCAAATGCTACCGCTTCGAGTGACGCTGCAAAAACGAAGGAGGAAAGAAAGAAGGAGAAGGAAAAGAAAAAAGAGGAAGAAATGCTGAAGAAGTATATTGCTGAACAGGAAGCCAAACAAAGAGTGATCGGTTATTCAAAGGGCGGTAGGTGGCTGAAAAATAGCGTTAAGGTGAGCAGAATTTATTTTCCATTTGACATATGGCTTAGATTGGCGAGGGTGGCTACAAGTTTGTCTATCGTGGTTATGATAGACAAGATGCCCGTAATGTGGCTTGGTGTGAATTCAAACATGAGCATGTGGATACTAAGGAGAAACGTCAAATAATGTTTCGTGAAACTGAAATTATGCTCAAGCTGAATCATCCTAATATTGTTCAATGCTATGATGTCTTTCGAGAGTGGATCAGCGAAGAGACCGTTGACAATCCTATAGATGTAAAGGGACTTATTATCGTCCAGGAGTTAATGTCAGAAGGCACACTTAAACAGTGAGTCGGCTTTAAATATTACTTTTTATTGTTCATATGAATTTAGAATGATAAGAAAAAATTTTGTGAATGGACAGTGTATTCTTAAATTCCAACTTATTATCCGTTGGTGGCATCAAATCATTGACGCGTTGAAATATTTACACCACATCTGTGAAACGCCAATTATCCATCGAGATTTGAAGTCAGACAACTGCTTCCTTTACGGTGCTTCGAATGACGACTACGTCAATGTGAAGATCGGTGATTTTGGTCTTGCTACTCAAGTCGGCAGCAGTGGTCGTAAAACCATGCTAGGTACGTTCTTGTAGGTCCATTGATCTGACTTGAAATTCTTAATAAAATGCTTTTCTCTATTAGGAACGGTGGGTTTTATGGCTCCGGAGATATTTGACGAGATGTACGACGAGAAGGTAGATATTTACGCATTTGGGATGTTAATGCTTGAGGTGATGACCAATCGAACACCCTATGATGAATGCGCAACTCTTATTGACGCTGCAGCTAAGACCATGTCAGGTCATGGACCAGAAATTATGCATCTCATAAACAGTCCCAACATCTCTGTCGTTATCTCAGCCTGTATCCACCCTCTGTCTTGCTTCAGACCCAGTGCAGAGGAGCTCTTCTGCCATCCTCTATTTCAGGTAACACTACTGATCCATTACTACCGCTAATACCTAAATGTCGAGGTGCGAAGCTTGAAATTCGCAAATTAGCTTGCAGATGGCTTGTCCAAAACAACACCACGTGTCTTGTCGGGCTATATTGGCTAGCTGCGCCATTACGAAATGTCGTAGCTTATTAGCTCTTTTTCATTCCAACTCCCATATCAACTGTGATTCTGTTAACGCAACTCAAAAAATGCAAACTTAAAGTCCAAAAAAACTTTAGTGTAGTCAATAGATGTTGCTCCCATTCCCAGTGTCGCACCTAGGCCAAATACTTTCCACGGGCTTACTCGCGAAACTCGATCTTGTGTGCTGTTTTATAAGGCACATAGTCGATTTTCACACAGTATCACCTAAACTTTCACTGTATGTATTAGGACATGTTGTTGTTTAAAGGAACTCATTAAGGTTATACCTAGCTACATGTTGCTCTTTTAGCCCTAAACGATAGGCTTTCTGAAGGTTGGTTTTTTTTCAGCATTTAATGAACTGCCCTTTATTTTAGCATTTTCTGGGCTAGTGTGGTTGCTGATGAACTAAGCCCGCCTCAAGTGGTCAAAGACACATTATTATATTCATTGCCCTTACCTTCGATTTTTTTGACAACTTCAGCCGAAGACCATTCCGGTTGAGGTAGAGCCAAATTACGAGCCGGGTGCAGACCGTATGGAAGCGTTGGAACGATTTGTAAAGTCTTTGGCTAATCCCGAGACTCGTAATCCTCGATTCAATCTACGTCTGCGCTTTAGAGATCGCAAAATGCTGCAAGAACTTGGCTTAGATGATGGCGAGTCACTTGAATTTGATCTGGACATCTACAAAGCCGAAGATCAGGATATTCCTGACCTCCTCTCGAGTTTGGTTAGTGAATTCATTTGCTACTATGTTCTTATGTTAGAGTACGTATGAAGCGCAAGAATTATTCAGTTCAGTATTCATCCTTCTATTGTACTTTATACCAACGACGAATCGTAGAGTTGCGTAATAGCCTCCGGACACTACAGCAATATTAACTTCTGTTTTAGATTTTCATTACAGTTTTCAACTAACTACAAAAATTGATTGAATCAAACATGTTTTCACTGAACTGCGTTATTTCGCCTCCTTTAAAGCGCCGAGACTATGAGGACAAGTTATCTCGAGCATTTGCCAATCCAAAGATCACAGATGGGAAGATTATTACTAATAATCTTGACCGTCTCTTCAACAGCATTCGAATGCAGATGCAGTTCCTAGTCAAGTGTCTTCTCGGAAGGCGATGGAAAGACATTCTCGACTCTCTGACAACCAAGGAGAAGGCTGCTGCTGCCAAATCGAAGCAACAGGACGGTCAGGAGAGCCGAGCCGATGGTGGAAATGCTGAATCTTCCTCGGATTCCGATAGCAATATCTGTATGTTACCTACCTTTTATTACATATTAGCTTGACGTTTGGGTTCCTCAGTTACTAGCTCCCTTTTTCGGTTCAGCCGATGGTTGCAGTAACTTCGAAATAATCGCAAAATGTAAATCTAAGTGGTCCAAGGCGAAAAGAATGCTAGATCGTGAGATCATGGCCTATCGCAAGACGGCTACTACTGCTCAGGAGACTCTTCATAACGTTGGTGAAGCTCAACAGCAACAGCAGCAGCAACAGACAGAAAATCATTTGATCACCCCTCAACCAACTGTCCCTACGGGAACACCATCACCAGCGGGTATGAATGCTCCTGAAGGACTGGTTCCTCATAACACTGCTCCCCTCCAACCTCTTTCTCTTCAACAAGGGACTAATGCAGTTTCGGAAATTGTGGATGATATATCTGGAGTTTATTCGAATCCGACGGCGCCTTCTGTATATCTGAATTCTGGGACTCAACTGGTCAGTTATAGTATTTCCCAATACTAGTTTCCTATCCGAGCTACTTTCTCTAGGATTTTGAGCAAGGATATGGTTCTTATTTTTATTTCTCTTCCTTTATCACCCTTCTTAGAATAAATCTCACTCTCGGTATACGCCTTCGAAAAGAATATGATCTTTCTCATTACTTATCAGCTATTGATTCGTGAGCTCTCCCCATATGTTTATAGTCTGTTATACACGATTAAGAGACTTCAGTTTGTGGAGTGCTAGGAGAACTGAGTCGCTTTACTATAATTTTACAGGTATTGTCGCGCTCGCTTTTGTTATCCAAAGCCCTTAAGCCACTTTTGTTTTATGTTCAATCAAATCTGGTAGTCCCACAACTCAGTAAATGGACATTTTTGGCTTACTTGAATGCCCAATTTATGCCTTCTTGACCAAGGGATAATGGTCAATTATGGGCCTCTATGTGCCGATGTGGATGTGAAGATCATGGAAAGAGAAGTGATTTCATAACATGTGTGTGCGTACATGCGCGACTGTCAGATATGCTGCCCAGACCTATCGATAATGCGCTTTGCAATTATAACTTCACTGGATTCATACAAGTATCGACCAGGTTTTCTTCATTTGCTCACTGTTAGAACAGGCTACTTGCCACCTGCTAGTAGTATTTGCGAGTTGACCTCTTACGCTAAGTATTGGATGTTAGGTCATTCTATTATCATGAAGTTAGGACCTTAAAGCACTTTACTTAATTAAAATCGATCGTATCTCTGTTTTTGTTAGAAGCGATTTGATCATTATAGAGATGCGTAATGGGTAATTTCTTTTTGGGATGATGTTTTCATCAGAGCCATCATAAGAAATTGTGTATTATGTCGTGCCTTGGAACGTCGTTACAGATCCCAATATCTGAGTAGTAAAAATATTGCTACCTATTTCAAGAAACGTACACTTAGTACACTTAACCGCACTATCAATAGAGGAAGGAATATTCTCGTCTGAAATTTATGAGGCACCGCACCTACTTTTTTTTCCAACAATATGCTTGAGGTATAAGATGCTATTGACTCTTATGTACTTTAGCACTTGGTAGTTTGTTTATGGGATTCATTTTCAGTTTGAAAAGGTCACGCAATTAGAATATGTAGTTCCACCCTTTAAATAAGATATCGGGTGATTAGAGCTACTCAAGTATTTCCTGGGTTCTACAGTACTTTATGGAATAAGCAAAATGTTAAGTTTTGTCAGCTATCGAACTTTTTTGCCGAGACAGCACCACCACGCTTGTGCGGGGGTCAGCCGAAGACTTGCGCGTCTGACGTTGGTGATTATACTAATTTCTACATAACCTGTAAAATTGTCTCGGACTGCTATTGACACTAGTTTTCGGTTCGGTATCAGTATTTGCCTTATGTAATCTTATTATTTGAGGCAAAGGGCATGGATCTCCCATTGAATTGGCATATTAGACAATTTGTACTTGGATAAAAATTATTCGTTAGGTCTTTCGCTGATTCTTTTTTGATTCTTGCCACAAGTGCTGTAAAAGTTGTACCTAGGCAGATGTTTTTGGCAGTTTAATTCTCAAATATCATCTACTTAATTTCCCTATTATCTGTTTTTTTTCCTATAAACCGCCCGCACATCCATTTTTTAGCCTTAAGATGGGATTCGATAAGTATTTACTCTTTTCAGGAACACCAACAAATACAGCCGGGCTCTCCATCTGCCTTTTCTACCCATTCAACTACCCAACTTCGAAGTCAAGCCCCTCAAGGAAATGTTAGGCCACCATTCACCGGACAAATACTTCAGGGCGGTGCGCCACACCTAGCCGCATCCCCAGCTGGCGTTCATCCCGGGGTTCTCCAGGACCTTCAGCCGGGCGCAGCCTCTTCCTGCCCTCTTCTCACGACAGTCTCCAGCGGGATTAGTGTGGGTTCTACCGAACAGCCTACTTCAATCGGTGCCAGTGTCAACTATTTGGCTCAACCGCCGCTACAGCAGTCTCAATCCCAACAGCAACAGCAGGCTCCTGCTCAATACCCAAATACTGCTCTACCTCAGAACTTCAATCCTCAACAGCCGGCGAGAATTGGTTCGCGGTGTTGTTGGATTATTCAATGGGCCTAGTGGTAGAATTTGTTGACGAGAAATGGGGAGTAGATTCGCTACACTTTGATTAGTCAGCTTACTCGTTGTCGAATGATGTGGCTTATTTGGGGAGTGATAAGTCCCCAGGGTTGTTATAATCTGTCGATTAAAAGTAAATTAGTCTTTAAAGATTAATCAAAGTTAGCTGATGTCGATCCCCCAATTTTATATGGTTCTCAGATATAGTGCCGTGTCTCAGAGTCACATTCTTGGAAGCATCCTGGTAAAGTTGATCTGGTTTGATACTGGACATCTGAGAAGTTGTCTAGGGCGTTATATGCACTCTGTGTTGTTAATCTGCGCCGTTAAATGCTTCGCGTTAACCAATCGTTGCTCTAAAAATATCAGCTTTAGAATGAAGTGGAGTAGCTTCCACTTCCGTAGACAGCCGGCGATGAATACCAGACCCGGCGTGTTGAAACGTGTCCGACTTTATTAGCATAATAGTAGAGTAGTATTCATGGTGTCCGCATTGCGCACTAAGCACTTAGAGTTCTGACGTTGGGTATTTTATTGCTCTGGGTTGGCAGCTTGTGATTTGTGTTTACATCGCGTCGATCGGCTTCACGACTACCTTTCCTGAAGAATAAACTTAACTGGTTTACTCTACCTTCTCTTCATTATGTCTCGAACGCGTAGTTCTATTATGGTTTACCAATCATATGATCTTGCTTCGATTCACATTGTGGCTAGGCCTTCAACAGCTTGAACGGGTTGCCTCTAATCGTCTCCACGGCTCGGAATTCATCAATAGCCAGTTGTCACTACCACTATAACGATTCTGGTAGATTGCCACTGTGTACTCTCTTAAATATTTGCATTTATGTCCTAGCAAAATCCTAATGAAGAACTTAGAAGAGATAAATACAACTGACTTTTTTAGGTGTATTTTAACTGCTATTTTATGGACTTCAGGCGACGAACGATCGCATGAAAGAGAGGTGACCTCAGACACAGAGGTGAGCCTACTACGTAATGTCAAATTCTTCTGGTTGTTTTCTAGGCTGCATGATTTAAATAAATCCTCTGAGCATGTTGCATCATGTTTCGTCTACCTAAGATCTGTGTCCCTGCTTTTTTTCTCGACTCTGATCACTCCAAATATTCTTTATTCGTATCAGCTAGCGTTATAAAGCGATAGGGAGAGAACCAACTCCTATTTACTAGCGATTCTGTCTCATTAGATGTCAATGGTTAGTAGCTGTGTGTATGTGTATTTGGGTCTGTTTGCTAACAGATGATTGACCAGCCGGAGAAGGTAACCAATTATGCGACCGTTTCTGTTACCGACCGCCCCACTAAACCACAGCTCATTTTCATTACAAGTCCACCCACTCCCATTGCTAAGGTAATTCCTACTTATACATCCCTCCTCTATCTCTCCTCTGAAGAGTGCTTCCGTTTTCAAACTCGGATGTAAATGTGGTATCTTATTATTCCCTAACCTTATGTTTTTATTTTCTCCCTCCCTCTTCTCTCTGGTTGATGTTCATCTCTCCTACAAATGGGTACGCATCGCCCCTTGTTTGTGCTTTTTTACAATCGCTCGTGAACGTCAGGTTATACGATCGAGATTTCTAAGTGAGAGCAGTTGGCGTCGACTGGCATTGCGGTCGAACCATGCCTCATCAGTTTCCTCCCTGATATATGGGAGTCTTAATCGTCGAAAGCAGTCTCTCCACAGCCACCATCAACAGCATCAACAACAGTACCAACAACACCCGCGTGCGGTTTTTGGATCTCCGAGACTACTCCACACTGTCTACCATCATCCGTTATCGTCTCACACCTCCAGAAGACCTCTCCGTATAATTTTTGGCCATCAGATGGGTAATGGAGTGCCGAATCACGCTTCCTGGCTCCCGGCTTCCAACGGATATGGCCAGAATCGTCTTCCTCTGCTCTCCTCAGCGGCTCTCTGTCCTCCTGGAGTAGGCATCTAGATTCTTGCTTTGGCACAACCCCTTCTGGTGATCTGCATCGATTAATTTTGGCCCTCTGATTTTCGCATCTTCATTTTTGTGCTGATGGCTAAGTCTTTTCTTAGCCCCTGAGTAGTATTAATATCTGCGGATAACGCCCTAATTAATCGTCCACTTCCTAACTGAATTCCTTAGTTTGTGCACTTTTAAGTATTGTTTCTGATGATACCTTTTCTTCAAATAACATTTTTACATTACAAGTAGCATTCTTCTTCATTGAACAAACAAACAATACATCTAAGAGGCACTTTCGCAACCAGATGCTTATAAAAGTATTTTAATGTGATCGGTTTGTTCTTATTATTGCTCGTTGTCCGCTTTTTTTCTACTTTTATCACGAATGCAGTCATTCTCTGCAGTTTACATTCAGTTCCTCATCTAGACGGTCCATTTTGAATTGTTTTGGTGGTTATAACGCATGGTTGGTTACTGCCATTAGTCTTTTTTTGTGAATTTTTTTGAGGTCTTAAAGCTTAAAGCTTATTAGTTTCATCAAAGCATTTTGGGCTTTCGACCTTCATTTAGATCACCCCAGAACTTTGGAATCTTTATCATTTTTAGTATCTATTTCGTATTCGTTTTCCCAATTATAGTATTGCGTAGATGATGCTTGTGGATAGCTCGGTCTGGTGCAAATGTTTTCGAACCCCTTGAAATGCCTGTTGAATATGCAGCCATTCCTTTGCTAATGAAAGATAGGAAATCTAGTAATGGTCAATTATGAGCCAAGCCAAGGTGATGAATTTAGTGTTAACGCTCGTTGTTATAATTATTGAGTCTCATTTGGTGACCTCAACTTCTACTAGTCGTTTCCTAGTGTTCATCTGGAGACCAGATTCTAACTTCGTTCTTAAACTGTTGCCCATCCTTTGCTGACATCCTCTTCAATATTACATCCCTCAAACTAAGGATCACTCATATATATATATATACACAGATCGTTCTCCTGAGGGGTCATTTTGCATTATTTGATCTAGTCAATCGCAGCTTGGTAGACTGACAATCTAATATTTGGCTTTTGGAGTTTGCTTAAAAGCCCCATCAACCGAATTCCCGATGCCTGATCGTGCCTGTTTATAGATCAGTAGTAATGCACTTGCCATCTTTACGCTTAGTTATAGCGTGGTTTGTGATCACATGATTCTAAACTTGCTTTTTATCTAATTTTCAATTTCCACTTGCATGTTCCCGATCGTCAGGCTGGCAATTTTATTTTTTTGCTCCATATGAACATTACTTGTCCCTGTTGCTTGAGTTTTGCATGAGTGATTACGCAGCCTTGTCGAACTCACATGACCTGGACGTATGATCTCAGTTCATGAATACAATATCAATTTTCTACTTATTAATGTCAAGTAGCAACCTTGATTTTGACTTTCGCTTTCATGTCAAGTCCCCTGTGTTTCTGCATTTTTTAATATTTTCCGCAAATGCCTCATCTGCTTCTTATTTTATTAACATGCGCTGAATTTCTGTCGTTTTTTGATTATCATGGGCCATGTTTTACTTAACTTCTTTAAGCACACTCGCATGATGTTGAGTCTTGTGCCTTAATTACTGCAGCACCGATCTAACTATGCCCCAGTGTTCGTTCGCTTAGTTTAACCCCATGGTTGTGATTTGATCCTCTGCCAGGCCGCAGAACAGCTTCAACAACAGCAGCAGAGGCAGCATCAGCATGTAACTCCAGCTCAGACAACCGCTCCAGTTCAGCAAACGGTAGGTGGAGCCAAGCCCAAACGAAAAATAAGTCAAGCGAAACCACAATCATCTCCTCTGCGCTATATTATCAGCATAACCCATATTGAACGTGAATCCGAGGGCTGCAATATCCCCGGCACCCTCAGGCCTACTTTCCACCTCGAGATGCCCGATGTTAACAATCCCAAGAGCGAACTCTGGAAGCTGAGTTTTCGTTGCAATCTGTCTGATACTACCGACGACATCAAGCTGGTGAGTTCATTAGACGGTTGTGTTTAAACCCTTCCCCTTTATGCATGCATCATTGGAGTAGATGCCGTGCCCTTTTCTCTCTGTTCAATCTAGGTGTCTGCTTTTTAAAGGTTTTTGGGCTTTGTTTAGCTTTATTGAAATAGTTTTATGCGTGCTTGTTAATCGCTTGCCTTAATCCTTACTTCAATTCTTATTCTTATTCATTTTTGTCGCCATTTTGCTTGCTGTTCTCATGATATACCTTTAAACTTATTGTCCCCTTAAAATTCTGCCTGTAAATGAATTCCTCCTAGTCACTATATAAGTGAGTACCTGGGATATCCCGCTTTGTGGGATTTTTGTCTGGCCTGATCTTTAGAGTGCTGTACTATTAAGTAATCCATCGGAGGAAAAACTGGACATAAGTGAAATTAGTATATTCTTGCGAATGTTTGTAGAAGTATCAGTTCATGTAGTCAGTTAGAAATATGGCTTTTCCCAAAGTAGTTGCGTGCTCTCTATGTTTTTTTAACCTAGCTCTTATAGCCTAGTTTCTATGCTAGCTATATCCCCCATTAGTTAGGGCTTAGTTTTATTGACCTAGTAGGAAAATTTTGCATCCACTGAATGCATTTGTTTCAAGAACTGAAATTGGGGTAAGTTTTTGTCTTATGGTATTGCTGATGATTTGATTGGGATCTTCCTTTTCTCTTTAGAATTTCCAAAACTAGTACTACAGCTTTATAATCAACAAAAAAAGATAAAGTAGCCTAATTTGCAAGATCATTGAAAGCGGAGGCACTTTAGCCAAGATAGAAGTTGGGAAACGCTTTTCCTTTTATGTATGTAATTGATGTACCACTATGAAACCAACAAGGAAGGTAAGCGTATACTTGAACATGATGAGTGATGTGGATAGATATGGTTCTATTGAGAACATATCTTTTCCGGAAGGCGTTTAAAATTAATGACTGAATGAGCTATTACTAATGATCCTTATCGACAGTGGTCTAGTCAATTCAAACCCTTATTTGCGTTTATATGGTTTTATGAGAGATAGATATCGTTGGTAATTCAAGTGCAGAAGCGACGGCCGCCTTGGCATTGTGACGTCACTAAACTGTAATGTCTGTACTTATTTAAATCAGTAGGTATAACTTGCTGTAGTCCAGTTTTTCAATTATCTTTTCCCCCCTTTTAGAGCTCATAGAGCTGAATCAGTTTTCATTGAGACGTTGTTTACACTAAGTGCTATTGGTTCGCATCCAAATATTCCAATTTTTCACTTGTACTGTAAGCTTACACGCGTTATTTAGTCGTTTTCAGTATTCGCTTCATAGTTTTTTTTTTTTGTTTTTGCTCTTTTCTACCCTTCAGGTGACTTTTTTACATTGCCATAGAGTGTCAAACTAATCAATTGAAGCAAAAACCATCTTGCTTTACTTTCAGTTTGAGGGCTGTGGTTATACGCAAACAAATGTGGAAGTTGATAAAGCTATCAAAGAGGCAGTAGCAGTGATGCTTCGTGCTCTGCAAGCTGATGAGAATTCCATCCCTCTCAATCACGATTATGTTTTCTACCCACAACTCTCCTCTGAGTTAATCGACCTCTTGAATCGCTATTCAGCTTCCACCGGAACAGTACCTCAACCTGAACTGATTCCAGCTGTGGTAGCAACAGCGCCGCCGAATATCGAGGAGATTGGACGTCCACCATCCATTCCAGCTGTAGCCACTGGCTGCGTGGGATTCGCTGACCATGGCAATAATTTCGGTATTCCCACTTTTTATTGTGGTTAGTGCTTCTTAGACAGGTTTATTCGTCGTCTTTGCCTCACTGCCCCTCTACATCAGCGGTTTCGCGGTTCGTTAGACTGCTTCGTTCCAGCTAGCAGTTCTCACCCCATGTCCATTCGTTCATTTACGCACTAACTGAAACATAGCTTCGTTCGTTCGCTGCTTGAAGAGTGAATCCTGTCACATTGATTAGGCTATAATAAATGGCTGGAAACATTATTAACATTTCGAACTGTAAACATTGCTTTATTAAAAATGAATTTCATCGTTTTTGATACTGTGAGTTATTGGTCGTGAGAATGTCAAATGTTTCGTTTTTCTCTGCTTTCCATCCGACTTGTCTACGCATAAAAATATTTTCTACAACTTCAGTTCATCCTTTGGTGTTTCTCTACTCGAAGACTTCCCCTTACAGATTGGCAAAATGACCAATGCTTATGGTCATTAGGATCGATTCTTTACTATTTTATGGGTTTATTTACTATCCTAAGTCCATGCTAACGGCCTATTAACTGGTGAACTAGAAATCATTTTTGCCCCCGCATCCTCCTAATAGTTGAATAACAAGCTCACACCATTCAGAAATAGCAAACCCAAATTTAGCAGCCGATATTGTTGAGAGAAAATTTAGTAATTCAGTCCATTAGGTAATGGCTACGTCTTCGCAACTAGTCCGTAGAAGAGTTTTGCCGTATCTCCGATTTTCCATTACCTTTCATGCTACTAAATCACTTGCTCGAAGCTTTGAGTTCGCCCTAACATCAGAGCTTTTTCATTGCTGGATATTTTGGCTGTTCCCGTTCGCTTAGTTTATTCTTTCTTATGTTCCGCTAACGTCATTTCGCGCTTAAACTGTCATCTAAATAAAATGATTTTGAAGGTAATTTAACATGTCTCTTTCGCCCTCACGTCGGAGCTGAAACCGATACTTCGAAGTTCTTACCGAGGAATGTGAATGCTTTCGCTAAATAAGTCCTGTTTTGCTGTTCCAAGGTTCTCTGCACGAAGGGGATCTCAGTGATACAACTCCATCAGCAGAATCACCGATGGAGAGAAACACGCAAACAAACTTTGGAGGGTTGCCCAGTGTATCCGCGGAAGGTGGCACCTTTGTCCCCAATATCCCTTCCTACATAAATCAACTTGTCTCCGTCTCATCCTTTGGTGGGCCTTCTGGCTTGGAGGAAGTACCTCCAATATTTACCATCGGGCAGCCTGACAGCCTAGTTTATCCTTCGAAGTCGACCTCTTCTTTTCCAATTCATATTGACTCGTCACACTTCTATCCGTCGGAGACGGGAAATGCCTATGACAGCACCGAGTCTCTTCCTGTCTACACTAATCCTTCATTTGGACATCCCAAGGAACCCGATGTCTTCGTGACTTTAAAAGTTCCTGCTCATGCTCAGCCATTAGCTGCTCAGTTTGCCCACCATTTATGCACAAGTCGTCGTAGCGATCCGCTTCTAATTGTGCCCAGTGATACTAACACGTCAGGATACATGTCTGTCCTGTCGGACAATTGCTCCTTCCTCTGTTCAAGAAACGGAATTGGAAGTGGCTTCAACGTTATGCCAATTCCTGCTACTTCGTCTTTTCTCGAGGTTCATAGCAAGTCAACTCCAGCTGTTCAATTCGGCGGCAGGATCATACGGGCTCCTCATAACAGTTTTGTCGTTGTAACTCCTGAGGGAGAAATGCACTATGTACAACGACCGATGATCATTCTGCCGGGAAATGCGCAGCGTCCATTGATGGAGCTACCTCTATTGAGTTCTGACGGTTCCTCAGTTCAGCTTGATGATATTGTCACCCTGCTAATAAACTTGCGCGAAGGCGCAACTAGTAGCACAACATATGGAACTCTCTTAAGAGATCAATCAGTGGTGGACAATGCTCAGTTGAGACAGCAGGATGCAAACTACTTCAGTTTACCATTGAATGTTTCAAGACCACCCATTCAGCAGCAGCAACCTCCTCCGCAACCCTCAACGTTCACGCGTCACACTGGCTTTAGACCGCCCCCACAATCTGCTCAACAACAAATACCTACCAGAATGCCGACTGGGTCTGCCGTCGGTATCACACCTACTTCGCCTTTGGATTATATTCTGACGAATAGATCCTTGATTCCGAATGCTCGTCAACCTTCTCAGCAGCAACAGCAGCAACTTCTGGCGTCTGCTCTCGCTGCGTCAGGAATCAAAATCGACCAGATGGCGCAACAAGTGCAGCCCAATATGGAATATGTAAGTTTGTAGGCAAGTTATTTCGGCTGTCGTTATTATTATTTTTTATCCGTGGCTTTATTTGTTTGAAAAATCGTGCTTTTTTATCAGAGGGGAAACGGTACCAGGTTAACCCTACTTTATTCGTTCTCATAGTCTTGTATTTTCTCCCACGCTTTCATATCGAGTCCTTTTCACGTTCTTGTTAATATTTCAAGTTGTAGCTTGGTATCCGCAATAATTCCCCTGCTACTGGTGGCCATCAGTGTTTTTTTCCTTTACTTATCACTTTGAAAGCCAGTAATGAAGGTACCTTGCTTTTAATTGCCTTTAAGTCAGTTGGGTTTCAGTCCCTGCCCATGTTTCGTTCTTTTCGGAAAATTAGAATGACATGATTTCAAGTTTTTAACCATCCGACTCTCGGACTAGGGAGCTTGTTCGTCGGTTACTCATCCATGGGTTTATGATGATCGTTCTGCTAGTGCTACAGTAAACTATAGGTAGTTGTCTATCGGGTCAGAAAGGAAACTTCGCTTTTTAGTTCGACTGATTTGACAAGCGCTCTATTCAAAAATCTGGCTGCCAGGTCCTGAAGTTTGGGCTTTGTGATGCCAGGTCCTTTTACAATGAAATAAAACTTAAGGACATCGTCTAACTGCCAAAGTATGGTAAGTGTTGTCTCACATATCTGCCAATTTGTAATTTTCTCGGCTTTGTAATCCACAGTTCTTGTCAGAATATCAATGCTTTTTCTTCCACACATTTATCGTATGTCCTTCAATAATTTCACTTCTTACCCCATGGTAAACTCTTTTATTGACAAGATTCTCTATAGTAAAACTCTTCGTGGTAAGGGCGATGTTTGTGCGTTAGTTATCCTTTCTGTGGAAGGAGATCACTTGAACAGGTAATCATTAGGTGCTCACAGATGTCTGATAACATTTTCTGTGCACACTTTCTCATCAAAATTTTATGCAAATTAGAACAATGTTGTTAGGTAAATCATTGTTCAAACAAACTATTACAGTGTGTTTCTGTTGACCTTTAGCATCTAAGTCTTGACGCTACTAGCTTTCGCTTAATTTTACCTGTATCATTTACCAGTTGGCGACCTTACTCTCAACCAATCCCGCGCTGTTTCTTGCGACAGCCTCAGCTCTAGGTGGCAATGCCGCTGTACCGTCCCAACAGGCTTCCAGCGTCCCTGTTAACACCACACAACCGATGTGGGCCAACGTGTCTTCTGTTTCCTCCGCGGGCGTTCCTTTGACTACGGCTGACACAGTCAAACAGGTTCTCATGCGCTCCACTCTGGAGGGCATTTATCAGCCCCAGCAACAGCCAGCCGCTGGAACAGTTCCTCCTCCTCCCACTATTTCTGCGCCGACTGCACCTGGCCAACCGGCATATATTCCCCCTCCAGCCCCAGATATCTATGATTCCAATCCTGTGCATGGACAACAGACTATAGTGCTACCTACTTCTTCATCCGTAGTTGTAAGTTTTTCTCCTTCATTCACCATTTCTTTTGCGTCGGTCTTCATTAGAATAATGTCAGGATGAGGCCTGAGAAGCTGGCATTAGAATGCGTATATTTTTTCTCTTATTTTCTTTTGGTTCGGGACTGTCATCAGGTCCTATTAACTGGCAAGGTCGTTTGCAATTCTTTTGATTGAGGATATCCTTTAACCTTTTTGCGAGGTTTGGTTCTCGGCGGATTATTTTCTTTTTTGCATTAATCATGCAGATTTACTTGAGACAATCGAAATAGTCTCAGATTTAATCGCCCAGAGACTTCCTATTCTTTGCCCAACAGTCAATTCCATTATTGATTACGAGAGCAACGAGCCATCCAGCACTTGGTTTTCAGTCTACTTCTCTTTTATCGAACCAGAACGGCTAGATTTTTAGTGTAAATTTCAGATCTTGGGCTTCGCCAATTTAAGACATTCTTCTAGACGTTGGGTTATGGTTGAGGCCTTACTGTAGAGCTATTTTTAAATTTGAAAGTACAGTAGTTATTTAGAGCTGGTTTTATAACAAGTACTTTTTTTCAGTTTCAACCTCCTCGAATGCCGCAATCCACAATTCCAGTGACTCAACTGGTTCCAGGAGTTTCAACGAATGCTTCACTGGTACTTCAACAGCAGCAGCATCAACCACAGCAGCAATTCCAGGCTCAGCAACCACCACAACACCTAACAGCCTCCGCTTCAGCAACCCAATTGCTCGGTGGTGGTGTCGAGATGCCTATGGGAGCCTTGGCAAAATCAGCTATGCTTCAGAAAATGTCGCCTCCAATAACTTCAGTATATTTCAAGATCCTCAAAGTTGCTAATTATTTAGTTGAATTCGGAACATTGGTTCTCTTTTCCACTGTGGTAATTTTAGATGTCTCAGATGCAACAGCCCTTGGCACCACTTCCTCCACTTCAGCCGCCGCCCGTGGTGTCGCCGCACCAACAGCATTCATCATCAGTGTCAGGTTTTCCGCCAATAAGACAGCCTCTAGCTACTTCGATGGCAGCGTCAAAATTTGTGGTGACGTCGGTGACTTCGACACCGCCGAATACTACGGATGGTGTCAGAGAAAATGTGAGTTCAGCGGCCTCCTCGACGGGTCCACTACTACCACCACCTCCACAGCCATCTCCTCAGTGCTCTAGTGTCGTTGGTAACAGGTTCACGGTAAGTTCTTGCTTGTCAAGGTTTGCCCTCTATTTAACTCGGCTGCTTTTGTTATTCCATACATGCGACCCTTCTGTGATTTTCCTAAGTCAAGACCAGGAAGGGTGGGCCTTTAGCGTTTGCGTAAAGTGAGAAAGTTGGCTTTGCCTCCCATTAATTGATGTGAAGCGAGCTAGCTGGTCTCGCTTCCATCAGCAGACTCGGAGATTAAAATGTCAAGTCATTTGAGGCCTGAGAATGACTCGGAAGTGGCCATTATCTCCACCACCACAACCGCTTGCCTGATCTCAATATGTTATTTGTGTTGTCAAGGCTTGCGAGTCATCTTGGCTGAGTTTTTAACGCTACGAGTTATCAACTTATTATTGGTATGTATGCGTCATGTAACCCGTTGCCATAGCAATGGTCGCGCAGAGCTCTGCTCTGGGCGCAGAAAATCTCCCGTCGTACCATGGGATTCCTTTGGTGTTTTCAAGCATGACATACCAATAATCTTGTTGTTCATGCAATAATTGAAGGTAGGACCAGTGGACCAAGGACCGACACAGGCGATTTCAGGCGAATTGAATCATCCTTCCGTGCATTCAGCCCCACCACCATTACCTCATCAGATCCCATTGGTCCCCCCACAAGCCACTAATACAGCGGGTCCCGCAGCAGCGCCTAAAAAAGTTCCTCCGAAGTTTACGGTACGTTCCTCTTTCACTATTTTCTCGCTGCTTCCACTATTTTCTGCTAAAGGGTCACAAAATCTTAGCGATTAGCAATGCATGCAAGTGAGATATGCCTGCTCTTTCAGGTGAAGCCAGTTTCAGAAGCTTAAAAATCGGTTTGGCGTTTCTGGGAGCTCTAGGTAAGTCTTCCCACACCTATGTCTGGTTCATCGCCTCGGTGTGTTGCCTACTCTTGCTTCTCATCACCCTTCCTCCATTCCACATGGTGTTGCTCACTCACATTTCTTATTTCATTCGGACATACACGCCACCATGGCTTATTTTTACGTTTCGCGCTCCACTTGGTGCCTCCTCGGGTCGCTCTTTTATTTACCCCACTCGGTCTTCTTTTTATAAGTAGGTGTGATTACGCTGTTGTAAAGTGCACGATACGACGCGTTTGAATGCACGTTTGCCTGTGTTTTTTTCAATCTCTTCCTACCTTTTGTTCTAGCAATGAAGAACAGTACGTCCCCTTTATCTAACAGCCTGTTTTTTTTTGTGAAAATTTTTGCTTTGCACTTTCCTAACCTTGTCTATCTATGCTACTGGCGAACAAAGTTAGTAGTTAGGCAAATTGGGAGTCTGTCACCAGGAAAGAGGGCCTGTTGTAAATATGGACGTTTCTTACTGGTAACAACCTGGTCTTCAAACATTGATATCACTTTAATATGCCATCAATTAATCAGGTGTCTTCAGTGGACAGTGTATCGACAGTAGGCCATGTCTGTGTGCCCGAACCGTCTGTCATCCCTGCTGGGACCAATCCCTTGTCACTGACTGCGCCGAGACGGCTAGAAACCCTCCTGACGTCGTCCAAAACCATTGCGTCGCCACCTTCGGACAACGATCTACCCTCTGAATGTCCACCCCCGCCAACAACGCCCGCGATACCCAATCAAGGCTCCGCTATCGAAACTCCTGTTCCCCCTCCTCCGCCTCCCCCACCGCCGCCACCGCCTTCACATATCTCTCGTACGTAGTTTTTGATGAGGAGCTGAAAAAACTGTTAGTAATGACTTTCACTTTTAAGTTAGTATTTTATATTCACTCCGTCAGTTGAGCGTTCCTTTGCCTTAAACACACGATACAACTTTATGTATCTTATAAAGCGTGCATTAACTTAATGATGTTCTTCAGGAATGGAATAGTGCTTCTTCACCGTGCGCAGGTGGACTCCAGATCATACGCATAAATCCTTGAAGAGTCTTTCTGATTCTCTCGCCCATTCCAACTGCTGGAAGTTAACAGCATCTACCATTGAAATTATCGCTGATTGCTTGTTCCTCTTTTCTACCATCTGCTGTTCTCTCCCATTTAGCTCTGTATCTGTCAGCCTACGGTCTCACTCGATGTATGTGCGTGCTTCCATAAATATCATCGCCTTGCCCTTCTCATGTGTATTCTGTCGTTTGCTATTGCTATTACTGAAATTGAGAAATGCTGTCTTAAAACTTTTGCTTAATGAGTTGGTGTGCGGTGGCCCCTCCCTGCTTCTTCGCCTTTTAATGAAAATTGCAAGCGTTCCACTAACAAAGTTCCATTATTATCATAAAAAACTGTTGGAATATGACTAGTGTGCTTGTTACACTCCGTGTTGCCTTTGCAAATATAGCCATTCTGCTCGTTCGAAATAGGCCGGATCCGCAAGAATTCAGTCAAGTCACTCTTACGTCGAGACAGTTTGGAAGTGACCTCAAGATCTCCCTGAATGTTGTCTATACACAAGTCTTTTAAGCAAAACGCTATAGTTTGCGTCCCTTCAGCTGTCTGCAACGTTGAGTCATTCCGCTTAGAACATCACTCACAATTCATAATCAGTGTGCGGTTTTTCGTGCTGGCCGGTTCCCATAATAATGTGGACGAGAGGATCGGATGGAGAACTCGAAACATCAGAGAAAAATGAGCACGATTATTTTATTTGGAGTCAGACAGTCGATTTGTGGTAGTTTTGACCGTTCGATCGTGAAAAAACTTACATGTAAGGTAGCCCGATCAAACTTGCAATTTCCCATGACGCTGAGGAGGCGATGTAAATTCTTGCCTTCTGATTGTGACTGAGTCTAGATCTCGCGGTTTAGGAGACTATTTAGTGCAACGTTTCGACAGACCACATTGGTAGCGTTCTTTATCTGCAATGCATGTGGGGCGATCTTTCCAGCAATCGGTGGCACAATGATCGATGGAACTTTGAGAGAGCGGTTTAAGATAGTGTGTGGTTTCATTTATTAGAAAGTTAGAAAGTGTCAAGATTGCTAACAGTGTGTGGCCACCTCTCTTCTAACTGATCGCTCTCAAACTGCCACTTAGCTCATAGGCTGAGGGCAGAATTGGGTCAGGGCTCCCGTCGGGCAAGAGTCTTCTCTTCGACTTCATTTATTACGAGCCCATAGAACGAACGGAGGGTTGATTCATGCCGTCCCATCGGCTGAAATTTTCTTGATGCTAGACATGGATTACCGTCCTTACAGGACGGCTAAGGTCTTTCTCTAGGGTTCGCAGATGATTTTCTGAATGCCTCATGCATCAGTGATTTTTATTGCAAACCAGCAGTTGATAACTTGCTGCTCCATTAATTTTTTTGCCGCTAATTAGGTACCTTTTGGCTCCTCCATGACTTGCAATTTTAAATCGATTTCTATGCCTCAGTGTTCCATAGAATTTTACACACATATCCCAAGGTTAGTACCGAAATGCTCAAAGCTTTAAAGATAGCTTTCCTTTCCGAGTAGTGTTAAGCAAGACTCTAAGGCCGTTCAGCACACCTCAACATGCTTCGTCACCAAGCTGAAATTGTACCTGCACACTCATGGGGCAGGATTTTTTTGCGTCAAGGACAAAGATGGATATGGTATTTAAAGGCTCCATTAGTTAGCAGCTGTAAACTGCTAACAGTTTAATTACCAGTTATGGTTAGTTAATTAACTATAAAAACTAATATCATTCGAAATTGAAATGTTTGGCGCAAAAAAATTTTTCTACTAAGGGAGCTTGAGCAGCCGATTTTTACTTCTACTCCGTTTTGTGTATTTCTATTTTGGACATTAATACATATAGTTTCGGGGTCATGTAAGTCCATCAATGCTTTGCTGATTTCAAGACTCTTCGCAATCACTCGAATACGCCTTTGTGCCTTTATTATCTCATGGCGTTTCAGGCATCTACAAATGCAGATATCAAGTTCATCATGCTAATAGAACCGAATTGCAATATGTTCAAAACCTTTAAGTGATTGGGGTTTTATGATGAACCTGTCATTGTCGATCAAATATTATTACATTTTCTCGAATCACTAACTGGGCTTATTGGAATTCTTGCAGAAATGTCGATAAATCATTTTGAGTCACTGACGACAGCTAAAACTGTTTATCATATAGCGAGTCCAATCAAATGCATCAACATTTTGCGATTCAAAGATTTTTAGGGGATTCGTTATGCGATAGGCTGATAATTATTGTGTCCGGCTTAAATGTAAGAACGTAAGAGACTACGTATTATGATCTCTACTGACCAAGATAGGGTCCTGTCGTGATGAAGTTTCGTGTTTGTTAAGTGCTTCAGCAGTTCCATAAATTTCAAATTAAAGTAGATTATTCGTTAGGTATTGTTGCAAATTGCGTCCTGAAAGTAAACTTGGAGGTTAAAACCTTTTTTTCATTCATGAACGTGTCGAGGTTGCAAGTTTTTTTCAAGGCTATGATCTTTGTAGAAGAGTGGCTAATGTTTTCTACAGGTCTACATGCCCTCATTGGGAGCCAACATCTCTAGCCATCATTTCTGACTGTTCACTCCTCTCTTTGATTTTTGTTAACACATTCAAGCCTTTCTCTTCAGTAAATCACCTCTCAGGTCCTCTTTTTCCGCATTTTTAAAGAGAGGCTTCCAAATAAATAGCATACTTTGATGTTTTGTGAGTGTGAACTTTTGATTTGACCATCCATATGTAGACCCAGCAAGTGATAAGTGTTACTGCCCATTTTAGTCTTTGCACCATTTGGTGAACTCACCTGAACGCATCCAAGTACGCACTGTAATAGCGTTCAAAATTCTTCGCCTTAGTCTGCAACCCAACAATAAACACTTTTCTCACTGACTTCTTTTAGAGTAAATTGAGGGAAGCATTCAATCTCATTATGGCGATTCATTTTGAGTTACGAGAATGAGCAATTTTTTTTCACTTTAATAGAACTGCTAAAAACCTGCGGAAGAGATTAGCTTCTTGCAAAGTTTATTTAAAGTTGTGCAATAAACGGACGTCCGCCACTTTCCTATTCGAATAAAATTGACCTTAACTGTCATTTTGTTTCAACAATACCAGTTAAAATAGAATATTTGCCTTCATTTTATGTCCCCCTGCAAACGCCTATTTACTGCTTAGCTAAGTTTTAGTTTATGTAAGTTTAAAAGATGAAACCTGCTTTTTCTCTTTATTTAATCAACCAAACAACAATACCAGTCATTTCTCCGGCTTGAAAGTTTAAATGGTTTTGACTGAGAGATCTGGCATCCTTGCTTTAAGTCTAGAGTTTGAGAAACTAACCCACGATTTGTCCGTATTTCCCGAAATTGCTATCGAAACTCGCGCATTAGTGAGTAGACAATATTTCGATATTATTTCATCTTAGCGAAATCTATTTTACTGTGGTCCTTCTTTTATCGAACAAGGTGTTAGAAATGGGTTGGCTAATTTTAAAGGTACTTTCATGGTGGAAGAGTTCAGGTTTCATTCTGTTCATTCTTCCAGCTTCATTTGTGATGTGATGGGTGGTCTTCTGTGCATCCTCTCTAGGATCCTATAAAGTTCTAGCCCTCGAATGACCACTTTATCGAAAATACTGTACTCATCTAACGAGAGAACAAAATGGCCGAGAGAAGAGGATTTTCTTACCCTTTAATGAAGGCTTTGCTACAGTGTTGCGATATGGCAGGGAAGTAATATCTAGTGGTTAAATAGTCTAAATGCGATTCAAGCTTCTTAAGTAATCTCCATAAATAAGGAAAAATCGCTTTGTTTGTGGCAATTCCAGACTGTCTATCAATCTGTTTTTGATAAATGGTGGTCCTTTCTACACTTTGGCATTCATCCAGATGCATCTTTTCTGGGCTGCGAAGAGCCTGACTTGATCACTGCATATTCCACTGCCTTCGGTGCCATATGAGAACATTTTTTTCTTTTTGTTGAGCTATTCCTGCATACTTGATCAATATTCGACAGTATCTGTCTCGATATTATTCTTTTTTTCGAACTGGTCCGATTTCTGCCAATAGCGCGCGCAGACGCTTGTTTAGACTAAGTAGTGCGCGGGAGGGCAAGTGCGTTTTAATGACCTCTCTTTTCTCACAGTAAAAATAATTTAACCTACAGGCACTCAAACTGCTTTATGACCAATTCTCCAAACGGACTCAGTTTCTTATCTATTTTGTTTAAGAGCGATTTGGTGAAGAGGATTTCATCGGGTTTAGAAATATAAACAGTCTAATTCACCTTAGCCGATTATTTATTTTTCTAACAGCCTATTTGTCAAAAAAATTGAAGCTGGTGGATAATAATAATAAAAAATAGCCCTCGGCATTTTGGAATTTGGCGATTTTCCCTCTGGTTTGCAGTTTCCTTCAGTCCGAATCCCTCGTTGCTTTAATAATGCTGCTTGGGAGCGAAGAATCACACCTTTTAAATAGGAGTCGGACAGGGTCTTACTGCATTCACAATGCTTTCTACTGACCTCAAGAGGAACAGCAATTGCCTTCTTGAAAAGTTAACCTAGAAGTCCCTGGAAAGCCATGTTTTAATGGATCCTTACTTGTAGCTGTCAGAAGTGCGGCTTCGTAAACATCATTCTAGTTCGGAAGTTCCCGAGTATCCAGGGATGGGAATAGACATGCACCTCACCAAAACAATGCCCACTAGCGTGTTACAAACATTCAACGATTTTCTACCCGCTTCTCTTCATTTTGAAACAACCTTCCCGATATATATGCCGATAACGTTCTTATTTCAACTGAGACTTTGGTAACAATCCTGATGGCACCTTTGGGTCTTATTAAAAGTATTTCTCCTACCTTTTTGAAATTTTAAATTATTGCCGGATCGGTTTAACTTTCTCATCCTCTTTAATTCTGCAAAGAACTTTTCCATGGATTGTTCTTGTTTGATGGTTATTGGATGACATAGTGAGGTAAAGCCACTTCGAAGTGTGTCAGTGCTGGCAATAGTTTTGTTCAACCAGCTTTTTCTTTTATTTCTAATATATTTGATTTAGGTCTTGCAGTTTTTATTTTTTCCTGTCCTACTTCAGATAAATAAATTTTTATTGTTCAAATTACTTAGTCTAGCCGTTCTTGAAGTGTATTACAATTCAATGCGCAATGAGACGTGATTGCGTTCTGGAGCACAAAACCCAATTTCTCCAATCTACCGACGCCTGTTTGTTATTTTCCTCTTCGTTTGTTTTTTTTCTGCTCTTTTTCTGCTACTAAAATTTAATGTCGCTTTAATATTCTCTTGGTTTACAAATTGTCCCCACCTCAACCTCATAACTTAATGGTGACGACAATATTGACGACCATACTGAAGGTAAATTGATGTCAACTCTTATCTTTGGGAAGGTGGCTCCGTTTGATAGCCACCTTCTTGTCAATACTTTTGACCAGCATTAAATAGTGCGGGTGATCAATTCCGTGCTGTGTATCAAAACCAATTCATCTTGAACCCATTTCAAATGCTTACACGACCGTAATGTCATCGAGACTCCCGAGTGCGGACTTTGTTTAATCTAATAAAAGACGTACCTAAAAGTTTCATCATTATTCAGTTAAGTTTTGTTTAAGTCCACAGTAATGCAGTAAAAGAGCAAAAGGAGATTTTCTATGATTTGATTCTGACCTTCCGCTATACCTGAATCATAGGAAAAAGCACCAAACTTTAACTATTGAATAGTCTATTTATGAAGTAAGACTAGCAGAAGGTCATAATCCCGACAATGAGCGAGTGAATTAATTCAAGCTAACAGTAATGCAAGTCCAAGTCTTCATTTCGAGCAAAAACAGCCCACTTGGTGGAGCGTCAATTTTTGGGCCTACTGACACTACTTATATGTATGCATATATATATATACATACATATATATATATGGTAATAAACTTTCAGTAAGGGTGATACCAGGAATTTGGATTCAGTAGTCAATTTTGGTTATTTCTCCGCACTGTTTCTGTAATTCATTAGAAAAAAAGTTCGTTCAGTCTTTGTCTTTGATTTAAAAATGTAGTCTGACCCAGAAGAATCCTTTCACTAGTGGGCAAGAGAGGTGTTTAACATTAACTTTGGGAATTCGTAGAAATAAATCTGTAGGCTGACATTAATTATGACTGATTATTCTCAATCTAACTAAAGATTATAAGAATTTACCCTCTGGATCAAAAAACGTGAATCTTGCGATTCAATGTGGTGGAATGTGTATGACCTTGAGTAAATATTAAGGTCTGTGACGATCTGGCAAAGATTACGGCCACACAGAAATTCTTCCTAGCTTATTAAAAAGGTAAATTTGGATGTTAGTTGACCTTGGGTTCGGAGGTTTTTAAAGAAAAAATATGAATCTCCAGCTGGAATAGTTATCGTGTTGAAAAGTTGAAGGAAAATAAGAAAGGCTCATTCATCCACTCTCAAGCCCTGATTCAAACGAAAATAGCCTTTCACATCTTTAGACTGTTAACCTGAATGCGTAGCGCGATCTTCTATTTTCCCTAACAAGCATTTTCATACTTTGATGCATGTGGTATGCAGTCGGATGAAAATGTAGGTAAAATAGTTCAGTTCAGTGACTCGGTGATGCTAAAAATTAAGAAGCTTATAATTTCTGTGTGAAATGCCAATCCTCTAGAAGCTACCTCTACTTTCGTTCTTATTGCGAACCATGAAGAGTATCCAGGAGCTCCTTGGAGAGGAAGTTGAGGTGCACAGTGCAAAATCATTAAGCCAATATTAATTGAAGCATCCAGTTCATCGTCTTTGCTGTGAAGTGCAGGAAAGATCAGTTTGACACCACTTCTGGAATAGGATCTCGTTCCCGAATAGCTTCGATAAGATGTATCAAATTTGCAATTTCTGAAATTGTGAAGATACCCATGCATGCTATTAGTGGTTGACAATTTATATTAAATAAAGGTGTTCCGATCACGTAGTGTAACAGTGGCGTAGGTGTTTAGCTGTTCAGATGACAGCAAATTTGATTCTCATCATTGTCTATCCAGTGGGTAGCAAGACCAGCTACATTGATTTAGCCTGATCTTTTTCAGGACCACCAAGTCAGAAAACCCATAATTCATTTTCCATTTCCTCAAGATAAGAATTGGAGGGCAATTTCCTTCAACATAAACTTGAATAATCTTAAGGCAAAGACTCAAAGTGGGTGTTACCATGGCTGGCTGTACTCATCATCGCGATAAGATGTGGGACGCAATCTAAAATGCATTTGAAAATCATCGAAGTTAACGATAAAAGATTGTTTTAAGTGATTACTCTGAAGATAGCAAAGATGCTACTATAATAATAATGAAAATACCTTATCAGCTACTTTGTTTAGCCTATCGCGTATATCATTTCGTTTTCAGTGCATCTTCAAGTCATAATCTCAGCTAAGATAAAACCTTTTAGATTCTCAAGTTGTACGTTGTCTGAGCTTTGATTTTTGAGCTACCTTTCATGATAGGGTCTATCAATACAATCTTCCTCTCCTTATCAGATTCCTCTTTCGAGCCACTCCCTTAACTATTGTATTAAGCTTAAGATATTTGGAAGTCATTGAGCTAAATTTTCACCGCTTTTTCAATCCGTTCTTATTTGTCGACTTTATTTGACATTTAAATAAAGACGAACAATCTTAATTGTCCCCATATTCATTACCTTTTCGTTTCTTCTACTTTACTACAACCGTGACAAATAATTTCCAATTTCAGAGGGTCTGTTTTGCATATGCTGCCACTTCAACTACATGCTCCGAGTACATCATTTCCTTCGTCCCTAACATCCTGATATCCATTATTAGGGCCTTACATCATTTCTTTTAGTTCCCAACTTCAGTTAAGAATCACATTTGTATGATCTATTGAAATGTAGATTAGATTTGACTTCTAATCTGACATTTCGATGCTTAGAAGTTGCTGATATAGATAAAATTCATTTGCCCAGATTGAGAATGTTTTCTTTACATGGTATTTTCTAATAATAGGGTTTATTAATTATTCAATCTTACAAATAATTAACAATCCTTCTCTTCTCAGGACTCAATACAACGAAAGCTCTAATGAAAGTTGGCATGAATCTGTAAGTAATTTGACGTAGAACACTCGAAACAAAGGAGCATATTTAAGTAGTATGGCGTTTGCTAAATAGTATAGCAAAGGTTCAAAAACTCAGCGCTTTAAAGGTAGCGATCCCACTATTTAAATTTTAACCAATGATGTAAGGGTTGAAGGACACTCTCCGATAGTATTAACCCGTGATCTTTGTTTTGTAAGGTCTAGATGTACGGGTAGGAAGGCATTTTTGGCAGCGTTCAAAATAGGCTTGGAGGCTTTGCAGTCAAACATTGGTACGATCGTTACTGATTCAATTTCGGTTTTGCATCTCACACAGCATATCGCAACATGCATATTTATGAAAAAATTGAGTGCTGAACTGTTGAACCAGGCCAAAGAGCAAATGCCTAGATAAAAAAAATTGTGTATAATAGAACCGTTTTGCCACACATTAATCACTCTTTGTCTGGGTTTGGAGCATCAGGATTCTAGCCAAAACGACTCACCAATTTCGACAGAACGGCGAATTCGAACTTCGGTTGTGCATGTATAGCATCCGGATGGCAACTTATTACAAACACGCGGACACAGGAGGCTTAATAGCTACTTTATCATTTTGAAAAATATCTAAACTGCTTCTGCATAAACTTAATCTTGGGACGAATCGACTTTTTTCCCAAATATCTCCCTCATTTCATCATAACCTACCAATCAGTGGAGAACAACTCGACCCTGAGGCCATATTGGAGCTCAAAGCCATCATTCTGCTTCAAAATGGGGAGACTTACACCCAATAACTATGCTATTCAAAATATCGGATGAAAGCTATTTCAAACCTTACAGAAATCTAACCCGACTAAAGGGCGCCAAAATTGATACTCATATTTTCAATCTGTCAATGGGAATGGAAGTTCAGACCGGCCGCATTCGTAAGAAGTCACGTTATTCGAGTAAAACAGTTGTGCAAAACTGTTCGTTTATTTTCAATTACTTGCTGAGCGAAAACGTTCGTGCTTTATTAACATCAGAGATAGTGGATTGAATAGGTTTTTGCACAATAGCATCAGTTCAATCTCGTGAAATTGGCAGAAAGGAAAATCAAATGGCAATAAATATGTAACAATATGTTACAACTTTCCAGTTTGCTAATGAAAGACATAGAGCACATTTTTAGTAAAATTAACATGGGACAAGCATTATACTCAATAGTCAAAAGTGGAAAAAATGGCTTGGTTATGTTCTATAGTAGCTGAACTGATGCCTAAAACAGATTTGTCACATCAATGTTGCTTTATATCAAACTATCTTCCGCTGATGATCTTCAAGACTCCCGTGTCTAGTTCGCCAAGTCACCTAAGCCTTCATTTGAGTTCGAAATAGGGTAGCAAACATGCAAGTTTCTTTTTGTTTAAGTGGAAATCGAACAATATATCAGACGAAATCAAAGCCTATTTTAACGATGAAAGAAAGACACACATCTTCAATAACTAGTTTGGTCTATTCTCGGGTAAACTAACCTACGGCTATAGCTGCCACAGGTTCTGGGGAGTCTGGAACTCGTTTTCTAATGATCTCATGTCGTTGACCCCAACAAAAAATACCCAACATCGTGGTTATCAAAGGAACAAAGTATAGAATCTCTGATGGATCATTCGCAAGCTGCAACTGTCCCAGCTTTGATGGCACAAGAAGGTTGAATCCGCCATCACATATCATTACAACGGAAGTATGGCACCAGAAAAATAACTCTCCCTAACTCTCTGTAATTCTAAACTATGCTTCAATCTGCCTAGATCATTAGGCTTCTTCTGTGTTCGTATAAAAGCCCTTTTCTACTATTAGTTATACAACTGTTTGTAAAGAATAAATGTGGCTGGAATATATCTATGTTCTCCCGGCTTGAGCAATTTTAACTCCTGTGTTTAAGTGGACACATGGGCTTCAATCACCCAAGTGCTTCCGTAAGTTGCTTATAGAGGTCGACCCTCAGTTTCAAGGTAAACGACTGTATACACTGCGATTAAATCGAAGCTGGGTGTGAGAAATGGCGCCCGAAGAAACGAGGCAAGAGGCAATGCAACGAAATGATAGATCAAGGGTCCATTGCATTTTCTTTAGGCTACAATCAATCCTGTCTGATGATCTTCAATTTTCATTCAGTCAAACAGAGATACGACAAAACGGTCCAGTTCGGAGCTGGGTAACAAATCATAGTCCACTTTACCCGCTGCTTACGTTTTTGAAGTGCATGTATTTTCCCAATATTCGTGGATAACCCTGGGCCAAAAGCCAATTAATGGGATGCTACCGTCCAAAACCTTTCTTTGGTCATATTTAATTGATATAATTAAGTTTGGTGCAACCAGTCGTTCGGATCTCTGATATTCTTTGGAACGAAAAGGTTGTGTTCGAATTATTCATCGTCTTCAGTCGGGATCTGATTCTCCACAAGTTTTCCTGCCATAACTCAGGTTATTAAAGAGATTCTAATTTTAAGCAGCTGCCAAGACTCAGTTAGACCATAGACTGACCTTTTTATTTGGCTCACTTGTCTTGAATCTTCTTTTTTTGCTGCTGTCAAAGGAAACATCGCGTTGAAGAATTGCCTATTTGGATAATGGCTGATTCGGATGGTGCAAAGGAATTTTAAAGTACGAGATGAGTTGGTTCTGCGCAAATATTCATGTGACGGGCTGATTCTCAAGAAGTACCTTACTCTGTAAGAAGGGAATAAAGCGACAGAAAGCAAACTTTGCATGACCGCTATCAAGAGCTGGATATAAGCAGAGGCGGACCCTCTGGGAGCATAATTGCATTCTAGCTATCAACAAAAGGCACGGTCAGTGTATTAAAGCAAAAAAAATACAATTCAATCCTTCCGATTTCCATTGCAAAAAAAGTAACTCCAACCGAAAAATAGCACTAAAGCGGCTAAAACAGGGTTAGTTTAGAGAGCAGAATGAATGATTATTCGTTTTCCAAATTCGTGTTTAGATCACTACTAATATTCAATAAGATTTGTATCTTCACATGTTAGAAATGGGGCATAATTAAAGAGTTGCGATTTTCAGTGCCGGAGTTCAGTTCAATTTAAACAGTTTCATTTCAGATTTTCAATCAGAAGCTCACAATATTCCGCGTATTTATACTCAATTTCTGCCCAGTTTTATATCAAAAGCTTGGGTTACTTTTGGGTAAACCGCGTCGTTTTTGATAGTTTTTCGGAGATGCCGGCTAACGCTACACATGAATGCACACGATATGGAGGTGATACTTTTCAGTATCTTGCGTCAAGGCTTCTCTGCAATGAATCGTTGACGTCGAAAGCCCAAACGCAGTCATTAAGTGTATGGTTATCTGGCATTTCTTTTCATTGTTTGGTTCAATTTAGTTATCAGATAACGACGATGATATAGAAAATACCAAGAAAAGGAGAGCCCAGCTAAAGCTCATACATGAGGTGGTGAAGAAACTGGGCGAGACAAATTGCCAGAAGCCTATGCTTATTGTCCCTGGTAGACCTGAACGGGTAATAGTGTTTTCAAATTCCAACGGTCCTGACCGAAATAAGTACGAGGAGGTCATTAAGTACCTTAGTGACCCATCGGTGACATCGCTGAATGGAAACTCGCAAAATATTAGTAACAAAGTACCAGAGACTAATGGTTACCTTCATCAAATCCCTCCGGGTGGTTTGAATGGAAATGGCTTTGATGCTATGTGTTTCGCTAATGATGTAAGTTTTCCAATCTAAACTGTCAGATTTCTGTTGGGATTTAAAAGATATCTTTTTTGCCCATTTATTCTTAGATAGTATCACTGCTCGCGAAGGATCCAAAGCTTCTCTCCTGTACAATGGAAGTGATTAAATCTAGATTGCCTAATGACGAGAGCTCAGGCCCAGCTTCAACTAATGACAATGATGGCGTCGACATTACAGACCCTTCTTCGAACAATCCTGAATCGGTAGATCTGGGAGAATGTTTTCAAGTATTATTACCAGAGAGCCCATTCACCCCATTGGTAGGATTCGATTGCAATGATAATTTGTTCGAGATCAAAATATTGCGCATAATGTATAGCTTCTGACTTGCAATAGATGCCACCTCACCCAGATGAGCTCTTCGTGAAAACTTCAGGGAATTCGGAGCACACAAAAAGTGTAGGTGGAAATCTGAGTTTCTAATAAGTTCACTTTTAGATGAAACCCGCAGACGCTAAGGAGAAGCTTGAAGTTTTGAGAGAAAAAATGAGTAGGGAATCTCCTTTGGAAAACTCTCAATCTTTGCCAAAAAGTCCAAAACCTTCAACGAACTCGGTTGAAGAAGATGATTCGAGTGTTGATAACTTGGTAATTTGATTCAACGCTAGTGACAAATTTAATTCCTTCTCAGTGTAGGGCATTCGGAATTGAAACTGCCTCGAATAAGGGGCAGAATTCATGGGTGAGTGACGTTCTATGGGCTATTTATTCTCTGAACTGCTTTTTTAAGATATCCCAGGAATTCCAGCAGTCGAAGAATGACAGTAACGTTACACCTCAAACACATGTTCGCAACGGGGCATCGTTACCTCTGATTATGAATGGAAGTGGTTTCGAGAAAGCAAAAATAAGTGACGCAAGTGTACATGGTCCTCTTCCCCGGCGGCTGCCGGGTTTCAACTGTCCGTGTTATATCGAGAAACACGTAAATAATGCCAGTAGTATCGAAGTAAGTACCCCGAAGTTGCCATTATGGGCCATAAGGCGAAGCAATCACGAGCGTCTACTTATTTTTAGCAATTGACCAGCCTAAGCTGGCTAGTACATAAAAAACTGCACTCTTTGTCTAATGGTAACACCAGGTCCTTTCTTCCTGTCTTTAATGTAAGTTACTTTTAATCTCCACGGCCCAATTTTTAAAGAGAAATGTTCCTGGGTCTACGAAAAACTCCCATCGCGCAATATTTTCGACTTGCCCTACCGACAAAGCAAGTAGTATATGATGCTCTCGTTGCTGTTTAGACCCTTTGATAGTTTAATGTGTTAACTTTTTAGGGGGAGTTTGTTAAACCTACTAATAGTGCTGCAAAGAGTGCTGAATCAGTTATCGGTAAATCAGTTGTGAAAAATATAGGGTGCAGTTGGATTTAGAACTGAATATATTTTTACCCATTTTTGTTTACCTTAGCTGAGGCAATCGCATCCGCATCGCAATCTCGTCAACAGGTCAATGTATAATAAACTTGGCTCTTCGACCACTCTCGGCATCCATCGCGATGGGACGCAGGCCATTTTTAACTAGACGTTTTGCTATTCAACATGTACTGTAATTGTTTCGCTAATGCAGAATCAGAGCTGTCTAGGCTGCGTTCTCATGGCCGATTTGAATGAGTTATTGCATGATCCTGTATGTAAAAGGTCCTGAGACTCCAAAGGAGTACGTGCGATCCAGGTCGAGAGGAGTGAGGGTTAAAATGATCATTTTTCTGACAAATGTTGTTGTTGTCGCCTGAAAGTCTTTATGAGTCAAGAAGGAATCTCAAGAAATAGAAATGGCGGTTCGTATAAAAATCTATAAGAATCCGAAATGGGAATTAAGTAATGGTAATTGAACAGAAACTCTAATACCATTGTTCTAAAAAACCACTCATCTTAATTTGAAAGGCCAGTAAAAGGGAAATATTTAAAACTAGACTTTTGGGAATTTTCTACAGTGCGACACCGAATCAACTGAACAAATGATCATGATTGGTATCGTGTAAGTGGTCTCGTATTAGCCGGGTAGACAACCCACAAAGTTTCAGATGTAGGTAATGGTATTTGATGTAGAAAATTTGAAGCCAATTCTTTACAGACGGGACAAAATTACCTTGAAAGTTGGAAATACTTCGTATAGTCCCAAATTTCAGCTCTAGAAGAAAGTGGAAGAACGACACTTCAAAGCAATGGTTGGAGAAGCGTAGTGACCTCGAGAGAGGTGTTTCGTCCGCTTCTCCTGACTTGGAAGAATGGAATCTTCCCACTTAATATTCATCGATCTCCAACGCTTTATTTATATATATACGTCAGACCTAGCTCATCTCTAGAAGATCTGGCTAGCTTGAGTTATTTCTTCGGAACATTACAGTTAATGTATTTCAATGTTGGGGTTGGTATATTTGAGAAGGGAATGTATTTAAAATTTTGGTATTCCCTCCGAAATTTATTTTCTTATTTTGTTACGAACTTCCGTCAAGGCGAGTAAACCATGTTTTCAAAGATTTGTTGCTAATGCCTTTACCCTCCTTTGGTGACTTACGACGTCGATTAATATCCACCCGCGTTCATCTGGAGGTCCCTACAGATTTATACTGATTTCTTTATTATCAGAGGACTGAGAGTGATCTTTTATTAACCCTTCTCGTTTTCAAGGTTGGGCACTTGCATTTATTGGAACTCGGTGTATTCAAGTTGCAGTGATTTTGTCTAGAAATTTCGAAACGCTTTCCTGCTCCTTATTGAATAACCCCAATCCAATCTCAAACATACAGAGTTCTCTGATATGCGACCTAACTGCTGACGGTGTTTTCAGATAGAATTGAATGGTTCCACCATTCTTCCATTAAGTTTCCTGCTTTTTAGTGTCTAAGTCAAAAAACCTAAAAAGAGCCTTTCTTTTGGTACTTCGTGGAATCTGCTCATTTTAAAGGAGCGTTAGAATCTGGAGAATGATTGCTCAGATATGAGGCATTACTTGTTGATGCCTGTTTGCCAGATTTTCTCGAGGGATCCTTCATAGAGCATATGCCTTTGGTCGCAATACTTACATGCTTTTTATACAGGCGATTTCTTCAATTTTACCTGGCCTTTAAACCTGGATAAAGCAATTCAACCGTACTCCACAAAACCGTTTACTCTCTGGTATCTTGATAAGATGCCTAAGTTAATTTTGTTTCGCCTATAAGACCAAATAATTAATAGAAGGGAATCACTCAAAACTTTTGTTTATACGTTTATGCTCTCGTGAGGTTTTGTCGATGTACACACAGTTCCTATCAAGTTGGATTTCATTTTATATAACACTGGAATGGATTTTAAAAGAGTTCGCTTTTTCTGATGGTACCTGTTTAATAAATCAGAATTGGAGATTCTAAATCTAGGGTAAGGTAGAATGTTTCTACCGATTAAACCTACCTCAATCCTTCTATACTCGGAGGCACTTAACCTTTAACTTATAAAATTTTCCTTCATAGCAAATCAAAATTACTGAGAATTTGTTGATTTCATCTCCTCTGAAGAATTTTGATCAACCTTGACCGGTGAGATTGGTGCCCGACGGATCTAATTTGTGATCAAATTTCGATATAAAATTGATTAATCATCAAAGTTCCAGCACCTTCTGCGTTTGCCACTCTGACGTTCGTATTTCAATCATCCCATGATTGTAAGCTCTGCAATGCTCAATACTAAATCAAGACTCATTTTTTTCTTACACTGTAGAGCATGACTTTGGATGAAATAAATGACATCGGTTGTCGCCCTGAGGTGATTTAACGTGTTATCTTGAATTCTCTGGCAAATACAGTTGATAATACTCAATTTTCCCTTCTTGCAGAAAAATGACGATCTGATTCATGATCAGACAATTGGTAACAGAGGTACTTTTGATTTTAAATACTCCATAGATTTAACCTCTGAATGTGACGATTCAAATATGGTGCAGACCTCGGTCATACTTCCAAAGCAATCCATCCCAATATTCAAGAAATTTCTAGATGTCTTGGTCAATGGAACGAAGCCTACACCTATCATTCTAGTGCCTAGTTCCAAGAATTCTGGTGGACGGGTCTCTACTTTAAACAAAGATAGCTTCGTGTGCATTTGGAATGAGAAGAAAGGCGACTACTTATTAGTTGATGTGCCCAATAGTGGCTACTCTCTGGCCTCAATAGAAAGTTGCAGACATGGTTTGGAAGTACAGTTCATTCGGCCTCGACTAGGATGTGTTTTTGCCTTGACTTCCATGGACAATGTAGTTAAGATTGAATCCCCCATGATAGCTAAGCCCGGTGACAAATATGAGCCTCTGATTCCATTGAACGTCTCAGAGAATTTTCCTTCCGATATATGCTTCAAAGATTTTAAAGTTATAGTCAATGCGATTTCCCATTGCTGGCCAAAGCACACTCAAGGCAAAGATGCTAACTCAACGGCAAGATCTGTGATAAATTGGGCATCTGAGGAAGACGAAGAAAGCATTCTGAGATACGAAATGGCAACGGATCCAGCTGCGAAGCAACTCAAACAAAATGGTAAACTAAATTCAAAATTGGTAAACGAACTCGATCGTCAAAGTGTCACCACATCATCCACAACGTCAACACTCGTAGATACCGAAAACAGTTTTTTCATTAATCCCTCAAAATATAACCTGAAAGACAGTAATGAGATGGTGGAGGTAAGTTCCTCCATACTTCATTAATGCTTTGGCTGATAATAATAGTAATGTCTGATTTACGTCTTGTGGTGCCTTCCTTGCGTTTCATAGGGTCCCACCGAAGAGGGCGATGAGGCTAAAGGGAAAGGAAAAAAATTGTTGCAGCTCAGTTCGGATCGGCTGAACCAAAACTCTCGAAATCACAAAACGCGAAATTTCACCACGAAATCTGGGGGCGCGGATGTGTACAATAGGTCGTTGGGCTCAGTTACCACGTCTTTATCTAATGATTCTTCGTCAACGTTAAAAGAAATCTACCCGGTATTTGACTTATTCAGTGATTGGATCCATTCATTAGATTCCGATAGTGGAACTTGAGTTTTCTTCACTGCATATTATTTGTGTCATTCGCAGAATTCCAACGGAAAAAACACCGCCATTGAACAGAATGGATCAAAAGCTTCGCGGCCCAACTCGGGCATGATGAGCCACCAGCGTCAGAATCAGAATCAACCAGTCGGTAGGATACCTACACGTCCAGAAGTGTTTAACAGGTCATCTAGTTTCATTACATTGACTTCATCCACGGAGTCTTCGTCTACGTCACGTGAAACCTCTCAGGTTTTTATTTTTTGATGTGTTAGAAACAAATTGTTGTAAATATTATTTAGCTTTTCAGTTTAAGTTCTTCTTGTATATCCTTCTTAACGTGTTGTTTGTGTTCTCAATAGAGTCCTGCACTAAAAGACGTTGCCATTAAACAGAAAGGATTGGAAATAATGCACCACAACTCAGAATTGATGAACTGCCAGCCTCAAAATCATGACAACCATAAGGTCAGTGGAAAATCCGCACCTCTAGGAGTGTACAAAAGGCCTTCAAGCTCTGCAACATCGTCATTAACCTACGAGTCCTCGTCCACGTCGGCTAAGGTCCCTCAGGTTCCGGAAATATTTATTAAAGCTTTTTGTTTCCTTATTTTTTTGAATTTTGATGAGAATAGTATTCGGTAGAGATGGTTTTCTTATGGACTGTAAGCTGTTTCGTTTCTCCTCCATCTTACGAGTTTTTTTGCCGTTTCAAGAATCCTTCAGAAAAACCCCTAAATGCTAAGAAAAACGCTTTGAGACTTAATTCAGAACTGGCTGCGTTTTGGGCTAAGAATCAATTGAATTCAGGCACTAAGGAAGACTCTGAATCCTTATCGGATACATCTATGACTTCCGCATCTTTATCTTCGAGTACTGAGAGTTCTGAGGTAGGCAAAGAGTTTTATGGTGTAAAGTATGTGATGATTTTTTAGAGCTCTCTTGAGAGTGATCTATCAGTCGACTGCAAAGCAAAGTCTGAGAGTGATTGCTCATTAGCGTCGTCTTCATCGCGCGAAATTGGGGTAGGCAAAGCTTTTTACCTCGTTAGGTCAACTATCATTGCCTATTTATACCCCTTTATTTGGGCAATCGGTTTTATCTTTTCACCACTGAAGTCTGTATCGGGTTGGCTTTTCGACACTTGCAAGAAGGCCTTCCACCCCAAACCTTCGATTAGTAGCTCCTCGTCCTCTACCGCGTCTGATTGTGTCGCTTCGAGCTTGGACGCCTCTTCCCCATCGGTAAGCAAAGTCCATTTCAGTACCTTAAAAAATAATGTCTCTTACGTTCACTCTTACGTCACAGTCAGCGGAGATCAAAGTTTTGGAAAAGAAGAGAGAAAATCAAAAGCTTGTGAAAAATAACGGATCATTTTTACCTACATTGCCAAGAGTTAAGCGAAAACGTTCCACCTACCACGCAGTAAGTGGAATCATTTTATTTTTTCCAGTATCGCTATGCATGTGAAAAATTGTTTTTCATCCTCGATATTTCAGTCCGGAATCGAGAGTATTCCATCGGAAAACGGCCATGCATCTTCACTATACGAAAAAGGTGAAAATCATGCGACTTCCAGGGTAAGATGTCTCTGTCTATTCAAAGAATGCGCGATGCTAAAATAAAAACTACTTTAATTCTTTTTAGCTGGAATCGCAGCAAATCAGGAATGAACCTGCGGTGCACGTTGCAAAATCTTCTGCTTTGAGTGAAAAACAACCGAGCTCTGCCATTCCTAGGAGCCCATCTCAGTCACCTCAAACTAGAAAGAAGAAGAATATTCCGTGGCAGGTGGTTCAAATACAGAGTCTACTTGTGGCGATTTGATGTTTTATTATCAATTATTCTGACCTAGTAAGAGATCTGCGGCAAACCCCTATGAGGTAGATTAAAGCAAGGGAGCCAGATGTAGTCCTATGGCTAGATGTTAGGCTTGGCAGATCCAATTTGCAGAGTTCGTTGTTAACAGAAGACCTCTAAAAAAGGCTTCTTCCATTCTAATGTTCGTTTAACAGTCTGATTGCCTCGTCTTCATGTAAGATGTATAGATATTAAGCAAATAGCCATTGGAACCTGCATAAACCTTAATAACTTCTTGTTTCTGTTAGCCTGAACCGAGACCTGGAAAGTTTGGCGATGGCACCTCTGCAGCTCAGTTAGAGAATAGTGAAGAAATAAAATCCAGCACTCAATTGGTGCAGCAAGCATTGTTAACAGCGGCGACCAACACCATTCCTCCACCAGCACCTTCGACTTTCTGTCACGCAACCAAACCATTGAATTTAGTATGTCTTGCTGAACTTTAGGCTATGCTATAATCAGGCAATAGAGATCAAACTAATAATATCTTGCCAGAGTCAGCCATAGGTGCTTTGATAAGGTTGTGATAACTCGTCAACTCCACTATTGCACTTTTTTCGAAACATCGGTTCGGTTGTTACCCGTTTTGCATCTCGACGTGTGGCTGGTCAACGATGATCGCACTTTCAATAAATGTTCTGTTCCTGTTCAACAGCTTTATAACTTACTTTATAACAAATTAATGGTAGAAAGGATCGGATTTTTATGCTTTTTGCCTTGCAGAAAACTGAAATCGACGATCAAACTTGCCCTAAGCGTCCAATTATTGATGAACTACCAGATTGCATGAAGCCGTATTTTCAAGACATAGAAGAAATTTTGGCGGAGCCAATCGAACTTCCAACTCCACCTTCGTCCCCCAAATACGTTGAACGGGTGCCTCTTTCCGCAGTGGTATGTGAAACACCGTTCTTCTAATAATTTTTTTAAATTTTTTTAGCGGAGGCAAAGAAGTGGCACTCCCTCTTCGTCGTCTTCTGATGAATCAGGAGAAGTAATTTCACCAACAGTTTAAAAAGTTGTTTACTTTTTTACCACTTTAAAGATGTTTATTATTTAAGACAAAAGAAGAAGATTCGGTTGACTCATCAGAAAGTGAGGTTCTAGACTCGTCTTCGACGTCAGAGGAACCTGCATCTAATAAGCCATCCCCAAACAAAGCCAAAAATGTTGTTGTGAGTAATAAAATTTAGACATGTTTACCTTGGCTTCATGTCTTTTAACAAACTGTCTAACAAAATCAGGAACCACGCCGATCGGCGGCTGATCTGGCTCAGGAGATGTCTTCAAAAAGACTAACGGAAATGTCAATTTCAACGCTTAATGGGCCAGACTTGGTGAGTGTCCGCACAATTTTCGCAGTCTCAGTTGCCTTATTTTCGTCATTGTTCCATTTTTCCGAGTTCAAATTATGTTAATGCAAGAATGTTAAAATTCAGGAGCCGATCGGGCCACACCCCTCACCTGGAATGAATGAACCACCAAAAGAAGTCATCATGGAGATCGAGGAATGCATGAAAAAAACATCTAATTGGTTATCGGATGGAAAAAAAGTGCCGTTCACCGATTTTTCAATGTCCTTTAACTGCAATGGGGATCCTGGTGCATTCATCGGGCATGGCAAGAAATCGGTGAAAGAGGTCAATCATAGCCAGCCTCTAACGACACCATCGGTTACACAGAAGACTAGTGCAGATGCAGTAACGCATTATTTTTTTTTAATCGTCAAGTTTACTTCATGTGCCCTGGGCTTCAGTTGCGTTTTCTTGTCCAGAAGGACCATTCTCCGTCTATCTCGCAGTCTTCGGTGTCCGCCTCTCCGCAACGCACTGGGGTATGTTTGAGGGCCTGTTTTACCATATTTTGATGGCATCTCTTTGGTCAATAAGCCGTTGAAATTTTAAAAAAATAGGTGTCATTAGACCCAAATGACCCTAGCTTTAAGCAATCATGATCCCATAAAAGCCCTTTTAGTGTCATTTTGAAAGAGATCAATTGGAAATCTTTGCTTTTGCGGTCTTTGAAACTACGGCTGTCTACAATCATATCTAATTCAAATATCGCCAATCTATTTACTTGACTTGCAGGATTCCCCTTTAGAAAATGCTGAGGACGCAGAAAAAGGAATTGGTAAAACTTGGTTTGCTCGTGCTTATCTTGACTGGTCGTGAAAAATCTACTTGTATGTCTTACTCCAGATTTCCAGAAACAGCAAGTGACCGAAAAAGAGTCTTCACAAAATTCCTCACTTCGAGAGAGTAAGTTGTTGATTTCTTCGCACTCCACCAGGTAGTTTGGATATCTAACATTTATTTATTATAAGACACGATTTTCTGGGCTCGAACTACTTCAGTACTAACTTGGATTTTCTTCCCTGTTAGTTCAAGTTTTGTTGGATAAATTTTCAAGCTCTCATGCAAAGATCGGAACTCGCAAACGTAATTTTAATTTGAATATGCCAATATGTACTGTAAATTGCGATTTCATAAAATTTATAAATTAAAGTTTTTTAATTGGTGATTCGTTCGTCCCGTAGTTGTTTCAACTCTGCTTTGACTTTAGTATTTGGGCGAAACAATGGTATAACCACTTCCGGCTGCAGAGAAAGCGGAAATCGTAATGTTTCAACAAGTGATTTACTTAGTTCCCTCATTTACTCCTCGTTTCGTGTTTTGGTGAATGTTAATCTTCAAACCTATTTTCTTTGAAACATTTTCTTTAGACAAAGAAGTCGGAGCACCAACGATTTCGGCAGGTGACTTATCGAACTTGAGATATAACTTAACTTCGAACTAATGATCCGCATTTTCATTGATATTACTGTAGGCGAAGCAAGAACTGCCAGATACACAATGAAAAATGAGTTCAATCCGGACTCAGTGGTTCTGAATGGACTTTGACCCGCATGGTGGTTTTGAATTTGAGATTGTGAGCTTCTACGGGTGCCTCGTCCAATGCGTTTTCTTTAGGACACAACTATTTCGTTCTTTGTTTGTTTCCTTTCAGGCTAAATCTAAATGCAATCGTTTTACCAACCACCCGAAATCATCATTTATATACGATATTGTGCTATGATGTATGTTTGTTGGGTAAATTTAATCTCATGCTACGTAATTCATGTGAAAATAACTAACCACCTTTGTCCCTCACATTTCAGAAATTTTCCATCGCAGTCTGTCTGGTTTCCATTTGAATAATCGAATATCTTTTGCTCTGTGCTTAAAAAAACTGCTGCTGACTCAGCTCTACCAAATACAAAATATGGTCGACTGATATAATTTTCTCTTATATTTCGTTGGTACCAGCTAAAATTACCTTGTAAGGTTATAGTTAATGGATCTTTGTAATTGATTTCGTTGTTTGATCTTGCTCTCATGGGGCCCAAAGCAATAGACTAGCATTTTGCTGCGCAAGTAAAACCGGACAAGATATATCGGGACCCAAATCAAGTATTAGGGATCTTCTTCATGTAACTCGTAGTAGGAAATCCTTCATAGGCAGCAGCCACTTCTCTCAAGTTAATTAATGCAGTGGTTCTGCGGGATCATGTAGACCACCTCGCTCGGCTTGCCACCGAGATATGCTGGGTCATCTAGGCTAACTAGGCAGGTGTTAGCTTAGGGGCTTCCGTGGGATCTATGGGTGTCCTTAAAGTAATTCATTAGCTGCGGGAATATTGGCAGGGTGTGAGGAATTTTTGCCCAGACTGATTCTCTTTAAGAAAACTTTCTCCCTTCATATTCCCTTGACAATTATGTTATTTAATGATCATTACAATGACTAAAACACTGTCATATCACAAAGTTCAATTCACGCTGCCTTAGTTATCTAAGACGAGAAGGTCGGTGAAGGAGGATTGATCAAGGTCGAAAATGCTTGACCGTTCTCGGCTAACGGGTTAATGTTCGAATTCAATGAAGCAATCCTAATTTTCGATTTGTCCTCGAGAGAAATATGAGTTTGTGGAATCTACAAGTGGGCAAGATTCAAAAATGATATCAGACGAGGTGTTTGATATGATGAATAATTCAAAGGTGAAGTTCCGTCAGGCTCTCTAAGTGCTAGTGATCATACACTGTTGGATGTTTACTGAATGGGAGTAATTGAAAAGAAATGTTCCAGTTCCTCGCTGAACTTGCTCTTCTATTTAATCTGCGATTACGGTTAGTCCTAGAGTCCTAGTTTAAATTAAAGATAACTGAAGTCATTTTCTGCGCACTCAGTTAAAATAAAAAAGGCCTCATTCCAAAACAGGCGGGAATATAAGAGAAAATCTATAGTACAGCTAGGTCTTTTGTTTTTCTATGCCCATATCTCTTCAGAATGTGCTGGTTTCCAAAGGTTAATTTTGGAATACTATTGAAATCTTCCAAAATATTTTGGTCTGCAGCTCATGAGCAAGCAATCTATATCAGACCCTGCTGAATTCAACTCTTATACCGATCTGCAATCATTAGTACGCTTGGGAAAGTCTATTTGACCTTTATTTTGGGCTCAGTAGGTGTAGCTGTATTCAGATCCTGTGATTTTCAGATTTATCCTTGCCAGACATCATCACGGATACTTGCAAGTTTCTCGGAGGATGAGCTTAACTGTGAGCCATTCTCGCCCTTTTACTTGTGCAAGATTTCAAACTACGTTTCCGTGCTATATTTTTCCTATATCTTACACACTACTGAGTTTGATATGCCCTTCTTATTTTAATTTTTTATTTAAGTCTGTTGACATTTTTCAGAATAACGAAATTAGACCTCTCTTTCAAGTCGTCAAGTCCAAAGAAGGAAAAGTACTTTTATCTTTCTGTGTAATGCTATATCCCAATAAATCTTTCTCTCATTTTTTTATTTACATTTCCCTTTAAGGTATATGACCACCGGTGCTGCAATAACCTGATAACTTCCATTGTGCTCTTGAGCGATAGGCACCATAAATACCGAAATGGGCTCTACGAAATTTATTTTGATGAGACTAGTGACCTAAGAGGAAAAACAAGAAAACCAACTTTTTGTGCTGAAATGCCCGATGAGGGGTCGATGGGGAACGCCTTTTGGCAAATCAAATTTACCTGCCACTTAGAAAACTTTGAAATTGATTGGCAAACGGTATTTATTGATAACTTGATCATGAAGTATCCTGTGAAACGTTGTTTAGTCTTATATTAATATCGGTAACATTTGCACCATGTTTACTGAAATTATACGCGAAATTTTTCTCCGTCCGTTTGCAGATTGAAGCATTTCTACCAAAAATGAAATCTGAGGAGAAGTCTGGACTGAAACGCATGACTTATTTGCTCCTAACAAAGGGTGAAGGCAAGGTCAAAAAAGGGCAAAGGCATGTCTTCTATATCCCAAATGGTAACAATAAACCTTGCAATGGATTAAAATGTATGTATCGCCCCAAAATCGTTACAACTCTCTTCGACTCGATGAATTATTCTCAATTTCCCTTTGCCTCGTTTGTTTATGTAGTGAAAGTCAGTTCTGACAATGAAAATGACCATTTTGAGCTTATCAAAGTGCGAGTGCCACGTCGTGATCATAAGCTCGTCCACGAAGTAGCGAACTACTGGTGTAAGAATGGTAGCAGCCAGCCGATGATAGTTATGCCTTCGGTGCGATCTTCTGGTAGTAAAATTGTGCCCCTGTTGAACCATCCATCCATCTTATGTTCATGGGATGGTCCGGATTCCGGTCTTGGAGTATACTTTCTCCCAAATTTCAAGCATTTTTTCATCAATAAAGTTGCCAAACATGGGGGTACGGAGATAATACTCAACTTTCCCACTGAGAAGGAGCTGTTTATTTTGGCACCAACCGGCGTAATGTATTGCCTGGAGAACGACAGCGTCATCAATCCTAGGAGTAAAATCTACCCTTTTCAACAACTTTCTCTCCCAACGTCTCCCACAACGCCCATTGAGCTTACCACATTTGAAAACATCTTAAATGGAATTATGAGTTATCTAAACATCCCGAGTGATAAAACAACCTCAAATCTCGAAAGCGATCAAGCTAAACCAGACAGGAATTTTTTGGTGAGTACTAGACACGCTCATTACTTCCCAGGGTTAAAACTGTTTAAACATTTAAATTAATCTAAATCTGAAGGTCAGACTAGATGCAATGTCGTTGTTTTTGAGGCGCTGCTTAACTGTGCGTTCTATTTCTTCGATGTGAATAGGTGTACAAAGCCTTGGGCGAATTTATGGAGGCAGAACGTTATTCCGAACTTAAGGTACTCTCTTATTATAATGTATATTGAACGGATGGAGGATGAATTGGTTCATTCATTTTTTCGAATGTGATCTTGCCAATTTGCCTCAAACGAGCTTAGCTATTGACACTGATCGCCCATTTTGCGCTCGATACTTGCTTCAAAGATTCCTTAAATTTCTCAGTACTCACCCTGGTTTTTTGTCGAGGATCGCCACCACAAGCACCCGGGTCACCCAGGTTGAAACCTTTTTAGCGGCATCCTCGTTTTACTAATGTTATGCTTGAAACGTTTTTTATGGGTTTGATGATGCTGCATTATCAATGATTCTTATGTTACAGCTGAATAGTGTCGTGCCCAAACTTCGCTAGGCAACGAGAACCACCTTTATGACGCTCTGCTATTTTCGGAACAGCTTCTATATTTTATTGAAAAATAATAAGTTCTCTATAAAGTTCTTATTGCCTTTTTAAAAACATTTGAAATCAGTTACTGAGATCACTCGGGAAGACGTAGAGGATCTGAATCTAAAACAAAGTCGAGGTGAAATAGGGGAAGTAATCCGAGGGGGTATCTCGCGGAACGTACATTCAGGCCTCTCCGATTTACTGAGAAAATTGGGAGGCAAGTACGCGGGTGATAAGTTGGCATTTCAGAATCGGTGAGCTCTCGGAAGGTGGGATGTGGGTCTGACTGAATACAAACATGTTTAGTTGCTGATGTGTCCTTGGCAGAGGAGTTGAATAGCGTTGAGCAACTCACTTGAAACCAGTTACGAACTAATAGGGACCAGGAGATATGGCCTGTAAATGGCGGTGGAGGTCTCATCCAAATCTGACCCAGAGCTAGGCCAAGTTCCTCTTTCCACTTATCTGTGCTAATTTGTTCACTAAATGGGTGAAATAAAATCAAGTAAAAGTTTTCGAACTACATTTATTTAAACAAGCAGGCAGCTCACGCACTCAGAGGTCAATGCGGTACACTGAAAACGGAAGATGATGTCGAAATAGTCTTTGTTTTCAGAACCTCGATATCGAAGAACAAGTTCTTGTTGACCTTCCGTCGACAACTGCAGAGAATCGAGAACATTCATCATGTATGTTCGCACGCTATTGACCCGCAAAATCTAACAATCGGAATGGTTTCAGTGCGTTATAATTCTACATCACTAGGTTTAAGAACAAATAAAACAAACTGAACACCTTAACGGGAGTACCAAATACTGAAGCCGATTTAAAGGCTCCACTCGGGTAGGCTTTTAGTTGAAGAAGACTTATGCTTATAGCTGGGTAGAAAAAATCCCTTAACAGATTTCGGCCTTGAAAATAATCAAGAAATATAACGACTTACCAAAACCTGGACAGTCCATATTTGTTCGCATTTTTAATAACACAATTTGCGCTGCCAAGTATATCTGAACGACTTTAACTAGATTTCTAAGATACAAATCATTAGCGCTTCAAAAATGTATATTGAAACAAGTGGGTGTTACTCTGTTTATTTAACAAACAATGTGCAGCAAACAGTAAAATATACAATGGTCTAGCCCCAAGCTTTAGTCGTACAATACTGAAGAAAAAGGGTACCTTCAGCTGAAAAGCAATCGAAAACGGTTCCAATATCAGTGTCAAGAGCGGGGGTGAAACTTGAGGCAACAAAAATAAAAATTTCTTCATCTTCGCGAATGCGAAGCCTCTTGCGAAGAAATGTAGCCAGAGAGGCCACGGTTTCCAGTCTGTCAATCTTCAGTTTCGGTTTGGCCAAGACTGGGGCATTTCCAACAGCTTTAAAGGACACAGTGACTTTGCTTTGATCGCTTGTCAAGCATTGGGGAGCACTCTCGTTGTGAGCCACATCAGCCATCACAGCGCTCTTCACCAATAACAGAAGCGACTCCAACCAGGCTAAAATGGCTGTTTTCTAACTATGTCGAATCGAAAGCTGCTAAACAAGCGAATATACCTGTTATCTGCCAAAAAATTCCTTATTTTTAAATTAATTTTGTAAATATATATCAAGCATCAAAGCATTTCTTAGTTCTTAATGAGCACTTGTCTCTATAGGCAAGGTTGAACTAGTGCACGAACGGTTATGGTTCGGTTGCTTTTCCTAGTAGTTTTATCGTTTATTCCCATCAATGGTGATCACTTCGAGGAAGAGATGCTTGTAAAGGATTTCGGAAACGGTTTTTCTGGATTTCACTTTAATTTTTTAACTCATAAACCGACGGATGATGGTAATGCGCGTCGTTTATCTATTTTTGTAAATTTAGGCTATAATTTCCATATATTTCCGAAATCGCTTCATGCCACGCTGGCAAAGTATAACGTCAAAGAGTTTCATTTGTCATTGGTTCAGGGTTTCTGGGATAGACAGAAGTGGGGACCACCATTTATGTCTATTGCGTCTGGGGGCGCTGAAATTTGGGCATGGTTTTCTCCTACGACCTCAGAGTAATGGATTTATATTTAATTTCACCAAATTGTATTTAGCGTTGACCAATCATGGGCCTATTTTCTAGAAGCACTTTCTGGGCAATTCTGTACTTCGTTGAGCCAACTCGGCTTGTCGAAGAATTATGTTTCACCATCGTTATCCTTTCGACCTTCTGGACTGACTGAAGATCTCACTTCAAATAATGTTTCCAAATTTTTTCGCTATGCACAATTGCCCCACGAGGAACTTTGTACAGAAAATCTTACTCCTTGGTCTAAGCTACTTCCCTGCAAACAAATTAGTGGTCTCGCGAGCTTACTCAAACCCCAATCACTCTTCAAGGCGACTTATAACGCTTTATCCATAGACATTCGTAGAGTCTGCTCGGATGCACGCTGCAATCACTTTTCATTAGAACTCAGGCAGTCACTGACGTGCGTGTTCAATCGACGTCACCTTTTTACTTCAATTCACGGTAGCTTATTCTTCAGTATATAGTGAAGATCTTTTAGAACCATGGTCGGTAACAGGCCTTCTTGGTGGAAAGATCGCTAAACCTTGTCAAGTCGCTCACCGAAGTGAAATAATTGTTCTCAGATCTCAATCCATTCTGGAGGTGAAACCCTCAATCGAACTGTCCTCTCTCAATAACTGGGACCTGCGCCGTGTTTTCGCTGTTTATTCTCCCGCTAATCAATACGCTAATGACATCATCATAACTTCATTGTCCTCTGCTAAGAAACCGAATATTGCAACTATTACCCAAGTTGGAATCTCCCTGATAAAGTACACTACTGGTAAAGGAGATATTGACGGTGGTGTTAGGATCGAGCTCTGCAACAACTTCGATTCTCCTATGCATGTTATCCTCTTCGACTCCGCTCCTTGGCATACCGAAGTGCTTTTCAGTAGTTTGCTTGTCACAGAAAGCTCGGATGGTGTTGACTCGCCGGTCACCATAACACCGGGTATTTTATATATTCATTACAGTCTGGCTTTGATAAGCGAATTCTTTGTAACCTTTAAATGAAGGTGGGATAGTTTTGAAAAACCCTTTTTAATAGACCGTGAAAACCCGGAACTAGGCGTTTAACTTACGCCTATCTTTTCGATATATCAAGTTGAGGTTTCCCTTGAAAGGCAGTTCCCTTGTACTCTTGTTTCGTCTTTTATCTGTCCTGTTGAGTCATTTGTTAACAGTCGTTCCCCAGTGGCTATTCCCTGTTGCCACTGTTGAAGAGAGTTTGGCACGATTTAGGTCTTGACGGTTCAGCTTCGGCTATTGTAGGAGCGGGTTGTGAGCGTTACGAATACGCAGACGCTTGAGCTTCTGGTTACTTTTCGCTTTTTTTGTTTGAAGGAGCGTTCGTTTAGAATTTTGTCAAGCCAAATAGGCCATATTTGTTGGAAAACTTGTTGCTCAAACACCGAATTTTATGTTTCCTTGACCTCAAAGGCTGTTCTCCGAACGGTGGTAACACTTTTGCAGTAGTATCGTGATTGTTAAAGAACTTGGGAAATTCCATTTTGAAAATTAACCACAGATTCACTTTTCTTGAGGCTAGTCTGAGCTAGCCATTGTTTCCTTGTCCTTGGCATCTTCAAGAGCGCGCTTTTATCCACGGATGACCAAAAATAACTGGCAAGAGTAAACTCTGCCCTACAGCTCCTCGTCATTAATTAATCTCTTCCTAGGAGTCTATTGCTCATCATCTAGATAATGCCGCTGGGCATTTCGCGTTAGCTGCTTTCACTTTTCTAGGGAAAGTGATGTTCACACCCAGCGTTCATCGGGAACGGATGTCTCTACTTGAACTCCTCCTTGAGCTCCCATCTCGAAGATGTATCACTGTCTCCTATGCTTTCAGGAAGATTCTTATGCACTGGAATGAATATCTCCCTGATGCCAATCACGGTATTTACTTGCCCGCTGCTACTGCAATTTACCAACTCTCCCCCGAACGACTGGCTCGTCAACGTGCTAGTAGTGATCCTCTTACTTGGGAGCTGTCACTGCCCGTTTGGGCAGGCACTTACGCGGAGTTTCTGTATGTGTTGAAACTCCTTGTTGTTTAGCTGCTTATTAACTTTCGACTTTAAATTCACTTAAATCCTTTAAGTGGCCTTTAAAATTGCCATGCTTCCGTCAAATCGGTGTTGAAGCCTCATCTATTTCTTTATCCTGATTTAATCTTTGTGTAGTTGCATAAACGTCAATTTTACGAAGATTTTTACTCCATAAGAAATGATAGAATGTTTTTGTTTTCCTTCTCGCTGTAGTTCTGCAGTAAACGGCTCCTCCCCGGGAAACAGACTAGGTGAAGGATTCGTTAGACTATGTTCGGAGACACCACTCGTCCGCCTCCCTGTGCCAGACTTCAGTATGCCCTTTAACGCCCTCTGTCTTGTCTGTTCGGTGGTAGCCCTACTTTTTGGAGGGATACACAAACTCACCACGACACCCATGGTACCAGCAGTTGCCCGAGAAGGTGAAGATGAAGTCGACAAGCCACCCATCGTTCGACTCTGGGAAAAGATTAAGCGGCTCCTGTCAGCTTGGCGTAAGGTCGCTCATTCGAAAAAGGACTAACAGTTCTTATTATCGTAAATCATGTTTTTCCCGAATCCATGTTTTTTTTTTAATTTGGCTGTTTTCATGTTTGGTAATCGTATTTATTTCTGTTAAACCTGGGTTTTTTTTGTGTGACTTGTGAGCTTCAAGGTCCAAATGATCTTATCTACTACCATATTTGGTCCCTTTTTCTCCGGGAATTGGCTCCTAGAAAAATATTACCGACAGTGAGTAAGCTTGCCAATCCGCTCAAAGCGAGGCTTGAAGTAACTCTAGAGCAGAGTTAATATCACGAACGAGGACGTAAACTTCATCTGTGTGAATTTCTAAAATGCCAAATCCCAAGCTTCAAGATGTGGCTTTTTGATTTCCCTATTGACCGATTCCAAGTGGAGATCAATTTGTTGCATCTCTTCGATAGCACCGCTCCTCCTCTCTCTCTCCCCTTGCCAATATTGCTCAAGCAAACTTTAATGATTTGGGAGTATTAAGAAGTTTATTTAATTGTTACTGGAACTGAGGGTCAGATCATCGCCTTCACAACTTAGCCAAAGTCCATTGTTTGAGGTTGCAAATGCAATATTTATATGGGGTCATGGTATTGTGTTTGTTTGGAGTTGTTAAGTTTTTAACCATGACCAGAGAGTGCTTTTTCAGTAGAACTAGCGTTTTCGGTCTTTAATTCCCAAATTTTTAACCATATTAAAGCGGCGAATAAGTCGGATGGTTACGACATCAAACTGAAATGAAAAACCCATCTATCAATGGGCTTATCAAGCAAAGCAGACTAAAGAAATATCAGGAATTCGATCGATCATGAACTTAACGCGCATTACACGCTAGAGACCTCAAGTAACGCAGACCTTTGAAATGACCTCTGTGTATTTTGTTGGAATGAGTCATCTCCCCCCCCCCCCCCTCCAACAGCATGTAGGATTAACAGGACACGAAAAACAACGATTTCGTGCGGCGATAGATAAGATGCTATTGATCGGTGAGATTATTTTGCGCATATGGCTTAGAGCTTCTAGATGGGATAACGTAAAGTAAATGAATGCATGAATCAAAGGTTGTCTTTTGTTCATTTTGCAAGCTTGGTGGCGCAGTTGATCGAATTTGACTTTTGAAGTGTCAGAAACCTTAAATTTGATTTTAGTAATGGTCTTGCGCGACTAACATGGAGCGAGTTTCAGTGTTGAGTATCCCAAGTTAGATTCCTTATCGGTTGGTTGAACCTGTGGCCTTTTTAGGTTATTCCTTATTGTCTTTGTTTCGGTTCTATCTCGAGTATATTGATCAAAAATCAATAAAGCGGGAATGGTATTCTCCCACTCGTACCCACCGATCTGGTACTCCCAACTTCACGAAATTCCCAACAGCTGTCCAAATCCTCGTTTTTGAATACCCATCTAGCCACCCACTATTTTCAGAATCACCTTCTCTCCTGAGGGGCATTCATATTAATGGCCTTACCACAGCGTTTTTTTTAAATAAGACTCGAGTATTACATCGCCACAAGATTGCAATAAACTCAGTAGTCATCGGTTATTTCGGTTGGAGGAACGTTTAAGTTAGCCAGAAGTTGAACTTTTCGAAATACCAACGCGGCGCTAGGAAATCAGGACTCATTCTGTAGTCGCTAAGCCCACTATCACCGTAAATTATCAAATGGAGACGATCAGTTAATCAAAGCAGCAAAGCCCGATCCAATGCCGCCGTAGCTAAGCCGCTAGCAAAATTACATTAAGCCCCAGATTTGCCCGCCAGAAAAGGATGCAAGACATGTTTGAGGTACTGAAAATGTATTTGGTGATACAAAATGATATCGCAATAGAGCCTAATTTAATTTAATCGAGCTTTCAGGACTTCGAGGCGGGATTTGATCTGTTGATATTGGAATTTGCTTTGAGCAAGGATACCACTATGACCGTACATATTGGAACCATCCTTGGAAGAATTGCTATCGCATATCTCGATGTAATCATTATATTGCTCCAAGAATGTGGATTTTATGATCTCATAGAGATCGTCGGGATACTCGAAACGTCGCTCCAAGACGTCACAAACAGCACACCGAAGAGTCTCATGCTTGATTGTTTCATTGTAGTTATTGGAAGCAACTCGATTAGCTCTATTTTCGTACCCAGGTTCATTGTAGTAAGGTTCCTCATTCAACAGGGACTGAATGGAAAGGAGGACAGTAGTCAAATTTTGGGTTGGCGTCCACTGAGGACCACTCCAAGTACCGAGGATACTAAGACATACCTAGAAATGAACGTTATAAAGTAGAGGACCTACTTTGCCATTGGCATACAGATTCGGCCCAAATCTGACCCCACCATTACCGGTACTGACAATACGAACTTTGGGCGGTGTGAGGGGGTAATCCCTTGAAAAAGCTATAAAGAATACAAAAAAGCCACCCTCATATGGGGTATCCGGAGGACCGCTGATTGCAGCATATAATTTGCCAAATTGATCTCGGAGGGGAGAAATGACTATGCCAACAGGCGGATCTCTAATTTTGTTAGTCATATAGAATCCTTACTGGTAAAAATGCCTCAAATCGGTGCGCACACGTGCCTGAGCAGACGATGACAGTTGGTAATCCCTTGGGAGTCTTAGTGGATCCCAATCGTCGACCAATCTCGAACTTAGCAAGCCTACCGTAGTCGTGGGCATGCTTACATCCGAGCCGCCCTGGGCAGCCATCGCAGCGTCGAACTAATGAAACTAGAGTTTGATGGTAATTGAATGAAACACACGTAAAGTGCATTTAAACAACTTCCTCAAACTCTATTGTAAGAGAACCTTTGTTTTTTTCAGTAGCATTTTAAACTTCATTATATTTATTAAGAATTCAAAAAATGATTTATTAAATAAAAAACTTGAGCTTCTAACATGCACTAAGCTGGAGCTCCAGTTATTGATTTTAATTCACCAAAACACCCGGCTATAAGAATTTACCTACCATTTACCATAAGCAGAGCGCATTTTACCAGATTCAATTTCGGCATTCAAATGCCGAATAAAAATCCACATAGGTGTGCTTTCTTAAGGGCAACCAAATGCGTCAAGACGCTTTAAACCCTTAACCTTATTGGTAAAATTTTCTTTAGTATTTAAACCTAGTTTACTGAACGCTTAAAGAAATTTCGTCACTTTCTTCCGATTTTATACTGAAATTCATAAACTCCCACCTAAGTCATTTCTGATTGAGATAGAACCTAGGTAGCCCTCAGCAGTAATACCGCGCGCGCCTAGATAGAGATGAAAAACCAGCAGACTGCCTTGGCCACCGGTAGTCCAAGCGGAGCTGCGCCGCCAAGACTGCAGCCGAGAGCGGTAGTCACCTACCCCCAACACAGTCCTGGATGTCGCCATCGAACTACATTAAAACCCTCCTCCAAATCAACTTTACTTTCTTTCCGACTCATCTGTTTCGCACATGTAAAGCGTCGATTTCCCTTCAAAGTGGAATACATGCATTTTATGTTTTACAAGTGTAATATTAGCCGTTTACAGGAAGCGAAGACTACGATCAAATCGCGATACAAAATGATGACTGGTTAGGAGGCTGCAAAAAAATAACAATGACGGCAAAGGACTTTTACAAATGACCATCACACCGCCATTTGCATTGTGATCTTTGGGTGTGGTTTATAACCGACTAGTTCAAAATCCTCCGGAACGAAATCGTCTATCTCTTTCACCTTCCGCTTGATTACGAGCTTTGGAAATGGCCTCGGCTCCCTCTTGAGCTAAAGTAATAAGTGCGAATGTAAGTGATATGATTCTCACAAATCGCAGCGAAAGAATAATGGTATTTGAAACGAATTTGATATCTAATTAAATGCGAGGAAGGCCATGGATCACAAAGCAAACTATTCTAATTCAAATATTTTCAAATTAAATGGCATGCATATAAAAAGGTCAAAGAAAAATATAATATTTACTGAGGATTCAAGAAAAGCTACCTGTTCCTCAAGAGGACCTTTGTGATTGGTATAGACGTGGCAGTCACCGATGGTATGGATGAATTCGCCTGGTTTGAGACCCGTAATATGTGCGATCATCAGCGTCAACAGAGAATAGCTGGCAATGTTGAAAGGCACTCCCAAGCCCTAAAGCAGAAAGCGCCCGTCAAGGACACGCCGGCTTTTTGATACAGAACAGGTACTAGCATTTATTCTAGACGGCGTTTTAAGCAACCATACTCGAGGTTTCCGGATAAATTTCTTTTCCATCCAAGCCTCGTAGACATGACCAAACACAAATCGCTTTAATTCTACTTACCCGTATAATACAATTTCCAGAACACAAATCTAGATGAAATTCCTTCTCCTTGTACAAAACAGACAGCATTCTGCGCTAGAGGCAGATAAGGGTGATGTCTGATGAAACTTCGGTGGTGTCTAAGCTATAGCAGAGCGAACGTACCGCGGGGTGACGAGTTTGAGAGGTGTTAACCGAACCGAGCCCGCGTGCCTGCAAACCGATCCACTCCAAATTTTTTTTTCTCATTAAACAACTAGGCTTAGACCTTGATTATTAGCATCTTGTGCTTTGCAAGCTTCGATCAAATAAGGTTTAGCGCGGTACAAATTTAATCTCGTTAGCCGTATATATGGGCTTTCATGAACCTAACTCATCGATGTGATAAGAGGAAACTGACGCGTTGGAATATAGACGGTTGGGGACAGCAGCGGCAATAATTATGCAATATCAAATTTGATTGGTAGGGACGGAATACAACCCACCATGTCACCTGAACGTTGATATAACAAGCAAGAAAGCTCAGAATTAGCAACGTAGAACTGCACCAGGCAGTGACAAGGGGGAAGTGCCATTTTGGATATATCTGAAGAAAAGTTACAATCAGTTTAAAACATAAGCTACGGTCCAAGGATGTTCCATAAGATAAAAGACACACCTCTGGGATTCCAAGCAACAATTAGGATACGACGGTCCCAAGGACGTTCTCGGATGAGCTTGATACAATCAGCGAGTTGATCAACCCCCTGACCAGTATAGTCGGTCTTGCAATCGACATAATCAGCACCACTATGACGCCACTGAAAGCCGTATACTGGGCCTAAATCACCTGGGAATAAAAGTTATCAGTTGCGGGATGGACAAAGACAACCTTCTTCACGCTCTGTGAAGCCCAAATTATCAAGGAAGGCTCGAGAACCATTAGCGTCCCAGAATTTCACTTTCTTGGCCGAAAGTTCTTTTGAATCAGTTGATCCACGGATGAACCATAGAAGTTCCTCCAAAATGCCCCTAAAGAAGGTCTGTTATAAGTTATAAAACCCAGGTATGTGATCACCTGCTTAGTAGTCAATAATGGGAAATCACCATTGCGGAGATTAAAACGCATTTGCGGTCCAAAAATCGACCAAGTACCAGTTCCAGTTCTGTCCTCCCTTAGGACACCCTCCGCCATCACACGCCGGACAAGATTTAGATAGCCAGCTTCACCGTTGTTAGTCTCCGTATCATAAGGAAAAGAGAAATCATTTTCTCCATCAGGTACTTCAAGCGGTTCGGGCATCTAAAAAAATCAAAGTATAATTTTGCAAGAGTGAGGAAACTGACGATGTATTTATAAGAAAAAAAACCACTGAGGATAAGAGAAGCGTTTGAAAACTCAAAATATTGACAAATAATCGCAAACACCGCAAAAAACCCACTTCAACCCCAAATCCAATGAGGCCCAAATATTTCGAAAAAGCCCCCTATCGCAAACTGAATGCATTTATGGGAATAAGAACGAAAAACTGGGAGCTGTCTTCCTGTTTCAAAAAAATTTTGGTAAATGCCTAAAATTATTTTAACCAGTTGCAACTATTCTTTTTTTAAGGATACCAATTCAGTTGATTTGCAAATAACGCAGACTTCAAAGTAACTCTCAGGAACACCAAATTTCATTTACGATATAATTAAATAAATTTGTGCTTATCTAGGTGATTGTGTCAGCGCTCCTTTTAAAGCTCCCCTTATATTTGTCAACTTTCTGATGCCTCTGTGATATATCGTTACACGACCGCTTCAGTGTTTTTATTTCTCTATGGCATACTTAGTTTAGCATTTTTTCGCATACTGCTTATCACGTCTTCAAATTCATTTCCTGTTCTTTCAGTGCTTATAACTGTGATTGACACAACTCTTTACGTACTTTTTTAGTCGTAATGTTCCCTGTTCCGCTGTCTGTCATCCAAGATGAGCCGATCCCGATTGATACCAACTGTACTCAGGGTGTTCAATGGATATGGGTGGTTCTTCGCATGTGCGCTATCACTCCAAAGGAGATAGTCGCCTTTTCATTTGGCCTTTTATCCACTTTAATTTGGATAGTCATAGCGTTCCCACAAATCGTTGAGAACTGTCGTAAAGGTATTCCTGATCAAGCTATCTCTCCCATTCTCCTGTTGTGCTTTTTAATGGGTGATACGATCAACTTTCTTGGATGCATTTTTGTTCATCAACTGCCGCTCCAGGCAAGTGTGATTTCTCAACCGAATTTTTCCAAAGGCTTTCTTGATTGTTTTTTTTCGCTTAGATATTCTTTGGAAAAGTGAAAGCCTTTCAGCCTTAGATTGCCGTTTTGAGATAGGCTTTTGCTGTTGCTATTTAGCTCTTTTATTCGCTGTTTGATCTTTCCTACCATTTTTATGCCCTTCTAGGTGATTATGGCTGCCATTGGATTGCTTAGTGACTTTGTTCAGATTTTACAATTTCTCTACTATATGTTTAAGCACAAGCGTTTACTTCAAAGTAAGCCTTTTACCTGCAGCATGCGTAACTTTTTATCAGCCACCGTTTCTCGTGTCGAAGGCCCTTCTCCTGAATTGCTGGGTGCTACCGGGCTTGTAATCAACCCTTCTTCCACTTCAACCGTGGCTATTCTTTGTCTAACTTTTGGAATCGTTTTAATCGGACCTAGTTTTCCAGCTTTCAATCAAATATCACGGTTTTCTCTAACTCGGCGTCTCTTCGAATCGGATGTGGCAACAACCCCGTTGCCTATTCCCGAACCATTATTTCCAGTACGTGAAACTGATTCGATTAATACCTAAATGGCTTAAGACCTAAAAGGGCTTATTCTTTTTTTTCACTCTTTCTCTGTAGACCGGTGGGCTTCTTGTTGGTTATGTCCTGGGTTGGATATCTGCCTGCATCTACATATCTTCTCGTGTCTCCCAGATCACCAAAAACGCGAGTCTCCATTAAAAAATTCCATATTTTTAATGAGTACATGTAAAATGCATTTTGTTGGCTGCGTCGTCTTCCATCCACTTGAAAAAATTCTCCCCTTTGGTGAGGTTTTGCGTCGGCATACTACTGTAGCGTGTGTTAAATTTTAAACTGAGTTTCTGCAAAATTTCCTCGGGAGATTAGGTCACATCAAGTCCTACCTGTGTTGAGTACATTTTCAGAAATTTCTGCTGATATTTTTGTGACGGGGACTAATTATTACCTTTCTTTTGCAGTTTAGGCGCGGTTCCACGGAGGGTCTGAGTCCAGTGACCTTCATCTTTGCTATAATCGGAAATACGGCGTACATCCTTCAAATTCTTCTCACTTCCCTTGATCGTGTCTTCATTGTCCGATCTATTCCATGGACCTTTGGCTCTCTGGGCTGTGTTCTTCTTGACTTGTCGGTTTGTAGAACCTTTTCTCATAAAATTAGTTTCTTAATCGCGGTGTTAAGTGGAATCAAGTGAGTGGTAGTGCCAAAACAAATGTCTGTGAAAAGCCAGTAAAACAGACTGTTCTCATGATGGAATTTATCTGCTCTTTCTAACGTTCCTTAGTGAAATTTTTAGTTTTTATTATCACTATTCCCAGAGTCCACCATTTCGATTCATTCAGCACTTTCCTTGATTGTGGACTGTTGGTCTTCCTATCGAGGCATTTAGGTAATGTATCAAGTTGAGTTTATCGGTTGATCCATTGCAATTCAGCATTCTAAGTTCTCACAAACACCGAAAACAAAGTTCACTTCTCTTTTCCATCTTAGATTTGCGCCCAATTCTGTCACTTTCGGCGAAGATCCTATGCCCCACTCCAAGGGGAAGCTGTCGATGAATCTGCTGCCTGTTAAATTCTCTATTTGTCATTTGTTTTATCACTCGTAATTTGATATCTGTTTACCTTTGCATCTATGTACTTTTTTGCTACAAATATATCTTTGACCTCATTTTCCTTGCGTCCTGTGCATTTTTTTTTTCATGTTTATTATGCGAGTTTTGTTTAAATCCTTAACTCGACGTTAGACGATTTTCGGGCCATCCGGTTTGCGTTTACATACACTCCTAATTCCGTGCGCCACTTGTAATCAGCATTCGTTCGCATTTAACTTGACGCTTCGTTTTCCGGATTGAATAACGTCATGTCTCCGTTAGCCACCTCATTTTAATGCCCCTAATTTTGTGGCATTACATTTGATATTGGGGTCGTTCTATTTGCAGGCTAGATTTCTCTTAAGGCACTGGTTTTTGTGGTCGTCATGTTTGCAAACCAAACATCGACCATTTGGGGTCGTGGTCGAGTAGCCGCTTATCTAGACTGAACTCGGGATGCGCTCCTTAAACTCATTTTGTGTGGGGACTTTTTATTGCTCTAACTTTCTGCCGTTGATCCCATGTGTCTTTTTCATTTCTGAACAGAGGTTTAAATGAGCTGGCCTGGATCAAGTCAAAGTAGCACACAAGCAGCAGGAAATGCCTTGGCGCAGCGCTTCTTAAGGGCTGATAGGCGCATAGTTACGTCCCTTTTAGCAATTATTCCAGCGACATCGGAGCAGCAACCAATTCGCGTTACCCTCCTCGATGATACTGTAGTTACCGGAAATCTCGACCGAATAGATGGTTTTGGCAACATCATTCTGGATGGAAACGTCACCGTTACACCGCCAGCCCATAGCAGAAAGATTACCCCAATGACCAACCTTGAGGTGGGTTTTTTTTAATTCTTGAACATTAATATTTAATTAATATGAGTAGCCGTTTATTCTCAGGTATTGAGCGTATCTGGAAAACGTGTTCGATATGTCAGCCTTCCAAAAGACATAGACGTGAAGGAGAATATTACGAAATATCTAGAAATATTGAGGGCACGTCAATCACTGATTGTTCCATCGAAATCGAAGGTGAACAAACAATCTACCAAGCCAAACGGCGATAAGTGACCACAAGAAGGATGAAATTAGGGGGTTCAATAAAAATTTGTTCAATTGTGCCAATTGTTATGACTATTGTAGCTGCGATTTTCTGCTCTGTCTCAATGATATGAACCGTTGCACGGTTACAGCGTTCACAAATTGTGACGTTTTAGTAATTGTGCCATTTCAATGAATAGGGGTATGCAAATTTCGCATTTCTGAATAAATAAAACACGGAGCGTCTTGTCCTTAAGCACTTTCACACTTCCCACTAAATTTGGCTCCAAGAGTATATACCGTTTTCTTTAAAGCCCCACTCCTCTCGCCCTCCTAGACAACCACTTTTAATCTCGTTCTTCGCCATGGGCGTTTATCAAATTATTCTCTTCTAAAATAGTGCGCCGTCGGTCTCTTTTTAGAATTTTTTTGTAGAACAGACGTAAAACCAATGTTTTTGTTTATTAACGCCACTGTTTATCCTAAAGTATATTCTGAGATTGCATTTACATGAGCTGTCATGTCGAGGATCGTGATGAATAGAATTTTAGTTCAATGTGTAGTCGGCGTTTTCTAGTGCTATGTACAAACCTCGACAACACGTTTTTAACCAGGTTCAAAAATGTGGATGCTGCAACGTCCAACCGCAGTATGTCTTCTAAGGCAGATCCCGCTCACACCATCGACAAGTCAGCAGTCGCAGTTTAGTTTCTTTTATAATTTTTTTTTGACAATTGTCACATACCTTTAGATTAGGAGGCGATTTAATCGAGGAAGAAGGACAAGTTAAATTGGATATTAATTACTGAATGGAATACCTTGAGATATTACTGAATGCTCAACAATTGGATGGATGCGCTCAACTTCTTGAATGTCAACTGCGAAGTGTAGTATAAACATAGTGCAATGTAAATACAGTGTGGAACGTACGAGTCCAAGTTAAACGCAGAATAGAAATGTGAACATAGTTGCAAAAAGAGTAAACACTGATTGTTTGAATCGGAGCAATTCGAAATCATCTAGACAAGAATGGTGGTGCTGAAAATTCTATCGATGCGTCACTATAACGAGGCACGCAGATGGCCTTAATTCTACAGTATCTTTGGGAGATGCTGCAGTGACAATTTTGTTCGCTCTAGGCCCTTATGTGAAGGGAGTGCTGAAGAGTTTTTCGGTTTGCCGAGGTTGCTCCGCTCATCGGTGACGACCTCTTAACAGGAGTACTAGCTAGCACAGAAAAGCGCAGAACTGATTGATCAGCAACCCGCTTCTAGGCCCACTCATGCTTTTTGATAACTTAAATACACAATCAGAATGTGAAAATGATCTCTACTGGAATGTGAATGTTTGCGAGCATCGAGTTCAGATTGGAGTACATTTGCTATTGCTGTCTATAACTTCATTTGATTAAAATATCCCACAGTTTTATTAAAGGAGAAATTCTAAGCACTTACAGGTAGTGAGACGGGTTTAACTTCAATTGTCTTTGTATTTCATGCGATTCTCCTCAGATATTCTTCAAGTACTCGTTAATATTTCTGGTCCGCTCTAGGTGTGGGAGAGGGGGGAGTCCTCCATCATTGGTGGCCGGTTCAGTGGTGACTTTCAATGGTTCCAAAGTGATTCACCATTTCGCAACCGGGAAGGTGCGTGTCTCACTGTAGGTCTCCATTAGGTCTACTCCGGAGAGAAGGACCTATTTGTCAGTTGATCCTACTTATGCATAGGATGATTGATACACCGTTAAACTTCCAGCCATTTAATTAGCATTTTAGTGTTTTCTACTCAAAATAATCAGCTGTTTGTTTTTACACAAGAACAGGACAAAAGTTTGACTCGAAGACTTATCAGTTATGTTCAGAAGAGACCTGTGATTTTTTCTGTGTTCCAAAGGAGATGCCATTCATTTTTCAATAGAATTTGGGCATTATTTCAAGCATCTTGCCTTTCAGACCATTAGGTTGTTAGAACAACTGCGATATAACTGCTAATTTGAGCGAAAGTGCTCTCTTTCTGAATTGGATCACTGATGTGAATTCAAAGCCCACGGGCTTAGAATGTGTCAACTTCTGAAATGTACCAAAATGCAGTTGGATTTGTGCGTCGTGGTGCTTGAGTGCAGTCCAACCGCTTTGAGATATCGTTTAGTGTCACACCCACGTACTGCATTTAGAAGCTTGAAAATGGCTCCAGAATATTGTGAATACGGCGGACGGAAAATGCGGATGCATGTAAATCATGAAATGTTAATCCGAAACGGTTTGGATCCATCTGATCCAAAATGTAAGTGCAGTGATATGGACAGTCATATGCAACGGTGATTTAACTGGACTCGCAGTACTTGCACTAATGGTTTGTGCCCTCTCTAAGAAATATAATTAGAGTGGTCTCGGAATCACCTTACATTCGTCCCACTGCATGAATACTCTGTCTCATCCATCGGTGGGTATTCTTTAAAGTAACTGCCAACATATTTGAAATCACCTACCTTATCGATGCAGGTAGGATGGCCCATCTCACTTCATTACTGCTTGACTATCAAAGTAGGTTGTGCCGGGTCTGAAAGTCCCTCAGCCGAAAGAAATAGGTAAACAAGTTAAGCTACAGCTGCAGTTGAGAAGGGCCTTGATAAAGAGGATGGTCGTTATAGGAGCAGACGGTAGTGCAACTAGTGCGAAGAGTCGTGGAGCAGTGGAAATAAGCCACGTATTCTAATGACTGAGAACTCCATTCCTCTCCCAAAAATCGTATTACTATTATTATTATTAGTCAGCTATTTTTAAAACTGCCATGATTAATTTTACTACCCCTGCGAATATGTAGCTAACCGGAATTATCAATGAATCATCCTGAATTATATCATATTTATTACAATTTCAAAACAAAAAGGGAAAGGTGTTATAACTTTTAATTATCTGCCGAGTTTCTAAGTACATAGTTTGAAGTTCAAGTTTGAGAAGATTCGAATAAATGTTTCGTTTACATAACATAACACATATTTATCCTGCAGTAATGCAAAAAAACGCAATTGCAGATCAGGAGCTTCTAGTCTGATTGCAAATGCACATTACTGTGTCCGTTTTCGAATTTTTAAGTCTATTCATAAACTTCCTATTCAGTTGCGGGGCCAAAAGCAAGGAATGTCTGGTCTGGTGCTCCATGAGTGAAAACAAATTGATATTCCTTTGAGCAACACTTTTTTAAATGCTTCGCAGTATATTCTCGGGACTTAGAAGGTGAAAAACTGAATAACGGTAACTTTGCAAACCCAACGACCCATACGAGTTGACGCAGACACCATGAGAGGGTCTGTCGTCGGCTAATTAGGGATGGTTCTTATTGGTTAGTTAGTACGCCAGGCTTCTAGTTTAATTCTAGCTCTAAACGATTGACGCAACTGGATGAGGTTGGCCTGACGTCAAAACAGTTTTTTGTAAAACCCTATGCAACTGCGCCCGAAATGCAGAATATACGGATATACATATGCGCCAATGCGGATATGTTCACATGCATCAGTATTAAAGGTTTATGTACTACAATTGATTATGGATATAAAAACAACAGCTTGGGGCGCGGGTGCAGAGTGTGAAACGGCATGATTTTCAGCCCAGAATGGCATTTGAATCATCTAAACTGATCCACTTGATTCTCACTAAATAATATGACTTAGTTGCGCTACAATTGTATGAGTTTACAATGGGTTTTCACTGAAGACCGATCGAGTTTATTCATGAAATTCGCCTGATTGCCAAAAGTGGTTCTAATTTATAGTGACTACTTCCAATAATCTTGGTTTACACTTCTTATAATTTGGGCCTTAATTAGTCGAAAGGCATCCACGAACTGAGAGTCTCAGGCGAAAAAAGAACAGCAAAAGTCAATACAATACCGCAAGAACAACCATTTCTTTCCGTTTAACCATGCAGCATCATGACGAGTACCATTGATCCACCATTTTCCATTATGTCATGCTATGTCATTATATTTGGTCCAACAAACCGCCACAGCTTCGTTAACGATTTTGAAATAATGGTTTCATTGAATCAAAAGCCAAACAAGTAGCCATTCTTTATCATGATATTCAAAAACCAATTTCTAAATTACCCTAATGAGGGATTTCAAGGAATCCATAGATTAAAGCTGTAATCGAGTGAACAGTCTAAAAGGTCCTTTTACGCATGATGATAATCTGGTACTGGTTTAAAGTATACATCGAGCACTAGACATTGTAACGACAAAATATTACTTTTCGCCGCTTTATTCATACTCAGATTAGGTGTTTGAACGAATTTCAAAATGCATTTATTTCAGAACATCTTTCAATCAAATCATCCGTCGACGTTGCTGCGAAATTCCCCGGTGTTATTTTTCTTGTAGAAGTAACTGATTACACTGTCTTAGATGCATTTCCAACCCTTCCAATGTACCAAGACATTCTCCCCTTTCGTCAGTAAGCTCTTTCTATCAACTGAAGTCTCTTTGACTCTGCAGTTTATCACACTCTAGAGGGTCTTTAAATAACGATGATTAATTCATAGAGAAGAATTATTCCATTAGAAGGGACTTTAATTTTTAGAAGTTTACACTCCAAGATGTGTGGCGATGACTTTCCTTTGACGATATCAATGGAACTGCAATATATTGGCATTACCTAGTAAAAGTAATGATGTTTGTCTACACAAAATCACAGATGTTAAATGCCTCAACGCAAACAAGTCTCATCGCTCTTCGAAAATGCCCCACATAAAAGAGGCAAGTGGTCGTCCGACAGCGAAGTCAGCTAGGATGAGATGGAGAAAACTTCAAGCAGTACTCAGCATTATTTCGATTGATCCCTTGCTGATTCCCCTACTTTATTAATGTAAAGAGGACATTGACATCGAATATTGGATTGAATAGTCAGTTCATTCAGTCAATATTCCTATTGTACAAAAATAACCATTATTGAAACAATGAGTTATGAATAATTCACTTGCTGGAAGTTATTAGATATTGCCAACTTCAATGCTTCTTCCGGCGAAAGGCTGAATAATATGTCAAATTGATAATTATATTACACAAAACTGTCACAGAATAGAGGGCATTTGGTTTTAGCTCAAGCCTCCTCTTTTGCTGCCTCAATATCAAGTTCATTGGCATAGTCAGAGGCTTCATCTTCAGCAGCTGAGGCTTTGGGACTGCCTTTGGAGCGGTCTCTCCACCATTCTTCGACTACCTCAACGCCACGGCCTCCAAGATGAGCACTCAGAGTGATTCGACAAACATATAAGAGGAATAAGAAGACCTAAAATAAACCAAATTATGTATTCAGAAATCGAACGAAATTTTGAGCCTTAAATGTAAATAGAGAATTTTCAGAACGTGATGCTAAGTGCCTGTGTATGTTCTCTTCACTGGTTGGAAAGGCTACCCAAGCAGGTGAATACTAGTCCACAAAGCGGTGGTCTAATTGGGATAGTCTAGCAGAGGCACCAAGCACCTTCCATCTGAACGAAATGAAAAATGGAAGAGGCCTCCTTCAATATATGCCCTGACATTATTTTTATTATCATACAGTCTCTTATATGTAATTTGTAAACTCTTTTACTAACCAATTTCTGAATCAATAGAGTTTATTCTCTTTATTGCGGGAGCGTTTCTTACCATGTTATTTTCCCTCTTCAACAACATATTTTTAATAAATATTTTAGAGTAACGTCAAAGTTTTGGTCAGGCGTGTCTTATCCAGAAGAAATAACCAGTTATAATTTTGATATTTCTGAATGTGAACAGTTGAAATTTTCACTAAATGCAAAAAGCCGTTTTTTTTAAGTCAATCGACTTATTCGTCATTTTTCATGTTCCAAGCCCCGACTCGAATACACTTTGTCAAAGCGAAGTATGTTTCGGGAAAAATCAACGTGATGATCCATTTTAAAACACTTTTCCACAGCACGGCTGATGATACTATTGTCTTAATATCAATTAGTGTTGTGAACCTCGTTGCTAGGTTAATCATATACGCATAGCGGCGTTTCGCCATTGAATTGCCTATTTCCCAAGTTATTGTCCCAGTACATGTTTTCAGCAATAATGAACTCTTCATCTGCTTTAGATTCCCCACGTTTCATTTAAACTTTACTGAATTTAAGTAAATTTATTTTTTGGCAGCTAAAAGGGCACCCCTAAATCCCTTTATTTGCACTAAGACTGTTACGGCATCAAGATGCACAATCCTCTTTTTCGCAAAGCAGAGAAAAGCATTGACACTTCTTAAAATCCTTCAGAATGTTTTCAGGGATTTCACCTTGAGCTGTGTCTTTATAAAAAAGAAATTGGCTCAGAATCTGTGCTAACTGGATGAACCCGTAGACGAGTGGATCTGTGTGGGACTTTTCAGTAGCTTAAACGTGCCATTTTCACTGACAAAACTTTAAATACGATCTAATAGTATGCCTCTTGCTGTCTTATGTGTATAACGACTAGATTAGGAACTCTTTAACAGGAAACTATTGAGCATACATGCTTTCAATGTTATTCCTTCGAACAGTTATTAAGGCTCTCATCTTCAAACTAACCTGAATGACGAGACTGACGGAGATGGTTAGTACAATTACAGAAGTAGCATCAATCGGCTTGCTCCAATCAAGCACCGGATAGATTGGATGTGCATTGCCAGCATCGTAGTAGATGTAGGAGAAGATGGCATAAGTTATACCGAGAATCGATGGGTAAATTGCATGGAATAGTCGTATCGGAAGTCCATTTATCCATGCATCTACGAGTATTGTGCAGGCTGGCATTAAATGTTTGAACTTCGACTCTGGTTGGTAGAAATGAGCTAAACACCCAGGAAAAATAATGAATGATTATTCATTTTAAATTTGCATTTTTGTCCAACCCTGCTTTAATAAATCAGGCTTGTTTAACATCATTCTTCAGTACTGATCTAGCACTTTTACTTAGGATGCGACCCTAACATCGAATGAATCGATCATTGGTTGGCAATACCTTCGAATGCACAGCCTAAGTCTGAAGATAAAGTGAACCTCGAAGGTAATCACCTCTGAAAATCAATGTCTGCTAAGTATTAATAACATTAGACTGTTGAAAAAGGACCGAGAATAGTTCCCGTGCACTTGTATTGTCCTACAGTCAGATCAAGGCTGAAGAGAGCTCGTACACTTTAACAATGACCAATAATCCTCTTCACCCTTTAAACTCGAACCACACCATAACCGACCTGAGACAATGAGTTGAGTATCACCTATGATTCGTCAATCTGACCCTTCTCTATAAGAAACAACCCTGTTCATGATGCAGACAATCAATTTTTTCGATCATAACTCCCTCAGTAGTATTGCCCATCGACCATATCACATCAATTGCAAAGTTCCTTGTGCTTTCTTGTGCAGAAAAATTTTTAATTTTTATTTTCAAATATCAATAATAAAGTAAGTAAGCAGTCTGATTCTATGAAAAATATTACTATTTTCCTCTGTTGACCGAAAAATACTGACTCTGTCTATGGTTTGTCGGCATATATTACGACAAAAAATGATAAACAATCAAAGTACAAATTCCATTAAAGAATTGATTGTCAGAGATTTAATTTTTAAAAGTGAATTTAGTAACTAGTTAAGTACCGACTCAAGACTTTGCACACATCGTTCTAGACCTCAAAATTATTAATTGGCAATGCGGTTTATAAGTTACCAAATGCCTTCCATATTTGTGAAAAGAAATTGTCTCACTTAATTAACACTGATCATTGTTTTCTGAAAGTGAGACTTATCTCTTCAAGGGAAGAATAAATAGGTAGTCACCTGCACTAGCGTCGATACCCTTAGCTATAACATCGTGTTGTTTAGAATTCACTAAAGTCATCATCTTGCACTCCACAATCCGACGGAGTGTATTTGGAGGGCAAATTCGGGAATATTTCATTTGTTCAAACTACTGGACGTCGCTATCATTGGCCAATACCAGTCAGAAACCCTTCTAAAACTTCGAGAGCATCTAATCTCTTTCTATAGTAAACTAGTATTAGGCGAACTAGGCGGTTACTTTGCTCTTATATACACTTCACTAAGTGGATAGAGCAATACCTCCTGACTTAGAATGCCTACAGATAACAATGTATCTGTCTATTATATCCACGTGTGTTCTTCAACATGGTGGAAAATTCAGCCACTTAAAATCAGTAGGGACAGGGTAATCGGCATATAAGGTGATATCGTGTGTTTTATCAAATAAAGGAATTTTCGGTATCTAGGGAGGCTAAAAGCATTACCTAAGCGGTAGCCTACTACACTCCATGTTCAGACACAGATGCTGTCCGATTCCGATCCAAGTCTTCCCTCAACAACGCCATTCACTGAACAATTTTCTCCTGCCTCCTAGTCTGGGTCTCAAATCCACGTTTCTTTCTAAGATTCTACCAAATATGAGAGTACCGCAATCACTTTCACAAATTTTTCAGATTTTAAAAAATATTACAGGCCAAATTATTTACTATTCAACACCGAGTTCAGCGCATCCAGTGTTTATTTTCTTGCCATTGATAGAGAAACATTTCTTCGACAAAATCCGAACGGCACTACGGTTTTAAGGTAAACATTGATATTGAGCAATCATTCACTCCGATAGAGCGTTCTCGACAAGATCTAACTTTCAAAAGGCTATAACTTAGGTGCGAAATATCGAATTTAATAGGAGTTAAGCGCCAAGGAGATGTAATTTGGTGCGTAAACTTATTGTCCACTAAATTTTAATGGCTGAATACCGTGGCACGCAATTAATTCAAAATATGCTTTGAAATAACTTAAAATCTCCACACAACTGAGTGTTGCTTTTCTAAGGCACATCCCACACAAAAGCTTTTCAAGAAAGTGCTATGATTTCCATAAATCATTCCTCAATAAAAACGCATACCAGTGAGTTTAACGTCGATCCTCCACCCAGATCTACCAATAGAACCTTTCACAAGTTGCAAAAATGAGTTCACAGTGTCTAGAGGGCATAGACTTGACCCGAGATCATGATGCACAAGTTATGGCAATAAGTCTGTCATTTTTCTCATGCGGTCTCACCAGTGCAAAAGTAAACTGATCCAAAATGTCAATGAAAGCAACTCAAAGCATCTTATGGGGTTGAAGAAATCATACGTATTGCAACTTTGAAAGGCGGCAACTTTAAAGTCCACATTTATGCAGTAGATCAACTTTTAAGAAATTTCAAAATCATAATAATGGAATACGGCATAACACTTGCAACTGCATGTAACTGATGGATGTTAGGGTTCGAAATCAACGCATTTCAACGTAGAAGCTTTCAAATAGGCATCAGTCAGTGAACTTAGTACTGGTGATCTCAGTCGGTTTTTCTTGGTAGAAACTCAAACTGCTAAACGTCGCTAACACATATTAAAACTATCTATATGGCTGATTTCCCAACGCCATACTGTGTGACTATAATTAAAGCATATTGCCTTAGAAAATCTATGTATCTCCAGTCTAACCTATAAGACCTACATCCATTCCGTGGGACACTATGGCGTAAAGCCTTCTACTAATTTCCTTGCCTATTATATTTGGCTTCGTTAAAACAAAAAAAAACTTACAATAAGCGGGATCCCAGAAGGCTGCCCAGTAGACAAGGGATGTTACTAGCACCGTATTCATTGACATTCCATAGAAAAACCAAAGAAGTTCAGCGAACCATTTCGGAACCTTCTTGTCTACAATATTAAACCATAAGGCTATCTTGGGCTTTCAGTAAGAGCGTTTATTAAACATTTGCATTTTTGACCTGATTGATGGGCTGAACCAAGTTAAACGGCTAGATCTATCGAGTGTTGAAGTAAAAATAGTGAGGGTGGGCGATATTGCAACGAACGAGTTTTACATCGGCAGAAAAGGTATGACCTAAAGATTTACTAAGTTTCGAAAGCAAAAGGATCTACCCTTCCCTTTCATCTTAATGAATAATGGGGAAAAAACACTGAAATAAATGCGCAAGTTATATAAAAGGACTGCTAATATTGGATGTTCAACGTTAAATCGGAGTGATTCACGCACCTCCAAATGATTGTTGAGATTTAAATTGTAACTTAGCACAAACATACTTTAAGGCTACAGACTAAATTATTGCCGTAGTATAAAAATAAATCAGTGAATTGCTATATATAATTTAAACATCATTTATGCCACTGTTATTTGCAATAAATTGAACATTTTGGTTAAAAACATGACCTTTTAAGTCGCAGACATTCCTACACTTTGACCGCTAAGGTTAGATTCACAATCCTATCGGTGCTCCTAAAGAGGTGTATGATTAAAACTTGAAAAGCAACAATAAAACTTGAAACATTGCAAAAAGACAATGTAAATATTGCTACCTACCAAGTCCATTTTTCTTCCACTTATTGGTTTTCATAACTCTTCAATTCAAATGGACATCTACTACTCAAACATGTGCATGAAATGCTAATAAAATGCTCAGCAAAAATATTTTAAACCATTTGCATTATTTTTTATTGAAGGATTTCTACTGCTAGTGGAGAAAAATATCCTGAGCCCTTACTTAGAATTCATATTTTGTTGCGAAAAGTATAACTGTTCACATCAATAATAACGCACGGTCTTAAATAAACAAATCTACTTTCAAGCCGTAGTTTAAAATCGCGTAACCCCAAAGTTTACTTCAGGCAAGTTTCCTTTTGGGTGGCCGTTTTCCAGCAGGGTATTTCAAGTTTAGTAAACAACGAATTGCTGTGGAAGCCAACCTTTATTGCAGTTGAAGTATATGCAGAATATGGCGAAGACATTGGAACCGAAAGCGTAGCTGAGGAATGCCCAGTTAGTTGCATAGAGAAAGTAAAAGAGTTTCGTACTCTCCTCATTGCTATGATGAATCTCCAAAGGAACTTCCACACAGGTCCACAGCAGCAAACCAGTGCTTATTAGAATCCGGTATATTGGGTAGATATAAACGTCCATCCACATCCACTAAATCATTGGAAGGCACAGAAAATTGTCCAGTTAGATCAGGTATGGTTGCTCTATTATACTTCTCACAAAGCACCGGTTACAGCTGATATTATTACTATACCAATTTGGTCATTCCTGCTCGTTGGTCACGATATTTCAGGTGTTTTTCACTAAAGGTTTCAAGCAATTAGTAAAATCTGTGAGCTTAAATTCGTTGAGGACACATGCACCCGGATTCATCTAAGTTACTGTGGTATTTGAGCAACTGATGGAATTGGCATAATGCCAAACCGGTAAGGTCAAACTACCCAAGCAGTCATTTCTTTGCCTCTAATCAGCCGTCAATAAATTCTAGAGGTATGTCTCTCTATAAGTTAAATAAAATCCACCACTGGATCACAAATTTCACTGAACGTTCGCAATCTACACGAAGGGGAGAATATCCAGCAAAAATATTAAGGCGACGAAAGCTTATGTTGCAATGACTTTGTGCAAGTTACTTCGTAATCTAGATTTTCTTCAGGGGTCTAAACGCACACCTCAGAATGCAAACCTCGAAAGTTAACTGAGCTCTGTATAAGCGTAAGTGTGCCTAACTCATTAATCACTTTATGGGACGTACCTGGGCGAACGGGAAGAAGGTGTAAATAGCGCCGGAAAAGCCGCAATTCCTGCACTTGAATTCATTCCTGAAAGCTCTCCTTGTGATGCTGCAACAGCTTTTATGCCTTTCTGTTGCACCCTCCATTTGGTAATTCTTCCGCCTAATGTATTCTCGAATAGCATTGAAATATAAACAGGTTCCATATATTGCGTCCAATAGAATTGTGAAGTACTTTTGTCCTCTTAACCAATCGCAAGCCAGTTTAGCAATTCACGTGAATGATTTGTAGTTTGGGGACTAATTTCATGGTGGTCAATACTTATTTTTCATTCAGACGCGCTCTGAAATAGTTACATTTCAACCTTAATGAGTACCACACTAACTAAGGTACATGATGCGTTAAATTAGCTTAAATTTATTCACCACCTTCAAATTTACTACAACTTAGAGAAAGATTGACTCTAAAGCTGCTTCACTGAAAGTCTGCTAATCCGATCGTCCCTATTGTAATAATTACCTTCACAAACATCTCAAGGTAAACCTTGGCTAGGGTTCAACCGGAACAAAGCGTGCTCTATGTTCAACTGTAATTTTTCTTAATGGTGAGGACCATAATGAGTAGCTAAATCTATCTGCTTGTCTAATATAAAGATTTATTTCGAGTTACCAGATTCCAACCAAAACCAATGAGAGCGCATATTGCAAGAAGAATTCATTCGTAGGATCAGTAGATTTCAGCCAACAATGGGACCGAACCCACACATATTAACTCCAGCGAATGCGAATGGAAATGTCTAAATGCAGATAAAGAGCTTTGTACCGCTTTCTATCGTATGTAGGGAAATGCTTCGCCCTTTTAGGCAAAATAATTTCAACCAGACGTGTCGAAATGTCACGAATGCACTTACTCTGGATGTCTCAATGTCTTGAAAGAAAAGCGCGATTAAGGCGGCATACTCTCTACTTTCACTCAGTCCTTATGTAATAAAATCTAAAATAGCTTCCATTCCAAGATGCATCCACTGAAGCTCCAACGAACCTCTACCACTGCCTTAGATAAGCAGGGAAAGAGGAGAGCCATAATCAGCCACTGTTGCTAAAAGCTGAGTTGGTGAAACATAAGCAAAGTCTCTTTTTTTCTAAAGAGTGATAGATTTTTGATGAAAATAGGGGGTAAAAGCTCAGAGACCTCCATCTACGTAATCACATAGTACTAAAAGCCATACGCCTACATCCATCGTCAAAGCCGTGCCTTTATGAACTAGTTTCAATGAGTGAAATGACTTGATCGCACATTTCTATATCGCTCGAGGAAAGATTAGGGAAGAGATCTCAGCTTCCAGGGCTAAAGGAGATCGATGAGCTGGGCAGGCGATGAGGTAGCTAGAGCCGGTGCTTAGGAAAAGGATGTCTTAAGCCGTTCTTCAAAGTGAATATTTAGGTGAGATATTCGACTCTTTCAAGACATTATTTGCACTGATTAATTCTTTGATCTCTGAGATACCATATTTTGTCCTCTTACAGATCACTAGAACTTGTAAAGAGTTTCGCTACTCAAAAATCCCCATTGAAACAATCGTGTCATGAATCAAAGTCAATCCCGCGTAGCAATTCATTCATTAGTGTCATGAATGGATCTAAGGAATAAGAACTATAGCATTACATTGAGTACATTAGGAAATTGGTCAGGCTTGGTGTTATCAATTTTAAGGAGAGAACATTTTGTCGAAATTTATTGCATTATAACAAATTACCTTGGCAACTCTTTGGTATTCATTGATATCATTGAATTCAAACCAGGCAATTTGTTGCTCAAATCTTCATGAGTGTGTTTCTCTAATCATTAAGTCGCAACAGCTTTTAAGCGACTTCTCTCAGGAACTATTTAAAAAGATGAGCGCAAGCCAGTTCAGGATGGTATCAACAACTTCCAGGGCTCTAACATTCTCTCAACTTTGTTTATGCCAAACTTTTTTTAGAGCGGTTGTTTGACAGTATTGCAGTAATCGCAAGCGCACTCTTCTCGTCCTGCGCCACAGGTCTTATACCCTCAACGGTCATGCAATGTTTAGAGCGACCACTCACACTGGTTAATGAAAGCCTCAAACAGAGAAGCATTAAGGTATCTTATCTCACCTCAAGGTGATAGCTAAATGACATTTCAATTCGAATAGGTTCGTACTACTCCATACGCAATAATTTTAAAACTTGGCATAACACCAGAATTAGCATAAGCAGCTCTATATTTTGGAAATCAAGGGTTATTCTTTTCACATTTTCGCCCAACACTCTCCTCGAGATTTAGCCCACACTTTTCTACTTTTCTTGCAGTTATCAGCAACCAATGAATGTCTGTCCTGGATGGCATCAAAATGGCGCATTTCTCTTTGAATAATCGTAGCTGAGTTCTAAAGAAAGAATACGTGGAGGCTATTAGGGTGAAATAGTAGGACTGAAAATTTCGCTGAGACTGCATATTAGGAAGCAGTCGCGGTTTGCATAATCCTCCTACGACTCGTTCCACGAGACTATCTAGAGACTTGAATGAGGTCTCATTTGCGAAGCACCACACCATCCCTTCTAGAAGCCCTTCTCAGCTTCCGTTCTGGTGTGGATTTCTGTGCTGTTCATGGAGCTAGATGTCCTTTACCAAGGAACCACGAATATTTATCTCTTGCTCGCGTAGATAGCCTTATCATTCCGGATTAAATGGTAATCTTCAATCCAGTCCGCAGCCTCCTTTTGCTCCCAAACCCACAACTTTCAAAAGACTTTCAATGTCCCTAAGAAACTATTAAGAAATGAATAAATCTAAAATATATTGCACTCTTACGAAGCGCTGGATGGATGCTAACGACTATTTAAGCTTCTTCTTATAACACAGCCACAAGGGTTTCCATTTAAAAACATCCCAAGTCTGAAGAAAAGGCATGCAGATTCCGTCTTGAGTGAATGGTAACTTGGAGCCTCTCATATTGATGCGTGATGTGGAACAACTTAAATCAGCGTCTATTTGTTTCGACCTATCATTATTCAAAGATTCGTCCGCTTTGCTACTGGTGCATAGAATTTTCGTATTCAACCGTCCCAAAAGTTTGACCGATATGGATTAAAATTTTCAATAACAAAGCATTTTTTCTCCTTTAGATTGGCTCAGACGGCGTTATCTGTTGGGATAGCTCTCGAAACCCACCCTTCTAGTCAAAAAATATAAGATAGGTTTCAGGCTGTTATTTTAACCACCACCACCCCCTCCTTTCTGACAAATCATGAAAAATCGTCCATCTTACATACAGCGCGCTTTGATTCTTACCAAATAGTTTCTAATGTTAGTGCTTTATGTGTTTGGGCATTAACCTTATCGGTGTAAAGGGTTTTGCACAATTTTTATCCAGGCCGTTAACGGCTCTTTAGCGTTGACTTCTGGAGCGAGATGTTTTCAGAATTTTCACTCAGAACCTCCTTCTTCTTTGGTCATTGCGATCCAGTATTTGGTATGAGAGTATGAGTCGATAAATGCTCAAAAAGGTTTTCTATCAAGTTATGGCGACGCCTGTGGCCTTAATCTTCTTTGAAGAATCAGATTAGTCAGCTATCCTAAGTCTATTTTTGCAACAAATCTTCAGAGCCCTGGTTTCTTCGGCTTATAGCATTTTTCAGAAGGGCCGTGAGATGTTTGGAGTCCTCCAGAAGCAAGCGTTTGATAAATGAACCATAGAATGGAGTTGATCTGACAATGTTAGAAAGTGCGAAACTCCTTAACACAGGTCTTGTAAAACTTATCGTCGTTCGCCCTTGAGATATTTGGAGAGCCTACCTCATTATTATTGTCCTTCTCACTTAAGGGTGATCCGAAATAAGTGAACCCCAGTTGTCATACCACTATGGGTCTTCAGCAAATAATGTCCGGCTTTTCCTCTCTAATCAGTTTGTCTCTGAAAGAGTTTACAATGCTAAACAGACTGAACTGGGTCCGACAGCCATTTTTGGATGTGAAAGGTCATCATTAAATTAGCCGAGAGTAAAAGTATCAGGGACAAGTCTCATTACAAGGGCATCAGAACACAGGGTTGCACAACTTCTATGTATCCAAACTCCAAATCTGAGTATGTTAAATTAAGAGAAGCTTGAGGGACGTAATGACTGGTTACTTCAAAAGTTGATATTCTACGTTGAAATGTCGACCATGGACAATGATAATGCAGTGTTACCAGTCTCACTACTGTCAAATTTTGTGGCGACTAACAACTTTTTTCCCCACAAAAGTCGAATTTCTGAAGTAGTTCATCGTCAAAAACGTATGAATTGAACGTGTCAGTATAGGACTGCCGAAATCGCATCCCATTTTACTTTTGACGTTAGCTTATCTCTAGCCCTGATGCTTGTAATCTGAATTAAAAACAATAAAATTAATGGGGTTTTCAACCATATATGGCTAGGAATATGACGATTTTCGATTCACCGCACTTGTATGTATTTCAACTATACTGCATACCTACTTCAGTGTGTCCTATAGTGCCTATTAAATTGGCTGAAAATACTCTGGGCAAATTTATCAGCCCGTCAGGGCTTTAACTTCCAACATCGCGATGACATTTAGCTTATGACCTTGTTTAAAACTGCTATTCACCAAGGAATACTTCTCTTGCCAAAAATAGTGTCTGTATGCAAATCTGTGATTGTGGGGTTGTGGTTAATGGACTGACGCCACTAAGACCTAAAATACGTGTGATGGACTTTTGAGGTTAGGTCATTCATCGATAGCGTTTTCAATCTCCATCCCTACATTGAACTAGTGAGTGATATCTGGCTCTTTGACCACGAGATCGAAACATCCAGCCATTTTGACTGATAATGAGATGAGCTGAATATCTGATAAGCCAAAACGGAAGCTAGAGACTGAAAAAGGAGAGAGCCAGAAGGGAAGGTAGGAATTAGAAGGAGATTCATTGTGCGCTAGACTTACTTTTGTCATGCACTCACAAAAATTCAACAAAAATGTCAGTTCCAAATCGCTTAGAGGCAGTCCTCAGATGGCCCCATCTTGTCGTTAACAGTAGTAAGACATTTGCACACTAACCTCTTACAAAACGTCACTGTTCTTGTCTAATCGGCAGTGCGTCTCCATCCTTATTGCTGTGTTTAGAGGTTGCCTATCCTACTCCCCGCTTCTGTTTCCGAAGCTGCACGACATCATATTGTCGTGACCTGGCTGTCATTATCGCTCTATGCCTGGACAATACGACCGGTCCATAATGGTTCAAGACCAGAATGTTCCCAATGGTTGAGTTTCTGTCTTGGATTCCAATTGGTTGCAAATCTGCCTGCAGACTTGTTCTTGGTGAGATAAGTGAGCAGCCTACCAGTAATGGAGCTGGGTGTCTGACCGAGTGTCTACAAGTTAAGTTGCTTTGACTTATTCTTTTTGCTAGGGAGTTCGCCAGCAAATGGAAAAATGCCTGTGAATTGTGGTGTTATGTTGGACCGGAGAGGTTACCAAAATCAGCGTTACAAACTGAAGACAAATTTTTGCCCTGTTTGAGTCAACAGTACTAACAAGATGTCCACAATTTTTCAAATAGTACGAACTGTTTTCGTTATAGGGTAAAGCAAGAGTAAAGCAGGAGCCTTACTACTAGATTGTGATGCTAATGCTATCGCTTCCTGTATTACCAAGAAGAATGTTTGATCACAGATCCCTGTTTCGCCTCTGATTACAGTCCGTGAAGTGCTTTTTGGATTATCAACCACGTTCATATTATGTTGACAAGCGTGTCACTTTGTGCATTTACATATGCGCCTAGCGCATGCAGTGTTAAATCCCTTAATGTAGAGTTCCAAATGCAGGAAATAAAATCTGCCGCAAAATTTACTCACCCTGGAAATAATGTTAACATCGTATCCTCAATATAGTAACGACCTTCTTTCGTTGATTATTAATTAGTATGGTTAGTGAAATTTGAGGATACTGTACAGAGATAATAAGATATAAAGAGTTCACAGAGGCAATAGAACACCGTCCTGTTCGGCACAACCCTGTTTCGAATAGTGCCACCTAGTGTTCCTCTCGCAGTCACTGACCCCCTCGGCAAGCACCGAGAAACCTTGTCACAACCTCGTGTTCAAACGACTCCCTCATCAGCCACCTCGTTCGGCATCCTCTTCCATTCCTGCCCATTCACCTGGTGAACTCTCGTCACAGATCTGAACCATGCATTGCAGCCATGGTGATGCTTATTTAACCAACGCACTGACACGTTTATATTGTATCCAAAACCCCCGTAGTCACCGTTGAGTTCTGTCAACATAGTTTTGTTAATCGATGTCAGTGATCACATCACGAATATTACCTTTTATGTAAATAGATGAGTGAAAGTGTTTTGGGAAGCTAACTAGATGATGATTGAATACAAACGCATTAGCAAAAAGTTCACATTTAATATGAAGAATTCACTTCCAGTAGCCATGATTATATTTAGCATTTACATTTGGTTACTTCAAGAGGAATCCTTACCTTTGTGAATGATTTAAATTTTTTGAGTCCTTCAAGAACACCTTACGAGTTCTCGAAAGTTTTTGTCTTTTTGCTAGAAAAGATTATCTTTCTAAAGTGAAGCTAGGGAAAGGTTTCAATAAATTAATCATTTTTACAAGTCAAGCACCTAGTTCTTTGTTGATAGATTCTAGAAATTTGTTTATCGTTCTATTAAAAATGGCTGTAGAATAAAAAAGCGTTCTTATAATGTCTTGAATCCGTCCTCAGTTAGACATAAAACTAAATGGATATTGAATAACGGCAACTTCCATTCGTCGACTGAATGGCGGTTCTGGACACGGGTTGTGCTGATGTGGATTTTGAATCCATGTCATCTGATGCGGACTAAAGAATGAAACTGTTGGTTTGCGACAATTAGGAGGTTCATTAGTGTACATTGAGGCAGGGAAGGATTGAGCGCTTGTTGCATTTTTTTGCAAAAAGATGTCTTCAGGATTGAAATAGCGTCAAGTAACTTTGTGCAGAATAAATCACTAACCGAAAAATGAGCTAAACAATCAACTGAATGTATGGGTATTTTTTTGACCAAACCTGGGTCTATTGTAATCCTATTTCTCTAGAAGTTAACTTCAAGGAGCCATTTATCTTGACGCCCCAGCTTAACTCCCACGTTAGTCGCATACGGAGCCATTTCTGCAACATAATGTCTTTTATTACATGAGTTTTTACAAATTTCCATCCACTCCCCTGAAACCGATCCGATTATTTGTCCGCCACTTCCAGTCCATAGACTATTACTTCGTAGGAAATGAAATGGTCTATCAGTTCGGTCTTCATCGCTTGACTAGGTTAAGAAATTAACCTCTTTCTCCAAGCTCTGGCCAATAAATTCCAAAGAAACCGATGTTATCTGACATTCACAGTTGCCATTACGGTTCTCCGAAGTTTAACTCTCGACTCATGGAAAATTTCCCCTAGGTTCTCAGGTATTGAATAGATTCAACTTTCCTAGTAACTTCATTAACGCTAAATATTAGTCTCCTCATGATGCATTGTTGATATCAATTCACTTTGAGCCTGATAGTTTTGAGCATTTGATTTCAAATAAGAGAAGGTTTCTCTGCCCATGCTGCTTCAGACCAACTCCATTCCGTCTAGGAAGCCCAAATTGGTGCTGAATAAATCAAGTACCATTTAGAGTTTTCTGCACGTCGTTTGACCAGAATAATTAAGTAGCTTTTTTTGAATCTACAAAATCCGACAAGTCCTTTTAAAGTTCAACAATTTCCTTTTGGGTGTGCTGGTGCAAGGTCAGTTGACAGCCACGTCGATGAATTGAATAAGTGTTGACTACAGTCATCCTCGTGCCATTCAAAACTTTCCCTCTTCATTGACCACAATTGAAATGGGGTAACTTCACTAACTTAGAACCTATCTGTACAATACTGTGTCGGGTTCGAAGAATGTGCTATCTATCTCAATTATGCTCAATTTTAGATACACACCGTTTAAGCACTCAGCTAAACCAAGCTGACATTTCTGAAACCGCAATAGTATAATCAGCCTGTGCTGCCATGCTAGTTATATCTTTTTACTGGTAAATATTTAGTGAGATGAAGAGAGAGCCAAGTAAGTACCATTCATTGTAAACAACAGATGCGGACCTGTCCAGGACTAAGCACAGATTCCAATTTTATGACAAACAGAGCCGATGAAAAGGTCATTCGTTTTATTTGTACCCTGCTTTCTGTTCCACCAGACTTTTGGCGAACTTTTCAGGGCGACCAATCTCATTTTTCTCTCCTGGTTCACTTTTCCACGATTTTCCCTGCTCCAGTGGACATTTCAACGAAAGCTTGCTTCCAGTTCATGAACCCAGTGAGAGTAGTCATTCTGATGGCACCATCGCTTCAAATGACACGGTTGTGGTTTCAAAATGTTGTTTCTTTTACGATATGGTGGAAAGGGAGGTCGATGAACTCAAGGCGATTTGAGTGATCAAGCACCTCAATCTAAGCGCCGTAACAAGAGTGTAAATTCCAAGCCACGCCAGTATCCATTGGGTTGAATTAAAGGACGATTAGCCGATGCGGTCTTTGACGAAAAGAATGCAATCTTTTATCCACTGACCATTACATTTGGTGTATTCTACTTCCTTCTCATCGTCATAAGCTGATATTCCTCACATCGCGTTTTCGACAATTCTATTGACATCTGTGCGATTTGCAATCGAGTTAGTTGAATATTTATGAAATCACTTTGCTTATAGAAATCTTTCGATAGTTTCAAGCTTATGCTTTGGACGTTACGATCTATGCGCCTGTTCTTCTTAGTAGTGATTGTTGGTGATTTTCTACATTCTAGGTGCCTTCCCAAAATCCGAAATTGGGCTGTGGCTGAGATCTGTTGGAGTCTCTCTCGAGAGAGACTGAGCGTGGTCGTGGCTTCAAGGTAACAATCAGAGATGTGATTTTATGACTACACCTTCTTGTGCAATATTTGAAGCATCTAGAGAAGGGACATCTGTATTAACTGAATTCCGTCATTGTACCATGATCTTTTCGATACTGTTAGCTCACCAAATGCTTTAAAGTCGGTAGAGTTATTCATTGAAAAAGATGCTTGACTCCCATCACATAGCCAAGTATATTTATCTAACAATCTAACTGCGAAGAATCGTTGCGCACAGGGATTTATTTATTTGAAGTCATACATATATATAGATATACATATGCTACTGATGATTTATAGTACAGCTCATTGAGCATTATATTTTATTGGACTAAGTTTTTTTTTATTATCGCTATTATTTTCATATTTCAGACCGAATTCTCATAATTTTCAATACAGTTACTTCTGTTGCTTAAAAGCAATAGGAATGCTTTTCACAAATATTGCGTCAGAGTAGCATATCCAGGGCACCCACCACTGTGACCATTCTACTCTAGTGGCCGACTTCTCCAAATTCTCCGACTCGAATGTGCAATCACTTTGACCGGAGACCCATGGATAAAAAGACCTACAAGTGACTGAGTAACTAACTATCCCATTACCTCAAAATGGTGGTTGTAGTGATAATTTATCCGGGAAGGGAAGCATTTGATTCTCCCTCCTGGTACCGTTATCCAGCATCCATCCAACCAAAGCTTTTTCATCGACATCTTGCTTGCTTGATGTGCTCTTCAGCCCTCAAGAGGGATTTCATTCAGATAAGTTGACTTTCAGTGTGACTATATGAACGAAAACAACTGGTGCAACTGAAAACATTAAATAACCGGCCTCAATAAGTCATTATATTTTTAACTGGTTCTCCTGTTCATACTTAATGAAGTCCACTATCCAGTGCTCAACATCTAAAAGCAGTTCACAAAGTCTGGACCTGCCCAAATCAGGCTGTCTCCCTATGCTTCACCTGTCATTCATTCAGTGCAGATTAATAAGCGTCGCCAGAAGAAAAATGGAACTATGTTTAATATCTTATAGTCAGCATCTGCTACTGGGCGTTAATACTCACGTCTGTGGTCATCTGCCTCTGAGAGGTTCTGCTTAGTTGTTTGGGGTTTATCCACCCCCCCTCGTTCTGCTACCTCGAAGTTAGGATGAGAGGCTTCAACTCAATTTAGAATTTGATATGATGGCTACTTTTATAGACTCTCAGTTGTTGGTATGTTTGTTGACGTTGCAAACATTCTTAAATACCTTTTCTAAAAGTGATTAACTCAGTTTTTTGAGTCTAATCATTTGGATGCCAAAACTCGTTAATCCAAATGCCGGTGCCGAAGGTTACCTGAAGTAGCTAATTTGCCCTTCCACTCTCGGCCACGGATAAACTATCCGAGCGGACAATGCGTGCTTTGTGTTTTGTTCCTATTGTTCTGAATTTCAAGGAAGTTATCAACGTCAACAACTTGCTTGCTAATATGAGCTAACAAGATGATTCTAATACCTTTATGATTTTTTCTTGGAGGCACCCCAAAATTGGAGCAGATGCGTATTCGGAGGTGGTTCTTATGCCCAATCTTACTTCAACATAAGAGACAGCCGAAGGCTTTCCTACCTACAGCCATTAAAGATTGTGAATAATCAGGAATAAGTGCGATGAACCCCCTAACACCAAGGTGGACAAAAAGTTCCTTCCACTGCGTCTATTTCAAGGAGGTGATGAAGCATATCTTTTTGTGGTTGGCAGGCTGAAAGTAAACGATGACTTCTAGACGACGAGAACGATAGACGAGAGGGCTTGATGATTAAGGAATCTAAGCGACCTCCAAATACATTCATCTTTTGCACAGCATAGAGCATATGCTGCCACTGATAGCAAGTAATTATGGGACCGGGCACTGAAAGCACTGAGGCTGTTTTGACATATCTTGGCATACGATCCAGACCCGTGAACTGAAGTTTGAAGATTTCAGAAATCGTCCCGCCTTACTGAAGGTGCAGTAAATTATCTCTATATCGGACTCACCGACTCACTGGGGTTAGCAACAGCTAACCTCTCAACTGGTACTTCGTCACTTTCCCGTGTTGCCATCCCGAATAGCCTTTCTTAGTCCCCTTTTGCTCAGCCAAAAAAGTATCAGTAAAGCCATAGCCAAGCCCCAGGTGGGTTTTGGCCTGATGACCACAGGTACATCGTCATACATTTCTACCACCAGCGAGATAGAATTGCGGGTTTCGCCCCCCCCCCTCACCTCCACCACCGCCCTCTTCTAACTCCCCCCGCCGCCGATTTCGAACACAAAGGAGGAAGCATGGACTGACGGGGGTTGCCCCTTGTGGTTCTAGCATGTCGAAACGCGTTTGGCTCGAGCTTCCGCCCTCACACGTGTGAGTCGTATTGAACTGGGGGTCACTAAGACTCGATAAATCCTGGGCCAACTTTGTGGGGCCCTTTTCCTGATTTACGACACGTGTGTGAGCTCATATACAGCCAAAACTAGCCATTCTCTAGCTGCGAGGTACCCAATTCTCAATTCCAACTTTGAGGTCACTAGCCGACGGCGCTTTCGAGTTGGGACGTGCAGGGTAACTTCGATATTTGTCGCTGATCTCATCTGTTCAACCACTAAATTACTTATCAGCTGTGGCTCAGCCACGAATCTGAATAATATAACTACCCATGTTGAGTAAATAATTCTGCTACATGTTTTATTGGAAGTGTAGGAGGATAACTATAATTGATACTTTAGTTAAAGCAAAAGGCTTAATAGTGAACCCATGTGTGTCCACGGACATTCCCATTCCCAGCCCGAGTTTTTAAGATTCGCACATTGAAGAGACAATGAAGATTTAAAGCCGTTTGTGCTATCGAGATGATTGAACACTTATATTTCCCAAACGCCGTGAATAAGGACTTAGTTTCGGAGAAGAATGAATATTCTCCATCAAGACCCGCGAGATCTATATTGGACCACGACGACATCCACTTTGGCCCCCAAGCTGCGAGGCCGCCAGAAGAGAAAGTTGCCTTCTGTCAACTACTCATACCATTTCGCTCTCTAATGCTATCGCCAACTCTGTAGAACTCCAGATCCATCCTCTTTGTCTTTGATTGAATTTATTTCATTTGTTGCCTAATTTGTTGACATCTTATTACAGTTGACCAGTGGTCGGTTGATATCCAGAGAAATACTTCAACAAGGTGAAGAACGCTACATCTAATAAGCATTTCCCATTTGGGACTCACCAGTGTGCCTGAGGGGAAATACCCGCGCCACCGCTGCCTCTGTTTTCATAACCAGCCAGCGGACCCACTAGTAGGATGTGGATTTGAGCAGCAAGATGTCTACGAATAACCGAGGTGTCAAGACACAAACAAATCTCAAAAGGGATAAAATATCGATACAAAACTTAACTGATAATATCTGAAACACGATTCTAGCGCATTTCGGGTACAAAAGTTCTTCTGACGCCTTGCATACCACTAAACGACTTAAAGCTGCTCGAATGGGTTGTACAATGTACAAATTATATATGATAAGTCACAAGATTCCCAGTTCATGATTTAATCCTGATACGGTCTCCAAATATTTTCTGATGCGCCATATCGAGACCGCTTAAGCGGGGGCGAGAGGGTTACATGAGGGGAATGAGAAGGGATTGAGGAGAAAGATGATGACGTTTTACAGTCATCTAGACCGCTATCTATACTTTCTCGCTTATGAGCATGTATCAGAGATGAAAATTTCTTAACTAGAGGTGTTGATGTCGTGTTCACCCAATGCCTACCGACCGGTGTGAATGCTGAAGTCCTCGGGCTATTCTCCTTTTCTTCTTCTTCTTCTTCTTCAACTTCGGCTCCTTGCATTGATGTGGAAGGCTCATTCTGAGTCGTTCGTCGTCGACGTCTCTGGTCCTCAGGTTCTTTCGCTGAATTCAGACCAAGTCGATGCATCTTCGCTTGCAGTTCTGGCTCACTCTTGATAAATTCTGACAGCCCTTGTAGGACATTAACACACTGGTTGAGAATATCGGTGATCTCTGTTCTTTGATTGGATTGCTGTTGTGGCTAAAACAGATGCAGAGAAAACCCGACTAGAAAGATTTAATACTCAGGACATTTGGACTTTTAGGTCAACTCAACATAGCCAAAATATCGATCAAATTCCCGAGGCCACGATAGCTTGACAACACGATAAAGGGGACAACATCAATGCACGACTCCACGATCTAGGCCACAACAATAAAGTCATTCCCACACTCTTAGGTCTCTTAAAAGAGGGCGAGAAGAACGTGGTTAATTAAAATGACCCCCAAGCACCGTTGAACGTATATGCTCACTGGCAAGCTGTCCGGATGGTTAAACCAGGTGAGATCTCCAGACATGGGGGAGGAAGGTTAGACAATTGGTGGGAAGAGTGGCAGGGGAGGACATCTTACTTTTTCACCAACTAGCGAGACAGCCAGACTATGAAGAGCAGTCAGTTTGTCGGAAATGCAGGCCCGTCGGCGGCGCTCCATGTTCTGTTTTTTGACCTTTATAAGGGGAGGAAAGAGAAAAGAGGAGTAAGCATGTGGTTAGCACTGAGAAAAGTTTGCGCTTTAAAAATTAATGAGTTCACGAGATCTATATTCTGGCGTAAGGACTCAAAAATTATAGACCTGGGAAGGGGATACCTCGATATCCCAAGCCATCCGTCAAGCGCCCATGAATGCGTCATTTCTTTTTTCCCGTGTACAAACCGCAAATACGATGTGTGCTACTTGTATTGCTGTCTTAACTTTTAACCTTGAGAACTCACCCTTCGTTTCATTTCCCGGTCGTCTAGCGGAGGAGCTAATCGTTTTCCTTTCGTTATGATAGATGACGAAGGAATAGGATTATCTGGCTTGGGAGCGATTGCGGGAACTGAAAGCAGTCTATTATTCCTGGAAAGGTCCACGGCAGTTGGATCCACTGTGGCAGACGCTGTAGAAAGTGGAATGACAAAAACCGGCTGATAAGTCTGATGTGGTTGAGAAGGGGGCAGTGGAAACCGACCAGAGTGATGTGGTATCGGAATATTAGAAAGGCATAGACCCGTCGAACTGGGAGGAGGAAATAGTTGAGATTGCGGAGGCGGTGACGGCGGCAGTGGAAAAACGCGGCGACTGGGATTCATTTCGTCCAAATGCGACGCGTGGCTGATGCAAGAAAGTGTGGCAATTCTATGCGTACACGATTAACACACGCGCAACCAATCAGCAACGCATATTTTAATATTTCTCCCACACTAAACCAATCGCTGCACTACACACTTTCTATTGGCCGAATGACTGAATTCCAGCCTATCCCGTAAGAGTTAGATGTACCGTGCCAAGTATCATAGATCCGACTTTTCACATTCTTTACGAATGAGAACAATGGAAGTGAGGGGGCACTGGTTAATAGGTTTTCGAACACTCTAACTCGACCAGTTTTGATTTATGTGAATTTATTTGTCACTAAAATAACGCTAGTGACTCAGGTTAAAATGTCAAAAAAACTAGAGCTTTGGCCAGGCAAGAAATAATAACTTATATCTAGACAAACAAAGATGTCACCAGGCCAACCAATAAGAGAGAACTGATGATTTTTTACCTGGCTGAATGCTAACGTGAGGCGAACAGCCAGACTGTCACATGACTGGGGCTTGAGCTCAGTTTAACATAGCGTGGGATATGGAACACAAAGCCCGTTTTTGATGGCTAATATCGGGTGGGACCTGACTGAAGAGATAACTTTCAGGTGGAATTTCGACTTGGCATGCTTCACAGGTAAATTCTGTCCAATACCCCAAGTCTCTCATGTTGAGGACCTCGGAAATGAACAAATCAGCTTCAACGGAAAGCAATGAGAGGCAGTCTGTTTCCTGAATGTCGAACGTCGACTCTAACGATTTCAAGCCGATTTAAAAGGGTCCTTATGTATTTAAGAAGTACCTGCCTGGGTCCATTTCGATCTGAAAAAAAGATTATTCCTCTTGTATGACTTAATAGGGTTTGAAAAATCGGCACGCAAACTATTCAGAACAGATACCTGTGAAGTAGAGAAGAGACTTCATTTCATGCCGAATAGAAGGTTCCTTTGAGAGCCCCCTTTTTATTATTAAGGTACCATACAGTGCCATCCCAGTCAAGAAGGCTGACTGTGCCTTATCCGCTTTGCCATTCCCAGCCTATCGTTTGTACAGGTCCCCAGATGAGTCATGGGATGAGTTATTGAACTGAGCAAGTTCTTTTCTCTCACAGAGCTTAGGCCGAAGAAGCTGCGGACGAAGACGATTGCAACTTGTGTTCAGGCACTTAAAATCATGGCCGACAATGAAGTCTCTCTTCTAAGTACTCAAAGCGTGCTCCATGATTACAGCGGTCGTGAAAAACAAGTTTACAGCGAAAGCACGTGGTTATCGGCACCCACCCACCCATTCAAAGAAATGATCGCTTCATTTTGATCGTACTTTCGTCAGCCCCTCGCGGACATCACAAATTTGAAGTTTATTTTGCAACGTTATTCATCAATTGTCTCATTCTAACTGTCAAAATTAAATGCGATGCGTTGTATGCTGATGAAATTTATGTACTTCTGATAATAAGGGAGTTATTAATAAAATGAGAAGAAAATGCGGACCTTGGGGCTCATCAAAATAAGTTGATGTCTTGAACGCTATTTCCAACTAATGATCTGAGTTCCCAGCGTATCCTTTACTCGGCTGATCTGGCTACAGGAACACCGGTTGATCAAAGTTGATCACTTATTTTGGTTTATCAGTCTTTTGCTGAAAACGATGGAAGAAAAGTGGCAATAACTGTGTTGGACACAGTTACCCGACACTAAATGAATATTAAATAAGTAAAATGATGGACTAAGTGGGGTCAATTTGAAAATGGCACCATGTGGAAAAGCCCGATTCAGGCAGTTAAGGAGGTCGTCTGAACAGACATTTAGGAAGAGGAGTCATGACGCGCTTAGAGCTGTCAATTAACTGTCTCGTTTGATGAGTTCAGTCAATCTTGAATTTTAGCGAGTCTTTCTTGCCTCAGTTATTCCTATCCATGGCGTTCTTACAATAAGACCGACGTGACTATCACTTAATAAGCCGAGCAAAATCCCTTCTTTTTGAGCTCGATCATACCAAAGGCTTTACTGGTTCGTAATCGTAGATGCCGGTCTTTCCCCGGCAAAATGTACTTACAAATGCTTACCAGTACTAGCTAGATGAAATGTTTCCAGGCAGATGGACGCAACATGCGCAATCTAGTCTCACCGTGAAAATTATCTTTTGCGGAGTGTAAGTCTGGCAGAATACATAGCAGCCTACAAAAAGGCGACATTTATTACGTAAATCCACAATTACAAGATCTGCAACTGTTACCATTTATTTTGCTTTGAGATTTCACAATCACTACTGTCATCTATCAGGAAAACCCGGTACTTCCGCCACTGCAAGGGCTTATTCGCCTTGATTACTAAGATTTTCGCCAGCCAAAATGAGATTGAGGGTATCCCGCGTATGTAGAGCGGTATCACAAAGAACGTCATTTATACTTCGAAGAGGGGAGGGGAGTATGGGATCTGACGATTGTTTATCAGACAATGAAGTGGTGGGAACAGTAGTGGGTCCAGGCGCCGTTTCCTCTTTTGTGTTTACACCCGTATCCACAGGGGTAAGCCTCCAACCGCTATCCTTCAACTGTAATAAATATTATTTACCTCAACTAATAGTCTGTCTCCTAAATTCCTGATTTAACTTAAAGTGTAGTGAACAACGAATACTGCGATTTCGTCGTAGCTAATTGACAACACCTGGCGATTGGAACGGACGGCTATAATTAGCGGATCAGTTGGAGACCGCTAGTCCGGCTTGTTGCCATCCATGCGCTTGAAAATGATTTTTATCATTATCATTCATTTCTAACCACTGGCTACAAGATAAGAAATAAAAGCCGAGGTTTATTCATCTTCAGCTCTAATTTCCCTGCTCTCCAAATAAGTGTGCTCCAAAGTTAACATGACTCTTACCGCCATTATTCAGCTTAGACGACAATTCAGCAACACGAAAAACTCTAGAAATGAGAAAGGGGATTAATTAATGGACGTCGTCATGACCCCAGGATAAATTTTGCCAACGTGCTCGCTTTTCTTAAACCATGGCATCCGGTACGTTTTCCAGCAAATGGATTTAGCGGATGACCAACTACTTGGGCGAATCGCGACCTCTACATCATCCTATCTCAACGCGGGGTTTCATTTCCATTTTCAACGGAAATCGATAAAAAACTGCAGACCACCCAAGTGAAATGGGCACGCAGAACTGATGAAGGCACCACGTGAAACCCGATTCCGCTTGATGTTAAAGGTAGCAAGGACCACAAAGAGATGAAAGATGGGGTCCAGACAGAGAGAGCAATGAGAATCGAAGGGACACAAGGATTCGACCCCTATCGAATCTGGGTGCTCGTTTCATAGTATTGGTGATTGGGTGTGCATTGGTACCTACATTTCAACGACAGGCAATGTTTGGTGCCCACGAAAGACTAGACCTTACGATAAAAAGACTGAGAGTACTTTGTATGGGTCTGGCGACTTCCAGCTTGCAACTATGAAAGACATTTTGGAGGAATATTTGAGACTATCCAAGAAACACATTTTAAAGCTGGCCTTATTACGCATTTCCACTTCTTAGACCATTAAAACACACAAATCAGTCAGTAAAGTTTTAAGTCAATCAACGCTACAGCTCTTCCTAAGAAGAGTTTACGACTACTCTGGGAGATGACGGTTATTTGAACTGGTGCTACTGCACCATTGAGAGTCATACAAGATACATATTGGAGACTTCCACATATAATCAACTACGTAACGCTCGCCAATGGCGCAACACTTCCAGCACCTGATATCCGCAAGTATATTTCAACCTTGAACACTCACCCATTAATCCATCTAAAATATCATTCAGATCACTGAAAGCTACATACAAAGCTATCGATCAGACAAAGGGAATGACAGCTTTCACAACCTTAGATTTTCTCTTTGAAAATTTCATTTTCTTTCAGACAGAGTTTAGAAGCATTTGTCTGCTGACCTGTGGTATCAGCTATTGGAGACGCCTTATCTCGATGTCGATGTCCTCTCATAGTTATAGTTAGGGGAAGATCGTAAAGGCAACTTTATCAACCAAGAATTGCGAGTGACTGCTGGAGATGGGAAGTCTTAACCGACCTTCCTTTTAAAATATCTGGAAATGGGAAGCCCAAATCGTAATTTCGTGTTCTTTCGACATTAGTCTGTAAATACGATTGGGTAGCCCTAAAATACGTGTCCTTGGTGTATGTCATCTTGTTTTTCACTGAGATCCATTAGCCTCAAGAGCGCAATCATTAGAAGCTTGGCCTTCTTTACTGAAACCTATATGTGGGGCTTCTCAAAGGTATACCTCGCTCTTCATGGCTTTATGATAATGTCGCCCCGAGATAATAATTCTTGGAGTGTTTAGCACAGCATTGTGTCTTAAACACGCATTAATAACTGAAACGATGAAATGCACTGAATCAGCCTTGAACGTGCTTCAACAATCGGAAGAATGATGAATTTCAACCACTTTACTCATTTACTCTGACAATTAGGCAAATGAGCCCTGCACAAGCGCTGAAATATTCATTTATCTTCAATCTTTTCCTTCCCAACGCTTAATTAGAGTTTCACATGATCAGAAATAAAATATCGGTGTTAAGTAGTTTCGGGGTGGGAATCCGCCGTTAGAACAAAATTCCTGTTAAGTAATACCCTTACTTCGAGTCCCTGCAGTCTCCCCCTCTTTCAGTGCCGTTGCTCAGCTCCCAGACACGATTGCTAATTGAACAATGCTTTCCGCTGTGATATTTTCCATTCAATCTTAAATGGAGACAATGGGGGGCGGAGATCAGATTAAATCCATATTGACAAGAAAGGCTAATTGTTTGCAATCCTGCCCAGAGCTCTCGTTCACAGCCAGTACCCTTTTAATCTAGGAGCTGAATTCCCTCCGCGAAGAGATGAGGACTGATTGATCAAATGGATTGCATCATTCTAAAGTGCTTCAAGCAATACCCTCTCTCTTGTACACCTTCATCTCAAAGTCGATACAATCCATCAATCAGAGACACGCTTTTTTTTGGATACCGCCTATGACATGAACGTCTTTTTGCCTTTATTGGTCACCAAGTTTCCCTCTACTCCTTTCAATCCATTCAATACATTTTTGGGGTCTTATTCGCACACAGAGAAGAAACCCTAGCCATTAATTTACCATTAAATTTTGTATTTTTGACAAACGAAAGTGTGAAATAGATGGGTCCAAACTGATGCTGCATTTAATAACTCACAACAGTTCTCTGTCAAGAAGAGTTGACGAGTTTCAGTTGTTGAATGGGACAGCACTTTAGAACCCCGAATAAGGCATTCGCTTACTAACAACGATTTAACTGGTCTCAGATGATGCCACATTAAGGCTTAAAGTCCTTTGAAATTCGTCAAATTTGAGTTAATAATTTGATGCATATTTCAATCCGATGACTTGCTTTAGACTATTGAGAACAACAGCGCCTTCGGCGAATCCTAACCAATATGAACTTCTCAAAATAATGAATGCGTGCTTGTGAAAGGTTTGTACATTATTCCATCCAGTGTCGTCATGCATTCACGGCTAGTTTAATAAGAAATTCCAGGAAATTTGAATGGCTTTTCAGACTGAGAATACCCGATAATGTCTAGAGAATGATACTCTTAACGGTTGTGACCGGTTCAATAGGGAAGAGTTTGAAAGATTCGGGAAGTGAATACACTCAAAAAGGTATCTCTTAAGTCATGGTCTGGACATCAAGGAATGAACATGGGAGTGCGAGGATGACGAATTAATGGGAGTCTCGAAGATGTCGTGAAACATCGGGGTTTGGTGAGAAACGCCCTTTCCCCCCGATGTCCTTCCTTACCTCGCCACTTCGCCTATAATTTGTGGACCCCTGAGCTCATCAATTCTTAATGTGTTCGTATTTTGCGTTGATAGTGCGCCTCTCTAATCACAAACCACATCTCTTTGGGTCACGAAGATCATGAGAAATGCAGACCACCATCGGCAACCCTGGCAGATTAAATGCTTGTCTATCTGTCTGTCGAGTTTTTCGAGCAAAAGTAAGTCATGCGGCTTCGTTATCTAGTCACTGAGCCTTTACATTCAATCGGTTCATAGGAAGAATCGCATTCTATCAACTTGCTTTGACTGACACATTCAGGCCACACGATAAGCAATTAAAAGCCTAGAGAATCCACTTGTACCCTTAGGAGTCACTTTAACAAACTACATTAAAGTCAATGTTGGTTTTGTATCTCAATAGCTTTATCTTCCGAAGGACTCAACTGGTCGTGAACAGAATCCATGACGTCACTGTAGTTAAAAACAGTAAAGGATTTGAGCAAAGGTTAACTGTTATCGGTATGTGCTGAACGAGGACCTTGGCAGGAAGATGTTTGCGACCGTCCACACATTGAATCACTGCTTACGATGGATTTGTATAAGGTCTACAACTTTCATCTTTTTCAACGTCGAGCTTACCTGTCTCTGCAATTGAGGATTTCCTGCTTGATCAAGGTTAACCGAACTGTCTAATCATTCTATCGCTAGTCGTCTATAAGATCTCCCCTTCTATGATGATAACAAAACCAAGAACTCAATTATTCAGTCTTTCATGCATTCAGTTACCCTTTGCCTTCCCAATTAACTGATGAAATGAATTATTATAGGCTTAAGGTAATCTTTCACCTGTCATGTGAAGAAATTTGTTCCTCTAAACTTATTCTCATCGAGATCTGTTCGTACGTGTGGTCAGTTCCCCTTCAGTAAAAAAGTCCAGGTCTGGGTATTTAAAGTTTCTTCCGTGCTAATCTTCCAACTTTAACTGATGTAAACAATGCCTTTCAAGGAAGCGGCGCATCTTTCTTGAGCACTTAGCAGTTTCTACGCATCATTTGCGGGATCAAAATAATAGCATCGATGTGATTGGTGATTTCATGGCAGCAAAGCCGAGACTTCCAGGTGGACCAGGGAGCCAAGAAATTACTTTGCCTCTATAGCATCACGACAAGTACTGATTGGTTTGTCTATTGAAGAGAGGCTTCCTAACCCCCTCCAATACTTATTGGCCAAGCTTAGCTTAATGAAACTTATTTTGCGGAATCAAGGTAACTCGCAGAATTTTCATTTAGCTTGTATCAATTTAAGGTAGAGCCTGGCTTGAGCTCATGCTTCAAGCTACTTCTCAAAAAGGCTGGGCTTCTCATGGTTGTTAAAACAAATCATCACATATCTCTCCCAGTCTACAAGCCTAGAGTCGAGTTCTTCTTGATGTTCTGGGCGGCAAAGAATCAGTTGGCGATCTAAACGAGACCGCTGCAAAGTGATTAAGCAATCGTTTGAGAAGGATCAGTTGTTTCGCCATTTTCAAGGCAGTTATTGAGTTATTCAAGTACATCGAGGAGATGGTTTCGATCCAAAAAACCCACATACAAAAAGGAAACTGTAGTTGTTTTGAGAGTGAACGAACAAAATAACCACTTACTTTCAATAATGTAGCTCAGCAGTAACCATGCAGCAGTGGACGAATTCTTAGTGGGTCCAATCTTCCTATAAGCAGAACCACAAATGCAGTGTCGTTCTGCTCATATTAATGAGCAATTGCTACTTGTACTAAATCAGTAGACATGGCAGGCTATTAGACGAGATAAAATGCTAACCATTGCCACATCAAATTCATATTTTTGCAGCTTAATTTTAGATTAAGACCTAAACGTTTATCCTCAAGTAACGGGAAGGCAAAAGAACGATAGCAAGACCCCTAAAACTCTAGATAATCAGTGCATGATGCAGTCCCAACGCTCAAGATATAAGTCACTGTAAAAATTTTTTCCTCTGTCTGAAGAAATCTATGAATCCTGATCATTTTGATTAGTCAAGTTACTTATAATGTAAAAGTGGTGTATTAACAATAGTTTTTGATTCACTAATTCTCTGAACTCCTATGAAATCGCAATCTTATCTGCTATTATTGACCTTTTCTTTCTCCATAACTGCGAAGAACTCTAAGGCTCAAGTTCAACGAACAAAAATATCGCAACAGGGATCCCATTTTCTGAGGAAACAAACAATCGCCTTGGTTAAGGCAATACTCTGATGATGAAGAATGTGGGGCGTGACAGTAGCGGAGAAACAATTTCTCATTGACCGTAGAGATGACCAGAATATTATAAGTTATTTGGCTGGTCGACTACATTAAAACGCTTGAATTTTTCAGTTCATCGGTTCTTGGTTCTGCGTTCAAAGAGACGCTTAAATGAATGAAATGCCGTATATTCCATGCTATGCAGTCTCACACACGCTCAAGAGGTCGCCTCCTTATGTGATTTACAAATTAGTAAACTGGTCTTTTGGCATGAAGGTTCCTGATTTTGAGCAGGTTTCTGCTCAGAGTTCTTATAATATAGTGGACAAAACGCGTCAAAATCGACTCAAAATAATGTACTAATGCAATTTTCCAGTCAACTGCGAAAATGGTGGAAGAAATAGCATACCAGAACCGACTAAGCATCAAATAGGTTTCCCAAGTCAATTCACCCAGTTCGCGTTCAATTTTAGTCTCTAAATGCTCAATAGTTGTAACTTACTCTTTTTTAAAATGCAGCGTTTAAGTGGAAGAATCCAGAATTTGTAGGATATTGGAAGTAATTGGGCATCTGGAAACTAACTCGACACGTGCTTCATGCGTGGTAGTTTCGACTTTTTCATTCGAAAGCATAGTTTTTTCACTTAGTGTGAAGCGAATCGCTAAAATGGCATGCCATCAACAGTCTGACTTTGATATTCTGCTTAATAATCTTAAAGAAGCTGTCACTTGTGGTGTATGCCAACGAGTGTAAGCATTCTTCTCCTACTTACTATCATTGTTGTTTGCTCCATAACTGGGCAGTGCTTATCTTATACTTTCATAACGGCAGCATAAGTTCACCAATTTGCTTGGGTTGTGGTCACCTAAGCTGTTTTCAATGCATTTGGACATTGTATATGAGGGAAACACACGTAAAATGTCCGGATTGCGGAACAAATAGTCCGTTGGGAGAAATTTCATTATCTAACAAAACACGGAATGCCGTGGAAATCTATTACAAGTACTCTGGAGGAGCTCGAGAGAATCGACCTGAGATGTCCGATCAGGAAATAAATATTGAAAAATTCAACTCTTCTAAATTAGACAATAAAACAGCAAGGTTTAGATTTCACAAGCAGTGTGCTAGCTGTTCTTTTCCACAGGATTGGGTAAGATGGTTTGAATCAAATTATTTGCACTTATTCTTTCTCTGGCGAGCCATTCATCCGACCTTGCTTGTTCTCCCAGATGGCATCATTTGCCCGAAAGCTTGCACAACATGGATACCCGGATTTAATTGTGAGAAGGGTGGGTGATCTCTGCGATAGTATCATAACAACTGATAAAACAGAAGCGACCCAGATGACGCGATGTCAGGACTGGCCTCACTGCAAAAGTCGAAAATGCGAATTCATTCATCCTGTCAATAGATGCCCAAGTGGAGATTTGTGTGAGGACAAAAGGAACTGTCCCAATCTTCATGGTGAGGACTATCTTCACATATTTTCCGTGATTGAGGCACAAGATTAATCTCTTGAGAATTGCTGAATGAAACGGATAAGTCGGAATTATAAATTTTGTTGACACAAGGCTTGATTTCGTTTAGTATATGCTATCAAACTAAACACTCCACTGATAAAATTAAGTAAAAGTAGTCTTATAATGACCAATTATGGGTTTAATTAATGTTGGAAGAGGAGTTTGGTTTGATGGATATGCTTTAGTAAGTTCAGTTTACCTCGGAGAGAAGTTTGTCCTTTGGGGTAGAATATTCTAAGCTAATTTATTATCTAAAAGAGGAAACATACTTCTCTGTGTTGTTGTGGGTTCAAAATCCACCTAAATTTAGCAAGTTTCCAGGTAGAAAATCTGCTTGTCGATATAATCGCCTGTCTGCTGAGCAGAAACCATAGGAAGAAAAATCGTAGGTTTGAAAAGACAAGGAATTCGATATCTGCTGTCTGGATTGGACGTCGAAAAAGGATATCATGGATAAAATGGTTATTCATAGCCGACCTTTCACTGGTCTCTTGGCGGACATGGACGAAGTCAATGTGAAAATAACAACCTGTTCGAGATGGATTCAGGAGTAATGCCAAGCCAAACTAATTATTCCTTGGTTAACAGTCACGGTAGAGAAAAGATCAACCAAGACGGCTACTTATAAATGAGCTTAAATACTTTAGAAGTAAAAATGGGAATAACTTGGCCGCGAATTTAGAGCATCTGACTGAAAACCTCACAGTCACTGTTTCAGCGATTCAGAACGAGGTCTACTGATCATCGACGATGGCAGAAGAGAGTTATGGTTTAAATGACTAAAATTCCATCAACTGCTGGAAGATACTGAGGACGAAGGAGGGCATAACTAGCCACTCCTTAGGAAGTATAGTTTTTCATACAACTTACGCCGAATTCAAGCTGAGAAAAACCGTAGTTCCCTAATGAAAGTCGTTAGCAGACAAGCTCAGATTCCTAAGAATTCGCCCAAACTACGAAAGTGATTTAATCCAATTCAAACAGTATCCAAGAATATTAGCCTTTTTTATATTACGAATGGTTAAATCTATGAGGTACTAAGTTAAGCTAAAAGGGTTCAGCTTATCCGCTTAGTCTTTTGAGGCTGGTTAAATGCAATAAAATAAGCTCTTATCAAAAAGCAAGAACCGACAGGCGGAAACTGTGTTCCACGCTGGTGATTTCACATGGTCTTCAGCTAATTCGGATCTTTCGTGATCGCACAATTAAAGTCATGGAAAAATCATCGGTGGGCATTAATCGACGTGATAAAAATATCAGACCTAACGACAATTGGTAGAATGTCTTATCATATATTCAACGTTACAAAATTGAACTTTTAATTCGTTTATTTACTACCCACCCATGAGGGTAGGTCTCAAGGACTTATCGGGGTATAACAGAAGTACAAATAGTCTTTACAAACAGCGCACAATAGTTATAATAGAATATAGTAAAAGCGTTTATCGACGTTTTTGGTCCTCTGATCGCATCTCTGTCAAGGTTTCATCGTACAGGTAGCAGTTCAACTTCGTAGTGGCACCTCGTCCGTCTTCGATATTGTTAAGAGAGGCAATCTTCATACCTCTCTTCCAAAAGTCTACTCATCATTCTGGTGGAGATTCCATTCATTGCTACATGTACGTGCATTCCAAAGTCCAGTTTGAGACCATGAATCCGGTTATTTACGTCGTGCCTCCTTTACAGGCTGTAAGAAGTTGTACTTCTGCTGGCATAATCTAATTTTATACGTCCGGTAGATGATGGGTATTATCGGGAGCACTAAACCAGAGGAGGCTGACTCCATGACCATTAGTGGAGAGAATGAGTAGATTCGACTAATTACAGGGAGCGTAGAGCGTCGAACTGATTTCTCACTTTTCATCCACTCATTATAAGTGATTGTGTTCGGGAGTTCTTGTGCTTAAGGAAGCTTGACCAAGCACTTACAAATTGACTACTTACTCGATGAGTCAAATCTAATTCCTGTAGGGCGGTCTACCAATCGCGATTATTCCAACAACATTTCTATGGATTTTCTATAGTGCTGATCCGATTTTTTTATAATCTGTTACCGCAATATATTCTGACCCATATCGGTGGTATGGCAATGTAAAGTTCGTCTTCATTTTTATATCAAATGAGGGCCCTCATGTTAATATCCCACGCCAACGTCACGTGGTTGCAATGCCGTCAATCCTCGACACTCGATTTAAACCCGCAATCACGTGTCCAGTGAGGCATTCGACAGAGGCTGGATAGAGTCATGGGTGAAAATAGGTACGAGGCTCTAAAACATGATATAATGACTCTCTTGGATTGTCCCATCTGCCTAAAAACGTAAGACACAAAAAGTCGCTTTTCTCGTTGTATGAACCTTAATAGCTAAGGTTCCTATTGTTCGGTTATTTAGGTTGACTGCTCCGGAGCGACTGCCATGCGGTCATTCGTTTTGTGGTCGTTGCCTCGACCAGGTAATGAATTATACTTGTCCCAATTGTCGCGCGCCATATAGTCACGACAGAATTTCCCCCTGTCTTCTGTCGACAAGACTGCTCAGTAGAATGGGATTGCTTCCCATGAGAGAATGTACACTTGATCTTGGGCGTGCCGAAGCACCAAAGATCATGGCTAAAGAGCTGCTTGAACTTGAAGAAAATCAGCTTACTTTTCCGTCTGCAATTGTTAGTACCACTCTTTTTATTCCAATTCGAAAAAGAAATCGAATTGATGAAACAAATTCTTACATTTTGAACTGTAGATGAAAAAATTTGCAAGAAGAGGTCCAATACAGGAATTCAATCGCGCAATGATTTTAGCCCTTGGCAATGAAGCCAAAATGATCCCAATCGAAAAAGGACCACCTGGAGAAATATGGAAACGCTGCAAGCATTGGCCATACTGTTTTGATGAAGGTTGTCCTTATCAGCACCCATGGAATTTATGCTTCAAAGGAGAATTCTGTTCATGGGGATCGAGGTGTCTTTACATTCATCCCATAGAGCTCATGAATGCATGCTTTGATAAAGACACTCAACCAGCAGAGCAGGAAACCGAGCAGACGCCTGAAAACCCCTCAAACACAGATATAATACCGCCAAACTGAAAAATATTTTACGAATTAGTTCAATTGGAAATAAATGAAAATGAAAATTTCACTGCTTCTTTAACGTTAGAGTAAATTATTAACTGTGGACAGCGACACATATTAATCTGCAGTATTAACACCCTTTAATGGTAAGACGTTCGTTTATCAGGTAAGTGCAGGAAAATCTCTGATCCTGACAGCTTTCGTGAGTTTCCACTTAATAATTACACCGGAACTTAGATAAGAGATTTCTTTTCGTCTTTTCACGAATGCGAAGCAGTAACTACCTATTGAATTTAGTTAAAAAAATCGGTCAAATTCAAGAGCCGCATGGGCCAAGGCCTTTCAACCACCATTTATCGATGGGGCCATTTCTTTTTTTCAAAGGCTTAAACTTTCATTCTTAAACTTGATAAATTTGGCAGCATAAATATATCCCTTATGAAATCATGCTAATCATCATTTTGACAAGGTCACACTTCAGAAGCAGGACCCAAGTATAGGAACGAAATTCCTTCCACAGATACGGGTCTGACTGTTCCCCCGGCAGTGAACAGGGGTCTCATTTTAGAGCAGCCACTTCATCAGTTGTCTCTTCCTAAGAGTGCATCCACTGCGGTTCCTCTCTACAGGCCAGTTACTTGATGATTTTCCAAGACATACCAGTCAATTATCTATACCCAAAGCAGCTCCAAACTAGGTGGCCTTTATTTATGAATCCCTAAATAATTAGAACTGAAGTGTTTTGTTAGCCAAGTCTAGTTTATGTTGAACTCAGAAATAGAATGAAACACAAAAACTCAGGTTGTACTTTTCTGGGTATTCTACAGTCCGTAAGCGTAGATTGGAGTGCCATTTTCGATTGTGTGTATTGGGTGCAAATAATGAAGGCGTTTAAGGATGGGTTGGCATATACTACTGATAACCACAGCATTATATGTATGTGATATGGCAAATGTGTATAAGAGATGGGTGACTAAACGAGCCCGACATAGCGCAGCTTAAGTCCCGACACTTATTATCAGAGCTTCCGAAGCTCTTGAGCCTGAAATAACCTTCTATCATCACCTGAGAGTGAATTTGAGCACATTTGTTCCCATTGGATTAGTTCAATAATTTCAAAAGCTAGGTGCTTGATTTCCGGGCCATTTTCCATTACCTTCTCATTGAAAAAATCGCCTTTCACTGAAACTTGAAGATCAAATTTGGCAAGAAAATTTCGATTTATTCAGGGATCTCTGACGTTGTACAAGTATGATTATTTATCGGTTGTGTTGAGATCCTGTTGCTGAAACATTCATGACGTATTAAGGTTCTAGAAGAGACGAATAATTGCTTATTTTGACGATTTGTAGGAGGCATCAATGAGTTTTGAGAATTAGCATAGATGCTTTTATTTTAGCTACCCTTCAACCTTTGTGATCTCCTATCTATCCGCAAACACAGGCCTCGCTTAAATGAAGCTACTTAGTAGATAATACCAAAGAGTCAATCAAGACCCACTTGTCGGTGGACGCCTACTGTTCAATAGTTTTCAGTACCACAAGAATTGATTGAACATAGTTCAATTTCCTTGTGGATAGAAAAGCTGCCTTGAGGTCGGAACTTTCTTTCTTTGATTTCAAGCTAACTAGCAATGACAGACTTCAACTGAAGTTCCTGGAGGACAATAAAGATTGCTTGGAATTAGGCCTGGGGTATTGATGTCGAATGAGTATGTGAAATTTTTCGAACATTTGGACATCCAAAAGGTGGTACTTCTATAATCAGCCGTTGATTGCCTTTTATTCTAGTTATTGAAAATGTGTGCATCATTCTCTGCTGTCAAATGTAAAGTCGAATATCGCAAAGACGGCATTCCGGGCAAAGAGTTCCACTTCGTGTTCTCACGAATTGGATATTGCTTTGAGTTGAAAGCGTCAGGATTTTTCCGAGGCGCTACAGATTGAGCAAAGACCAAAGAACAGTTAGTAGAGAGTGAAGTTAGTTGCTAATACTACAATAATATTTCAAACAAACTATTCAGTCAATAGAAAATCGTAAGTACACCTATCCCTTGTTCAATCGGAATTGCAAGTCATCTTCATTGTAAAACTTCTTTAGCAATTGAATTGGTGCATTCAATAAGGAAATACATTTAAAAGCCTGTTAAACTGCATTGGAATATTCACTTGGAGACTTAAAAACATCAGAACACTGGGATTGTCGAACTCATCTACCTCATTACAAAATCACTTATTTGATAGGACAAGGCTTCAGACGAGACTGATGTGATATCTACAAATTGAACAAGTCATTTTTTTAGAAAATGATTGAAAAAGCAAAAAAGCAGCCAATGAATGCCAAATTGACAGGAGCCAGTTGAATATGAATCAAAGGCCATAAACTCGGTGGGAAAAACATCTGAAATACTGCAGAATTGTCGCAAAACATAGAGTGAAGGTTTACTTAAATTCGAAATCATAGCTATGTACTGGGTGCATCAGGCACACTATCTCCCAAGAAGGCCTGAGAGATGATAGTTCCTCGCAAACTATTTAGAAAAGTACTAATGTGAATATTGCAATAAAGGGAAGAGATGCCAAGGCAAATAGAGTCCATTTAGGTTCTATGCACCTTCAGTTGTATGCTGGTTAGATCCTGTTTCCTGCGATTCATCTTACGTATTAGAAGTGAAATTTTTGATTGGTCACTTTTGAGAGGAAGACAACAAAAACTTAGAAGCATAAATTAAATCTTGCTTACGCCTGCAAGACTCTTGATAACAGTAAGCTCAGTCAAGGGAACAAACTACTTTTTGAATCAAATAGGCCAAATTCCTCCATGTATCTATTTAACTCTCACCCAGCGATGACACACAATGACCCACATTGCAGGAAAAGGGAGAACTTAAGACCAGCTCCACCTGTATGGCCATAATTAGGAAAAAAACGGAGAACGTCAACCTGGAGCCTGAGTACCAAATCCTGCATATGATAAATCGAAACGAATTAGAACCCTTGGCTGGAAAAGGTAGCCCTTCTTTTGTAATCCTGACGAATGTTCACGGACTTGGAATGGTGAAAGGATGAAAAATATAGCACTTTAAACATCAAAACCGCCGAAAAACTCCGACGTTCAGAAACCGATAGGATAGGTTCATCTATCGGCAGAATTCACGAAGTGATTAATATATTTTACGAGTGCAAATAGATTGCGATGCCAAGTTGAATAAGATCTGCGAAAGAAATCCAACTAGCTTGAAATGGTGAAAGCGTAACACATTTCTTGTTGTTGTGTTTATTTCATTCCATCTGAAGAGTGTCTATTTTTAAGGCAACTGGGTCAGATGATTGTAGATGAAACTTAGTATTGCAATAAAGATAAACTGCGTAATGCAGCATGAGAGTTTAAAGGCAGTCCATGCAGATACAATTCCTGCTGTTCTTCTTTTACAAAACAAGACCCATTATTTAAACATAAAGTGTAAATCATATAAATTCATCCAAGAATTTGATAAAAATGGAAAGTTAGGCTTGTTTGAGATATAAAGAAAAATTATTAAAACTGAATGCGTATATCGTGGGATAGTGTTTGACAAGACAAAGTGTATTAGCGCCTGGTTGAATGGAAGGAATAGTAGAAATTGTCGGAAGAAACCTATTCGTTTGGTTTAGCAGTACAGGCAATTCAATACATTTAACTTAATTTAAACAAAATTCTTTCAAACGAAAATAAGACCAAGTCTCTATTTGAAATGCTTAAGGAATCGCTAGCTTACTTTATTATTTTTTCTTAATTACGAGTCTTCCTAGGTCTATGGAGTACTGCTATCGAAAGCACATTTTGAGAGATATTGAAAACAAAAGTTGATCGTTGGCCTCGATGCGTACAAACATTAATCCTAAGACTGTCTACAACGGTGCCAAGTCTCCTAGGATCCGATCAGCCTGTTGAAGTTCAAAATTTAATGAGAAGTTTCTTCCTAGGCTCTTCACAAAGGCAATATTTGAAACATGACACGACAGTAAAGATATCCTTAAGACGTCTCTAGTTCAGCAAGACGTTTGTAGTAGTGGAGCAGTATTTCAAAACTCAAAGAATCTCATTTTGTAAAAAGTGGTGAGATACAGTTAAAAGTGTGTGTTTTTGGTTAAAGGCTTAACTCGCTGGCTACGTTGAATTATGCAAATACAAGTTTATATGGAATAGTTGGAATGCGGAAAATCGGAACTCATCAAAACCCAACTAAACGATTTTCAACCGTTAGATCTGAGGATCCAACAATTGAGGGAGAGAAATCTTTATTATTTGAGGAGGATATTTTGGATCAACAATGAAATCCATTGTCTATTATCTCTTTCTTTAAATAGTGAACCATAACATTATGGTCAAATCATTCGTAAGTCTAATTGTAGAATTTTAGACTGGACTCCGACTTCTTCATCTATTTAGTAATTTCAATTCCAAGGAAGAGAGGAGTTGGATTTGCTAGGGTTATATCAGCCCATAAAATGCATTGACTTCTCTTGGTATACCCTACCGATGCATTTGAGGGAAGAGAACAACCACCCAGTTTATCGCTTTCCAAGATAAACTCCTGTCGTTGAAGCGCACTCCTACGTTACTTAATGTGTGTTGCTTAATTCAGGCCAAATAAGCTGCGATTTTTATTATTATTATTATTTGAAGTTTCTTCCGGACATAGAAACATTAGAAGTGATGTTGGCTTTCAGGACTGTAGTTGCTATCACGCCATCAATTATGTTTTATTTATACAGTAAAAAATGGTCGATTTAATGGACGCCACCTTCAGAGACTCCGGTGATTTTATGGCAGTTTGAAGGGTTGAACTTGTCAGGTCAGTGTGCATGTAAAGCGTCACATAAACACTAGCGGACATATCTGCATTTGCGGCTTAATTACCAAGTCAGCATTATATTTATGTTGTGAAACATGCCCCATTTGTTGCAATTTAATATGCTTTGGAATCATGCTGGGAATATTGCATCATGGCATAATTGAAGCACGCCATAATGGAGCAGATTTTCGTTGTGGGGTCAATTAAAGATGTCAAACTCTCACACTTCATGGCTCGACTCACCCATAAAGTAATTTATGTATTTAATGAATAGCGAAGTTGTATTGCCACCAGGAGATTGTGTTCGCATTTTAGCTCAAAGTGAATTGGACAAATTCGAATTTTCATTGAATTCACAAGGCCTTATTTTCGCCATACAAGGATGCTCGAACTTATCTGCTTGGCAAACTTTCCTCGACATTTTTGCCTTGAAATCTGTGCCACATTTTGGTGTAAATGCATTTATTACAGTTGGCTTTAACTCCTTTGAGATCCGAAGAAACAAGCTCATATTCCTGTTTCTCAGAGCCCAATCTGAAAAGCCAATAAAGCAAGCTCATCATAATGGATCAGTAAGATCAAATATTACAATTTTTTCCTATTGATAATGGGTACACAGGTTGAAATAATTCCTGAAGAACTAGCCACTTGAACAACTGATCCCAGCTTCTAGGCTGACAGCAGCCAATAGTCTAGTTGATTGGAGTAGCATGAAGAAAGCCTTTTGGGATGAACCTAGTGTTTTTGTGACTGTCTGACACAGAGCATTCAATGTGTCTGCAGCTGATTTAAAATGTTATTGATACGGACTTAAGCCAGTTCAAGGAATTGCGAAACAATCGAAGTTTAACTCCGACTATTTTTTTCTGTCCTGAAAGATAGTTCTGACTTAAAACTAATATCGATAGCAGCTGTTGTTACCTGATATTATTGACTGTAGTTATTAGTGTAGTAAAAATAAATAAGAGTAGACCCTCTCGAAATGTTTTAAGACTTTGTGATTCAAGAAATGTCAGCCAGATTTGCAGACATAATGCAGACGCATCTAGTCTACGCTTGCCAACACAAACTGTCATGCATCTATTTTAAAAATAAAATTAATTATCTGTAGGGGGAGCCTACATGCTGATGGTAACGCCTGACGCATAGGGCACCAATGGTAGCTGCTCTATCACCTCATTGGTTGGCTTTTTCACCAATAAAATTCCAGCGCGAATGAATTGTAAAAGTGCAGTAGCAAACCGTGTCTGACGGCTAGCATAATGCTTGAAGAATGAACACATGCCTGATTCTTCTATTTTTTTCACTCTTCCCCTAACACCAAGGCAGGCATTGTATGTCTTGCTGAGGCCACTTGCTGTAGCCCACTGTTAAAACTTATTCCACTGAAACTGCAGCTGAAAGTACAGAGAAATTAGCTGAGTGCATCGGTGAGATTTTGGCGCAGTTGTTGATATTCTTGGAGTCTACAGTTACAGAGATTTAGGGTCCAAATGGGAGTCAGGATTATTTGCGTCAGTTATTAGTAAAAGGTTTAATCTTCACTACACAGAATGTATTTCACTGTATGACATTGACCCCTGACAATGTTACTCTTCTTCTGAAAAATCGCTCGATCCGTCCTATTCCTCTGACCTCTATTTTGTGCACTTGAAACCAACCTTGCACAAATTTCTATCATTAAATACAAACAAAACGATAAGTGTGGGCCTGTCTAGACTAGACACGCCCTATTGGGCTCTCTAAATGCGACTATGACTTCCATAATTTGAAGGGTGTAGAATATAGAGGACGAAATTGAAATAGAGAATTTGATCTCATTTACAAAATCATACTTATTATATGATGATATCAGTTAACACGGTTTACCTAGCCTCCGAAACTCGCGTGTCTGCAAAGCGAGTGTAGAACACCTTCACCTATATTGTTGAGGAGGCGAAATGAAGAAATTTAAGCTGCTGAAGAAGCCCAGTGATGATGAATCGTGATCTCGATTGAAAGACAGTATTTTCAATTACAACGCGAAAATTTCCCCAGAGGGCTTTGACGTATACGAAATCGAAAATAGCCAGTCAAGATACGAAGTCGATGTATACACAAGAACGCCGTAGCTTTAGACTTGCCCATTTTAGTAAAATCGAAGAAAAATTATGTCATAAAATGATATTTGGCTATTGTAGGAGGAAAATCAAACCGTAGGAAGTTTGTCTTCTGATAGTCAATTGCAACGATCTTATGACAAACGCACATACATGAATAATAAAGCTGCATCTCAGATTTTAAGGACCAAATCCAAACAAATGTAGTGGAGCAGTGAAGATGTGCAGTTGCTTTCACCACTATTTGTGTTTGGTCTACAGCTCAGCGCACCTCGCAATGCCCAGTAATATATCTATAGTGTTTCTTCAGTTCAACTAGTCTGTAGGAATTACTGGCCTGCCATATACTGCATTTAATACATGCTCATCGATGCAAAGGAATCATATTCTAGTCCACTTCAAGCTCTTTCTTCGTTTGCGAAATACTTGGAGTACGCTTTGAGAAAATTGTTAAATGCAAGAATTTATGGAATTAACTTATCAGAGCAAATCGAGGAGCGCTGATCCTTATGGGTTGGAGTCGCGTCACAAAAGAGATAGAGAATTTGAAAGTCAAACAACAAGCTCGTTCATTTTAAAAGGTAAAATTAATGCTAACATGACTATCTCACACGAGCTTCAACCCGAACTCAATGCATAAAATACGCGTTTTGTCATGATCATCAAGCCATCAGTGATATTGGACTGCAATTAAAATTCCTAACATAATATAAATTTTATTAAAAGCTGATTTTATAAGGCACCTTAATTGTCCGGACTATAAATATTTAAGATATATCGGATGTTTGCCACTAATGGCAGAGAATCAGCTTTCAAGCAGGAATATGATTATAAGATTTGTAAATAAATGCAACCTGCGTGCACTTGAGTCAGGTCATTAACTTGGTGATGGCATTTTGATGGATGAGTGAAAGTTACTTAAAGGGAAAAAGCAGATTTATTGTGAAAAATTGTATTCCAAAGTTTTAATTGTTCTTTTAATGATTTATTTTAAAGTCTCAATGGGTTTAATCGGTATCCGTCTGAGGACTTGCTGTTGAAACAAGAGGCGCCTTCAACATTGGGGTTTCGGGTGGAAATAATAAAAAATGCCAGTTGTTCAGTGATAAAAATATCAAACAGGAGGAGTTTTTACGTGAATTTCCGTACATTTCAGCCAAGTGAACTTATTCCATTAGAGATGTAGCTCCAGCGTATGCCTAGTTAATTGTTATATTGACGTGTAAGTCCAATCTATCCATTTCAGTTTTTGGAGAGCCATCACGTGGCATAGCGATATCGCTGCATGTACCTTGTTGGATATGCACGGTAACTTCGAAGAGGTTGTCGAAAAACTGAAAACCGACAGCATATAAAATTTCCCAGACCACGTATGTCTGCCTTTGAGGCGCACTAATAGCGAATTTCGAGCCTCATACCTTTGAATATCTGAATACTACTTCAGAAAGAGATCAACCTGCTGCACGCGAAATATTCAAGCAAAAATTCATTTTTTTTTCCATTTAAGTGGAAGTTCATGTAAGTTCCAATTCGTCGGAAGTGCAGATCACAACGCTAGAGAACTCATTGTTCAGATGAATAATTCACCTCAAGAGCTCTGCTTATTTATGAAATTCTTTCGTCAGACGAAATTTGGTGTCCTGTTACGTCGTATTTCGCTTCCAAATAAAGTGTATCTGAAAATGTGTGATTATTAGACATGGGTCAAAATTCTATAGACCATTGGAGCATTGCTGAAAGTATAGAGAGGGCAGCAGATAAATGCGTTCTGATTTCTCCAAAAAAACAAAAAAAACTGAATAAATTGTTAATATAAAAAAGCTGGGAATAGGTAAAATCTGTGTTTACCAAGATCGCGTCGAGACCTTGGCCAGGTACCAACTGACTGCTTTCCATATCAATAATATTTACCGGAACATTACTTTGATACTGATATTGTCAATCAGACAATGCACTCACCAATTTAATAACTAGATGAACTAACGAATAATCACCAATGGTTGGGTTCAAGCTATAAATTACAATTTTGGAAGGGAAAGGTCTCCTTCGTAGAAGCAAAATGATTTGTGTCAGATACCGCGATCAGTGGGAAAAAACCGATTTCGGGTCCACAATGAGGGCTTTAGCGTGTTAGTGTTAGAAAATCAAATAATTCGCCAATGAAATCCAATGGAATGATGGTCGCTAAGGCTGGACATCTGGAGAATTGGGTTTGTCGTTTTACCTGTACACTCTGACTCGTTTTCATGAGAGGCAATCAGCTTTTCCCCTATTCAAAGCTATTCAAGCTCTATAAGATTTCCAGTAAGCAGTGCACATAAAACGCAAAACATTCAGTGAGCTTAACTAAAACCTTTGGATGAGTATTCTGTAATCATCTACAACGCATTCATAGTTGTTGGTTTCGGACTTCTTGAGCTCAAAAAAGCATTAAACTTGGACTAGGGATTGCCAAATAACACAGCAAAGAAAGCTCATTTTATTTGAATGCATCAAAGACTTGAGAAAGGCGAAAGCTACTTAGAAACTCAAAGTTTCGCCTATTTCTGGATGTTAATGTAATTTTTTACTAAGTAATGCTTGCAGAACTAGATTCAGTAGTCAAAGGCAGTCTAATTTTGATCGGAGTGTTCAATGACGGATTAAGGAACTTTGTGGATAACATCAAGATATGGGCTTCGGAAATAACAAATCACGAAGGCATTTCTGAAACTGAGAGTTCAGTGGCTAAAGGCAGCTCAAAAAGAACCAATCATCTAGCAGAACTTTTTCCTCTCATCCAATACGCAGTCTATTGATTCGTCTGCAGCCGCGGATTAACCAATTGCTAGTGAAAAAGACGTAATTGAACGTAAATCAAAATTCTATTGGCTAATATGTAATGAACAAAATTATGTTATACTAAAAATGTCATTCAATACGTAGTTACCAAAGAAGTAGCCGAGCGTTTGGTCCAAAAGTTCAAAAATTCTCATTTCTCCATGTGGGAAGGTTCGCAACATTCCGAACACGAAGGTCTGAGGACCAAGAATAACTACCAATTTCCATCACCGTCAGAAGGAGATAACTTACATCGAATAGGGGAAGTGGAAGAATACAGCATAAATAAAAAGGTGAGCATCTCAGATCAAAATTAACACAAAAAAAACTGAATCTTGCTGACTTTTTTATAAATAATAGAGGAAAAAGATTCGCACTGAACGTGATCGGCGTGAATTGGAAAACAGGCTTCTGGCCTCTCTTTATGATGAAGCCCTAGCTCTAGCTTATGAAGACAAGGTAAATTAACTATTTTACTTAATCGTTGCTTGTTCCCTTTTCGAAACCTTTCGTTAACATCTGCATGGTTCCTTCAGAAGTACCAGGAGTCCTGGGGATATTTCAGTCTCTCAGAAAGACAATCCATTATCAGAGGTGCTTTAAGATCAGCTCTGGAACTGTGTGAGAAAGTTCCAGAACTAGGAAGCCTAATGCGGGACAGAAACTTGCATCTACCAAAGTTACAAGAGTGTTCTGGCAAGGAGCAACAATCTTTCAAAGGTCAACTTCATCAACCTAGTGGTAGCGAAATAGTAGCGTCAAGAATCTCCGACCCGACGAAGAAGAGCATCAGTGCGGCTGGAAATTGTTCGGAGTTCACATCTCCAGGAGGCGTTCAAAGTACCTCTGAGCTGAATACGGATTTAAGTAACTTTCATAGCACCACAGCATCAGCGGTTGAACAGGCTACGTCACATTCGTCCGAATCTTCGACTTTATCATTTAGCGTTGAACGGCTGTTGTCTGCTATCCCCTCCTCCAATCGTTCCAATACTCACGAATCCAGTGGTAGCTGCTCAGCGGCGCCAAGTGAAACTGAATCCAGGGGAGAGCGAGGTACTAGCGAAAATCAGGTTCTTCCTCCACACCAACCTGTGGCCCGCTCAAAACCTCCAGATATTCCCAAGTCGTCCAAATTATCGTTTGGGGTTGAACGGTTATTGGTGTAAAGCGTTATCTTCTCTTCAGTGCAACTGCAACATTTTTGACCCTAGATGGTTTGCTTTCAATCATTTGCCTTATTCGGCTTGTTGCCACGGTTGCCTGGGCCAACAAATCGGTAAATTAGTCCTCGAAAACAACTAATTTTGTTTGCTTTTTAAATAAATCTCTGTCATTAAATGCCTTTTTTAATGCAAGATCAGATCGCTTCGACTTAGTTGCGGGCATACTTATGGTGATTTAATGTTTTTAGTAATGAATAGTAGAATCATTTGAATTCGCCTTGGCCCTAGTTTTGGCCTGCTGATTGTCGTAACTTCTCATGGCCTCTTGCTATCATTACTGAGTTATTTATGCGATGAAAAATTGGATGATCTTGTATTTGTTTCATAGGAAACATTTGCAATGAATGCTAGAGATCAGATGGCAGCTTAAAAGTTTTATTTCCTTTTCACTGTAATCCGGTCAGTGTGGCTGAAGAAAGCCACAAAATGGTTGACCTCTGCACTTAGGTGCTTTCAAAATGCGTTATTGCGCATACACTTTTTTACTGTCAAGACCCGTCATAGAATGGAACAGGTGTTCCCAAAACTTTTTGTCCGATCGCATTCTTGATGAGGTCACGTAATCAGTATAAGGGGGTCTGGGAGCATGTGAGAGGTCAGAGTTTTAACATCCGAATGCAGAACTTGGAGGTCACCCTAACTCGAAAATGGTCATACAAATGTGCTATAGTAAAAATACTCGATATATGTAATTTATGTTCTCCAAGTACTGATAGACTAAGTACCGAAACGAATAAAATATCAAATACATTACAATGATATAGTACCTTGCATGACAAAATCTATCAAGTCCACTAACTACTTATTTGAAATAGCTTATTGTGTGATTACTTTTGAAATTGCTGAGAATCAAACGAAATGAGTACATGTTTTGATATCTATGAACTTGGTAGAACTTACCTACAAGGGGCTACCAAATTGATGGGTTTTAGGTGCATTGACAAAGTACACCAATGCAGTAGAGTAGGAATTTTCAAAAATGTTTGAAAAATTGTATTCATGATGAGTTCACATAAGTGAAGCAAGTAGTATTAGTGTGAGCTCTAAGACACACAGTTCGAGGTGATAATCAGTGATCATCACTATTGAGGCCCATGTAGCGTTGGCCCTCAATTTATACAGGCCGGTTTGTCTCTTGTGTCCTTTTCTCAAATATGCATTCCGTTCAGTACATTACTTTCCAATGTTCTGATAAATACTGTAACTCAACAAGGCTCGCCACTTCCTCTTCTGGTTACTTTCAACCAGATTACTAACCGATAACATTGAAAAGAGTAGTTGATTATGCGGCTGAAGAGAATGGAACTGTCTCACCAGAGTCCACATCAATGCAGGAGCAAAACCCAACACTTTCAAGACGTCAGTTGCTCTACCAACCAAGCACCAAGAATAGATAATGACCAATTATCCTGATGGTATGAAACATACACAGTTCTATTTCAATATAAATTTCTGCTAGAGATGGATCTGGATTCTATAGCTAATCAAAATTAAAAAAGTAAAAAAAACATTATTGCCGCGTAATTTCAATATCATCTAGATAGCAGATTGTAATAATCCCAGTCACTGTGACAAAGACACATCTAGTCTTTGTGTGCTTCATTAGGCCGTTGGACAACATTTCACTCCCTTACACGATGTGTGCCCATTTTACAAACTATTAGTACTGAAAGCTAATTTTTCCGGCTGCGATAGAGGAATTCAGGAAGACTATCTTATATTTGCTAGTAAAGCGAAATAGCTGCTCTGTAGGGAGAAATGTGGGTGAATAATGACGACCAACCGATTCCGTACCCAAGCGTCTTATTCCATCGTTTCATTGGCTGTCAATTCATCTATCGCATTCTAGAGCCAATGAATAATTAGGTTTAATGACGATTGCTGAAGCGCAAATATTGCCCAAAAGGAGGAGGGTGCTAAAAGAACTGATACGGATGTATTTATTGACTTACTTGAGTCTGCATCTGTACCACTTACTGGGACCCAGACCTAAGTCCCGATTGGCTTGAGAAATCTAATTTACATTAATTGACATTGACACATTTGCTTGGTGGTTCGGCAACTGTCAATTTGAGCACTAAATCTTTACAGTTTTCATTATGTTCTCCCGTCATGATTCAAAGGATTTTGACCAAGAGGTTCAAAAATAGGGATGGGCTTAACTTGCAATCTCTTTTTGATGAGGAAAATTCGAAGTCTAAAACAATCGAAAGATGCGATGGATGTGTAAACAAATGATTTCAATTCGTTACACTGAACATCTGGTTTTGCCAGACTGAGGCAGGGTTGTTAGTGAAAAGTAAAAAAGTCAAGAGTGCTTCAAAGGACAGTCTTTATAAATTAGAAGCTCGATTTCCTCGATAAACAAAGTTTTTTGTTTAAACTTAAACGAATTAGTTTTGCGTTTATTTGTGCCATAACTTTTCCACAGGGTCGTATTCAGGTCACGGTACTTTTGTTTCATCCAGCATCAGAATGTCAATTGTGTAACCTTAACGCTGATTCACCTGTGTCTGTTCCATTGTTAGGTAAAGCAAAACAGTCGTTTCAATGAACTATTCCAAAGACTGCAGCTCATAGAAGGTGCTGACGTGAAGGCAGGTTCTTTTTTCATCACAGGATCTGTAAATTTATTATAGAAATAAATAAAAGGATAAGCTGCAAAATGTAAATGCCAGGCAATGTACATTGCCTTAAATATGAAATGCAGGTGATTCGCTGCTTGGTTGACAGATTCGTTGCTTCACCAACTTGAGGTTCACTTACTTATGTTCAATGACTCTAATGAGGACTTATATTAAGTGATGCTGATTTCCAAGAGCACAGTTGAAGGGGAAATACCGAGTTATCTAATCATGACCACTGATAATTGTCCGTTGCCAGATAACCAGATCAATGGGGAAAAGTAGAGAAAACACCAACCCACTTAGCCTTGACGTAAGCCCATTTATGAGTCGAATATTATCATAACCACACTTACTCATTCTCCCCTGTTAGATCGAGCACTAAAGGAATCTCTTAGATGGTGGTTACTACGCTACTATGTTCATAGTAGGAAAATAAGCGGTCTTTCATTCTCAAGCAGGATAAATTACATTTTCTTATTACTCTTCAGGCGGTCGCTGGAGAAAATTGCCGTTTGTATTGGATATGCTTGTCATAAATGCACTTTGGTAACCGCTCTCGTGAGGAATGTCGAAGAAAATACCACTGTTAGCGCACATCCCAGTAAACAATTTCTTATAGAGGGTTTGCAAATCAGATCGATCCTTCAAGACCTCTCTAAAGGCTTTCAGGACTTCATGGCAGAAATTTAACTTTTCCAATAGCGTTAGATGTGCACCATTACGTCCCTTTTAATGATAAAAAAAGTTATTCGCAATCCAAAGAAAAAAACTTTCATTGATTAAATTTACATTTTCCACTCCTGCCAAGTCACAGGCAAGTTTGAAGATTTCATCATAGTTCGACTTTATTCTGTCTCTTCTCTCCTGCTCCTTCCCCCTTTTATAGGCCTGCAATCAAGAAAAGGAGGTAGGTTCAGCCTTCAATGGTTTGAGGGGCCTGTCTATTAGCAACTTCAATCCTTTTCACTTACCCTAATAAATTCTAAGCGCTCGGGTGCATTCTTATCGCCAATTGTTCGTGGTCTGCTCCTGCCTCTTCCACCGCCACGAACAGGGGTCGAGGTGTAGGTAGGTCTAGGACCTGAAGACATTCTGTTTAAGTGCAAATGTAAAAGGGAGCCACACTCTGAAAAAACTGCTCGAAACTCGCCACTTTATTGGTTAGCATTAACCAATAAAACATCAGCGGTGTGAACATATGCGAGGTCATCAGACATGCACTAATCACGTTGTTAATAGTTCCTGTAAAAAAACATCCACTTTTTCCGATTAAGAGAATGATAAGAGAAAGATACTCACTCAAGCAAGGATCTAATCAGAACTAAATGCTGATATCTGCGACGAAGCGTAAAATTGCTACTTTCGCCTACTACCTATTTCGGTGGTCTTGGCAACGACATAAGAATCGTCCATCGTCTTTCCTTCCGTGAGCCAGCTATCACCATTACATTGCAAAATGGCTACTTGTTCCACTACCTAGCTTGAGTTGTCTCAATTGTCTCATGGATTTAGAGGATACATGATGGGTTGGATTTCAACTCAAATGACCTGCTACTTGTAAACATTAACTAGTACCTGTAACCTATCCAAATTTATGGAGCTTTTCCAATTTAAGAAACACTAAAGGATATGGTTAATCCTTTTTGAGTAGCGGATTTGAGGCAAGTTTGCACAGATTCAGCTCTACTTTTGTGCTTGGCTCTTCTAGAGGCCTTCTACAAGAAAATACAATTCAGTCAATGTGGTTGCCTAACTCGATGGCACAGCTAGGCTTGTCGGTAAAATAATAGAAAAAAGTAAGAGCAGGTTCGTATTTTGACAAGGCCTATTCATGGAAGTTGACCCAGTGGTAATGATAGTGAATTAAAGCAAAAGCCAATTGCTGATACGGGAAAGGAGGGATTCATCATTGAATTTCTTCACCTATCTTTAGATATCCATTGGTCTATTGACCGTTGATATGGATACCCATAAACTGAAGGGCATCTGCAATACGCAAGCCATAGCCAAGTTGATCCACAAAGCTACAGGTTCACAGCTAAAGTAACCTACTATGATTGCATTCAGTTACCAAAATAGCAATAACGATATTAACAACGCCACCGAGATTGTAATCATTGGAGATTTGATCATTGAGAAATGAGTTGCAACGTGGCAGTCTATGTATTGAGTATAAGAAGCATTAATTTGGACGAAACTGTTGGATCAGCCATTGGCATTTTCAAATTCATCTTTCCTGCAAAATGAATATTTTGAGTACGAAGGTTTTAACGGCCTTAAAATAGTCAGGGATGTGGGCCGAATTGTACCCTTCCCATCCTTCCACTGTGGTTCCTCTCTACAGGCCAGTTACTTGATGATTTTCCAAGACATACCAGTCAATTATCTATACCCAAAGCAGCTCCAAACTAGGTGGCCTTTAGTTATGAATCCCTAAATAATTAGAACTGAAGTGTTTTGTTAGCCAAGTCTAGTTTATGTTGAACTCAGAAATAGAATGAAACACAAAAACTCAGGTTGTACTTTTCTGGGTATTCTACAGTCCGTAAGCGTAGATTGGAGTGCCATTTTCGATTGTGTGTATTGGGTGCAAATAATGAAGGCGTTTAAGGATGGGTTGGCATATACTACTGATAACCACAGCATTATATGTATGTGATATGGCAAATGTGTATAAGAGATGGGTGACTAAACGAGCCCGACATAGCGCAGCTTAAGTCCCGACACTTATTATCAGAGCTTCCGAAGCTCTTGAGCCTGAAATAACCTTCTATCATCACCTGAGAGTGAATTTGAGCACATTTGTTCCCATTGGATTAGTTCAATAATTTCAAAAGCTAGGTGCTTGATTTCCGGGCCATTTTCCATTACCTTCTCATTGAAAAAATCGCCTTTCACTGAAACTTGAAGATCAAATTTGGCAAGAAAATTTCGATTTATTCAGGGATCTCTGACGTTGTACAAGTATGATTATTTATCGGTTGTGTTGAGATCCTGTTGCTGAAACATTCATGACGTATTAAGGTTCTAGAAGAGACGAATAATTGCTTATTTTGACGATTTGTAGGAGGCATCAATGAGTTTTGAGAATTAGCATAGATGCTTTTATTTTAGCTACCCTTCAACCTTTGTGATCTCCTATCTATCCGCAAACACAGGCCTCGCTTAAATGAAGCTACTTAGTAGATAATACCAAAGAGTCAATCAAGACCCACTTGTCGGTGGACGCCTACTGTTCAATAGTTTTCAGTACCACAAGAATTGATTGAACATAGTTCAATTTCCTTGTGGATAGAAAAGCTGCCTTGAGGTCGGAACTTTCTTTCTTTGATTTCAAGCTAACTAGCAATGACAGACTTCAACTGAAGTTCCTGGAGGACAATAAAGATTGCTTGGAATTAGGCCTGGGGTATTGATGTCGAATGAGTATGTGAAATTTTTCGAACATTTGGACATCCAAAAGGTGGTACTTCTATAATCAGCCGTTGATTGCCTTTTATTCTAGTTATTGAAAATGTGTGCATCATTCTCTGCTGTCAAATGTAAAGTCGAATATCGCAAAGACGGCATTCCGGGCAAAGAGTTCCACTTCGTGTTCTCACGAATTGGATATTGCTTTGAGTTGAAAGCGTCAGGATTTTTCCGAGGCGCTACAGATTGAGCAAAGACCAAAGAACAGTTAGTAGAGAGTGAAGTTAGTTGCTAATACTACAATAATATTTCAAACAAACTATTCAGTCAATAGAAAATCGTAAGTACACCTATCCCTTGTTCAATCGGAATTGCAAGTCATCTTCATTGTAAAACTTCTTTAGCAATTGAATTGGTGCATTCAATAAGGAAATACATTTAAAAGCCTGTTAAACTGCATTGGAATATTCACTTGGAGACTTAAAAACATCAGAACACTGGGATTGTCGAACTCATCTACCTCATTACAAAATCACTTATTTGATAGGACAAGGCTTCAGACGAGACTGATGTGATATCTACAAATTGAACAAGTCATTTTTTTAGAAAATGATTGAAAAAGCAAAAAAGCAGCCAATGAATGCCAAATTGACAGGAGCCAGTTGAATATGAATCAAAGGCCATAAACTCGGTGGGAAAAACATCTGAAATACTGCAGAATTGTCGCAAAACATAGAGTGAAGGTTTACTTAAATTCGAAATCATAGCTATGTACTGGGTGCATCAGGCACACTATCTCCCAAGAAGGCCTGAGAGATGATAGTTCCTCGCAAACTATTTAGAAAAGTACTAATGTGAATATTGCAATAAAGGGAAGAGATGCCAAGGCAAATAGAGTCCATTTAGGTTCTATGCACCTTCAGTTGTATGCTGGTTAGATCCTGTTTCCTGCGATTCATCTTACGTATTAGAAGTGAAATTTTTGATTGGTCACTTTTGAGAGGAAGACAACAAAAACTTAGAAGCATAAATTAAATCTTGCTTACGCCTGCAAGACTCTTGATAACAGTAAGCTCAGTCAAGGGAACAAACTACTTTTTGAATCAAATAGGCCAAATTCCTCCATGTATCTATTTAACTCTCACCCAGCGATGACACACAATGACCCACATTGCAGGAAAAGGGAGAACTTAAGACCAGCTCCACCTGTATGGCCATAATTAGGAAAAAAACGGAGAACGTCAACCTGGAGCCTGAGTACCAAATCCTGCATATGATAAATCGAAACGAATTAGAACCCTTGGCTGGAAAAGGTAGCCCTTCTTTTGTAATCCTGACGAATGTTCACGGACTTGGAATGGTGAAAGGATGAAAAATATAGCACTTTAAACATCAAAACCGCCGAAAAACTCCGACGTTCAGAAACCGATAGGATAGGTTCATCTATCGGCAGAATTCACGAAGTGATTAATATATTTTACGAGTGCAAATAGATTGCGATGCCAAGTTGAATAAGATCTGCGAAAGAAATCCAACTAGCTTGAAATGGTGAAAGCGTAACACATTTCTTGTTGTTGTGTTTATTTCATTCCATCTGAAGAGTGTCTATTTTTAAGGCAACTGGGTCAGATGATTGTAGATGAAACTTAGTATTGCAATAAAGATAAACTGCGTAATGCAGCATGAGAGTTTAAAGGCAGTCCATGCAGATACAATTCCTGCTGTTCTTCTTTTACAAAACAAGACCCATTATTTAAACATAAAGTGTAAATCATATAAATTCATCCAAGAATTTGATAAAAATGGAAAGTTAGGCTTGTTTGAGATATAAAGAAAAATTATTAAAACTGAATGCGTATATCGTGGGATAGTGTTTGACAAGACAAAGTGTATTAGCGCCTGGTTGAATGGAAGGAATAGTAGAAATTGTCGGAAGAAACCTATTCGTTTGGTTTAGCAGTACAGGCAATTCAATACATTTAACTTAATTTAAACAAAATTCTTTCAAACGAAAATAAGACCAAGTCTCTATTTGAAATGCTTAAGGAATCGCTAGCTTACTTTATTATTTTTTCTTAATTACGAGTCTTCCTAGGTCTATGGAGTACTGCTATCGAAAGCACATTTTGAGAGATATTGAAAACAAAAGTTGATCGTTGGCCTCGATGCGTACAAACATTAATCCTAAGACTGTCTACAACGGTGCCAAGTCTCCTAGGATCCGATCAGCCTGTTGAAGTTCAAAATTTAATGAGAAGTTTCTTCCTAGGCTCTTCACAAAGGCAATATTTGAAACATGACACGACAGTAAAGATATCCTTAAGACGTCTCTAGTTCAGCAAGACGTTTGTAGTAGTGGAGCAGTATTTCAAAACTCAAAGAATCTCATTTTGTAAAAAGTGGTGAGATACAGTTAAAAGTGTGTGTTTTTGGTTAAAGGCTTAACTCGCTGGCTACGTTGAATTATGCAAATACAAGTTTATATGGAATAGTTGGAATGCGGAAAATCGGAACTCATCAAAACCCAACTAAACGATTTTCAACCGTTAGATCTGAGGATCCAACAATTGAGGGAGAGAAATCTTTATTATTTGAGGAGGATATTTTGGATCAACAATGAAATCCATTGTCTATTATCTCTTTCTTTAAATAGTGAACCATAACATTATGGTCAAATCATTCGTAAGTCTAATTGTAGAATTTTAGACTGGACTCCGACTTCTTCATCTATTTAGTAATTTCAATTCCAAGGAAGAGAGGAGTTGGATTTGCTAGGGTTATATCAGCCCATAAAATGCATTGACTTCTCTTGGTATACCCTACCGATGCATTTGAGGGAAGAGAACAACCACCCAGTTTATCGCTTTCCAAGATAAACTCCTGTCGTTGAAGCGCACTCCTACGTTACTTAATGTGTGTTGCTTAATTCAGGCCAAATAAGCTGCGATTTTTATTATTATTATTATTTGAAGTTTCTTCCGGACATAGAAACATTAGAAGTGATGTTGGCTTTCAGGACTGTAGTTGCTATCACGCCATCAATTATGTTTTATTTATACAGTAAAAAATGGTCGATTTAATGGACGCCACCTTCAGAGACTCCGGTGATTTTATGGCAGTTTGAAGGGTTGAACTTGTCAGGTCAGTGTGCATGTAAAGCGTCACATAAACACTAGCGGACATATCTGCATTTGCGGCTTAATTACCAAGTCAGCATTATATTTATGTTGTGAAACATGCCCCATTTGTTGCAATTTAATATGCTTTGGAATCATGCTGGGAATATTGCATCATGGCATAATTGAAGCACGCCATAATGGAGCAGATTTTCGTTGTGGGGTCAATTAAAGATGTCAAACTCTCACACTTCATGGCTCGACTCACCCATAAAGTAATTTATGTATTTAATGAATAGCGAAGTTGTATTGCCACCAGGAGATTGTGTTCGCATTTTAGCTCAAAGTGAATTGGACAAATTCGAATTTTCATTGAATTCACAAGGCCTTATTTTCGCCATACAAGGATGCTCGAACTTATCTGCTTGGCAAACTTTCCTCGACATTTTTGCCTTGAAATCTGTGCCACATTTTGGTGTAAATGCATTTATTACAGTTGGCTTTAACTCCTTTGAGATCCGAAGAAACAAGCTCATATTCCTGTTTCTCAGAGCCCAATCTGAAAAGCCAATAAAGCAAGCTCATCATAATGGATCAGTAAGATCAAATATTACAATTTTTTCCTATTGATAATGGGTACACAGGTTGAAATAATTCCTGAAGAACTAGCCACTTGAACAACTGATCCCAGCTTCTAGGCTGACAGCAGCCAATAGTCTAGTTGATTGGAGTAGCATGAAGAAAGCCTTTTGGGATGAACCTAGTGTTTTTGTGACTGTCTGACACAGAGCATTCAATGTGTCTGCAGCTGATTTAAAATGTTATTGATACGGACTTAAGCCAGTTCAAGGAATTGCGAAACAATCGAAGTTTAACTCCGACTATTTTTTTCTGTCCTGAAAGATAGTTCTGACTTAAAACTAATATCGATAGCAGCTGTTGTTACCTGATATTATTGACTGTAGTTATTAGTGTAGTAAAAATAAATAAGAGTAGACCCTCTCGAAATGTTTTAAGACTTTGTGATTCAAGAAATGTCAGCCAGATTTGCAGACATAATGCAGACGCATCTAGTCTACGCTTGCCAACACAAACTGTCATGCATCTATTTTAAAAATAAAATTAATTATCTGTAGGGGGAGCCTACATGCTGATGGTAACGCCTGACGCATAGGGCACCAATGGTAGCTGCTCTATCACCTCATTGGTTGGCTTTTTCACCAATAAAATTCCAGCGCGAATGAATTGTAAAAGTGCAGTAGCAAACCGTGTCTGACGGCTAGCATAATGCTTGAAGAATGAACACATGCCTGATTCTTCTATTTTTTTCACTCTTCCCCTAACACCAAGGCAGGCATTGTATGTCTTGCTGAGGCCACTTGCTGTAGCCCACTGTTAAAACTTATTCCACTGAAACTGCAGCTGAAAGTACAGAGAAATTAGCTGAGTGCATCGGTGAGATTTTGGCGCAGTTGTTGATATTCTTGGAGTCTACAGTTACAGAGATTTAGGGTCCAAATGGGAGTCAGGATTATTTGCGTCAGTTATTAGTAAAAGGTTTAATCTTCACTACACAGAATGTATTTCACTGTATGACATTGACCCCTGACAATGTTACTCTTCTTCTGAAAAATCGCTCGATCCGTCCTATTCCTCTGACCTCTATTTTGTGCACTTGAAACCAACCTTGCACAAATTTCTATCATTAAATACAAACAAAACGATAAGTGTGGGCCTGTCTAGACTAGACACGCCCTATTGGGCTCTCTAAATGCGACTATGACTTCCATAATTTGAAGGGTGTAGAATATAGAGGACGAAATTGAAATAGAGAATTTGATCTCATTTACAAAATCATACTTATTATATGATGATATCAGTTAACACGGTTTACCTAGCCTCCGAAACTCGCGTGTCTGCAAAGCGAGTGTAGAACACCTTCACCTATATTGTTGAGGAGGCGAAATGAAGAAATTTAAGCTGCTGAAGAAGCCCAGTGATGATGAATCGTGATCTCGATTGAAAGACAGTATTTTCAATTACAACGCGAAAATTTCCCCAGAGGGCTTTGACGTATACGAAATCGAAAATAGCCAGTCAAGATACGAAGTCGATGTATACACAAGAACGCCGTAGCTTTAGACTTGCCCATTTTAGTAAAATCGAAGAAAAATTATGTCATAAAATGATATTTGGCTATTGTAGGAGGAAAATCAAACCGTAGGAAGTTTGTCTTCTGATAGTCAATTGCAACGATCTTATGACAAACGCACATACATGAATAATAAAGCTGCATCTCAGATTTTAAGGACCAAATCCAAACAAATGTAGTGGAGCAGTGAAGGTGTGCAGTTGCTTTCACCACTATTTGTGTTTGGTCTACAGCTCAGCGCACCTCGCAATGCCCAGTAATATATCTATAGTGTTTCTTCAGTTCAACTAGTCTGTAGGAATTACTGGCCTGCCATATACTGCATTTAATACATGCTCATCGATGCAAAGGAATCATATTCTAGTCCACTTCAAGCTCTTTCTTCGTTTGCGAAATACTTGGAGTACGCTTTGAGAAAATTGTTAAATGCAAGAATTTATGGAATTAACTTATCAGAGCAAATCGAGGAGCGCTGATCCTTATGGGTTGGAGTCGCGTCACAAAAGAGATAGAGAATTTGAAAGTCAAACAACAAGCTCGTTCATTTTAAAAGGTAAAATTAATGCTAACATGACTATCTCACACGAGCTTCAACCCGAACTCAATGCATAAAATACGCGTTTTGTCATGATCATCAAGCCATCAGTGATATTGGACTGCAATTAAAATTCCTAACATAATATAAATTTTATTAAAAGCTGATTTTATAAGGCACCTTAATTGTCCGGACTATAAATATTTAAGATATATCGGATGTTTGCCACTAATGGCAGAGAATCAGCTTTCAAGCAGGAATATGATTATAAGATTTGTAAATAAATGCAACCTGCGTGCACTTGAGTCAGGTCATTAACTTGGTGATGGCATTTTGATGGATGAGTGAAAGTTACTTAAAGGGAAAAAGCAGATTTATTGTGAAAAATTGTATTCCAAAGTTTTAATTGTTCTTTTAATGATTTATTTTAAAGTCTCAATGGGTTTAATCGGTATCCGTCTGAGGACTTGCTGTTGAAACAAGAGGCGCCTTCAACATTGGGGTTTCGGGTGGAAATAATAAAAAATGCCAGTTGTTCAGTGATAAAAATATCAAACAGGAGGAGTTTTTACGTGAATTTCCGTACATTTCAGCCAAGTGAACTTATTCCATTAGAGATGTAGCTCCAGCGTATGCCTAGTTAATTGTTATATTGACGTGTAAGTCCAATCTATCCATTTCAGTTTTTGGAGAGCCATCACGTGGCATAGCGATATCGCTGCATGTACCTTGTTGGATATGCACGGTAACTTCGAAGAGGTTGTCGAAAAACTGAAAACCGACAGCATATAAAATTTCCCAGACCACGTATGTCTGCCTTTGAGGCGCACTAATAGCGAATTTCGAGCCTCATACCTTTGAATATCTGAATACTACTTCAGAAAGAGATCAACCTGCTGCACGCGAAATATTCAAGCAAAAATTCATTTTTTTTTCCATTTAAGTGGAAGTTCATGTAAGTTCCAATTCGTCGGAAGTGCAGATCACAACGCTAGAGAACTCATTGTTCAGATGAATAATTCACCTCAAGAGCTCTGCTTATTTATGAAATTCTTTCGTCAGACGAAATTTGGTGTCCTGTTACGTCGTATTTCGCTTCCAAATAAAGTGTATCTGAAAATGTGTGATTATTAGACATGGGTCAAAATTCTATAGACCATTGGAGCATTGCTGAAAGTATAGAGAGGGCAGCAGATAAATGCGTTCTGATTTCTCCAAAAAAACAAAAAAAAACTGAATAAATTGTTAATATAAAAAAGCTGGGAATAGGTAAAATCTGTGTTTACCAAGATCGCGTCGAGACCTTGGCCAGGTACCAACTGACTGCTTTCCATATCAATAATATTTACCGGAACATTACTTTGATACTGATATTGTCAATCAGACAATGCACTCACCAATTTAATAACTAGATGAACTAACGAATAATCACCAATGGTTGGGTTCAAGCTATAAATTACAATTTTGGAAGGGAAAGGTCTCCTTCGTAGAAGCAAAATGATTTGTGTCAGATACCGCGATCAGTGGGAAAAAACCGATTTCGGGTCCACAATGAGGGCTTTAGCGTGTTAGTGTTAGAAAATCAAATAATTCGCCAATGAAATCCAATGGAATGATGGTCGCTAAGGCTGGACATCTGGAGAATTGGGTTTGTCGTTTTACCTGTACACTCTGACTCGTTTTCATGAGAGGCAATCAGCTTTTCCCCTATTCAAAGCTATTCAAGCTCTATAAGATTTCCAGTAAGCAGTGCACATAAAACGCAAAACATTCAGTGAGCTTAACTAAAACCTTTGGATGAGTATTCTGTAATCATCTACAACGCATTCATAGTTGTTGGTTTCGGACTTCTTGAGCTCAAAAAAGCATTAAACTTGGACTAGGGATTGCCAAATAACACAGCAAAGAAAGCTCATTTTATTTGAATGCATCAAAGACTTGAGAAAGGCGAAAGCTACTTAGAAACTCAAAGTTTCGCCTATTTCTGGATGTTAATGTAATTTTTTACTAAGTAATGCTTGCAGAACTAGATTCAGTAGTCAAAGGCAGTCTAATTTTGATCGGAGTGTTCAATGACGGATTAAGGAACTTTGTGGATAACATCAAGATATGGGCTTCGGAAATAACAAATCACGAAGGCATTTCTGAAACTGAGAGTTCAGTGGCTAAAGGCAGCTCAAAAAGAACCAATCATCTAGCAGAACTTTTTCCTCTCATCCAATACGCAGTCTATTGATTCGTCTGCAGCCGCGGATTAACCAATTGCTAGTGAAAAAGACGTAATTGAACGTAAATCAAAATTCTATTGGCTAATATGTAATGAACAAAATTATGTTATACTAAAAATGTCATTCAATACGTAGTTACCAAAGAAGTAGCCGAGCGTTTGGTCCAAAAGTTCAAAAATTCTCATTTCTCCATGTGGGAAGGTTCGCAACATTCCGAACACGAAGGTCTGAGGACCAAGAATAACTACCAATTTCCATCACCGTCAGAAGGAGATAACTTACATCGAATAGGGGAAGTGGAAGAATACAGCATAAATAAAAAGGTGAGCATCTCAGATCAAAATTAACACAAAAAAAACTGAATCTTGCTGACTTTTTTATAAATAATAGAGGAAAAAGATTCGCACTGAACGTGATCGGCGTGAATTGGAAAACAGGCTTCTGGCCTCTCTTTATGATGAAGCCCTAGCTCTAGCTTATGAAGACAAGGTAAATTAACTATTTTACTTAATCGTTGCTTGTTCCCTTTTCGAAACCTTTCGTTAACATCTGCATGGTTCCTTCAGAAGTACCAGGAGTCCTGGGGATATTTCAGTCTCTCAGAAAGACAATCCATTATCAGAGGTGCTTTAAGATCAGCTCTGGAACTGTGTGAGAAAGTTCCAGAACTAGGAAGCCTAATGCGGGACAGAAACTTGCATCTACCAAAGTTACAAGAGTGTTCTGGCAAGGAGCAACAATCTTTCAAAGGTCAACTTCATCAACCTAGTGGTAGCGAAATAGTAGCGTCAAGAATCTCCGACCCGACGAAGAAGAGCATCAGTGCGGCTGGAAATTGTTCGGAGTTCACATCTCCAGGAGGCGTTCAAAGTACCTCTGAGCTGAATACGGATTTAAGTAACTTTCATAGCACCACAGCATCAGCGGTTGAACAGGCTACGTCACATTCGTCCGAATCTTCGACTTTATCATTTAGCGTTGAACGGCTGTTGTCTGCTATCCCCTCCTCCAATCGTTCCAATACTCACGAATCCAGTGGTAGCTGCTCAGCGGCGCCAAGTGAAACTGAATCCAGGGGAGAGCGAGGTACTAGCGAAAATCAGGTTCTTCCTCCACACCAACCTGTGGCCCGCTCAAAACCTCCAGATATTCCCAAGTCGTCCAAATTATCGTTTGGGGTTGAACGGTTATTGGTGTAAAGCGTTATCTTCTCTTCAGTGCAACTGCAACATTTTTGACCCTAGATGGTTTGCTTTCAATCATTTGCCTTATTCGGCTTGTTGCCACGGTTGCCTGGGCCAACAAATCGGTAAATTAGTCCTCGAAAACAACTAATTTTGTTTGCTTTTTAAATAAATCTCTGTCATTAAATGCCTTTTTTAATGCAAGATCAGATCGCTTCGACTTAGTTGCGGGCATACTTATGGTGATTTAATGTTTTTAGTAATGAATAGTAGAATCATTTGAATTCGCCTTGGCCCTAGTTTTGGCCTGCTGATTGTCGTAACTTCTCATGGCCTCTTGCTATCATTACTGAGTTATTTATGCGATGAAAAATTGGATGATCTTGTATTTGTTTCATAGGAAACATTTGCAATGAATGCTAGAGATCAGATGGCAGCTTAAAAGTTTTATTTCCTTTTCACTGTAATCCGGTCAGTGTGGCTGAAGAAAGCCACAAAATGGTTGACCTCTGCACTTAGGTGCTTTCAAAATGCGTTATTGCGCATACACTTTTTTACTGTCAAGACCCGTCATAGAATGGAACAGGTGTTCCCAAAACTTTTTGTCCGATCGCATTCTTGATGAGGTCACGTAATCAGTATAAGGGGGTCTGGGAGCATGTGAGAGGTCAGAGTTTTAACATCCGAATGCAGAACTTGGAGGTCACCCTAACTCGAAAATGGTCATACAAATGTGCTATAGTAAAAATACTCGATATATGTAATTTATGTTCTCCAAGTACTGATAGACTAAGTACCGAAACGAATAAAATATCAAATACATTACAATGATATAGTACCTTGCATGACAAAATCTATCAAGTCCACTAACTACTTATTTGAAATAGCTTATTGTGTGATTACTTTTGAAATTGCTGAGAATCAAACGAAATGAGTACATGTTTTGATATCTATGAACTTGGTAGAACTTACCTACAAGGGGCTACCAAATTGATGGGTTTTAGGTGCATTGACAAAGTACACCAATGCAGTAGAGTAGGAATTTTCAAAAATGTTTGAAAAATTGTATTCATGATGAGTTCACATAAGTGAAGCAAGTAGTATTAGTGTGAGCTCTAAGACACACAGTTCGAGGTGATAATCAGTGATCATCACTATTGAGGCCCATGTAGCGTTGGCCCTCAATTTATACAGGCCGGTTTGTCTCTTGTGTCCTTTTCTCAAATATGCATTCCGTTCAGTACATTACTTTCCAATGTTCTGATAAATACTGTAACTCAACAAGGCTCGCCACTTCCTCTTCTGGTTACTTTCAACCAGATTACTAACCGATAACATTGAAAAGAGTAGTTGATTATGCGGCTGAAGAGAATGGAACTGTCTCACCAGAGTCCACATCAATGCAGGAGCAAAACCCAACACTTTCAAGACGTCAGTTGCTCTACCAACCAAGCACCAAGAATAGATAATGACCAATTATCCTGATGGTATGAAACATACACAGTTCTATTTCAATATAAATTTCTGCTAGAGATGGATCTGGATTCTATAGCTAATCAAAATTAAAAAAGTAAAAAAAACATTATTGCCGCGTAATTTCAATATCATCTAGATAGCAGATTGTAATAATCCCAGTCACTGTGACAAAGACACATCTAGTCTTTGTGTGCTTCATTAGGCCGTTGGACAACATTTCACTCCCTTACACGATGTGTGCCCATTTTACAAACTATTAGTACTGAAAGCTAATTTTTCCGGCTGCGATAGAGGAATTCAGGAAGACTATCTTATATTTGCTAGTAAAGCGAAATAGCTGCTCTGTAGGGAGAAATGTGGGTGAATAATGACGACCAACCGATTCCGTACCCAAGCGTCTTATTCCATCGTTTCATTGGCTGTCAATTCATCTATCGCATTCTAGAGCCAATGAATAATTAGGTTTAATGACGATTGCTGAAGCGCAAATATTGCCCAAAAGGAGGAGGGTGCTAAAAGAACTGATACGGATGTATTTATTGACTTACTTGAGTCTGCATCTGTACCACTTACTGGGACCCAGACCTAAGTCCCGATTGGCTTGAGAAATCTAATTTACATTAATTGACATTGACACATTTGCTTGGTGGTTCGGCAACTGTCAATTTGAGCACTAAATCTTTACAGTTTTCATTATGTTCTCCCGTCATGATTCAAAGGATTTTGACCAAGAGGTTCAAAAATAGGGATGGGCTTAACTTGCAATCTCTTTTTGATGAGGAAAATTCGAAGTCTAAAACAATCGAAAGATGCGATGGATGTGTAAACAAATGATTTCAATTCGTTACACTGAACATCTGGTTTTGCCAGACTGAGGCAGGGTTGTTAGTGAAAAGTAAAAAAAGTCAAGAGTGCTTCAAAGGACAGTCTTTATAAATTAGAAGCTCGATTTCCTCGATAAACAAAGTTTTTTGTTTAAACTTAAACGAATTAGTTTTGCGTTTATTTGTGCCATAACTTTTCCACAGGGTCGTATTCAGGTCACGGTACTTTTGTTTCATCCAGCATCAGAATGTCAATTGTGTAACCTTAACGCTGATTCACCTGTGTCTGTTCCATTGTTAGGTAAAGCAAAACAGTCGTTTCAATGAACTATTCCAAAGACTGCAGCTCATAGAAGGTGCTGACGTGAAGGCAGGTTCTTTTTTCATCACAGGATCTGTAAATTTATTATAGAAATAAATAAAAGGATAAGCTGCAAAATGTAAATGCCAGGCAATGTACATTGCCTTAAATATGAAATGCAGGTGATTCGCTGCTTGGTTGACAGATTCGTTGCTTCACCAACTTGAGGTTCACTTACTTATGTTCAATGACTCTAATGAGGACTTATATTAAGTGATGCTGATTTCCAAGAGCACAGTTGAAGGGGAAATACCGAGTTATCTAATCATGACCACTGATAATTGTCCGTTGCCAGATAACCAGATCAATGGGGAAAAGTAGAGAAAACACCAACCCACTTAGCCTTGACGTAAGCCCATTTATGAGTCGAATATTATCATAACCACACTTACTCATTCTCCCCTGTTAGATCGAGCACTAAAGGAATCTCTTAGATGGTGGTTACTACGCTACTATGTTCATAGTAGGAAAATAAGCGGTCTTTCATTCTCAAGCAGGATAAATTACATTTTCTTATTACTCTTCAGGCGGTCGCTGGAGAAAATTGCCGTTTGTATTGGATATGCTTGTCATAAATGCACTTTGGTAACCGCTCTCGTGAGGAATGTCGAAGAAAATACCACTGTTAGCGCACATCCCAGTAAACAATTTCTTATAGAGGGTTTGCAAATCAGATCGATCCTTCAAGACCTCTCTAAAGGCTTTCAGGACTTCATGGCAGAAATTTAACTTTTCCAATAGCGTTAGATGTGCACCATTACGTCCCTTTTAATGATAAAAAAAGTTATTCGCAATCCAAAGAAAAAAACTTTCATTGATTAAATTTACATTTTCCACTCCTGCCAAGTCACAGGCAAGTTTGAAGATTTCATCATAGTTCGACTTTATTCTGTCTCTTCTCTCCTGCTCCTTCCCCCTTTTATAGGCCTGCAATCAAGAAAAGGAGGTAGGTTCAGCCTTCAATGGTTTGAGGGGCCTGTCTATTAGCAACTTCAATCCTTTTCACTTACCCTAATAAATTCTAAGCGCTCGGGTGCATTCTTATCGCCAATTGTTCGTGGTCTGCCCCTGCCTCTTCCACCGCCACGAACAGGGGTCGAGGTGTAGGTAGGTCTAGGACCTGAAGACATTCTGTTTAAGTGCAAATGTAAAAGGGAGCCACACTCTGAAAAAACTGCTCGAAACTCGCCACTTTATTGGTTAGCATTAACCAATAAAACATCAGCGGTGTGAACATATGCGAGGTCATCAGACATGCACTAATCACGTTGTTAATAGTTCCTGTAAAAAAACATCCACTTTTTCCGATTAAGAGAATGATAAGAGAAAGATACTCACTCAAGCAAGGATCTAATCAGAACTAAATGCTGATATCTGCGACGAAGCGTAAAATTGCTACTTTCGCCTACTACCTATTTCGGTGGTCTTGGCAACGACATAAGAATCGTCCATCGTCTTTCCTTCCGTGAGCCAGCTATCACCATTACATTGCAAAATGGCTACTTGTTCCACTACCTAGCTTGAGTTGTCTCAATTGTCTCATGGATTTAGAGGATACATGATGGGTTGGATTTCAACTCAAATGACCTGCTACTTGTAAACATTAACTAGTACCTGTAACCTATCCAAATTTATGGAGCTTTTCCAATTTAAGAAACACTAAAGGATATGGTTAATCCTTTTTGAGTAGCGGATTTGAGGCAAGTTTGCACAGATTCAGCTCTACTTTTGTGCTTGGCTCTTCTAGAGGCCTTCTACAAGAAAATACAATTCAGTCAATGTGGTTGCCTAACTCGATGGCACAGCTAGGCTTGTCGGTAAAATAATAGAAAAAAGTAAGAGCAGGTTCGTATTTTGACAAGGCCTATTCATGGAAGTTGACCCAGTGGTAATGATAGTGAATTAAAGCAAAAGCCAATTGCTGATACGGGAAAGGAGGGATTCATCATTGAATTTCTTCACCTATCTTTAGATATCCATTGGTCTATTGACCGTTGATATGGATACCCATAAACTGAAGGGCATCTGCAATACGCAAGCCATAGCCAAGTTGATCCACAAAGCTACAGGTTCACAGCTAAAGTAACCTACTATGATTGCATTCAGTTACCAAAATAGCAATAACGATATTAACAACGCCACCGAGATTGTAATCATTGGAGATTTGATCATTGAGAAATGAGTTGCAACGTGGCAGTCTATGTATTGAGTATAAGAAGCATTAATTTGGACGAAACTGTTGGATCAGCCATTGGCATTTTCAAATTCATCTTTCCTGCAAAATGAATATTTTGAGTACGAAGGTTTTAACGGCCTTAAAATAGGCCAGTGGGAGGGTTTGATAAATTATGTCATAATATCGCTTAGGCCCTCAAGTCATTTTTTTAGAGTTCATATGCCTTCACGGTCTTCCGAGAATCGGTCCACTTCTTAGGTGTTCGTCGTTCCCCTGTTAGTATAGTTCCCTGTTATAGATCTAAGAGAAAATGCTCCTGACCAATCTCATTCAGCTGAACTGCCATTGTGATTAATCAGGGTGCTACCAGTGTGGCTATTTTTCTACCATCCATGGATAGAATTTATCGTCCAAGTCCGATTCTCCATCGAAATAGTCGATAAAATTTGGCAGGAGACATTTCGGTCTTTGGGACTATTGAAAAGGACCTTTCATTTCTCCCTTTACTCTTGCTATAGTCAAACTCTGGATCCTAAATCGGTATTCCTTTGCCGATTCATTCGCCATAATTTTCGATCCTCTCTGAAAAAGGAGACGGTTGCCGCAAATTGTGGGGCCTCAGCTGGGGATGCCTGCTGATGCGGGCCTGAGCACTGCAGCCATTATTCAATGTAAATCGTTCAAACCACATCAACAGATTTTGTTTAAATGTTTACTTCTAGCTCTTTGTAAAGAATGGCACATCACCTGGTCTGTATATGCATATCCTATTCGTTTACATTAATGATAAAAACCAAAAATAGATGTGAAGCCACTGCTGAGACAACTTTCATTAATTATCAGGGACCACTTTGAACTACATTGAAATAACTTTAAATTCCAAGTTTGACATTTCTTGGCAACTTTCCCATTAATCATGAGCTGAACAAATGTATCAACTTAAATATGTTCAGTATGGGACCTGACTCAAATGAAACTTGCTCCGCTCTCGTTGACGAATCTGCAGACCCTAAAGTGGCACCAGGAAATAAAGTCTGGCTAGAGAACACAAATTCGAAACTTTATCTTTCTCAGCTTTAACAATGAAAGCACGCCATTCAAGTGGCCACGACGTGACTTTGCTGCAATACCCCTTAAAGGCTTTTGGTGTGCATTTAATGCGGAAGTACAAGAACTCAAGGGTGATAGAATGGAAGGTATTTGAGATGGGTGTAAGTGATATATGAAAATCAAATATGCCGCTTTATCTCTAAAATGCGATCTTCTCTCGCATTATTAAAAGTAATCGTCTATTTCGACTTACAATGGAAACGGAATGAGCGCTGTGAAAACGCGCTTAGCCTAGAAATCAGCATGAGGAGCGATGAAAAAGTCCTAATGAGTTTTAATATAGAGCCATAATCATAAGGATCATGATTTACCACTAGAAAATTCTATGAGACCACACTGACAGTTCAAATTAACCCGTATATTTCTTCCTTGTCAATTATTCTAGATTTCTTGACCATCTGTCTGTGTTTTGTGATATTCCCGGACATTTCAGTTAAAACATTTTGATAATTTGCAGAAAGATCCAGAAGTACTCCTTATTTCGGAGTTGGTCAAATAATTAGCACAGGAGGGAATGCTAAAAGGAAAATTGCCAGCAATTAATTTGAATTAAGATTGGTTTATTTGCTTTAAATCGATGATAAAAACAATGACAAAATCTTTTAATAATCACAGAAGAATTCGGAAGATGCCATGATGGGGAGAACGCAGCCATAGAATTTAAGCGTCTTGAACCTTGACCGAGAAGATGAAATAGTTACCTTAATTAAAAGGTTATTCAAGGTTATTCGATAGAAATCAAGGTGATATTAACTTTTTATTTTGAAGAACTGCCAAATCAAAGTAAGTACGGACTAACTTGATTTTGTGGAGCCATGGACGGAAACTGTTTGTTTAGGAATTAAAAAATAAACCGTATAAAAGAAGATCATTGGATTAAGTAGAGATCAGGTATCACTTCATTTCTAACTTGTTCATCATAAAGTAATGCCTTCAAAGTCCATATCAATAGTGGGAGATCGGACAGTTTAAAAATCACACTTTAGAGCTATCGGTAGGGATATCAGGCAAAGTGGCTATAACAGGTAAGCTGAATCAGGCTTCATTTGTAAGATTCCATGGTTTACACTTGATGAGGACTTGAGAACATGTTCATGAATTTCGGGTTGCATTCTGAGAAGATAGTGGAGGACGTCTTCTTTATTGGTGATGAAGCCTATCTTCACACCGAGGAAGAATATAATGTGCTGAGTTGAAAAACCAGGCCTTCACGTCATCTTTGCGGAACTAAGATCCAAGGCCCTCTGAACACTACAAGAACAAGTGCATTTCCGAGTAGTATTGAGAGTTGATCTTTTCCACCCAATTCGGTCAACCGTGAATTGACCAATAGATTGATTTACCCATGCGCTCTCTACTGAGCCCCTTTCTAAATGTGACTGATTAAGGCATTACAATGTTGTTACTCGAACCACTATCACTGGGGAAATAGCTCATCATCGGGTTTCGCTTGGCCACCTTCAGCTTCTTTTCCTTAATTTTTGCCATCTTCATGCTCTGTTTTGCGAATTGCTATTCAACCGAGTTTACTTTACGGTTGCGTCACTACTAAACATGCCCATTGAGCGCATTTCAAAGCTTTTGATGCTTGAATTACAATCGAACTCCTCACATACTACTAATTCCACATTTGCAAAGTAATCGCTATGTTAAACCAATATCTGTTAAACTACATCAACCATCGAAAAACGATGAGGACGCTCAACTGTTGTCAAGGTTCCAAATATCAGCGGAGTTCTTAATAATCGGGAAATCCGGCTGCATTTATTGACCCAGCAGTAGCTACTGAATCTCTTGATACAAACAGTATTCATTCTAGGCAGTATTTAAATTTAAATACTAAGGTCTTGAAAACATGAAGAGCGAAATTATTAACAAATTTAAATGCTACATTGGTTTAACTGAAGTAGGAAAACTTTCCAAGACTTCCGGAATCTCGAAATTTCAACTAAGAACCTCTGCTTATAATATTTTCGCTAGACAATTTTGGTTCCAAATCCGACTAGGTGCCCGTTTATCAGGTCATCTCTTTCTACTTTCCATTGAAATGCGTATGAGAATTTAATCACTAACACTTTTCAGCTTCTCTATCCTTCTCCCCTGACCTGAACTGCGTCCAAAAGCTACTTCCATACTCGCTGATGCACCCCCAGTCTCTTTGATGTTTACTTCCTGATTCTTTCAAAGATAATACGAAGTTAAGAAGTCTCTTTCTTCAATATTGACTGGAACGTCTTGATCCCTCATTAATTTGCGAATCTAATGCCGAACCGTAACTCTAGGCCATCTTTAAAAGTGGCCATCAATAAATCCTCCTAATGGACAAACAAATGAAGCACAAAGCGTTTTCCAAAGCAGCATTTTTTATGAAATCGAGAAAACAATCATTTCTAAAGTTTTAAGCACCTTGAGTAGTACCTCCGTCCAACTACAAATTCGGAGGCCCTTAAATTGGATATTTGCTCATTGAAAAGGACACTAGTTAAAAGCCACATGCACCATATATCACATCAAACGAAGTATTTTTAATTTAGCTGACAGCATTGTATGTAATTCAGTAGTGCATAGTAAAGCTGATTAAAGTGGATAGTCTACTAGTTAGGTAGGGCAGGTTTTCTCATACATTCCCCTCCAAATGTCAGATTTGACATGCATAGATGACTGGATTATCTTTGCAGTTGCTATTGCGCTTCTGAATGCTGAAAGACGCGCTGTCAAGTGAAGACTCTGAAAGACATGGAATTTAAATAAAATCATGCCGAAGAGTACATCTAGTACATCTAGTTCCAGACATTACCTTCTCTAGAATGGAAGCTTAGTAGCACGTCACAGTAAGACCTCCATTTCTTTCCTATGATTAAAAGCTTTCAAATTTCGCCATCATTAGAATAACACAAAATATAAATAGTATTACCAATATGCAAAGTTGTACAGCTCATTCAAATGTGTGTCTAAAGACGAAAATGCTGAAGTTTTTAAATGGGAATCAAGGTAAAAACAAGCACACATTTGCCTTACAAACTGTTTCGGCACCAAAGTGAAGGTTAGAAGCTCCAAATAGTTCACATGAATTCTGGTTAATGTTTGCGCCACATTATCTTGAGAGTGACCCATCAGTCTCTTTGGCAGCTTAATTCAAATATTTGCTGGAAGACCAGATGCGTACGAGGTAGTATCTTTACCTGGTTCTAGGCACAAGATAATTCAATTTTTGGGCCGAATCCAAATTAACCTAAGGTGACCTTCAATAAACGTTGCATAAATGATAAAACGCCTGATGGGCTTAGGACAATAAATCTGTGCATTTCGTATTTCTATTTTAGACACTGAGGAGCAACTGGAAGGATAAGGAGACATACCAGATCTCCTGGAAGGTCATCACTGAAAGTATGAGAGGTTTAAGAATTTATCTTTATGGTTACTGGAGAAACGCTCCACCAACAAATTTAAAACAATAACAGTCCAAAAAGGCCAAAACAACGGCGGCGTGAGAAAGACATCATGACGATCTACTCGTAAGAGGTTAAATTGCACTGAAGAAAGTAGGCTACGAGTAAAGAGTGCGCGAATCACTTAAGTGCCAAGTTGTAATGGCTGAATCCCATGCGTATTCGGAGCGTGTCCCCGACTGAAATAACTGTGTCCGATACGAGGCAATGCGTTAAGAGCAAAACAGCCATATCAGCACCAACGGAGGCGAAAAGTGTAAATGTCGGACATGGGCTCAGTAATCATTTTTTACCAAATAAGTGTTTAAGTAAGTAACTTATTTAATTGTTTTGGTGCATTATATTTTTATCCATAGTTTTATTCTAGAGCCCACAAGGTATTATAAAGGAACGAAATGGAAAACCAAAACAATTCACCGATTGTAAAAAGTTATGGCGTATTCACTAGGAAATTACACTCAATTAGTCAATGAAATATTTAAATGAATGGTAACATTGGGTGCCAAGAACTCAGAGCAGCCTTACAAAAGGAATTTAAAATGGACAGGTGCAGCCCAAGCTTTTTGCTTTTCTGTGGGATGAGGCAGCTTAGCAGTTCTCCAGAGATAGACAAGAATGTTCGCTAACTGATAGCATGCATTCCACCTCCATTTATGAGATCGCGTTCATGCTCGGTGATTACAGAAAAAAATTGACTCAAGAGTCTTGGAGTGCACTTTGACATGACGATTTGTGATGACATGCTTTTCAAAGCTCCACTCCATACCGTAGGGAGCATCAACAGTTGGAAGTAAAGGGTTGGAGTGCAAGTTATCCTCGCAGAGTTGGTCTTCCAGTTATTCGTAATTCCTCGAGAACCAATCCATTTCTGATTTGTTGTGAGTTTCGCCTTCTTCCTCTTGCAGAGAGCCAACATAGCGCCTCTTCAGACCACTCAGGCCTGTAGTTTCCAGAATACCCCCCACCATCAAAATCATTCTCCCACTATGGTTGAAAAGAGTATTGTCAATGTTGTAACACTTCAGTCATCTATGACTTTGATTCCCTCCCAGTCGCTTTATTAAGCTTTAAAATTTGATATTGTTCTCCACCTATGTTAATTGTCATTTGGCTTGAATGCTGTGATCAATCTTGAAAAAAGTCCTTCTGAGCCAACATTTTACCCTTCTGTGTTATTAAGCTCAGCTCAACATTTCGCCGATCTCAAAGTATTCGGGGAGGTGTGGGTTGTCTCCATTACCACCCCAACTATAGCAAAGTAAAGAGATTTATGCAAGTCCATTTACTTGAAACATTATCTCCGGTCCAACCACATCTTGCCTTTCTGCTGGTATCTGTATCTGTTCAGTGTCAGGAGTTATCGTTTTGTTAATGCTTGCGAGTCTTGCAAACAGGCGCCCCATCACTCTGGGCTGACAATATCTGATCAGCCCGAGTGCATCTGGCCAGAAGACCCCTTAACGGAAAGTAATAGCAGCAGCTTTATTGATTCTTGGTTGAGATCAAAGCACGATTTATGAAGATGTAAGGTGCGCTAAGATGGAAGACTATTTCCAATTGACTATTAAGTCAATTGTCTCGTTGTCATCACGTGTGATCTACTTTTTTTCCATGAATAGTTCAGCATCCAGCTGTTAGATACGATGTCTCATGAGCTAAGGACCATTCGCCTTTACCTCTGGTCTCACATTGATGGTCTCAACTAAAAATGACCTTAAAGATGCCGCAAGTACCCTTTATTTACCGCGTATTTTACTGCAGCGTTTTCGGTGAATATTCCCTTTGATGTCCACTTGGAAGATCTATTCACTAGCGTTCGAATATGGGTTCTTCTGGGTGTAAACAAGACCTAGTTCTTCTAGAGGTCGATTCCTAACAAATAATTTTCCTTGTAGCTTTTTCTTCAATAAGACTGATTAAGTCCGAATCAAAAATAATATCCCATAATTGTGTGCTTTCCCTATTTCAAAGAGGGGAAAAGAGCAAGTGGAGTTTATTTTAAAAATAATGTTCCAATCGTAAAAATGGCATAAGCAAATGCTTAGACAGATTGGCTAATTCAAAGGCTTCTATTAGCTGAAATTAATTCTAATGCGAAATTAAGATTTCTTATTTGTTTAACGTCTACGTTTGTAACGTCTTCGAATCCCCCTTGAAGGGAACCGCCTATTAAGATAAGGCAAAGGGGATCGCCACTGGTTATTAGGTGAAGGGATTCTTCTATAATAATCCGTTGAAGGGTTCTGGCATCCAGGATCATTCGTTGGGCTCTGCGTATGCTGGTAAGTTGAAGGAATTTGCTTATCACTATTGGTTGGTGGGGTTTGGACTCTCTTTGCCTGATTCCTTTTGGCATTCACTTCGGCCTCTGCTTCAGCTGTAAGGACTGCTTTGAGTTTCTCTCTTACTTTCCGATTGCCTTCAATGTCGCCCGATACATTTTCCAGATAGATTGCTTTTTTAGTCAGATATTTTTTATATTCTTGCACCTGTTGTTTAAACCCTTTCCATGGTTCCGAATCCACATCTGTATTTCGAAGTTTTTCCAATGCATTTTCACAATCTGCTTGCAGTTGTTCTTCCTCAAACTCATTTTCGAATGGAGGGACACATAGCTCGAGGACATAGTCTTCATGTCCTTCAGCCATAGGTTGTGTATCCGCGCACGCCTACAGGTTTCAGGTCAGCTGATTTGTTTGAATTCCGCTGAACAGATCGATTTCAATAGACGTGGAGCATCCCTAATTTATCTGATCCAAGTACCGCTATGTCCAAATTACTTGAACGAAGCTGACAATCTGATTATTTCATTTATTCGATTCCTAGATTAAAAAGAGTTCCTGATTAACTGGCACCTCCTAAGCCTTTTTCCGCCGAGTACAGAACTCCCTTGCTGCAGTTGTCTTCCATTACGGACCACTCTCCGAATATCTCTCCAAGCTCAGGGCTTCCTTCGCATTCTGCTAAGCTCTATTCACCCATTCACTCTCTTTTCTGCTCTGCCCTTTTGTCGCACTCGCTTAACCGCCTAATAGTTCGTTTTTGTTGCTGTTGCTCTCGATACAGCATAATGATCTGCGTACAGCTTCAGGGCCCCCTTTATTATTTCATTCCCCCCAAATTAGGCGAGTCCCAAAGGTACAAAAGAAATACAGAGTTCATGGAACAGTCAAGCACATACACATTGCAATAGAAGAGTAAAATTGATGTCTTCAGCTCCCTGATCCTTCCTCGGCATGGTTTCGTGGTGCAGTGAAAGTTCATTATTCATCTGCACCTCTTGCGTCTTCAACACTTGTGTGCCGTTTATGGTTGATGGGTCTTTGCAGTCCTCGTCTGTTTATCTTTATCCAGGTATTATTTTCTAATAGGTAAGCGTTTTTCGCAGCCGGGTAGGAGCAGTTGAATATTTCATCCTGCTGTATATTCTTTTCTTCGCAGTCGTTGTTCGTGCTTTCCACTCTACCTTTCTCCTCCATCGTGTTCATTTATTTTACTTTCTCTGCTGCAGTTTGAACCTTTCCTCTTCTCTGTTGGCTTCGCATTTTCTGCGATTGAATCCGAAGGGTGACGATCCCTAATATGTCTCTTTAGCCACCCTTGATTCTTGTATCTTTTAAGGCAGTTTGTAAGAGGGCACTTTAGTCTACGGTTCAGGATCTCTTCAGTTTTGTGTCTTTTTTCTCCATGATCTCATCCTAAATGTTTTCGCATCTCCTTGGTTGTGGTAATTTGCGTTTGTACAGACAATATTACGGTGCCTTTCTCCCATCAATCTAGGTGTATGGCTATCATCTCGACCTCTAAAGCCTTCCTTTGTATCAAGTAGCCCTGACTCGGAGTGCTCTTGCCATATTTCCTTCACATATTTAATTAAATTGGTGCATCCGATTCTCTGTATTTGAGGCCTTCTTATTTTCTCCGTTTTCAAAGTTACTCTCAAGTATGGAGAGTATCAGGCTATCTTTGTTCATTTTCAAACTCTTCCATAATTTCACCCTCTTTGCCTGTATAAGACTTGCCGAGTTACGCATCGCCAGCCCCTTTCGCAGTTCCTCTACAGTTTTAACTCTTCGCAGGTACAATATAAGGATCATACGTCGAGCCGTGTTCTGCGTTGTTTGCAGTCGATTGTTATCTTTTACTCTCAAGACAATATTGGTTGATCCATAAGTGACTGCAGGATCGACAAAAATACCCACCAGAGCACAGGAATGGTCGTAGTCGTGTTAATTGCCTTTTTCCCTTCACTAGGTTTACTTTTATTGCTTCGTCTGGCTCACCGGTGTCTTGGATTATGGAGCCAAGATATTCGAAGTATGGGTCGCGTCGGAATGACATTCCTGCTGCTTCGAGGGGCGTTTGATCCTCACCGGCACCAACTTTAAACCAGAGGGTCTTGTTCGCTGTAATTTGCATTCCGTATTTATGGAGCGTTATCGCCAGATGCTCTAGTAATCTGAAAGCTGCGACCTTACCTGGCTCAATGAGACATCGATCATCTACATATTCTAGATGATTTAGCAGCCGTCTTTTGCCCGAGTGGTTGATAATTTGAACCGCAGTATAATTGAGTGAGAAGAATGCTTCATCCAATATGCAGATACTTACAACTTCACCATCAAGCCAACCTCGAGGTATAGGAGTGATCCCACTGTAGAAGTCATTGAAGACTTTTAAAAGATCGGCATTTAGATACTGAACGTTCCATTTCAGTAATTCAAAGCCAATTCCATTTTCGCCGTGACTTTTGTGTAGCTTTAATCTACTTTTAGCTGTTTCTATTTCCTCCACTGAAATTGGGGAGTCTCTTGGTAAAAGACCATAGCTTTTAACTTCTTGGGTGGTTCTGTCCTTAAACAGTTGCTGGTAGTGTGCCACCAGATCATTCGATTTGACTACTATCATTGCATTTTGTGTTTTGCATGAGGATTTTTCCTTCATTATGTCCTTCAACAGCATGAAGGCTTTTCGAGGTTCTCTCTGCGAGGTAGACTGGAAAGTTGTTTGTTCTCTCTTCTTGATATGCTTGTTTCCATTTTCAAATCAGGTTGTTTACCCGGTTACTTTGCTGTTTGTACTTCAAGAACGTTTCTTGAGATGGATTTGAGAGCCCATTTATTCTCAACAGCTTTTGCAGCATGAGTTCTCTGTCTTCCTTCTCGCGGCTAGCTGTATAACATCAGTTTTTCTTTCTCTCAACTTTTTGCCTCACTGTTTAGCGGAAGCTTTTTATATAGATTTCAAAATATCCTCGTATGTAGTTTTCAAAGAGTGCTGAGGGAATTTCCTTTCGAGGTGTTCCTGGTATGTTTCCTTTGATTTTCTGATTAGTTCGATGGCTTTAAGCGATTGCCACATTTGCTTTTGACTGTTTATGCCCTCTATCAAAGTTCTATTCTGTCGTTTTCCTAAGCGATTTCTAATATGCGATTTGAGCTTAAGGATTTTTTTTTATTTTTTATTTTTTATTTACTCCCCACCCATTTAGGGCAAGTCCCAAGTGGCGCACAACAGTTAACACAGCACACAGCAAAAACATTTGTTGACATCTTCGGCTGTCTGGTCGCTTCTCTGGCTACAGGCAGTAGCTCAGCTTCGTAGTGGCACCTCGTCCGTCGTCGTCCGTCTTCATATCTCCTCCAGAAATCTTTCAACGTTCTGGCTGAGATTCCCTTCATTACTAAGTACACACGCTTTCCATAGTCCAGTTTGAGGCCAAGAATCCGGTTACTTACGTCGTGCCTCATTTACCAGGCTTTAAGAAGTTGCCCCTGGGGCTACCGGTAGTCACCACGAGGAGGTTGAGAGTAGGTTTGACCACCAGCTTGAGGATAATTGTTTGTAGGCAGTGATCATAATTTGCATCTGCCTTTCTAGAAGTTCGTATATCACTTATAAGGAATAGATTGGACCTTTTCATCAGAACAAAACCTTCATTCCGCCCATGTGCATGCATACAGCTCCTCCTGGACTTTTTTCCTCCTTTCTTCTAAATTTGGGTTGCAACCTTGAATAAATCGCTCACACATTACTGGAGGTGCTGTTTGAGTGAGGGTGAATAAAGGCGTTATGGGTGACACGCTTCCTATTAAGAAATGCACACAAAGGCCGCGAACGAAAATACTCATTAATGTATTTCAGTGCAGTGCAATCTCACACGCGACAAACTCAAGGCTTCTCTCAAGGAGAGATATTTGCATATTTTCTGAAACTCTTCTTTGATGCCCAAACTTCATCTCATCAACCAATACCGAATTTAAACAAACGCACCGATAATTAAGGATCTCAGTATTAGCCTCAAAACCGCAAGTATGCACATTTATGCAACGGGTCATGTAATACATACACGAATACAGTCAGTGAGATTTACCCAAGGCGATTAAACACGAGAATAATATGCATTAAGCGAACAAGGGTTATTAAAACATGCTGACTAATCTCCAACATAAATCCAGGCACATGTTATTAAGAGAAGAATCACAATATATTGTTGAACAAACACTAAGCAAATACAAAAGCGCAGGAGTGTCTAATGAGACCACTCAACACCAGCAAAACACGCCGTGACAGGGTCAGGAAGTCTCATGTTCATAAGAAACGGAGAAAAGAGCTGCAAGCAGTTGATGAGAGTCTGTCGATCTACGGATTCGAGGAACATAATTTCCTCCAAGTGGGCGGGAAGACGGGTCAGGAGGCGAAGAAATAGATAAAGCATCTCGGGATATCGTTGAATAGTATTTTGGTAGTGCGCCAGGACTTGTAACCTTTCTGACTCTGAGGGCAGCGCAGATCGAAGTAGCTCACCTCCACAACTCGCATGGATCCGCACAAATGCAGACTCTGTTGAGCCATTGAAGTCAGACGCCTCAGATGATTTCGTGAATTCTGCACGTGAAAAAATTCGAAGAATGTACGTATGAAGTTGAATAATAAGTCTTCGACGCAGTAACCATGCCACTAAATCTGCGCATTCTGCTGAGGACAGTTGCGACCAAAATCGTGCTGGAGATTCATTGGAGGAACGTTCTTCTAGGGTGTAGTAATCAGAGAACGAAGAAAGAACCTAGGATGGCAGTTAACATTTATTATACGAGTTAATCAGCAGGATTTTAAAAACGATTGCATAATAAAACCCACTTCAGCGAGATTGAGTTTGGGAAACTGAGCAGCGAATTGGAGAACAACCTTAGGCTGGAGCCAATAGTGAGAAAGTGGCGCTAATATGTAAGCATTGGTGGAGACAATTGGAGAAATTATGATAGCGTGACCATGGTAAATCAGCCAAAGAGCAACGCGGAGACAATCCTCCTGAGAGTTACCTCGGTTTGACATCGATGCTAAGCTGGAAACTGGTGAGAGATCCTCTACGAAACTAAAGGCGAAAGAAGATCGAGTTCGGTTTAGTTACCTCTTTCAGTCCCATAAGGCGCAGCGTATATAGATAATTACCGTTGATTTGAACCTTCCAAGTAGAAGTCGTGAAAAAAATATCAAGGCATCGACGGTTACTTTTACTCTTATACCACGAAGTATCAATATACAACATGATCAGAGGTGATGGAGACGTTAGATCCGTCACTGTATCTGATTCATAGGATGATACTAATTCAAAATCCATCAGTGCATAGCCAGTGATTGGAATGGCCATCCATGCCCGTCAAATATTGCAATGCGGTTAAACAGATATTCGCACTCAAGATAAGTCTTCGAAGAGGCTTCCTTTCAGCACAGTTGGATTTAGGTTACGATAATGATTAAACGACCGCTGATCATATCGCTTTGGCTAAGATGGATATTCGGACCGAACGAACAGTGATTAATATAACTATTTGCCCTAATCCTTAGTGGTTGACTACCTCAACAAGCTTAATTTAATAGAAGACTCTAATGTGCGGCACTGTCAGTCTACTGGCTGATAGAATTCGTGCCTTAGTTTTCACTGAGAGCAAAAAAAGTCCAACATCGCAACTACTTTCAGAGCTATCTTCTACGATTTGGGATACGAAACTAGCAAACGAGCACTGGGAGACATTGTTTTAGTAGAGGACGAGTCAAAATGGAGATAGCGACGTTCAAAACCCATTCAAATCAGCCAGAGTTTGTAAAACTCTTTATCACGGTGGGAAAAATGGATAGACACAAAAAAACTTACTTGAAAAATGATGGTTGCACAGTTGCCTCAAGTGTAATACTCACTTCTCAAGAGAATGATTAGCATCCTTGGGGAATGACTCTGTATAGGTATGAAGGAAGCGTTTTCTGGTAGTCAACAAGAGCGTGTGGTAGGGTCGAAGACTCTGCATCGCACGCCAAACAGCGCCTGGACGGATAGCCGGCCAACAAGGTCGTGGTGAGGTCATCATCGTCAACCCAAACGGCATGATCCCATATGCCCTGAACGGCAGGCAGAAGAATACGGAGTATTTATTATAAATCTAAAGAGCAAAACGTCACAAGTAACGTTGATTAATAGCCAGCGGCAGATAGAATAGAACGCAACTTTGACATTCACGTGCCCAGTGGAGGCCACCTGAGTGAGAATCTTCATCAATTCACCACAAAGTTGTGATCGTTTAGCAATGTGTGCATAAACACGCCAAGGATCACAGCGACATGAACCGTCAGTGCTTCTTAGCTTGTCAAATTTAACAGTACCATCATCGTCCTCATCATCATCATCCAAGGCACCGTCAAGTGAACTTCGCTTATGAGAAATCAGGAGGGGGGGATTGGATGTTGAGACGGCTGCTGATACGGTGGTAGCAGCGTTGCAACTAGTGATAGCTAAGTCTCCAACATCCTCTTTTGCTTCAGCTCCAGTAGGATTGTGTTCCCGTATTTCCACTTGACTCTCTCCACTTCCGATGATTCCAGAATAACGGTCGAGGATTGCTGAAATCTTCTCTCGTTCACCACTCAGATTTTGCCAAAACAGTTCGGACCGACGTATTTGGGCTCCCGTCTAAGAAAAGTGCAATTAGAATTTATCTTAAAGCTCACCCGTCGAGCAAGTTCCGTGAAATGTGACTGAACACAAGGTGGAGCAGCTTCGTTGAGCGTGAAGACGATGGCAAAGCTGGAGACGCTTTGGCTAACCGTCTTACTGCCAGCTTTTCCACCACCTCCGAAAGGTCCTCCGCAACGGGAAGATTGACCACGCTCACCTGTAGGGAATGATGGTGGGGTAGCTTTGAGGTGGAGGAAATTTGAAATACTGGTGAAGTCCACGGCTTGCTTGGTTGAGGCATCTGTTAAGGTGCCGATACTGCAATTACCTGCAGAAGAATCTGGCCCGTTTCGACGACTGCTTATGGGTGAGGATTGATTCCCAACGGCAACTCCATTCGTCTCTATAATAGCCTTAGTCAGACTAAATGCCACTCCGACGAATATTTTGGTGCTCAGCTGGGCATCAGAAAGACAAATTAGAAAAAAAGGAAGCGAACCTTAACACAGATTTTATGCTGGAGTTCATTAGTGGCCGGATGGAGGAGACTGAGTAAAGAACTGACAGGAATGTCCTCGACAATAATCTCCGTCGGCGTAACAGCAGATGTGCCTGAAGAACCAGCTGAACCGCTGACTCCACTAACAGAACAGCTGATTGGGCCAGGGGCGGCCGGTGAAGAAATGCTGCCTGCAGTAATAGCGGCACCAGACGAATGACGTTGTGCCGTCGGACGCGACTTAATCACATCAGCGTTTAGAGCCGACGCAGAGGGTGCTGATGTCGTGGACTGATGGGGAGAGCCAATCACGAGAGAGGACGTAGAAGCCCCTAGTGTTCCTCCCACGGGTGAACAGGAAATTCCCTCAAAGAAAACACGAGGGTATCAGTGCGACCTAACTTTATAAAGGGATGTCTCTGTTATCGAAATCTCACTCGACTGTGATTAAGACTCTGAGTGCTGGGAATAGATGTGCAGGAATCCAGAGAACTTCGATTCTTTAACCTAAAAGCAGAAATAAACTTAACATCAAAATTTACTGCTTATTACTTAGCTAAATCACCACACCTAACGTCGCCAGGATGGTCATGTCGAAAAGAATTCGGAGAAGCGATTGTGGACTGCCAAAAGAGCAAACGATCACCAACCGCACCTGAGGAGATGAGAAGAATGCTTCGGGGCATAATTTCCTCCTCGCTCCAAAGGATGACACTTGAATTTGACGACGCCATTCACGGGCAGCTGAAAAGAGCAGCCAGTAATTCTGTGCACCTCCCAGAGATTCGTTTAATTTAATGGAAACCAAAAAAGATGTCATGTGGGAGACTTTTATTGATTATATTTAAGGATGGCAGAGTTCAAGCTGTATGAATTACAGAGAAGTCATTCTTTTGAACAGTTAACTGAGCGGAAGGAGTATCCTTAGATGAAGACTCTATCAGCGAAATCCGAATATGGATCGATGATTTTAAAACTGGTTTCGAGGTTTCGATTATGTCACCATCAGAAGTGACACGGATACACTTTTGAAATAAGAAACAATACGATAATGACCTGGGGCGCGTTTCAACAAGATTTAATTAAAAGGAGCTCACCTCTTCATCAAGATTAAGTGTGTCGGTATAAATAAACATGGCTAAAAGGTTGGGATAAACACGATGACAAAGGTTAAGAGCAATCTCTGAAGCCCGATTGATGGCCATTCCACCGACAGCATGAATCCACAGGGATTTGCGTTTAGAATCAACACTTGGGGGAGGATCAATAAGTCTTTCGACGATATTTTTACACATAAAAAGTTGATCCTATATCGATTTGGTATTAATACTAATAAAGATAAGTTACCGTCATTTTTTTGTTAGTGGTAACAAAGTAGTTGTATTGGTCATGTTGAACGCCAATTTTTGTGATCGGAAGAGTATCTTCAATTTGAAGGAGGTCGGAAATTTCCATCATTACTAGAGTTCTCCAGGTGGAATGTTGAATGAGAGGCGGTCACCGAGGGATCCCCAAGAGGCTCTGTTCTGGTGATAAATAACGTTCCAGAAGATCAAACCGATAATCCAGATAAGAGCACCAATACAGCCCAAAGAAACGTCTAGGACAATCAATATAAAACTGGCAACATAGATCCTACAAAATCTGAATTTCTTTTTATCGTTTGACGGCGGTCCCAAAAACGCGTCTCGGTAAAACCAAATAGTATTCAAAATCCAGACAAACGGAAGAAATGCAAAGCCAACTAAAGTGATAAAGCAAAATATTGGATGAGCTCTTCGACAATATACAATAGGAGGCAGCAGTTTCAAGCACTTAAGTTAGGAACAACTATTTACATATAAAAAGGGGAGCATTCATAAGAGCAAAAGGTTTTTCAAATAAATTTAAACATCGTTTCGCAATGGCATCTTGGACTTAATTACCAAAGAAATATATTCTGCAAATACGCAAACGATTATTGGAGGCACGCGGACCGCTCTCCATGAGCGCCCGCAGCCTGACAGTTTCAATAGTGACAATTTCGAATCAATATATTATATCAAATTTGAGGCATTAAATAATAAAATACAAGCACAATATTTCAAGTAGTCTCAATTTCGATAACCATATAAATAGTTGTAATTAGAAACGCAAAGATTTTCTGGCTTGTGCAGATTGCCACTTAACAAGATGTAATTCAGCATTTATTTCATAAAACCACAGCAACTTACTCAGTTAGAGCCAAGCAAAATGCATTTTGCGAAACATTCGATTTGATTTATTCATACTTTGCAGTGGCTGTAGTTTTCGTGTTTCTAATTTTTTTCCAGCATCCGACAAAGTTCCAAAATAAATCTTTTTCCTGAATAATTTAGAGGTTATATACAATCGCATCATTCTTCAGCTTCGAACGTTATTTCGAATGAAATAAGTTGGAGAAAGTTAACTGCGCCCTGTAGATCAGAGCCCTCGGCAGTGCCCATAGAACTTAGGCACAGCAAATAAGGAACGCAACGGTTTAACTTTCGTTCCAGACGTTTACAATGAAACTTGGTAGCATGGTTTGTTTACTAATAGTGCGGTAGCATAATAAAATTCTTGAAGATCGCGAGAGCGCTGAAAACCCTGAAATAGCATTGGATAAGACAAATGGTAGAATAACGCTTAGGAGATTATCACAATGATAGTGGTTTTCTGGTGATACTGAAGGTCAATCTCATTCCAAAATCCAGAGGACAAATTTGGTTAGGCGTCTCTCCTTCGCACTTGCCAGCTTACGAAATCGTTGGGCGTGAAGTTCTAGATTGGCGATAATTGTTATTTGATTATTTAAATATGTTCCAGTCATTATCGACATTAATTTTAGACGATTTTCGAGCTTATCTTAAGTCATTTGCTAAGCTGAAAATCAGGAATCTATAACTCCTCTAAACTGATGAAATTAACTTTTTCCGTCTTAATAACCTGCCGTTACTACTTTCGAACCATTAACTGGAAGTTTTCCAGACGTTATATTCTTCAGTTTGGGCTTATAAATATACATGAAGTGATATAAATTTGACGCTTCCAAATGATAGAATTACAAAGAATAAAGTCCAGCGAATCATAACAATTCCGATCCTTTTTAGTTAAATGGAACTGTGCTTGCGTAGAGGTATTAAAAAACAGTTGGTTGTGCATGTTTGTGCCAATCATCTAAATCAAACTGTATCGTGTTCACTCCCTCGTCAAGGCCCCTTACTTCTAGTTGCCATAACTAATATCCAACTACGTTGGTTCAGTATGCCTGTGAGCCTTTTTGTTTTTTGCCTGCCCGAGGAGAACCGATCTATAATATTATAACACGTCGCCGAGGAAATACATTCCTGAAGTGCACTGTCAAGTTATTCGAATCCTACATTTGAACGGTATTTTTACCTATACTTTAGTAGTGGTGTAAGCCTAAGCAAATTTCGAGGCTCACTGTGCTTAATGCGTTCAGTTTAGTATATATTTTCGCTTTGATCAAAGCGAGCTACAGATCGAAGTTAGCGCGGATGCGACGCCTGATCAAAATAAGCACCATGTAGTGGCGAAGCGAGTCTCACCACCCCCACGCCCCACTTACCCATTAACAAGGAGGCCGAAATCTTAGACAGAGTCCCACCACCCCTACGCCCACCCGCGTCAACGCCGTCGTAACGATCATTAAAGACTACTCAATAAACGCGCCACATAAAACCACAGAACACGATCGAAGGAAACCACCACCTTAAAAAAATTGGCCGCAGAACATCCCGAAAACCTCCTCTGCTGAGAAACAATCAAGTAATAATCTTTTTTAGGCATACATAGTTACAAGAAATAGTGCTCGGGCGCTAATGGATATGGTAACTAAAGATTTGAGTCGAATTAATAGAGAAAAAACCTCAAGGTATCCGAATGGAGACATCGCCAATTAAATTGATACGTAAAGTACAACCAAGGTTAACCAAAACAAGAGATATAAAGCGTCAGCCGACAAGAAGCACAAATGATTTTTATACTGACAACCTTAAGTAAAGCATCGATTTGTACAATGGGACACAAGTTAGAAAGTTGAATCCAGACGAGCAGTCTGGTGTTGAATACGACCGAATACCTTATTCGGGGGTGAGCCAATAATGAGATTGCAAATCGCTTTGCGAGCCACAGCAATGCGCTCATTGCTTCCCATTATGTGAATTATCTCATCTGCCACAATAATTCGAGTGCGCGTAGCATTCTCTATTGAGAGGCGTATGCGACCGTTGGCACCGCAGATACGACCAACAGCGCGGGCCATATGGTCTCCCTAAGGCGAAAGAAAGGTAATTATACATTATATATATATATATGCACTTATTTGTATGTCTGCAAGTATATTAGTTAAAAGACATCGAAATGGCGCTTACACGAAGACGCTGTCGAACGTCAGCAATATGGAAGCTTTCCACGAAAATTCCGTCAATGCGTACGATAGCAAGGGCGTCTCGAAAACTGAAACCCTTAAGGTAAGCGGAAACAAAATCAACGCCGCGTTGTAGAAATTGAGGATCTGGCGTCTCTGAAGAATTTTTGAGCATAACCTTCCAGGCCTTCTTCGCTGTCTTCACACAAACCATTAACTGTAACTGCTTTGTCAAAACCTGAAATTTTGAAAGGTAAGCAGTCATTAGTTTAAAGTTATAACATCCATGGTAAACTGCAGACTCAACATATATTAGAAAAGGCCACGCGCCTCTACAATCGCGTTCCATGCCGCTTTTAAGGGAGCCTTGCGGTTCTGTGGGACGAGCATAGACCTCACTTCAGCCATGAGTAACACCGACGGCAACGAGAAAAAAAATGTGGTGCAAGAAAAACCTTGAGTTCAAGTCGATTAAAACAAATTGACACCCCAATAAGGCCACCTACGAAAGGTAAAAACATAGAATTTTTTGCATTAATTGGATTTTCCCTTTATCAGTTACCATTTTATATGATTTTGATGGCCCACCAAGCACTCAATATGCCGATTCAGACCTATTGCTGTAAAACCTTTAGCTACTTTTAAGCTATCAACAAACCGAAGTTTCTCTGGTAAAACGGTTGACGCCAATAAACAGAAATATTTGATTGTTTACATTATTAAGATTAAGAAGGAATAAATTACCTGCCGTTGGTACTGGACCAAAGGGAGCCTTCTGAAATGGATAACAACATAAAAAATTTGCCGGCAGATGGATCGATCGGGCTTTGCAGTGAAACGTTGCCATTTATTGCATATAATCATAGCTCATTTACCTAATGAGGACAAGCGGTTCGGAGATCAAGTTGGTATTGATAAAACCGAAACGGAACAGATTCAATGCATAAGAAAAATTTAAGTATAAAGGAGTCTCAGAATGGATTTCATATAAAGCTACACAAATGAAAATATTCAAAGTAGAATGCAGATCAATAATTTTGTAAGTGGAACAATTTCACAGTTGATAGGCAAAGGTCCAAGCATTGGTGAGCATAAAAAAAAGAAATGACCATTATATTCTTGTATCTCAGTAAAGTAGAGTTGTCGACTTATGTATTTCTGATAGAATAAACATCAAAGTTCTCCTTTAATAAAATTATTTCTTCCACTCTGAAAATTGATTCGGAGATAATCCCGTACAAAAAGTGATATTAGATTGGTTCAAATGCAAATGCGATCTGCGCGTTTCGAATGAATGACACTGCAGGGCCCCTTTCCCGAAATTGGCTGGTAGTGAATCCTTACTTTATTTAATTTAGCAGATAAGGACTTCCAAAAGAAATTGCAATATTTATTGGTTTAATAAAAATAAGCTTAACATTAACAATATTTTCATTCTTAGCACATTGTTTAAATTGTTTTTCATTTGTTTGAATACACTATATATTGATACCTAGCTGCCATTCTGCTGCCTGTTCCTTGGTCATTGGTAGCGTGTGTTCGTTCCGTTGCTTGTCGAGATGGGGAAAGGATATAACAATTATATGTGCAAGAAGTTTTTCCATCCTACGAATTTTGAAAACATTAAGAGAAAATGGATGGCAGAACAAAAAGAGGAATTTGATAGTAAAAGAGAGCAGGAGCGATTGATTCAGTATCAGCGCGAGCAGGAAGTTCTGGAGAATCGTGTATTACTTGGCGATGAGAAGGCTCGATTAGGCTTAGCTTGGATGTACGATCAACCGGCCGTCATGGAACCTGATAAAGAGTCGACTGGCAAGAGTGAAGTAAAGTTCGAGTGGCAGCGCAAGTACAACGCTCCTCGTGAAAGTTACTGCAAGAACTCAGAGGATGTCACTGATCAGCCTTTTGGTATTGAAGTGAGGAATGTTCGTTGCATGCGTTGCAAGCAATGGGGTCACTTGAACACTGATCGAACATGCCCTCTCTATGGAAAGTCATTCACCCAAGAACCGTCCGATGACACTCTTCGCCCACTTGATAATGCTAAGTCAGGTTTACGTAAAGAGGGTTTGGCTTTCAAAAAATCAGCTGAATCGTCTGGCCTCAACGAAGTGGTGTACAAAGCGAAACGTGCCGTGTCAACGAACAAAGACATCGATCCTGCAGTTATGGAACATGAACTTACAGTAAAGTTTCTGAAGTCTCTTAGCGAAAAACAGCGCGAGAAGCTATTAAAAAAACTGAGCAAGCTACCCAAAGATGTCAAACGTTCATCCTCCTGGAAACACAAGAAAGACAAGAAAAAGAAGAAACCCTCAAGCTAGAACTAAAATTCCTCGTTTACTGTAAATAGAGCGTCTGTTAAAAGCTATCCAATTTTCTATAGTTAATTTCGTCTTGTATTGCTTGCTTTATCACATATTGTCGGAATTATTTCTGAAATACTATTATCATGACATCATTGTTGTAGTCACTTGCGCCTGATGGGGTCTTACTTGTCCTGATTTCTTATTTCATGGTTACGGATGTACCGGTAAGGCCAACACATGTAGAGTAGCTGTTCATTAATAGAAACAGAGTGTCTTGTCTCTCGTTCACGATGCGTGTTCTTTTGATTATGTAACTCCTTTAATCGCGCTGCAATAAACCTCTTTTTTCTCACCCTACTTATTAGTGCAGAATAATAAGTTGAAACAGTTGTAGTTGTACTGAGGCGATCAGAGGATCGTTGGAACAGGTTTGGTATTTGCCTGTCAAGGTGAGGTCACAAGTGCGGTGTACAAAGGGCTGCCACTAGTTGACTTCTTCGAGCGGCTTTGTGCAAATAAAGATAAACCTTTGCTTAAACCTAATCAGGTCGTAATTTCTCAATCTGGTAAGAGTGTGGAAGACGTGGGCATTTCAAATGCTCTTGGTATGCAACTGCTTCCATTCCGGACACTAGCAAAGAATACGATACCATTATCCGTTTGCAAGTGAGATTATGATCTGTACATTAGATAACCTTTCGCCTACACATTGCAAAGTAGATGTTAAGGGTTACTCTTGGTTCGGAATATACTAAGATTGATCAAAACTCTCTTAGGCTGAAGCTCCTCCTCGACTGAGGATGTTTTTTTCTACGCTTACAACACCCAAATATTTTACGTAAATTGAAGTCAGGCTCATTCTTCTGTTTCTTGTCGAATATTCAACAATGTGTAAGAGAGCAAATCCAGAATACACTCATCCATCGCCTGAAGATGGGAGTTATTCAGTGTCCAATTGTAAATGCAAACGGGAATGCTTCTAAGACGGCCTCTCCATGCATCTTCGACTTGAGAATTACAATTCACTTAAGTGAGCTCGCACTTTTCCGCGTGCTTGATCCTTGATCTGGGCGAATCGCGGCATTGTATTGTGCCTTCGGTAGTTACTGCCAGTGTTAAAACCAACTTAACTAATTAAAGCATTTTAACATAGCAAAGCTGCAAGTTCCCACTCTAGCCTTATCAGAAGTAGAAGTGATGAATTTACATGCCGCCTAAAACTGGCTTGCTGATATGTGGTGAATAGTCTGGAATTTAACTTTATTAACGATGAAGTCCATTATTCTGATGCCTTAAAGATGTGTTTGAAATGAAACTGAGCAATCGTTGGAGTCGCAAAAGCAAAATTCAAAATGAGAAACTAGGAGTCTTAGAAGAATTATTACGGGTGTTAGCGAACCCCAAAACTTTTATTTAAAGCGCATTCGTGAGTGTATAATTTACCTTTTGACCAGCGCCCACCATCCAGTTGGTACATATTAAGCACATGGCGCCGCCAACATCGCCATAACACTTATTTAGATGTGTTGGCTAAAAGGTCGGCGTGGATGGAGTAGAATCAAAAAACTGAGTAACTTAGGAATGTCGAGTAATGCGAACAAACCTTATATACCTCTGACCACGTATGTGAAGAAATAACTAATCGAAAACATGCATTGGAAGCTTCAGCTAATTCCTTGAAAATAATAAATGGAAGGCAGTGACTGGAACAACGAAATGACTTACTCAGTCAAACTGATTCCAATCCTCGAAGCCTAATATGATGTTGACATTAAATTTTGTAACTATATTTTTTTCTTTTATTTATCCCCATCCGTTGGGCAAGTCCCAAAAACCTAATGGGCGTAAAACAGAAATACAACAACTTGTATAGTAGCTAAACGCTTGTAGATAGCATAAAACAGTTAAATTGACGTCTTCGGATCCCTGTCCATTTCTCGGCATGGTTTCGTCATGCAGTAACATTTCATTCTTCTGCTTTTATTTTTATTCGTCCCCACCCTTTATGGCAAGTCCCAAGGACTTATTGGGAGTACAACAGAAATACAGTAAAGTTACATTATAGCATAGAAACAGTTGTTTGACATTTTTCGGCTCGCTGGTATCTTCTCGGCATGGTTCCGTGTTGCAATAACATTCATTCTTTTGCTGAACCTCATGGAGTACCTCGGTCAGAGTTTTCAAAAGCCGTGATGGAGCAGAGGTGTATTTCATCCTGCCTGATGGACTTTTCCTCCTTCCTTTCCTTCTTTCTTTCTTCCTGTCTCCCACTCTATCATTTTTCTCATTCACATTCAGTTTTTTTTTCTGCTTTTTCTTATTCAGTTTGATTCTTTCCTCTCCTCTGTTGGTTTCTCCCTTTCTCTGATTTCGACCGAGGGGTGACAGTTCCGAATGTGTCTTTCTAGCCACCCTTGAGTCTTGTATCTGTTAAGGCAGTCTATAAGAGGGCATTTCAGTCTAGGGTCGAGCATCTCTTCAGTTCTATGTTCTTCTGTTCCGTGATCTTGTCTTACGTGCATTCGCATATCACTTATTCTGGCGAAGGATCTTTGGCAGTTAGCGTCGGTACAGACAATATCACTTTGTCTTTCTCCTACTAGTCTAGGTGTATAATTTTCGTCTCGAACTTGAGGGCTTTCCTTTGGATCAAGTAGCCGTGAATCTGAATGCTCTTGCCATATTTCTTTCGCATCCTTAATTAATTGAAGCATCCAGTTCCTTGTATGTGAAGCTTTCTTTGTTTCGGCTTTTTCAAAGTTACTGTTAAGTATGGAGAGTATCAGGCTACCTTGGTTCATTTTAAAACTCTTCCATAGGTTCAACCTCTTAGTCTGTATAAGACTTGCCAGGTTACGCATTGGGAGTTCCTTTCGGAGTTCCTCAACAGTTTTGTCTCTTCGCGAGTACAGCCCAAGTATCATACGGCGAGCCGTATTCTGTATTGCTTTAAGTCGATTGTTATCTTTTACTCTCAAGACAATGGCTGATAATCCGTACGTGATTGCAGGATCGACGAAAATCCCCACCAGGTGCGCTTTTAGGGTGTTTTTGAGACTTCTTGAGCGCAGAAATGGTCGCAGTCGTATTAGGTGGCTTTTTGCCCTGGCCAAGTTTGCGATTATTGCTCCGTCTGGCTCACCGGTGTCTTGAATTACGGAACCAAGATATTCGAAGTGTGAGGCACGTCAGAATGACATTCCAGCTGCCTCAATAGGCGTTTGGTCCTCACCGTCACCAATTTGAAACCAGGTTTTGTTCGCTGCGATTTGCATTCCATATTTATGCATCGTTTTCGCCAGCTGCGACTTTATTTGGCGCAATAAGACATAGGTCATCGCCGTATTCTAAATGATTTAGCTGCCATTTTTTACCCGAGTGATCGATCATTTTTACTGCACTGTCCTTGAGTGGGGAGAAGGCTTCGTCTAGTATGAGTTGGAAGGTTAAGTTGAAGAGAAGTGGCCCTTCTTTTGAGCCCTGTCTCACACCACGTTTCACCTCAAAGTAGTCCCTTATTCCCCTCAGTTTCTCCATTGGTGAGTCCATCAAGGACTTTACTGAGTGGATCATTTGCCAAGAGCAGCCTAGATCTATCATTCGGTTGATTATTGCAGCTGTAGGCAGCGAGTCAAAGGCCTTTTCCAGGTCGACAAACACTGGCACTATTTTCTGCTTCTAGTCCACGGCTTTCTGTATAATGGTTCTTACTCCAAGTATAGCCTATTCGCTTGATCTTCCTTCACAGAATCCAAATTGGGTTCTTGAGGGTGATTCGTCAAGATGGTGCTTCAAACGTTGGCACAGAATAGATGCATATAACTTACCTAATGCATCTAGAAGGAAGATTGATCTACAGTTTGTAGGATCTGTCTGCAAGCCTCTCCGCTTGTAGATGCTTACAACTTCAGCATCGATCCAGGCTCGAGGTATAGGAGTGGTCCGATTGTAAAAGTCATTGAACACTTTTGGTAGGTATGCATTTAGACACTGATTGTCCCATTTCAGTAACTCCGATCTAATTCCGTTTTCGCCGGGACTTTTATATAATTTAACTCTATTTTTAGCTATTTCGATCTCCTCCGTTGAAATAGATGAGTCTCTTGGTAAATGAGCATAGCTTTTAATTTCTTCAGTGGTTCTTTCCTTAAACAGTTCCCGGTAGTGTGCGACCAGATCTTTCGATTTGACTAGTATCCTTCCAGTTTGTGCATTCCATGAGGAGTTTTCCTTCATTATGTCCTTCAGCAGCATGAAGGCTTTACGAGGTTTTCTCTCCGCGAGGTATACAGGAAAGCTGGTTAATCTCTCTTCTTGATATGCTTTTTTCAAGTTTCGTGTCAGGTTGTTCGCCTTGTTTCTCGGCTCTCGGTACCTCATAGATGTTTCCTGAGATGGATTTGAGAGCCAGTTTGTTCTCATCTGCTTTTGTAGCTGTAGTTCTCTATTTTTCTTCTCGCAGATAGCTGGGTACCATCCGTTTTCATTTCGTTCAGTTTTTTGCCTTGTTGTTTTGGCGGCAGCATTTTCTATAGTAGTCAAGGGTCCTGAGGTAGTTCCCTTTTGAGATGTTTCCGGTATGTTTCCTTCGATTGTCTTATTTGTTCTATGCCTTTAGGCAGTTGCCACCGTTGCTTTTGACTATTTATGTCCTCCTTCAGAGTTCTGTTCTTACTTTTTCCTAAGCGTTTTCTGAGATGTGATTTGAGCTTGAGGATTACTGCTAGTAGGCAGTGATCAGAGTTTGCGTCTGCCTTTCTAGGAATAGATTTGATCTTCTCTGTAGGGTGGCACCAGGTCAGTCTTCGAGTCATTGGTTTTTGAAAGAAAGTATTCAACACGTGTAGTTTATATTCTTGGCATAGTCCTAGCACCCTTAGACCGTTTTCTGTAGTGTCTTCTTGATCAATAAGGGACCGATTAGTTTGGCACCAATATTACGGACATCAGATCCCAATCTGCAATTGAAATCGCCAAGGGTAACTATTTGTGTGCAGTTAGAAAGGAGTAGTTTGTGGGTTTTGGCCACAAGTTTGTAGAAGGAATCTTTAAGCATTGCGTCCTCCGTACACTCGGTCGGAGCATAGCGTCTCATCAGTCCAACTTTGACTCCTCCGATTTGGAGTGTCAGCGTTGCAAGTCTGTTTGACACAGGGTTAGATTCAGCTTCTATGTCCTTTTTGAACAAAAAGGCGATCCCACCATTTGATCTACAGCTTTCACTGTGTCCAGAATTGAAGAAAACCTAGTTATCGATAGTTAAGGCGCAGGATTTCATTCATGTTTCCGTTAAAGCGACGATCTCCTAAACCCTACCAGAAGTCTCTTCAGCTATCTGGCGGATTTTCCAATCATCACTACATCCGCGCACGTTCCATAGTCCAAGTTTCAGACTGTGAATCCAGGTATTACGTCGTTCCTTTTTTAAGAGGCTCTTGGTGGACTCAGGCTGTATTTCCGATAGCCCAATATAAATTTGTGCGACGCGTGGTTTATTAGTCCTATCCGAGCGCCCCTCTCTTTTGCTCTCAGGGTTGCCCCTGAAATTACCGGTGGACACCACGTGGAGGTAGAGAGTAGGATTGACCACTACTACACTGCTACACTTCTTGCAGCACCTCGTTGTCCTCATCTCTTTGTCATTATCCAGGTGTTCTGTTCTAGCTACCATGTGTGGGTCAGGGTAACTCGCAGCCGTTAGGCAGCAGTGTTGTTCATCCTACTGGTTGGACTTTTCCTCGCAGTCTTTTTCCCTACATTCTACCCTATCTTTTTCCTCCATTTTGTTCAGTTCTTCTGCTTTCTCTACTGCACCGTTTTGTACTTTCCTCTTCTCTGTTGGCTTCTCTCTTTCGATGATTCTAACCGAAGGGTGACAGTCCCTAATATATCTCTTTATCCACCCTTGAGTATTGTATCTTTTTAGCCAGTTTGTAAGAGGGCCTTTTAGTCTACGGTCCAGTATCTCGTCAGTTTCGTGTTCTTCTCCAAGATCTTGTCTTAAATGTCTTCGCATCTCCTTTGTTGTGGCGAAACATCTGTGGCAGTATTTGTTTGTACAGACTACCTCACTGCCTTTCATCCACCAATCTAGGTGTTTTCATACATTGCCACAGGCGCGCACGTTTTGCAATCCAAGTTTCAGACCATAAAACCAGGTATTGCGTCGCGCCTCCTTTGTTTGCAGTGGCACAGACAATATCACATTGCCTTTGATCCCCTCAGCACCAAATTGAAACCAGAGGGCCTTGTTCGCTGTAATTTGCATTCCGTATTTATGGAGCGTTATCGCCAGATGCTCTAGTAATCTGACAGCTGTGACCTTACTTGGCTCAATAAGACATAGATCATCTGCATATTCTAGATGATTTAGCAGCCGTCTTTTGCCCGAGTGGTTAATAATTTGAACTGCACTGTCCTTGAGTGAGGAGAAGGCTTCATCCAATGTGAGTTGGATATAAGATTAAAAAGAAGTGGTTCTTCCTTTGAGCCTTGTCTCACACTACGTTCCATCAAAAAGTTGTCCTTTATTCCCCTCAATTTCTCCATCGGTGAGTCCATCAAGGACTTTACTGAATGGACCATTTGCCAAGAGCAGCCCAGATCTATCATTCGGTTGATTATTGCAGCTTTAGGCAGCGATTCGAAGGCCTTTTCTAGGCCAATGTTTGGGGTACCACCTTGCCGAACTTCACTCAAGAACACAATTTGGATTGTGCGAAGGAAGATCAACCGAACAGGCTATATCTGGAGTAAGAACCATTATAGAGAAAGCCATGGACCAGAAGCAGTAAATAGCGCTGGTCTTTGCAATTCTATACATTTTCGGTTTACGTCAGAGATCTTCTGCAAAAGTGATGGTGACAGACAGCAGTGAAAACTTTAAAGTTGCCATCTGAAGGAGTTTAATATAGGCTTCTGTGACGCTGGTTCAAAACGACTCATTAAATCAAGGTTATGGCCAAATCCTCATGGCAAGCTTATCTATTAAAATCGGTGAAAACGTTGTTTTAATGCGGAAACTGCGCTCTAGTTTTGCCTCATTTTAACTTGGTGACTCAAGGCTGTGAAGGCTTATGTTTGAGGAAGAATGACATTTTCCAGTGTTTTGTCAGACTTGTGTTCTCCCCTATTGAGGGGAATGCGATCCACTGATCAGTATTTCACTCACATTTTTTAAGTCCTGTTCTACGAAATAATTAAAATAATAATCTTCAATCGAGTGCCGATTTGGTCGGAAGTGATGCAGAGCAACTTGGGTAATTCTCAATTTTTAAAGCTGACCGACTGAGCACCTCAAAGTCAGCTGCACTTGTACCAGCTTCAAAGCGTTGCATGATGCAACAAAGTCATTAGGTGTTGAATGACAACTTCTGTGGGCAGAAAATTTACAGGATATTTTTCCTTTCACCAGTGATGTTGATTCTACCAACTACTGGAGCCTACGCAAGATAATTACGGGCTGTCAGTCATTTTTGATCACTTGATGAAATTGGAAAAGATAAATTCAGGGTACATTGATCTCCCGCCTAAAATTAGGAGACAATGACATTGCATGCAATGCTCATAAAACGAGCTTTCACTGCATTTTTGATTTAAAAAAAAGTGAATTGCATTAGATATTGGCCAAAGCACTTCTGCCCATTAATATGCTTGATCTTTAATTTGACGGAATCTCGAAATTCGGGCATTCTGGTTCCAATACCATCATCTCCGAGGTTTATCTTCAGGATGGGGTGTTGAATAAAATCCCGGTTAGTGCTTGGGACTTCAAATCTGGCATATAAGGATAAATATTGCCCAAAGTGCTACTTATGCAAGTTCAGATCAAAGTAGACGCACACATTCGGTTTAGGCTCAGTACATGTAAATGCTCTAATAGGCGAGTCCGGTCCGGTAGTGGTAACGACTTCCTAACTATAGCTTTTCGTTTCGAGCGTATAAGTTAACCAAACGTGACTCCTATACACGTGCAGTGCACACTTATCAGGCAGAACCAGGTGTGTTACTAGGAAACGGTGCTAATTCGTCTGATCCTTGTTATGTTCATCGAGAATGAAAGCAGGTAATTTAAAATATTTAAGGTCATGGTGGTATGCTTAGGAATATACGAGCGTTTAGGTGATTGAAATAAGCTCAGAAAACAAGAGTTCGCACAAATTTAAGGCGACCTTGTTAAGCAGCCAGCGCTGTCCGAAGAGCCTTTAGTATGACTCATATGTTCGGGTTCACACTTGTGTAAGGTCAAATCTACAACCAGTAATATTTAAGTCAATAATCGTTCAATAGTCAGTCTATTCGAGGATGACACGCTGCGTTTGCTTTCTCCTGCGTAGATTTGAAATATCGGAAACGATCTTTTTGTGATATTTTCAATGAGTAGGCACACAAAGTGGTCGAAGAAGTAGACGAAAAGTTAGGTGACTTACCGATTAGGAGTACGAAATGTACCTGCTCATGTCTGAGTTTCAAAGACCTGCTGAGAGCAAGCACCACCTTCCCTTGATGGGACCGTGTTCACTCATCGCCAATCACCTCCGATGGCTATTCGTGCCAGACAGTTTTAAACGTGTACGGTCAAGCGCATTTCACTGATGCATACTTAGCGATTCAATTCTACGTTACTGAAAATTCGAAAGGTGAATAATTCTTCCGAACCACAGATGAAACGCGTTATTAATATTCGTATAATCTACGGCGACTATAGGGCTACACTTATAGAAATACGTTGGTTGAATAACCAAAAGGAGCTTTCCTGCTCAACGCGTGAATGCTCAAAAGATGATGCCAGGGTCGCCATCTGCGGGATAATTAACTCTGCTCCACATTCGGTACGGTTTGAAGAAGTGCTGAAGGTGTTAAAACCACATCAACTTCTACTGGAATGCGACTTAAGCCTACTTTCAAGCTGCGCAACTCATTCATTAGAGTGAGACAGTTAACAGCCCCGCGGAATCGTGGTAAAATACACCCGAGCTGTTATTGACTTGATGTACATAATGAATATGTAGCTAGTTTTGTGTTCAATGCCTGACACCAGATTGAACCATCTAATTAACCATTTTTTTTTCCATTTCAGTGGGCTCAGTGTCCAGATGAAAAGAGCAGGAGAACAGAGCACTCTCGCAAATTCCATACGTAACGATATACAGCTGGGACTTTTTCCTCGACAGTATTTTAATCGCCTCTTCTGGCACCATCCTACTTCCAAGCCTGAAACGCCCAATTCATTTTGTTCTTTTGGAGGTGCACTTCTACTTAGCACTTTCGCACCTTCGGCTCCAAAAAGAGCTGCTTTAATGATGCGTGAGTTGGAGTCTCACACAAAGGATACATCGTCAAGCATCAGAAATGCACTTCGCGCCTAGACACCAATTAAAAAAGTGAAATCAGCCTGCAATAATTTTAATTAAATAGTTACTGAAGGCGATAGAGAATAGTACTCGCCTAATAATTCTCGTTCTTTAAGTCAGCTCTAGTTAACAAGGCTAGGGTTCTGCAATTATCTAGACAACTTTGAGACTCGAAATACAAGAGCCGCAGAAAGGATCGCTGTTCTAATCCTAAAACGATAATTCAACCAATAGAAAATGAAATCAATGAAGCTAGTGAGAATTTGAAAGCCGGACTTTAAGGTCCCACAATTCTTGACTCCTTGTGCCTTAATACTCCAACACTAGAACAAGCTGGGGCGTCAGTTCTAAGAACTAAAAACCTTCTTGCTAAACTCGCCATAGAAATTGCCTATGACAAGAGAATGCAGATATGCATTGGCACTGATCCTGGTGTCTATAGGACCAATATAGCGAGCTTCCCCACTAACTGTAAATCATTGAAATCCTCGGTAAAGATGTATAGCCTCCAGCTAATTTGTCCTTTAGTTGGAGTCTGCCTTAAGTAGCAACAGGCTAACAGCCAACGATAGTGTTGCTTGCAGTGGAAAGCTTCCTGAAGAAGCTTGAAGCAGAAAATCAAATTGCTGAAAGCGACATACTAGAGCGTATGCGGAGATGGTTGCTATAATTACAAATCGATGCTAACAGTTATTTGACAGATGAACAGTTGTGTATTTCTAACCCCAACCAAAAAGGCCACAATACCAACTGCGGGAACAATACTAAAATCAGATTGAGTCCACGCGTCATCCGACATCTACAGTGGCGACAAAGTGGAATGGCACAAGAAAGCGTGCCAGTCTTTTTCCCTAAAAAAAAAGGGGAATTAAAGCCAAAACTAATGTTAGCTGAACGTAGAGGATGATTAAGACACAGAGAACCTAATGGACTAAAAATACCAGTGACGTAAGATTCATTGATCCACATCGGCAGTCACTCCGCGTTTGTACAATATGTCCTGTAGGAAGAAAATGGAAATCTCTTGTTCAACGACGCTACGCATACCACCATACCTACTCGGCAATGTGAACAAGTATTTTGGACTCCATTCTCCCGAAAAATTTCAAAGCAATTGTTTACAAAAGAATGCGCCTCAAAAGCCTTAGTATAAAAAAAATACTTCGGTACCCATACATCAACGCATTTAAACATGTAAAGGGAATCGAAAATTGATTTTAACTGTTATGCGCCCAGTAATGTTAATACCGAAATGGAGCTAATTGATATCGATGATTAGTATCGCGGGGGAGGAACAGTTGATGGCGCAGAGATGGTGGCCCCACCACTGACACCAACAGCGGAAACCCCAGTGGGTGCCATCATTTTACGTCGCACTTCTGAGTCGGCCACCGTACGGATGTAGATTGCCGGTGCCGGTATGTCCGGCTGGTCTCCATCCTCATAGAGATATGAGGTGGCTATGGCCAACTGCGTCCCCTCCTCGGAGAAGTCCAGACTGCTCACCGTTGTTGGATACTTCTCAAATTGCGCCAACCACTTTCGATTGAAACCATCCCACGTGTTAACCATTCCGTCCGTTCCACCTGACATAGATCGAATGAATGAAATTATTTTTTTTATAGAAAAATCAGAGGTCTAAGGTTGAGAAGGACTTGCCTGTGGCGAACGTGTTATACCGCTGGTGGAAGGAAATTGCATTAACGGGATAGATGACCTCACGATGCTCCTCCTTGCGTCGATGACATTTGAAGACGTAGGACTTCTTCTGTGACTCTTGGCTCTGGTCAAACATCCGTACAGCAACACGACCTAATATGGAATTCAATTTTAAGTATTTCTAGGGCTTATTTTTAGTGAGCAGCCGTATAACTTGCCCTCAATAGAACCCATGACGAAGCCCTGGCCATTAGGGAAGCACCGAATGACACGAGTTTGGTAGCGGAGAGTAGACTCCTGCTGTTCAATGGGCTGAGACATATTTCGCAGATCCCAGAGGAGAACATGACGTCCAGCAGTCCCTACCACCAAAGTCGTATTCACAGCGTCCATGGTATAAACGAGATCGGGCTGCTGATGAACTGAGACTGCACCTGCGCCTTCACCCGAAGATGACGCATTGGACGCGCGAGGATCCCAAATGCGTACAGTACGATCCCAGGAACCTGTCAGTGGTGCACCTATCGCCTGACTGTGGATCGCTATACTGACTGCCCGATTGCACCTGCCCAAATTCGTAGCTGAAAATAGGCGTAGATATTTATGCTTTCCGTTAAAAACAGTGTCGTACAGCTGTAGGAACACTTACTCTGAGAGGTGTTTAGGTCAAAATACTTGACAGCACCCTCGAGAGAGCCTGAAAGTGCATGGAGTGCGTCAGTGAAGGTCGAGGCCAGGATTGGGCAGACATGTTCATAGAAGCTCCTTTGACTGCCTGAGGTGACATCGTAGAGACGCACAGTGCAATCCCAGCTAGAGGCAAGCAAGAACTGCGCACCCTTACCCGGCTGGAAGTGCACTGCGCTTATGGTATCTGTGGGCAGGTTTGAGAGCTTGAATTGATCTCCTGTGCTCACTGTTGGCGGCATAACTGTTCACTATGAAGGAATAGGGATGATCTTAATATATTCTTAGCGCAAATTTACTTCGGTCGAGAACATCAATAAGACTTAATATTGAATGCAGCGCGGATAAGACACTAGTCTCAAAAAGAATACACTTCTACAGACCCAAAAGTCAGAAACTTGTGGTGCGGCGAGATCAACGCAAGTCTTGAGTTCCCGGATTCGCCTGAGTTCGACGGCTAAAATGACCGTGGCTGGGTTAATAGGATGATCAACTGTACCGGTGGAGAAAACTGAACGACAGTTCGGTTGAACTGGCTATGATCGTTAATGGAATATTTAACGGTAATCTTTCAACGAAAGGGAACCTATTATCGAGACAGAAGCTGTAAATAGTTTAGAAATCGCCCTCCTGCTAATAGTCAGTAGTTTAGTGATTAACTTCTCTTTTCTTTTTAGCTGCTGAAATGTAATGAAGTCCTGGGAAAAGTAAAAACACTGCAAAATAAATAACCGTCTACTGAAATATAGAAAAAGAATAATAAGCAAATCAAACACAAACAGCACACCGAAAGAAGTGCAGAAATACAAAGAATTGATAGGTTTTATTCAATCCCCATAATGAAATGGAACAATTTAACAGAACCCGTTCAAATGAAAATAGATACAGATTAGTTTGGAATGCTATTTTTTGTAATATACGCTTTTCGTTGACTACGCTCAATAGTAGGAAAGATAGCTTTTTCTGGCGATTTAGGAATCGAAGACACAAAAATGAGTCATATTTGGACACAGGTAGGGAGTTTACAGTTGCTACTAATATTATTGATGTTACTCCCCCACCTCCTCAACACTCTCGAAACCACTTCGCCATGCCTGGAAGAGCTCCCTTAGGGAACGCGGTCCTCGTTCTACTATCCTGTCACAAACGATCGGTTGAGGAATATTTTTAGTCGGATTGTCCAAAATGATGGCCAATCCGGGCAACCAATGGAAAGAGGAGATGAGCGGCTGAAGAAAGTCGGGAGACTTGACACAATGCTGAAGCCATAAAGCGACGATTGAGTAGAGTTTTCCGAAAAATAAGATCAGAATCGGTTGATGGATCATTGCAGCAATGCGATAGTACGGACCGGCGAAAGGATCAGAGAGTGACGGACAGAGCATTTGATTCAGATTGGCATGTGAGAGCTGAAAAACGAATCTGATTTTAGTGCATCTCAAACTAATTTAACTGGCAGGGAATGTTTAAATGTTCACCATGCCGAGTGTTTGGAGGAAAAGAAAATGGTAGAGCGTCTGGGTGGCCAGAGAGGTGAGAACCCAGTGAAAATTCCCCAACGGTTCGATTGAGTATGCCGCTAAAACCCAAAACATTATTAGCCTAATTGGGCACAGATGACAAATTTGTGGATAGAGGCATTAGAAAGGGATAAGGAGAATGCCTTTTAGCCTAACTAAAAGCAGTTGACTACATTCACTACCAGTTTGACACCTTTTGAATGAAATAAGCAGGTTATTTATACATTGTCAGTGAAGAGCATAGGGACTTCAATGTTGATTCTCCAATACTGCGAGTCAAGTGATGACCAGATGGACGCAAAATTCGGTCTAAAATATTTGACAAATGACACCGCACCCCATGTGTCTACGCAGAGCAACAACTTAATTATAAGTAGATCAACGCGACTTGAACTGTTAAGTAGTTGTATGCACCAAAATGAGATGCGTTAAAAAGCGAGATGATTGAGAAAGCAGACATCCATGTCAAGAGACATAAAAGCAGCGTTATGGCAGCCGTTGCTAAGGTTTTAGGGAAATAGGGCAAATAGTAACATTGTTTCCACCTCACCGTTCGAGTGTTTAGCAAAGGGACACACGAGTAGTTCCTTTGAAATATCCCGTTGATCATAAAAAATATAGCGCATTTTGAGAAAGAAATAAAGAATATAACGTACAATTTTGATCCAAAACGCAGGCCGGAATGAGAAGGATGAGGATGTGCTGAATGAAGTAGATGACTCGAAGTGCGGGCTAGAATGAGTAGAAGAGAAGAAAAAACAGTACATTTTGAAGACACTTGGAAATTAAATCAGCGTGAACTATTACACGTGCATAACACTACCTACGTAAAGCTTGAATAGCTAAACATATCATATGGAATAGCAAAGGGAAATAGTGTAAGAGCTGGAGTACTTAAGCCATGAATAAGTAGTTGGTTTGATTGCGATAGAGCCAACAGTAGGGCTGAACGCCAGTAAGTGATAATTACATGTTTTGCTAGGCAATACTGGCCAGTTGGAGAATGACGATGTCCTGAGAACTGAAAAAGCACGATGAGGTTAATTTTACTGCGCAAAATAATCCGAGCAATGAAGACTGCGAAAAAAATTGTGCATCCTTGTTTCAGTACTAAGCGAACTTCCTGATTCTACAAAAGGACAAGGTACATTTTGAAATACAAAAGCTAATAGAGCGAATTTAAAAGGCAGACATTCAGTATTCTGAAATTTCCAAACTGTTGAGAACCGTCCCAACGTAAGTAGATATTCTAAATCACTCGACTAATGGAGACCATATTTTCAACATCAGTTGACATGAGTAGATGGAATGAACACGTGGATGATTGAACAAAGCTAGAACAATTAAGTTGTTAAATTAAATACAACAAAACTCTGAAAGGAGATACCGACGATTCGAGAAGATTCAATTGACTTTACTGAACTGATTTCAGTCGTTAAATGGAAGAAAAAAATAATGTAATGTATGAGCCAGATGTTTATTCCACAAAGTGAAAGGAAATAAATATGGAATCTAACGAAACAAACTAAGATGAAAAGTTCAAATCAACTTCGAAAAATAGTTTAGCGAATATGCAATGAGGATAAATTTCAGTAGAGAAGCTTCATTACAAAAACAATATGGCATAAAAAACTCATTTGGTGTCATCTACCATGGGAAATCCTCAAAAGCAGTTAAGAGACAGACCAATAACTAAATTTTCGAGGTTATGTAAAAATGAAAATAAGGGAAGAATAAGATACGGGAAGAGTAAATTTATTAATGATTTGATACCCTGGGCAAAAATGTCAATTACAAGACTGCAAAACTGAATACTTTCACAGATTTTCGACGAAACTTACTGTTCGCGTAGCCACTGTCGGGAAAACAAGTGCCAGTAGTGCTCCGCTAATACCATGTAGGTGTAAACGAAAAACGGCAGTTGTGAAAGAACTCGGACTCGCAAAAAGAAGCCAGATCTGGATATGATAAAGGTACAGACATCTGATATGTTGGAGTCAGGAAACTAAAAGAGCCATCAATGTCTTAAAAACTATCTTGCGTAATTCTTCGAATAATGCTCACCTGTATTGCAGTCAGCGCATGACATGGATTGAAAATGAATATCAAAGATCGCGCTGTAAGCTTATAGCCTATTTCCACTCCAAATATCAAGCAATGAATCATTTTTAGCCAGCTTGTGCGTTTGGTTGCGGTATACCTCCTGTCGAAAGGGAGTTTCAATCTTGGAATGCACCACACGAGTACAATTCCATAGACAGTGGTGAAAAAGATTGTTTCGGAAATACGCTGTGTCGAAGACAAGTAAGAACGACAGGAAATTCCTCCCTCACTAGGAATATCCCATCTGACACCCTCATAAAATAACCCGAGTTGAACCATCGGCACGGACAATCCACAAACTAAATTAATATCAATACCAAAAAACCGCGTCCAGTCAAAACCAAGAACAATTTACGTTTCCTTTAAACTATATATAAATAAATTTATTAAGAAATCAATGTAAATAGATTCACGAAAATTCTGTCTCGATTTTTTCAGTCGTAAATTTTAAATGATGAAAATAAAAATAAAGTTTTTCTCAAGTCGTTAAGTATGGTTATTTACATGCTTGATAACAACGAATTTGGAGATTATTGCTATGGAGATATCATCATGCCAATTTTAATGGTTTTTCACACATGTAATCAAATATACTTAGGTTTACATCGGATACAAGTAGGGCTTTTTGGCTTTCAGAAGTGGAACCCAGAAATTATGAAATTTCTTGTTGAGAAAAGAAAACGCTCATAACGGTTAAACTACCGTTAAAATATATGACCAGATAGCTTAATTAGTTTCCGAAAATGATGAATACAGCCCTCTAAGGAAATCGGTCAGCAAAAGGCCATGATAATAAACATTGTGTCTGATTGAGCTGGTTTTAATAAAGTATAATAGGTTAAAATGTGTGCCAGAAAGTAAATGCTAGCCGGGCGGTATTGCAAAGTGCAAAGGAAGTCCATTGCGATTGTTTGAACCTTAGTTACAAGATGATTCATGACTACAATTCAGTCAGATGGGCACCTTCAAAAAGGATATTGGTAATGATAAAACAAACATGGTTGATCTAAAATCCTTTTCAAATCGATTTTTTCTTACAAATATAATCGGAAAAATAATTAACTAATTTGCTAGTACTAATTTGTTTTGCATTAAATGGCTACCACCAGCCGCTGCTGCTGAAAGAGGATCAAAGTAGCTGTCGCAAACATTGTAAACAGGGTAATTAAAGCTTCATATACTGGCTGGTCACCTTGACTGGAAATAATTTGAGCCAAATTTGATCAAAATTATTGCACTGTTGTAGTTTTATTATACCACTTAAGGTCACAGTTCCAGCCAGTCGCGTGCAGAGCTGAGGGCCTGCGATCTTGATGCCTTGGTTAGCTCGAAGCGGTGTAAAATCTATCCTCCAAATCAGGAAGAATTTTACCCAAACCAATAGGGATTTTATCAGTAATCAATTAAGATCTAGATTTTCACGAGCTAGTATTTTTGCTTCTAAACGGCGCTCTGGTGCTGCGAGGAATGTTGAAATATTTGCGCAAGCAGATGTTAAGCGCATTCCCAACGATATTAAAAGTGTAGGTTGATATTTTAAACATATTGTTTTCAAGGTACTCCAAATGCCAATTGATACAGTCAATAAAATCACCGACTATGCATTTAACACCAAAGGAAAAATGCTTCGTCCCCTCCTAGTTCTTTTAATGGCCGCGTGCGCAAATGGACATTATGATTATTCAATTGTTGAATCTCTTAAGCAGGCCTCTAGGGTAAAGTTTCCAAACAGAAAATTAGGTTTGCGTATTATTTATCTCCTACATTTTTCCCAGAGAGTAAGGTTACTGATGCTCAGCATGCAATAGCTGTTATCACTGAAATGATTCACACCGCTAGTCTTATACATGATGATCTCATTGACAAAGCGGAGATGCGCCGCAATAAATTAACAACCTACAGAAAATTCGGCTGCAAAAGCGTAGGTCTATTTGTTTTCAATTACTATGATTTTAGGCTACTCTTGTAGGTAACATAACCCTACTGAAAGCTTCCGAATTGCTGGCAAAGTTGGACAATGCAGAAGTTGTTTCAGTACTTTCCACGGTCCTCGATGACCTTATTAGAGGCGAATTCATGCAGCTAGCTTCAAGTTCTGATGAAAATTACCGCTTCCATTTATACTTTGAAAAAACTAACAAAAAAACTGCCAGTTTAATGGCAAATAGCTGTAAAGCCGTATGTTCTTTATCTCTAAACTATTTAACTTTTGTCTTTTTCATGCCTGGCTGTTCTACTTTCAAAGGTTACGATTCTTTCCGGTGTTGATGGCTTTTTGGTCAATTCCGCCTACGATTTCGGTCGCCATTTAGGCATGGCTTTTCAGTTACTGGATGATGTTCTGGATTTCGCTGGACATGAAAGAGAATTAGGAAAACCAGCTGGTGGATCTGACCTCCAGTTAGGTTTGGCCACCGGTCCCGTTCTATTCGCCGCCCAGCAGGCATGTTTCATCACAGTTCTTGTATTCGTTCTAATCGAAGCCGACATAGTAGCCACGCAATTTTTGTTAGCGTTTGATGTACCATTCTCACTGTTAATAGCTGATTTTTTTTTTGTTTTTACTATATTGCAACCTCATAGCTTAACTTGATATCGAGATTTAAGTCATCTCTAGAAGGTACATACCTCATTTACCACAAGTATCAATGGTTGGCTGAATTTTCATAATTTTCATTTTTATTTCGTTGTGGTTTTCTCAGTAACTTGAAACCACATCCACATTAGGGCAGCTCTAATAAACTGATTACGTCCTCTTTTATCCTCCAGATTCCAGAACTCAAGAAGATGCTTAAGATGGGTTTTCGAACACCAGAAGAACAGAAGAAGGCTTACGAATATGTCTGTGAGGTAAATTTAACATTTCATTTGGCTTTCAATGCTTACTCTACCATTGTGTGAGCTCTTGATATTGCAACGGACAGAAAACAAGAACGTTAGCTTTTAAACCAAATTCTTAACACGTTAACACCTTTTGCTTGTTTTCGCATACAACTCTTGGTCGATTTCTGCAACAATATTTTCTTTTCCAATGTCTTGAACTGTAATTTAGTGTTTTCATTTTAATATTCTAATTTTATTTCGGTTTCACCGACTATCTTTCGTATCTGACGTTTGATTTTATCTTTATCAGGCAGTATAGACTCGTTTTGTCCAATATTTGGTAATAGCAATTTGTTGATGAACTCTCTTTACTAAAGCGTGGTTCTTAATCGTTTTTTTTTCGTTTTAGTCGAACGGCATTAGTCAAACTCGTTTCCTGGCGGAATTCCACTTTCAAGAAGCACAACGCCAACTGGGACACTTTAAGATTTCCGATGCCCGTGAATGTCTCCTTCAGGTGGCTGCAACCACTTTGCAAAGGAGTTCTTAACTGTGATTAACACCAAATCTCTAATCCTCTGTAATCCCGAAATCTACGACCCAGAAAATTTTAGGATTTTCGTTTTGATAGTTCATTTTTCTCCTATCTCATTCCCAAGATTTGAAGTTCGTTCGATAATTCATTGGTCTGGAAGTGGTAGGTACGTGCGATTTTGGGAATTTCCCTTTCGGTTCTCAGAGCTGTTGGTGGCTTTCCAAGCAAGTGAGCATTTTTACTGGTTGGGATTTACTGCGTCCAGTTTGAAGAAATCTTCTTCGTAATGGAACATTTTCTTGTTTTTATTAACCGTATGCGTGCAGTCATCAATGTTTTATTTCACTTTTCTGACTCGTTTTTTTCAGCTTTAGGGCCGATGACACTGAAATAATTTTGGCTTGGCTTTCGAGCTAAGTTTGATTGGCTCTACCGTAGACTTACAACTCTAATCCGTGGCTTCATAGGTAGTCTCTTTGTTCCTAGGATCTTTTGAATCGAGAAGTTCATTCATGCTACTGATAGAGGTGGTGTGTTATAGGACCGGCCAGCATGATACTCGCATACCACTTGAGAGCTTCCACTTTGGCAGTGTGGTGATGTCAAACGTCGGAGATGCATGTTCGGCGGATGATGACACGCTTTTTTATTCCTCCCCACCCTTTATGGCAAGTCCCAAGGACTTATTGGGAGTACAACAGAAATACAGTAAAGTTACATTATAGCATAGAAACAGTTGTTTGACATTTTTCGGCTCGCTGGTATCTTCTCGGCATGGTTCCGTGTTGCAATAACATTCATTCTTTTGCTGAACCTCATGGAGTACCTCGGTCAGAGTTTTCAAAAGCCGTGATGGAGCAGAGGTGTATTTCATCCTGCCTGATGGACTTTTCCTCCTTCCTTTCCTTCTTTCTTTCTTCCTGTCTCCCACTCTATCATTTTTCTCATTCACATTCAGTTTTTTTTTCTGCTTTTTCTTATTCAGTTTGATTCTTTCCTCTCCTCTGTTGGTTTCTCCCTTTCTCTGATTTCGACCGAGGGGTGACAGTTCCGAATGTGTCTTTCTAGCCACCCTTGAGTCTTGTATCTGTTAAGGCAGTCTATAAGAGGGCATTTCAGTCTAGGGTCGAGCATCTCTTCAGTTCTATGTTCTTCTGTTCCGTGATCTTGTCTTACGTGCATTCGCATATCACTTATTCTGGCGAAGGATCTTTGGCAGTTAGCGTCGGTACAGACAATATCACTTTGTCTTTCTCCTACTAGTCTAGGTGTATAATTTTCGTCTCGAACTTGAGGGCTTTCCTTTGGATCAAGTAGCCGTGAATCTGAATGCTCTTGCCATATTTCTTTCGCATCCTTAATTAATTGAAGCATCCAGTTCCTTGTATGTGAAGCTTTCTTTGTTTCGGCTTTTTCAAAGTTACTGTTAAGTATGGAGAGTATCAGGCTACCTTGGTTCATTTTAAAACTCTTCCATAGGTTCAACCTCTTAGTCTGTATAAGACTTGCCAGGTTACGCATTGGGAGTTCCTTTCGGAGTTCCTCAACAGTTTTGTCTCTTCGCGAGTACAGCCCAAGTATCATACGGCGAGCCGTATTCTGTATTGCTTTAAGTCGATTGTTATCTTTTACTCTCAAGACAATGGCTGATAATCCGTACGTGATTGCAGGATCGACGAAAATCCCCACCAGGTGCGCTTTTAGGGTGTTTTTGAGACTTCTTGAGCGCAGAAATGGTCGCAGTCGTATTAGGTGGCTTTTTGCCCTGGCCAAGTTTGCGATTATTGCTCCGTCTGGCTCACCGGTGTCTTGAATTACGGAACCAAGATATTCGAAGTGTGAGGCACGTCAGAATGACATTCCAGCTGCCTCAATAGGCGTTTGGTCCTCACCGTCACCAATTTGAAACCAGGTTTTGTTCGCTGCGATTTGCATTCCATATTTATGCATCGTTTTCGCCAGCTGCGACTTTATTTGGCGCAATAAGACATAGGTCATCGCCGTATTCTAAATGATTTAGCTGCCATTTTTTACCCGAGTGATCGATCATTTTTACTGCACTGTCCTTGAGTGGGGAGAAGGCTTCGTCTAGTATGAGTTGGAAGGTTAAGTTGAAGAGAAGTGGCCCTTCTTTTGAGCCCTGTCTCACACCACGTTTCACCTCAAAGTAGTCCCTTATTCCCCTCAGTTTCTCCATTGGTGAGTCCATCAAGGACTTTACTGAGTGGATCATTTGCCAAGAGCAGCCTAGATCTATCATTCGGTTGATTATTGCAGCTGTAGGCAGCGAGTCAAAGGCCTTTTCCAGGTCGACAAACACTGGCACTATTTTCTGCTTCTAGTCCACGGCTTTCTGTATAATGGTTCTTACTCCAAGTATAGCCTATTCGCTTGATCTTCCTTCACAGAATCCAAATTGGGTTCTTGAGGGTGATTCGTCAAGATGGTGCTTCAAACGTTGGCACAGAATAGATGCATATAACTTACCTAATGCATCTAGAAGGAAGATTGATCTACAGTTTGTAGGATCTGTCTGCAAGCCTCTCCGCTTGTAGATGCTTACAACTTCAGCATCGATCCAGGCTCGAGGTATAGGAGTGGTCCGATTGTAAAAGTCATTGAACACTTTTGGTAGGTATGCATTTAGACACTGATTGTCCCATTTCAGTAACTCCGATCTAATTCCGTTTTCGCCGGGACTTTTATATAATTTAACTCTATTTTTAGCTATTTCGATCTCCTCCGTTGAAATAGATGAGTCTCTTGGTAAATGAGCATAGCTTTTAATTTCTTCAGTGGTTCTTTCCTTAAACAGTTCCCGGTAGTGTGCGACCAGATCTTTCGATTTGACTAGTATCCTTCCAGTTTGTGCATTCCATGAGGAGTTTTCCTTCATTATGTCCTTCAGCAGCATGAAGGCTTTACGAGGTTTTCTCTCCGCGAGGTATACAGGAAAGCTGGTTAATCTCTCTTCTTGATATGCTTTTTTCAAGTTTCGTGTCAGGTTGTTCGCCTTGTTTCTCGGCTCTCGGTACCTCATAGATGTTTCCTGAGATGGATTTGAGAGCCAGTTTGTTCTCATCTGCTTTTGTAGCTGTAGTTCTCTATTTTTCTTCTCGCAGATAGCTGGATACCATCCGTTTTCATTTCGTTCAGTTTTTTGCCTTGTTGTTTTGGCGGCAGCATTTTCTATAGTAGTCAAGGGTCCTGAGGTAGTTCCCTTTTGAGATGTTCCCGGTATGTTTCCTTCGATTGTCTTATTTGTTCTATGCCTTTAGGCAGTTGCCACCGTTGCTTTTGACTATTTATGTCCTCCTTCAGAGTTCTGTTCTTACTTTTTCCTAAGCGTTTTCTGAGATGTGAATGGAGCTTGAAACGCTATCAAATTGTAGGTATCGCTGAGCTAGAGTTTTAGTAAGAGGTTTGCACCTAAACGCTCCTTTTTACTTCCGAAAAGTGACTTTCATCGATGCATATCGTTATTCGATCTGGAAATTTGACCGAAAGACCCTGTCTCGATTGAGGCAATTAGTTGTTAGGGTAAAGACAGCAGCTTCCTGAAATTTTTACTTACAGAATGAGTTGACTCAAAAACTGTCACAGTCTCCCTTGTACTGTGCGGTTGCGTTAGCCTTTCTGCTCACGCGTAAGAATCGAGTACATGCAGAATTCTGGTGGCTAACAATGGATGTTCATCAGCAATATGGTGCGCATTTCAAGTTAACGATAGGGATTTAGAGTTTGTGGGATTTCATTGACGCTGCTCTGGGAGGGTATGTCGGTGAAATTTTCGACCAAGGAGCCTGGTAATTCTTTTTACCTGGATAAGAGCCAAAACGGTTGAGGCCAGTGAAGACGTTTGAAGATGAAATTTGCCAATGGGAAGATCTAATGCTGTCAGACGTCTGTATTCCAACGACCGATGTGTCCCTTGGTGTTTTATTCTTTAGAAACCATAACCTTGATAATTTTAGTTTTTGAATCAATGGGCGAGAGCCGAAGACGTTTAAATTAGCCGTCCGGCAAACCACCTAGGCAACTGATATCACTAACTGAACGGTAAGCAGAGCAACGAAAAGGATAGAGCCAGTCGATTTTACCTCAATCGATTGGTTACTGTATTTGTCATAGTTCATATTTCTTTAAAGCTGCACAAATACTTATCAAATAGTTTTTTTTCAAATTGATTCAGAACAATCTGAAGATATTTACCGAAAAATTGGAGTTCATCTAGGGTTGATTGATTAACGAATTATCTTTGCATAGAACCGCCTTTAAAACCAACCAGAAGCGCCGGCGTTCCACTTCTTGATAAAAATGCGATTCTTAAAAAATAAAGATTGTACTCTGTTAATTGCTGATGTAAGCATTCATTTGGTTTGAGAGGACAGGTAGACGGTACTTACGATGCTGTTGCAGTCCGCTAACGGCAATGATGCACCAAAAAATCACAAAAGACTGCTCAACCGAGCAGTTCCGAAAACTTAAAAAAATTTCACCACCAGCGCTGCAGCTTAATAATGAATATTCGCCTAAATAGTTTACAAAACAAGTAGATTTTGGCTTAGCATATTCCTACAGCCATGTATTTAGATCAGTGGGGAGCATTTCCTTTAGAAAACAACTTTCTGACTTCAACGATTAATCATTCCAGTGGTGGCTAGTGCTTTGCAGGACACCGACAGATCTTAAATAATTAACGCAATAGGGATTCAAATTCAATTTTCGGAGGTGCATAACGGGTGTGCAGACCTCAAGTAGAATGATCACACTTATTCTAAGGGGATCATCCGACTTCCTCCAGTTTATCCATGTTGCTAAAAACCTCGAAAATAACCCCATTAATGTCAAAAAAGTATATATTGACGAGAGCAGAGGTCACTACTTCGAAAGGTCCCATGCTAATAGCATGAGAGCCCCGGGCATTTAGTTCAAAAACTTGTAACCACTGAATAAAGTATTGTTCAAAAAATTATTTCAAATTATTAAGTACTGCTGTAATACTTAGCAACATTTGTCCGGGGTAATTTAGCCACGTTAGCAGCAGTGGGGCATCTGCTTGGGGTCTTTTTTAAATTGTCTTCTCTTTGCGTTTATAAAATAGCGCTTATCTCTCCAGATTAATGAAGATTTACCCAATGAAATTCTTAAAGGAACCTGGTTATACATGCAGCTATTGCAAAGGGTTAAACTTTTTGGCCTTACTTATTTGAAAGAATCATGCTTTATTTATTGTGATGGTGTTGGAATTATAATTTTGACGATGACACTTGCGAGCAGTTTTTCTTTAGAGCTGTGGTTGATCTTTGAGAAAGCTCCCCTAAGTGGACGGTTAGGTTTCCGTTGTCCTATGCCAACTTCATTGCTTTTGCTTCCACCTTAGCACTTACGACAAGTCGATAATTATCCGAATACTAATTACAGCTGAAAGATTGGACGTCTCCCAACTCAGTTCCTTTTACCTATGAAGGAAGTCTTCGTGATCAAGTGCCGAGACATAGGCACTACCAAAGAGTTCTCTAACCAACTTTCGTAACGACTGTTACTTGTCTGAAGCATTCTAGACCCCGTTTTGATACCTGTTGCTCCAACATTTTTCACTGCTCTTCCTATGTAACTACTAGACAGCACTTCCGTTATTTTGCTGTCCTTGTGGACGTTTCTACTGAGTAATATAAGTAGAAATTTCCGCGAACCAATTAACTTCACTTGAATAACGCCTCTTCAATGACAACGGATGAAATTAGTTAGGCATTTATTTAGTAAGTCAATGCGGGAAGGATTACTAGGCGCAAGTTTTTTTTCTTATGAGGGGCAACAGAGCATTCTCTGGTGGGTTCAGAGGGGGTATTCAGGTTGAGAACGATTCGACAATGATTGTCGAAATAACTAGCGGTAGGTTGTCATAATGAATATATATATATATATGTATGTATGTATGCATGTATGTATGTATGTATATATAAGTATGCGTATACATGTATGTATGTACACAGAAACATTCGGAAGAGTGCAGAGATGACCTTCACCCGCTTGACTTAGAAAAATAGTCACATTCCCTCGCTCACAGTCAAAATGGCATAAATGGGTGGAGGGCATAAAGCTAATTCAGAGTTAGTTAAAACTAAAAAAAATGCGCAAAAACGACCACGATGAGAGGGGAATTTGAGGTGAGCGGTCGACGGAAGAGATCAGGAAGGGGAAAGAGGGATAATATAGATTCGAGTTCAAGCGATGGCCTTCAGTTCTCGCAGTTTTGATCCAAGTAATCACCTATTTTCTGACAAATACTCTCGAACGCCGGCCGCTTGTTTCGATCCTAAAATAGGAGAACTAAACCTGTTATTTGAGTCAATATATGATAATAAAGAGCGCCATCAATCATTTAGTAGTTAAACACATTAATAAAAAAATAGGACTAACGTGTTGCCAGCATTCAAGCATGAGAACGTAGATACGGTCTGGACAGACAGCGGGTTTGTGAAGGCGCCCACCACCCACAATGAATTGGTATACTTGTGAATTATTCATTCCGTGATAGGGGTTTTCCGTACAACAAGTAAACACTTCCCACATTAGGACACCTAAAATGGTAAAGAGAGGTTTTTTTACTTGTATGGCTTAGACAACAGCAAGACTAAGCTGAATTGATGAGACTAGAATTCCCGAGATTATACCGACTCGCATGATAAGGCTATACAACTCAGGTGTCTCTGTACGTAAGCTCGTTATTGCTGTTACTAGCAGTGGATTTGGCATGAGCAGATGTTGGCGAGATAAATTGGGACACTTTACTTTATAAATATTGCTGCTCCTGAAGATGATGAATATATTTATCCATTAATGAGGAATTTATATAGCAAAGGAACCCTACCATGTGGGGCTTGATTTACTGAAAAGCATGGTTGCGGAGCTTGAAGTTTCGAAGAATCAGTTCGCTTCAGGTGAGATTCGAATGGTTACCATATTTAATATTCCTCCATGAAGAAAAATGGTGAAACTCTTGTCAAATAAACCCACGGGTGCATTTAGAAACGTTAATGAAATATGCACCTTGATTTAGCATACAGCAGTATTTTTCAGTTCTCCAACAACTTGACGATCGCTTATAGAAATCGCACCATTCTCAGAAAACCAAGAATTCACATACAAATGAAAAGCAGAGCATTTTAGTGAGACTGGTTCAGGTTTTCAGCAACCTATTTGCTCGCATTCTTTCGAGATGAAAAAATGGACGACGATCTTGAAGATGGCTGTTAGGTCATCCCTAGACTTGTATATTGATTCATCGGCTGGTGATCATTTCTTTTGTTTTCGACTCACGAAAGAATGTTCAAAGTTTACATCACTTGACCTTACCTGCTTTTATTTAGGATTTCTTGAAAACCAACTGAGTTGGTATGAGGAATGAAAAGCTACCTTTGAAGTACTTATAGAATACTCACTTGGATGGAAATGCTTTAGTAATCGCGCAGGATGATACTCAATAACTCCCTCGATGATAATTATGAGCTCTTAGGCAGACTCCGTTCTCTTTTGGGCTGCCATTAATAGTTTTACTCACTCATTCTTGTGCTTGTTGGAAGAGGGCTCACACAGACAAGTGATTAAGATGTTTGCGTGACTGCAGATTTCTAGACAGAAAAAAGGGATTTCCTGATTTATTTCATGAGAAGGGTGCCAAAATGATGTCAGATATCGGCAGGATGACTAGATACGTCACATCGTATTACCTCGACATTGCGTGACTGTCGGCAGTTCCCCATTTCACTCCCCTTCTTCAATAAAATCCCTCACCGCTAGTCAGCAAATTGATGAGTGGATTTCGTATAAGCTTTTCAGCAATCTAACTTAAAAAAAATTTGACCTCTACTACAGCAATTCCTATAAGATGTCAAGCCATCCCTCTCCCTACATCTTATAGTTCAGTTCCTTAAAATGCAATCTTAACTACACTAGTTTAGTAGGCGACGGAACGCCGATTTAACGGCAGTACATTACATTTTGACCCATCTACACCTACTCTGAGTGGTTTTTAATAAGTTTCCACTCGTTCGGGCCAGGTAGACTTAAAAGGAAACCATTAGTCTGAAAAATAAAATCTACTAAAACCGCAACAGTTGTTTTAAGACTTAAAAAATCACAACTCATCCCAACAACGAGAACAGTAAGTCATTCAACTTAAAAAGGGCAAAAACACTACGGCTAAATTAACCCAACGCTTTAGGAACTAATATCATTCATAGTGACCATAGCAGTGACCCTAGCGGACTAACAATGAACAAATGCCACATCATGAGCCAGATAGGCATTGGCTACGGTCTCTAAAAGTGTGGATCGAAAAATAGTCCCCCTTCCCACAGACCCAACTGTAAGCACTAAAATAGAATTATTCAAAGAATGTTAACCTCTCGGTAAACAGCTGTAAGCGCTGAGTGAGACATCCGCTTATACTTATTTCTTTGTATTCGATTCCTCTTCTAGCTACTTAGTGTATCGCGTTGGATCATCAAGTTACCCTACTATCATTGTTACTGACGTCGAACTAGATAGGGGTTTCGACTAGAGCTAGAATATGAAACTCTCACAGCTTATTCAAATTTACCAAAGCTCCAGACATCAGCTTTGTCCGTGTAGACAGATTGGAAGACCTCGGGTGCAGCCCAGCGGACGGGGAATTTGGTACCAGCACTGGGTTCATAGACATTGTCGAGGAGAAAACGAGCCATTCCGAAGTCAGCCACTTTGACAACCACGGAATTTCGTGATACTGACTTGACTAAGCAGTTGCGCGCAGCCAAATCGCGGTGGACAAACTGTTCGCGCTCCAGGTAGGCCATTCCGTTTCCCACCTGTGCGCAAATGTCTGCCAACACCACTGGGCGATTGCAGAATTGAGCTTGTCGCTGCCGCAGAAAGTCACGAAGTGAACCTGATTGGACAGAAAATAAATAAGATTAACCAGCAGTCAACTCCATCTTGAAAGCACTCCTTAATCTACGAACCAGCTAAAACTAAGGCGATATAAAGTCGGAAATGGACGAAAAGTGGTTTACCAAATACTGCACAGAGAATGACTGGTGAAAAATCAATTGGGAGAGAGGATGGTTCGGAAAAAGTAATTGTTGTTCTTTTCATTCAGTACCAATACGTTTTTTTACCAATTCTAATAAATCATTGCAAGACATGGATACTCGGAGGTTACCATGTTGATTTTACTTTGAGCATGATTGCATTTTTATGTATTTCTGTTTCCTACATTCCGAATTTATACAACGATGCTCATGCAGGCTTTCCGCAAAATAATTAACTTTCCGTTTAACTAGGCATCTGTTAGAACTGCATTAAATTTTATTGTACTCGCTAATTAGAATCCCAAATTGCAGATGTAGTGATTTCTTTGTTGTCCGTAAAATAAATTCAACTTTTATGCATTTCAAACCACAGATCCAGACGTATTGGAATACTCCCATTTGAGGAATAATGATTCTTTAAATAACTTCCCCTCACTGATTCGGCGGTTTGAGTAGACATTTCGATGTGAGCCAACTAGACATTAATCAGGGGCTAAAATTACATGCACGTTTCCCATTGACTGAGAAGAAAAATTGTTTCTTTTTCATCGAATAAAAGTACAAAATTGTGTGATGAAAAATGAGGAATATCATGAAATTTGGGTCGGGTGTTAGAAGACCTTGAAGACGAAGAGATGAAAGATTTACAAGATAGATTTTACTATTGGACAGGATGTGTGAAACCTGTTTCTAATAGTGGATAGAATTAAAGAAACAGATTTGGGATAACAGGTACCGCATTAAAAAAAATTATTTGAGGAAGTCGATGAAAATATGGGTAGAACCTAAAAAAATAAAACATCAGCATGGAAATCATGCGCGGGAAGATGATGACAAGCATTCTTAGACTGAATATATATAATCCAAGGAACTCAAGGAAAATTTATCAGTTTTAACCACTCACTCAAAAATTGCATTGATGAAACGAGCACTAACGATCAGGCTTAGTGGAGGAGAATTAACAAATGTCTCGCTCATATCCCAGCGTGGAGAGACAGTAGAGTTTAAACAACTGATATCAAAAAGTACACCAGAATACTTTGTCTGCACATATATATATATATATATATATATATATATATATATGAATATATTGCATATGATGCCGTTGACGCTTGTCCATTTCCATTGACGAACCATATACGGAGTCAGACCGGTGGGTTTGAAAAAAATGGTCGTAGAAATTTATGATGCTGACAGTTTCAGCCTTTTTGCCCTCTGCTTCTAAAGACACTTGCTGAAAAGGGATCAAAGTAGTTACTTTGCCTTTTTTCCTCTATTAGAGGAGCAAGAGTCACCCCAGTCCGGGTTTGATTTGGCGCAACTGTAAATGCGTCTAGTAGAGCTAGCAGTAATATCAGAAGTGATTCGTTCCTTGCTGGAGACAGTTTGTGCTTTGTTCTCCTGCGATGTGAAATAAAGCCATTTCCCGTGAGACTTGAAGAGAGGCTATTTGATAACTCAATGTTTTCAAAGTGGAAAATCAAATCTACAATTAGAGGCTTTACGCTTTTCAGTCTAATGTCTGGCAAAGCCTGTCATCGGGTGTTAGTTTAAGAGAACTGGAGCAAAGGTATGAGCACAATTAAGAGATTTATGAGCGCTTAGGCACAAAGACAACCAAACAGAAGAGCATATTAAAAGGTTGGTAGCCAAAAGATTGTTGGACATTTCGAAAAATTTGGTCAGTTTGGCTTTTATTGTGGTCGATCTTTAGACAACGCAAGGCTTCTGCCTTAATAGAAAATGTCGGCGGGGACATGCTATCATTGATTAATTTATTTTTTAGGAATTGGTGTTCTGCTAGCTAGTGAAAAAATTAGTGCAACCATACGTTTCGAGAAGAAGGCTGATTGAAGAGCCACATTAACCAGATTCAGAGCATACATGTATAATATGACAGTGTTTGAAGAACTACGATTACATCCAAAATTGTTAGACAGCACAACGCGATATCGAAAAAAATAACTTCAAGGAGAATTTGGAAAACAACGGAGAGCACGGATAGGTCAGGATTTTATTTGAATAAGATTGATTTCCCTTAATAATAATAATAATAATAATAATAATAGTGCATGTGCGTTCAGCCAATGTCGCGATTCGAATCGGTCAACCACATCTCCGATTTATAAACGATGAAAAAATCTGCATAGACCAAAACGGTGCGGGGCATTCCCGATAAAGGTAGGTAAGTCTACAAACGGCATCTGCAAAGATAAGTTATCGGGAATGAAAGCACTATTCCTTGCTATTTAATAAATGACCATGGTAGTAATAGCCAATGTTTCTAGACACTGTCCCAGAGGACCTAACTGAGTAGACCAACATTAACGGGTGGTTATTGGAGATTGAAAGTTAAGTTTTTGATCAACGAATAAATAAAGGAGGATGTATCTCATTTTCAAACGCAGATGACTGTCCAATAGGTTCGTCCATTAGTCAGCCATAAAACCCAATAACCACTATGGTGATGAAGTTGTACGCGAGCTCGCACTTTAAACAGAAAAAAAATCTCTTGTGAAGACGTGCAAATATCCACGCATGTGCGCTCTAAATGTTGAGCGTAATCGAGGAAATGCTTACGGTGAACATAAATTCACAAAAAAGAAACAGAATGAACTAAGTCGGCGGCCAATTAGAAAGCAAGTAAGGGCTCATAAATGGTAAATCAGAAATCGTGGGTTTAATCACACTTAGCAGGAAAAATCAGTTCGTAGACATTTGTAAATAAACGAAGCTTTTTTTCCCGAAGGGGTGATAAAGCAAGCTGGGCAACAACAGAAGTAGCGATGACTAATAGGCATGCACGAGGCGATTGGAAAGAGGGACAGATGAGGGGGGGGGGGGGGTTACATTCAATTAAGAGTCAAATGTCAACAAACAGACAGATTTAGTGCTTACCATATTTCATATACTCTGTAATTATCATGATGGGGCGTTTCTTCAACACCACGCCAAAGAGTTGCACTAGGTTGGGGTGATTCAGGAATCTGAAATGGAAAAGGGCAAATTCCAGACCGACTTGATGATTTATATTTGAAGCCAGGGATTCTATTCTGATCTAGCGATCTTGTAGCGATAACAAGTTACTTTGATAAATGCGAGCTGAAGGCTAACGAGAGCTCTGGGCAAGAGTGAAAATGACCGGTAGACGATCACTGTAGCGGTTTTCCACATCTGATCCACTAATCCCATAAGAATGGAGGTTAAAAGTCGGTTTAAAAGAGCACACAATGGCGATACGCGTGTGAGTAGAAAGCAAAGAGGAGGTAGCAATCTAGGAAATTTTTCTATGAAGAAGTTCCGCATTGGGTCGTGTAGGATGGGTGAAACATTAACTGGGGTGTGTCGACAGATGAGTACGATGAATAAGACTGCGTTTTAACGAGTGGTCCTCTCTAAAATACTCTATTCCCTGCCTCACTTTCAATCCGCTTTTCAGTATTGTGCTTAGATCTTATTAGCTGTGTTAACTGCTTGGCTATAAGGAAAAGCTACGAAGTCCGATATCTCGTTCCACTGAATCAACTTCGATTCATGAATCAAAATCGAAAGAGATTGTCCTTTCTGAGAGTAGAATTCGCCGTCAAGTTATACGATGTAAAGTTGATTAAAACCGCTGTCATACACACATGTTAACTTTTCCTTTAGCTTGGGACTGAAAGGGGGAAGGAGCGAAAATAACGGATTATATGAAAGCAACGACGTACCGCATGTTTTTGGCCTCCTCAATAAAATCCTCTTCATTCATCGCGTTCTCCACCATCTGCTTAACTGCCACAGGAATGTTACGAAATTTGCCTCGCTTGACAACCTTTAAGATGCGGAAGAGAAGGGAATAGGCAACAATGGATTAGCTGTCACTGATGGTTAAACATTGAAGGGGAAGAATAAAGCGCATACATCTATCAGCCTTATCTCTTTCGCTTTTAGTTTTTCATCTCGTCATTTCAACAGGACAAATAACTATTAAATGGCAGTCAAAAGACACCAAGACGAACTTTAATCAATACATTCACCTCAGTGCCAGAGAGAGACTTACACCAAACTGTCCCTTGCCAATAGGTTCTGGGTCAATTTGAAGTTCTGCAGGGTCGAGTTCGAATTCATCGAGACCCATACCAGCAGTGACAGGACTCTCACGGTCCTTGACTGGTGGAGAACGAAGTCGAACAACTAGGCCACCAGAGTTGTGCTTGTGGTAGTGGATGACTTCACTGATAGTTGGGAAGGCGTGCTTTTCTGAGAGATAGAACTGGGGTTCTCCACTACCTCCTCCGCTTCCTCCCGTTGAATTGCCATTCACCGAAGTCCCATTATTGCCATTGGTAGTAACATTGTTACTATTACCAGTGTTGCAGTTGTTGCCGTTAGCGCCTCCGTTGGCGTGACCATTTGAGAGATTAGTACCACCCTCTGTTCGATGGATATGGTAGTGGTGAACTCTCAACTTCCCCGCTCTAGGGACAATTTAAGTGTATTACTCCTTCCCAGGTTCATTGTCCGACTCTCGATAAATATTACTCTGACTTCTTTAATACAAGCCGAACAAAAAACATTAACTATATTTTATTGGCAACAGAAAAGGTAAAGACCTACTATTTTGACTCACTAAGGCGAATTCAAAACTCGAGCACTATCATCGGTGGAATTTTTTTGACGAAAATGGAGTTTGCAAGTGCAAATTTAAAGAAAGTCATTATTGACTTGGGGTCCACTTATTCACAACGGGAAAAGTGGAAACTATTGGTAGACGAAGTTATCCGGTGAAAGGACTGGGTTTGATTCCCATTTAAACTGTCTAGAGCCCTGAAAAAGATTCTCAAGGGTTGGTCGGCTATTACTCAAGGCACGTTCATTTTTTTTAGAATAAGAGCAGCAACAAAAAGGTTCGAGTAAATTTTAGTCATGTGAAACAATAACCCAAGTAGACGTACACCTGTTAAACGATATTTGCTGGAGAAATGTCATTCAACTGTTTCAACCACAAAAGCGCAGATAAAAACGGTAGAGAAGAAAATAAACTTCAACAAATGAGATTCACAAAATTATTGGAATTCCAAAACATTAGAGTCGAGAGAGCCCTAAAAAACGTGCATTTGGTGAACTTGATTCGAACGCTGTTTTTAATCACTGCAATGACATGAGCAAAGGAAAGGAGGCCGTGAAGACCAATGATCGAGGTTAGGTAAAAAAGAAAAATAGACACTTACAGGTGGTAAAGACAAAAAAAGACGGTGTTAGTGCGCAACCCATTTTGCAGAAAAGGTCATCAAAGAATCTTAGATTTTACCAACAATATGAGGTCAGCAAGATTGTCGAAATTTAGATATTAAAGCATTTAAATGCTTGAAATGCTAAGTTATCTACAACTGCAGAATTACTAAATAACTGAGGATGGACCTAGATGATCGAACCTAAAACTAAGTTGAGAGACCAGAAAGGAGACTTCGGAATGAAAGGTCGTTTGAGAATGCCACTAAGAACGAAAATTAACACTGATCAGAGGAGGTGCAGGACGCGAGCGAGACAATAGCTATCCCATCTGTTCTCCTACTTAAGCTATCCATGTTGACATTTTTTCAAGTCCTTGATCTACATTTCTCTTAAATTATAGGGTTTCTGCACTGTACGATAAATTCTCCGAAGGTAGATTCAATAGCCCCTACTTGAATTGAAAAAAAATCCACATAAGTTTATTCAAAAAAGAACCAAAATTTATACACATGAATGGGATAACAGCAATGGGGACCACAACGCAAGAAATGAATCATGAGAGGACAATCGATAGCCAATAAGAACAAGGTAAGAGGTGGCACGTGTGCATCAGCACGATACACACCTTATAGTTACTGAACGCGAAGAGGCGGAAGGAAGTTTCGCATTATAATAGGCAAAGCCCTTCAACAGGCACACATGACGTGCGTCGAAAGAAGAATATGAATCGGGCTGCCATGAATACGATGAAAGATGCCTACCGAATTCAGGAACTGTTGCCTCGAGACACGAGGCACGACGGAGAAAATTGGGGAATTTCAATTTCATCTCTGCTTTTTACTTCAGAGTCAGCGTGACTCAGTAAGAACAATAGCTAATGAATAGCACGCCTGATTAAAAACAGTGAGAGGATAAGTCAAATGCGGAAAAGGCGTATAATGCAACACAAGATTGATTTTTTGCAGCCTCAAAGTAGGAGTTACTCAGGTGTGTGATTAAAAGAGCGACCAATCCGGAAATTGAAAAGCAGGACGGTTACATGAGAAATTACAGTGTTATTCAGATAATTTATGATCGAAAATAGGACATAATGATTTTCCTTCCCCAAATATGACTAAACATGCTTCATCTATATTATTAAATAAGTCAGAAATAACAGTGGATGAGACCGTAGGACAAGCTAACCAGTAAATGCCGTCAGCATGTCAACGAGACCTAGAAATCAGAAGTGTGAATGAAGGGCGTGACTGTGCTTGCTTAGCAAGATCTAACCTAAGGACGACATCCTCGACGAACAATATAAAATTAATCGCATTATAAGGTCTCGAAGTTTGAAACACAGAATGGACAGAAAAAAACCTGATTCAGGAAAACGAACTTTCGTGACAAAATCACTTGCTATGGAGCCGGCCGAAATGACGCAAAAACGATTCAATTCTTCCCAAAATTTGACTCACAACGTATTCACTGGCATCAGCAATGAGCAAGCCCAAGCCATCTCGTGGTCACAAGAAGTCGCTCGATCAGTTACCAATGTTAGCTAGTTGTTGAAGCAAGACTTCAACTCCATCAACGGCGGGCAGTTCAACAGTGAGATGCATTGGCTGAGTTCTCGTCGACCCACTTTTAGAAAACATGTATCACATTGGTGGGTTCCAGGACAGCATAATACAAGAGAATATCCATTAATCATCTGGATTCCGCGCTATCATACAAAGCCCATATGAACCTCTTAAGATAATTTGAATTGCCACAAATTTTTTTAACCTCGAATTGTCTCTCATACGCTCACAAAACGAGAGATTTGGAGGTAAACAAAGTTAGATTTAATTGTGAGAGACAGAGTATAAACTACCAGAGCTACAAACAGCAACAACAACTATCAGGGCTGACGTTAATGGGTTGTGAAGAGTGTAGAAAATAGTAAACTTGAGCGAAATTAATCTAAATAAAAGGCATTGATGACAATAATTGAAATATATGCTTACTAACGCATAAATGAATGGACATTAGGCGATAAAAGGGTTAATACAAAGTATTATTCCATGCAATTAGTACCAACCGTATCAATCGAATGAAGGTGACGGCGATATCGATGAGAACTGCATTAATACTGATTGAGAAGGACAAGTGTAAACTAAAGGTGGCGATTATGTTAATAGAAATGCTTGAAATCAATACGTTCTGGGGCTTTAAAATAACCAAAAGATAAATCGGCGATCAGTATGACCACCAAGAAGGCCGAGTGAAAAGCACTCAACCAAGATGTTAAACTAGATTTGACGCTTTCGTTAAGGGACTTGAAAAATGAGAAGTTAAAGAACGAATCTGCTGAGGATAATGATTAAGGGAGTCGTTTAGGAGAAGGTGGTAAACAAAATCGCGTATTATCTCCACACGACAGTAACAGAGCGAAGAGTTGTGCGATTTTTTCACTTGCAATAAAGCTAATGAGTACCAGAGCTGTCGCCACCTTGAGGTTGAATCAGTCATTTCCAAGATAAAAGTTAATGGAGAAGGGAGTAAATAGGCTCAGTAACTTACGCATCAGGATCCTTAGATGTCACTGAGAGGGTATAAGTATTCTTCTTGCTGACAGAATCGCGAACCAAGAAGCAGCCCTCACGGTTTTCTTCCAAGAGAATCGCTTCAGCGCGCTGCCGCGTGATGTCCTTGTAGTACCAGCTAGTTGTCGAGAAAATGATACAATGAGAAACTAAGGCCAGAAGAATAAGAGGGGTATTAATAAAAACATAGAGAAACGGATCCCACACCTTGGCTAGCATTCGGACTGGTTAGTGAGTACTAAACGATGTCAGTGTTTTGATGTTACCGATTGAAGATGGGGTGTCAAGATATCGATAGTGATCAAGTAACAAGTAACGCTATCCTTTTCTGTCACCCCACCAACTTCCAGATAAAAATTAAAGGGCAATCGGAGTAAAATCAACGATGACAAAAGGTAAAAAGTTAATTTGTGGAGATATACTTTAAGCATTCAACAAAAGAAAATATTAAAAGCTATTTTGAATCAGCCTCGCCCCAAATGGCCTGACAAAATGAATAAAGGTCAGGCTTGCTTGTGCATTAATCAAATCCGTCCCAGTCTAGTCTTGATATTCAGTCATCAAATAAAGTTCAAGAAAAATGATTGCACAAGTGCCATCCATTTCGTCGAATGGGCTTGGCTGAATATTCCGGTCTTAATGCCTCCCATTGCTCTGAGTTGGTGAGCAATATTCATGTAATCTTTTTAATAATACAAAACCCTGGATATGACTAGTTTTCTTGGTAATAATGCGATTGCTAAGGAAGTAAAATGCTGACTCAGGCAAGGGGAGAAAAAAAACAAATACGACTGCGTTTCCCGCAATTTCTTTGCCTTCATTTCGATAACATGCTAATTTAAAATTAAGTCATAAAGAGAGACTATCTACCTGTAAGACCTTTTTTAGTGCTCCCGTACAGGAATCTGTTCAGAAACGCTCGTCATAGCCTCCGAAGCGACTAGCCTTTTCATCCACTTTGAGGAGCCAAATTTTCATATAGTTTACACGCTTCCAGTTATCACAGGGAGTAGGAAGTTTTGATTCATTATCATCTCTTGAGACTATACTCAGTGAGAGAGTGGAGAAACATGCCTATATCGCCCTAGCACATCCAGAGTAGCGTCAACCAAAATGAGATACCTAATTCACTAACGAGAGAAGACTGCAAAAGAGTACTGCCTTTGATCAAAGATAATGTTGTGGAGCCAGCTACCATGATGCACGGATGATAGTCTTGTGTTGTCAACTCGGGCTGACCTAGTCAGTACATCTTGAAAACGATTTTATTCAACGGGTAAGATGCAAGTGCAGAAGCTCCATCGTCTTTCGATTTAAGACTTGTGAATTAATGTAAATTTATTTGACTGTAAAATCCAAGTGGTCTCAGAACGACCACCGAACTATCTGGATGAACAAGAAATTTGGCTTACCTCTGTCTGGATTTACGAAAGTGACTTAAGACGTCTCAATTTATATCGGAACTCTGTCAAAAATTAAATGTTTTGCAATAGTTTTAGCTTTGATTTAACTCGTTCAAATACAGCAAATTATTTCATCAGAGAAAATTACCAAGACAATCGAAGTTTTAACCGTTAGAGAAAGCTTCCTATAATGGTATACCAGTAGTGCAGAGCATGCCCCCCTTATTTATAGCATTTGCGAAAACAATAATTAAAAACAGCTCGAGCTTCAAATCCAGTAAAGGAATGAGTGGGAGATGTTAAGAGGTTTCGTTAGTTAGCTCAATAAATCCAGCGAAAATACTCCCTTCGAGGAGAGTCAAATTGCAAGCAAGATGATTGGTTGAGTTATGAAAAGAAAAAAAGACTTTCATGATAGAAGCCAACTCCAACAGCAAATAAGGGACTTGGGTAAAAGCCCAGTATCTAATTAAACGACACATCTACAGAGATGGTTCCATCTGTCCTTTTTGAAATGTGCCCTTTCTACTACCAAAATATTACATGAATCACCAGAATAGTGCAAAGAAATGCGCGTTGTTGCTTATAAGATGTAAGTGATGAAGATTGCGGTGAAGCAGCTTCGACTCTCATTTAGGGATGGAAAATAACCTGAAAAATTGCAGACTCTTCCTGCCTCCGGATACCCGGGTTCGGCATCTAAACAACACCAAAAATAAACATTACGTAACACAGCTTCCGGTGTGGAAATCATTTGAAAGTGGCCGATTTCTGTAGACCCGAATATTGTGGGTGGGTGGAAAGTCTTTAGGCCTATTTCTGGTCGTAAGGTCACGGATTGGTTAATGGGGCCCATGACCTTTTGAAAAACCGCGACTGAGGTCCACTGAGGCTAGATAGCGCGACTAAGTTTCCAGAGAAATGGAATACTATATACCGCATAACTCTAGACACCTGGTTCGAAAAAAACCTTGCATGATATAAAGCACGTAAATGTTGAAGCATTCCTGTTGGAATTAAATGAAGTGGGAGAAACTTACTCGAAAGAGTTGAGAGTGTTGGGCTTGTGAATGTAATTGGTGGGAACATATCCCGACTGTCCGGCCATGTTACGAACATACCACCATTGAGCGTTGCTGTCATTCACTACGTAGTATTTCTCACCTTTTTGAAGAGGTAGCTGATTCTCCCGCACCGGGTTGTAATTGTGCACCGCTATTACTGTCTTCTCGTTTTCGTCCTATGATGGGCATATAGAAAACACTGTTGTTGAAGAAACTCGATTCGAAATTTTCATTCGGCAGGTCCGTCGAGAATAACTTGATAAATCATAATCGTACACTATTACAGCTTAGCGTTGTAGTTATTCAACGACCACTTATTAAAGTACACAGATAAATCGCATTTTCTAATAGAGGCTGGAATGAGTAAATAAACCTTGCGGTGAAGTTAGCGAGAAACTACTTGAGGCAAAACTGATTGACAAAATAGGCCAAAAATAGATACAAAGGAACACGCAGGAGAATGAAAATCTGAAACCCTCTTATTTCATTAGCCAAAACTGAAGTGTCTGCCCGTGGAAAAAATGCAAAGGTCTAGGCAAAAGTGTTCAACAATCAAAAGCAATGCCTCCGAAAAAATCCGAGTGCTAACTGAAAGGGCCTCATTGCGTAGCCGATCATGAGTTATCAGTCCGGAGCATTAGGGCGCCGAAAGTAGAAGGCAAACCTGGCTTTCACGCTAACAATCCGGTGTTAGAGATGCAATGCATTATTATCAAGATAGTAAGAATGGACTGTTATTGACTATTTCCGAATAATCTCAAAGTACGAGTGGCCTAATTCTGCAATCACAGGATCTAATCTTTATCAAATCAACTACGAAGTACGCAGCTGCTGAATTACCTTTATTGAAAGAAAAACAGCTGTATAATGGATCCGGTTGATTTAAAGAAGCTCTTTTAACGCAACGATTTATGCGAAGAGGAGGGTTACGATTTTAATGCTGGGTTGATTTTGGCACATTAAAGCCCAGCACACTTAACTGACTGGGCACATACTAGTGCAGAATACGAATAGGCCCATATTTAATTTAGATAATTGATTACAGTCAAAATGTCCTCTATAGGTTTGCAGAGGGTAGAGGCATTCCCATGAAACGCTGTGGTACTTTTGACCCTACTACTGCAATCCTTCCTCTTCTCTTCTCTTTACTATACTCGACAAAAATCCACCACGACACCAATTTCGCACGCTGAAATTATGCGGTTGAAAGTAAGTACCAATAACGCAGAAAAGATCAGACTAGAATTGGCGTGTCCTAGCACTTTTTTTGCTTCTATCTTGAAAATAACTTGATTTTTCTCGTGTTTAACAAAAGATTAGTGAAACTTGTAGGCAAAATCTGGATTCGAAGGATCTTGACCGAAGGTCTCAATAAAAATGAATGAGTACAGAGAAATGACTGTCTATCTGATAGACCCAAATAACCAAAGTTCTGCAGAGAAATAAATATTGAAAGGCATCCTATAAAATCCTATAGTAGCTTCAATCAGAAAGAAACCGAAAAGAATTCAGGTAATTTATCTGCCTGTGCTTTATTCTACTTTTGCGCACTCAGGTAACCAAACATACCCTTAGTATTTTTCCAGCTATTAATTTAAGTACCTCCATTCTTTTTCGACAAAGTTGTGATGAACAAATACTTAATGAGCTTACAGAAGTGTCTATTACTCATTGTCATGCTGTTTATCTACTACGTAATAATTATCCCGAAACACCTTAATAAGGCATTGGAGATAAGCTGAATGTGGAAATTCGGAGGGCGCAATAAAAGGAACTGAAAGTACGTAAAATATGGTTGAGTAACCGTATTAGGACCATTTTAAGCTGTTTTCCGTCTAAAAGACTACCAATCGGCCCTTGGGGGAAGTGATCAAGCCAGACAACATCGGGGACACTTCGCGAGGAAGCAGAAGCTAGGAAAGCTCTAGACAAACCACTCACTATATGGTTGTCAACATAAAAACAAGACCTTTACCTACCGAATCAAAAAGGATCAACAAAAGAAAAAAATAGACTGCTTGGTCAAATCAAGCAGACTTGTATGGATGGACGTTACCTCAACATCAAATCCATTTGAGGAGTAGCACTAACCCTACCTAAGTGTGAATCAGGAAGGCTAAGAAGATTACCGAAATAGATATACAAATAAACATCTCTTATTCAGAAGGAGACAAAGAAACCAATCTAGATTCTTACAATAGTTCATGAATAGGAACACTGTTGTGGTTTGTTTAAATGGGCGAAGGCCGGAGCGGATAATAAAATGAGCGTGGGATATGCGATTGCCGCCGCATCTCAAACCGTCCCCCTGCGAAAATTAACAGCAGACTTAGAAGAAGGTCAGAATCCAGATAATGTCATTTGATGACTGTGATAATCCGCTACCCCTCAAGAACAATGCTTTATAGTTATAATTAGTGAGTTATAAGCGTGCCTGAGGTTTAGTTTGGACGAACCAATAGCTTTAAACGTTAACATTCAAGTTTCCCAAGTTTTCAGAGAGTGGATTAGGTTTTCATTAAAATTTTGGCTTAGAGGTGTTTCTGTTTACAAAAAAAAACAGGGAATCAAACGAACTAGATGAATAGAACAACCACTTCACAGAAAATTAATCCAAGATGTATGGTAAAAGCAATTAGCACTCTTTTCCGCTCAAATGAAAAAGTGGAGGCATCTAGAGGTTAGGGAAAACCTTGCTTTGCAACAAGTGCGACCTAAAATTAAACCACCCAATCAGACATGGAAACCACGCGTCCAGCTCCTGAACGATGAATATGAATGCGTGATCTAGTCACCATAAGTAGACCTTTTATCCCCAGCTTGAACATAAACAAAATAGAGCGATTCTGCGGACTTGCACAGCCGCCAAACAACTATACGCAACGAGATTCGCCAGATGGCTGAAAATCGAAGAGAAAACAGAATCAACTAGGGGTAAACAGGGCAATAGATCGAACGAGTCTTCAAATTACCATCACCACCGTGAGACTACCAATTAGATTAGAGCGTACATAGGATCTGCTTCATCTTACGCTGTAAACTAACGTTCAAACTTATAGGGAATTGAAAGACCTATGGGAATACTCATTTCCAATAGGAAATTAATTCTTTGATCCACGTAAACGCATTAAAACACAGAAATTTCAGTACGCATAAGGGGTGACACTAAACGTCTCAACTCCTATAAACCCAGAACTCAAAAGTGATTGGAAGAAATGATACATGATTGGGTTGAAAGGAGACGCTGATGAAAAGTACTGACACCGCAAATGAGAAAACGCGGGAGGAACTGCCAACCGTGAGGAAAGGGACAGTAAATATGGATGCCGTGATGGGATTAAAAAGTGACTGTCAGGCGGCGTTCTGAATGAGGCATAGCAAATGCTTACAATGTTCTGGCACTTTACTCGAAATACAGAATTTTTCAATTTTCCTTGAAACCAGAAATGAAATCTGTCATTCTGACATGCGAAAATTTCTAGAGTGATGAAACTCGAGTTCTTACCTGTTTGCTACTTTCGAACAAAAGTTAAATCAAAGTTTCACGTGATGAAGACGGCTCTGGTTGAGAAACCCCATTATTACTTTACTTTCAAGAAGTGGCCTGTCTCAGTCAAACCGTAAAAGTCAATGCAAGGGACTCGAATTTCAAGATGAGCAATCCGTGCTAACTAATAAATAACCATTGTCTTCATAACGAATTCCACCATGCACAAGGCCCATCTTTATAGCACTTTTGCAAAAAACCAATCAATCAATCAATGTCCACCTCAATAGATTTATTTATCGAAAAGCCATTTTGCCTTTCGCAGCGCAACTGTGTTAAAATTAGTTTGCTAAATGATCTACCCTCGATCTTAGATACCCGGGAGTGGGGAGCCGCTTTCTGGCCTAGATATCATCCAGGTGTGTGGCGACGGCTGGGTCGATACAATTGTGGCCATGACATCAACTATCGCTCCAACAAAAGCTAATAATCGATTGTACAAGTGAAAACGGCACGCCGAGCTTCAAAATACATTAAACCTAAAACCGTGATCTACAAGCGGCCGTATATGTGTTCAAAGCGATTAATCACAGGTAGGAATAATGCTGAAATACGGTTGATGACTTGGTGTTTTTGTCCATTAAATCAGAAAAGATGCATCTATTTACTGCACTAGTGGGATAACCAATTGAACTTTTTGCTTTGATTTTCTCTGGAAAGTTTTATGTACACACAAGAGAGGCGCCTATTCTGGATATTTAACTGATGGTCATCGAAGACTTTATCTCTCCCATGCATCGATATTCTAGAATGATAAATAGATTAGCAAATTTTATTCAAAACATTTTAAGTAGTTTAGAAAAAAAATTAAATCTAAGTGTTCTGTTTCATTGATAAACAGAGAGTTGAATTCAAACACGGAATAGTTTTCAATTGAGAGCCGCGTTCGATTTTCAGTTTTGTGTTTAAATACCGCTAAAAACTTCATATTCCTTTAAGATAAAGTTTAAAATCAATTATTGGTTTGACAATTAAAACGGTGACTACATAACAAGATGACGTCTGTTTAATTTCATTAGCTCTGTGTGCAATGTCGAATTTGATAAAATGCCAAAAAGACCGTAAAAATGAATACACAAAAATGCACACGGAGATACTTCACATCAATGGAGCTAGTTGACAAATCAACAAAAGCATACAGTGTCATACCATGGCAGTTCCGTTGTGGGATTTTGGAAAATATAAATTCACCTTGATTCAAAAAGGGATATTTATAAAAAAAGTCATTAGTTATCTAGGGATGTTAATAATAAGTGGAAAAAAAATAACTCATTGATTGTATGCATTGTCACCTGTGGCAGGACTAGAAGAGTAGGAAAGAGGTCAAACGCTTGCTTATTGATAAATTATTAATTCGATGATGAAGGAAAATCTTGATAAAGATATTTTATTAAAATTAGACTCGATTGGCCTGTCTTTCTAAATCAATCAATTTGATTGTTCAAATCGCCGCGTTTCACCTCAATTTACCAACCTTCTTACGCCAAACATAAACGCAGATAAATGGATACAATTAAGTGTGTCGTAACAAGTACAAAGTAAAAGAGATTCAATATAGCCGCGACTACTGATAAGATTAAAAAAATTCTATTAATAAGCGTCAAGTTACTCAACGAGACGCGTCTAACAACTAAGATATACTTCAGGAACAGAGACAGACGTTAAAGTACAATGCAACGAATGAAGCGGTAACAGTCTTCTTCTATCAAGCACACACTTGCGCGATTCTTTATTAATTGATAGGAGATTGAAACAAATAAAATGCACCAAACACATGACCGCCTACAACATTAGTGCTCTTCCACCTGAAGCATGAAGTTAAAAACAGTGGGAAAGGACAAAAAGACAGATTGAAGAAACAAGTGGCACCCCCATACTTAAGATGTCACGCAGATAAATGAATACAAGGTTTACCCAATCGAACGACTGTCCACCTGGTGATTGAGGAAGTCTAATGGGTCGTCTAGAAGAGACTTGTTGCTGCTGCAAGTGGGGCTGAGCAGCAGCTAGCATGCTCAGATTATGTTGCTGTTGAGCCAGGAGCTGTTGTTGGAAGAGCAACTGCTGCTGTTGCTGTTGAGCGAACATGTTGGCAGCATTAGAGACAGGAGCAGACGAAACAGCTGGTGAAGTGGAGGATAGGAGTACCTTTCCAGAAATTGCCTGTTGTGACTGTAGTGCCTGGGCTGGTTGAGGAATTGGAGGAATGGGTTTAGCTTGGACGCCGACTGGCTGTGGACCACCGGGACTGGCATTAGCACCAACGCCAACTCCTAAAGGTGGCACTGAAGGCGTTTGTACTTCGGTGGAAGTTACGGGTGTAATAATACCAGGAAAAGCGGAAAAATGTCTGGGCTCATGGGAGACTGAGGTATTGGCTGCGGGTGCTTCAGTAGGATTGTTGGTAGGATCTGCGGTATATTGGCAACCAATGGAGCGACGGTTGATATCATCGCAACAACTATATCGACCCGGCCGTCGCCAAACACCTGGATGATATCGAGGCAAGAAGGCGGCTCCACGTTCCCGTGTATCTAAGATCGAGGGGGTCAACTTTATATAGACGATAGATTATTTAGCAAACTAATTTCAACTCGAAGAAAACGAGGAATCTATTTACGCAGACAAGAAAAAAATTAACCTGGAGAAATACTCTTTAGGGTACATTCAAAGGTGCCAATATTAGTGGCTCTGGGACGTTGCATAGTAACTCGCAGTCAACGATTTTATGATGGCATAAGTAAATAAATGGGTTGATGCGACAACTATGGTACTCGTAAGGTCATGCAACCAATAGACAATAGGAAAAAGAGAAAAAAACTCACAAAATCGAATAAGGCTGATCCAATCATCGCGTTCTATAAGCGTAGGTACAACTATGTATAAGAGAAACCAATTCGCGGCATTGGAATCCTCAACGTAGGCAATCTAAATTGAAGTGTTTAAAATGGAGAAGACGATGAAAGTACCTGCAAAACATTCTTTTTTCCATCCAGATCGTCATCAAGGACCTTTTCAACATATTTGACATTGGCTAGGGTTATTCGACCCTTCTCTTTTCCGCGATTCTAACATGAAATGAGGCGGAGTAAAATAAGTGCCTTACCCCACCACTAACTTCAAAGTACTTAATATGGAAAGGTGTGAGCACAAATTCACGAAGCTTGTAGCTTGGACGACTAAATATTTTCTTGCTCATTGATCGCTTAGCCATTCGAGAGATTTTGAGCTCCTGGTCAGTTGCCATTGCCAAGTACAAAATCGATTCTGTTTAAAGAAAATTAACGTTAACAAAAATTAAAATCACAATCTACTCTCATCGTTCATCGATAAAGGGTCACGAAGAGTTGATAATACAGACAAAAAAGTACACGAAAAAGTAAAATGTGGAGCCTAAGGGGCAAATTACGAGAACAAGTATTACGAATATTTGTATAACACCAGTGAATTTAAGCCATAAAATCAAATACGCACCAAGATTAGCCAAATCAATAAATTTACGTGCGCAATAAATAATATTCAACAGACATATTAACTTATGAACAAAACATCAGCATTCAGTAGTCTGCATCAGAAAATCACTGCTGAGATTAGTAATGTAAACATCAGTCATTAGCACTGTTAAACACCGATCAAATACTGCAAGAAAAAAATATATCGTTAAGATTGCAGAATTCATAAAAGGAAGCAAGGTATAGACTCTGTAGCATTCCAAACACAGAAGAGACCACACAACAAAGCATAACCCGAACAGCGATCAGGGGCCAAACATTTTCATTTTGGCGGACAAGTGAGCCAGCCACTCAAATCAATCCGACCACCCAAATAGTGAGCTTTAATAAAATTATATTGTAAATGCGTTGTAAACACGACGAAGTAAGCACTTGAGCGTCAAATTAGTTTTTCACTTTGGCCGCAAGCATTGAAAAATCAGGCAGTTAATTTTAAAACCACCTTGCACCGTAATAACTAGTCCGATTTCTGTACAAACAGACTCCATAAAACTATAAATATTCAGTATCTACGCGCCGTTATGATCAGAGTGTGCATCTTGAGTGTGGGTGGAACCACGAGCCTGGTGAGCACTGTGGATGTGGTTTCCCACACCGACATGAAGGTTATTGTCACTCTTAATAAGTAGGAACTGTTGAAGGCATGAATTAATTGAGTTGTGTCATTAGTTTGTCGCCTTTATGATGACTTCGTAAAACTTTTGAATCGGGAATAAGCATAGCATCATACATATTCTGCAGTAGTTCTCTGAAAACGTACGTGCTAATGGTAATAAATGATATTTTAATGGAAAGATTAAGGCTATTGTGCCGATGCCACCCTATGTCTGGGTCTACATACTGGCCTACATGCTGTACTCATGAACGCCTACATGAAACAAAACGGATGAAGTATGTATATCAGTAGCTTTTCACCAAGCCTTGAATATATAGTTGATCTGGTTTATCAAGTCCAAGCCTATCAAGCTTAAATAATAAGTGGTATCACCAGCCATCCCAACTTCAACTTTCAGTTGTCGCTGATAGATTGAATTCCTCGATGCAGAAGTTTGTCCTGACTAAGGAAATGACACCATCAGTCTTTTAATCTATTGATTACGGGTGGTTATTCCAAGTCCGCGTATATTTTTCGAATTAAAAATCAGAGGATCGAAATAAAAGCATGTGAATTTGAAAGGAACATGATCACTTATACATACTGACCGGAAGTTAAGGAATCTCCGAATTCAGGCAAATGCTTGGACTCGAAATCAATCAATAATCAACATAGAGTGGTTAAAACCCTCATGAATGGCTTCTATTGGCTGAAATGGCCTTGCAATCTCTGCCAGGTACGAATCCAAACTGATTAGTTTGGAGTAATCTCATACCAAGTTTTTTATCGGCCGTTACCCTTTAAGCCAATTGCAGTTTTCCGGTTCGTAAAAGTGCGATAGCTAAAGGCGAGCCTATTAAAATGATTACCGACAATTGACTTTTAGGCATTCAAAATATTAGGGCCTATCACTTACATAAAGTGCCTGCATCTTGAAGAATGTGTTCGTTTAGCAAGTTGTAGAGCATCGTTCTATCTGCTTGATACAAATATACCATGATGTAATTGAAAAGAGCATATTAGTCTAAATATCATGCTATCCAAGAGAAAGTGTCGCTTTGCTGTAATAATAAATGAATTAATCTTGAATCAATATTACATCTAAAAAGCATTTTGTTTGATATTTTGTAGGGTTGATTTGACAAAACAATTCCTGCACTTTAAATCAATGAAATGTCAGTTAAACTCAGAAGGGAACACCGTTCGGTTACGGCTTTGCGCAATTTTCGTTAGCGATATTTGTGTCTGTCGATATCGTGATATTCGCATCGCACTCTACTGATCGGCGTACTTTTTTGTTATTTCGGTTTCATACAATTCCTTCTGATACCCGTTTTCGCGGCTGATTGCCATCATTTGATGGTTGTTGTTTTTTTCAATATGCCTATGTCAAATCCGAATATTACTTCTGAGGATGAGTACGATCTGAGGCAATGTGCCGAGTGGTTAAAACGATGTCGGATCATTCCAGATGATCATCCAACCCTGATGCCTGATGGATGTGGTTTGCAGCTGTTACAAACCCTAACGGACGGTGTTAAAATTTGCCATCTTCTGAATACCTTGACCAACGGTGAGGTGGACCCACGTAAAATGAAGGATTTTAGTCCACAGACTCAAAAATCACCATTTCTATGTCGTCAAAATATTCGCTTGTTCGTTAAGCTTTGTGAGGAGGAATTTGGTATTGACAAGAAGTATCTTATTGAACCCAGTGACTTGTACCACGCAAAAAATTTTGGTAAAGTTATTGAACTCTTGTCAAAATTGTCGCGATGTCCTAGGGCTCAGCTTTCTGGAATACCGTATGTCGTTAATATTTAAATTATTTAGAAAATCTTAGTGGATTTCCTCCTGAAAACGGCAACCTCCAAGCCTCCCTTGAGTATTATAACAATTTAAAAGACATTGCAGCATCGATGTGAGCGTTTTTATTTTCGTTCATTTTTAATCTCAGGGAAGATATGCAGATTGCTGCGGAATCCAATTACGCCGATATGGACGAGGAAACCAATGAAATTGTCTATGATACAATCGTTCATGGTGGAAAAGGCACCACTGCGGTATGTTCTCCTTTTTGTCGAAGTTATTTTTCTAGCAACCTGCGGATGAATCTACCTCTCCAAGATCATTTTGTATAAAAGAAATCGTATCTTCTGAAACAAATTATGTCGATGTTCTAAAAATGCTCATTGAGGTTGGCTCCGTTTGTATTTTGATTGGCGCCTTTTTTCAGAAATACATGTGGCCCTTGTCAGTGTATCTTTCACCCCAAGAATTGGAGGAGATTTTCAAGTACATCGAGGTATGCTTTTGGGTTACCTCTAACTGGTCCATTTTTCTCAGGATTTATATTGTATACACAGAGAACTTCTGTCCAATCTAAGTCTGGCAGTTAGTACAACACTTGCCGTGATGACCCTCGGTGAAGTATTCATCAAAATTCGAGATCGACTACTAATTTACGGTGAGTACTGTGGCCACGTCCAAAAGGCCCAGACTCTTGTCTTGGAAATCACCAAGAATGACATTGAAAAGCGCAACAAAATTCAGGATTGTCAAGCCCAGTCGGACAACTATAGCAAATTCCACTTGACTGAACTACTAACTGTTCCGATGCAGAGAGTTTTGAAGTACCATCTCCTCTTAGAGGTTATTTTCCACTTATTGGTTTCGAATTACTTGCTGTTCTTCGGGGATTATCGGGTACATTTGTCCATTTCAGCAATTGTGTAAACTAACAGACGATGACCACCCCGAAAAACCCGAGTTACAGACTGCGTTGGACGGTATGCGAGAACTGGCGCAGACTATAAACGAAGTCAAGCGTGACATGGATACTATCAGTGCAATCGACCAAATTCAAGCTAGGTAGGGAGAAATTATGAACACATTAAAGGGATTAATTTTGGTCCTTTATCACTTCATTGTCTTTATTGTATAAATGTATGTAAAAGAAACACCTTTGCATTTTTCAGGCATTTTGTTTTCGTATTCAAGGTGTTTTAATCTTTCGATGCCTGACAAATGTTCATGAACGCATTTTTTTTTTACTTTTTAGTCTTCTGGAAGTTGCCCTGGTGAGTAACCTCTTCTATACTTTATTTTAAACTTGTTTTAACGATCAGTAATTGTTACCTTACTCTCCTGAGTTTAGCACCCTTTAGTGTCGATTTTCTGAGATATTTAGCAGTCATTTTTGTTTCTTGCCAAACATAAGTCGATCGATAGTGCAGAATTGTGCAACGTGTTTGCCTTAACAAGTTCATTGTTCATCCATGACTATTTTTTCCCCCAAATCGCTTTTACTATACCGTTCCCACTTATTTGCGGGTAATTTCTAATCAATTGTTCCTTCACGACTTTTCTGATATGAGTTGCGTGATATTGCCCCCCTCCCGCCATGGAGAACCATCTCAGGGTCATATTTTTACGCAGCCCTAGCTTCATTTCCCCTAATAGTGCTATCCCCGTAGTGGCAGTTGATTACCATCATCTCCCATATTCCATTAAAATGGTTTATTTGAACTGGAATTTTGCCAAAAGCACAAGGTCCGCTAAGAAGGCTGGTTAATTCATTTTTGTCATTCCAGGACCAAATCGGAATCGATAATTGGTGAAAGTTCGTACCTATTTTTAACTCCTTTTTGAAGGCTGCAGCTAAAATGCCCAGTGAAATGAATATTTGGTCCTCCCATCAATCACTGTTCTTAAAGTACACATCCCGCTAGGTTTCTAGCCTAAATGACAAGGCTATTGTCCATCTTTTCAAATCGTTTTCCTGAACTGGTTCAGTTTAACGTGGCTGTATGCTACGCACAACTTGGGAAAACTATTGTCATATCCAGTGACAATCTCTAAAAAGATCCATATGGGGTTATATCGAAATCACCACTGCTTAATCGTTTACGTAAGCAGTAAACCCGATTATAAGAAACATTACACACTAGAGAGCATCACTTTGTATACAATTTTGGCCATAAACGTTTTTCTAACCTAGCTTCACATAGTTCGACCATTTTTGAGATGAAGTTCTAAGTGGTTTTCGTGGTCTTGCATCCAAAAGAAGAAACACACTACAGCAAAGCATGTTTCAGCAAACTAGATGCTATCATCATCTATTCATTCTTCCCTATCTTTATTAGAAAACAAATGTATGTGCTTAAGCTAACAGTAAAACAATTCATGATGACCTATTAGGGAACTTCAGACAGCTGGAAGAGAAATAAGGCCAAAGGATAAAAAAAATACCTTTTTAATGGTGGATTTCAAACGCATTTCAGCTTGTGATTAATGATGCTTGGTTCTATTGAACTACTGATTGCACTAGTGAAGTTTACACTTATCACAACGGGAACATGCGATCAGCAGTCCCAGGTTAACCATAATTCTTGAATTTTTGGAAGTTTTTTTGATAGCAATTCTAACCAGTTGACTGATACGTTGTTTCAAATATCATATTAAATCATCTAGTCTAATATCAACATATTCTTTGTGCTACCTACTCGTTGAATGGCGTAAAAATAGATTAAGTAAACATTTTTATAACGGTACAAACTATATATTTGGTAATTACCTTTCTTCATATGTCCTACCTCACCGACAAAGCATGCTTGACTTCAAGGGAGGAGTCTTTTTGGCTTCTCTATCGATTTCGCATTGAAATTTTTGCATCTAGGAGGGGATTCAACCAATTACCTTAGAATCCTATTTCAAGTTTATTTCCTGAAAATCACTTGCCTACTAATCGTTTCTTAGGTGTTTATTGATTTACCCTATATTAGTTGGATATTTTACAGTTTGGGTTTTAGCTACTTTCAACCACCTTTGCTTGCAGCTAATGCTTCAAAGATGTCATTGTCTCGGGTCTAAGTTGGGTTCAAACTTGAATGAATTCGGTACTTTTGATTTTGGTCAGGTGCCTGAACGATTTTTTTTTGAAAACGAAAATCTTTCAGCGTTTATCCAAAATCGTTAAACCCAGTGCTAAATAAACTGGCAGTCTACCTGATCACACGTTTGAGAGATCTTATGTCCCTCACGTTTTTTTTATAAATCTCTAAATATTCCATTATCAAAATTTATTGTCTATCCGTGTCCTTTCCACTGACTGTGTTGAGACTCGAGCGCTCGTCGATAGGTACTACAGCATATCAATTTAAACCATGGAATATTAATGCGCGTACGTTCACTTATTTACAGTGGCCTTGAGAAAAGAACGAATTTTCGGTCCACGCCGCATGGTCTGCGATTATAGATTTTGTTGCCTCCTTCGAATAAGGCCTCTAAATTTAGCTATCTTAATGCGCACTCTTCCCATTTGTTTACTTTGTTTATCGGTTGCCAACTTCAAGTAATGCAAAAAATCCCTACTTTTACTTTGTCTCTGTAGAGCAACAGTAGGCGTTTCAACATTCTGAAATCACAATATCTCCCTTTTACCCCTATTTCAATGTGACTTGTAATTGCTTCCAGCTGTTCTGACAGGTCAATTGATATACAGCCTTGTTTTTCGTTCAGTTTTTTGGACGAGCCCCACATACGGTAATAATAGGGGGCTGTTAGTTGATCCTCTAGTCATATTCTGGTCTCATAGAGATGAGTCTAGTTTTTTTTGAAGTTCGTAAATGATTCACATTCAGGTTGACCATGGTATTACGCATTTTCACAGTGATGATGTTGGAATAAAACGGGATAATTGTAAGACCTGAAGCTGGATGAGGTCAAGCCAGCACCTGTCAATAAGGTACCAATGTACCCAAATCATTTCTCGACCATAAACAGCAATCATTGATAAGTTTCATATTCGACCATAACCCATATCACCACGAAGAGGTAAAGGATGTTTGTTTCGTTTCTCCTCTATTCTTGAGTTCGATAAAGTCATTATAGTTGGCTGGAGCCCATTTAGTAATTCGGTCACTACGTGACCGTTTTCCAAATATCTAAGCCCATTCTGCTTCCTTCTTCGGGCAGCATATTGGTAATTTGACAATCACTACTGCTTTGTCTTCGTTATTTTAAGCTGTAGCTAATACCCTTAACGTCTGGGTTTCTATGGAGAGTTTTGAACCCTGATTCTTCTTTTTCAGTTGTTTAAATTAATATGTTCTAACATTTTTGATAGGTTCTTTCAATTGTGCCACAATATTGTTATTCTCCGATTCACTTATGCTGGAGACCAGTTACCCCCAAGGTTCTTCGTTCTAGTAAATTTGAGATTTGCTCGATTTCTAGTTTCTACAAAACTCAATATTGTTTCATTCTTTACCTCTCGATTGTCATGAATTTTTGGAGCTTCTTAATTCGGTCGAATGTTCAAATTAGACTCGGAAAGCTGTTAATCTCAATTCAGTTTTGGCCACATTTGCAATTTTTTGTGTGACTTTGCTATTCGGTGTGATAATAGTGGTAGCTCAAGTTCTTATTGAAGGAAAATGTTTCCAAACTGTCACCTTGGTATGAGGGATCTTCGGAGTCTCTAAGGGTCTCATTTAGCTGCCTGTTTGTAGTCAAATAAATAACCATTTTTTGGTGGTCATTCAAACCGCTACATGTGCCCATCCATTGAATAAATCGCTCACGCGATCGTTGTGCCACCAGCAACTTTACTTTTCCTTCCTCATAATCATGCGATTATTTACTGTAGCTCTAAATCTGGTGGTAGACCATCTCTTGATGAATTATCTGGAGATTTCAAGGAGTCGGAAGCAGTGGTTGTATTTCAGTTGAAGTACTTAAGGTATCATCGACATTCGTGATAAAATGTTCTGGACCTGCTGTTTTTTTTTCCATTTTTCTTCCATTATGCCGCAAGCTTTTTTTATTGGTTCCCTAGCTGGAAGAATTCGGCAGTTGTTCTGACGCGCGAAAGAGCTTCATTCTTTTCGGTAGCTGTGTGGTCGTTTGTAAACCTATTTGGATCTCTTTCGAACGAGTAGAGTCACTATCTCTGCTAATTTTGTGCTTCAAGCGTTCTCTTATGAAATCTAAGACGTTCTAGAAAAAAGGTTTGGAAACTCCAAATCGATAGTTGGGTTAATATTCGGGATTGTGTGTCATCTGGTTTGCAAATCAATTTCAATTTTATTAACGTTCAACAGCTTAAAAGCTCTGTTCTTTTTCGTGCAAATTCGACTGATTTAACTGTATCGTAACTGTAGTTTTAGTCGTAACAATCAGAATATTCAGAAACTAGGTGTACTTGATTTAAGATGCTTGAGAAGATTGACAGACTTGGGTTCTCACTTGTTGAAACACTGAAGATGTGGTAGATGGAAACAAATCGCTCTCGTCCAATTTGTGACTATAAAGGCAAACACCATACTCAATAAGTATTTTGGCGTAGAATTTAAGTGGTGAACTTTCGAAAACTATGTAAAGACATAAAATTGGTGGCAGAAGAGCAGGAACAGTCATTGTTATCTAGCCAGAGCAGAATTTTAAACCCAAATTTCGTTTGTTAATGCACAAAGTTGATAAACTATAGTCGAAGGATAACGTTGAAGATCATCCTTTCTGCACCCATGGCAGATTTGGGCAACTCAGCTTGCCGCCTTGCTATATAATTGATCAAGATATTTTTATCCGTTTCTGGTAAGCACAGGCAGTCCCATGAGGCTCTTTTATCGTACAAACTAAGCGTCTGTCTCTGACGTTAACATCACCGTCCAGTTTAATGAAATTTCAACTTCAAAAGGATATGTAGCCTTAATACCACTTCTAGGAGTTCAGTCCATTTTTTAATGCAAAATAGACAGTGAGCTTACCATGAACATATCCTGTTAGGTTACACAGTAGCTGCCTCACGTTCTTCTTTTATTCCATGAGCTTTTATTAATATTGTAGTCATACGAGCTAGGCTTCTAAACGTCGGTGTCTTCAAGTGCTATGGGTTGGTAATTTAGATTTCAACTATCAGATCGATCTATTTATCACGTCAACTGAATTGCCATTCACTAATTTATCCCACAAACGAGTGCTTCAAAACCCTCATCTCTTTTTTGATCCGTTCTCAGAAGTCAATAGATTTTTTCCTCCTCTGCCTTCATTTTAGGATCGTTTTCTAGTGGAATTATTCATTCAATAAACCTTAAATCTGATCAGTGTACCTACATTTGTTGCGCTTTGTAAGAAATTATTTCCTCCCTTTCGATAATCCTTCGGAGTGTGATTCAAACTACCTTTCAATTTTCCTTTGATTTCTTTGAGGGTGCAGGAATTACCTGGGTCTCCAAGACATGCCATGGCCACTGATAGAGGCAAAGAGGGAGCAATATGCGAAATTGTTAATCGGTGTATTTGCACATCTAGGATTAATGATGCTTTCTTAAAGTTTTATTTTCATACTGCTCCTATACTATCACTGGAGTATACTTATGCATCGGCAGTGCAGCCACCATTTTCGCGCTTGACACTTTAAGCAACTCGAATTCGAGGCTCATCCAGTGAAAAGAATGACTACGCTAGTTAACTATCAACTGAGAGGCACCAGCATAGCTTCCTATTCATAAGGTAAGGGTTAGAAGGCGGTTTTGTCCAACGCAAGCTTGAGTTGATGTTATATTATGGGTCTCCTGCGGATCGCCTTCCTTAATCTTCTGAGATTGACGCAAGAGAAAGTTGGCAACTCAGTTCGTAGTAATAGAGTAAATTGTTTACCTATTCACCACTGTCAAAAAGCTTTTGAACAAGTTATTTTTGATATTTATAGCGTATTCATCAATTACCTTCATTCATTTGTCGATTCCTCGTTACTGTCCCCTTAGTGCCCATAAAGACGTCATTCCTCAGACTTTTTATCCATGCGAGAGGCTGCTTTTAGCTGAAATTGTCTACGTCTCAGAGTCCGCACATTACCGTTAATAAAACGTGAAATCAGACTCTAATGTAATCTAACCACAAGTTGGTTCTGTGTCGCTCTGTTTTGCTCTTGGATGTGGTAGGTACTGTAACTTGCATAAGCGAACGTTGAAGTAGTCAAACATGATTACGAACCATCAAAAAAGAAGTTTGCAGATAAGTTCAAGAAATAAAGTCAAACTCTTACTGCTCGTTAGGATTTTTGCAAACTACATGGCTGTGCAAGTCAATATGCAAATGGAAGAATGCGTGCCTTGGACCTCACTGAGAAAAGATTGGAAATCATCTGATATGCTTATTTCATTCAAATTGTTCAAGATCTCATATGGGTCGTCTGAACCTGTCCTGCTATCAGTTCAAACATGAACGTTCTTTTTCTAATGAAAACTGGAATGAATGAGTCACTTTGAGGTGTGAGTTGATCTTTTCCCTTAACCAAATTGCAAACGAGTCTACATTCATCTCATTTAGTTTTAGCTTCTAGTTCCACTCCTCATCTTGAGTTGTGACTGCGCAATGGTTGCCCTTGTTCGCATTCGAACGGTACATTAAATGCTTTCTAGTTTTCCATGTTTAGCAGCAGTTCTTACTCCTAGTTAAAACCTGAATACTGGTTATTTTACCGGGATCAGGTGGGACAGACCTGTAATTAATATTATCACGTTATTCTACCTATAGGTAAGCCTGAAAGCCGTCTTGGTTTTCAAAACTCTCACTTTTTTATATAAATTGGATTATCTTTTTTGTTCTTAATTATCGTTATAGTTGAGGGCTCTGGATGCGGCGAATCTTCCAATTTGTTGCAGCCTACGTAACTATAAACCTATGATTCTAGAATGGAATCATTGCATTGTAAATACACTCTCATAGTGTTCTTTACGGATGCTGTAATCTATACTCAAGCCCCAAAATGCCACCCTCTTTCGATCTAGTCTTGCTACCGCATTAGTGGGGAATTGAAATACATGCTCTTTCCACTTTTCTGTCTTCCTTTGTCTTTTCGTCTAAACCGATTCAAGTCCTCGCCCCAGTTTGCATTTCACAGTATCAGAATAGCGGTTTGCACCATCTGCTATTCCCACACAACTGCCCACTCATTGATTTGCGTTTCATATTCATTAACTGAATTGCTTATTAAAGTATTAGGGCATATTTTCCAGCAAGCCTCTTCAATGACCAGATCATTGGTATTTGGTCAGGTAGTAGAACAGCGCCTTTTGACCTATTTCATTTTTTGTGAGTGAATGTATTCCTCTAATAAAGCGCGCATATTTAAAATGCGAAGTATTTTTCGAAGTTCTCCGGCTTCAGGCCACTTTTTTGCCAGACTCGAACTCTAAATATTCGCGTTTTGCTAGCAATATTTATGTTTCTGACTCCGATATCATTGCTTATCTTAATCGGCTTACATGTGGTGAATAGTGACTGATTATTGTCAACTTTTTTTCTTTATTATTTGTTTGTATCTTATTTATGATTTGTCTAAACTTTTAGCCCCCGGATAAAAAATTATCGAGCTACGGACGTCGTCATATAGACGGGGAATTGCGCGTGCTGAATCATCTCGACTCAAAGACGAAAATTCGGTAACTTTTGGTTTTTAATAGAGCTAGCTTAAAAGTTTTGCCTATTAGTTCCCATAAAGAAATTAATAATTTGACTTTATTAGATGCCTTTTCGGCTAATTAAAGAGCAATGCTCATTTGTTCAAAAAGAATACACTGACATATTTCAACTTGTTTAATTGCTTAATAAGTCTCAATGTTTAGGTTTTTTTCGTATCTACATTGAAAGGTTCCTCCATTCTTTATCTTAAGGTGGTAACATCATGATTAGCAGAAGTTTCAACAGCCTAAGTAATGGCGTATAGGTATCGGTCGAAATCAAGGCGTCTGTCCAGACATTTCTTCATTTTTTTTTCGCAATTGATGTTTATACGCGAAAAACTTGCCTCAGATTGAATTTCTACTTGCTTTTGATACACTTGAATAGGTGTGCTATGTCTTCGAGTATTCTTCTTGTTTTTATTTTTCATGTCTATAATAGTGCGTTTGGGTTTCGGATCACTGTGATCGTAGTTCGAATAGTCTCATTTTTCAGACATTAAAAGGAGTGGAATCTCGATGATTAGTCATCGGAATGAAAGGATTGCTCTCTGATCTAACTCAGAAATTATGGTGCCTCTCTGGCCGAAGACCCTTTGTTAAGTTTTAAAAGTCTGGATGATCACTCCGTGACTGACCGTCGGTAGTCTTGTCACTTCGATGAAAACCCAGGTGCAGTTTATAGCTAATAGTCATTCAAAATATATCACATACCGATGTTGCTACCATTTTTTTCGGCATTCCACTGCACCTTGTAAAGAGGCTTTGTGATCGCAAGACCAAGACCCAAGAATTTCAACAGCGCTGTGGAGATAATCGGGGTAAATTTACTCGTATTATTAGCTCTCAGTTTATGCTCTTAACTAAAATGTAGTCCACCCATTCGACATTAATTTAACATCGTTTGCACAAATGCTATATCAGATGATGTGGCATTTTGCTGAAGTCTTACGTTTACTTCTGCAAGGAATTTCCATTCCGCTTCCTGCCAGTATCTTGAAAATATCGACATTTTTAGACTGATCCTGATTCCATTATCAGACAGGGTGAGCAATTGATATGTTGGACAGCGCCAGATCGAGTCAAAGCGAAATTTCCTCTGACATAATTTTTTAACATTGATGGAAGCGGTGTTGCTCAACAACAAGGTTTAGCTTAGACGTTTCTTTGCGATTTGATTTTGAAATACTGAAACCCATTGAATCACCTCCAGGATTTTGAATGACTAAACGAATTGATTGATGCTGATCACAAGGGAATGGAATGGGTAATTAGTAGTCGTTAAGATCTCTCTCTCTCCAAAGTCTCCAATTCAAATTTGGATGCTGTGAGTGGTGACTTTATGTCCAGAAAATTGTCCAAAATGTAATCGGTCTCTTTGAATATCAATTTCGCTGATTAAATGTGGTTTATGTATTGTCTTCAAGCTGAATCTCATAGATCCTTTTAAGGTACACATAAACAACTTGATCGTATACACACCCACATATTCGGCCTTTGTGCTTGTCATCCGCGAATTCCTCAGTTATGTCTCCTTTGTTCCTTTCATCATATTTATGTGCCTCTTAACACAATAATTTTTCGTAAACATTGCTTCGCCCAAAGCTGACTGATTACCAGTTGGCTTGTCTTGTGATATTTTTTTATCGCTTTCTGTTCATTCGTCTCAGTCTCTGATCGAATAAGATGGGGATTAGTGTTATTTTACGCTAATGGACTTTAGACTTGTACTTTTTGCCAACTGATCCACCGAATGAAGACGTAGAGGTTAGATTACTATGCATGCACCCGCTAGGCGCCGAGGCGCCCAACCAGTAAATACACAACAGCTAAAAGGGCACTAAATTTTCATTTTTTCTAACCCTGCCGTGCTGAGCGCTAATGCAGATGTCGTTGCAGGTAGTATTTTCGTCTCTAGACCTAAACTGAATTGTGTGCTACTTATTTCTTATTTATTCAAGTAATGAGTTAGAATATGCCAAGGGCATTTATGTGCTACTAGCACGTACGTCTGATCACGCAATCTCAGTAGCCAAAATTCAAGCCTATTTTGACAAGTCATTGTTTTTGTTCGTTTAAATTAACGCTTTCTGAGCTAATTAGCTATGCCTCAGGATGTTCGCTTTCAAGATCTATCGAATATTCTCAAAAATGGCCTGTGAAATTGCAAGGAACGAACAGCGGTCTCAAATTGCGCGGTGACAAACAAGAGCTGGAATCCTAAGGTTTCATAGGACCCTCCTCTTTCCTAAAAAACGCTAAACATTGGAGACCATGCAGTTCTTGCCTAAATACTAGCCCTGCCACTAGCTGTCAGCGATTAAACTTTTGTAACTGATTGGTAGAGAGAACTAACAGGCGTCTCGCCAATGCGTCTGAAACCAAGGCTATCAGATGAGTTTGATGCGTACTCGACCGGTATAATTCTAGTGTACACTTACTCTAGTGAATTGTCTGGAAATCAAAATCGCTTCCACATAACCCAATATCTCTGGTGAACCTGCTGGTACTTTTTTAATGTGCAGCAATTAATTACCTGCAGTGACCGTTTACCATTCTTATTATTTTTGGACACTCTGTTGAGCTACGCCATTAAAAGGTAGGAATTCCGCTCATTTTTTTTGCGAATCTTGTGGTACTTTAGTCTATAATGTTCAAAAACCTAATTGTTCTCTTTTTCCTTTCCTTTAGATATGTTTTCCTCTTTGACAAAGTTCTCCTGCTTTGCAAATCGAAGGTAAGTTGCAGATCGCTCATTCCTTGAAAATGACTCAGCATTCCTCCAAGTTCGCGTTGAATTTTGCTCTTCCACCGAGTTGAGCTGGATTCGCTACAGTTATCTGCAAAAACCGTGCATTTAATTTTTTCGTTTCCTCTAAGCCTGACCTTGAACCATCAATTAATGTACCGCGAGACTTCTCCGCATTCGATCCCAAACCTTAAGGACTGTGAATTTTCTTAAGCTGGTTATAGCGCTTGGTAAAGTTTTAAAATTCAATGTAAGTCAATCACTGCAACTCCTCTAGCGGTTTGCTCGTGATCGTCTGATCCCGTTAGGCTAGAATAACACTGTTTGAATATGGTTCTCTTCACATGATTGTGCATACGAGTGTTTATAGTGGTTATTAGGCCTAGGCTCTTTGACAGGTGGGTCGTCAGGACTTGAGCGCAGTTGATTGCGCACCTACCATCTAAATGGATCACGTAATTTGCGTCCTTCGGCCACTGACTAATTACTTCACAAAAAAGTCAAATCAATGGATTAAGTAAGTAAGCTAGTGACTGATGCCCGTCGCTATCCTCGCTGGTACATTTCGCATTGAACTGAATGCGTGGTAAGACTGTCGGACATCTGTTTGAAGAGGTAGGTAGAGTTGACTAGACTGCTCTTCATGGGGCTGACTTAACTGCTGCTAGAAATAACATGCTTGAATGGTGAATCGGCAATTGCGTAATTTACGCAGACACAGGAGAACTTTGTGGATCGTAACTCCTCTACTTATTATCACGGTCTGAATGCTGGCGGCGGAGTATCGGTCCACGATAACAAAGTGAGCCGTATTTGTGTAGACCAGCGTCGTGATGTAAATGCCAATTTTCTTTCTCTTCATTCAGTCCTAGCCATTTGCTCACACACTTAACTCTAAACTAACACGCTTTGTTTTTTGACTTCGAGAATTTGTTTGTTTTGTGATCCGCTTTTAGTTTACTCTCTGGCCTAATCAATTTCTGCAGGTGTGAAGTTGCACTCTATTTGCAGAATGTCAAATGGAGATTGATGGCTATTATTTGAGCCATATTTCTCTATCTCGAAGGTCTCACGAGCCCAGGCTCATTACCTGACTGTCCGAAAGGAGGCTGGGCCTCTTGTGAGTTCTGTAGTAGTAGTGACATTGGTGCCCATTCTCTTATTTACCTGAGGAATCTCAATATGTACGTCTGGAACATGTTAGAATGGAACGTTGGCATTGATCAGTTTCTGTGTTTCGGTCTTTTTCTCTACTTTGTGATGCGATGCGTCTGCTCTCATATCCTATTGATGTCTAGGCAACTATTGTGGTCTTTGTTTGCTGTAGATCAAGCACGTTCTCAACTGTACCTATCAGTGTTGGAAAGTGAACACTTCACAGTTATGGCCACCCTTTGACAACACTTGTCAGGAAATAACAACCTGACAGTTCAATGTAGATCAATTTGCTCGGACCGTTTACAATGTCTCTTTCGAGTGACTGGTGCACTTTCCTCCGTGTACACCTTTAAGTGTGCCGCATAATTAGGTGACATTATAAGGCGCCTGTGATTGACTTCGTGTCTGATCTTTTTGTTCACATTCTGACTAATCGCTAGGCCTTGTTAATTAACCAACCCAAATTAGCTAACTCGGCCCTCCCTACCGCTTCGTTTGCTTGTTTAAAAGCAGAGTATGGCGTTAATGCGTGTATTTTACGATGGCATCTATTTCAGAGTCTGGTAATTGTCTAGTGTTGATTTTCCGAAACAAGTCCTCTTGGGTTTCTTCATACCTTTTGTTCTTTGACGAACGCATATATAATTTACTAAATTGTATAGTTTTGAAAAATCTGTTATTGCCCTTTTTAAACATTCAAGCATGACCTCGGCTATATGCACTTTAAGTCCCGGCGCACCGCGACAAATGTGCAAACTAGGTTGAGCTATCATTGATTCTACCTTCAAATTCGTATATTTCTATCATCAGGCCTTAAGTTTATTTGTAGATCCTTCTTCTGATCCTTCACGAGTCTAATCAACCTTTTTCCCTCTTTTTTTCTTAAAGCAGTTAGGTCTCTATTTGCATTAGTGATATCGGGAGATGTCGATAAAGCTCACATTCCCCTGAAGGACTACCTTCTGACGTCTCCTTTGGGGGTTATATATGATTTGTTGTCAGTAGGTGTTTGAAATAATGTTAACTTCTCTAAGTTCCTGCGCACCAAGATCAACTTCTATCTTTACGATTCTAAGTTGCTGTAATATCGGCACATGCCAGTACGTTCAAGCCTTTGTGTTCACAATTCCTGTAAATACAATCATGATTCAAACTAGTGGTCGTAAATCAAGCTACGTGATAGAATGAACTCGCCTATCCAATTTCGTATGTCGTTTGATCATGTTTTTTGTTCAAAGATTTTTTGGGATAATACAACTCCCGATGTTTTTCATTGCGCTAGTTAATGGATTTCCCTCACTTGACTTTATTCATTTTTACTATTACATCCTTGTAAATATGTCGGTAAATTATGCTCTAGTGTTTTTTGTCCTACCAGCAACTTGGTGATGCAATAGGGGTCCTTACGTCCTATCGTTCGATTGCGCAATTTGCTTTTGTGCCGTTTTAAGATTCCCCCTGAGCTTCATCTTAATCGTTGGCCAATCTGAATTCGATGTGTAAGAGCAATCCTCAATCTTGCTTGGCCTCTACTTGAGTTCGTGCCCACGAGCGGATTACCATATAGCTTGGAAATTCGATACCTTTTTAGTTGAGGCTCTTTTCGCTCGGAAGCAAAACAGATGCTGTGGATTAGATGGACTCGCTGTTGCTTAGGCCTTTTGAATCGTCTCAAGGATTGACTAGTTGTTTCTTGTCCTGTTAATCGCCAACTTCTATCAGAAAGTTGGCTAGCCACCTCAGAAACTCGTCGAGGTGAGGGTTGGAGTACTCGTATTATCATGTTAGAATTGGCTTGGTAATTTGTGTTTTGCCATACACGATTTGTTGGTCAGCAATAATTTCTCGTTTAAATCGCCGTCTAGGTCATTTTCTTGCTCTAAAATTTTATTCCCAACTCCAGATTCCATGCACTTTGTCAAGAACGCAAATAAGGTTACCCGTCAAATTGCTGTTGACATGATGTATTGATTACACATTGTCTTTTTTCCCTTGTGTTCTATCGAAACTGTGCTGCACACATCAATCTAAACTATTGGAAAGCGCGAGTCATTTTATTGGTATTACTGCGGTAGTTGTCACTACCACACCCAGGGGTGTTGATTTACACGATGCTTCGGTGTTATTTTTTGGGCCTTCGGAAGTCAACTGATTAGCTTTTGTTCTTTTTGTTTGCTTCCAGCCTTTCTAATTGTCCGTATTCAATTTTTTGTTGGAGATCTAATGTTCATCTTATCATTTGTTCTTAAATTCGATTTTTTACTCTACTGCAGTACTGTGGATCGAAACGTAACTTCTTTCCTTCTTGAATAATGACTTAAGTGAATTGGGTGTTGATAAATGGGATGGTTGATCATACCTTCGTCGTTATCCGATATGAAATGAGGCGGTTAATATCACTTGCGGGGACAATCGATTTCATGCAAATTTAAGTTACTTGTGCATTGAGATGGTTAGGAGGTGGCCCAAGTACCACCTTGACTATTATCGACGGCAGAGTAATTGTGCTCAGAACGGTAGTTCTCGTCGCTCTCTAATCGACCCGCATACTCGGTCTTAATGATCGATTCTAGCAGATCGAGATTACCAGCAGAATCTGTCTATTCCTTCTCGTTTTTGCTGTTTGGTTTTCCAATTGCCACGTCTTTTGTAAGAAAGCTCTCTAGGTAAACTCGTGTACGATAAACGTTTGTTTGCGTTCTGGACCCAAGTTAGACACATTTGAGGGTCAGAAAGGTATTTTTGATTTTCCTGCAACTTTAATGAAGAAACGCTTATTTTCCCATAAAAAAAAAACAAGTTTACAGTATCCATAAACGCGTACCCATAATTAGAGTCACCAAACGCTGTTCAAAATCATTTTCGCACACGAGTGGTTTATTCCCTACCTCTTCCTCTTCCTCCTCTGACTTCGATGCCCCGTAGCACCTTAGCAAGAAGCACCAAGATCGGGGACAATATGCTTTTTACACTACAAAAGCCTTCCACCAACTGTTCGCTCGAATTATTCTCCCCTTTCGCCGTTAAGCACAGCTTTCTGCCTGTGTCTATTTCAGGGTGACAACTACACCTTCATGGCCGCTTACCACATTGTAAATGGTGCGCCTCAGGCTCTCGGCTTACCCACCAAGAAGGGTGGAAAGGTGAGTGGAAGATGATTTATTATTACCATTACTCTGCTAAATGGTTTTAATCGAGCAATCGGTGTATCCAAATTAATCAAATAGAAACCGTTGGGCGTCGGTTCACTCTTCTCCTTTCCACGTGAAAAATTAACACTTCTCTGGCTTTGGCGAATGAAGTGATTTGTTCTCTCATTTTTCCGCTTTCTAGTTTCCTTTTGAGTTCACAATCCCGATTGCCGGGGAACGCGATGAAGACGTTCAGCTGACGTTTTTTGCCAAGTCAGAGGAACTTCGAAATGCCTGGATTAAGGCAACGGAAACTGCTCTGTAAGTTTCTCAAGACCCTCCCTCTCGTAAGCTTAAAATCAAGTGGGAGTATCTCGCTTTGAGATTGCATTTTAGGAGCAATCAATTCCCTCCCGGAGCTAAGGATAACGGCTACCAGTTTGAGATGGCCACCTTCAAGCAAACCACTTATTGTTGTATGTGTAAAAGGCTGCTGCAAGGTGTCTTCTATCAAGGATATCAATGTAGAGGTAAGTGCGGCTTCTAGAGGTGCTATTCCATCTCTGATGCACCATAATGTAACCAAAATCTCATGCCTCTACTGTGGGAAACTGTCCTACTTGCATTTGAGAAGATCTATGCAGATCTCATAAGGAACTTGCTTAGGACAAGACTGGAAGAATCTTCCAGGAATTTAAAGCAATTAGGTGAAATCATCACAACAGAATAAGGTGCCAACTTTAAGTATTTTCATTCATTTAGCTCTTTATGGATTAATCTTGAGGAACGGTATTGTCGATGGTGTAATTTTAGCCGTTCCTGGACTTTGTAGAATCGGAAATAATCTCAGTGTTCACTTTATGTATCGAATTCTATGTTTCTGCCAACTCGGCGTGGTCTTGGCAGGAAATGCCTCTTGCGTAGTCTTTTCAGGTTCGGCTAGTATGAAACGTTCAGGAAGCGAGATGATCTCAGCATTCTCCTTCATTGGACGTTCTCGATCATGTCCTGTGAGTTTCGCATACGCTCGAAAATTTTTCTGCCCAAGGTAAGTTTTCTATGGGAAGGAATCGATTTTTTTACAATATTTAAGCAGCTTTCAGCTTAATATTGAAAAGAAACCCTTTTTTTTCGATTCTACTGCCAGCCGACCAACGACTAGTACCTATTGTCTCCTTCCACTGTTAAAGAGGTAGATTTGTACAAAACGGGTTATCGGGACGTAGCTAGACCTATAGTCCCTCTCGATGTCCTTTTTTCTAAATCCCTACAAAGTTAACACCATATTCTTTTAGGTATTGAACAAATTTTACGACTCGATCATGGGGGATCGGGGGGCGGGAACGCTAATAATTACTTGCTGGAGTGTTGTTTCACGGCCTTTATGCGATGCTGGAAGTTAGCTTATCGGCCTCTGTTTCGAACAACCACCCGCCTGCCTACAGAGCTCTTATTACTGTAGAACCTAGTAGCTCCTTCATCTCGATGTTCTTCTGAATGTTACAGAAACTGGTTTGGCCGCACACAAGGCTTGTTTGGTGAATGTGCCGACTCTCCTTCCACTTCGTACTTCCATTTTCCTCCCTAACGGAGGCAGTGCTACCTATCACCGAGGTAGCAGTAGTCACTTCTTCCGTCCTTCAGTGGCGTCGGTTCCTACGCCTCCGCCACCCCATTCAGCCACAGGCTCTAATCACTACATCCAGCCCCCTCATCGAGTCTCCCGCAACACCAGCTCCGTATCTACTAATTCGGCAATCATTGCGTCATTGCATCTCCGTACTGGATCCAGTTCTTTTGAGACCATCGGCGGAGGGGATTTGTTCTCGTCAAGATCACTTACGGTCACCTCAGTGACGGCATATATGGGCGAGCCCGCTCCTCCCCACCCAATAACCAATACAGCGCCCCTGGGTGATGCGGTTAAAAGGCCGAAGCCTCTCTGCTTTGGAGTTGGTGAGAAGATTACGCTATTGCAACCATTCGATGGGTCTAGATGGCTTCAGGTTAGTATTATTCGAGTTCTTGGACCTGAAGTCTAGCTTGGATAGTGCATAAAATGAACGGCGACTAGGATTGTATATGCTATTCCAACGTTGGTCAAACGTTCATCATGCCTCGGGTAGCTTACATACAGCCGATAGTGTGTCAGATCCACGGTGAATGGCCCATAGCATTGTGTTCCATTCGATCAGGTAATCAGAGATGTCGAGAATAACATTTTAAGAGCGAGTGGGATGAAAATTGCTCTCGCGCTGAATTGAATTATAAAATAGAAGGGCAAGGTACTTCTGAAATCCACGCTGAAAATGGTTCACATAATTTCAGCAAAACTTTAGCCATTGCAACAGCTCCCCCATATTGATTGTGATGGAGGATCGTTGCATACAAGCTCCAATATCTGCCCAACTGCAAAATCATTCATGTTTAGTTTAAATCAGTTGCTCTGAAATCTTCAAAACGAGACCCATATCAATTTCCATACTATTTTACTCCAAGGTCACAGAGCTTTAACATAGCGTCTGCTCCAGTTTTTCGAGAGCATTTTGCTTCCCAAAAGCCGCATACATTCAACAAGTGGGCCACTTTCTACTTGAATAGTCATTCATCTGGTGTTATCTTCCATTATCTGAGTATCGATTTCGGCTGCATTCTCAAGTCCCTGTTTTCCTGACACTAATTGACATTCAGGGAATGGCTCATTAACTGCGCATCTCAAGCTCGGGGTAAAAAAACCTGAGGTGGGACATAAAGAATGTTTATTCATGAAATCACCCTTTAAATCGGGCCACTAATGCTGTCATACCCTGCCCAAGTCTGATATAACGCTTTTTAATTGACCTTTTATTGAGTCTGTTAATACACTACACCTGCTTTACTCGGCGCGTGTGAGCTGTTGCAGATGTCGGCATTTTATTTTCGTCTGGAGCGGTATGTAAATCAGCTATAGATGTGGGGATGGATGGGTTTCCAGTTTCGTGTATGATTTACCTCTCTAGTCATGCACCAGAATCTAGCTGGTGTCGTCCCTCATTTTTTGATAAGGTATGATTCTCCTTGACGGTTTGTGGCATCAGTGAATTGGTGGAGTTCCCAAGACCAAGTCAATACTCTTAGCTGTACCAATTCTGCCACTCCCATCCCCCCCCCCCCCCCCCCTCCTCTTTCCTATCACTTAGATGCGGTAAGCGGTGGGAGTTTAAGTGGTTCTAGAATGCTGCCTTCGACGATGTATTTGTTCGACTTTTTAGATTGTGTCAGCGTTATTGGTTATTCACACAAAAGGGGAGTCAATATCTACTGAGAACAAATGATAACGATTGTTCTTATTCTGAGGTAGCGCAGGTGACCGAGTAATAGAGAGAAGGGCAGAAAGCGGATTATACTTCCCCTCCTCTCACACAAAGGGCGTTTGTTTTTCTGGTCTACCGATGTGTCTAAGCCGCAATTCGTTTCGAGTAAATGGATATTATCAGATCTGGCTAATGTGTCTGCGTGACTCGAATTCTTATTTTGAGTTGTGGAAATGTACTTTTCGTTCATTTTTAATGTCAAAAGCTAGTTCGGCAGATCATGACTGGAGCTTTAAGGTCCGTCCCATTTCGTCAGTCATATTTAATCTACACAGTTGAATTTCGCACCACGACTTATCGTAGTCATAGCAATAGCCTATATAGCTTTAGTGAAAGCAAAAGACATATGTAATCCTTTGAGTGCTCTCAAAAAGTGAAATGTTTGCTATCAGCTACTGGAATGGAGAATACTTCAATTTTGTACACTAATCTGCTTCCCGTCTTAGAGCGGCAACTCGATCTTCTCGTTCAAAGATATATGATCCTTTTTCTCGCAAGTTATTTTCCACCAGCTTCTGCCTTATCCTTCAAAGTAGTCCATGTGACTCATCTTTCGTTTTAGCTAGAGTTTATTGACTTGAAAGCGACTACTATACATACACAATTACATTTTTCAAACAAAATTCGGCCTTTGCTGGCACGTGGTTTAGACAATAACTTTGGAAACTCACTCCCTCTTGGGATTTTTTATGGTTTCTCCTCTTATCGGCGTAGGGTGGTTTTCGAACGTGATTTTCACTTAGTTTATCCAAACACCAAATGAGGGTCCACTGGGATTGTCCGATAACCAATTTGAATTTGGACTCATGGGCGTTACTAAGGTAGGTATGTTAGTATTAAGAAGTATGTTATATGAATCTAAGCTCATGGTTTTGGAAAGCATCTACGCCCATTCGCCCTAGGATGAGTGAAATCGTCGAAAGTCCCCAATTCGACCAACTCTTTATGGGTCATCATTAGTCGGTTTGAGCGATCATTCTAATCATTGTATATGTGATGAGGTGTTCCAAACTTGCGTTGAGCACTAGAATGGTGCCTATTGTTGAACAGAACGTCCGCTACGCAGTGTGAAGTTACTCCTAATGGTTTCCTTTTCCTCTTTGGAACTATTAGAAAAATGAGCAAAACGTGTTTTATTCTTGCCCACCTGTGCCTCGGCAATTAAGTGATGCCATCGAAAATAGACGGTTCGCCTTGTCTCTATTAGTTTCTCGAAGAATCAACGTGCGATGTTTATCTCCTGTAATATGTGCTTTTGTGGGCATTCACAGAAACCATAAAAACCATTCGCTGCGGGAGACTTTGCGATAACTCCGCAAAAGGCCAAAGATTCTGCCTAGTGCATTGCACTCAACGCTGTCCACCCCCCTTCTGACTCGGAAATCTTAGTGTCAGATGATTTGCTTTATGATCAACAGCCTATGGGACCTAGGGATCTCAAATGTACCTCTTGTATTTCAGGGTAGACTGAATGATCAAGAAGGCTGGTTCCCGGTATCTCATGTGGATATCCCACTGCAACCTGATGTAAGTAGTCATTTCTCTTGTGCTTTTGCATCTTAGAATGGCTCTGTTGAAATTATTCGTGCAGGTTCTTTTATCGAAGGCCTAAGATATCCTGTCAGAGATAATAGCAATCCCACAGTAGAAGTTCTCTCACTGTAAGCATAGATTTTTGCCACAAAGTTGGTAGACTTGCAGTTTTATGGCTGTTAACGTCAGAATAGCGTGGGAAGAATAATTTATTTAAGGGTACATGCTTAGATTGCTGCACTGTCGAAACCAGAAATCGGGTATTAGAACACATTTGCATACTGGTTGCCTAGCGATTCGACGATGCACCACAGTTTGGTGAGTCTGCAAGCAGTTTATACACGCAAGTATTCCTCTTCGTTCCCAAACTTCTCGTCCACGTGATCATACTATTACCTGAAAGTACATATCTTTGACCTTTTGGGCGAATGTGATTTTGTTAATTAGCTAAAAAAGGCTTGCTAATTTTGATACCAAACTTGTCTATGGCTGATGTACAGCGGTCGTTCGCTACAATGTCGCGTCAAATATCACGAGATTGCGTATCCCGGGTGGTCTCTCTTAACGATGCGGTAGCCGCTCTAGCCTCGTCTACATCTCCCTGGGGGCCTTCTCTTTATCACGAGACACCAGCTGAGATCCCAACTGCTTGTGAGACTGATGATCAAGCGCCCCCGCCCTCAACACCAACTCTCAAGACTTCACTCTCCAACTATCCCTGGTTGGTTTTAGCATGCAATAGTGTAGGTTTAGTGCCAGTTCTCATGGAAACGGTCTGAGAATAAATTGTCTTAAGCATGTGCTTGCATGTACTCATTTCGTCCATTATTTTATGTTGCATGCTCTTTCCTCCCGTTCCCCGACTCTACTGGTCTATGTGGTGATAATACTTGGGGAACTCTGAAACAGTCGCCGACACCACCTATTGGCTCACAGAAGTCCCTTTTTTCGGACCGAACCGAACTGCCTCCAGTACCATCGTCGAGTTCTGGCAGTTTATTGGGAAACGGAGTCACACGCTCCTCCTCACTGCAGGCCTATGCGGCTTCTAATGCAGTCGTCGGCGGCAACACCGGAGGCTTGAAGTCCATTCCTGTGCGGTATCACAGCTGCGCCGCAGCACCATCATCTGCGGTCTCGTCGACTGTATCGACCATGTCTTGGTAGAACCGAATCCTCCCAGCCCGCTCCCTCTTATCAATCCGCTTTCTTGGTGGTCGTTTCCTATTTTAAGATACTTCAGTAGTCCGTCTTTGCTTTGGCCCATGGCACGGCGTCCTTACCACCCAACTTAGTGTAGCTTTAAATGCATGCACTGTAATGTTAGTCTCATATTTTATGGATTTCTAGAGCACTAGTAGGATGGAGGCATCTCTAAGCCATGTACTTGATGGGCTTGGTACTGCTAATGACTTGGCTGGGTTCTGTGGGTTTCAACTGACAGTAGTAGCGCTTTTCCGCTGATTTATGAGCGAAACGTTGTGGTATTGCTTTTCGTAGAGTAATACATTTGCTGGACTAGCTATGGTTAATCTTCCCGCTTGTCTTAGCATAAATTTCTTTCTTAAGGCTACCCCGCCATCGATCCGTTTTAACCTCATTAGAACCAATTAGATCCTTTAGCTTTTTACTGTTATCAGATCCATTATATGATTGATTTTCAAATAATGTACAAGGGGTTTAAGCACTAATCAGCTGCATGTGCCTGTTTTTAACCCTCTTCTGTGTTAGACCCTAATCTTTTCTATTCTTTTCCCAGGTACTATGGTGAGATGGATCGGGCGGAGGCGACTCAGTTGCTGAAGGGTTGTGAGGATGGTACTTTCCTAGTGCGTATCTCGAGGAATGTCTCACGAATGGGTGAGTACTCCCTCTCGGTGGTGTACCGCCATCCGCGACACATCCGGATTCAAAGAACGCCCGACTCTTGCTTCTATCTCTGCACGCCACAGCGTTTCAACTCTCTAGAGGTGAAGTCGAAGTTGTTTTTTTCTTAATAATGGTATCGCTTATTTGGTTTTCGATCGATTGGTGATCTCGAAGTTATTTTTTGTGGCTGATCTCTCATTCAGAACTGGGAGGTCATGACCTCTGCTTGTCCTCAATTTTACTATAACCTGGGGCCTCTGCGAACAAAGTGTCCCCCAGCACTTATCCTAGGTACAGGAATGTTTCTTGGGACGTCTCCATATGGCTATCCCACCAAGGCCGCCATTGAGCTGTGTGAGGGGTCATTCCTAGTACTGATTATGCACCTATGAGGAATAAGGCGCGTATGCGAGTGCTGCAGTATTTAGTTCTTCTGACTAGGAGTATCTGATTTGGTGGATATCAGTCAGGCAAGTTTTCATCTGTAAACAATAAATCTGGCTGTAACCCACAGACTCTATAAGTCGAAAAATGTAGTCGAATAAATAAAACGGAAGCGAGTATGAATATTAATAGAGTCTGTTGATGTTGCCTCAGCCGGCGGATTGTCTACTTTCCATTTGGCTGCTACCTTTCGTAAAGAGTGGTTTGTATTGTTATTACAGTTTATTTTAATTTTTTTGAGGTTAGGTGGCAAGCGATCGTGTCTACCTCCATCTTGGCCTTTCCTATACCAAGAGAGAGATTCTGTTTTATTAACTATACCATAGCCATCGTTAGAGGAATGAGGCTTAGAATGAGGAGGGCATCTTTTGGTTTTCGCTATGCAGATTGGCTTTAGCAAGTGTGGCGAAATGACGAGGAATTTTCAAACTTTCGAAGGCCGCTTAAAGGCATTGCTTCTGGCCGCCCGATATCTGTTGATGATTGAGTTTCTATTCAGCCTGATCATCTTGATTCTCACTAAGCGAAAAAAAAAAAACAAAAAAAAAAAACAGTTGCGGTCCCAAATACACTAGCGGCTTAGCCAACAATGTCTCGTCCACTAATTTTATTACAATGTTCTAGCTCCTTCCCGATGTCAGCTTTCCTGGTTCAGTCGAGCCTTCCCCTTCTGCACGCCTTAACGTTGCAAAGCTCTTCAAAAATCGAAATTCGTAAATATTCAGGTCTTTATGGTCTCCGAACATCCTTTTCTCATATGAACTAGACTTTGCAGTCATCTTCTCAAATGCGAATATAATATCGAACCCACGGCGAAACTGCCACTCACTTCGCCTTCTTTGTAAGACACTGTTAGCGATTAGTCATTTCTGCTGAATCAGGAACAGTAAAGTGCGGTAGATTGATGCGAGATACCATTAAAATGTGTGTGTAAACTGTGACTGAATGTTTATGTATCTCATATTTCTCTCACTTATGCTTTGTAAAGTTAGTGCACTTGGTTCCTCACCTGTGTGATATCGAACCAATGGGCAGATATTTGAAGACACTAGCAAATTGGAATGTTTATCGTGTTAGTCATTTGAACTCGTGCCGGTTCTTTCCAGAGGTCAAACCATGTTGACACTTACGGAACTGAATTCAAAGCGAATCGTAAATAGCATCTGCGGTGCAGGAATCCGCCTAAACCTTTCCACCCTATATAATTTTTGTGGCTTTACTTCAGACATGCGACGTTTTCCTAAACGCAACACCTTCGTTTAGCATCGATTTTGACTTATTTCATACATGCGCAAGTATCCAGAGTTAGCGGATTTAGTTCTTCACTTTTCAGTCTATCGACTGTGTACGCGCTTCCATTGTGACTCATTCTTCCATTCCTAATATGTACGCCTTGCTGCCAATTTTCTTTCGGCTTCCATTCCCCCCCCCTCTCCCCAGAATAGGTTTTGTAACCATTCTTTGAGGAAAAGCCGAAGTGCAATTAGGGGATAAAGTCAATTTGGAGCGCACGAGTCTTGTTCAATAACTCTTTAGACATACTCTTCCCCCCCCCCCTTTCGGCGCATTTTTCATCCTCCTGACGATCCGCTGTCTGAATTTTCCCTTTGATGTGAGGCCAGGTAGCTGATCCCAACCCAATCACTAAATTTTATATTAAATGAGGTAATTGAACCCTAGAGGCCAAAACGTCGAGACGCTTTCGAGGTGGTGGTGCATTGTTACAGTTTGCAAGTCCCACTGACTGGGTCAAGTTTAGTGTTCAGGCGTCATGAGAATCGGCTCCCTATGTATTTTTGTAACTTTGATTGCTGGATTTTTTCCAGTGGGTTCCAAAACATTCATCCCCTCATTGATGCGCACTGTTGAGAATCGCATCTAGTATGTAATCTTCAAGACATCAATAATTCACACACTGTGGTTCCAATCGAACCAGGAACAAACGCACTAAACAAAAGTTGCCCAATGTCCGTCATGCACCGCTGGTGCTAAAAATGTCGCGGTCCCTCCATTTTGATCGAAAAACACTAAAGCCCATATCGGTGAGTTGAAGAGCCCGAGTGACCTCGTATTCGTCGCCTGCAGTTAACGCACTGGTCTTTTACCAATACTACTTTTCTGTATGGTTGGCACGCTTTGAATAGGAATCACTTTAATGCCAGTTTAGGGCTCAAACCCCACTTAACTCTTTGTGGTGCAGTTGGAGACGTGTGGCTTTTATTCATCCTTGTTGATTTGTTTCAGGCGTTGGTAGACTTTTACTGCCGTTTCTCTTTGAACGAGTGCTTTGATGAGGTACAAACTTGCCTACGATTTCCCTACCAGCGCTGTCCCGGTAAGTCGGTACTTCCATCTGTCATGTCAGAATGTCAGAAATAGTAGTCGTTTCGGCAGATAGAAATGCGTACGTAAAAACAACAAACCATTTAATGCACAAGATGAGATAACTCCGCTTATTTAATGCACAGATAATTGTGCACTTCATATCTAAAACTGTGAATTTACCGATAACTATTCTCTATTTTCATAACAAGCAGAAGAAAGTGTGCTTTTCTATGCGCGGGCTCAGTACGACTTTGAAGGTGATTCCAATCCACTCATGTTGCCATTGAGTTGTGGCGACATCGTCCATGTCATAAGCACTCGCGCCAAGGAGCAGGGATGGTGGAAAGGATGGTTGAATGGACGGGTAAGGATATGCTCATGTCTACTTGTCTCCTCTAACTCCATAACGTCTTGGCATATTCTTGTTTTCTTTAGATTGGATTCTTTCCTCTTACATTTGTTACTCGGCTGTCATGATTGAAGTGGCAATCCACGTCTAGTATCATTTTGTCCCATGTGTATATAGCCAGAAAGGAGACGCGGCAAGAGAGCTGTATCTGCCTCTGTTTTACGCTTGACAATCTATCATACATCTCCCAAAATCTCTTCCCTTCTTTCCCCTCGTCCCTGCACATCAACTCTGCATTCGCCTCGAAAACATTTTGGCTTGTTGTTATTTCAAACAGATCAATTACATCTGTCATTTGCGCCTTTGACTTCCCTTGCGGCAGCTACATAGGTAATCCCTACTGCCCCACCAGCGGTAATCAGTCATCCCTCGGTACCTCTTGCAATTTACCTTGCTAATGATCACTGTAGAAGAGACGATCAATGTAGAGTTTCAGTGGCTCACTTGGGCAGTCTGTGATATTTCTACGCTTGGTTTTGTTATTTATGCATGGTGAGCCAAGTTGTTTGGTTACGACTGGTTGGATTAATTAACCCAACGTTTGGGTAGGATATCGTTATATATCTCATGTAGGATGCATGTGCGTTTATCTGTCGTATTAGGAATTGGTCAATCTCTGGGGCATCTTATGGAGTTGCAAAGTTCAAATATGGCGGGCTTGTCATCGTGGGGTGCGTCGGTCGTCGTGCTGAGAATCAGCGCTTTGAACCGCATGACTGCATTATATTTTGCCCATCAATCACAAAATCAGGCTTTTGAAGTGAGATATTTCATTTATCTCATAACTGAATACATCTACACTTGGCTAAAATTTGTACCAATAACGCTTATTTTCAATCGCTATAGAGAAAAGCATATTTATTAGCGGGAATAAAATAAGACATTGAAATCAGTTGTATAAGTATATTGCGGCAAACGCACATTTTTAAATCAGAATGGCTGCCAACGCGTCTGGCTCTTATTTCGCAAAGTTCGCCTCAACGAAGCAGGAGTTCCCTCAGTTAATACAAAAATTTATCACTTCAATGTGCGAGGCGGATGCAGGGAAGGTGGATATTGATTTTGTCGAATTTGGGTTAAATGCGCTGTTGCAGAGCAGGAGTAATGTAAATCCTGATGAATTGGCATCAAAAGTGGAGGAGCTTAGTGCATCATATGACAATAAAATCATTGAAATGAATAAGGTATTGTTTGCTTGATCAACCGAAATTGCTCATGATTTTAGTTAACGGAGAAGCTCGAAGAAGACTTATTGATTTTGCAACAGCTTAAGACTTCGCTACATAAAGAGAACAAAAGGAAACTTCAAAGCCTTGTCGACGCCTTAACCTTCGCTGGTAGTGTCGCCAATCGTCATCCCTCGCCTAAGCCTTCCCCTACGTTATCCGCAGCAACATCAAACCATGTTAAGGCGGCTCGTAGGTCCGTTCAACTGGCTCGACGCTCCACCGCTTCGGGTATGAGAATCCGTAGATCAAAATTAAATAGTAGCCGCCGAGGTGTGGCCTCGTCTCGCGGTGTTGTTGGTGATTCTTATTTTCGGGGAGTCAAAAGTCGGGGAGTGATGGCATCTTCTCAGTCGCGATTGGAGGCTATTCAAAGGAGGAATCAGGAACAGTGCCAACAGCACCAAACCTCGGAGACACGTCTCTCACCCCGTCCTCCAGACGCTTCGCCTGAATCCTTCTCGGATAATGACTCGGGGAATGAAAGTCGACGTGTTCTGGTCTCCAAGAGTAGTCCTTCGCCCGCGCGCAGTCGAAATCGCGAATCCGGTACAATAGTTGGGACTTCCCACAGCGGTGGAGATGGTTCCAGCGAACGACTTTATTGCCTCTGTCAAAGATATTCCTTCGGAGACATGATTGCTTGCGACAATGCCCGGTGCGAAATCGAGTGGTTCCATTTCGCCTGTGTGGATGTGAAAACCCAACCCAAGGGGCGCTGGTATTGTCCTCGATGTAGAGGTGAAACTTCAAAGGTGAAACGACTCGACGTTTAGTGATGATAATTGGTTCTATTGTACATATGTAGACTTCTTGCAATAGTTGATATGCAATCACAGTGCTGTTGATACATGTTCGTCTGTGTTTTGACTATGGGCTTTACTATTTTGGACTGCGTTAGCAAATGCAGCTCTCGTTCCATATCACAGTTTTTTTTCTCTGAAAAGCTGCTAATCGCTTTTCTGTGTCTAAATTAGTACTTAGTCGCAGCCTGAAGGTTCCGGATGTGTTAGTCATCCTAGTGACCTACTTTCTGCTGCTTTCTGCCTCATGACAAATAGTGGAGAAATGTGAAGGGCAAATCGCACTTCACTTTTGCAAGATTTCCATAGGTAGATTGTTGTCAGTCGAAACAGATATATAACTGCCAGTAATGCGACGTGCAACCACACGTTAGTTTCTACCACTCCAGACAACTCGCAATGTGAGGATATCGGTTTGGAGTTCATTTCAACAGTCGTTCGCATTATTGGTCATATGTGCCAAGGGGCTCTGTCCGAAACCTCTTTGGATAACAGTTCTTTCCATGTTTTAGATAGCAAAGGGCGATTTCTAAAACAAAATGAACCTCTGTGAGGAGTAACAGCAGGTGCCTTACCTCCTGGATTCACCTAGAAACATTGGTATTAGTGGTTTAGACGATTGGCCTCACCGGCAGCAAATTTATTGTGGCGACCGATTGCGAACATCTGACCAGACGGCCGGACACGAAGGTCTCCTGTGGCAGTATAAGTGCGAATGTTATCAGACAATGGACCCGGAAGGATGCTGGCGTTGAGAAAGGAACGGGAGAAAGGGAACAATAACGAATAACGCCCTCCTGCTGCGAGTGAATCCAATCAGGAGGCGGAAGTTGAAGAGGGGACGCTGGACACTACCTTCGTGATCTAGTGGCTGTTGTACCCATTCTTTCCACTTCTACCTGATTCATGGGGAACAAAATCCCTTCTCTTTCAGTAATAATGCTCTCCCCGTTTTCTTCTGGACTGCCGTGTAATATGTTTAGAGTGAGAGGGCCTAACAGGAGCCCACTCTTGAAAAAATTGACTACTTTAGCTTTGAGAATTTTATTAATTGACCAGTTGATTGTATAATTACTCGGGGAAATCAGAGGAACAGGACACGAATTAGGTATAGAATGCATCTATAAGTTATTGCAAACCCGTTATTTGCGAACTTGTCTCAGAACATAGTGCCATCTTGCTTCGATTTGGACTGCATCTAATGGAACCATTATTTTAGCTGTTTGTTGTTATGGCACTGGTGTCGATATTCTCTGCTCGATACGATATACTGGCAAATTGAACAATAGCCCATAGAATAGCTTTCGAGCCCGGATACTGCCATTCTCTCATGGTCTTCCTAATCGCGAGTAATTTTTTTTCAAGAGTGGGCTCCTGTTAGGCCCTCTCACTCTAAACATATTACACGGCAGTCCAGAAGAAAACGGGGAGAGCATTATTACTGAAAGAGAAGGGATTTTGTTCCCCATGAATCAGGTAGAAGTGGAAAGAATGGGTACAACAGCCACTAGATCACGAAGGTAGTGTCCAGCGTCCCCTCTTCAACTTCCGCCTCCTGATTGGATTCACTCGCAGCAGGAGGGCGTTATTCGTTATTGTTCCCTTTCTCCCGTTCCTTTCTCAACGCCAGCATCCTTCCGGGTCCATTGTCTGATAACATTCGCACTTATACTGCCACAGGAGACCTTCGTGTCCGGCCGTCTGGTCAGATGTTCGCAATCGGTCGCCACAATAAATTTGCTGCCGGTGAGGCCAATCGTCTAAACCACTAATACCAATGTTTCTAGGTGAATCCAGGAGGTAAGGCACCTGCTGTTACTCCTCACAGAGGTTCATTTTGTTTTAGAAATCGCCCTTTGCTATCTAAAACATGGAAAGAACTGTTATCCAAAGAGGTTTCGGACAGAGCCCCTTGGCACATATGACCAATAATGCGAACGACTGTTGAAATGAACTCCAAACCGATATCCTCACATTGCGAGTTGTCTGGAGTGGTAGAAACTAACGTGTGGTTGCACGTCGCATTACTGGCAGTTATATATCTGTTTCGACTGACAACAATCTACCTATGGAAATCTTGCAAAAGTGAAGTGCGATTTGCCCTTCACATTTCTCCACTATTTGTCATGAGGCAGAAAGCAGCAGAAAGTAGGTCACTAGGATGACTAACACATCCGGAACCTTCAGGCTGCGACTAAGTACTAATTTAGACACAGAAAAGCGATTAGCAGCTTTTCAGAGAAAAAAAACTGTGATATGGAACGAGAGCTGCATTTGCTAACGCAGTCCAAAATAGTAAAGCCCATAGTCAAAACACAGACGAACATGTATCAACAGCACTGTGATTGCATATCAACTATTGCAAGAAGTCTACATATGTACAATAGAACCAATTATCATCACTAAACGTCGAGTCGTTTCACCTTTGAAGTTTCACCTCTACATCGAGGACAATACCAGCGCCCCTTGGGTTGGGTTTTCACATCCACACAGGCGAAATGGAACCACTCGATTTCGCACCGGGCATTGTCGCAAGCAATCATGTCTCCGAAGGAATATCTTTGACAGAGGCAATAAAGTCGTTCGCTGGAACCATCTCCACCGCTGTGGGAAGTCCCAACTATTGTACCGGATTCGCGATTTCGACTGCGCGCGGGCGAAGGACTACTCTTGGAGACCAGAACACGTCGACTTTCATTCCCCGAGTCATTATCCGAGAAGGATTCAGGCGAAGCGTCTGGAGGACGGGGTGAGAGACGTGTCTCCGAGGTTTGGTGCTGTTGGCACTGTTCCTGATTCCTCCTTTGAATAGCCTCCAATCGCGACTGAGAAGATGCCATCACTCCCCGACTTTTGACTCCCCGAAAATAAGAATCACCAACAACACCGCGAGACGAGGCCACACCTCGGCGGCTACTATTTAATTTTGATCTACGGATTCTCATACCCGAAGCGGTGGAGCGTCGAGCCAGTTGAACGGACCTACGAGCCGCCTTAACATGGTTTGATGTTGCTGCGGATAACGTAGGGGAAGGCTTAGGCGAGGGATGACGATTGGCGACACTACCAGCGAAGGTTAAGGCGTCGACAAGGCTTTGAAGTTTCCTTTTGTTCTCTTTATGTAGCGAAGTCTTAAGCTGTTGCAAAATCAATAAGTCTTCTTCGAGCTTCTCCGTTAACTAAAATCATGAGCAATTTCGGTTGATCAAGCAAACAATACCTTATTCATTTCAATGATTTTATTGTCATATGATGCACTAAGCTCCTCCACTTTTGATGCCAATTCATCAGGATTTACATTACTCCTGCTCTGCAACAGCGCATTTAACCCAAATTCGACAAAATCAATATCCACCTTCCCTGCATCCGCCTCGCACATTGAAGTGATAAATTTTTGTATTAACTGAGGGAACTCCTGCTTCGTTGAGACGAACTTTGCGAAATAAGAGCCAGACGCGTTGGCAGCCATTCTGATTTAAAAATGTGCGTTTGCCGCAATATACTTATACAACTGATTTCAATGTCTTATTTTATTCCCGCTAATAAATATGCTTTTCTCTATAGCGATTGAAAATAAGCGTTATTGGTACAAATTTTAGCCAAGTGTAGATGTATTCAGTTATGAGATAAATGAAATATCTCACTTCAAAAGCCTGATTTTGTGATTGATGGGCAAAATATAATGCAGTCATGCGGTTCAAAGCGCTGATTCTCAGCACGACGACCGACGCACCCCACGATGACAAGCCCGCCATATTTGAACTTTGCAACTCCATAAGATGCCCCAGAGATTGACCAATTCCTAATACGACAGATAAACGCACATGCATCCTACATGAGATATATAACGATATCCTACCCAAACGTTGGGTTAATTAATCCAACCAGTCGTAACCAAACAACTTGGCTCACCATGCATAAATAACAAAACCAAGCGTAGAAATATCACAGACTGCCCAAGTGAGCCACTGAAACTCTACATTGATCGTCTCTTCTACAGTGATCATTAGCAAGGTAAATTGCAAGAGGTACCGAGGGATGACTGATTACCGCTGGTGGGGCAGTAGGGATTACCTATGTAGCTGCCGCAAGGGAAGTCAAAGGCGCAAATGACAGATGTAATTGATCTGTTTGAAATAACAACAAGCCAAAATGTTTTCGAGGCGAATGCAGAGTTGATGTGCAGGGACGAGGGGAAAGAAGGGAAGAGATTTTGGGAGATGTATGATAGATTGTCAAGCGTAAAACAGAGGCAGATACAGCTCTCTTGCCGCGTCTCCTTTCTGGCTATATACACATGGGACAAAATGATACTAGACGTGGATTGCCACTTCAATCATGACAGCCGAGTAACAAATGTAAGAGGAAAGAATCCAATCTAAAGAAAACAAGAATATGCCAAGACGTTATGGAGTTAGAGGAGACAAGTAGACATGAGCATATCCTTACCCGTCCATTCAACCATCCTTTCCACCATCCCTGCTCCTTGGCGCGAGTGCTTATGACATGGACGATGTCGCCACAACTCAATGGCAACATGAGTGGATTGGAATCACCTTCAAAGTCGTACTGAGCCCGCGCATAGAAAAGCACACTTTCTTCTGCTTGTTATGAAAATAGAGAATAGTTATCGGTAAATTCACAGTTTTAGATATGAAGTGCACAATTATCTGTGCATTAAATAAGCGGAGTTATCTCATCTTGTGCATTAAATGGTTTGTTGTTTTTACGTACGCATTTCTATCTGCCGAAACGACTACTATTTCTGACATTCTGACATGACAGATGGAAGTACCGACTTACCGGGACAGCGCTGGTAGGGAAATCGTAGGCAAGTTTGTACCTCATCAAAGCACTCGTTCAAAGAGAAACGGCAGTAAAAGTCTACCAACGCCTGAAACAAATCAACAAGGATGAATAAAAGCCACACGTCTCCAACTGCACCACAAAGAGTTAAGTGGGGTTTGAGCCCTAAACTGGCATTAAAGTGATTCCTATTCAAAGCGTGCCAACCATACAGAAAAGTAGTATTGGTAAAAGACCAGTGCGTTAACTGCAGGCGACGAATACGAGGTCACTCGGGCTCTTCAACTCACCGATATGGGCTTTAGTGTTTTTCGATCAAAATGGAGGGACCGCGACATTTTTAGCACCAGCGGTGCATGACGGACATTGGGCAACTTTTGTTTAGTGCGTTTGTTCCTGGTTCGATTGGAACCACAGTGTGTGAATTATTGATGTCTTGAAGATTACATACTAGATGCGATTCTCAACAGTGCGCATCAATGAGGGGATGAATGTTTTGGAACCCACTGGAAAAAATCCAGCAATCAAAGTTACAAAAATACATAGGGAGCCGATTCTCATGACGCCTGAACACTAAACTTGACCCAGTCAGTGGGACTTGCAAACTGTAACAATGCACCACCACCTCGAAAGCGTCTCGACGTTTTGGCCTCTAGGGTTCAATTACCTCATTTAATATAAAATTTAGTGATTGGGTTGGGATCAGCTACCTGGCCTCACATCAAAGGGAAAATTCAGACAGCGGATCGTCAGGAGGATGAAAAATGCGCCGAAAGGGGGGGGGGAAGAGTATGTCTAAAGAGTTATTGAACAAGACTCGTGCGCTCCAAATTGACTTTATCCCCTAATTGCACTTCGGCTTTTCCTCAAAGAATGGTTACAAAACCTATTCTGGGGAGAGGGGGGGGGAATGGAAGCCGAAAGAAAATTGGCAGCAAGGCGTACATATTAGGAATGGAAGAATGAGTCACAATGGAAGCGCGTACACAGTCGATAGACTGAAAAGTGAAGAACTAAATCCGCTAACTCTGGATACTTGCGCATGTATGAAATAAGTCAAAATCGATGCTAAACGAAGGTGTTGCGTTTAGGAAAACGTCGCATGTCTGAAGTAAAGCCACAAAAATTATATAGGGTGGAAAGGTTTAGGCGGATTCCTGCACCGCAGATGCTATTTACGATTCGCTTTGAATTCAGTTCCGTAAGTGTCAACATGGTTTGACCTCTGGAAAGAACCGGCACGAGTTCAAATGACTAACACGATAAACATTCCAATTTGCTAGTGTCTTCAAATATCTGCCCATTGGTTCGATATCACACAGGTGAGGAACCAAGTGCACTAACTTTACAAAGCATAAGTGAGAGAAATATGAGATACATAAACATTCAGTCACAGTTTACACACACATTTTAATGGTATCTCGCATCAATCTACCGCACTTTACTGTTCCTGATTCAGCAGAAATGACTAATCGCTAACAGTGTCTTACAAAGAAGGCGAAGTGAGTGGCAGTTTCGCCGTGGGTTCGATATTATATTCGCATTTGAGAAGATGACTGCAAAGTCTAGTTCATATGAGAAAAGGATGTTCGGAGACCATAAAGACCTGAATATTTACGAATTTCGATTTTTGAAGAGCTTTGCAACGTTAAGGCGTGCAGAAGGGGAAGGCTCGACTGAACCAGGAAAGCTGACATCGGGAAGGAGCTAGAACATTGTAATAAAATTAGTGGACGAGACATTGTTGGCTAAGCCGCTAGTGTATTTGGGACCGCAACTGTTTTTTTTTTTTGTTTTTTTTTTTCGCTTAGTGAGAATCAAGATGATCAGGCTGAATAGAAACTCAATCATCAACAGATATCGGGCGGCCAGAAGCAATGCCTTTAAGCGGCCTTCGAAAGTTTGAAAATTCCTCGTCATTTCGCCACACTTGCTAAAGCCAATCTGCATAGCGAAAACCAAAAGATGCCCTCCTCATTCTAAGCCTCATTCCTCTAACGATGGCTATGGTATAGTTAATAAAACAGAATCTCTCTCTTGGTATAGGAAAGGCCAAGATGGAGGTAGACACGATCGCTTGCCACCTAACCTCAAAAAAATTAAAATAAACTGTAATAACAATACAAACCACTCTTTACGAAAGGTAGCAGCCAAATGGAAAGTAGACAATCCGCCGGCTGAGGCAACATCAACAGACTCTATTAATATTCATACTCGCTTCCGTTTTATTTATTCGACTACATTTTTCGACTTATAGAGTCTGTGGGTTACAGCCAGATTTATTGTTTACAGATGAAAACTTGCCTGACTGATATCCACCAAATCAGATACTCCTAGTCAGAAGAACTAAATACTGCAGCACTCGCATACGCGCCTTATTCCTCATAGGTGCATAATCAGTACTAGGAATGACCCCTCACACAGCTCAATGGCGGCCTTGGTGGGATAGCCATATGGAGACGTCCCAAGAAACATTCCTGTACCTAGGATAAGTGCTGGGGGACACTTTGTTCGCAGAGGCCCCAGGTTATAGTAAAATTGAGGACAAGCAGAGGTCATGACCTCCCAGTTCTGAATGAGAGATCAGCCACAAAAAATAACTTCGAGATCACCAATCGATCGAAAACCAAATAAGCGATACCATTATTAAGAAAAAAACAACTTCGACTTCACCTCTAGAGAGTTGAAACGCTGTGGCGTGCAGAGATAGAAGCAAGAGTCGGGCGTTCTTTGAATCCGGATGTGTCGCGGATGGCGGTACACCACCGAGAGGGAGTACTCACCCATTCGTGAGACATTCCTCGAGATACGCACTAGGAAAGTACCATCCTCACAACCCTTCAGCAACTGAGTCGCCTCCGCCCGATCCATCTCACCATAGTACCTGGGAAAAGAATAGAAAAGATTAGGGTCTAACACAGAAGAGGGTTAAAAACAGGCACATGCAGCTGATTAGTGCTTAAACCCCTTGTACATTATTTGAAAATCAATCATATAATGGATCTGATAACAGTAAAAAGCTAAAGGATCTAATTGGTTCTAATGAGGTTAAAACGGATCGATGGCGGGGTAGCCTTAAGAAAGAAATTTATGCTAAGACAAGCGGGAAGATTAACCATAGCTAGTCCAGCAAATGTATTACTCTACGAAAAGCAATACCACAACGTTTCGCTCATAAATCAGCGGAAAAGCGCTACTACTGTCAGTTGAAACCCACAGAACCCAGCCAAGTCATTAGCAGTACCAAGCCCATCAAGTACATGGCTTAGAGATGCCTCCATCCTACTAGTGCTCTAGAAATCCATAAAATATGAGACTAACATTACAGTGCATGCATTTAAAGCTACACTAAGTTGGGTGGTAAGGACGCCGTGCCATGGGCCAAAGCAAAGACGGACTACTGAAGTATCTTAAAATAGGAAACGACCACCAAGAAAGCGGATTGATAAGAGGGAGCGGGCTGGGAGGATTCGGTTCTACCAAGACATGGTCGATACAGTCGACGAGACCGCAGATGATGGTGCTGCGGCGCAGCTGTGATACCGCACAGGAATGGACTTCAAGCCTCCGGTGTTGCCGCCGACGACTGCATTAGAAGCCGCATAGGCCTGCAGTGAGGAGGAGCGTGTGACTCCGTTTCCCAATAAACTGCCAGAACTCGACGATGGTACTGGAGGCAGTTCGGTTCGGTCCGAAAAAAGGGACTTCTGTGAGCCAATAGGTGGTGTCGGCGACTGTTTCAGAGTTCCCCAAGTATTATCACCACATAGACCAGTAGAGTCGGGGAACGGGAGGAAAGAGCATGCAACATAAAATAATGGACGAAATGAGTACATGCAAGCACATGCTTAAGACAATTTATTCTCAGACCGTTTCCATGAGAACTGGCACTAAACCTACACTATTGCATGCTAAAACCAACCAGGGATAGTTGGAGAGTGAAGTCTTGAGAGTTGGTGTTGAGGGCGGGGGCGCTTGATCATCAGTCTCACAAGCAGTTGGGATCTCAGCTGGTGTCTCGTGATAAAGAGAAGGCCCCCAGGGAGATGTAGACGAGGCTAGAGCGGCTACCGCATCGTTAAGAGAGACCACCCGGGATACGCAATCTCGTGATATTTGACGCGACATTGTAGCGAACGACCGCTGTACATCAGCCATAGACAAGTTTGGTATCAAAATTAGCAAGCCTTTTTTAGCTAATTAACAAAATCACATTCGCCCAAAAGGTCAAAGATATGTACTTTCAGGTAATAGTATGATCACGTGGACGAGAAGTTTGGGAACGAAGAGGAATACTTGCGTGTATAAACTGCTTGCAGACTCACCAAACTGTGGTGCATCGTCGAATCGCTAGGCAACCAGTATGCAAATGTGTTCTAATACCCGATTTCTGGTTTCGACAGTGCAGCAATCTAAGCATGTACCCTTAAATAAATTATTCTTCCCACGCTATTCTGACGTTAACAGCCATAAAACTGCAAGTCTACCAACTTTGTGGCAAAAATCTATGCTTACAGTGAGAGAACTTCTACTGTGGGATTGCTATTATCTCTGACAGGATATCTTAGGCCTTCGATAAAAGAACCTGCACGAATAATTTCAACAGAGCCATTCTAAGATGCAAAAGCACAAGAGAAATGACTACTTACATCAGGTTGCAGTGGGATATCCACATGAGATACCGGGAACCAGCCTTCTTGATCATTCAGTCTACCCTGAAATACAAGAGGTACATTTGAGATCCCTAGGTCCCATAGGCTGTTGATCATAAAGCAAATCATCTGACACTAAGATTTCCGATTCAGAAGATGGGTTCGTGTGGCATTAAATTTCATTCTTCTGCCACACATCTTGGAGCACCTTGTTTCCCTCATCTGTTTGTCCTTATCCAAGTATTCTTTTTTAGTAGTGACCATATCTGGGTAAGCGTTATGCACAGCCGAGATAAAGTAGTTTTGTTGTTCATCTTGTTGGACAGTCTTTTCGCAGTCGTTTTTCGTGCCTTCCACTCTATCTCTTTCCTCCATCGTGTTCAGTTCTACTTTCTCTACTGCATCGTTTTGTACTTTCCTCTTCCCTGTTGGCTTCTCTCTTTCTATGATTTTGACCGAAGGGTGACAGTCCCTAATATATCTCTTTAACCACCCTTGAGTATTGTATCTTTTTAGTCAGTTTGTAAGAGGGCCTTTTAGTCTACGGTCCAGTATCTCGTCAGTTTCGTGTTCTTCTCCAAGATCTTGTCTTACGTGTCTTCGCATCTCCTTTGTTGTGGCGAAACATCTGTGGCAGTATTCGTTTGTACAGACTACCTCACTGCCTTTCATCCACCAATCCAGGTGTTTTCATACATTGCCACAGGTGCGCACGTTTTGCAATCCAAGTTTCAGACCATAAAACCAGGTATTACGTCCTACCTTGATTAAGAGGCTCTTGATGGACTCAGGCTGTACTTCTGCTGGCATAATAATAAATTCATACATCTGGTGGGTGATTAGTCCTATCCGGGCGCCCCTCTCTTTAACCTGCAGAGTTGCCCCTGAGGTTTTACGGTGGTCACCACGTGGAGGTAGAAAGTAGGATTGACCACTTCACTAATTCTGTCGCCATCTTCTCGTAAACTTTGCGTGTTACATTGCCTCAGAGTATTTTAAAATGGACTACTGCCTTAACGCAAACCATGGTTGCAATCGTCATTTACATATTTATTTTAATTGTCTTATGCCATACTTTCTTCGCTCTTATGTATTCTTGTATGATTTTGATGTGGTACATCCGCCTCTTTTAGCTGAATTGACCATCACTGTGTGGTGTAAAAGATAAGGTGATCAAAGAAACATGCTTTATATGCAGTGCAAGAGGGTCACCGGATGTTCCCGTTTTGCAACTTCAGGCTCCAGCATCCCAAGGAAAAGTCTTTCCTGTGGACAATCGATGTGCAGTAGTCAAAGCGCTGCGTTAAGTGCATTATGCTGACACCAAGTGCACAGCAGTTCAACCCTGAATACTAACTACGGATGTACAGGGTATTGCGAGTGCAATTATGAAAGTAAGTCTGTTTACACAACCAAATATTGAACCATCGAACTAGATGCTAACATAAATACTCAAGTTTAGCACCAATAAACAACTGCACAATGGCGCTAGAAGCGAAAGCAAAACGGAATGGAAGTGTGGTTCAAACTGAAACCATGCACATGGAATTGACCAATAACCAAATGCACTGAAAGCGGCATTTCAATGTCTTGCACGATAAAGTCCGAGGAGCCGATGAAAGTTTCAAAAGACTGCAACAATGCATTGTCACTTTAGAGTCGATTCAAAAAGGAAGCTGACTATGAATAATATAAGGCCAACTAAGCGCTCCCGCCAATGAGAACGGCTTCGGCCTCATTAAGATAAAGTCGTTACCTCAGGTATAACGCAAGAACAGCAATCGATGCCAAATTGCACTTCGTTGGAGGCAAAGCAATAAGAGTAGTCCTGCTTCTCGTCAAGCTCTGTAGCACATAATCAAACAATCTATTCAGCAAATGAAGCTTCTTCCAACAGTTATTATGCGCCCTCATACCTTAAAGAAATAAATGCATCCATAAAATACAATGCTTTATTATAGGCTAAAGACAGACTGCATAGTACGAATCCTCATCATGACGTCCTAAAATGTCTGATCTTCCCAGTCCGTGGTGGATTCGCAAAGAACGATAATGTCTCGATTTTCGGTAGTGGTCTTCGGATTAATGTGCCGTCACCGATTTAGCCAGACAAATTTTGAGGAACCCAAGTCCATAGCTAATCTGTTATGAATCTTTCATAATAATTTGAAGGAAGGGTGAGGTCCTGTTTCCTAGGTTCATTTCAACATCGAGATCGCATGTATATGACGACTAGGGCTGGACAAAGAACGACCGACCAATAATCAGTGGCTAATTGGTAGTACTCATGAAATGACTTACCACTGCAGAGGGACAAAGTCCCGAACTAAAGAAGATATCTTGGAAAGCGGTCATTGGCCATATATATGAGTTACCTGATTATGCTAATTTCGCTGTCTTCACTTTATGACCTAAGTTTGTTCAACGTACTATACCACTCAAATGATATAAAATGACGTAGCTGCCTTCAAAATTTGAATGAGAAATGTGCTAAAAAACTTCAGTTTGCATGGGACTTTTTTCGCAACAGTTGATAATTACGCATGCAGCATACACTATTGTTTATATTTACTTGGTCAGAAAGGTGCAGTATCAGTAGCCATATTGAAGTGATGGAAATCTGTATATTGAATATTTTTAAAAAAAGCTTAAAAGGTGAGCAATACAGGGATTAAGACATTTAAATATCAACGTGATGGAAAACTCGTGAACTCATTAAATGTATAATGAAACAAGATATACTCCAAAGGATAAGGCCGATAGAATCAGTTTTATAAGCGGACGCAAGAGAGGCAATGGCTAGTTAAACACTTCACCACCAGTCGATGCTTCATTTAACTAATATGATCAAGTAATTTTCTGCAGTGCAACAGAGTTATGTAAGAAATATCTTAATCGGAGTACTTTCGTCTATATCAGCAAATGCGGACAAGCTTGTATACGTGCATAGAAACTAACACAATTACTTTACCTTAAACGTTTTTGATGTTATACACATTTTGATGTCTACGTTTCAAGTGCGGGAGCTACAACGGCAGACGCCAAATGCAAAAGAGGAAGGCAGCAGAAAATACAAGCCATCAGAATATGGTTTCATGAAAAAGATGACAGGCTGCGCTAAAGCCAACCGCTACGCTGAGGCAGCATCGAGTTCAGTTGCCAATATCAATGTTCACGTCCTTCTGGTTTACATTCCCAATCGGCGGGGGACAACCAGACCACTAAATAACTACCCAAATGCATCTTCGAGATGGAGATGAAACTTATTGAGTCGTAGCCTCGCAATATATACACAAGAGCAAACTATTATCTATATTTCGACGTTTCCAGGAATACATAGAAATTTGGTTTACCATGGCCTGTAATTATACGAGCACAAATTTTACCAAGGGCAACTGAAGCATGATTGCAATAAGATAAATTATTGCTTAAATGCAAGAGGGGGTAGCATCACACACTCTAATCCATCAAATTAATGAGTTAAAATAATAAATTTAAAACAAGCAAATAAAAGACAATATATTGCAATACTGGCAAATAGCGCAGATTCAAGCATAAAATATCGTATTTAGTGATAAAAAAATTTGCTAGTTTGAATTTCTTTGACCTTTGTGTTTAAGTTATTAGCCTATACCTTCTTTGTTTTGAAGTCTCCTGTTGTAAAATGACGAAGGACCTTTTAGGAGCTCTTAAAGCAGTGAGTTATCCGAAAAAGTATTCTTCGAAGCCTTCTTTTTTAAGCACAAATTTTTTGAGTATTCTGTTAAACTGAAGTTTGTATTTTTACATAGATATTTTTGCATTCTGTACTAAATGATCCATGAGCGTTTTTTCAGAGTATTTTTTTTTCTTTTATTTTATCGTGAGTAAAGCTTCTTTTATCCAAAACTAAACAAATTGGGTGATTTCGTATTTAAATCGCAAGATTTTGAACTTATTCCATAACCTGTATCAGAAGCTTTAATTTTTGTTCTAACCATCTTTCGCATTCAGCCTTCTCATTTTTCAAAGTTATTCTATGGAGAATTTTAATTTACGTAAATTATATCTTTTCTTGTAGTTGCGTTTCTTTATTTAACCCAAAAAGTTCGTTTTTATTCGGCTACCTGTGTTCCATGCTATTGGAACGCCGCCGTCCTGCTTTGGAACTCTGGTTTATTTACCGAAGCACATTGCTTAAATCTGTCATTTTGTTGCATTTGAAAAATTTGGTCTTGGTCATGTTTGGAAGCATATCGAGCGACTCCTTTATCGGCTTCATTCTTGTGACCAAAGTGGGGAAATGGGCTTTTGTTCTTGTTGAATAGTTTTGTTGGTGGTTTGATCGGCTAGTTGGAAAAATTGTCCAAACTTCGTCAAAACAAATTTGCTTAAATTAAAATGGCCTTAGTATTTGCGTTCAAAAGAACTATCAAGGAGGATAGAAACGGTTAATAAGTGAACAATGAGGTTTTGTTTTCCAGTTTCCGATTTGAAGTGTTTGATAGAGCAAGCAGGTTTCGTTTCACATAGAAAGTATTTGCCCTTTGATTTTATCGATTTGAAAAGTGATCAGCCTTAGGGAGCTATCTGTTCCCCATCATTTTGTGGGGGATTTATACTAGTGAAAACTTATTGCAGTTCTAAAACTGGCCAATAAGATGTCATTTGGTGTTTCATCTATTAAGCATTAGTGTGACTTGTGTAAAATGGAACTAATTGCACTTAGGATTCCATCTTCATTTGGATTAATCGAAGAATGCCTTTGGTTTAAATTCCTTCGTTGTCTTCCACTCAGGCACAACCAGAGGATGACGGTGGTATGCCCGAGGCCCCAGTCTCCCTAGACGGTTCACAGTATATGAACGAATTCTTCGCACAAGTCGAGGAGATACGGAAATTCATCGAAAGAATCCAGGCTCTGGTGGAAGATGTGAAAAATAAACACGGTGATATTCTCTCCTCGCCCAATCAGGATGAGAGTAAGTAACTTCATTCTTCCACCCACATCCTATTTACTGCCGAAATCTACCGATTTCCGATTGGTTGTTTTCCAGATTGGTCCTATTTGAGCTAAGCTGGTAGAGCATTTTTTGAGCCCCGAAGCTACAAAGTTCTGGGCACTGTAACTTGTTTAGTTGGGTAACCCCCTTATTAGCTGGGTGGCCGGAAGCGAAGTGTGAGGCCTTGTTGTTCAAAGCAGGCAGTGACATTTGAGCAGTTTTGCTCTCTATCAGCACTTTGAGTGGTGAATTCTCGTTGCTTCCTTTTTTTTTTAAGTTCAATCATTGCATCCTTAAAGCAGAAATTAATTTATTATCACCGAGCCCATGAATCCAGGTATTATGTCGTACCTTTTTTAAGAGGCTCCTGGTAGACTCAGACTGTATTTCCGCTGGCATAATGATATATTCATACGCCACGAAACCATGCCGAGAAATGGCCAGGGAGCCGAAAACGTCAATTTAGCTGTTCTATGCTATGTGTAAGTGTCTAGCTGTTGCACAAGCTCTTGTATTTTCGTTTCACTCCCAATAAGTCCTTGGGACTTGCCCAATGCGTGGGGACGAATAAAAAACCGCAAAGACGCCTCTGAGGTATTGAAATTATTAAAGTTGCCACTATTGGTGGTAAAGGGTCTTTTCTAAAACAGAAGAATGGGGATCTAAGTTAATCGATCAATTGTATTTGTTGCTTCAAGCTGACAATTAGACCAACGGTAGGAATTTTCCGGAAAATGTCTGTAGATCCAAATAGCATTGATTTTTTGTTGGTTCCCGTTTTGGAAAGAGAGGAATTTGTTACGATGTTGACATATATCCGGAGATGACGAATAAGTTCTCTCGTAGCCAAAAGGAATCATTGAATATCCCAAGTCCACCCTTTTTAGTGTTGAATTAATAAGATATTTGTTCACAGGCCCTTTGACCAAATACTGTCCCCTCCGTCCAACCCACGGCCTGTGTGAATCTTAGCTAGGAAAAAAATCCTGCACAGTCGTTGATTTCTACTTGCACTCCCGTACGTGCATCTCCGAGGTTTGACGACGTCGTCCTATCGAGACTATTAGGCACTACTGGTTCAGGTTGGGGCAAATCATTATTGCTGGCCTTGCGTTATGTTGGTAGGATAACTACAATGTGGGCAATACTTTTTAAATTAACATAGGTTTTCTCACTTTCATGAGCTTGACTTTTCGATGAGATATAATGGCTCTTTCTAATCCCTTTCTGTGGGTACAGCACTTTGAAACACTCTAAAATCGCATATGTCGCATTTGTTAATTCAAATCAAATCCGACTGAGAGCGAAAAATCCACGTAAACTTCTTTTTTATTCCAGCTTTATTCGTTTTGTTGATTGGCAGTCGGTTTTCGTCCTTTCTTCAGGAACGAATGTAACTCGGCGTATCGCAGCCTTTTTGGTGGATCAATGTAGCTCAAAAGAATGGTCTACATCACAACTATTCATCGGCAAAATATAAATGGAAATTCGAAGGCTGACGAAGCAAAACGTAGCTACCGTTCGATAATACACTAATTCTGTCCAATAGTTTATTGGAGACCGCTTTCTGGTTCGCCATGAAAGCTTCGCTTTATTAACAGCCTGAGCGCGTTCGATCGTTTGATTCGACTGGTTTATGTGGGCTATAAGTGTGATGTCACCTACAGTCGGCACAAGCCTTACGCCAGATTCATTCTTGACCTATCAGGGCACTTCAGGCATTTAAAATGCATTAGTTGGCGCCGACAGTAGGTGCTGTTGAGGGCCACTCAGTAGCCCCGTTCTCTTGATTAGGAAAATATAAGGATGTCGCCTTAGCTGATTCTAGACCCCCTGTAAGTTATGAACGAGCATTCTTGTTTATTTCTATTCAAGTCTTGGAGGCTAAATAGTATCGTGATCTCCCATCCAATAGTTCTGCTTAAATCCAGAGCTGTTTGGTCGAGCATTGTGGGGACATGTATGTATTTTCTTGAGGTTTTTACTGAAATTGACTGGGGATTTCGCATTTTCACCTACCAAGGTGAATGAACTGCTTCCATAAGCCGTAAATGTCATTATGCTACTTTTTTTGCCCCGCCCAAATAGCTTGCTGGATCACATAGAATTAGTTCAAGACTTCAAATGCACGATCTGGTAGAATCGTTTCAATAACCAGCCTCTCAACACAATAATATACACAATTTCTGTGAGCTCAAGTCTGGTGAGAGAACCATGACTACGTGCCGCCGCTACAACTCCAAAGCTTAAGTGATTGACATTACTATCTTCACTGATTAATGTTACTCTCTAAAGAGAAATATTCAGTCAGAGGCAACGTCGGGACAGCAGTAATTTCCTTCAATAGTACAAGTCCATGAGCCGTCTCGATATTTTTCTCAATATTTGTTCCAACGCTTTAAAGACATGCAGAGGTTATGTGAAACCTTTCTATTGTCTTCTTTAAGATATAAAATGCTCAGTGAAAACATAAAACAGTCAAGAAATACGAAAGTTATGATAGACCATTCCCACGGGAGAACAGCTCATCCCTCATACTCATACGAACTGTTTGTCGCTTTCTGCTTTTGTTATACTCATTTAATAAGCCCTTTAGGACTGGTTTTCTTATCAGCTTGTAGGTTAGAGAATGGGGAAATTAAGCTGCGTTTATACACCTCAAATAGCACTTGTTAATATGTTCTCTTTGCTATTGTAGAGACGAAAGCCCAACTCGAAGAGGCGATGGCGGAGATCAAGATGCTGGCTCATAAGGTCCGCGCTAAGCTAAAACGTAGGTTTTGCATTTGCGTCTGATGTTTTTTTCTCTTTTTAGAAATGGAAATGAACATTGAGTACGATGAGAATGCAGACAAGTCCTCTGCAGATTTGAGAATCCGCAAGACCCAGGTAAATTTCAGTCACCTTATGAATACTTGCGAAACGGCTGTCTGGCTTGTAATTTAGTTTACTCATATTGGGGTACATCCATTTCTTGATTATGATCGTCCAAAATCAGTCCGGTTAGTCCTTTCTTACATTAGCCCTGTCTTCTATCCTTTCGGAACTCATCCATCTTTTGATCGAATGAGGGCGTCCTTCTAGGAGATACTTATCTCCTGCTTAAAGAGTTATTGGTCTAAGGTCTCTTAGCCGAATGGTGTTACCACAATGCGTCGTATAGGGCTATGTACATTGCTTACGTTCCACTGTCGAAGTTGCAGTAGTAATATTACCCAGTGCCTTATCGAAAGTGGAAAAATTTTACAGGCCTTGGCCGCGCTGCTCCGCACTCCGTTGGACTTGCTCATGCTGGAAAAATGATGACCGCGGTTCTCTTTGAGCCATCGCTTTCATCACTTTTTTCTATTAGGTTCCTCAGTAAGAGCAACAGTTATAATCAGGATTACGTTGGGGAAAGTGTCTTCAAACTCACCCCGTCTTTGAGTGTCTCCTACTTAGCAGTCACTTCAATCACTAAATGCTCGTCGATGGATTTGAGCCTCGCGTCATCTGATGAGTCAAATGCGCACTCGATCGCTGCACCACTGCTTAAATCTTCATTTCTAATGATTGGGCTAAATTTATTAGAACTTGCAGCCCACCAATCCAATTGAATGCTTTTCCTGACCTTTTCTTCATCACCTTAGCGTGGCACTTCTACACCCAGTCTTGAAGCGAATATTGTAGGCGAAGAAAGAAAAAAGAGGGCTAAATATAGGTGGTTACTGTGGCAACGTAAACAGAGTTCAATGGCTCCCTTAATCGTTTCTTTTTTTACTTGAGGAGACGTAGACTCGGTAAAGGTTGACTCTGGGTAAAAGTTCAATGCTTGGGCTTTGACCTTCCAAGAATGAACCTATCCATCACCTTACGAATGTTGCAAGTCTACGTAGCCACGACAGAGAAACTGAATATGTCTATTCCGTACGTACAGATATAGAATTTCGTGTTTGGGCTTTATTCAGTCTCAGTTCTAAGATTATGCGGACTTCCAGTGAAGGAATCGCTATGAAATAGGTTCTTCTGTTCTAGACCTCTGAAATTTAGGTCTCGTTTCATAGAACAAAAATTAGAGCTGATTTTCTGTAACAATCGGCAGTGTTGTAGACTCTGTTATCGCTGAGGTATGCATTTGCCAGCCCAAGAAAGTAGAACCACTTCTTAATATTTTATCTAGCTCTGTAAGAGGATTGGGTACACACCACCTAAAAACCCTTTCGTCCCGATTCATCCAAGGTGAGACAATAATATTCCAGTGTACCTTTCAGGTAGCTTCCAAAGGCAAACAAAGAAGGCATAGCAGAAGATAAAGGTATCAGACTGATGTGCATCCATCTGCACCGCGAGTTCATCATGGTTCTCTCCTGCACTTTTGGAAGAGACAGAAATGTGCTCACCAGGAGTTTCAGATGGGGGAAGATTGGTTTTTGTGAAGTGAGTTGCTGCGATATCGCATCTGACTCATTAAGTAGCTCGAGTACGTGATCCATCGACGTACGTTCGGTGATGGGAGTAATCACCCACACAGATAAATGTTTGTCTACGAAAGCATGGTCAAAATACCTATGACTGAAGTCGCACGCTAAGCATTCGTTTGCTTGATCGATTCTTTCAATATCACGACAGTTGGAGTGGTTTTGTGTCCATCTCATAGGGGCAGCATGCATTGATTGTCATAAGTCAACTAGAGAGAAATTAGATGACCAGTCCCGCTTACTGACTAGGAAATCTCGTTAATAAGTAGTCTATACAATCACCATTTTTTCTCTAGTACTCTACGATCTCACGAAATTTCATCGAAGTGATGACCGACTATAACAAGGCTCAAGTCGCCTTCCGAGACGCCTGTAAAAATCGAATCAAGCGCCAAATGGAAATCGGTGAGTAGTCTTTAGCGCTTTTCACGTCTAGCAGTAATTTGGCTTGGTTTGTTTTGTGGGTTTATTCCACACTCCAAACTCAAACTATCAAATCAATCCACCTAGCTTTTGAACAAATTAATTGTGCCTTATTCATGATTTGTTTGTCCCCCCTCTTGAATGGAATATTCAGGGTAGCCAGGAGGTGCGATGTGTGTGTTTTTAAAATAATAAGGTATTTATAAAGTTACCTTAAACTAGCACTTGCTGTTGTCCGCGTCGTGATTGGCCCCGGATGGGGTTTCACGCCCCCGCATTGTACCTCAAAAATTGGTCTAACTGGGTCTGGTAATTGATACGCGCAGCTCATGTTACTAAGCATGACTGCACGACATTGCACTGTTTGTCTAATCTGGATGGAAATTATAGTTTATGAACTTTATGAAGCGAATGTCTAAGCTAGGAGTACAAGTATTTCCCAGAGTTTCTATTATGTTTCAGGCATCCGTTTTTGTTTTCCGGCCGTATATTGATCAAAATCAGATCTTGGTGCTCTTCATTTAGACCAATTCGTAGCTCTTAGAATCATTTGATTACTAGTGATTATTGTACCTACAGAGCTTTCCACTTTATGATACTCGAATACATGGGTTTTGGCACAAAAATGATGCTTTGTGAATTGAGATCTATCGATAGGGTGTATATTTTTTCATTCATCCCCATCCATTTGGCAAGTCTCAAGGTCTCATTGAGGGCACAACAGAAACACAAAGAACTTGTACAACAGCTAGACATATACACACAGAACAGAACAGTGAGGTTGACATCTTCGACTCCTTGGTCCTTCCCCGCCATGGTTTCGTGGTGCAGTAATAGTTCATTCTTCAGTTACACTTCTTTGCAGCACCTCGTTGTCCTAATCTGTTTGTCCTTATCCAGGTATTCTTTTTTAGTAGTGACCATATCTGGGCGAGCGTTATTCACAGCCGAGATAGAGCAGTTTTGTTGTTCATCTTGTTGGATAGTCTTTTCGCAGTCGTTTTTCGTGCCTTCCACTCTATCTCTTTCCTCCATCGTGTTCAGTTCTACTTTCTCTACTGCATCGTTTTGTACTTTCCTCTTCCCTGTTGGCTTCTCTCTTTCTATGATTTTGACCGAAGGGTGACAGTCCCTAATATATCTCTTTAACCACCCTTGAGTATTGTATCTTTTTAGTCAGTTTGTAAGAGGGCCTTTTAGTCTACGGTCCAGTATCTCGTCAGTTTCGTGTTCATCTCCAAGATCTTGTCTTACGTGTCTTCGCATCTCCTTTGTTGTGGCGAAACATCTGTGGCAGTATTCGTTTGTACAGACTATCACACTGCCTTTCACCCACCATAAATCGGAATGCGCTTGCCATATTTCCTTCACATATTTAATTAAATTGGTGCATCCGATTCTCTGTATTTGAGGCCTTCTTATTTACTCGGTTTTCAAAGTTACTCTCAAGTATGGAGAGTATCAAGCTATCTTTGTTCATTTTCAAACTCTTCCGTAATTTCACCCTCCGCCTGTATAAGACTTGCCGAGTTACGCATCAGCAGCTCCTTTTGGAGTTCCTCTACAGTTTTGGCCTTTCGCCAGTACAAACCGAGAATCCTACGTTGAGCCGTATTTTGTATTGCTTGTAGTCGCTTGTTATCTTTTACTCTCAAGGCAATATTGGATGATCCATAAGTGACTGCAGGATCGACAAAAATACCCACCAAAGTTGCTTTCAGGGTGTTATTGAGACTTCTTGAGCGTCCTGACTAGGTCGGCTTTTATTGCTCCGTCTGGTTCACCGGCGTCTTGGATTATGGAGCCAAGATATTCGAAGTATGGGGCGCGTCGAAATGACATTCCTGCTGCTTCGAGGGGCGTTTGATCCTCACCGGCACCAACTTTAAACCAGAGGGTCTTGTTCGCTCTAATTTGTCTTCCATATATATGGAGCATTATCGCCAGATGCTTTAGTAATCTGACAGCTGCGACCTTACTTGGCTCAATAAGACTTAGATCATCTGCATATTCTAGATGATTTAGCAGCCGTCTTTTGCCCGGGTGGTTAATAATTTGAACCGCAGTATAATTAAGTGAAGAGAAGGCTTCATCCAATATGAATTGGAAGGTTAGGTTGAAAAGAAGCGGTCCTTCCTTTGAACCTTGTCTCACCACATTCCGTCAAAAAGGAGCCCTGTGTTTCCCTCAATTTCTTCATCGGTGTGTCCATCAGGGACTTTTCCGAATGGACTATTTGCCAAGAGCAGTCCAGATCGGTCATTCGGTTGATTATTGCAGCTTTAGGCAGCGAGTCAAAGGCCTTTTTCAGGTCGACAAACACTGGCACTATTTTCTGCTTCTGGTCCACGGCTTTTTGTATAATGATGGTTCATACTCCAAGTATAGCCTGTTCGGTGGATCTTCCCTCGCAGAATCCAAATTGGGTTCTTGAGTGTAGTGCGGCAAGATGGTGCTTCAGATGTTTGCATCGAATAGATGCATATAGCTTGCCTAATATTTCTAGAAGAGAGATTGTTCTATAGTTTGCGGGATCTGTCTACAAACCTTTACGCTTGTAGATACTTACAACTTCACCATCAAGTCAAACTCGAGGTATAGGAGTGATCCCATTGTAGAAGTCATTGAAAGCTTTTAGAAGATCGGCATTTAGATACCGAGCGTCCCATTTCAGTAACTCAAATCTAATTCCGTTTTCGCCGTGACTTTTGTGTAGCTTTAATCTACTTTTAGCTGTTTCTATTTCCTCCACTGAAATTGGGGAGTCTCTTGGTAAAAGACCATAGCTTTTAACTTCTTGGGTGGTTCTGTCCTTAAACAGTTGCTGGTAGTGTGCCACCAGATCATTCGATTTGACTACTATCAATGCATTTTGTGTTTTGCATGAGGATTTTTCCTTCATTATGTCCTTCAACAGCATGAAGGCTTTTCGAGGTTCTCTCTCTGCAACTGAAATCGCCAAGGAAAATTATTTGTGTACATTTGGACAGAAGTAGTCTAAAGGTTTTGGCCATTATTTTGTTGAAGGATCCTTTAACCATTGTATCTACCGTGGACTTGGTCGGAGCATAACATCACATCAGTCCAACTTTTTCTCCTCCAGTTTGGAGGGTTAGCGTAGCAAGTCTATTTGAGACTGGGTTGAAGTCAGCTTTTATGCCTTTTTTGACCAGAAAGTCGGCCCCACCAATCGGTCTAGAGCTTTAACTATATCCAGAGTTGAAGAAAGCGTAGTTGTCTATGTGTTTTTGTCAGGGCGACAATCTCCATGCCTCTACCAGAAGTCTTTTCAACTATCTGGCGGAGTTTCTAATCATTGCCACATTCGCGCCAAGTTTCAGACCATGAATCCAGGTTAAGAGGCTTTTAGTGGACTCAAGCTGTACTTCTGCTGGCATAATAATATATTCATACGTCCGGTGGGTGATTATTCCTATCCGGCCACCCCTCTCTTTAGCCCTCAGGGTCACCTCTTAGGTTACCAGTGGTCATCACGAGGGGGTAGAGAGTAGGATTGAACACATGGGTGTTAATTGGGGGTACAACAGAAATACAATAAGGTTAGATATTATAGCATAGAGCAGTTATTTGACGTTTTTCAACCTGCTGGTCTTTTCTCGGCATAGTTGCGTGGCGCAATAGCATTCAGTTCTTCTGCTGCATCTCATGGAGTACCTGGGATAGAGTTCTTTCCAGCCGTGATGGAGTAGATGTATATTTATCCTAATTTCCATTCTATCATTTTTCTCATTCGTATTCAGCTTTTCTGTTTTTTCTACTTCAGTTTGATTCTTTCCCCTTCTCTGTTGGTTTCTCCCTTTCTCTGATTTCGACCGAAGGGTGACATTTCCTAATATGTCTTTCTAGACACCCTTGAGTCTTGTATCTTTTAAAGCAGTCAGTAAGAGGGCACTTTAGTCTATGGTCCAATATCTCTTCAGTTGTAAGTTTTTCTTCTTCTTGGGTGTTAATGAGCTTTTTTTGGCCTTTGAAATACCGTATTTTGTCCTCCGCTTGATTAATAATTAAGTTGCGGCCACCCCTTTGTGCGTCAAATTTTTGGCATTGTGCTCACGATTAGTCCTGATAGTGTTTAAAGGCGCAAGTTAACGGGTGATGTATTCAAAGTAGTTGCCAAGCCTTTCAGTTTGAAAGCTAGATTAGCTTCGTGTTATGGCCTGCTTACAAGGGTCAGAGAGGGAATGATGAATATCCATTTTAGACGTTTATTAGTAGCCACTTTACTTTCTCTTCTTCAATGACCGAACTAATTTCGTCAGAGGAAACTTTAAAAGAATCAGATATTTGCAACTCCAAACACGTAAGGCTTGTATCTTAACAACTAATTATTTTTTTTCAACCTTTTCCGTTATTCTCTCGGTAAAAAGAGTATTTAGCACTGTTGATCACCTCAAGCGTTCTAAAAATATAAGATATTCGTCAATCGTTAGATTCCAGATCATCGGATCCTGGCATTTTCTAACGGCATATTGCTGGCCCATTGATAGCTCTAGGTGAGTACATTAGTTCCGGTAATACCTATGGCTTCGTTTAAATTGAAGGGGTTTTTTACAATCATTAATCATGAGTAGAGGCTGAGCCTCTTTTTTACGTAATGTCCCGTTTGTCAGCAGACTCGCACAAAAATATTGTTCACGAACGCTATATTCAAACGAATATCCAAAAAATCTGCTTAAAGTATGCCGACTTTGCTTTTGTCCTTTCGGATGCAGACCTCTTACTTGGTAATTGCTCTCTGGACCATGCGTACAATCATTGTTGGTGGTCATTCAAATCATTGGACTATTGTTTAGGACTAAATTTGCGTTTTTTGAGCACATTTGCAAGTGCTCTCAAATAACGGTTTGTTCTTGTTAGTGTCTTGCATTCATTCACAGTTCTTGCAGAAAGACGTCAGTAGCAGTTGATTGAGTTCAAACCGTCAAATTTCTGCTTTTTTAATCTCGCTTCCCTTAATTTAATAATGGCCTTCATTCATCTCAATGTGTGTAATATATTAGCTTTTTAACTTTTTTTCCTTAGACGTTAGTGGCCATTTGATTAGGGTTATTGCTTGTTTGAATATAATTTAAACTAATTAAATTGCCAACATGTCATGTATCGATCGACTTTTAGTTATGATTTCAAAGCCTACTATTGACACTTGTCTTCCTTTTTGGCATTGAACACAGCAGTGCTATGGACGGATTACCATTTTTCCTGCTCGCATGACACATCTGACCATTGCTACCCGGCCATGGAACTAGATTGGCTGGAAAGCAAATAACCATCTCTAACGTCGCTCTTTTAGAGGATGAACTATGAGGAAACTAAAGATAACCAAATAGTGCCTTAGAGGATAGTGGGGAATGACTGAGGTGTATTCTCTTACGTTAATGGTGTCGTCTCAGTGGTATAGCGCACATTCGACAAGTGAACCCCGGGATATCGATGACATTATCCATTATGTTGTTGGCCTAGCTAGTGGTAAACATTATTTAGCTAGTGTTTAGTCGCTTCTCTAGGCAGGGTGATTTTATTTCGCAGTCCAAATGAGGGAGGCGAAGATAAAGAGCGTGAGATACGAATATTTTTGACGTCGGCCAATTCGTGCGCCTGCGTCCACGCACTCACGGAGGAATGGCTGTTTAGATTTTATTGGTAGGCTGATCTCCACGCCTAATAAGACGTCTGTGATCATCCAAGTGGACTACAACCTCAGATTTTGAAATTTGCATTGCACTCGAGTCTCTTTAGTCAAATAATAGGAGTTGGGACGGGGTCAAATCTTGCACCGAACTGATGGTTGGTCCAACCACTGATTAGTCGATAGATAGCATCGTATTTTGACTTTGCATAAATTTAGTCCAAATTTGGCTTATTCAAAGAGCAGGTCTTCACATAATCTTGTTAAGATAAAGATCTTACATTGCGACTTCTGGCTGACAGGCTTCTGGAATTATTTGGCACAGCGCTTTCAAAAAGGTTCGTGTTAAGGTGAAGCAATGTTGCCACCGTAATAAGTAACAAAGGTAGATGTGGTTATTTTAGAGTTTGTATTGTCTTTTTTTCAGCTGAGCGCAAGATAACCAATGACGAGTTGGAAGACATGCTCGAATCCGGTAATCCTGCTATCTTCACTCAGGAGGTAAGGCTTTTCTCATGCCACCTCCTCCAAGAAATTTTTTTAATCATACAGTCTATCCTTTCGACTTTCCGCCCTAAAGGTAAAACACGTCTTTAGGATTTCATAAAGTGCATGCGCTGCAAATTATCATCAGGAACGACGATTGGATTGAAAAAAAAAAACTATGAAAAAGTTTAATTATACTTCGTGGTCGCTTTCGTTAGCGCAAAAGACCTGGGCGAAGCCCCCCTAATATTCGGTTTGACTTATCTACGCAGTTGGACTTTTTGTAAGCCCTACGGGTTAAGAGTTTCAAGACCTAGCTTACCGCGTTAGTATTTATGGTTCTGTATTGGTTATTTGAGCTCTACCTCAAAGCCTGAATACTCGCTGAAAGTATGAGATAGCCGGCAATTGGTGTAACCATTGCTAGACAATTATCAGCCTGAGTGCGAGCGGAATTTTTTCGACTATTTAGGCAGACATCAACGAACTCTTGAACCGTCAATGGGATCCATACCATCAACAATGCCCCTTTTCTACCTTCGTTCGCTCCATGATCTCTTAAGCTTAGGTGTGGCACGTTAACTCGTAGCGTCAACTCCGAGGTCGAAATCAAAACTCTTGCCCTCAATCCCCAATAAATCTGGAAAGTTGTACCTGCTTTAAAACTAGCTACAGGACGAATCTTGACGACTTGTCATGGGACTTTGGACGGCCGGAATGGAAACATAAACGGATGAAAAAGGAGCTTTGATCGTATTTCGAAGGGAAAATAGATTTTCCTTCTATCGACCATTTGATTTGAGTGCAGTAATGTAATGTCCGCATCGTTCTAAAATCCTAATTTAAGCATATCCCTTGAATCAGGTTCTTGTTGAAGTTTGCAAATACTAAAAGGCATGATGGTAAGCTTTACCGTATCTTCCTTTCGGTGTTCGACTCGACTGCGGTGATGATAGAATTTTTTAAGTTCGTAGCCGCATTATTTGGCACAAATCTTCATCAATCAGCAACAGCCCACTAGATACTTTACTGCTTTTGAATGAAAGACTTATGTTATTCAAACCTGGGAAAGTGTAGACGAAGAGAGGATAGGCCGAACCCAATTTGTACAGGCTTCAAGGCTTTGAAAATTTCGGTATTCATAGGGTTTAAATTACTGAACAAATGGGTCTGAAGCCAGTCCCTTAGTGCACAAGTAGGGACAGAGTTATTTAGGTATCTTCCCAGGTCGTTTTCTGTTACGAGTTTAGGGTTGCGGATTCATTTAGGGAAAGTTTTGGATTCGATTAAATGTTCTAAGATCTCTTGGAGCCGACCGGGAGAGGAATCCGAACATTTTCAGACACTCAGTGTATTATCAGTTTATTCTTTGTTTTCAACACGTTTCAGATTATGACGGACACTCAACAGGCCAAACAGTCTCTAGCAGACATTGAGGCTCGTCACGAAGACATCATTAAATTGGAGAAGAGCATCAAGGAACTCCACGACATGTTCATGGACATGGCCATGCTTGTTGAGAGCCAGGTTAGTTCCTCTTTGATCGAGAGATTGGTGTTATACACTTCCTTCCACTTTGTGTTCCTTTTATGATCGGCACACCATCTTTACAGAAATCGACTGTACAGATATACCTGCTTCAGCTAGTTGTGAACCGTCTATCTCCACGGCAGGATAGTCGGTCATTGAAATTCCGAATGCTTCGTTCTTTGCGCGCCCCTTCGTATCCCATCAGGCTTGCCTTAGCGACTTCATTTCGATGTCCTCTGCTCTCACCCGGTTTTTGGCATCTACCCTTGATTTCCCTGTTCAGCACGATCTTTTCTCGTTTGCTTTGGTTTACCTATGGTTGAGCACTTTCCACTTGGTCTTACCACATGTGTAGGACAAGCGCATTGCCAGTAGTGGTGTTTTTCTTTGCTCTCTTCGTAAGCTGGGGTGTGAGTTGGTATAAACGCCTACGCCTCTTCCTCATTAATTTATTCTTTGTGCCCTGTAAACTGCCTTTCTTCTTTCTTGTCTGTTGAGCCAAAATTAGCAGCATGACGCCGACATGATTAGTTTCCCATGAATACAATGTTGGGAGGGCACAACCTGCATGCTGTTACTCTAGTAAGTGTAAATCTTTCCACATACCACGTAAATTCGAGGCATTTTCTGTTGACTAAATTGGTTTGAAAAGGCATAAGAAATATAGCATTCTTAATTACCGAATATGGGAAGTAAAGGGGCCGAAATCGGATCGATTCCACCTTCTGCTCTTGTTCGTCTTCAGATGATATTTAGGTCCATCCTCTTCAGACCTTAAATCGGACACTCAGTTTTATTTATCAATGTTAGCATTCCTTGACTGTATAATCTCCCTTGCCCACACATTAGGTCGCCTCAATTTAACCAGGAGCCTTCGAACGTCTATTTCATGAACGTGATCGGTAATTACGGCCTTTGAATTGTAAATTAATGGTTCGGCCATTATTCGAAATACCAATCAAAGTTCTTTTAACCGATATCCCCGAACACATTCGTTTATTCGATATATTTTAATGATTTGAAGATACTTACAGGGAAGGGAAACTAATCCGAAACGAGAGGTCCATGGAGAATAGTGAGTCATTTGAAGAAGGTCCTGAGGAACGTCGAATGAGAGTCGTTGGGTTCAGATGTGCGTTGGTTACCACACTTTAATCTTAATGTTGGAAAGGTACAGTTATCCGTAATATTCTGTTCGTCCGAATGGCAAATGCCAACGATTCCATTGTCCATGTTTCTCGGATTCGGACGAGTTTATAGCCTTGGGTCTTGAATTACTACCCATTTGAAATACTACGAGTTTCTGATGCCCTTCCAAACTAAGCTGACTTTGAACTTATAAATATGCATCCTGAAATGAAAGGGAAAATTCCTGTTTGTGGGCTGCAAAAGAATGACTCCGACTTTTTTCTTAGCTTGTTAAAGTGATTTCTCGTGTGTTATCTGGTTGGCGGAAGACATTTCCACGAGACAGTTCCCAATGATTATGGATATTTTAGGGTGAGATGATCGATAGGATCGAATTCAACGTGGATCAGGCCGTTGACTACATCGAGACCGCGAAGGCGGACACTAAAAAGGCCGTTAAGTACCAGAGCGCCGCCCGAAAGGTGAGTTGCCCTCCTCTGTCTGTTTTCTCTGTCTTGTCTATGTTGTCGTGCCAAATATATGTGTTGTCTTCTTCTTTACCCGTCTTACTCTTTTATCGTCTTTTGGGAGATTTCCTTTGAATTGGAAGGGTGATAACCGTTAAAAACAAGGTGATGCTGCCTTATTAACCCTATTTTTTATTGAGTTATTCGTCATTTCAAACGAAGATCGTTGCAGATTGAAACCATAACGCTCCACTTGAATTTATCGTCTCGTTTTAGCTGGACCTGTCACAAGGGGTTGAAATAGGACTTTCCACTTTCAACACTTACATTAGTTTATGATTATCCTACAACGCCTGAAAATCATCTATGGCTGGATCGTAGCTGTTAGACATTTGCATGTTATAATTAACAACAGTCACTAGGACAACACCTATAGTTATACTGCTTGAATCATCGATATTGCACTGAGGACACCCCTCTCTCAAGTCACCAACACACTGGGTCGAAACTGATTAAATGGAGAACTGATTAAGATTTTATTACAGCTGCGATACTTATTCACCGAGTTAACTCTTGTTGGAAGAGTCAGTTCCTTCGCTCTTATCGTCAACTGATTAGCTTTCGCGTTTATGCGTTTGGTTAATTTAATCAACTGCCAAGAGAGGAGAAGATGGAAGGCGCATTTATTGGCACGAAAACTTGTGACATTTAGCTTGAGAAAATCAGGTCCAGTTGCGAGTCACTTTGAGTTCGCAACTGAAAAAGAATCGATAAGCTGATTGAAGAGGCAAGCCAATCAGCCGATCAGTCGATCGATAAGCAAACTCATTGCTTCGTGAAAGGAAAGGATAGAGTGTAGTCAGGTATTTGCGTACGGTTTGGTGAACTATGAACGCTACAGACTTGGGCAAAGCAAAGTACGTCTTTGTTAATCCACTGACCTTGTTAGGTCATACTCAGGCGGCTCCGAATTTAACTTTCAAGCATATATGACTGAAAGCCCTCGAGTGCGCCTGCTGAAAGGGTGATTCAACTCTAATGCAGTTAACTTCAACTGTTATGATTTTTAGACCTCCATGACAGTCACATTCGGCTATTTTCACTCTGCTCTCCAACTATTTTGCCCTCAAGCTTTGCCTTGCCAAATTCGCCAGCCTGTGATCGAAGCTCTCTATGCTTTTCAAACGAATATACCCCAATATAGTTGCCTCTCTGTTAGCCTCCTTCTTCTCTTCCTCTTCCTCCTTCTCCTCTTCCTTTTATTCGCTCTTTTAGTCATTTTTCTGAAATTCGTGGCTCACCTCGCCATTCAATCATAAAACCCATATTAGCTTTGTCAGGCAGTCTGGTAAACTTGCGCTCAACAAAGCCTTAGCATTATTTTAGTTGACAAAACCAGAAATCATCTGATTCAGAGCGAAGGTACAACCCTGAATCATATCTTCAATCGTGTGATCGGATAGTCAGGCTTTCTTAATGTAAATTCCAATGAACTCGTATAATCTCTTCTATACCTCAATAATATCTTTGGGATAGTGAACCTTTTAGGAGATAGAGGTGACTTTCCACTTCGGGAAGGAACAAGTTAATTCTCTTCATCCCTATTCATCTTGTGTGAGTAGTATCTTTTCTTTTATAGGCCCTCATGTAAAATGGTGTTGCAAGTGGCAACAATATCGATTCAAGCTGGGTACTCGAAAGAGCAAACAGCTTTATCACACAATCAACTGACTTCACTGACTTTTATTCTCTCCATCGAATTCATTCAAAGCAGGCCTATCCAGGCCTCTATTTCATTTTTGTTGGTTCTGCTATTTCGATCTGTATAGATACACATCTTGCAGCTCCAGTTATGTTAAACACTCACTACACTTTTGTTTTGGAGTCAAATGTTCTTCCAATTTTACTGCTGATATTTGTCATTAGGAACCAAAATTCAGCCCCTCTCTGGAGGAGGATTCTGCTGGCGATCCACAAAGGGGAAATGTTCGAGTGGCATGTTTGAAGTTAAACTGAGTTGTTGAATCTCTTGCGGATATGGAAATTGGAACACTGAAATAAACTCATCCAGAACTTTTCAGTTCTACTGTTAATAAGCATTTACAACAATATTCCGAATTGGATATTTCTTGGTCAATTCTTGGAAGACATTAATCCTAATGGATTATTCTGAAAAGTTATGTCTGCGTGCTTGTTCTATGTGAAACGTGGAACTTGGCCCCAATGAGATTTGGTCTTGAGGTTCTCATCGTCAGAATTAAACGCCTAAGAACGCTGAGCGAATACTCATTTGTAAGGCAAACAAAGGGACAATGTGTATTGTAACCGCTTTGAGCTTTATGGAAACGAACAAATAGATAATTGACAGTGTACCCATTGTTACCCTGCCGTTTACCCCCCTTTGACGCTGCTCTCGATCAGATGAAATCGACTTAAGCAGTTTCATAAATTCAAGAGACAGTCCAAACTTAATTTAAAAATCAACATGAGCTTCGGAATTGACAGTAGGACAGTTTCTATATGTATCACAAGTTGGTCAACGTTTAATGTTCGTCTTCGTTACATTTTGCTGTTTCCTCCTGAAACTTAATGCATAAATTTTACTCTGGTAAGTTACCGTCACCTCGATTATAAACGCAGCTGAGTCGATTAAAGGGCATTAAAAGTAGAACTATTATTAAACTCGGGTGCTTTTTATTATGTCACATCTTACGTGTACTGCAACTGCGTTAAGGCATTTTATCAGTTAAATTATACTGACTGGCTCTGTTAATCCGTTTTAAAAAAAGCTCTATGACAGTTACTTTATGGAAATTCTGAATAATATCTTTTGGTGAATTCCTAATTTCGTATTAACGAATAATACATACATATTATGTATATGGACACAATCCAAGCCTCCAAGGAGACTGATATTGCAGCTCATTGTCATAAAACCATGGTTAGAGGTTTAGCCATTTCTCCTTCTATGATCGTCATAGCAACCTCCCGATCGCGTCTGATTTTACTCTAGACAGCTATGACCTCAGCAAATATGAATAGACTTGGGGCCTGTCACTTCGAAGTGGACTGAAGAACACGCGAAATAAATCTGGACACTGATGGAAAACTCCAAGGATTTATCTTTCAATTCTATCGTACGATCTCACAGAATGTTACTGTGGGATGCCACATTTTGGTCGGCTGAATTAAATGTCATTCATCCTCCCGGTACTTAAGTGGACAGTCAGCGTTATGCCAAATGACTAAAAGCCGACAAACATGGTCACCTAATCTGTGCTGAAGTAAATTCGAACTTGGCGGCAGAAAATCATATTCTCTTTGTTAAAAGGGCAATTGATTCGCGTGAGCTCTAAGCCGATTTCACTTTCTTCGTTTTTATTCCAATTTCCCTGAGTTTTCCGACGAATTGTGATTCATAGATTCACAACAGTTTCCTTATTGAAAGTACGAGGCCTAACAACTAACAAAGGGATTATCCTTCAGACAATTTATTACTTTTCAAAACACAATGTAGCAGTTACTTTTGATTAGATAAGTTGTAGCTTTGTATTGTGTATTTAAGCAACCATTTTAACATTTCAACTTAAGGCACACAGTAAATTACATTTCTAGCACTAACGGGAATAGTGAAGATAAGAAGAACTGTTCTCCTTTTTAAATATTGCCGAGTTTTGATTGGCCCTTGCTATGAAATTTATTTACGAAGTTTATTTTATGACTGCGTGGCCCACAGCGATTCTTTTATGTTGATAAATAGGGTTGGCCTTCAATTTTGATTTTCACATTTACATATGTGGGTCATGTTTTGTTGATATGAGGTGCTAATGCAGCGCTGCTAGCGTTAACGGCATTTCTTTTAATTTTGTCAAATTTATCAAACCAGCGTATACCTTGTAGATGGATAAACATCTTTCTACACGGTCGGATCAGTAGTAATGATGCAGATTAATATCACATCTGATCAGAATATAGGTTAGGCTGAGGTTCAGATCATTTACACATGAGAGCAGTTATTAGGAAAATAACCTATCAAAGCACGTCTAGACGACCAATCTAGGGATAGAATAACAGTGAATTACATTTAATCTAGCTCCCTCGTCTCTTTTTATTGACTCAGGCTGTAAATTTTGATGGGTGAGATTCACTGATAAAGAGAGGGATGAGAACTTGGGAGCTATTATTCAACCTAATCTTAAAACTTGTATGCACTGCAAAAACACTCAGTTTGGAAAACGAAAGCTCGTTCTGGAACAGTAGGATAGAGGGTCCTGCACAAGTTGGGCCAGACTAAGTTGTGGATTTCTCAGTCATCAAAGTTAGGTCCTCATGATATGTCTGGCAGTTCACGAAAATCGATCCGGAGGAAAATTTAAAATATAATATTTTAGATCATCACGAGTAGTTTTCAAATCCACCCACGGTATCGGTCGTAATCGTTCAGATACTCCATCAGATCCATCACAGCCAGCAGTCTTCTTGCATCAGGGGTTTCGCTGAAGCTTCATTCTCGAATGGCTATTCCTGCCCTGCAGATCTTCACCTAACTTATGCATCGATTGTTGGTTAAGCGGATGTCCTTTATGAGACAAACTAAGCTTTATGGAGGCTGTGGTAATCAATTGTACCCTCCTCCAACAACCTCGGTAGTGCGATTCCCTAGAAAAATTTTTCTTTGTCTGAATGTGTGATGTATGCTTGGGCTCATTATGTCTATTTATGTTTGAATGGGTAAGCAAGTTATTCATTCCGATAATTTCTGTTTTTCAAATCGCACATGCAACCATTGAAATTCAATTTTAGAACTCATCGCATCATATACATTCATCGATGGTGCACGGTTACACCTCCGTCAGTAAAATATAAAACTGTTATTAGGGAGCCCACCTTAGTGAGGTGCATATTTGACTACAACGGTCAGGTTAAAAAACGGTATTGTTTATTTGGCATGATTGGTTATTAACTTGTAACACTGATGGCCACCCCAATGGATAATTTAAAGGTTCGTGGTCAAAATCGACTGACTACATGATAAATTAGCATACGGCAATCATATAGGGCCAAAAAGCTAGCCGTTCGTGTACCCACTCTTTTTCGTTTAATTTAGCCTGTTTTTTATATAAGCCTTTGTGCTTGCGAGGTTGCCCCTTTCTCCTCCTCTATGGTAAGTGAAACTGCCGAAAATGCAAATAAATTTTAACTCTCTTTGTTGACGTCAAACTTCTCACAGCTATGAAAATACTGACAATTGACCATTGCATTGACAATTGGCGATCATGTACCATTCACTGCTCTGGTCTTACAATTTCTTAAATAAACGATAAGAAAGCTTGTAAAAATAAGCTATTTCATTCAGTCACAAGTATTCACTTTATTAGCCAATCTCATAGCCCCCATTTTGTACGCCGTCCATTGGCGGATTTACTCGAATAATTCTGATTGAAAGGGCAGCATAATTAGTGATTAAATTAAAACCTAGGACTATTTAGTCTCATATTGGTCCATACAATGCCTGGAAAGTGGTCGATTTCAAGCAGTGCACTGGCATTTCGTGTCCAGTTTCCTATGCCAAGTTAGCCATATGAAATTCGCTCTAAATCTGCAGCTAATTTCCGGAGGAAAGAACTTTTAATTTCCGATAAATTCACCCTTTACGAATGATGGTTCCACTGTAAATTAAGCATCGAGTAAATTGTATGTAAATGATTCAACCTAAACGGTTGAAGGGGTACCAAAATGTGGGCGTGGGAGCTGAGACAGCAGGGCTTTGGGATGGCCCAACCTCCACGAAAGAGGAGGAGACATGCCAGTTAGTTGGCAAGCCATGAGGGCTTGAGAAAGGGAGTGTTGAGCGCGTTTGCGTAGTTATGTGCGTACGTGAGAGCGTGAAATCAATTTCTACCCGGAGTAAGTCGCCGTGACTAATGCATACTTTGGCCCAGATTTAATTTGCCCGTTTGTGCACACACATCGCACTTGCGTGCACTCACGGGCCTCGTGCCAACATGCGTCCTTCGTGAGCAATGCTTGGCGTTGATTGGCTCCCGAAGAATCCACCACTGCAGTTCATTCATACATATGCAAAGAAACGCAACTCAACCGTACAAAACTGTACTCCATTTTCTGAAATTGCCATTTTCGAGCATGGGAGATTGAGAGCATATGGATGGGCGGAAGGGGGGGGGGCGGGAAATGGAAGTCGGATGGGGTTCATGTGATGATAGGGATGGCCACGGAAACAATTGCCTGTTCCCCTTATTCCGTTTTTCTTAGTATGAAATCTTGCTCTCATCAATGTATTCATCAAACGAAACGATGTATTTAAAATAGCTATGTCTAGAATGGTTATCTTGAAATATTTTCTAATTTCTCCTCATCAGTTTTCAATATGAAAGGTGATTTCGATTCTTATAAAAGAGTAATGAGGTAATTGATGATTTTGTAATCATCTGCCGTGGCTTCACTTAGCCTGATTTTTCACTTGCTAGTGAACCATTAGGGAAGATCATTTTAGGTGAATTTAAAGTAATACGATGCTTGAAACAATTGCTTAAACTTTTCTTTGCAAAGTTAACATTATGCTTTGAAAATAAAAGTACAAAGTACAATTTTACACTGGAGGTTAATTTTACTTCCAAGCAGTATCTGCTCAAGAGAATTGTGATCTGCGAAGATTTTCGAAATGCGTTAAACTTCATGCTACATTTAGAGACGCGGATGGGCAACTAAGAAATGACTACCGAATGAAACACCGTCATGAAATGGAACCCTTCGCACTGCTAGGACCACGAAACCAGTTGTTGACTAGCGAAATTCTAAGAATTCATGCAATCGTTCAGATTTCGAGTTAGGAGCAACAAATAAATACATGAAGAAAACGGAATTTTCCTATTGTTGACGACGCCTACAAACTCGTCAAGCCATTAGCTTATTTTTATATCCCAGTTCAAATGAATCTGATCTGGTGCACTTCATTCACCTGTTGTTCAACCAATACCTTCCTGTTATTCCACAAAAGTGGGCTCGAATCCTAAAGACTAAAGTAGGAAGAATCCGCACGGCATCCTTAGTTCTAGATTTTAAAGGCAGTTTTCTCTAATATGATTTTTTCCCCGTTTTAGAAACTTGTGATCATCGGAATTTGCGTGGCGATTCTGATATGTATCCTCATCGGTATCATCGTCGGATTTGTGCCGAAGTAGTTTTTCGATGTCACAGTAACAAATGGAGTCAACGATTCAGTGACTGCTGTTAATTTATTCGCTGCCACAAACACTGTACCGACTTATTTCTGACCCTGTAGAACAACGAAAAATCCCTCTTCTTCTCCCTTCTCGCTCTTCTCCACAACCATTTACGCGTTCGGTGCCCAAATCGCGGTTAGTAAAGGTGGGACAATGGTCTCTTTCGGTTCTGCCCTATTTATTACACAAACATCCGTTATTATTGTTATTACTTCAGCTATGAGAACAAGAAATACTGCTATATTATTATCCTTATGTGTACAGATAAATATCTATATCTATCTATCTATCTTTCTATCGATATACATATGCATATTTATAGTTGTCTGTGTCCTGCTTCATACGAAGCACACACTTCTTTCTTTCCTCACTTAACACCTTCAACCAAATCACTTTTTTCAGACCAGGATATTTACTTGTTAAAGTACGTGCCAATGAGTCTTATGAACGTTTCATCACCGAAATTATCGACATCGCCATGAGCGCCAGCTCACCATGTCAACCGACTCTTTTGTCAGTGCACTCTTACGTCCAGCCAGCCAATCACCAATCAGCAGATGTGCCTCCTTATCCCGTTTTGGTCACTCGACTATGCAAACATCGTGGCGGCACTAAGTCTCGATATCACGATTTTCAGCTTTCTGTTGACTCGTATTGTCCCTCACACGCGTACTTTAATCCGGTGACATTGTGAACATATCAGCATCTCTTTTCGGTATCCATCACCTTCTAAGCAATTTATACCACCCATCTCTCATTTTCTCGCAATCCCTCTAATCGGGTTCCTCACTTGGACCTCTCTTGCTACCCCCTCTTCTTTCTCTCGAGTGATTGCAGTTCGTGAATATTTGTGAGGTAAATGAACAAAACTTTTGTTCCCATCTGGCTTTCTGTGCTGGGGACGGTATTTGTGAATTGAAGTTTGCAATAGGAGAATCAGCCAAGATGATGATACAGGAGCAAAACATTATTTAATCCCATCCCTTAGCATAAATGGAAGGTTCACTCTCCAGCTTATGACTTATCCGAGTATTCAAATTCTAAGAGGGATGGTACAGAAAGAATTGGAATTAATTTAAATTGATTTTATTTAATTGGCTTCATTGGCACGGATAGACTTAACCAGAGGATTGTCTTGAATAGGAACTGATTCCCAATCATCTGGCTGATGGGATTAATCTTATACACGCTGCGCCTTGCAGAACTTAAAGCAAACTTCCAATATGCATGTTCATCTTGTTGATCTCTTATGCCTTTCTAAAATACCCATCACCAGCATTTCCATGGCAGGTTTGAGGAACAAATGGACAAATTTCCCGTCAAGAAGAGACTGGTCGAACACGGAGTGTTTGTTCTTCTCAAATCTTTGCGGAGCTCTATATAGCGCAGTACAAGCTAACTCTAACTCAGCTCCACAAATCCTCATGAAAATATGGAGTAGGAAGGGAAAATTTTTTCCCACTGTTAAATAGCTCCGATTGAAGTATGTGGAGCAGATGTATGATTAGTGCTATCAATAGCAGCTAAAGTGAACATCAATGTCTTGGTTAAACATATGCAATGCAACTACCTACAGTGCTGGGCTCCTGATTCGAATTGGTTGGGCTTCCGTCAATACGACTTCGGACAATTCATGACTGGTGTGCATGTTTATTGCTATAGACAGCTTATCAACACATTCTGCTTTTATATCACTGTTATCGCTCAGGTTTTCAAGAAAACGACTTAGATCTTTTTTATTCACGCGGCGACAAAAGATACAACCACTATTTATATTGAATTTTTAAGACTTTCATCTGCCTTATGTGCGTAGTGAGATTTGAATCCGCTATCCTAAATCTCATTTTCAGGTTTCCAGTATCCTGAGGCCGTGGGGATACTGTCATCAGGTCTCTATATAATTAAATCTACCACGATTTATAAAACCGATATCCAATTTCTACAGACCGAAGTGGTCCACCCTATTTAAAAGTCGACAATATTTTCCAGTTCGGCTGCTTGTAAAAACAAATCTAAACTGTGTCACTGGTCAAATCTCTACTCACTGAAAAATGCTCGAATTATCGACGACTGATGTGTTCCACTATAGTCAAGAGTCTATTTGTTCATTTATTTGCCAACAAATTTTGGACGTGCTTTAGTAAATGCAGCCATCGTATTTGCATTCAGCTCTCTCCCCTTCATTGACCTGAAAACTGGAATCTTAAAGTGACAAAACAGAAACAATCAAAGGCCTACTAACGGGCCGAGTGAATACATTCATTACTTTCACATTCGCATTCTCAGTTATTTCTTTTGCTGGGTATGAGCTTCCCACCGAACACCGACGACGTCCCAAAATCTCTATTTGCGAACAGCCACAATTTGAGTAATATCGATTGCTGGCAAATATCGCACTCTTGGCTAGAGTTACTGAATGCCATCCATCTACAGTCTATGAATACACTAATTGCGGGTGGACAGAAAGGTTGGAAGCGTTTCATGGTACTGCAGTGTGAAAAGGGTTGACTTATGAGGAACTTGTTTTCTCTCACCACTTCCTGCAGTCAAGTCACTCATATCACTATGTGCTCTAGCTACTATTCTATCTGAATTGATCACAATCTTCCTAACTAGCTATCGGAACATTTGTCATTGCGCAGTATTTTAGGAAAATTCATTGATTCTTGAATTGCGTCAAAGAAGATTTTGGCTCTGCTGGATTAGCAAAATCGCAGTCGGTTGTCATTTAGAAAGCTGCATACGAACCATTCATCTTAAAAATCATAAGGTGAGTGCTCCTAAAGTTCGGATGCATTTTTTTGAGACTAAGAAGCTGTCACATCGATTTCTGCTTTTTGATTTCGGGAAATACCTTGGGGTTTTGTCAGAAACTTGAAGTCAGAAGCTCTGAACCTCACCATTTTTATCGCATCACAATGAAAGCTTGGAAGGACTAAATGGAAAAGACTTGAAATGCAATCCTAAATCAGAACTTTGTTGGGTTCATCGGGATTCAGCTTGATAACAGAGCTCGAGTAGAATTTTGAAGACCATGCAGTGAACCATGAAGCCATTAACGGGTGAAATTGCATTAGTGTTAAGATTGGGAATAATGCTGAAATTAGCTCGCCAGTTCAAATTTCGGAAATTCCTTCTTTCCTAGTCTTCTTTAGCTTCTCTGCTGCATTGCTTTGTAGTAGAACCAGAACTGAAATAATAACTAATTGTCTGTGAAAAAACCAAACATTCCTGCATCTGCATAGTCATATGGAAAATTATTTAAGTTTTCGATTAGATTGAAACAAATAAAATTTGGCCACAATTACGGTTAAAAATCGCTGCCCATGGAAACGTTTGTTGAATGTTTGTTAGAAACTACGGCCTGCGCAATAGGCTGATCATTTGTGCAACACTGATTGAAGTCAGAGACGGAGCCTCCCAACCGGAGAGTACCTTTCCTCTAACTTTACTCATGCGTTTGTCTCATAAATGAAAACACAATCACGTATATGAATTGCAGAGTTTTGCACTAAGTCTTAACCAATAGAAGCATGGTAGGTTCCTGCACCTACCTGGTGCACCCTAACGTTTCAACGTTGGAGGGTGGAAAACTACCGAATAACTCCCTAAAGTGAGGATTCTTCTCCCACCTCATGTTCTTAAGGATAACTGCAGAAAAGTTAGCGAGGATATCCCGAGCGTCGTGAGCAGGCAGAGATCTACCGATTTTATGTAGAACCTTGAGCGCTTTAGGCATTCAAGTAATGTTCAAGAATAACGATGCTTATTTCTAAGGAGACGATTGTAGCTAATGCGCTGTGATAAATCAGGTGTCAAAAGTTATAAAACTTTCAAATTCTGCTCAGTAACAAAATGGTTATGTATCAAAGTGCGCTCACGGTTTCCGACCGAACTCAATAGTATATACAGCGTAATAAAAGAAACTGATAATTCTTTATGAAACTCTCAATTCAGGTAGAGCTGGAGAGATCATGGACAAAAATTATAAAACAAATTGAATTTCTTGTTTTTCGTTCATTTTTAGTTGTTCCAATCGCATGAGAGGACATTCCAGAACGTGAGCGAAATGTAAGCAAATAAGTAGAATAGTCAGTTTAGTATGTTTCCTAAGACTTTTACCGAGAATCGTTTGTTAACTTTCATTTTAAGAAATCATCACAGTTTCTCAGTAGATAAAATGGATTTCTGAACCGAGTATTGGCACAAAGATGCTACGCCAGTGGGTCTTTGTTGGTTTGTTTCGCCATGCTCTGGGGCTTATCACCAGTCGATTCTCTACGAGGGTGTGATTTCTTCGGTCAGGTTATGCAGCTTTTGTATAAAATAAATTCCCAACTTATTATTACTTGTGAAACCGGGTATTACGTTCCCAAACCAATACAACAATGTAAAGTAAGCCTTTATCCGACTTTAAAAGCCACATAGCCAGGGTGGATAGAATCATGTATAAGTCCATTTTCAAGCCATTCACTCATCAAGAAGGCACCTCGAATCTTATCGGTCAGGCAGAATCTATTAAAATATCAATCAAAGCAATCCAAGCAACTCAAAGTCAGAAGATCGTCTTAAAAACACTATATCATTGCAATAGTGTCGAAAATGGAGGTGCTAGGACATGGAGTAACTTGATGCATATAAGGTAATTTTCCATTAGGAAGATTAACAAACCATTTGTCCTCCCAGCAGTGTTGATTCTAATGTAGAAACCCACTGCAGGGTGGCCCAAACTGGCATCTGCATGTGCGGAGTTATAATTTTTAATGGCTTCGAAATTTACTAGCTCACATCCAGGAATTGAAATAAAGACCTGCGCTAGTTAACAGTGATTTAAGATGATGCAGGCGAGCAAGTGATCCGCTTTTGGGCTTGAGCCATGTTATCACTCACTCCTTCCAGGATGAGAATGGGGAACAGCGGAAAAAATTAATTAATAGAGTTTCACGGTGTTTACGTAAACGCACCAAAAATATTTAGCTGCACACACGTACATCAACTTGGAAGTTTTTAAAATGAGAGCAGTCAGTACATAACCCATATGATTTTGAAGCGGAAATTAATGAGACACGTAGCATATTTCTCAACGAAAATCGGCGGCATCGTTCGAACTTCTGCTATTAAGACTATTGTCTACTGCACACTCAGCGATTTCATTAATTTGCTTCAATTTGATGAGCGGTTGCTCTGTTTGAATCAGCAAGATTTTCTTTGAGGCCTCCGCTGACTGGTTGTCCCAAGACCGAAAATTCAGTTTCTAATTAATCTTTAAGCCATCCCCTAGTTGTGCTTACGCACTGTTGCCGAGCTCTGGATGGTGTTCGCACGTCTAGTATAAAATCAGTTAGAGTAAGATATAAGAGAAAAGTCACTAGGATTTTTCATTGTTCGACCTTCTTAACCTCTCACATCCAAGGCGACAGTCTAAGTCTTTATTTCTATGCCCACCCGCTCTGTTCGCTGAGACGGACTTTCCACGCAGGCAAAATCACCTGATTACACTTAAACACCTAGCAAAAAATCATATTGCGCATAGGTGATTGACTGAATTTCAAGCGAGCTGTTGCTGATGTTGCAGTTCGAGGGCCATTTTGCTTCCAAGTTTGATATCTGATTGAATGGCCTCATATGCTACATCATTCTAGTAGTTATGTGTACTGTTCTCTAAAGTAATCATCAGTCAAAGATTCCCAAGCTGCTGAACTACTTTGAGTTTGGCTAATATGACCATTTGTAGCAATTCTACAGACAAAAACTATATCCGTGCTGTTTGCTATAACTTTCGCGACAAAACGCTGAAAATGCAGATAAACATCCCCAAACTATAAACCCCAAAAACGACCTCGATTTTTATAAGGTATCACTAAATGAATACAACTGAATTGTTCAATTTGATTCGTGAAAAAAACCCGTAGACTTAATGGATGGTAAAGGATTTTCGTGTAAAATGTATGTCTGATGTCGAAATACCTAAAATAGTAGCTAAAATATATTCTATTTTTAACTTAGTCTTAAGGCCTCAGAAATAGTCCGCACGAAATATCTACATCGTAATGTTGTACTTTCGATTATTCTTCAAATTAATAGCTAACTAAGCTTATGATATCATGAGACAAATGTTGAGATTTTATTAAACCGGTTAGCGATTATAAAAATAAACCTAATGTTCTTATTTTCGGTCCCGGGACTCCATTCTCTGCAGGGAGAAAAAGTGATAGGTTTGTATTATGGACGGAAGCATTGAAGAGGAGTATGTGATCCAACGTTAACATAATTGTAAGCATAAAATATCGTCTACGGTTGTTGATGTTGATCCATTCGCAATTCCAAAATTAGTTTTTGTTAAAGCCAACCAATTTTAAGAATGTATGTTGGTGCCTTCGGCCACCGTTCTGCAAATATATTGACATTATCATTGCAAGCCCTTGGATAGAGATAGCTCATTTTGCCATCGTTATGATTAAATAGTCCGCAATTAATCCTTTCTTGCAAAGTAATATTACCCGAGATTAAGCCAATTGGGTGACTGTACTCGTCGCTGCGTGGCAAGATTTTGGACGGCCCTCTTTTATGGAATGATTCACAGCATTCATTTCTGTACTGTTAACCCGAAAGCTGTATGTTACTTACTAAAAGGCAAAATTCACAAGGCTCGTTGTCTTATAGCGGAACTTGAATAAACCGTAGTAGTAAGGTCTTCGGATGCAATTTCAGTTTTATTGCTCCAAACTCCACAACTTTTGGACTGACTCAAATGCTACCTTATGAAGTGGTTGTTATCAGAAATATGGTAGATATGCGTTTTAAATTTTATTCATAATTTGGGAAAAAGACTTAATAAAGCAGGTAGTCATTTAGGCTCTTATTTCCTTTGATCATCGTGAATAAGCTTATCATTTCCCTAATAAGGATTGAATGACTTAATGAATGATGGCCGAATGTTTAGACGATTGAATAAATAAATAAGCAAATGGAAGGAGCAACAAGTGATTGACTGTTTTTTTAATGAATCAACTGATTAATCAATTAAGATTAGTGTCTGAAAAGCCTGTATTCTTTGTCGCCTTGACCTAAGGGTGACGCATCATGGCCGACTTTGCTGTGGAGGCTGTGGAGAATCGAAGCGCCCAACTCACGTGCCTGTCATCGATTGCAGCGTCTGACCTTTTGTTTCGATTAGCATCATAAAGACGCCATCTATGATGAAGGATTTGGCCCACCTACTGAACTTGCGCTTAACGGCGGCAGCTTCAACCTACCACCCACCCAGGTTCACTTCTTTCTTCGTTGTTTGATAATATTACCAAAACTTGCAGAAGCGGAATACTGCAGTTGAGGGTGAGTTATGATCCAGCTTGACTTGAATAATTTAATGAAATTCTTATATCTAGAGCCCGCTCTATGCCTTTTGTAAGTTTAACCGACAGTCGCTAAGATCAAACTTGTTAATTTTTACTTTTTACTTCTCATATGAAGTCGTTGAACATTTTGCTTCAGTCAAATCTTTGGAGAAGCTTCCACAAACACCCCAGAGAAATTCTTGCCAAGCACAGAGAATGGGGCGACTAACCTCAAGAATTGTTAAGGCTCAACGTTGTGTGTTATGTAAGTTGATGAGTGCGTTTACCCAGAATGAACTTTTAGCCGCTGGAGTGTCGCTTTTAGTCGAAGCGTTCTTATCTGCGACGACCAGATAATGTGAAGTAAACATCCGAGTCACGCAATTCAACCGGTTCTGAGACGACTCCTAGATGGCCTCACTATATTTTTAAAACCGAGTCTTTATTTTGGTCGTCGCGACTAGTAGCTCATTTCGGCTTTCGTCAAACTAAATGATATGTAATCTTCTGATCTCAGTTCTCATAGTCCAGAGGCGTTAGACTATTACGAGGAGATTTTGGGATTACTTAGAGTGGAAGTATTTGGTTTCCAGTCGTTGCTTCATTCAGATACCTACCTTAGAAGTGACCTACGATAATATCTACCACTCGCTCATACCAAGAATTATGTCCATGGTAAACTCAATGTGTTGTGCCGAGGGAGAGACAACCACTCTGAAACGAATTAAATTCTGCATTTTATTTATTTATTTATTTCAGGCGCACCTAAGGAAATTGGTCGTCTGTCTTACGCCACCACGCGGTTTTCTTTCAGTAAGCAATGTTAAAGTGAGAAAATCTGTCTCATTCTCCAACAGCTGATTATAAACTACGGTTGATCAATTGAAAATTTCTCGACTCAATTGAATAGAGAAGCCTAATATTATTTTGCGGCTGTACTTTTAGAATCCGATGAAACGTTAATGCCACTGGTTGGACCCGCCTTACGTGCTCCACATATAACCAAATGTATCACAGAAGTAACACAAACTCTTTTGTCAGTGCGAAAAATCCCCATTCATGCAAAACCCTTAGTGGTTCCCCAAGCGCCGATAGCATCTACTCCTAAAATAGACGCTGAAACATATCCACTCGAAATACATGAGTACACAAAAACTCTTAATAATCCCCTGTTTTGTGGTGAGTATCTCTGGGTCAATAAACAAAACACAAATGGAGTTTCATCATAGTCTTTGAATTTATTTATTTTCATCATCTAGCTCCATCTAGGCAGCTGATTTTTCAGCTCTGCACGATGAAGCAGATCTCACCGTGTTCGAGCCAGGCAACAGGTAGAAATTAGTTTACTTGTTGGTAGTAACGGTATAGTAAACACTGACTTGTGACTTCTCTCGTTCATTTTAGACCTACAAGTGTCTAGTTCAATTCTGGATTGGGTAAGATTAATAGTTAAATGCGCTATTTCATCTATGGTTTGCTTACAGCTTTGGAAAAAATATTATTTTACCATGAACAGAGTGAAACGGAAACCTTGGCCGTCTCAAATGCTCCCAGTGCTTCTGATTCGCTGAAATTTCATGAACATGGAAGGGTATTTGAGGAGAAAATGCTTGATAATAATGAACAATCAGAGGAGATATTGCCGATAAACGGTTGGAAGGAAGAGCACGCTAGGTACATTAATCCTATTCGTATCTTTGTAAAACAAGAAGCTGGCAAACACGAAGAGAGTAGAGGCAACAATGGCAAAAGCCATAGAAAGTCAAATCTCGCCCAAAGGTTCTTTGGCTTCTGCAGAAAAAAGATCAGATTCAGAAGACGTTATCGACATGAGAAATCTGCAAATTTGTATAAATGTAAGGTTTATAAGTGACTAACGGTTGCAATAGAGAAATTTTCAAAGCTGAACAGATATTGGAAGTAATAGCAGTGGCCGATTTTTCGACAGAAGAGAAACAGAAGAATACGAAAACAAAACAATATAGGCCAGGTATGTCTCAACAAAATACATCTCTGGATTTGATAAAATGCCAATTTTTTTGGCCAATAACAAAGCAGAATTAGGATAGTAAATTTCATTCATTCCTTCGATCAAGGAATAAGCATGACTGAGTCAGTTAATTGGGCAAAACTTCCATGTTCCTTCATTTTTGGTTGAGAGGTAATTTTCAGTCTTCTAAGTTACCATTAGTTGAACATAATACAGTGAAGTAATTTGGACGTCACAATGGCTTTGACAAATTGACTTGACTTAAATCCTCAGGTTCCAAACTAATGAACCATTAAACACGTGCTTCTTTCCGATTTTATTCATCCTTTTTTATAAAAAGGCGCAGTAACAGAAGCAGTGACCCTCCTTCACTGATCATCTGACGTGAATATATTTACCTAAATTCAAGAATAATATACAGGAAAAAATATAGACGAAACGTTAAATTTGCGAACCACTTGTTAGACATAAGTCTAATATGATAGATTCTTCCCTCGACCTACCTCGGAGAGGGCTTCCTCATAGCATATGGTTGCCTTGGCAGAAGTACCGATACTCCGCCGAGGCCTAGGGCTTCGCCCTCACCCAGGGCGCTAACCATTTTTTGGGTATCTCTCTATTACTCCTCCTGAGAAAATTCAAAACGATAATGACATCAACCATACCAACCAACAAAAAAGAGTCATAAGGCTAAAATTGTTTCTTCAAATCTCACGTAATACAAGGATGATAAAATAGGCGCTATGTGAAAATAGCTAGTCGGCGTAGGAATCATCTATACATAAGCTGCTCCTCTAATTCGAGGATTCAGACCCCGAAAAAGTGGCGGACTGAATACTGCATGGCGGTAAAAGCTCCGCCTTCAAATAGAAACCCCTAGTGCTGCAGGTAAGTCTGACTGGACACATCGAGAGAATGGAGAGGTTTGTATCAATTTCAGGGCTGGCTTCGAAAGCATCATTATGCGCTTTTCCGTTTTTCTTCGTCTTCTTTCCGTACCATTTCACAGTGACACTGGGCGCTTGAGACTCCCCGCCTGTGTGCTCACATCCACTACTCATACGCCAACTAGAAGCCTCTCGGCAAAACTGTCGAGGAGATGAAATCAGTGTTACTCTAATAATTTAAGTAAATATGTTTGTTTGAATTTTTAACGACCTTGACGAGTTGGTGATTGAGAATTAGACCGCAACTGGGGATAAGAAGCTGGATCTTGTTGTTACCCAAACTCAAAACAACTGCATTCTCTCGGACTGATCCAACTGACTAGAAGGCGATACATGGCATTAGAGCAAAAACAAGGCACATGGTAAGAGGCAAATGAATCTATGGTCCATTTTAAATTCGAAGAGAGTCTACGGAAACGATTTTTCTAGCAATCTCACCTTAATCCAGGCGGCAAAGAATAGTTGTTGACTCTCTTCTTGTGCCCTTCGGGTCTCACGACGCATTCGGTTGCACCATGCGGCTTGGACTGTCGGTCTTCGATGGGGGGATAGTGAAAAAGACACTCCAGAATTTGTGCCAGGATAACACCAATGGCCACAGCCAAGCAGATCACTCAATTGGCGATGAACAAGAAGGTCAGCGTAACGCCGAATCGGTGACGTGAAATGGGTGTAGAGCGGGACATTCAGACCGAAGTGATGAGAAAACCGAAGGAGGGACGACTCCCAAGACTCGTGTGAAACAATCGGCAGGTCATCAAAAGAGTTTGAAGTCTCTGACCTCCCCCAACAAACTTTTCTGATTGCGCGATCCACCACGTCTTCCACGTTGAAATACAGAGCCATCTAAGAAGTTAAGTTTTAGATGATGATTTTGAACTCCAGTTTCATCATCAGGACAAGTATTTACCTGCATTCTCATATAGGTGAGATAACTTAGTGCTGTGGATAGGGCCTCCACTTCGGCTTCAGGAATTCCTTTCGCTCGAAGCTCCTCGATGTGAGTGTCCAGTGACTTCTAAGTGAGCAATGAAGCAGTGATAAGTAGCACTGACAATAAGCAAAACGTTTTGCTTGGAGATTGGACTTCCACATACCCGCAATGCTCCAGCTGAAGTGGTTTCCATTTCTATTCCGGCCAGTTTGGTGATTTTGACCTGCAGATAAGCAATGGTTTATTTTCTAATTTAATGAGTAAAATTTCCATTAAAGACTGTGAACTGCTTTTCAAAGGAAGAAGGACCAAATTAACGCAAATTTAGAAGCTATAAAAAACGCTCGAATTCTGGCAAGATGAACATAACTGATAAACTAATTAGGAATTATGATCATTCTGCACACCAGTTCTTCCATTTTGATCGGCTTCGGAGCTGGGTGTCTGCGAAGGAAAGTTCCCATCGAGGACGACTTATGGCTTCGCGGTTTCTCCATCTCAGCTTGACGTCCCGTCAATGCAAGACTTGTTCCCACGGCAGCAGTCAACGTTGCTGTAGTGGCTGTGCTGTCGTTTGTGTTGAGAAGGATCTCCCGGTGCTTCTGGCGAATAACATTGTGAAAGAGACGGCGAGCAACAGCCTGATTGGCAGCCAACATCCACTCTTCAATTAAATGGTGCGCTCGATTTCTCTGATATACTGAGTAACCACGTGGCCAGCCTGCTTTCGACTGGAGACTATTGGAAGAGCTCTCTCCATCCGAATCCGAAGTGCTGTCATCTTCTGATTGCAAAGAACTTGAAAAGAACCAAGATTTGATTCAAGTACCGAATCAAATAAATACAATCTAGTGCAGAATGGTATTCGAGGTGAATCAGAGAAACTCTCAAATTGGACAATCGCGGAACTATTTTGCTTCCAAGGTTGACTCAAATGATATACTATCAAGCCTTGGAATTCCTTCATAAACTTGAGAAATCCTTGGCAGGAAAAGTGTTGAGGAGTAATCAGAAGCTTGAGCGCTTCACTATTCATCATGACTACGTGGGATGTGGGATAAAACTGACCTAAGCGGAGAATAATACGAAGAATGATGAATGAGGGCATCTCCTAGAACTATCACTCCCAAGAATCATATCTGAGAAATTCGAACTGTGCAAGGCCCCGCTTCAATGAAAGATTTAAACACCATTTGTCCCCACCTCGCTCGTGGAAAGGGAAGGAAAAGTGACCATCTCCTTGATTAGTATAAATTATTATTCTGGCTACCAAATGTACGTCCGAGGGATTTCAAGGCAATTTCGTCTAGTGGGCCAAACACACACGACTGCCGCACTACTGTTGCCAGCGAAATAAATATAAATGCGATCAAGATGGGAACCGCTTTGGATGGTAAGTCGAAGGTTACTTTAAAGTCCAAGAAACTTACGCCGCTTGAGAGGCTTCAGCATCCTTAGGAGTGAGGTCAAACTGTAATTGAATTTTGTCCAACAACAGCGCACCATTGTCAATCCGTCGCTTTCGCATCTTTTGAGCTAGCTAAATAAGAAATCGGTGCACGAGAATTCATCCTAGAACGGTTTTGCAGTGGATTAGATTTTCGAATTCCGAGTTATCACAAATGAACCAGCAACTGTCTCCACACTGTTAAAGACTGACAGTAGAATTATGGAGTTTAAGATAGGTTTGGTTTTAGCATTAAAAAGAGGGACTAACCATATCGAGGTAGGTAATAGACAGCTTGATATTACCGAGGGTGAACGGTTCCTGGACATGAATGTGAGACTCTAAATCGGCCAACCTGCTATAGGGAGTTTTTAGTAGAGTCATAGCGTCTTCGTAAGAGAGTTTAGCGCAAGAACGTATCACTGTCCGCCCGAACCACACATCCAATATCTGCACCGTAGGAAAAACAACAATCTTAACCGGAAATACTTTTAGGAAGTATCACGAAAAATATTCCACCAAGTTAGAGCCTTACAATAGACCTTTTGCACTACCCAGTCCGAAAGAAGATCCTCTGCTTCTGGAATGACAATAGATACGAAATGCAGACATTCATGACCTATTCATTGATCGTTCAACGGACGTATCCATTTACTTCTATGAAAGTTTAGTCACAGTGGTGTTGATCAGAATTCTTCCAGAGATCATAACCTCAATCGCCACAATAAAATGACTGGCTATGAAGACTAAGCAAAGGCAGCTCCGCAATCCAGGGTGAGAAGGGGTAACCGAAATTGATCCTCCACCTACTTCTCCCACTTACTCTCAATTTGCTTTCTTCGAACTGAAGAAGTGGAGCCGCAACAGCGATTAGGCCAGTTCAACTGCCTTATGAGAACTGTCGAAAATTAATTTTGAGATGATTAAGCAGCTACGCTCAGACCCTAGGGTATTTGAGATCAGAAATCTTTGTAAATAAATTTAATCTTGTAAATACTAGACCAATATGGTTTTTAGTGGAAAAGGTAAAAGCATATTTTGATTTTCGACACCAATGTACGTATGTTGGGTGTCCACTTCACTGAGTTGTTCATTCTCGCTCCCATTAGAAGAAGAATGCACAGGCTTGACATAGCAGCAGAACAAGTCCCAAAGGCTTACCTGAGAACTTCAAGAGGCTAGAAGAAAAACAAGAGAACGCCTCCAAGATGGTGGATTTCAATCACGCTTCAGTGAGAGTTGAGATGTATATTGGCTAGTTGATTTAGCCATTTAAAGTCTACACGTCACAATAGGAATAAACTATCTATGGTTCTAGCTTGAGGAGTGATATGGTCCTTGAATAAATGTACAAGTTTTTGTTAGAGTTTATAACCACCCGTTACTAAGGCTTCTAATTATTAGAGCCCCTCAGTTAACACCAGCATTTTCTTATTCTAAAGGCATTATAGGTATTTAAAATCCAGAGATATATTGAAGTAATCACTAGTATATAATAAAAGGTAGCCTTCAACAATAAGTGATAAGAACAACTCAATTTACATTTGCATCGCAATCCACCTTGAAGATAACTGAAAATGCAAGACGATCAGCACCTGGGTTCAAGCTGCAGAGGTGTTCAGAGAGAATGGCAGGCAACATTGGGATTACCTAAGTACACAGAAGACGTAGATTACGATGGTGCCTTGGATGGTAGGCCTCACCGGTTTTAGAATAATAGTAGTAACGTCTTTATAGCATCCAAAGGCAAACCAGGTTCAATGGTCAAAACATGAAACAGAAATGGGAGTTGAGTCCAGCTTGAAAGAAATCGATATGAGGCAGCCAGCTACTGGGATGAGTTTTGCTCACAACTGAGAGAAATCAGGTCAATCGTATAACCAGACGTTCGGCAGCAATCTTAAGACCACCACGTCAATATTACTTGCACACCACTATTCAACCGGATACTTTTGGTCCTGTGTCTTCAATTTGGTTATTTCTCTGGTTACTACCCCTGCCTACACCCTCAGAGTTCTTCAGCATTTTTATCGCGGCTTATAAGTAATGCTGGCCGGGTTCCGAATGCTCCGGATTTTTAAACAATTCGTGTTGACTGTGTTGCTACTTATTCCGTTCTTGCATGCCTGTAAGGCCAAATTGGAAGAATAGTCTAGTACTGCCAGAACTCTAATTAGCATAGGATATGAAAGACTTTAAAACCGTCTTCCGGTGAGAAATTCAACCGTAGACTCTGATTCCAATCATCTTCAGAACTAAAATTCTGATAGGATAGGTGAGAAAAAAATTCCAATAAAACGTGTCGAGCAGATAGTAGCTTAGATGTGTGTTGGATCAATATAGGGCCATGATTCTTATACTCTTCTAGGAATCTCGACATTGTGACCAAACTGACTCAATTTAATGGATCAGCAACCGGCCACATCTACTGCTCATCACAGTTAACCTCTGCCGGCACTACGAGAAGCAGCTTCGGTTAAGAGAATATCTGAAATGGTCATTCGAATAGGAAGATTTTACGAAGCGCCTTCCCACTGAGGGTAAGTACATCAAGGACGCGCCGGGTAAGATGACAAACGAGATCATTTTCCTTCCTACTCCCGTAATCAAGAGTTATTAAATGCATAGACATCTATTATGCTAATTTATTAGTGTATTATCCGAGCATTCCCATTGCTAGCACGTGAAAAAGTAAAGAGAATATACCCTTTGGACTAGATACGTAGATGTAGTTCTTTTCGCAGCTTCTCGATCAAGAGCGGTCAACGGGCGCACAAAGAAAGACACATCGGCGATATGTATAGCAACTTCATACGCTTCTGTAAGAGTATTCCAGAAAATTATCGTCCAAGATCAGATTACCTTTCGTGATCCTTTTTACATGGAGCGCATCGTCCAAATCCTTTGCAGTAGATGGATCTATGGAAACGACACAGTATGAACGGTAGTCCTTTCTTCTTAGATATTCGTAGTTAGGAATCTCAAAATCCTTTTCGGTGGTGGGAAGATCCTTCAACATCTGAAAGAGTATAAGGAATAAAGCCGTATTCATAAAACTAGTAAAATTTGATATCATTAGCCAAAAAATACCTCTTCAGTGAAATCATTCTCGCAGATACCGTGAGAAATTAGGATCTCCTGAGTGGCTGGTTCTATATCTTGAGGGCTGCCAATGTGCCCACAGAGAGATCTGAATATCACAAAGAAAATGAAAAAGTGTTAACATACCCCTTGGGATAGGGCGACATTGCGGGCCATTCTTCAATCTGACAGAGATATCGAATACCTTCAGCCTTGTGAGGATTCTCCCAAAGATCTAAAGAAAAGTAAAGAACTGAGATCTAAAGTAAACAAATACACTATTCAAATTTTTATTCATCCCGGCAAATGTTCAACCTAATCGTTCTTTGGGGTGGATATCGGAACCAAGTAAATGACAATCAGTTGCCCTTCTTGATGCGCTACAAAATCACTTAAAAACGGCTACCCGCTCAACTTTCAAAAGGATCCGTTTCATAACTTGATGAAATCGATCCTTTTGTGTTAATGATTGAGTGAAATCTTTTTGATGTTGGATAGTATCAGGATTTCTACCAAATAATTTACCCTTCAACTTAAATGAGATGCAGGATTCGGTAGGGGACGCCCAGAACTTAGACATCCACCGTTGAACAGGGGCAGTTAAATTGCTCAGAATCTCAACTTCGAAATAATTCCAGTTATAATCTGCATTAATTTTCAGGACCTAACCTTTGGGAACGGAAGAGGGTAACATCTTGACCCTAGGATAGTTAGGTTTTTCCGGTACAAAGAAGCAGTTGACTGCAGGAACTGAAACAGGGAGCCCTTCCGGTCCCTCCACGATGCCTTGTTGAGGCCTCCTGAATTCGTCCACAGATTCAGCTTCTGCAAATGCTGACGGCATGAGAATATCTGATTCAAAGACCAACCGGCCGACAAGTCGTCTACTAGCAGAGTCCTCTCCCAGAACGCCAACCACTCTACCAGTTCGAAGAAGATGCGGACTGGGGAGGGGAGAGAGCGGTTTCTGTTCTTTCACAGTATCCAGAGATTCTGCACCTGGAAAGAGTCGAGACAAAAGAGAAGGAGACGTCTGAAGAACCTCTTGGACCGTGGGAAATGGAGGTTCAGCACTGGAATTTTCATGAGAATTACGGCGTTCAAGACTAAGACGGAAAGAGGGAAAACTAGGAAATAATGAATCAGGATCATTATCATCAGTTGATTCGTCGAGAAAGTCTTCCTCAGCCTCGGCAGGGACAATTGAAGGGGCGCTGGCTGATGGCTTACTGAAACGTGAGTCATCAGAACCCTCAAGAAATGCACGAACCTAGTTAAAAAAACACGAAAGAAACTGACATATCATCGATTTTTGAGTTGAAATTAAATTGTTTGGAGTCTTACTCGCCAATATTGTGGACTGTTCAGCTTTACAGCAACAATATCGTTAGGTAGAGCTCGGTTAAGAGACTTTGAACATATATATATTCGAGTTCCATCTGAAGGGTTCAAAACGAAGGCTGAATTTGGTGAGGTGTAGCATATGCGACCCTGAAATTCGAATAAGGCATTTCAAATCCGACAATTATGAACTATCCTACCTCAATAAGTAGATCCGAATTGAGCATTCGATTAATAAATGACCGTGGCCAATAGGGGTCATAGCAACGCAATGAATCCTGGGGCAAACATATATGAGCGATTTCCGAATTGGGAAAAAGGAGAATGGATAAGAAACAAAGCTTACTGCTTTTGTAGACTTGAAATGAGCGAAACTCAATAGACATCGCCGCCGATATGCAAGGAATCGCAGGCGTCCAAACAATTCAATCCGCATTCGGCAGCTAGATGCACAAAATAAACTATTTAGAAAAATAAATTGCGATAATTATTTATGATATAGCGACCAAACAAACAAAGGGCGATAGAACACACCAAGCCTTTGCCAGCATTGGTATTATTTTCCATTTTTTGAAATTTTCATTTTAGAGAGCAGCAATATAAGAGAGGAAGCTTAAAGAGAATGAAACATCGTGTACTTATTTATACATAAGCCCATTTAACGTGAGAGATACTGGTTTGCAAAAGAGAAACTGGACGTGTAAAGGACGGGGAGTGGTTCAGTGTTCCTTGAGGCAATCAAAGCATGGAAGAGAGAGAAATAGAGAGAATGAGAAAGAACAAGCGAGCGAGCGTGCGATGAAGAAAGCGCGAGAGAGGTGAAGTCAAAAAAGAAAGACTTGAAGGAGAGTTGGAAGTCAACACTTGTTCTGACGCCTTGATTGTCGTCGTGGTGGAAATATCAGCAACTAAGAAGCGCAGTTCTTGCAGATATCGCAGGTTGGACGGATTAGAGTCAACTATCAAGAAGAAATGTTATTAGCATTAACGATGGCAGTTTCCTGACGGACATTAAAGTGTTCGATTTGAAAAATACTTGCTTCGACTTGAAATTTGTTTAATTTGACTAGCAAAATCTGCAAATCTGATTGAGTCAGAAGCCTAATATACATTTATTGAAGTTTTTTAACTAAATAAAATAAAACTCTACACAGAAATGTAATTACGATGGCACAACAAGGGGGAAGGGGGGAAGGCAGCTTGGAGTCATGTTTGAGGAATGGACCGACACTTAACCACTTGTTGGTCCTCCCAATTAACATGTTTAGAGCTCGTGTCACCTGATGAGTGGCGCGCTTACGTACCTCTGCACTACCCAGTACGATGCCCAGTATTAACCCCGTCATTATCGACCACGCCAATCTACTAAAACACGATTGAATTTTTAAAACCATTGCCGAATAATTTATTAATTTCTGTTATAAGTTAAGAGTGAATATAAGTTTAGAGCATTTCAAATAAAAGCTCAGCACAACAGCCTCAAATAAACTCACTCTCAACTTAGGGAATAAATCACTGCCTTCTCCGGATGCTTTAGGGGTGCTCTTTTTCAACTTTGAGATAGATTCATCAGGTCTGCTGTCACAAAAAGCAACTTCACTTCTCTCTTCCCCATTGAGGCATTCCACGCTCACTGCACACCGAACGAGATCAAAGAGATGCAACTCCTGTCGAAAGCAGTCACAGGGGGGTACGGCTTCTGAGTCCTTAGTGAGGCTTATCACAGCCGGATCTGTCAACAAAATGCGCGAAGTGGTTCTTATCGACGAATTTGAGGGCTCCTTTTCACTACTTATAGCAATGGGTTTGGCCGGATGGACATTCCACTGAAGATGCAGAATCCCCATGCCGGCTATATTCTTGCTGATGCTGGCCTTCAGCTCCTCAAATTCAAAGGCAGCTAGATCTAGAGCGTTGAGGTAGACACGTCTAACCAATCCAGAAGAAAGAATCAGCACATCGAAGGAGCTTTTGAAAATACTGATCACGGAACAGGCTTCTACCAGAGGACCACATTCCTTGACGAAGACAGTAAAGAAGAGTTCAATAGAATCCTCATTAGCTTTGCGACTATCGAGTTTACGGGCGTTACAGACATCGGCGATGGCCGCAAGTTGGTCGGGTCTGCGAAGCACTCGTGACGTGGACGTCGCTCGATAAAAGGACGCCAATTCACTTTGGTTTTCTGTAACAGGAACGGGATGCTAACTGACAGTTAGAGGCTAATTACTGACCAAAGCGAATTCCACTCACCAGCCTCGGCTCTATCGGCAAGAATTTGGGCAAGCTGTCGATGAACGATGAGATCTGCATATCTTCTAATTGGAGAAGTGAAATGGGTATAGTGGGTCATATTGAGAGCATAGTGACCTCGACTGGAGATGGTGCTGCAGTTTTCACCGCCTTCGCGTTCAAGCATATCACCAAGACAGAAGTATTCGGCCAGGTTCATGCACTTGATGAGAACATTAAGGGTAGCTAGAAGATGTGCCTCTTTGCTAAGACGATGACTTCGCTCTTCTGCTTCTGAGTGCGTTATAGTTGTAATTGGAGTAGTTCCTGAATCCACAGAACAGGCCATCATGGAAGCACAGAGCTCTGCTAAATCATCCGAGTGCTGCCATATAGTACCAGCCGGACAACCAGATAAACGATTTAGAGAATCCTATCATACGAAGAGAGCCCCATAATTAACTAGGTAATGAGTATTTGGATGTAATCTAGCGTACTTCGCTGTTCCTAACATAGAAGCATGTAATCGTAGTCTACTTTTTATATGGCTACTGCTCTATTCCAGACAGATTTGTTGTCTTAAGTTGTTAACCATATTAAACTTTTAATCTAGCTATTTAGAGGCCTGGGCACAATAATTCTTTTATGCTCTTCAACTTGATAGCGTGCATGCACTCCGAAGGGTGTGACCTTACATAATAATCTTCGAGTGAATGCTGATCTAATGGGGAAAACTTCAACTTAGGTGTCCATAATCGAACTAGATCAAGATATCCACTTTGGTTGGATACGGACAAAAAGGGCCAGGAAAATCACCTTTATCAGTCCGATTTTAATTCCTTTCGAAATTCAGTGATGGAACTTTTACGATGCGATTCGACATACTTTAGTTTGACCATCAGTCACATGCTTTTATCACATGCCTCAATCCTAAAATTTTAATCTGGTCCTTGTCTTCAAAAGACTTACTGAAAATACATTAATTGGCTGAAATCGTATCAAAAAACTCACTTGAATAGAATGGGCCGACGTAATTTCTACATCAGCATTACAGTACTGCAGTAGAGTACGGGCATCTCTGAGTTGCTTAGTAGTTGGAGGCGGATGACGGCGAAGAAAAGCGGTTTTAGGAAGATGGGAGGAGAGAACCAAAGCCACAGACTCGTTAGCCGCCAACATCCATTCTTCAACTAGATGATTAGCAGGTCGGACGATAAAAGGAGCTACGCCTATTGGTGAACTGGTTTCCTCAGACAGTACAAATGTTGGCTTTACTTGATTCAACTGCAGCGCGCCGTTTTCGAAGCGTCGAGTTCTCATTTTAACTGCCAGCTACGTTAACGAGAGATGTGAATGAAAGTCAAGAAAGCATACGCAGAATAAGTGGAATCAAATTGCACCTCATTTAGCATATTGACGCAGCGGCAGATCTCCTTGATATCTGTCCCGCTCTGAAGATTTGAGAGGTCACTGGCTTGCCAATCTCTATCAGGATTATCTATAAATGCCTAGTGGATGAAATATAAAACCCTCATGATATTTCAAGTTGATATATTTGCCACATGCAGCAAAGGCAAATGGTGCTCACCTGCGCCTCTTCATAGCTGAGTTTGGCACGAGAGTTGATGACTGTTCTTCCTAGCCAACGCGATATGATCTGTTTAGGGGAAATCAATAGTTCAACTGTGAATCACTTTCTTTTTAGGTACAAAAGGAGAACATACCTGACCGGAGCTATTAAGTCGAAATACTACAGAGAATGTCAGCTTATCAGATCCAGGATGCAAACTGCATAAGTCTTCACACAGCTGTCTGGGCAGCATGGGAACGCAGAGTTGGACGAGGTAGATAGACGTTGCTCTTGACGCCGCCTCCAGGTCTATAGGGTCCTCTGGCCTTACATAGTAGCTAACATCTGCAATGTGGACGCCAACTTCGTAGGCAACATCCGCGAAACCGCGGGCAGCTTCAAGTGTGACTTCCTCCTTGGACAAACGTCGAATGTGAAGAGCATCGTCAAGGTCCCTAGCAGTACATGGGTCGATGGTGAAGACACATTGGCGGCGGAAATCGCGACGATACGAGATCTCTCTGGAAAAAGTGGTTGGGATCATGCTAGGGAGGACCTTCCTGGTGACATAGGACTCCACATTGTCGGGAAAACGCATACTTTCATCAAGACCATAAACAAAACCTGCGTTGACAAGAATGCGTTCGGTTTCGGAGGCGATAAGGGACATCGACTCGTCGCCGAATTTACGCACCAATAGGCTACAGGATCCACGACGACGGAGAAATATATAGAAATAAAAATTATGGATCGCAAGAATGATAAAGTGGAGGGATAAACTCACCCTCTGGCATAGAGGCTATCTTCTGGCCAATCTGTGATTCGGGCCACAAATCTAACCAACTTAAAGGTTTCCGGACGCCGAACAAAGTCTAAAATTAATAAAGGATGTTACTTGAGGTTTGTCAATTAATTCCTAAAAGTTGAAGTAATTTCAGATAGGTAACTGAAGAATCGTCCTATGGATAAAGCAGGAAAGAGAAACCCGAAACTCGAGCGCTCGATTGCCCGTTTTCTAATAAGTCCATCCTAATGAACGCTTAAGCAAGGGAAGATGGTGGGGGATATCACCAATACTGAATAAATCGGGCTCACCAACAGGACAGGAGGACTTTGGGATCACAATTCGAGGCATCCTAGAATCCGTCGGAGTAAAGAGCGCCAAATGCCAATTCGGAGATGTAACCGACGCATTCTGTTCCTGTAGCTGCTGACTCTGCTTTTTCGTTGAAACTTGAGGCCGTAGATAGCCCATTGCCACACAACAGTTCAGCCGTCTACGGATTGCCACCACACGACCCACACGTTGGATGATCTGCCAAATTGTAATGTCTTGTACTTTTGGGGGATCATTAAAACTATGCATGTGCTTTTCAATAACTTTAGTATAATCCTTGAAAAGCTAAAGGATTCATGGAAACAAAATCAGTTAATGAAAGGGCAGCATTGGCACAAAACAAAACAAAAAATGCAACTTACTTCCTCAAACCCCTCTGAATCATGCTGCAGAAATTCACCAACTGTGATGTAAAAACTTTTACCATTGCTAACTTTATGATGCTCAGAAGCCCATTCCTGGACTTTACTTGAAAGGAAAGAATCGTATACCTGAGAAGGAGAGATCAGCACGGAATGTTCAGATCTTACTTTCCAATTTACAAGAGGTTCAAGCTTCACATAAACTAAATCACCATTCAAACTTCGATTGCGTGCTCTTCTACCAGGTATAAAGACGTCCGCATCGCCTTTCTGTTAATTTTTGAGGGCAATCACAACGAATCGAAATAATTACCGGGTGACTAATGTAGGCATCTGTGCACTTCTTCGGGTTGATCCGAATCTGCCCCTGAACGAAACCAAAGTATAAGGCTCAAAACTCTGATTAAGGCGCCTAATTCAGTGGATAGAATGACTAACCGAGATTATTTGACCAGAAGACATGGCTGACGTTATTGATAACTCGTCCCAATATAGATCATATTTTAACTTGTCTGAGCGATTTTTTTGATCTTAAAAGGCGGTAGATTATTTATTTGAAATACCAGTTTTACTGCGATAAATTGGAGTTCTAGGGTGTGATTTAGTCATCGCCTAAAATAGAAACGCGCGTAAAAATCAAGATAAAAACATTATTGACGGATAAAGAAAATAGTAATAAATAGAGGAAATGGAACAACCAGACAGAAAAAGTGTAATATCGAGTTTTATTGTTTCCAATTTTAAGAATACATAACACTAAGCGGGTATTACCTGCTCAACTTTAGTATGTAGGGACACAACTGAAACAAGACAGCATGGTTAATGGAAGTGTTAGATGTCATTTCATAAAGTAATATGAAAAAGCGAAACAGGGGATATATCGTGATTCACATAGTCACGCCTGCGAGCGCAACAGTGGATTTAGGGATTAAAATGGCCAGCAGGCTAATTGGTGGAACCGCTATGCATTTATTTCTTTTATTTTGCGCTAAAAGCAATTCTCTAATAAAGTGATGATTTTGGTTGAATTGTTTTTAAATATTTAAAATTTAATTTTATGCGAAAGAGATAAGGTAAGCTTGTAGGATTACTCTAAAGTTTACACAAATGGACTCTTTTGATGCAAAAATAAGCTCTCTCTTATGTTTATTCTTCTTGATTTCAATTTGTTAGAGCCTTAGAAATCATCAGAGATCAAATTGGACAGTCACGCATCAAGGACGATCCCATTAGTGATCCGAGACGGACCATCCATTAAAACGCAGAACTCGTTCGCCGCGTTCTCCTACACTCGCCATATGCAGCACCCACCACGAGACTCAATCTGGATAACAGCTCCCCAACAGCCACTTTGCAACCCAGTGGCCGGTCCCCAACTCGCAATTCACACCACCGCCCGAGTAGGGAACCCGAACACGTTCACGCCCCACACCTGCCTTTACGTATACAAATAATAAAGTTTAGGAAACCATAGACTTCTACCTGTCACTTTTCATTAGACTGACCCTTATGTTTCGAGACCCCAAGCAGAGCCGCAAACACTTCACAGGCCACGGCCCACCGAGACCTTTCACAGCGTACTCCCTGCGTAAAACTGAGGGGGGAATATCAGAATCACAGAAAACAGCAAGGGTACTCCATCTAAGCGCACCTCATCAGAATTCTAGATGGAAGAGAAGTAAAAACACAATTGACAAGACCGTGAAACGCAATTTTGAGAACAGAACATGGGATGGTTATCGACGGAAGTAATCGTAGCGATAAAAATGCAACATGTCATATTTTTTTAAAGAGGGCTTGTTTGTTCATGGGCGTTTACACACAGGGACAGCCATGGACTGAAATATTCTAGGTCTTTTGAAGAGGCGCATAGTTAAGCAGTTTTTCGATGAGATCGACATGAGCTAGAATCATGCGCCGACAGCAATAGCGTCGCAAACCAAGAGCATCTAAAGCGTCGCCCTCCGTGTACTCCGTCTGCAGAAGATTAAGGTAGGCCTCCCACTTGTCGCCGACCACCTTGCCGCAGGTAAAACAGCGTACTGGAATTATCATAGAGCTAGAACGAAAAAAATCATTTTAAGAATCAATGCAATGAATACTGCACCCAGAAACAATGTGTACAATATAGCTCATCGACAAAGCCGCGCACGGTCCCACGCACTAGAAGTCCAAAGAGCATCGAAATATTTATCCCGCCTTAAATTCTTGTCATTCATCGAATAAAACAATGTGCTTTTGATGATAAAAGCCGCTGTCGTATTAAAGAAATTTTACAAGGTAATCAGTTAAGTTCTGGCATGATCCATAATATTCGAATCATTGTGGCCTTCTATTTTATATGTATGTCACCAACTTGGGCTTTAAGAAAATATTTTATCAAAAAAATGTAAATTAAAAGGCGCTTATATTTCACTCTATTTATTTCTTTTTAAGAGCTCTTCTACGTTTTCATTTGCTTGTACCTTTTCCGTCCTCACTGCTGAAACTAAATGTGCAACTCCACATATTTCCTCGCCCCAAAATTAGTACTCTTAAAAATGCCACATTTTGTGTGTGTCCTGACCTTTACCCCTTACGAGTATAATTATCCACATTTAGAGTGCCAATGGCGTGTAAACGAGCAAATACATTGGGTCATGTCAACCCTCCGCTCAGATCAAACACAAAGGTTAAGTAGTTTGGATGGTTTGGAGAAAGCCCTAAAAAAATGCTTTGCAACATGAGTTTTTTTAAGAAACTACTGCCCCTGCCAAACAGACAGTGCATTTTCATTGAATATCATGTATTCTGTGCTTATTAGTCGCTGTCAGAACCGTCGAATTTCTGTCTCTTTAGTTGAATGGCGATGCCTTAGGAGGCTAATTGATTATGTTGAGTGCATAGACTTGGTCGGTTCCACATCCATTTTATAAAGCGACAGCTAACAATACCTGGGTGTGAGCTGAAGACCTACCCACACGAAGGATACGAAGTTCTAGTTTTCTCCCTATACACACTTTCCTGCCGAAATCAGAAGTCGAACTGCCTTTATGCAAAGAAATCTACCAGAAGTAAGTCTTAAGAACATGCGATTTCTGGAAAACGAAGTAGATCTTCACAGGGAAGTGAATGGATGAGTAAAATTTCCAGAACTACGATCGGTCTCCTTGGAGAATTTGAATGACGATGAACGTAACGCGATCGCCTATAGATAATGCATTTTACAACTGCATTTTCAACTTAACAGTTGCTTCATTTCTGATAGTAAATTTCTTCTCCATATTCACTGAGATGGCCTACTGTTATTGTTTTACTATGGTTGGCTAATTTTCATTCGGTTTAGAGAGAGAGCTTTTTATAAAGCCTGGGGTGCCTGGCTGGGCTAATAACTCGGCTTCACATTGTGATCAAATAAAATGCCTTTAAAGCTATCCGATCATTTATCCGAAACTTAATAGTTCAATATCATAGTCTGTAGCCCTCTACCATCAAAAATTCGGTAGCTTCACCGATTTGTTGTCAGACGAACTCAACAGAAGGGATCGCATGTGTTACTCCCCAGCATCTCGAATAGTAACTCCCTTATTTAGTGCTTTCAGTTAGTGACCTGGCAATATATCCCCATAATATGGATTATTTTAATTTTCAGTTTAAGGCCGAGACTAAGATTAGACCGTGCCTCTATCAAATTTGACTTTTGGGTATCCTATCAGTTCAGCAAGTATTTTTGAGAGACAAACAACAAACAACGGAATACCCATTATCAGGTTCATAAGTGTAAATCAATTTTTGTTGCTTTATCCATATGTTATCTATGAAATCACACGGTGACATAACTCAGTATTCAAAACTACATGCCGAATGCCTCATTCGAGCTTCACCGCCAGGGAACCAAGTGTAATGTCAATATTTTCCGTGTATAATTGCACCGCAAACGAACAATCCACTCCACCATGAACGTACCTCGTTTTGCCACTCTGATGCTCGACAATAATTAAAGACCTTGATGCAGTTCCTACATACCATCACGATGCAGGACTCCACCCAACTGTTTTCAATGAAAAATTCTACAAAGCACACAAATCCTTGGCTTCACATCAAACCCATTTATTCGCGATTTGCTAAACAGCTCGATAACCAGAAGTTCGCGTGAAAACTAAAATTCATAAATCTAGAATGCCGAAGGCCCAGGCTTGATGACTTACAAGATGCGATGACGCAGACACGTAAGAACCGTACCGCTGTCGCAGCAGCTACGACGCAGTCTGGCGTACTTTTGCTACCTTTTACAGGTGATAAGATGACACGTCTTGTGTCCACCCAGTACAATCTCAGCTACAGGAAAGACGAACTTTCTTACCCTACCCAGAACGTAATACAGAAACAACGAGCATTTGAAGGACTGCAAATTTATTTACATGTATAAGGTGGGGGAAAACATCCTCTACTTTTTTTTGGTCGGAGCATACTTGAGAAGTTCATCAATGAGGTCAATATGGGAGAGAACCATACGGCGACAGCAATAGCGTTTTAGACCCAACTCGTCCAGCGCATCCCTCTCTGTGAACTCCTTTGCAAGGAGATTTTGGTAGGGCTCCCATAAATGGCCAATTACCTTACCACAGGTAAAACAACGAACTGGAATTATCATCTCGCTGCAGCAGGTAAAAGAAATACACGATGTTTGTATACTAGAAAGAACATAACGCCATAATGTGAAACACAAAACAGAACGGAAAGAATTAAGACAGTGACGTAGGTTAGCTCAATTAAACAGTTTGTAAAACGAACGTGTCTATTAATCTCAATAAATTTATTACGTAAGCTTCGAGGCAAAGCACGAACATCAACGCGGCCCATAAAACATTATAAGCTAAATGCAACACTAATATGAGATTAAACAACAGAATTTTTCAAACTTGCGTCTAATTTCAGGAAATGATTTACCAACAGGTACTACTTCGTCAGCATTAATAAGCGGTAAAAACGTGAAAACCATCCCTACCGTAGTGTATATCAGGCATTACTAGGTCGATCAATTGAATGTTGTCACTCACAGCAATAGAATAAAACAAAGCCATAAGGCAAAGATTACATCGGAGAAATGCTGAGGAGTCGCGAGCCAAGAAATTACCTACGCAAAGACCAAGCTATTTATACACAGCCAGATTAAAACTGCCGAACAGCCAACATATTTAAGCGTGAGAACAGTTCGTTATTGGGGAGAAAGCTAAAGATAAATTAGTTTATTTCCATTGAGCTATTCAAACAATATTTCTACCATTTATAAACATTTGTTTGCAGCGATGTCTAAAGTTGGTCATGATTACTAAGTGGATCAGTCAATCCTTCTCCATTCACTAAAGAAAAAATTATTTTCTAAAAATGTATTTAAAAAGTGAGATTATTTTAGGTGTTTATTCCATGGGCTCTGTCGAAGCCCTGTGCACACATTGTTTCTAGCAGTTGGTGCTCCAGTCATTGTCCTGTATATTTAGCCGAATTTTATTCCTCGTAATCGAGCACTCAATACACATTCTGTTCTGCTTCGCGTCCGCAATCGCGATGAAGCGATATAGACCACAAAGATCGAAGCATTTGAAAATTTATTTAATAATTTATGCTCTAAGACATTTCATAATGCAACATTTTTTTAAAGTCTGAAGTTACATAAACATTCGCCTACACTTCAAAAATTTGACCTTTGATTGGTTAAAAAACTTTCAACTAAGCAAGATTTTTCTATGCCAAAACAGTACGGCTATTTTTCGGCACTAAGTTTCATATTTATCAGTGATGGATCATAATTTTTTATTTAGCTGATGAGAAGAAAAATGATAACTGCTTCTCGGTACTCAAAATTTATATCTCGGATACTGTATGATGACCTGAGAGAAGGTAGAATTTGGCAAAATATACTTGAACAAACAAATATTTGGTCAGATAGCTTGAGTAGACTACCTAGCCCAAGATTAAAAATCAAAAGCAAATATGGTTAGCAATGCGATGGCACAGATCGGCACAGATAAGTCTCACAAGTACTTAAGAGGAGCAAAAGTGCCGATCATAATCCATTATTGAATGTCAACTGGTAGATTATTTTGACCTGTGATTCGTATGACGCAAGAATTACATTATCTGAATTGAAGGTTAAATATCCGCCGCAAATAATACAAAAATATATAGTAAAATGCACGGGTTCGCGCGTCAGACCTGAAGTAACAGAGTAAAACGAGTTTAGATCAGTAAAAGAGAATCAGGCCATTTCCTCAGAGTGATTTCCAACCTATCAGGGAATTTAAGAGTTTGCTCACGCCAATGAAACTGTTTGTTTCCTATTGTGTCTGAGAAGTGCTGGGGTGTAAATGCATCAATTTAACTTGAACATTATGAGCACTATGTTGTCAAACAAAATGAAAATTATAATTGCTTAGCAAGACAATAATTTCAGAAAAAAGCCTTAATTGTTCAAAAAAGGTTTGCATGGATGTTAGAATTAAGCATCTTTTTACCGCGCTCACAGCTTGTGGCGCTGTTGGCTTTTTTTCGGCCTTCAATGCAAATGGATCCGATATTTGAGCCCATATTTGACCACCTTGAGAACATGAAAGGGTACCCATGTAAGTCAAATTTCAATTGTTTAATTTTTCACAGTTTCCTTCTCGCAACCGAAAACTCCAAGAGATGAAATGTTGCTTGAACACACCGTATGTCTTATATTTATAGTTTTATATCCATAGGAAAAAAGCATCCTCGATGTATTTTGCAGCCTCTTTGATGGTTAGTTGACCTTTACTGATTTAAGTCCTAGGTGATGACTTTCGACTGCCATTTAGAGCCCATGGGAAATATATACTACCAGTGAGTATATTGATCATTTAGTATTGTCCCGCTATCGCATTAACTCATGTGCCTCTTTATCTAATAAAAGCGAAACCCAAGACGAGACTATGTTCTAGATGAGGAAGGCGATTGCACCAATTCCTTTTTAACCGCTTCGCAATCGTTCTATTCTTCGACTTCGTTTTCATCTGGTTCAAGTTGTGCCGAGGTAGGATTCCCGATTTCAAAACTATTTCTATATATGCAGTACGAAACTATCAAAAAGTCGACAAAACATTCTGATGGGACGGAAATTGTCAAGGAAGTGACCCGTCAAAATGGACAAGAGATAATCGTGACGAAGACTACGCACCCTGACGGTCGAGTTGAATCCATCACTGAAACTCGATTTAGTGGTATGTCGCAAGTTCCTTAAATTTCATAGCATATTTTCGGTACTAGACATCAGTTCCCCACTCGCCGCTGTCAAATCAGCTCCCGGCCTCGTCCCGCATTGCGGTGGATTTTTCTCAAACATTCGTCGATGGTTAAAGGGCCAATAAGAGCTATTTCACTATTTCTCAGATAATGAACTATGTTCTTTTTGCCTTGAACTGTACTAAATCTGTACATCTCGTGCTCAATTGGTTTGAAAACTATTTTATTCTTGTAACCGATCATGGATGCCTATAGTGTAATTTAGTTGATAGCACTAATTCGCTCTTTGGTTTATTTCGTTCCGGAGTCACAGATTCCAGCAGTCGATTATATTTTATATGTTAAGACGGCAGCGATCTATGGTGCCTATCCAGTAGACTTCCACATTTGTCGCACGGTTAGTCATCCAATTTACTCGAATCTGGACGTACAGCTATGAAAGAATAAGGACAAGTGGCAGATTCACCCGCGGATACTCAGGAAACCGCAAATAAGTGTAAAGCCTAAAGTTGAGCATAACAAATGTCTTTACGTAGTTGAAGCGGACGGGCACCATTTGTCACAAACTTAGGTCGCCCATCATACGCTCATACTTACCTTTCGACTACGCGGATTCCACTTTCTATAAACCGTCGTCTCAATAAATCTCAGAGTACTCTCAATTCATGCAAGCTAAGACACAAATTCCATTTTTCGTTAAATAGTACATCCTCGCCGGATAAACTAGCAAAGTTTAAGTATGAGGTTCACAATCAGTGACTAATATGGCAAGGTTACTCTATGTAGACCGTCATCTTTATCCGTACCGGCACACAAAGTAGGACTAGCGTTATTGAAATACCTTCCTCTCAATCAGATGATGATAAACACAAAGAGGAATACATCATTCAAAGAGGGGATGGCGATGTATGCGATTAGCACTGGGCCAACCCGAAAGATTATTTTTTAATAAAATTAAGCAGTATTTCCATGCAAATGACGCATTTTAAATAAGTGAATCGTTTCTTCTTGCAACATATTAGTATACGCACTTTCCAATTCATAAATCCGTCAAAATTTGTGGATCACAGAAAATTAGGAGCTTGGAAGTCGTATTTGGCTACGGCTGACTGCCCACTACTTCGTCGAATGCAGGCGGATTTCGATTAGAAAATGCATTTGTGACAACTAATGGTAACATGTTTTGAATTTGTCGACAGAAGCTCACCTGAGGGTTGCGACTGCTGGATCCTAGCTACACAGTGCCTCATCATTCGTGAAACGACGGTATCCTCAAAGATAGAGCCGACTTCTTCGAATATCACGAGATACTCGAAACACGAAAGGATTAGTAAAAATAGGATCCACTTGATTGTTACTATTAGCATTCCGAGAGAGGCGACAATGAGAGGCAACCAAATCTTTTGAATGAAAAGTGAAGCATTACAAGAGTAATAACATCAAAATGGGATAATAAATAACCTACTTCCTTTGTAAAACACAGAAGGAAATCGGGAATAACAAGAGTGTACAAAACCACTGAAACGATAGTGAATGCTAAATCAATTGACTAAACTTATCTAAAGGGATTGAACTTACTTGAAGGAACATGTAGGGTAGTAAGCATGCAGCAGCTCTTACGATTAAGCCAACGCAGAAAATTAATGTTATGATGAAGGCACAAATCAGTGAACTAAAATCAACAGTGAATAAATTTTGGCTGCTAAGCGAATGCAGAATCGAGGGTTCAAGGGTTGATAACTTGTCCATTGTGCCTTGCGCGATTCAACACCAGAATAACCACTTACCGTAGGAAAAGTTGTTTAAGCTTATTAAAGAGGTGTTTTTAGAGCCATTAAATTTTGACAAAAACTGCTGTGGCTGGTAAATATCTGAAACAAGTTGCTCCCACTGAGCAAAATTCATGAAGCTCAAATAATTAAATGGTGACTTTTGCCATAACCTTGGCGTGTGTGGTCCCCATATGCAAAACATAGAAATCGCGATAAAATTAAAAACCAGATTGAAAAATGCCAGCAAAAATGCACTAGTCATTACGTGCACAGAACCAAACCAAACATATCGCCTTGACAAGAGCTGGACAGACACCATCAAGAAATCAATCAAAGAGCAAGCGCAATTGGTTAACGAGGTAACGAAGTGGTCGCTTTGACCTTATCATTTCTATAATCAGATGACTGCAAAAACTCAAATGAGTTATATCAAAAAATAGAATTTATATGGACGAATGAAACAATTCTGTTAAAATTAAACTTGACATCTTTTTTCGGTAATACTAGTTGAATTGGCTCGGAATAGTGTTGCAATTAAATATTCTTGACATGAATTTCTCGATATTTATGCCTCAATAGCAACAGACGTGGTTATGGTTTTGGTTTTGCATTCTTATTAGCCATGCTGATAACACTTTTATGGTTGAAGCTGTGGCCGGGCGTCGTGTATTAAGTTCGCTTTTGTTTTCCTTCCGGCTCGAAGTTGGTATCTCATCTTATTTGTTAATTTTATTCGATGTAAAAAATGGTTTTGTTGGATTCGATTTCCTATTTTCCAAAATATAAACTCAAGGTAGGCGATCTTTTACCTTAATGAATGTTTTTAGTCCGAGATCTGGGAAGCATTTACCAGTAAAGATCGTCTAACGCTTGCAAAGTTTGACTTTCACTCATCACTTGCATTTTCGAAGCTTCTGGACTCTCTCAATCTCCCGAAAACCAATTGTTCTCCAGTGGATATTATCCATGAAGACATTGAAGTTTTTGACCTCGACGAGGAATTGGTGCACGCTCTCGATCATCACTCTCACATTACCTCTCAACTCCCCGATGATCACATTCAAACCGCTGACGAAATCATCGAAGAAATCGACCGCATCATGATCGGGGATGGTGCGCCCGTTCTGGAATCCGAGGAATTAGATTTAATTCTTTGTGACCCACAGGCGGCTCCTGAAATTCGTGCCTTGTATGCTCCGAAATCACTGATGGGTAGAAATGGATTTATTTTGAGTTATTTCGCTAGGAATGACACTTGCTGAGTTGAATGCGCTGGTAGATGAATTGGACGTTTGTGTTCGACATTATTCCTCATGTCTTGTTCGCGAGCTTGCTATGCGCGATGAGTTAGAATATGAACAAGACGTTAAAGACCTCTTCTTCACTCGTCTGCACGAAGTCCAAACGAGGGTATCTGAGCGGATCACTGATTACGCGGACCAGAATGTTGTCCATGACGATATTGAAGAGAATGAGAATGAAAAAGCACGAGGACTTTTCAGTGGAACTAGCTCAGCAGCCGCTGCGAAAGAGTTATTGGCTAATGCAGCATTAGCAGTTCTTCGCCGATGGCGTCGAATGAGTCAGAGTTTTGAAAGAGCTCGTTCCACTTGGCATAACCACCGCTCTCGTCGGAACCGACGCATCACAGTTGATGAAAACTTAGACAGAGGCGACCCCTACCGTCACCACAGTTTTCTCCGCGGTAGCATCCAACCGGTCAGTTTGGAGAAGTTGTGTGTTTCAAACTCGAATGTGGAGTTGGCCTCTTCTGACGGAGAGGTTGAATGTGGACCCGCTCGGATGGCAGATGAAGAGGCCGATGAGGAGTGGTCAGTGCGAAGTGACACAAATTCTGTCGCCACTACCCCGACAACTGGCAGTTGTGTTCTTGCATCCAAGAATTCTTCCTCTCTCTATCATTCGCCTAGACGTCATCAGATTTGGTTTACGTTGGCTGCCGCTGCTGCTAACAGGGGCGAGGGAAATTCTCAGGAGGATTTAAAAGTGGGGTTTTCAGGTCCCATTCGCGCTTTTTCGACCATTGACTTTAATTTCATAACTAAATTTAACTGCTGGTCAAATATTAAGGGAACTGATGAGTCGAATAAGGGCTTACGGAAAGCAAATTATTAGAAAAAGAACTAAGTGGATAAAGAATTCAGGTCTCATTTGAAGCATCATTTAATTTTCGACATCTGCGTCGGGCACTTTGCTCTCTGGAGATTGAGGATCTATCGATGGATTCAATCCAGCGGTTATAGCTGCTGAGTTTTGGGAAATTGATTGGTCTACTGTCAGGATCAGACAGCGTGAAATTACTGTATTGATGTGGGGTATCGTCCAACATCCACTTTTGGCACTTCGATGCCTCCAGTTATAACCTGCCTCGTGGTCTTAAACTCTAGATCTGCATCAATCAGTTTCCTCATCTGGGAGTGTAAGACAGGAAGCTGGTAGAATGTCGGAAATTAAAGCTGCCCAATGACCTTTTGAAGAAGCGCCTTCCACTTATCTCAGAGGGACTTATCCCTTGGTGGATTGGATGCCTGTAGTACCGTTTGGTTTATTCAGGATGCATGCTAATAACGTTTAAAATAGTACTATTATAATTTCATAACTGCTGCGCTGATTAGTCTGCTACAAATTGGTTTAAGATTCCTCCATTTCACTTTGTTGAGAGCACGTCTGTTCGCAGCTCTTGTAACGCTTGTGACTAGTGCAAATTATTAGATTATGATTTTGGAGCTTGGGACCATAAAGTCGGTCATAACGGAGCTCAAAACTCTCATTTTGACTCCACTCCATCACTTCCGCAATCCCAAGTCCTTTTGGGTGTCAGACGAACACTTCTGCGTTGAATCAGGTGGTTGTCAGGGCGGTGGCTGCGCTTCTATTCACGAGGGTAGTTTATCTATTACGCATTTGCTTAATTGCTTCGAACCCTGTAAGCTAGGTGCTACCGAGATTAAGTAGTAACAAGTTATGTTTTATTGGTTTGTCTTAGTTCCTTAAAACAAGGATTCCTTATCATCGCTCATCGCCCTCATCCTACGGACCGACGGTTGGACATTTGGAACTCTTCAATGAGTTTCTTCTCTGTATGCTTACCAACAATCCAAATCTCACTTCCCTCCTCACCGACTATATTCTCAATGGTGAGTTCGGTTCCTCTTACCGGAAATGTCAGATACTTGATTAGGTGTTCTTGTGAGTTGACACCGCAGTGCATCGGTAGTCATACTGGCCAATGCTGCTCTGCAGAGGTTGGCCAACTGGGTGGTTATCAATAGCATTAGACCTTCCAGCCCTCTAAGCTTGTGTTCATGTTATTTATTGAGTGTTCTTATCGAACGTTGCTTGTATTCTCCCTTTTTATAGAGTTTTGAACTACATTGGGTGAGGTAAGATTTAGTACACTGCAAACTCTGCATCAATACACTAAATTAATCTTTCTCTTTCAAAAATCTGCGTACCATAAGCTAATCATGCAGATGACTTTAAAATGTGCGGTTATAAAATCGGAATTTTTTAATCAGTCTTTTCAACTGGGTTCGCTTAGAAGTCTACTACTTATATAGATTTCAGCGTCGAGATAATTCACTTTTTTTTATAATTCTTTTAGTTTACGCACCCAGTGAGAAGACAGTACTGCCGAAATTGGCTATTTAATCTCCCTCTTAGTGACAACAACGCTAAATTCAACCTTCCAACTAACTGCATTTAATTTTTTTTTGTTTTTAAATTAGTTTTTTCCCAGTTTATTACTTTGTGTTTCAATCATTAATCAATTTCACTACTTTATTTGAATCGAAAGAAACAATACAAAATAAAGGAGTCATAACTTCCCTGTCAGACTTATTTTAGATTTTAGGAAGGTTTCATGAAGTGCGCGACAATCCTCTCTTAACAGTCCTGTCTCTGAGGTGTTAGGTAACATCGAGGTGTCGAAGATTTTGAAGCGCACTGGCTGACTCATTGTCACTCGGAGAAGGTTTGCGTGCATTATTTTGGAGAGGTTCACAATATCTGACACAGCTTATTGGGAGAAGGGCAGACCGCCTCAGTTAACAACTTTGGCCTTCTTGACGAAATCACTAAACCACCTCGTGGACTCCACTTCATTGTGCAAGGATCCTTCGTCTTCTCTAATAAATTAGCACTTGCTCGAGACTTTCCGCGACAAATTGTCTTGGCTTTGAAACTCATCCGCGCTAATCTAGCGATTGACAAATACCAACTCCTGGTGTTTAAATTATCGGCCTATGAAAAGATTCCCGAACGGGAAATGGACTATGGCCAATTTCAAACGCGATGATCACTCCCCTTTCTTTCAGTACAGCTGTTCCGCGAAAGGAGCTGAGAATACTGTCCGTCATCCTGGGATAAGCCTGTATTTTTGCAACAAACCTAGCCATCAACGGGTTATGGTCGGACATGGAAGGCAAATGAACGCTTGTTGAAATCGCCTGCAGGTTCCAATTTCGTGAACACGATCCTTTGGGCAGATACCCTGAGAAGGGTGACGTCACAGCTTTGACATAAGGATGCTTATTTCATGTAATTACAAAATTCAGGAGAGCGAACTAATGCCATGTATTCGAGCAGACACATCGTGCCACTTGGCACTAACAGAATAGCGATATAAGGGAAGACCAAGGATCCGGGTACACTTAAGCATAGTCCACATGGCGGTGTAGTGCTTTCGTCAAGAAGGGCACAGTGGTTAACTGAGGTGGTCTGCCCTTCTCACGCTAAGCCGTGTCAGATAGTGTGAAGCTCGCTCGCTCGCTCGGTTTTCTAAGAAACGTTGTGAAATTGAATCACAGTTTTGGAAGTACTGCCTTCCTTTATGTTCCCTTATCGCGTAAGCGAACTTTCGGAAAAGTCATCTTGGCATTCACTCACTGCGTTTGGACCTTCTACTTCTAAAATGGCGAGTAAGGTAAGTGTGGGCATCAGACTTAGTGGCAGTGTTTGAGCTACTTTAGAAATAGAAGGTCAGAATGTAGTGAGTGAGTTCCAAGATGACTTTTTCTTGAGTTCGCCTTGGCAATAAAGGAAAACAGATGAAGACAGCACTTCTGAAATTAAATTGTGATTAAACTTCACAACGTTTCTTAGAAAATCGACTGTTGCCGTCACCGATGGTGGGATGAATTTTGTTTATCCACTCACTCACAAGCTACACCCATGATTGACTGGCTTGACTCAAAAGTCAAAATCCTAAATTGAATTCGGTAATGCGCTCCTCAACACTCAATGGATGGTGGTGATAGTCACATGTAAACTTGCACAAAAGGCAGAACTCAAAGGAAAAGTAATTGAGGTTGGAAAACTGATAGAAATGAAAGTGCTTTCTTTAAGGAGAAATGTCCAAACAATCGAACTGCAGCCTGACATTCTCACTTAACTGCACTGCACGTCTCAATGCAAAGTATGCAATTGCCAATATAATTCAATGGGAAAAGAGCAAATTGGACGTGTTCAATACTGAAAGTAAAAGTGGTCGTAAAAGAGGCCTGATTTGGTTTGATTGAGAGGCCGATATCTCCTTTTTGAATACCAATTGTTCCCACACTCTGACTATGTCACTCTTGAGAGTTGAGGAAAGGCGATAGTTGTGGGCAAGTTTGAAGAGTTGCTGCCGACACCTGTATTCCTGGTTATCTACGCTCACTCATTCAACCGTATTAGTGGACTTTTGTGACGCCAAAGCCCGCGTTGGTGGTGAAAACAAGTGGGAGCACCATGTAGTCGCACGCAGCTCACAGCATACCTCATCGTAATGGCAGAGAGGCGGTATAGACACGTGGGAAGGTTTCGATCTGAAGGACATCTCATTTACGACTACGACTGGTGGTGATAATAAGATGTGCGTTTCCGCAAAAGTTGAATTCCTAGAAAAGAAAAATCAAAAATATATTTTGAAATAATTAAATTTGCCAACATCTTGTCGCATAAAATTACTTGCTTTAATGACTTGGCTTCGAAACTCATCTTTGCTCATCTAATGACTGACAAATAACAATTTCTTGTGTTTAAATATCGGCCTGTGAAAAGACTCCCGAGTGGAGCTCTTGAACCAGAGGTGCCAATTTACTTCCCTTCTCTCGAGACGGGCTTCGGAACAGCTGTTCACTTCATGCAAATCATGGGCAAATCATGGTGCGTGTTTGCTCTACTGGAAATATATTCAAGCTCCATCTCCACCCTTCGTACTGGCTGCTGTAAAGGTTTATATAATTGATCGAAAGCGTTGCTTCAACCGATTGTGGCTGTGTGATTCCCCGAAAGTTCACTACTCTGAACCTTTTGCAACCAGTACAATGAAGTGTGCATTGGAGTTCTTAATTCAGTTTGACATTGGTTCGAAATTAGGTTGAGCGAAAAGCAGAGCAAGGAGAGCATGAATGAACAAAAGGAGGCTGCGATATGGCACAATCGCTGACTAATACTATGCGGGTCAATCGAGTAGTTGTTGACAATCGGTTGTGAGGTTCATTTTGACCGGAAATGCTGACCAAATTAGAGCGTCACTGAGATTAGATGCTGGTGTTCTTTCTGGCCTAGAATGGATAATGAAGAATATGGAGAAGTTGGTGGTGTTGGTATTGGTGGTTTTATTTGTAGCAGCGACGGCACCGGATGTATTAAAATTGGTAGATTGGAAATTAACCGTTTTCAAACTCTAGAAATTCTCCTCCATAGGCAAATTGCGATGACTGTTAATACTATATAACAAAGCTGTGTAAGACAGTGTAATTTTAGAAAGTATTCGATTCTAAACATATTCCAATTCATAAAGTGTGCGCACTCAAGTATCGCTATATCTTCAATAAAGCGGTCTCTGAGTTTATAATCCACACTGGCACTGCAGAACCTACTGGAAAATGACTGTCATCTAGGAATTCTCAACCGATTTAAAGAGTAAAACCATCGAATTCAGGAAAAAAATACCCTAATTCTGAGGTGAGATTCCAGCCTCTCAAAAAAAGCCAAATGGCCTTCACTTCATCGGCATTTACATTCTTTTTACTTAGATTTGCATGCTGCCGTTAAAGGGAGCAGTTCTTTGCCGACAAGACATTGGCAACTTTAATTAATTTTATTTTTATTTTTTTCATTTTTTTCGGGTTCTGTCTTTTGCGCAAGTGCACATGTTATTAGCACCAGCATCCATTGAGTGTTGAGGAGCGCATTACCGAATTCAATTTAGGATTTTGATTTTTAAAATCAAGCCAGTCAATCATGGGTGTAGCTTGTGAATGAGTGGAAAAACAAAATTCATCCTACCACCGCTGACGACGAAGGTTGTTGTCACAATCCGTTATTGCGTAGGCGAACTTTAGGATAAATCATCTTGGTACTCACCGACTGCATTCTGACCTTCTATTTCTAAAATAGCTCACACACCGCCACTAAATTTGAAGCCCACGATTTAATTGCCGTTGCGTTTAGTTCACTTCCTCCGCACACAGTTTCACTTTGATAAGCTTCAATTAATTCTACTTCTTGACGTAGTAATACCCTGTCGAATCAGAACCATGGGGTTTCTGAAATTAATTTCAAGTTAGTAGTGCTCGGAAACGCTGACCTGGAGACTTGGCGATCTGTAGTCTAGTCCCTTCTCATCGCCATGAAATTGCATATCGTGATTGAGTCACCAGCGTGACTGGGTCAAGACGCAAGCAGCCGCCTGCAACACACTGCGGAACACACTCTCCGTACGCTAGGAAATGGATAAGTTGGAAAGGCAACAGTCATTGAGAATAGCAGCGCTCTATTAGTCCCCAGGACTTGCAGTCACAATCATTTTTGTCCTAACTGCAGGTTATTTCGATCTCAGACTAGGCTGTACTTAAGGATTTGCGTTCTGGCCATTGAGATCAATCGTAAGTCATAAGTGAGCTGTCTGGGAATTACCCAAGTTACCTCAGAATGTTGCAAACTGAAATAATACTCCATGGCTATGTGGCCATGTTGGCATCAGCGTCATGGCGCATCAACTAACTTCCAAGTTATCTAGTTTTCAAGCTAGCAGTGAAAGCACCCATTTTGGATCAACAGTTTCTGCAATGAAATTCACGAAAGGAACTTCATTCTTCATGACTACATGAACGGCATGAGTACAGGATATTTTGTTGCAATTCTGACCGAGCACATTTGTAACCATCCAATGGATTTACTGTGGTTTGAACTCCTTTCATTTGATATTAACAGAGCTTGACGCATATCACTTGTAGCCTTCAAGCCTCATTTTGAAGGAAGAAATTTATTGATACACTTGAACACATTCACTGGGCAATTGTACAAAAGAAGAACGATGTTTCACTTTAAAGGCAGAAGTGGTCGATAAAAACAAAGCCTATTGGGGTCCGTGAAGAGACTGGGGTCCGGTTTCGGAAGTTTCGATTTCCCTGCCTTCAGATTATACACGAACCCACAGAGTCGACAGTCGGGTCGGTTGATTGTCTAGCATGCACCAACAACAAATTACAATTTACGATGTGCTTCTGAATTCCAGTAGTAACTAAATGGAGAATATAATCGAACTCACAACAATTCTGCCGTGTTTCTTCCATGCGAAGTAGGTCGCATAGGCTGTCGTTTCGGTCCAGGTACCGAAGATATTCGGCTAGTTCTTGAATAGATGCAAAGTCGTCCACATTGATGTAGGAATGTGGCGGTAGTGCATTTTCATAATCCTCCTTGTAAGCACCCAGTACAATCGGTACCATGCCGTTGCTGAAATGAGCATTTAGTAAAGAGTGTTCGCTGAGAAGAAATATACTTATAATCCGGAAAATCACTTCAAAGAAAGCATAGTCCGATCCCGAGTTACTGGTACTACTTATTAGAAAATGTTTTTAGGAAACATGAATTAGCGATCAACCGTTTGAGTTACGTAGAACTGAACACCTTGTGTGTAACTCTGAGCAAACAAGTAACAATAAAATTTAATAGGCTAAAGCTTTGCATATCTAAATGGAATGCAGGGAGATGGTAGATAACCTGTGCATGTACTGAAGAAGACGCCGCGGTCGGCGGTACTTTAATGATATTTATGGAGGAATTTATCGAATGCAGTACACATGAAACTCATTGGTTATTTGAATGCGTTTCGATAGTGACTCAGTCAGTCAGAATAATCCTACTCCGCGAATCTGTATGTGAAATGAGATCGGTGACAGCGATCATAGGGCATGCTAGCTAACTGTAAAGCGACCAGATGTGAATGCATGGGAAATGGCGCTGAAAGAGCACAAAGCTGTGAAATCACAAATGGAGCACCGGACTGAATTTTTTAATATTGTTTAATCAAACACGCCAAGCGCTTTACAGCACAATCAAAGCTGAACGGTAGGATTTGAAGGAAATAGCTTACCTTAGTGCATTCGTTCCAGGCTTCTCTGTAATATAGTGCCTGCAGTTTGAATTCTCGAAGGCAAGATAAAATTTGTAGGTTTTGGAAAGAATTTCAAAAGGGTTCCCGCTTCTTGATAACCTCGTACCCCCTTCTCCGTATATATCCACCTACATATGTGAGTGTGAGATTATAGAAAATGGCACTGCGCCAAATACTGGAATAAATTTTGAAATAGCTTCTGCGAATCGATTGCGATTATTTGACGGTTGCAGATTGGAAACCACCCAAGAAATCAACTTTGTCCGATTTCGGTGGTATGGTGGCAGTAGGTGGGTATTATTTTCCATCAACATTTCAGCTATTTCTAGCTTCGTAAACCTCAATTTCGGTGTTGTATTTCTCACAAAAATAGGGTACATATATGGTACTGGTGACGAAGCCATGTATGTTATAAAAATGTCTACCTAAAAAGAATTGATGGTGAGTCTGGGATTGGAAATATATTAGAATTTTACGTGTGTCAATTGTTCAGAGTTTAATTTTGGCATATGAACAGAGCTTTCGCCAGTTTCAAAGGCGATGATCACTCCTCTTTCTTTCAGCTCAGCTGCTACGTGAGTGGCGAAGGGAGCGGAGAATACAGCCACGTCACTCTGGGTTAAGCCTATTGTATTATCTGGGAAGTTACACTTGTATCGGCACCCGTCTGGGACAGTTGGATGGTATATGTTCTTGTGATCATAGAAGATTTTTGGAGGAGTTCCCAAGGAGAGGTCACTCTATAAAAAAAATTAATAATTGTCAGCATTATCTATCATAATGCTTACTCTGATATTAGAAAATTCGGAGAGCCACTGCATCTGGTCGATGACATGATGGTAAGAGGATAGATTGGACCTGAACTCTTGTTCAAATAACTGAAGTACAAGTAGCGATGAAATTCCATTCATTCTGTTCATTACTAGCACAAAAATAACGATTCCAGCTAGTCCTGTAAACATAAGAGGAATACTTTCCAAGTTTATCCTCACCATGTCTCGCCTAAAAGTGTGTCGTAATGCACCAAACTTGCGCTGCGAACACAGTCGTTTAAGGTTGTGAAAAATGAATGGCAATAGTCAATTTACCGATGAACCAATGGGAGTTTAGGTATGGCGAATTAATATACGACAACGTGATGAGATGACTACTTTGATCTCAAGACCACTCCAGATTTACTGGAAGGTCACCTCAGGTAAGTTGGGTTATGTAGCCATGTGAGGCTCACTGCGATCATACCCTACGGTACGCACTCGGATCCGGTTGTTGGTGGGTGTGTTCTGGGGTGAACATTTTGACTTATACTCGACTGCTGTCAATCGAGGAAGCACCACAACGAAAATCACCAAAATAAGCACCTGATACAACGAGTTAAATATTCGCTAGGTTTCCCTTGGTGGATCAATCATTTTGACATTAGGGGCTGTGCACTCCGTTAATTCTTCAAGCATTGAATATTTGTCCCATTGCAGATTTCAACTGAAAATTTGCCCGGCTCCACTTCTAACGTAATTGTAACTGATTTTAGGCAAGACCTTCAGTTGATAAACATGGCGATCGCCTGGAAATAATCGGTTGTCTCCTCTTCTCTCCTACCAATGTGCCAAATCACTAGACTGGGCAATTTGCCAATCACCAATGAGTTTCGAGCCCGCAATTATATCACCAAAAATATCAGCGCCTATGCTCACTGCACGTCTGTCGATGCTGCTAATCCGCTTCTGATGTTCTTCAGATAAGAACCCTACCCAAAGTAAGATTTAGTGCTATTATTTATCACTTGTCTATACCGCCTCTCTGCCATTACGATGAGGTATGCTGTGAGCTGCGTGCGACTACATGGTGCTCCCACTTGTTTTCACCACCAACGCGGGCTTTGGCGTCACAAAAGTCCACTAATACGGTTGAATGAGTGAGCGTAGATAACCAGGAATACAGGTGTCGGCAGCAACTCTTCAAACTTGCCCACAACTATCGCCTTTCCTCAACTCTCAAGAGTGACATTGTCAGAGTGTGGGAACAATTGGTATTCAAAAAGGAGATATCGGCCTCTCAATCAAACCAAATCAGGCCTCTTTTACGACCACTTTTACTTTCAGTATTGAACACGTCCAATTTGCTCTTTTCCCATTGAATTATATTGGCAATTGCATACTTTGCATTGAGACGTGCAGTGCAGTTAAGTGAGAATGTCAGGCTGCAGTTCGATTGTTTGGACATTTCTCCTTAAAGAAAGCACTTTCATTTCTATCAGTTTTCCAACCTCAATTACTTTTCCTTTGAGTTCTGCCTTTTGTGCAAGTTTACATGTGACTATCACCACCATCCATTGAGTGTTGAGGAGCGCATTACCGAATTCAATTTAGGATTTTGACTTTTGAGTCAAGCCAGTCAATCATGGGTGTAGCTTGTGAGTGAGTGGATAAACAAAATTCATCCCACCATCGGTGACGGCAACAGTCGATTTTCTAAGAAACGTTGTGAAGTTTAATCACAATTTAATTTCAGAAGTGCTGTCTTCATCTGTTTTCCTTTATTGCCAAGGCGAACTCAAGAAAAAGTCATCTTGGAACTCACTCACTACATTCTGACCTTCTATTTCTAAAGTAGCTCAAACACTGCCACTAAGTCTGATGCCCACACTTACCTTACTCGCCATTTTAGAAGTAGAAGGTCCAAACGCAGTGAGTGAATGCCAAGATGACTTTTCCGAAAGTTCGCTTACGCGATAAGGGAACATAAAGGAAGGCAGTACTTCCAAAACTGTGATCCAATTTCACAACGTTTCTTAGAAAACCGAGCGAGCGAGCGAGCTTCACACTATCTGACACGGCTTAGCGTGAGAAGGGCAGACCACCTCAGTTAACCACTGTGCCCTTCTTGACGAAAGCACTACACCGCCATGTGGACTATGCTTAATTGTACCCGGATCCTTGGTCTTCTCTAATGAATTAGAACTTGCGCTTGACGTTCCGCAACAAAATATCAAGCACTAGCTTGCTTCGAGGAGATCCACAAGCATCCCATCCAATGTCCACATCGATAGTTCAATCGATTCTATTAGTACTGCATGTTGTTTATTTCAACTGCTCCCATCGTTTTAAAAAACTTTTAGGTGAAAGTAAAGCATTGTATACTTGATGACTAAGTTTGGTGCAAAAATACAGAGCAAGGTGTCTAAAAACAACTTGAGCATCAGTATTTCATCCAAAGCATTGCCACTCTGCAGACCAAATACCAGCCTCTTCACTGTTCCTAACCAGCGGAGTTTTAATCGACCTATAACGCTTCTGCGATCGTCTTATTCAACCTATCGTCGTAATCTTGAGGGATCCCAGTGGTTTGTACTGCTATAATTGTGTAAAAGGCAATCCAATTTGGATTCATGCTCAATATTTTGCCAACCATTACGATGGAAGGATTTGTTCGAGTCATTTCCAAGCATTATTCCACGTACTTGTTTAACTCATTCAATTAGGTTGCACTGAGTTTCTGTCGAGAATTCGATGGCAGGTGTGTTTATTTAGGTGATTGAACAGTCGGAGAAATATTGCTATTCTGTTAGTGCCAATTGGCATGATGTGTCTGCTCGAATACATGGCATTAGTTCGCTTTCCTGAATTTTGAAATTGCATGAAATAAGCCCTAAATACCTTAACTGTGAAGCTAGGATTAATTTGTATCAAATTTTGGGGAGCGTCCCTATGTCAAACCTATGATGTCATCCGTCTCAGGGTATCTGCCCAAGTCCTTCATATACACGAAATTGGAACTTGCAGGCGAATTTAACAAGCGTTCATTTGCCTTCAATGTCCGCCCATAACCCGGTTGACGTTGAGTTTGTGCTTGTAATAGGCTCCTGCATCGACTTTGATCGAGAATCATATCAACTTTGATGAGGAGAAGTTCTGGCATATGGAATAAATGAACGTAGTCAACAATTGAGATGCCGTTTAAGCGGAGTTTGGCGAAGTAGAGCTATGCAGTTGAACAACCACGCCTATAACTCACAGGAGTTGAGAAGGAATTAAGCGCACCTACTCACCCATGTGCGTAACAGCCCTACTTCATAACGGGTTGTAACAGATTATCGCATTTAAGTGGAAAATAATTGTCGATGTGCCACTTTAGCTGCCTAGGCAATCGATCTGGCTGTCATCATTTGACCGCTTTGAATAAAACAAAATAAAGACGAGGTTCTACACCAAGTAGCTGTCAGTGTGTCAATGAATACATGCTTATTGGAATGGTAATGGAGCTATTCGAATTCTCTCATGGGTTCCAGCGTGCAGGTCTTATTTACGACCTTAATGTGAACGTGATATTAAATTCAGTAGAAGAATGACACTGGCGATTTCGGAGTTTGCCAGAAGTAGAACGAACTCCACTACATCAATGCGGACTACACTGCTAACGGCATAGCCTTAAAGCTTGAGTCTCAACGACACAAGCTGCACTGCTTATTTAGCTGGTGAGTAGCTTTGCAGGACAGAGTTTTTATTCTGGGAGTATTCTGGGAGTATTCTAGAAAATAAACTGAATCCACTATCCACCCTGTGAACACGGAATCACGTCGATTCATAAACCAGACAGATCCAGATCTCTTCACGGAAACTAGTCGGATGTCTTTTGATCACTCTCTGCCGTATCGAGAACCGAATAGGCTCAATTCGCATTTCCCGAGTGAATCGCTTTTCGTACACATGGCTAGCACGCGCTGCCATCAATATAACGCGAATTGCGAGAGGATGTTGATTATGGAAGGAGAGGTTGCTTGTTTCGAGGTGCAACGGAACTGTTCACGTCGCGTAGCAGCTGAATCCAAGACTGTTAAATTCCTTTCGACGCAGTGACACTGGCAAGCAGCCACCACTTGTGCACAGAATGGAGCATTTTTTACTACTAGCATGAACTGACATCGAAAACACGGGTAAGTCACTTGCCATTCCACCAACATTGATGTTTGCGTAGCCACTCCAGCCAAGAGAGCCTGCATCATGAAGCACCAATGCCAATTGCAAAGCTGCCACTAATGGCGGCTAATCTGTTTGGATTTCGTGGTGTCAATGGTTTTACGCCCTAATCATCAACCCACATCTTCACGTCTCTGAGAGTTGGGGGCAACAAGACACAAGAACCAAAATAGGGAGATGGCACACCTGAATTTGTTCTATCCGTTCACTGCACTGCCCTCATTAGTGTTTGATGCGAAGTGGGACAGAAAACTTAATTTGGCTGAGGGCAACCCGAAATGCGGCGCGCCTCTTTTCGGTTTGTACCATGATGCAACTCAAGAAGCCTAACAATTTCCTTAGCTACAAGGTCCATGTATGTTGTTCGGGTAGAAACCAGAGATATTAGTGGAGTTGCGAAGATGTGAGGTCGATACCAGAAGAAACGGATGCTCTGTGCAAGCAAGACTCACCTATATCTCCTTGAAGTATGTGGAAGTTCACTTGTTCGAATGTGTGCAATAAATGGTCGGTTGTAAAATACTAACATGAACACTAACATGAACGCGGTTTGGTAATGCGTTGCGTTATTATCAAGGCGACAAATCACGATTCTTAGTGTCAAATGCTATAAGACGAGCACGCTGAAAATTAGCACAACATCGGATTTAGGATGCTGACGAAAGTGAACGCCTAATCACAGTACTTCATTGAATATTTGAAAACTGTTCTTCGGAGATAAGCAACTTTAATGTTGTGTCATTCACTTTTGTTCCTGTTAGTTATGTTAGGAATCGCCTTTGCGTTCCAGTATTTCATAGTCTTCATTACCATCGATTCAAGAACTCTAAATTGTAACTTTCGAAAACGAGTCCGATTAAACGCACCATTTTACAACAGTGAGGGTCCATCTGACTTGAAATTCCATTTCAAGAGAAGTTCACTAACGATTCAGTTCAATGTACCACTCAACCTCGAGAAAATCCGTTGTTACTGTTGACGTCGATATGACGGCGTATTGAGCTTAGGTAAGGGCTCCACAGCCGCCATCCTTTATAATCACTCTTAAATCGGGTTGATACAGTAATCTACTACTTATACGGACTTCAGCACTAAGACAATTTACTTCACCTGTCTATTTTATTGACATAGTCCAAACATTGAGAAGACGGTACTACCGAAATTGGCTATATAACCTCCCTCTCAGTGACAATGACGCTAAATTCGCAACTTCCAAGTACATTCATTTCATTTTTCTTTTCGCCTTAGTGCTACCTCGGTTTAGGACTTTTACTCCAATCATGCTTCAGTCGCGCTGCTTTATTCGATCCGAAATATAAGATCTGAAATAAAGACTTCTAACTCTGGTCCATTCTCATTGCCATGAAATCGAATACCGTGATTGAGTCACCAGCGTGACTGGGTCAAGACGCAAGCAGCCGCCTGCAACACACTGCGGAACACACTCTCCGTACGCTAGGAAATGGATAAGTTGGAAAGGCAACAGTCCTCAGGACTTGCAGTCACAACCATCTTTTGTCCTGACTGCAGGCTACTATACAGCATCAACTGCTAATGATGTTTTTTTAGATCGGAACCTTGTCCAAGCTAAGATTTAGTGCTATCGGTTGTCACTTATCATTATTTCTAATACAGTAGAATGCAAAGGTTAACTCAGTATGGCACTTGCATTTACTAGTCAGGCAAGCAGGTCTTTGATATAGCTCGTGAATGAGTGAATAAGCAGATGTGATCTCAGTTCCTGTTCCTTGAAACGTTGGCGAACTCAATCACGTTTTTACATTGACCCTCTTAGACTACTTTTGCTAATCTCAGACTTTCTATCTCAGTCGTTGCTCAAACACAGCCGCCAAATTGGAAGCCCACAATTTCGTTGTCATCGCGTTTAGTCCACTCCCTCCGCACATTTTTTCATTCCTATTTACTTCAACTGATTGTGCTTCTTAATTAAGATCACACTATCTTCGACATCATTAAATAGAGTTCGGTTTTTCAGCTTAGATAAACATCGCGATGTAAGTCAATTAATACAGTTGAAGATGGTCAAATCTAAGGGCACTTTCCTGTGCTCAATTCACATGCGCTTTGAAAATTTATTTCCCGACGTATTGCAGTTGTGGTCCGGCACACCAGCAACTTAATCGCAATTTTGCATTTCAAAGTGATAAGTATATGCAATTTAGAATAGGTGAACATCATCACGGACATTGGGCCCTAATTTAGGTCGACCTCTAACAGAACAGGCGCCTTCAACATTTTTTAGGCTTTATTACTATCCTCTCGACGTAACCGAAATATGGATTCTCGACTTGTGCCCGATCAAATACATCATCTTTTATCAGTGAGACGCCATCTCGTCTGTATTTCGAATTCAATGGAAGTTTACAGGCAAATACAAACGATCGAGCATAACATCTCAATCAACCCCGAAAAGATCCACCAATGCTTGTGCAACATACTCATTACGCTCATCTATGTTCTCATCGCTCCGTTGTTCACGTTGACGTCGCTTTGAACGCGTGCTGGGGCGCGCTAAGGGCTCCAATTTACTAATTGACAAGGATTCTTTATACTTTTCCGCAATAGGTATCTGTGGAGACAAGAAGGCAAGTGTTAATCGTATGATTTCAAGACAAAGTTGATGCACTAAAATCCCTGAGAGTCACGCACCCCAATAATCGGTTGAAGCAGCGCTTTCGATCGATCCCGAAGTGCCTTGTCTGTTGGTGGTTTGGTCGGATGGAACACCATTTGGATGTATTTCTAAAAGAACAAACACTTATAGATAAGCGCACTTGATGTGACTGGAAACATTTGCCTTCTTAATCATTCATTGTACAGTCTTAAAACTCCGTCCTTACACAACCAGCCCACTTCGCTTGCTTCTAAAGTAGTAAGATAGAAAAATGCTAACATTACCACTATTGATCAGTCAAATCCGGCGCCTTTCTCTCCCTATTGCCTTCCCTTGCTCATTATAAGGAAATTTATTAAATCTGGTTCAAACGCTTATAAACATATATCAATTAACCTGATCTGACTCATATTTGATCGATTTCATATGCGAACGCCTCTACCAAAGGGACGAAAAACTCAAAGAGCCTTTCCTCAGACTGGTTCGTCCAAAATTTTATGGAGCATTAGGTCTAGTTTAGTAATAATTATTCTTCATATAATATTTAATAAAATGCAGTTGGTATGCATGAAACATCATGCATCTGGGACTTAGTGGGGGACAGAGTAAGTGGGAAAAAAGCCATGTCCAGATTATCCAGTAGTAGTCAATCCACTCTATGATCACGTGGTGAGCGCCGAACCTT